>OX421467.1:21383639-22742639 GCA_949126895.1 Eilema caniola
TATAGATAATCCAATTTTTTTTTAAATATCACTATGGTGGCATACAAGCTCACGGCTCGCCTGATGGAAAGGCGTTCCCATGGCCTATGCAGCATGTGGTTTTGCCAGTTATATTCCCGCATGAAAAATAGTCGACGTGTGGTTGGCTTGGGCTCCAGAGGTATTAGAAGGCCTGTCAATCAATCAGTTTGCCTGTCGCCGTCGACTGCTGGACACTGGCCTCTCCCAATGTTGGGAGGCATTGGCGTACTGTATCCACGCTGGCCAGACGGGTTGGTACAGGGTTTTATTTCGAGTTTCCCTTCTCTCGCAGTGATATCGTCTGCGTATTTTTTCTTTACTTGCTCTTACGACACCCTTTGGATGACATGGGTTGGTGATTCTTGTAAGGCCCTGAAGGTAAACTCAATAAAATGGTGATTAATTTGTGAAATTACTGACCTGTATAGTCTGGAAGTCAACGCCGTTCTGCTCACACATCACTTGAAGCTGATTGGCTAATGTCGGCGTCGTCACCTCCACATAAGTCGTTGCTGTGTCATGAAATCATTAACACATATCATTATTTCTTGGTGGCTTAAACTAGAGAGAGAGAGAGAGAGAGATTGACTGACAGAAAAAAGGCGGTACTATGGGTATCTACTATAGTTTACAGTATCTATCTATATACCTACCGGTTCCAGGCTGTGCACCGTACTCAAGATAATTCACTCGTGGTGTCGTACCATTGTAGTTGGCAGCTGATTCGCGTACCTGAAACCATTGTTAAATTAGCTGTAACATGTTACAAACGATTGCGTCCATGATACCCCTCGGCCGTTCATTATCCAGCCTTTCGGAACGGGTTCCATTCGCGGCTTTCAATTCAGTTTTCATTCACGATCGGAACTGGTTCCGTCGTGGCTTTCTATTTACAAGTATGGAATTGGTTCCGTTTGAGACCTTTTATTAACTTGTGTGCTCTTGTGTGGAATTGGGTCCGATCAAGTAAATATCCTATCTGTTCCATCAACCGTGATTGGAACTGAGAGACACAGTAACTAAATTATACTAATATTCTAAAGTTTGGACAGATTTGTCTGTCTGTATGTCTGGTAGTATGAATTCACTCATATTGGCAAAAAAAAAGTTATTAAATACAAATAAGGACTTACCTGGCTGATACCACCGCGGACTATTCTAGAGATGTTCGCAAAGAACGTTGATGCTGTGGGGTTGTCACATGTCTCCAAATTTTCAGCTACGCACTTCAGTAAGTTATCACCCAAATTTAACTGTAATCGTGAAAATATAATGAGTTCTTGATTCATAAATAAATACAAACAATGGCGTTAGTGAGGTTACAAAACTATGTAATGTTAATTCCCAGCATTCATTAGCACTCATAACGTTGCCGTTATTGTAGCGACATACAGCCTAATTATGGGATGTTTTGAAGTCACTAACACCCCTAATGTTATTTACATTGCGATGTTAATTGAATGGCGCAGTTTAGTTAACTGCCTAGGTAGTTAATTGGATGGCTGATTGAGACAGTTGGCGGTAATATATATATCTCGGTTAAGAAACCTAAAAAGCACGTATGACAGACACACTGTTTAGGTAGTGTGTTACTTACTGGAGGGGCAGGCGTGTAAATAGCCGTGTCTTCCAAAGCGGGTTGAGAACAGGTTACGACTGAGCGTGGAGTTCGTCCAGTCCAAGATGTCTTTGCCGACAACCAGAGGGGCCATGCAATCAACACAGTAAAAATGAGTATATCACTCACCCAGCGCTGGTGTTCGGCTGCTGTTCTGGTTCTGCTGCTGGTGGCCACCAGCCGATGTCTTCTCGAAGCGGTGTCCGGGATCCGCAGTAGACCCGGGGCGAAAACACTAAGTTGTGTTTCAAGCGGTGAGCTGCTGAGACCTCCTTATCGTAAGGAGCTCCAGGCTTGACTAATTTGTGCAGCGCGAAATCAGCTGACTCGCGCCGCTCGCAAACTCACAGCCGTTATTTTTAAGATCAGCGATATACCCACCTACCGGTCGCCAACAAGTACCCCCCAAGTTTGACAAATAAACATATGGACTGGTACCCGCCACAACACGCTCCCCGCCTTGACGAGGTCCAGAGCAATAAGTAATGAGGAGAGCTAAGTAATAGGGTGACGACAATCTGAGCGGTTAAGTTAAGTAAATAAAATTATAAAACGGTCTGAGTACATTAATGAACTGTTACAGCGGATGCAACAGCACACAACAGCGGTATAAACAAAACAAACAGATATTCAAATTGAATTCGATTGTTGATTGTTAATTATGATACTTATAACTAAATACTAGGCTAAGTTGCGGGTGTAATTAAATATAGTGAAATTAAGAATTTATTGCGTTGGCAAAGGATACAGCTTAGTTACAGGACGTTTATATAGTCCTGACGCGGTTTTAATAGAAGCTACTCTAACTACGCCATCCGAGCCCGGAAAAACTTCGGTTACAATACCCAATGGCCACGACAAAGGTGGTACATTATCTTGACCCAAAAGTACAATAACACCGATCTCTATCGGACGATCAGGCGTGCACCATTTCTGACGAGTTTGTAACGTGTTTAGGTATTCAACTCGCCACTTTTTCCAGTAGGATAATACAAGTTGATCAAGAAGTTTCTTACGATTTGTTAGATGTTTGCCTTCCTCCGTTAGTTCAGAAGAAGGCAAGTACGTTAACGGGCTAGCCATTAAAAAATGCGCCGGTGTGAGCACCTCGGGGTGAGGGTCTGCAGACAAAACGCTAAGCGGTCGAGAATTTAGAAGACACTCTATTTGTACTAAAACTGTTAAGAGTTCCTCATAAGTGAGAAGTTGTTTCCCTATGACTCGGAATAAGTGAGTCTTTACGCTTTTAATATTTGCCTCCCAAAGACCTCCGAAGTGCGGAGCGCGCGGTGGGATCGTAGTCCACTTAATGCGAGTTTTGAGAAGTTCTTGTTTGATATCGGATTGGACATTCGAATCTAATAAAAATGAATATATTTCATTAAGCTGTGCCTTCGCACCTATAAAATTAGTACCATTGTCCGAGTACATAACGGACACTGGACCGCGGCGAGCAATAAACCTTTTAAAGGCAGAAAGAAAAGCCTCGGATGTAAGATCCGAAACAAGTTCGATATGTATGGCCTTAGTGACCAAGCATATAAACAAACATATATATACCTTCTGCGAGCGTTGACCTCTACGACGAGTAGGTATATAAGCAATAGGACCAGCTAGATCCACCCCAGTATGCACAAAGGCCTTAGCATCGCAGATACGATACCCAGGTAGATCAGCCATTTTGGGTGTTGGATGTATAGGTTTTAAATGAAAACAGGTATTGCATTTGCGGCAGCGAGAACGAATAGCTGTCCTACCATCCAATATCCAAAACCGCTGCCTAATAATTGACATTAATAGTCCGGGACCCGTATGACAGTAAGCCTTATGATAGTGATCAATTATTAAATCAACTATCCGGTCATGTTTAGGTAGTAGTGCGGGATGTTTGGCTTCGTATGGTAAGTCAGACTTAGAAAGTCTGCCCCCAACGCGCAAGACACCGCAGTCGTCAACAAAAACCGACAGACCGCGCAACTTTTTAGACGGGAGTTCACCGGCTTTAATCAGATTAATTTCGTTGGAAAAATGAATATTTTGAACAACGCGAACAATAAACTTTTCAGCGGCGTAGATATTCTCAACAGCGTCCCGACCGGGTAGTCTGTTCGTGAAGAGACGATATTCTTAGCAATCCATGGATTCTCCGTGCGGGTGCCGGGTCCATCGCGTTGCTGAGTTGGGAACTCGGGACAGTGCCTGGGACTTGCGACCCAAGTGTAGGTTTAGAAGGGGCCCCTTTTGTTGATGTACATCAACACTCACCTTCACTACCCAAGTTCCCCTCCCTGCCTAACCAAATTTGATACGAACCTACTAGTGCCGCTTTAGACATTCGTCCTAGTAATGAGCTTATTGTAGCTCTCGATAGGCCTAGATCTTTAAGTAGGTTATAGAGAGATTTAGCTGGTATACCTCTCGCTCCCACTTCTACTGCATACAAATTAACCACGTAACCGTTTTTGATTAATTCGTTTGTGAGATCGTAGTATTTATTTTTCTTAAGTGTGTGGTCCTTCGGTATATTTGTTTCCCACGGTACAGTAAGTTCCACAAGGACCACATATTTTGTCGTTTTCGAGTATAGAAATATGTCCGGTCTAGATGACGAAACCCCAACATCCTCCGGAATTTTATAGTGCTTTTCATACGTGTCGATTAGGAGAGTCCAATCTGGGGCAGTATCTAAGATTGAATAAGGTTTGTTCCTGGATTTTATGGATGAACCTTCAGACACAAAGTTGATATGACGTCTGTTAGTAGTCAATCCTTTTTGGGCTCTAGCTACTGCCAGACTCATTGCTTCGCGTATGATGAAAAGCACCTTATCGTGGCGGCGTGAGTATTGGCCTCTATCAAGAAGCACCCTACATCCTACTAATATGTGCCTAGCCGTCCCTATTGCCTCACCACACGTATAACATTGTTTTTCAGTGGCTTTCCCCCACCTTACCAGATTACTCTGGTCTGGAAGGGTCATCTGAAAGGCGTTAAGATAGAATTTTAACAGGGCCGGCGACCACTCATAGATCAAGGTGCGCCACTTTAAAGCCATCGGTATGCAGAACTCTCCCATTGTCAACCATTCGTTTTGGATTTCCAAATTCATCGCGTGCACTCGATATTTATCATTTTCGTCTTGTTTCAGAAAGGACCTAAGTATATCCCGGTCCCTTTTTGGCTCTCGTACTCCCAACCCCACTTTGTTCGACTGGGCTCCTATCATAAATCGTTTATGGAATATAAGTCTCTATATATATATATAATATATAATAAGAATCCACATAAATACACGTAGTATCTTATTCCACGAACTGACGCGGTTAGCTATGGACTCCAAGGCATGCGGTTCAGTCTTTGAAGCCTCAGCCAGGAACGCCTTCGCTTTCAACTCCGGTAAAGTATTAAATTCGGTCGGTGTGAATTTCAAAGGCCATTCACTTATAGGTAGATGAAGCCAGGTAGGGCCGTCCCACCAAAGCGCATGTGCGATCAAATCCGACGGCAGCATGCCGCGTGATAGACAATCACTAGGATTTGTCTTTCCAGACACGTGATTAAAACAAGCCGCGGGTAAGTTTTCCTGTATTTTAGCAATACGATTGCTTACGAAAACAGACCATCTATGGGGAGATGAATGGATCCACGAAAGAGCTATAGTGGAATCTGAAAACGCGTAAATACCCTGAATAGGTACGCGAGCGGAAAGCTTATCTTTGACCACGCGAACAAGCTTGGAAAGAAGCAAAGCGGCGACAAGCTCCAAACGAGCCAGCGTCGTAATCTTAGCGGGGGAAACTTTAGATTTAGCACATAGGAGCCGGACCGTGATATTCCCTTCAGGGTCGGTTATGTGTAGGTATATACAACAACCATAACCACTAAAGCTGGCGTCGCAAAATGCTACAATATTTACCACAGACTCCCTAAAAACCCCAATATGTCGCGGTATTTTTAAAGAAGAGAGTGCAGAAAAATCACGTGTAAAAGCCGAGAACCTTTTGACTATATGTTCCGGAGGAATCTCATCCCAATCTATCTTAGCCAACCAGAGTTCCTTGATGAGGATTTTAGCGTACAAAACGACCGGAGCCACAAGACCCAGCACGTCAAACAAGCGGGCCACCAGTGATAAAATAGTGCGTTTAGTGCATTTATTTTCAACTATGGCGGTAGTCAAAGAAAACTGATCGTCAGCGGGTTCCCAGGATAAGCCAAGGATTTTAAAATTATTTGAATTTTTATCTACTGGAGAGAAACATACCGGCGAGCGATGAGATTCCGGAAGTGTCTCTAATACAGCGGGCTTATTACTTGCCCATTTTATCAGATCAAATGAACCTATCTTAAGTAAATCAATTAATTGGCGAGATAAGTCAACTGCCAATGGTTCATCGGGCACTGAATAAACATAATCATCCATATAAAACTGAGTTTCCACTAATTTAGAAGCCTCAGGAAAGCGGTCACTATGCTCACACGCTAAGCTACGCAATGTGCGCATAGCTAGGTACGGACTAGGTTTTAACCCGAACGGTAAATGATTAAAATGAAAAGTACGTATGTTTTCACTTTTATTAAAACGAAATAAAATTCTTAAATATTTACGATGGTGCTCATTTACCCCGACTCTCAAAAACATTTGTTTAATGTCTGCGGTCATAGCTACAGGAAAGGTGCGAAAATCAAGTAGTAATAAAAACAAATCAGCCTGTAAATTAGGTCCGGCATGCAGGACATCGTTGAGTGACAACCCTGAGTGTGTTTTGGCACTAGCGTCCAAAACCACCCGAATGGTGTCCTTGTCCGGTCTAATAACGGCGTGATGCGGTATGTAGTAGCCTTCCTCTATTATTTCAGAGTCGGGTACCTCCGACAAATAACCCTGAGCTATATACTCGGCGATGGTTTTATTATAATTCTCGCGTAGGGTAGGTGATTGTGCGAATTTTCGCTCGAGTGCAAGCAGGCGCCTATGAGCCACTCCGCGAGAATTACCCAACTTCGAAGGGCTTCGCGAGAAAGGTAAATCAATAAAATACCTACCGTCCCTAAATAAAACTGAGGAATTAAAACTATTTTCGCATTCTAACTCTTCCGGACTAATAAATCGCTGAGTCGGAATTTCCTCTAGCTCAAAAAATCTTTGTAAATTTGACTCAATGTCAATATTCGTAATCGCGGTAAATGAAGAAAAGGTAGGTTTCGTATCATTACGACATACAATGTCTCCCATGAGTACATAACCTAAGCTAGTTAGTATTGCGGGTGGTGCGCGATTACCCGAATCAACCCTATCTCCCAAATAAATATACGGAAATAGTTGTACACCAAGAACTAAATCGATTTCACCAGGTACATTCCAGCTTAAATCGGCAAGCGGTAAATTATTCAAGTATGAAAAATCATCATTTATTTTTATATAATTGGAGGGTAGTCTGTCTGTAATGCAATCAACCACCAACGCATGAATATAATATTTATTATTAGGATTAATGCGCGATTCGATTGTAAAATTAATAAACCCATGTACGGGTCGCGAGGTATTGCCTACACCTTGCAGCGACGAATTGCACAACTTAACAACCGGTATGTTCAAACGTTTACAACAATCCACGGTAATTAAATTATTTTGTGACCCGCTATCTATCAAACACCTAATCATCCTTCTATCTTGGCCCTTGCAATGCGCATAAACTTGCGCAGTTGATAATAAAATCGTAGTGTTCGACGAATTAGCGCCCGCTGTGAGCGAAACCGAATGCGTCTCGCTCAGCGACAAAGCAGGTGTAGTCAAGTACTCAGCTTGCGCGCTGTCGCTCTCAACGGCCGGAGTTCGAACCGGCTGCGTCGCCAGCGCGGTCACAGACTGATTATTAGTCGGGATATTATTTTTACTCGAAAAATGCAACAACGAATGATGTTGTTTGCCACAAACATTGCAAACATTACGCGACTTGCACTTATATATCGAATGCGTTAAGCTCAAACAGTTTATACAGCCACGATTCGACTTAACAAACTCGAACCGGGCCCGCGGTGAATCAAAATTTTTGAACTTAGCACAATTGAACAACCTATGTTCCATATTATCGCATAATATACAGCTGGACTCGGAAACCGGTTTTTTACTAACGACGAACGCTTTCGACGTGCTCTGTGCGCCACGACTGTTAGACGCACTAGCCTTCGCACGCGGCTCGACCTTAGAGTTTTTATTTTGAGACCTCTCAAGTACTTTAATATATTCTTGTATAAATGAGATTAATTCGATACTGGAAGGGAATTCTTTCCCACTGACGCTGTTCTCGAACTGTTGAATTATTTGTGAGTCGAGTGGTTTCAACCCACAATACAACAGAACGAAATCTAATATGTCGGGTATGCCTAATTGTTTCAATGCAGCGACAGACGCGGAATATTTTTCGATATAAGCACTTAAACCAGCGGCATTAACGGTGCAACATTTAGTATTGAAAATATTGTTTAGGTAATGTTCACCTAAACTGCGGGTGTCTTGATATTTTTTTATCAGACTGTCCCAGATAATTTTATAGGTATCTCCTGATGGAATAATACCTGCGGTTATATTTGATGCACCGTGAGTCAGATTACTAATTAAATACTGCACGCGCTGTGCATCCGTGAGATCGGTATTAAGATGTACGTTAGTTCGAAATATCTCATAAAACATCGGCCAATTCTCGGTATTTCCGTCAAAAGTACGCAACTTAATAGGCGGTAACATAATGTTGACTTTTTCCGGAGCAACTGTGCCTGATTTAAAATTAGATTTAGAGAGTATGAGATTGCGTTTATATTTGATACTCGAGTATAAATCCTCAATCGAACTCAAACATGAATAATCTGGTGGGGTACCGTCCACTTCAAAATTTATTTGATTAATTTTATCGATTATTTCTTCAAATTTTCCGTACAGTTCAGTAATTGACTCCGATTGCGCCAAAAACGATTCGTTCGAACGCGAATCGTAATTCGAAATATTTTTACACGAATTATACAAACGATTCATTCGTTCGAAGATAGCCTCTTTTTTAGCAGTTAGCTGCGTTATATTTATTCGAGACTTTTCGATAGACATTGTAAAGTTGGTATGTATTTAACAAACAACTCAAGCAATATGAAACGATTTAAATAAATGCGGTATGGCGCTCACACTTACCAAGACTTACGTAAGTATGAAACGGCACTAAATTAATTAAAGCGGGTAGGAAATCTTCACTACTAAAATTGCCTATTATTAAAATAATACTGAAACCTATCAGGCTCGTAAGGACCATAAAATGGAGGGGCAGGCGTGTAAATAGCCGTGTCTTCCAAAGCGGGTTGAGAACAGGTTACGACTGAGCGTGGAGTTCGTCCAGTCCAAGATGTCTTTGCCGACAACCAGAGGGGCCATGCAATCAACACAGTAAAAATGAGTATATCACTCACCCAGCGCTGGTGTTCGGCTGCTGTTCTGGTTCTGCTGCTGGTGGCCACCAGCCGATGTCTTCTCGAAGCGGTGTCCGGGATCCGCAGTAGACCCGGGGCGAAAACACTAAGTTGTGTTTCAAGCGGTGAGCTGCTGAGACCTCCTTATCGTAAGGAGCTCCAGGCTTGACTAATTTGTGCAGCGCGAAATCAGCTGACTCGCGCCGCTCGCAAACTCACAGCCGTTATTTTTAAGATCAGCGATATACCCACCTACCGGTCGCCAACAAGTACCCCCCAAGTTTGACAAATAAACATATGGACTGGTACCCGCCACAACACTTACTTACATGACCTTCGGCGTTATTTCATACAATTTTGGTTTCATATTGTATACGGCCTTCTGCATCGCAATGTAAATAACATTAGGGGTGTTAGTAACCTCAAAATATCCCATAATTGTATACATTGCCTCTGGCAGTATTTTACAGACTCTACTATGACGAGTGTTCCAATTGCTTCCTCTAATAAGTCCTATCCTCTCCTTTCAGATTCACTTCTGAAATTTCTTCAGCTTACTATCAAGCTTGGTGAAGTAATACCGCTATGCTTTACAGTAAAAAAACTTACCGCTACAGAGAGATCAATAGTCGATCCCAATTGCATAACGACGTGGTTAGAATATTCAGCACACATCATGATCTCATATTCTTTGCTCGCGAAGCACTGTTGACCATGATTCATCATAAAATCTGAAGAACAAGAATAAAAATAAAATATGGGCAGATGTCAGCTTGAAATTAATTTCTCAAAATAATTAAATAAAAAATGCATGCTAGTTTGTAAATAATGGGTGGTTTTTGTAAATAATATTTAAATTTAATGGAATGAACTTAAAATTCAAAACTAATGTTATTAGTATATACAGTAGTTAACTAGCATCCTCCCAGGGGTAGGTAGCAGACATCATACATAAGTTAATAACTGTCAGACACAAAACTAAATTAATATTTATTTTTGTATGAAAGTAAAATTTTACGAATTACAAAATGTCGTAGAACAAAAGTTGTTACTTATGATGTCTGCTACCTACCCCTGGAAGGATGCTGGTTAATTACAAATGACAGACAGTTAATTACAATTCCTGGGACTGGGGAGGGATTCAGATTTCCCGGTACCAGGCGATGTCATCCCGGGAAATCCCCACAAATAAATTAAATGGGTATTGCCAGGGTGGAAAGGAAAGTCTCTCCCGGACCCAATTCGCCGTCTCCTTTTACAGCGTTACTTGCTCGCAGAAGGAGGCGGTGGCAACCCTCGCACTCGCGCTCCACTTCATCGTGGTGAGCAAGGCGCTGTAGAGTGGGCACGCCGTTATAGCGGCGGTAAGATCCATCATAGGGAAGTGGCTAGAGAGGCCACACGGCGGCCTCTCGTACCGGCTGTCACAGATGATCACCGAGCACGGGAGCTTCGAGCGGTATCTGTGTCAGAAGAGGATAGAGCTAACGCCCGAGTGCCTGCACTGCGATGCGAGCGAGGACTCGGGGCTGCACACGCTCACTGAGTGTCCGGTGTGGACCCGAGGCGGAAGCTAGTGGCGGCCCTGGGAATGGGAGTGAGAGCTCTCACGCTCGCCACCTTGCTCGCAGCGATGGGGCAAGTTATGCTCGTGAAGGAGGCGGCGGGGCAGGAGCAGGACCGGGAGCGAAGAAGACTCGCGACCCTAGCCGCTCGCCAACTGAGGCAATTCAAGCGTCGGAGGTCGATGAATGACCTCCGTTACCCATGAGAGCGGGCCTGGGGGGGGGAGGGGTCAGATGAAGCCGGTAGCGCTTCACGCCTCCCCCCCTGTACCGGGGACGAGCTGGAGACCCAGTGGTCTCCCCCACCCGAAAAGGGTCAGATCGAGAGAGATGGCCCAGGATCAGCCGGGGTGCGAGGGATATGCTCTATAGCTACCTCACCTTCAGCCTTGCACTGCGACCCACAGACGGCGTGCGATCTAGTCGGTTCGAGTCCGACATAATCTCCCCCTCCGGCTCCAGCAGGGGAGGTATCTGTGGGTATTTCCCGCATGATAAAGAAAAGGCGCTGAGAGGACTGCCACTCTGGTGGCTACCGCGAGCGTAAGGGCCCGCCTCGGCGTCTCCCACTATAGCGTGTGCACTATGCAGCCCAGAGTCCTTGCTCGTATTACTCCTTCCTGATCCGAAACAGATGGTCTCCGAACATTCCCGGAGATCACCTACGTCAGCTGAGACTGGATCCCTCTGGTGGCACGCTTCGAGGTCTATTTAAAGTCCGTGTCTCAGTGTTATGCAGAGCTACCTCGAGACCCAGCTGACCGGTCTGTTCCACGACTCGGGTAACAGAACACGCTGGGCGCAAGCCATCGAGGGAGCATTAGCTGTCAGCCTTGATACAGCGAAGGTTTCTATCGGGTTTGGCACAGAGGTCTGCTTGAGAAGTTGCCATCTTATCGACTTCCAGAGGGACTGTACGAATAGATAGCTTTTTATCCAACAGCAGCATCCAGCCAGCGTCAACGGTAGCAACTGCCTCATGGACATAAACGCTGGTGTCCACAGGGCTCCTTGTTGTCTACGACCCTATTTCTGCTTCATATCAAAGATATGCTGTCTGATTACTCCATCCTCGGTTATGCGTATAGTACAGTACCGGGGACGCATGTTATACGGGCTGTGCAAATAACCTTCGATCCTAGGTGGAATAAAGTCGCGAACAGTTTTTGTCTGAAATCAAGACTACTCTCACTATAGTAACCGATTGGGGACGACTAAACCTATCACAATTCAACCACCGCTACTGTACGCGTAAAGTATTGCATTCATCGCTAAGAAAACTCCATTTATTATAGCGCCGTAATTCCTGGACATGACACCGCTTGCTATCTCTTCGAGTATAGGGATCCTTGGGGAGCATAGGGAGTATGTCGATATCTCCAGCGCACC
The DNA here is from genome assembly GCA_949126895.1 of Eilema caniola. Taxonomy (NCBI): domain Eukaryota; kingdom Metazoa; phylum Arthropoda; class Insecta; order Lepidoptera; family Erebidae; genus Eilema; species Eilema caniola. Next base: position 21,395,688 of record OX421467.1, read on the forward strand.
GTACCGCAGTCACTTGAAAAACAAGGTAAAACTGGCATCAAAGAAACTAAGAGTCACGCTAGCAGAAGTGACGTGCGTGATGATTCTGCGCACGTAAAAAAATGCACCTCGGTTGGAACGAAACTTTAACAACTTTGACTTGACTACTGATTGACTTGACTTGTTAGAGTTTTGTTACAACCAATGGCGCGAATCTTTGAAATGTATAGTGATGAAATAATTAAATTACCAGTTCTTCGAAAAATCCCGCAAATTATTGTCAGAACCGGAAAAGCCCAAGTTTGGTATATTTATATCATCAATCGTATTACCTATTTAGACCTTGCAGAAACAACTATTTTTCATAAAGTTCTCACTTACTTGTAATTGGCTCACCACCATTGAGGCAAACATATTCTAAGACTTGGTCGGTCACCTTTTTGGTGATTTTCGTTACATCATACTTTTCGCCGCCTGCACAAGGAATCACGACGTCGAAAAACGTGTGATAGCAACTTTTTAGCTGCGGACTCTTGGCGCAATACCTAAGTAAACAATACACATATACAATATACTATAATTAGATATCATTTTTACAGTTAACTCAAATATAAATTAAACGAATGGAAAAGTTTAAAGTCATTGTAACATCTGAAAACAAAAATGGCCTCTATTTCACGCGGTAAAGCCAGCTGTGTAGACTCGAACTGACTAAAACCGCAGGTGATAGCCTTTCCCGGAGGTGATATAGCTATCTAACGCCGGCCGACCCCCCTGGGTTCTCAAGACGGGGCCCTCCCCGTCTTGAGAACATTCTTAGCTAGTTGACAAGGGCTATATCAACTCTTGTCAACTAGCTAAGAAGAACAGTCAGCAAAAAGTATCCATTCATCCATTTGTATTACACATCATCTTAACTGCAAAACAATTACACTAGGATAACGGAGCGGAGGAGTACAAAAATTGGTAGAAAAAATTATTGGTTGATGTATTCAATGTGAGCTATGTGTTACTTACTTTTGAAAGATTCTTTTGTATTGGCTTTCGTGTGCAACTTCCTTTAATTCTCTTTCAATCATTTTTGGTCCAAAGTCGTGATTGAAGCATCTCAGAAACTGAAAGGCAGATCTCTGAAATAAAAACAATGAGTTTTCAAATGTTTTTTTATCAATAAAATTGATTATAATTACTGTACTATTAAATAATTAACCTCAATGTTATCGTAGTTTACGCCGTTCTGTTCACACATATTTTTCATCATGTTATTGCTCATAGGCGTTATGCGGCTCACGGGCGGTGGGGTCTTGATATCAAGATAACCATGAAAACCATCCGACGTGAGATCTGTCGACAAAATTATGACGCAGTTCTGATGAAATGAATACGTTCTTCTAAGCTAAGCAATGCCAATGAAAGCCATTTGTAATGTTTCTGAAATCCTATCATCATCGTCACCCTTCAATTCTTTTCCCAAGAAAATTGGGGTCTGTAACACTCGGTTGGCAATATCTAGGAGGGTTCTTTTAAGTTAGGGTTCTCCAGAATCAGTGGCGCCTTAAGAACAGGAAGTTCACTGATCGAAGTCTCTTGGAGCAACTTCGTCTCTTGGAGCAACAGTTTTGATATTGTGGCCACTTGATATTTTAGGCAATGCAAATCACTTACCTCGGCGAGGCGGTAAAAAAAATTAAAGGGCACAAAGGTTACCTAATCCATGCGCTTTTTCATGCTCAGTATAGTCCACAGGTGATAGTGGTAGTGGTGTCGTATCCATGTCATTGGCAATTGATTCGAGTATCTGAAAACATTATGAAATTGAAGTATCGAATTAAAGAGAACAAATTAAATCGGTCCAAGCGGGGTTTGAACCCGCGATCTTTACCTTACAGGGGCAATGCTTTGACCACGAAGCTACCTGAAGCTACCAGACCTCGCTCTAACCAACTAAAATTTCTCTTTCTAAATCTGTCTTTGAGGTGACAGTGGAGCATCTACCGACATTCTTACGAACTATGGTTATGGCGAGATCTGGTAGCTTAGTGGTCAAAGCATTGCTCCTGTAAGGCAAAGAACGCGGGTTCAAACCCCACCGATACCGATTCAATTTCTTCTCTTCAATTTGATTTTAATATTTAGCATGAAAACGGCTTAAAACTTCAATTCAAACTGAAGTATGTTAACGAAACAGCGATTTCTTGAAGTCCTAGGTTCCGATTATCAAACCTGGATTTCCGGAAAAGTTTTACTTATTTTTACTGTTGAAAATATCATCAAGATTATCGCTCACTGATAGTTTGAAGTTCACTCTTGGTGAAAATTTAAGTCTTTCCAAAATATATTATTATTTTAGGAATGTGTTGAAGAGTTTGGAGGTGGATAAAACTATTCTATGTTTGCAGAAATTTGTCACACGAGACGAAGCTCATGGCACTTCTTGAAGCCCTACTGTTTTATATGGATAGATATTTGCAAACAAGGTGAAGGATTTTAATATGTATAACACAAAGAACAACTTACTCGGGAGAAACCATTGCGGGCGATTTGGGAGACATTCCTGAAGAAATTTGATGCTATGGGGTTGTCACATGTCTCTAACTTTTCAGTTATGCATTTCAGCAACCCATCTTGTATATTCAACTGTAAACGTGCAAATAATAGTTCAGAACATCTTCATTTCATACTTTTGACCCAAAATTCACCATTTTCCATAAAACTTCAATTTACCACTAGGTAGAGTCCAAGTTAAGAGAATGTGATATTATGGGAGCTGCAAGGCTTGTATTCAGTAGTGATTTCATGGCGCCTTGCTCTTCAGATACTCTGTCAGATTTGCAGAGCAAGCACCCATCACCTGCTGATTACCTTTCATTCCCTGAGCCTCTGTAGTGTTTCAGCCATGGACGTGTTAGCCGCCGTTGGTTCTTTCCTGAGTGGGTCTGCCGGCGGCCTCGATGGCCCAATTCCTTAACATCTCAAGTACCTTACCTGCGTAAGCGTCGGAGAAGCTGGCGACGCATTGTTGAAAGCCCTAATTATCCTTATGTTGTCCGGCAATGTGGACGAAAGCATCATTGATTTATTATACGGCACCAATGCGCCTTGCGTAAAAAAGATGGCGGCATTCGTCCCATTGCCGTAGGTTGTACATACAGGCGAATAGCAGCCAAGTTGTGTTGTAGAGAATATAGAGACTCTCTCACAAACAAATTCCAGCCCCTACAACTCGGCTTCGGCTCCAAAGGGGGCTGTGAGGCTGCTGTTCACGCCCTATCCACATTCCTTGGCTGCAGTGGAGGAGAGGTTATCCTCAAAGTTGACTTGAGGAATGCCTTTAATTCGGTTAATAGGTAAACTTTGTTGACACAAGCAAAAACTCTCAAAATTTTTAAATTTCTTTGGCAATACTATAGGCACCCCTTCTAAATTACTTTATAAGGATAATATTTTAAATTCAGCGTTAGGGTGTCAACAAGGTGATTCTCTTGGGCAGTAATTTTTAGCCTGGCTTTTCACCCCATAATAGGGTATTTGACAATTTTTGGAAAACCATTTTAAATTATTCCTTAGCATATAATATGCACACTACATCGATATTTCAAAAAAAAAACAACGCATTTTAACAAAAAATCGAAGCTAAAGTTTAAATTTTCAAAAACGCGCGAAAGACGCTATGCGTATGGGGCCGATTACGTGACGTCACACATTTTGTATAACCTTAAAGCAGTGAAGTCAAAGTAAATAATAAAGTTTTTCTCCAAACTTTGTGAATAAAATGGTGTATAAATGGTGTGTAGTTGCACAATGTACAAATACGTCTATAAATAATCCACAAAAACTGTTTGTTTCTGTTCTGTTCTGTGCTTTCACAAAGCCGTGTTTACTTGCATGTGACGTCAGTAGTGCTGTGATCGATCACAGAGCGTTTTCGGATAAACATTCGAAAAAATATTAGATATTTTTAAGCGAAATTCTCAAAAAATATATGCTTATTTTAGTTTAATTCATAGTTTTAAATGTCTTTTTACGCTGTTATCTGATAGGATGACCATTATTTGTAGTATTTGTTTAATGTTGTCAAATACCCCATTCAGCGACTAAATTCCAAATTTAATATTTGGTATCCGGATGACGGTATTTGGCCATTCTAAAAGAAGAATTTAGTTCAATTGGATTTTTCTCAGTGATCAAATTGATAGTCTTTCGGTACTCTCAAAATTTAGTGCTTTGGCACCAAATTTATAAGTTTTACAAAAAAGTTCTCTTCGCCTCCTTGGGTCACCAATCCTTGAAAATGCTTACGAGTCATTCGTGGAAGGGAAAATACAATTTTTTTTTGAAGTTTCGGTCCGTCTGTACCTAATTAATATTCATTCGGCTTTCTCCATTATTCGGTTTTGTCTTTTCATACCAAAATTTACACATGTTCTACGTTTATCTCAACTTTTTAAATGTTTGTCTCTTTTAGATCGTGTGGATAGAGTGTTGCAAGACACTCTATTCAGAATTTTAAATATCAATTTGAGCAACCGAGTGTGACTTCAGGCGTCCCTTCCAGTTAGCCTCGACGGCCTCGGCGTTCGTAAAATTGCAGATGTAAGTATGCTGGCGTTTCTATCTTCGGTCTATGGCACTGAAGAATTAGTCAGGAAAATTCTTTCTCCTTTACTGATTAATTCAGATATGCTTGGAAAATGACCTGCCCAAATACCGTCATGCCCGCCAACACGTCTTTTCAAAGGCAATGGGATGAGCCGCTCTGTATTAGTGTTAAAAAACTTTAATCAGTACAGCTACTAATGATGTTGATCGTGCTCACTTATTGGCTGTGAGGGAATGGGAATCTGGTGTTTGGTTCCAGGCACTGCCTTTGCCCAACATTGGTACAATGTTGGACAACATGCACGACCTTCCGCATCGCGATTTGTCTATGTTTGGGGGCACCGTGTGTCTCTCCGCATCGATGTCTATGTGGAGAAGCAGTCGATTGCCTCAACATTAACGACATTATCCGTCGGGCCCTTGTCATCGCCGGCATGCCTTTTCTCTCTTGCGTTGATGGCAAGAGACCGGGCGGTATGTCGTTGTTGCCTTGGAACATAGGTAGGCCTTTGGTGTGGGACGCAACTTGCTTCGACACCCTGGCGCTTTCCCATCTTCCAAGTACGATGGACTGCGCATGCGCTGCTGCTGCATCAGGGGAGACACTCAAACGGCGCAAATATTTTTGAGCCGCTTGGAGTCGAAACGTTGGGTTCGTGGGGTCCAAGTGCGCGCGCGCTATTCAGAAAAATAGCGAAGCGACTTATCGACTTTTCCCGTGACCATAGGGCTGGCCTTTACCTCGCTCAAAGAATTAGTATCGCTATTCAACGTGGTAATGCCGCCAGCCTTTTGGGCATGGTACCAGTAGAGGTCGATGGGGAAGAATTTTTCGATGCCTAAAGTTGCAGTCTCTCCCCTCTTTTCTATTTCGTTTTTGTATGTATTATATAGTAGGTATATAGCATAGTTAGACATAATTTGTTATTATTAAATAGATTAGGTAATTACTATGGCTATGAATTTACTATGAACATTATAGACTTAAAACGAGAACTTGAAAAGGTGTTCTTATTATGCAAATAAATATCTTCCGAACAAAAAAATAATACAAATTCGTCCACACATCATGATGATAATGATTCGCGTACAAACATAAAAACAAACAAATTTCCGAATTGAGAACCTCCTTCATTTTAAAAATCGGTTAAAAAAAACTACAACACACTATTCATATAATAAGAATAACAAACGAACATCGCACATATGATTATTTTTTAGGTTACGAAACTCTGCAAGTGGTCTTTGATAAAAAAAAACTTACAGCTGCAGAGAGATTCATAGATCGTTGCATATGCATAGCGGTTGTCTTATAATGTTCGGCACACATCATGATCTCAAATTGCTTGCTCGCGAAGCACTGTGGACCACGATTCAGCACGAACGCTAAGGAAGAAAATAATTTCAGGTATTCATTTATTATTTAATTAGACAAAAATTAACAGACTGATGTCAGCTTGAAATCAGTTTCTATACAACTACAGTCCGTCAAATCTAAGAAGTACCGTTTGACAGTTCTGACAATTGAATTATAGGGATGGGATGAAAAATCGATTACTATAATATCCGAACTTTAAGAGATCGATTACTATAATATCCGAATTTTAAGAAATCAATTGTTATAATTAAATAAAAGAAATGTTTAGGATATTTTTTTATTCACTACTAGTACTAGTATCGTCGTCTTCGTCATCATCGTCATTTAAATTAATGACCAGTTGATTGTCCATTACATTATCAAAGTGTACGTCTCTTTCGAAGTCGTCCATTATTATTTTCTTTGTTTTTTGTACTACTTTACTCCAATCTTCCTGTGTAACTTGGGCACATGCTTCCTTTAATAAACCTTCCATTTTCTTGACACTGAAGGGTGGTTTTGTGTTGTGTCTTGCTGCATAACCTGTAAAACAATAATGTAACTATTTGATAGCAGGCGAAAACCATTGTTTAAATTATAAATGTTAGAAGTACTCGTGTTATTATTATAATATTATAAAATATTACCTTTAACTTGGGCCCAAATCAGTTCAATGGCATTATATTGGCAATGGTACGGAGGAAGTCGTATGACTTTGTGCCCGTGCTCTTCGGCCAATTGGTCAATTACATATGTCGGTTTTGGTGGTTTATGCAATTTCACTAACTGTAATAATTCAGCTTTTAATAGTGACATGTCGGCATCCACTCCTTTTCTTTGCAGCCATGCCACCAAATCTGCTTTCTTATTGGCTGACGTAGGTGCTTTATCAATTTGCACAGAGTGGTATGGGGCATTATCCATTATAATTGTGCTGTTAGGAGGGATATTCTGTAATAAATTTAAGAACCACTCTCGGAACCTTACTGCGTCCATTTCTTCATGATACTCTTTAGTGCTTTTGGATTGGAAAGCTAATAAAGAGTTTTCCACGAAGCCTGTAGACGCTGACCCAGCATGGCATATTATGAGGCGTCCACCTTTTCCTATCGGCACCTTCGAGCACGAAGCTTCAGAATCATCAGTCCATGTTTTCGGCACAGAATGGTTGGAATTTAGCCAAGTTTCGTCCAAAAATATTACATTATCCCAGTTTATAATTTGTTTAACTTCGCGCAGGAATGTTAGTCGCTGCATAATTATGTCATGTCGCTCCATAACAATTTTTCGTTTGTCAACTTTTTTGTATCTGAAGCCAATTCCTGTTATTACCGTTCTCAACGACTCTATGCTTCCCTTATACAGCCCGGCATCTTTTAAAGTTGCACATAACTTTGCCAATGTTGGAAATTCGCCTCTTGTAAAATACCCGTATATATGGTTTCTAATAGCATGACTATCGAATTCATCGATGCCTGTCACAGGTTTATTTCTTTTTCGTTTTTTCGGTGTGTGAAGTACGTTACTGTCACTCCCCGAAGGCCCATATTTTTCACTTAATATTTTGCCAACGGTGCGGCTACCAATACCGAGAGCTTCACCGACGCGATCCCGAACTTGTGTAACTGGCAGTAGAAGTCCACCATTTTGAGATTCACGCTCAAAATACTCGTGTAATTTCACCACCAATTCACGAGCCTGGCTGTTCAAAGTACGTCCTCTTTTCGACATTATTAATAAACACTTGCTTAGTTCGGAGTCCAGTATAAATATTGCCAAGGTAAACGGATAAAGAATGATCAGTCCAGAAAAGTAATAGCCAAGTCACAAATTGTAAAACACAAACGAGAAAGCAAGTACGCGCACAGTCAGCTTCCAAGATGGCGAGAGACTGCTGACGCCGAACCGACCGAGCGGACCGCGTGCGCTTGTAGTTGGCAGTGTTGCCAGAAAAAAAAAATTGTAGAGACTTGGACACCTGCGATTTTGCCTATTGACCTAAAAATAATTAAATTAATTTATTTTAGGGTATCTGTGTATTCAGTGCATTATGCGGTCGCGCAGTAACGTCGTTAATTTATAACATCAGGCAACAACATTTTTGTGAATGGGTTCTACATACCTTATTTTTATTAGTTTTAGACGTAGAAATAAGACTTAGAAGAAAAAATTGTAATTGTAAAATCAATGGATGTGCTTGTTAAAAATTTGTTTATTTCTCTGTAATATGCAAACCCATACTATCATACACAAAAATAAATGTAAAAAACACTATCCCTGACTCCATTTACTATTTCGACAGCGTTAGCGCGAGAAACCCCGACTTATTTGGGCGCGAAAATCAAAAATCGACAAATCGCTTTCGACAACTTTTTAAAGAAGCAAATATATTTGATTTATAAATACGTATTTTTGGTGAATGGGTTTTATCTCATATTTTACGATTACATAACTATTTAGTTATGTAATCGTAATATGTGAGATAAATCCCATTCACATGAAAAAATATTTGTTTGGTTGTCAAGTGTAATTTGTAAATAATACATTCGATTTTTCGTATATGTAAACGATTTTTTTGCATACAAGTGTATCCGAAGAGTCGCAACACTACGTGCAGTGACCTAACTACGTAACTTTGTAATGCGGTCAAGAATATAACTATTAGAAATTATTTACTGTGTAAATAGCAGCGTTGTACCTGAAATAAAACGCATATTAAAATACTTACCTCACCGGAAGCTTTACTATTGAGAGTGCGTATCCATTTCCGTCGATTTCCTACCAGTTTTAGTACTTTTATTGACTTGCGCAGTGGCGACACCTGGCGGGACGGCCGACCTTTTGGTTTCCATAGATTTGTCGGGCGATTTTATTTCATTGGCTCAATATTTTCACCAGGCAGAGGTAAAAATTAAACCTTCGGTGAGGTAAGTATTTTAATATGCGTTTTATTTCAGGTAAAACGCTGCTATTAAACTACTTGACCGTCACCGGAAGCTTTACTATTGAGAGTTTGTTTGTTATCGCCTGGTGTCGCTACTTTAAACGCCAATGTGATGTGGTAAAATACATTAAAAATACTATTGTAATATTTTAATTAAATATATTTCTGTTGCATAATAGTGAAATGTAGAACATAAGCACCTTTATTCATTTATTTATTAATATACAATCAGCATTAATTTATAGGCACAAATAACTGTGCGACATTTGAATCACAATCTTGAGTTTGTAGTACTTCTCGTCTATAAAACTTCTGGAATGTATTTGCTGACCGCCAGTTTCCTCTAGATAAAATGTCTTCAAGCGGATGGTTCATCGACCAACTTTTGGATGCTACAGCTGATCGAGTGCTACCAGCGGGGGCTTCAATACCAGCTTCCTTGAATAAAGTTTTTATCCAATTCGCAATCACTGTACGAGAAGCGGGTTTCGGTACTCCTCTAACTGTAATAAATAAGTTGAAAGATTTTGCAGTAATACATCTTTGATTTAACAATGTTATAGTCCTATCTATCCAGAATATAGGATCTAGATTACGGTTACATGTGTTAGGGAGTAATTTCCAGCCAGACTGCCTGTGATCACTGTCATCTGTTTTGGAACCAAAATGGGGCCAAAATATTATACTATCGGCCGTTTTTATACAATGATTACTATCTATATGTAGTAATGTGAGATCATGTATTCTTCTTCCGGAACAAAGAAGAAGCAAAATGGCAGCGTGGCGTGATATTTGAAAGGTATTATCTAAGTCTATGTTATAATTAGCTAAGTATGTAGTTAATTTATTAACATCCCAAATATGTGGCTTGGGTGCATTTGGCTTTTTCAAGGCGATGGATTTTAATATATGTTTTACAAGAACATGCGAACTTAATAGACTTGATGTTTCAGGATTACACAGAGTAGAAACCACAGATTTATGTACCAGAATGGTGTTGTAGGATAAATTATGAATTAAACATAAGTCTGACAGAAACCTCGCCAATTCTGAACCTGTGGGATTTTTTGTATCAACTTTTTGAGATTTGGACCAAGATACCCAACGTTTCCAAGCCACCTCATAAGTTCTTAAGGTAGATTTTCGCCACGAACTTCTAAGTAGAGATTGTTGTTCAGTGTTCCATGTTTCTATCGCTTTAGACCACCCCCACATTTCCAGACCTCTAGGACAAGATTCTCCACTTGTGGTGGAGGTAATCCTGTCGAGGTTTTGCAGATTGGTTAGGACTAGATGTTTTTGCAGATTTTTCAGAGTTAATGGCGCTGTGAGTGATCTGGCTTTGAGGTCTGCACGCCAAAACACTTTCTTCCACCGAGGGACTACTATTAGAAATATGCCTGTCGACTGATTTAGGTGTGTTAATACTTTCGGTATGAGGAAGGGCGGTGGGAATACCCACGCGAGGGGATAGTTCCATGGGACACTGAAGGCGTCGTGAAATAGTGCTTGGTGGTCTTTTAGGTCTCGAGATACATAGTTGTAAACGACATGTGCTGTGTCGGAAGCAAACAGGTCTATCATCGGAGTGCCCCATTTTGCAAACACCATTTTCACACTGGCTGGTCGCAAGTGCCATTCTGGGGTTTTGCGAAAGCGTGATAAATGATCGGCATGATTGTTGTATTTGCCTGGGATATGGTGTATGCTGAAGTGTATTTGATGTTGATCCAGTAAATGTAGTATTTGGTATGTGATTCGTACCAAGGGCAGAGATTTCGTACCTCCTTCCTTCCGAAGATAAGTGACAGCTGTTCTGTTGTCGCACTGTATAAGGATCGAGCTGTTGCGGAGTATATGTGCCTGGCTTTGGAGGGCATGTAATATCGCTAACAACTCCTTTTGATTGCAATGTAGTGTTCGTTCCTCTAGGGACCATGCGCCTGATAAGGCTACATTGTCGAGTTGTGCTCCCCAAGCCTGATCCGATGCATCTGTTGTCAGAAAGTGCACCGGTGGGGGGTAGTGTAGCGGTGTCGATGTCTGACAATTTTGCACCCACCAAGTTAATTCGTTGCAAACATTTTGAGGTAACTGGAATAATTTCATTGATAGAACTGGCAGCGAACCCATGAACCTCATTAGTTGCCGATGATTTAATCGACCTCGCGGAATGACAAAGCTTGCAAAGTTTAATAGCCCTATTATTTTTTGTAACCCTTTTAGAGTTATTTTCTGTCGTTCGAGAACATCCATTGTCTTTTTGATTATTAGGGAGACTTTTTCTTTCGGTAGGGATTTCGTATTGTCCCAAGGGTTCCACACTATTCCTAAATAATGTATATTTTTCTGGGGCACGAGAACCGACTTGTCGAAATTTATTTGCCACCCTAATTTCTGTAGTATTTCTACTGTGAGTTTGGTCTGGTCTCGAAGTACGACTGGATTTTGGTGAACTATTAAATAATCGTCCAAATACACTACGATTCTCAAATTCCACCGTTCTCGTAGCATTTGAGCTACCCAATTTGTCAGTATAGAGAAAGTTTTGGGTGCTGTGCTCAGTCCGAATGGCAGGCAGGTCATTTCTAGCAGTTCCTGTTGGTATATGAGACGCAGGAAGCATCTGTGCGACTTTGCTATTTTTAAATGAAAATATGCTTGTGAAAGGTCCACTTTGCATAGCCAGTCCCGAGGTTGTAGGAAGTTTGGCATGCGATACATGTTTATTAAATGAAATGGTTCGGTTTTTACATAACTGTTCAGGGTTTTGAGATTGAATATGGGACGCGCAGATCCGTCGGGCTTTGGTACTAGAAATAGAGGGGAAATGAAACTTGGTGACCGTTGTACCACTGTTAGAATGCCCTGTTTTTTCATTTTGTCTATAATGACAGACATTTCGTTTGACACTGGGGTTTGAAACGGATTTTTGATTAAGTCTGGCAAAGCAAGAGGAGGTTTTTTGATGAATGGTATGTAATATCCTTGAATCAGTTTCATTATTATATTGGGAGCTCCCATTTCCTTCCATTGGGACTGAAAGTACGTTAACTGACCTGCCTGGAATTGATACGAGTCATTGTTTATGCCTCTTATCTGTTTGGTAACCTTTAGAGCCTCTTTGAGAGTTTGAGCGCCCTCGGTTGCATCCACGGTCGGGCCGCGAGCCTCGGTTGTGAAATGATCGTCTATAATTGTGATCATTACTAGTATTCAAGTAATATCCACCCCGCGAGGGTGGGTTATTTTTAGTGCGCAGGTGCACAGGTACACCTGGTTCTTGAGAATTGTAGTGAGTTCTACGCGATGAACCCGATGTTCGTTGAACGCCTTGCTCCCGCGAGAAGCGGCGGTTAGATGTTCTGAGTTTTATTTCAGTAACATTTTCGGCTTTAATGGGCCAGAAGGCCTTGCGCACCCCGCCTGCCTTTTCCAACGTGTTTGTGAAGGCGACAGGCTCAAAAATATAACCAGAAGATGGTGGTATTTTGTTGAGCGCAGTTTTTACTAAAGGCTCTTTAATTTTGCTTGTGATAGCCTCACGGCGCATTTCTATACATTCGGCTCTATGGCCGCAAACCATTTGCAATAAATCGGAAGATATTTTGTTATAATCGCCCTTTTGAAACAACTCCACCACCTTATCACTTAAATTGTCTAAATTTACATTTGTATCTTTAGCCCAACAAAGAAGATTACGGATACTATCCTGTAATGATTCTTTTTGTTTTAGAATGCAATATGTTAATGCTGCAAATGTTTTATCGGCATATACAAGATGACGTAATGTATCATACGTTTTAATTTCGTCATTAGTTTCTAATTCTACGAATCCCGGCGTATGATTGTATAATTTTTGTGTATCGGCGTATCTTACCTCAGACCAAGCTGAAGTACCCAACCGTTGTACATCGAGTAACATCTTTATATAAGGTTCAGACGTTTTTGGAACCGCGGGTTCCTTTAATTTAGTCTCAATATTAAAAGTAAATTCTGGACAAAAAATTTGAGACTGCTCATTAAAAGACTGTTCGCAAATGTCAGGGTTTGCATATAATTCCCCACTGACGGCCGAACAAATTGATACTGCATCTTGGCTATTCACATTCTGATTCATAAAAAGATTACGCAGTTCACTTACCTCCTTAAAAAGTTTATCCATCCGGTTGGAGTTTCGGGCGCGTTTACCTTTCTTGCGGCGAGAATGACGCGATTTCTTGCCTCTTTTCTTTGAACAAGATGAACTCGAACCTGAAGAACTGCTACTTGTAGTACTGCTGCTAGAACTGCTTCTAGTCCTTTTTCTACTAGGCCCAGCCACAGCCTGGGGTTCCGTATTTGAAATAATTTCATTATTCATATCTGTAAATAAATCTTATTAAAATCTAACAACAGTAATTATTTCCAATGAAACGCTATTAGCGTTAGCTGAAAACCACACTAAGTACTATTTAAACTGGTAATTTATACACAATGTAGTGATTCGAACGGAAAAATCCGTTAAATTTTTAATCACATACAATTTTATTGTAAAATTATAATTAAGGAGGGTAACCTGATAATACTTTACGGTTTCTTCCACACAAAACTGTTTGAAATTTGAAACAATTTTTAAAGTTAATATTAATATTCACTTACTTGAGGGTAATTATTTGAAATGATTAATATCGTTTAGTTGACGAGCGTAGCTCCAACTAAGACGATGTTACTTCGACGGAATACGAAACGCCAATGAAATAAAATCGCCCGAAAAATCTATGGAAACCAAAAGGTCGGCCGTCCCGCCAGGTGTCGCCACTGCGCAAGTCAATAAAAGTACTAAAACTGGTAGGAAATCGACGGAAATGGATACGCACTCTCAATAGTAAAGCTTCCGGTGACGGTCAAGTAGTTTAATATGTGTTATTTTGCTTTGTTTGAAAGTTTTCAATTACATTTAGATATTAAGAATTGTACATTTTTAGATACAATAATGAAATCTTTCTAAATTCATGGTTTTATGAAAAAGGTTATCGAAACTGAATAATGTACGTATGAACAAAGTTGTTTCGGTTTGAAAAATATGAAACGTCAAACGGTACCTCTTAGATTTGATGGACTGTAGTTATATACTTATACCTACATTGTTCAGTCAGAATTATAGTTCAAGCACAGTTCTTCATATATATATATTTAGGTAGGTAGATGAAATATAATGAAGTCAAAGAGCTGAATGCAGATTTGCGTCAGTACGATTACCTACTTTTATTTTATCTTCTGTTCTTTTGAAGTTTATCATCTTCTAAGCCTCTTCCCAAATCTGAAGGTGTTGGCTTTACAGTTTAACTGTGATGCGGCTGATCTTCGTTATTTCGTGAAGCGACTACTATTGACCTCCACAATCAATAGGCAATATCAAAGTTCTGTAGTTAGACTAGACATTTTAGGGCTTCAGTTCTACCAGTAACTATTGCGGTTGATGTTCATATGGCAATAGAACCGACAACGTCTTAAGGTGCTATCCGAGATCAGTCCTTTTGAGGTTACGCTTTGAAATTTCATCAATACTTTCATATCGTGTGTCAATTTCATTATTTACAATATAAGCTAGATTTGTATTAATGACTGTTTGAAAAAGTACTTACTTGTTATTGGTTCACCACCATTGAAACAAACATAGTCTAAAACTTGGTCGGTTACGTTTTTAGTGGCTTTCGTAACATCATGCTTCTCACCGCCTGCACAAGGCATCACGGCATCGAGAAATGTGTGGTAGCAAGTTTTAATCTGCGGACTCTTGGCACAAAACCTGAAAGAATACTTATATCATTTAAAAGTAAATAAACTCAACCATTTTGGAATCACGTTTTGAAAAATATATAGCAAGTTTGTTGGGTAAATATTGTGATGAAGTCCAAATGCTGTTAGCTCTATGTGATATTAATCATTAATCATCAATTAATCCACCACCGTCCACTACTGGACATAGGCCTCTCCCAATGTGATATTACTGGTGACAAACAAATAGTGAACTAAACAATTAGCAATCTAATACAGTCAGCAAAAAATGAGTTTATTATTCCTGTAAGGCGCTTACTTTTGAAAGACCTTTTTATACTCGTCGTCAGACTCAGCTTGTTTCAATTCGCTTTCAAACGTAGAGATTCCAACATTGAATTGTATGCAGTTCACAAACTGAATAGCAGAGTTCTGAAATAAAAATGGTGAAATATAATACATACTCGTATATTTCAACTCAAAAAATGAGATTTTATAGATTAAAGGTGATTTATTATTATTATAGGTGACGGTAAAGCCCATAATGAAAGGTATGATTAACGAATGTTTGATCAAAACTGTTTGGAGATGTGCAAGCTTCTCCATCATCATACTAGCAAAGTACTCAAATTGATCTCAATACCTACAAAGGAAGTTAACACCAAACTGTTTTATTGATTTAAATTGTAGATATTATTAATAATACTTTTCTTTTATTCATATAAAGATTGTAGTACATAGAAAGCTTAATATATAATACAGAGATTAGTACAATAATTCTACAATTTGTGGGTACAGTTCTGTTTTCCTAACTAGGCTACACAGTAGCCTGTATGAAGGAGTTACAGTTCCCTATTTCCAATGGATTTAAAATTATAATAAGTATTAAGTACAATTATTGTAATTATTATAGTGCTACAAATTGGCAGATAACAGTTTAGTTATCTGGGGGCACGGGAGTGCCCCCGCCAAGACGAGCCAAGCGAAGCGCAAGGGCACTACCTACCTTTTCTCGAAACGGTTCGTCGTTTTTTTGAACTCTTATTACTTTGCCTTGGATGATGCTAAATAGTTAAAATTTTCAAGATAGAATACCATCGGGACAATCATTAAACATACAAAGTTTGAATGTCGTGGTGGAAGTTTATATATGAGACTTGCACTACAGTTTGTGGCTACATAAGTCAAAATTAATTAAAATATTTCTTACAACAAATAAAAAATACGTAATTCACAATTTTTACCCAACTTACAAAAATAAATGAAATCCCACCAAAAAAGCCTACAACTACACTACACCTTAGGTTTAGAGCGTGCAGTCTTTAGAGCTTGGCTTTATACGAGATAACTTTTTCACAGGGTAAGCTACGTAAACTCGTCTTGGCAACATTTTGACATGAAAATGTTTTTGGTGGGATCTATTTTTTAGGTATTTAAAAAGTAATAGAACCAGAAGTTTTAATAAAATAAATGTGTGAATGTGTGTGTGTGTATATGTATATAGTGTTATGTGTGTGTGGATGAGAGAGAGAGAGTTGTATGTTTGTTGGTGGGGGAGAATCAAAAACAAAAGGCAAGTATTTCTCTGTTTCGTCGTAGCCGTGGCTACGAAGGAACAGGATGACAAGTTTCTTACATTCAAAATTGCTTAAGCCAAACACCGGACAATGCTTATTATTTTTGGTTATATAGGGATGGGCCGAGGAAGCAAGATAATCTTTGAGCAAAAGACAACCGTGCCAGTGGAATGGTGCAGATTTTATCTTTTCTACGCTTGTCGATTGCAAAAAAGTGTTGACGAACGCTAAATATATTCCAGCTTTTATATAATTCATCCGTTGAGAACATGATCGGACGAAAGGTTGCCACTTTCAGCACCGCTCTATGTGCGACCTATAACGACTTCATCAATGTTTTACCAGCTCCACCCCAAGAAGATATGCAATATGTTATTACGGATCGGCATAGCGCAAAGTAAACACTCTGGATAACCACAAACTTAGTGACGTGGCGAAGAGTTTTAAAAATGTGGATTAATTTACGAACTCTCCCTGTGGGATTATAGTGATATGAGTCTTAAAGTTGAGATTCCTATCCAGCATCACTCCCAGGTACTTTATATTTTCAACGGGAGTTAGATGTAGACAGCCGCTAGGGGGCAGAGTTCCAGAGCCACAAGTGTGGGCGACTATGTTTATAGTGCTATGAGGTTGGGAGGCTGCGCTGATGGACCATGTAAAGAAGTTAGTTTTGGAAGAGTTGAGTGTCAGAGTGTGAGTATGTAGCCAGTTTAGTGCAGAGTCTAATGCAAGCTGTGCTCTGCCTTCTTGTTGCTTCTAAGTGTTTACAGTGACAGTTATAGCAGTATCATCAGCAAAAGATGTTATTATGCCATTCTTTATGTTAAGATTACATAAGTCGTTGAGATAGACAAGAAACAACGTTGGTCCGAGTAAGCTACCATGTGGCACACCATAGGAAATAGGGAGGACATCGCTGTTGTGGCTATCTATCCTAAGGAACTGTAAGCGACCTGTAAGGTAGCTCCGAAAGAGGGTAGATGGGAACAGAGTCGAACGCTTTTCGCTTTCGAATTTGCACTGAGCGGGGATCGAACTCGTTCCCCCTGCGTAGCGGCAGCTCTCACAACCGCCGCGTAATAAATAATGTGGAATAATACAAGTATTTTCATTGAAGATGTGTAGCAAGATCCACCAAGTGCCATCAATCAATAGTATAAGCAATATGGTAAGGACTTTTTTACTATTGTTTATATTTTAAATAACATAATTGGTCACCTAACGAACTGCGTCACAAGTGGATAAAGATTTGCGGAAACCGTATTGGTGCTTAGAGAGGAGATTGCGATTAATTGAATGGCATGATGATTCCATGCCAAATATTAGAACAATCAGTCAGCAGAAAGAGGGAAAATCAAGGCACTAAGATCATATTGAGTACTGTGTTCGTCAAGATCGATCTGATGCTGACTGTACCTACTCATTTGCAATGATGAGTGAGTGAGTCACCCCGGTAAGAACTAATGAATCACACCGGCCACCGCTAGGCCACTTAGCAGTGACGATAACTTTTCTAGGGATCAGTTTTCGTTTAGGGCATTGTTTAGCTACTGAACAACTTACCTCAACGTTGTCGAAGTTTACGCCGTTCTGCTCACACATGTGTTTTAGCATGTTGTTATCCATTGACTGGGAGTCAAGGCGGTAGCCATCCGCCGACACCACTGAGAACAAGATTATTTTGTTTTAACTCATTTGTTATATTTTAGGTGTAGTTAAGAAAATAGTGTTTTACGAAGTCATGAACTGTATGTGTATCGGATTTCACTCCACGTGACACTCTGATTTGCAAAGAGCACAGTGGAGACTGCCAGTTTCTCTTGTTTAACGTCTCTTAGAAGTGACTTCCACAGGACCAACCATGGTTGGTAATCCAGATCAGGGTTGGGGGCAATAAAACCTCTGTTTATCTAAATTTTTAAGAAGTGACGGAAATGATCTGACTTCGACTTCCACCAAGGCAAGTAGTTCTAATTAGTCAACGGTGTACTAGTTATCGGTGGCTTGTCAGGGTTGGGAGGATGTGAACCTATGTTCAAAGTAGTCACTACTAACGACAAAATTAAAAAGAATGCACTTACTCAATGCTAATATCGCGAAAATTATCATTATTCACGTTGCCTGTACCAGGAACAGGAACCAAAAAACATGAGTACTATATCTGCATCCCATTATATACACAGGAACAAGGAAATCATTATAATATTACAATGTTATCGAGCGCAATTAGTGCACCGCAATATCGTAGTAAAAACACAAAATAAAATAATAAGTAAACATTTCAGTGATAACACTGGTGATTAAGACCCCACCACGACCCATAGGGCAAAGGCAACCTTAACCGCAAACCATTACACCTGGCCCCCGATTCTGCTATTTTTATGACATAACAACACCATTGTCATACCGCTGACATTGCATAAAATATCAATACATTTTAGACTTTATAACTAACTGTTAAAGTCCAAAATGAAAAGAGAAAGAGTGTATAACATTTTGCATTCACTCCATAAGATTATCAATTAATTTTATACTTTAACACTACAACTGTAAAGTCTAAAGTTAAATGGCATTGGTCACAGTGTCTGTCGTCTCGCAGTGGTTTTGCCATGAAAAAAATGATAGCAGAATTAGGGCCCTGCTGATTGACGTACAAGGCATGCTTTCCTTGGGGCAGGGAGATAAGATGACAGTCACTCCCATAAAAACAGTATAAGCCAAACATGATAATGATTTCAGTATACCTAATCCTTAGGCTAAAATTTCTGGTATTCATTCAAAGGCATTCAAAGCGGAGTACATCCAGCAGTGGGCTACAATAGGTTAATTACATGTTCGATTCGCATACATCATTACATGATGACGTTACATCGACGTTCTAAAATTAAAGTAAATTGGAATTTTGGTATTCGGATTATTTTGAGTACTTTAGTGGTCAACATTTTTCGGATGCTGACTGTACGCCTACTTAAAAACTTTTCTATTAGTTATAGGTACCCACATCAAGGTTGTGTTAATTCCTGCTTTTTAATAATTTCTCCTTGTTCTATGCTATGGACGAACTATATCAATCATGAACAAAACTACATGCTAACATACATTGGAGCGTGTGCTCTTTTAAACTATTTGCCAATAACATAAACAATACGATACATGTTTATTTTGGTAATGAATAACTACTATTCCTTTCTTGTTGATTGATGTGGACTTACCAAATTAGTTCAGTTCAGTTTAAAAAGTCATTCGCGCACTAAAGGTTCCGTACACAATGGTTTTGAAATATTTGGATAAACTTACCAGTATAACTTACAGCAAAATGATGTCATTAAAGGCCGGAAGAACACTTCTGGTGTTTCATTTGTCCATGGGCGGCGGTGATCGCTTACCATCAGGCGATCCGTCTGCTCGTTTGCCTCCAATGTCATAAAAAAAAGAATAGATAATAGTACTCTTAGACTCAACAGTCTAAAATTGATTGATTGAAATCTGCCGTCAACAAAATTCGTAAGCCCGTGAACCCAGACAAGAATTAGGTACCCTATAAGTTTTATCCCATTGGGATCGTCTAAGATTATATTTTTCCACAGAGGCAAAAGGTTTCCTATGTCATTGATATCAATTTCAAAACAGACCTCAAAGTGTTCCGATAAAAGATCTTGACATATTAACAAACCATATACATATATAAGGATCCATCAATCCATGATCCTATAAGATAAAAGTGTTCCTTTTCGTGTACGGAACCCGTTTTTTTCATGCAGAAATCCCCACGACTACTCCGACAGCGGGTGTGGCGCGGGGTATCGCATATTCTGTCCAAAACAATTGGGTGTATGATGGTCCACCAAGATCTACGGAGCTGAATGGGTAGATTGTCTTTAGGCAAAACGTGTTAGGGCACGCCGTCATTGCGGCGGTAAGGCCCATCATGGGGGAGTGGCTAGAGAGGCCACACGGGAGCCTCTCGTACCGTCAGACGCAGATGATAACCGGGCACGGTTACTTCGGGCGGTATCTGCATCTGATGGGTATTGAGCCAACGCCCGAGTGCCATCACTGCGACGCGAGCGTGGACTCGGGGCTGCACACGCTCACCGAGTGTCCGGCGTTTGAGACGCCGAGGCGGGAGCTTGTGCAGGCCCTGGGGGCGAGAGTGCTCACGCTCTCCACCCTGCTCGCGGCGATGGTCCGCTGCGCGGATGCGTGGGCGGCCAGCGCCTCTTTCTGCGAGCAGGTCATGCTCGCGAAGGAGACAGCAGAGCGGGCGCGGCGCGGTGAGCGAGAAAGACTCGCTGACATCGCTGCTCGCGCCCGAAGGCGGCTCGGGCGTCGGAGGGCGCTTACAGACCTCCGCCCCCCATGAGCGCGGGCCTGAGGGTGACAGGTGGAGCCACCCGTCACCCTAGCAGAAGCAGGCCACGGCGGCGGCGCGCATCGTAGGACGATGCGCGCCTCCCCACACCGGGGTTGAGTCGGGGACGGCGTGGTCCCCACCTCCCGAGGAGGGCCAGACCGAAAGGGATGGCCCTGGGTCAGCCGGGGTGGTGCGAGGGATATGTCGCAAGACAACCTCACCTTCGGCCTAGCACCACGACCCACAGACGGCGTGCGGTTTAGTCGGTTCGAGTCCGACATAACCCACCCCTCCGGCTCCGGAGGGGCGGGTATCCGTGGGGATTTCCCGCACGTAAAAAAAAAAAAAAAAAAAAGGCAAAACGTGTTTTGTTCCATCATTGTCCAAGTGAGGCAATGATCAGTCTATCGCAATGATTATACAGGATTATTGGAAATATTTGTAATTCGGTTCATTGTTACTATGGCAATGAAAATGTACGCAATATTCGCTTTCGGTAAGTAACTACGTGTATTTATTAATCTATAATATTTTTAATTTAACCAAAATCATTTTGTAAATTATTCAACTCAAGTCCGTCAAAGTCTGGCGTATGTCTGGACATGGGTAAAGCATAGTATGTCACAAATCCTTATTAGGAAAACTTGAAGAACTAGGTATAAGAGGACATACATACAGCTGGCTTGAGATTTACCTAACGGGTCGACAACAATGCACAAAAAAATGTGCTATGCAAAAGACATCCAGCAAAACTAAAGATTGGCATTTTTGGTGAACCAAAATAATAACAAGGGAGCGTGCTGGGCCCCTATCTTATTTATATTATACATAAATGAATTACCAAACGGTACAGACCAATATAGTATATTATTTGCTGACGATACTACCATTCTAACAAACAAACTGTAAAAATATCGACTCATATCAACACCACAAATAAAGCCTTAGCAGACATTAGTAAATCGTTGGATTCTAATAACCTGAAGGTAAACTGCAATGAAACCAAATTTATTAGACATTTAACATATAATAAAAAAAAGCAAAGAATACTGGGAAACCTATTAAATTTGACAATGATTATATTGACGAAGTAAATGAAATAAAGTATTTTTATTTTAGAAATAGTAATTGATAGATTTTGTAACTGGAAGCCCCAGATAGATACTGTGTGCAAAAAAAATAAATGTCAGACTGTTCTTTTCTGAGAAACGGTGCTGGGCATGGTATGGGGCAATTCCACGGACTCCCAAAGAGCTTTTAATGTGCAGAAGAAGTGCATCAGACCCATCTTCAATCTAAAATGGAATGACTCGTGCCGAACTCTATTTATAAAACACAAGCTGCTAACACTTTCGTGTATAAATATCTATGAAATATGCCAATTTTTCAGAAATATTATTATTATTATTCACTTTTTCCTATAGATGAAAATGCGATATTCAAAAGAAAAGTTGTGCAAAATCCGCTACTGATAGTGTGCACTACTTTTCTTTTGAATTCTATTCCTGAAACTGTTACACAATGGTGACAAAAGTATATAATATATTACCAATTCAATTCCGGAAACTAATGAATACATTTAACAAAGAACTTTATGTTTGGCTATGTGACAGATGTTTTTAACCGATTAGTGGTTATTTAAACTTTAAGGAACAATAAGTTATAAGAGTTAAAATTGAGACATTCTATGATTTATTAACACACACAAACTCACGCCTTTATCCTCGGAGGGGTAGGCAGAGGTGCTAGCACCCACATTTCGCCAGTTTATGTTTTTATGTCCCTGCGATAAATACACACATAACTTCGAAAAGCATCGAAAAGTCATTGGTGTGTGCCATGGAAAACTTGGGATCGAACCCTAGACCTCGTCTCAGCAGTCCATTACCCATACCACTAGGCTATCCCAATTCCCAATTCTCCAATATTTCTACTTTTGCAGGGACTATAACAATGTGATTCTTCTCTAATTTTACTAGTCCTAAGTATTATCACAGATAATATAAATACAATTCTTATATAGATGCACAATCAGGAGCAAAAAATGATTACACTCGTAACGTCCAGAAGCAGGCAAGCAGCTTTTAAGTTCATGAGTTATAACTAGATTGCGACATTACTTTGGCAAACTTTTTATAACTTTTAGTCTTAAAATGATATCAAAAATAAAACATACACCAAACACATTATTGAGTATGACTGAATAAAACTATAAATATTTTAATCTATATTGATTGTGCCAGATTATGCAATAATGGTGAAAGTTACAGATATAATGCACTATGTACCTAGATGGCACAAAAATAAATAACTAGCACGATTGTCACGAAATCTTTATTTATTACATTACCAACGAGTTTTATGTGCTTACATGCTTACAGTATTTCTTCAGTATTTATTCTGAAATAATTTATGTGATTCTAAGTCAGCAAATAAGCGTTTTAACATGGTTTTAACTTTTTATATTACTTTAAATGAGTCTACTAGTGCCATCTATTCATTAATATTACTATAGATGTTTTAGTATTGGTACCCCATGGTATTATAATTTGTAACTTTAATTTTTAATTAATAATGCAAATGGTATTGATTTACTATTTGACCAATTAAAATTGACCTCCGTTATTATATATTTCTCTTAACATTCCAATAATTATAATTGTTTTCGTATATTTAATTAATAAATTCAAATACAATCAATGTAATTAAATAAATACATTCAATAATATTTGCTTATAATTATGTCGAAAATTTGCATGCCGCAGTCTGCGGCTGCAGCACATTCAAGATCCTATGTCACCATGACTATGAGCAATTAAATTATTCAATTCAATTCTATTCTTTTCCTTCTTTCCTTACCCCTCTTGAAATGGCAATTCGGTGGCCCGCGTTTGGTAAAATAGAATGACGAATGTATGGGATTTGACGTAATATTTTCAAGGGAGCGATGACGTCTGTGCGAAGTCTGTGTTCCTCCGTACTGTGACCATCAGTAGGTGTATCAGCTAGCCGGTGAGGTTGATTTGAGCCCCCGAAGTTCTTTGCAGAGTAACTAAATACCACCCAATTTTATGTGAAGATGTTCGTATATTTTGGCTGTGTTGTTCAATCACGCTCTTATGGCTGAAGAAGGTCAAATTTGGTACAGGGATAGATTAACACATAGGCTACTTTTTACACCGAAAACAGAGTTCCCATGGGTTGCGGGAACGGGATCAAATTTATTTGCGGAAGAAGCCACGGTTAATAGCTAGTTTGTGAATAAAAATAAATATAAATTAAATTAATTGGTTCAGTGAGGAAAAAAATAACCGTATTTAAATAGGTACTCTGATAGTGTTGAACGAATAGAACAATAAGTACCGGGTATTTTGCCGGAAATACATTTATGTATATTAGGTTAGGACTTATGAACAATGTTAATGTGTTTACCATTAGGTCTTTGTGATCAAATATTTGATAACAAGTATTATGTAGGTAAAACGTGACTTGAACGTTCTGAATAAGCGCTTAATCAATTTTTATGTTAGTTTTCTGTTGTTGTTAAGACTACAGACCAAACAAATTGATTTAAGCCTATGAAGTATACGTTATGTACGTATAGGCACCAATGACCGACACTTAAAGGATCAATCAAACTTCACACTACAAAATCCATATTAATATTATAAATGCGAAAGTAACTGTCTGTCTGTATGTTACGCTTTCACGACTAAACCACTGAACCGATCTTGATAAAATTTGGTACAGAGGTGTATTAGAGCTTGGGAATGGACATAGGCTACCTTTTATTGCGAAAGGGGGGGTGGGGGTGGGGTGGAAGGGGGGAGTAGGGCCATGGGATGGAAGTTTATATGAAAGTTTGACATTTTTGACGATATCCTGATGAAATTTGTCACAGAGATAGATTAAAACCACAGATTCAAACTTGGAAACGGTTATAGCTAACTTTTAAAGCGATATAAGGGGTTAAAAGGGGGAGGGGTAGTAGGGGATGAAAGTTTGTTATTTTTTAATATATGAGAACGGATATAGGCTACATTTTATCGTGAAAAGGGGGGTAGAAAGGGTGGATAGGGCTAGGCAATTAAAGGTTGTTATTTTTCAATCGCGCATAAAAGGAAGTGAATAGGGGATAAATAGTAAGAGATTTTTATAATATATCCTCATGAAATTTGGAACAAAGGTGGATTGGAGCTTCGGAACGGACATAGTCTAGTAACGAGCCAAATATAGAAGCGAGTGGAGAGGCGAGTAGAAATTGTTATAGGGACGAGTGTAGGCGTGTAGAGGTCAAATAGAAGGTCAAGTAGAGTCGACTACAAGGGTAGTCGACTAGCAGTAGATATGCGACTAGAGAAGCCAGTGGAGAGTCGAATATAGAATCAAATGGAGTGCAGTGGAGAGTCAAGTAGAGAGGCGAATAGTGAGGCGAGTGGAAAGACGAATGTTGAGGCGAGTAGAGATCAAATAGAAAGTTGAGTAGATATTCGAGCAGAGGGGGAGGTAGAGAGGCGTGTAGATAGGCGAGTGGGGAGAGTCAAGTAAAGAGGCGAAAAGAGAAGCGAGTGGATGGGCGGAGTAGAAATGAGCGTAAAGAGGCGAATGAAAAGGCGATTATAGAGGGGAGTACAGTGTCGAGTAGAGAGGGGAGCAGAGAAGTCAGTAGAGAGTCGAGAACAGAGGCGACTAAATGGTAGAGGACAAAGTTGAGTAGAAAGGCGAATTTCATGCTCGATACGACGGCTCAACACTAAGCGATAACCGACATCCACGCGGGCGGAGGTGCGGGCAAAAGGTAGTTATATATTTTTTTAAAGAATGGTCGTTACGTCCTTTTTGGACTGTTACAGCAACATTTAGGCTAAATTTTGCCGATAATATCTTTGAAAAATAACAATTTTTTATATAACTAAGAAAACGGGAATTAACGCGATCATTGTATAGGTACTTACATACCTTTGATTGCCTGACGTTCTGACCAGGTTACACTGGGCGTAGTCACAGGCTGACTGGCTCAGCGGTGGACTCCCGCCGTCTTCGAATCCGTGAGGTAGTACGTTCTTCATCTACCCGCACATTTTCCTTTTACTCGATGGCCGGTAGAACTTTGGACATCACTTCCGAAGTTTAGTCCCAAAACTGAGGGGGGCGTCAGCCGCACTCGCGCGGCTGATGACCCAACGCTTCCTACAGGAGACTGTACCTGGGGATCGTGTGAAGTATGGCCCTATACGGGGCCCCCATATGGGCGGAAACCCTGACAGCCAGTGTGGCTAAATTGCTGAGCCCGAGGGCGATGGCCGTCAGGGTGATAAGGGGATCCCGCACGATCTCAGGTGAAGCGACATGTCTCCTAGCCCGGACCCCTCCATGGGACCTGGAAGCGAGAGTCCTTGCGTTTCTATTTAAATGGCGCAAGGAGGCGCTGGAGCGGGGTCAAAGGAGTTCGTCTCGAGAAATCGAGGCCCAGCGGTCCCAGCTCTGCGAGGAAACCGTGGAGACATGGAAGGTGCGATTGAGCAACCAAAGGGGGGATTCGCCACAATCGCGGCCGTCAGATCGGTCATGGACGAGTGGCCGGAAAGGAGACATGGTGCTCTCTCCTACCGGTTGTCACAGATACTTACCGGGCACGGTAGCTTCGGTAAGTATTTGTGGCGAAGACACCGGGAAACCACGGCCGAGTGTCAGCACTGCGAGGACCGCAGCGACAACATAGCGCTTCACACGCTGGTGGAGGGCACGGCGTGGATGGAACAGCGCCAGGTCCTCGTGGTGGGTCTCCATTGGCCTCCATGACCGAGGTCCTGAGGACGGTGAGTGGGCTGCTCACCGTCCTTACAGAAGCAGGCCCATGTCGGCAGCGTGACGGGGAGGGATTCACGCACGCCCCCCCTAAGAAGCGGGATGACACCCCCACCCCAATAAACGCGGGATAACACCCGAACCACCCTCTAGGCGAGGCCGTAGCCGTAGGACTGTTAGTAGTCCTGAGACATCCTTCCGAGGGGTTACCCGGGGCTCCCAACCGCAGGCTATTAGGCGGTACGTGAGGGTTTTTAGTCGGTAGGAGTCCGGCATAGCATCCATGAAGGATTTTCCCTCACGGCGAAAAAAAGCTATGTTCCGCCAAAGGTATACAAAATATTAAATGAAGTCATAATAAAATAGATAAATATGTGCAGAATCCAATTAATTTAATTAGGTCAGAACATAATAAAATTGCAAAACATAAAATGTCAGAATAATCATCTTAAATGAAAAAATTAAAATGTCAGAATATTAAGCACTAGCTCTTGCCCACGGCTCTTCCCGCGTGGATGTCGGGTATCGTAACCAAACGTAGCCTATGTCTAATCTTCCCCTATACCAAATTCCATCAAAATCGGTACTGTGGTTTAGATGTGATGGCGTGACCAAGGGAAATAGGGATTCATTTTTATATACTTAAATAGATGTCAAGAGTTAACTGACTCACGTTTAGGTACTCATTTACAGAAAGGTATGCTTTGGTACATAGTAATTTAAAAAGTTTTGATTTAATTCTAGATTCTATAACACAAGCTAATTAAGCTATGCTTACCATGGGTCTAGATAGCGTTGTGTGAAATGTTGTGGAATATTTATTTATTTATTTATTTATTTATTTATTTAGAAATGCGGTTTCACAGGTATCTGTTCGTTGCAATTTACAGATAGCTCGTATACATTTCTTTTGGGCTATGAATACGTCGTTGACATTTTGTGGCATTACGCCAAAAGAGTACACCGTATCGCAAAGTGGGCGCGACATAACCGGTTCTCTATTTTTATTCCTAAAATTTTATGTCATAATTTAACATTGCATAATGTTACTTGTCATAACATTATTTAAGCATAATACTCATTTGTCATAAATTTTTAAGCATAATTTTTTTACTCCTATTGACTACAAGCATAATATTTAATTAGCATAATATCCCAAAGCATATGTTTACTTAAGGATAACGACGCATAACCATGACTATTCCGAAAAAATCACTACAAAATGTTTATTAACAATATTACACTATTTTATACATTGCTCTCGTCAAACTTGTAGGCGCATCAAAGTTAATTTAACCTAATGTTCTTTTGACCTAATTGGTCGACGGAGCCCCGCTAGGCGGGGCTCGTACTTCTGGATGGTTTATAAAAAAATAACCACGAAGGCCTAATGCGGGAGCTTCGCTACGCTCCGCTCCCACTAACTTAGCCTTCTAACCTAACCTATCCGAGTCGGGGTGCCCTAAAGTCCTAAAGTAAAAGTAAAAAGTGCATCCAGATCCTTGCCAGCTTGCTAGCACCTTGTTAGCAGGCGTTTATCATTATACCAAATAACTATTAGACAAATAAACAATATGCTTTACAACTTTATGCATATCAATGTTATGAATAAAAACATTAGGATATACAATATTTATGCTTAATAACACAGTACGCTAAAAACCAATTATGGCACATTATTATTATGACAAAGAAAATTATGCCTAATTTGTTATGGCAATTTAAATTAGGACAAAAACTATTATGACAAAAGATGGAATCCCGACATAACCATGGTAGGCTGTTAAGAGAGCAGTTTTATTTGCAATTTTACCTAAACATGTTTTCAGTGGCGTCGACGGAAGGTTTCCCGGGATTGCCTCAAGCGAAATTGCTGCAAGATATATGTGAGCGGAACGGCGTAGACTATGCAAAACCTAAGGTAAGTTATTAATCTTATCAATATTTTGGACACAGCCTTGGGCCTGAAACGTCAGATGTATAGCATAGCATAGATGTGGCGGGGCGTGGCACGGACAGGCGACAGGCGTCCATATCACGGTCTCAAAAAGTTTTATACAAAATGTACGCGAAAGTGACACAGCTTAGTTAATGAAAACCTAATTGAGACCTTGCTTTGAACAAGCTAAAGCGGTTGTAGTTCCTTGAAAATTGACATTTTGTGAAAGGCTACAACGACCGGTACTTTCTATTTCAAAATACCATCGTAGCCGTACCGTAGGTTGGTATTTTGTGCGTTTAGCTGAACTGAACTGCTTGTCACTAAACGATCTTGACATTTAATCTACTACTTGGTCGATCTAAGACTGAAATATTACGACTTGGTTATTCTGACATAACCCTGTGGATTGCTTTAAACTAGAAGGTTATTATTAAAACTAGTAATCTCCCGTGTGGTAGGTGGGTTTAGTAAAAAACATACATAAAAGGTTGCCATTTTTATTTCAGATAGCTAGTAATCAGTTTGAAAAATGTATAACAGAGAACAGCGTGGATACTAATATGTTTGAACATGAATTATCACAGGTCCATGATGAAGGGCAATTAAAAAAAGTAATACAAAAGTAAGTATCAGAAATAGCAGCGATATACAGTTTGTGGCTAAGATCGACTAATATACGGTTTTGTAAAGCGTTTGAAGAACATTTACAGAGTGGTTAAAACAGTTTGTGTTTTATAAAATAATAAATAAAAAAAAAAGCACGGTAAAAAATGCAATTTCACAATATTTTCTTATGCCAAACTGTATTAAAGTTTGTTGGCAGATGAAGCTCCCTGATTTATAAATAGCAAATATCCATTTGGTATTTATATACTAAAATTATTTACATTACATTTAAATTAATTACTTAGACACATAATCATTTTATTATTAATCGATTATTTAGGCATGTCACAGTTTTTTACATTATTATATTAATACATTATTTCATTATTGTTAATATTTATTATTTCATGTTGGTTCACTAACTAGTTCCCACCCATTATTAAGATCATACAAATTCACAATAACAAAACTGTATGTAAATTTTGTCCTTATACATTAATTTGGGTAGGTATTACTATTAAACACAAAATGCAACGAAATCCTTTAAACACAGTAGGTATTAAATACTTTACGCTCAACACACTTTCTGCAATAAGTAGGTATATTTCTTATGGAATGAGTAATCACAATCTTTTAATAATTATTTTTGACTCAAAATGTAGTGGTTATTTTATCCTCATTAACTCCATCCCATGATTGCCTGGTAGAGATTGCCTTGCGCGATAAGGCCGCCAATTGTATGCTAAACTGACTATAAAAACTGCACCTACCATTAAATTATAATTCTTTCTTATTTTGTGTACCATACAATAAAGAGCTTTTCATTCATTCATTTATTCATTCGTTCACAATGTAGGTCAATAGATAGGTAGTGCAGGCACGAGTACATACCATAGTTCGCTCATTCTAATACACGTCTGCATAAAGTTACATGGACTCATTCTAGCTAGATTTTTCAATAGTTTTGATATAGGTTTTTTAACACAAACAGACTGCTGAAATGAGACACAACAAGCACCAACATTGTTACTGTTAGCTGATGACATACACACTTGCGGGTAGCACTCGCACTTAGTTACTAGCTGTTGCCCGCGGCTCCGCCCGCGTGGACGTCGGTTATCGCTATTTATTATTGAGTATTAAATTAGCCGCTCTACTCAACTTTATATTTACTCGCCTCTGTTCTCGACCTGGGGATAGTTTCAAAAAAAAAGAAATTAATACTATTTATACCCTAATTACCCCTATTTTTGCGCGATTGAAAAATGACAAGTTTATCTTCTAGCCCAATCCCCCCCCCCCTTCTGCCCCCTTTTGCACGGTAAAAGGTAGCCTATGTCGGTTCCCTAGCTATAATTTTATTCATCTCAAATAAAAATAACAAATGTTTGTACTAACAATCATCCCCTAACCCGATCCACCCCCTTCTACCTCCTTTTTCGCGATAAAAGGTTGTCTATATCCGTTCTCAAGCTCCAATCCACCTCTGTATCAAATTTCATTAAGATCGGTTCAGTGGTTTAGGCGTGAAAGCGAAATTTACAGACAGACAGACAGACAGACAGACAGACAGACAGACAGAGGTACTTTCGCATTTACAATAATAGTATGGATATGGAAAACTATTGCATCGGTTTTAATGTCTCTAAAAATATGAAGCTTTGGTGCTAGATAGGATGTGCTACCAAATCTTACTCTTCATCCCGTGAATCCCAACAAATCCCCCTCAAAATCTCGGTGGCCAGCGAGCGGTGTACTAAGTATTTAATCAAATATTGGGACCGAATTTGTCTAATTGTGTTTTTGTGACTGGGTTTGAGTCAGGTCAATTATTAAATAGCCCTGGCAAACTACTAGAAGTCAAGTGGCCCACTTTTTATACTGATTACCACAATTTTATCGTTACACATTAATTTGGAAATCTGATTTCAATCAAAGTCTATCCTTCACACTCCATATTTACGCATTCAAAGTTACGGTTGTGTCTACTTTATATATTTTTTACTTAGGTATTGTGCCAAGACTCCGCAGCTAAAAACTTGCTATCACACATTTTTCGACGTGGTGGTCCCTTGTGCAGGCGGCGAGACGTTTAATAACACAAAAATCACCAAAAACGCTATCGACAAAGTTTTAGACTTCGTTTGTTACAATGGTGGTGACCCAATTACATGTAAGTGTAAAAACTTTCTTAAAAATAGTATTACAGGTCTAGATGCTACATTAATTTTTTTAGCTAACAGGAAAATCTTTCATTCGGCTTTCCCGTTGCTCGAACATGAAGCAATTTTCTCAATGAGCTTTATAACAGACAGTCTATTTCATCTTAGCGTTAGGTTAGGCTGGGTTTCCAACAGAGATATAGGAGAATGCGTAATGAGAGATTTACTATTTGTTAAGAACCAATTGAATCACTTTATATATAATTTTTTTGAGATTTTTGACTTTTTGCATTAAATGGCGGCTATAGGTGTATATAAACTATATTAGACAAAAGACTCCGCAATTTAAGCTCAGTTTCAAAAATACGTATAACTGCAACAAAAAAGCAAAAGTGTTATGGAAGAAGGAGGTATGTGACTTAACACCTTCTTCCATGTGAAATTGGTCAATTAAACGTATTTCTTCCATGGAAGAAGGGGTTATGTGCAGGAAAATGCACTGCCACGATGCTTTATTTGCTGCTCTTCTATGTATTCTACTAGACTGGCTGTATATAACAAAAAACTTAGTAACTATTCTGAAAAATCACTTCTTGACTAACAACAATGAGTAACTTTTTGTTACCGTTATACATGATAGTACAAAAAGGCGCACTATGGTGTACAGATTAATGTCAAAATATATTAGCTCATTATCTAGTTTTTATACCAGATTGAATCTTTTAATCTGAGACTATTAAACCAACTTTATGGACGCCACAAGTGTGACAAAACGGCCTCATACATACATGCCATGACGTGCACACATTGTCAGATTAAAGAACAATATTGACATTAGCTAACTCACGCAAAACCGATTTTCCACACAGTTTTTTTTAAGGATTTTTTTTTACGAAGCTGTGTCTAGTCAGTATATGGTCTAAGCTTTTAATGCCCTCCTTGAAACCGAATAGCCATCAGGCAACATTGTTACGTACCATATTGTGCGAAATTCTCGCACAACAAAGACGCGCAGCAGTGGAAAAATTTTGTTAGTCCACGAATGATCAATCGTTGAAGATATGTCATGTTACGCATCAGCAGCCAACATCGCGCATGTGTTGCCGAACTTCACGCATTGCATGTCAAATATAAAAGAATCCAATCTGATTTCGCTCTGACTTCGTACTGACTTCATTCAGACTCCACCCCGACTCCCTCCAACTCCAACTATAAACCGACTCCACTCCGGCTCTAAGCCGACTCCACTCCGATTCTCAACCGACTCCTCTGCAACTCTAAACCGCCTTCACTCCAACTCCGAACCGACTCCAAACCGAATCCACTCTGAGTCCTTCCCAACTCCACTCGGACTCCCTCCAACTCCAAATCGACTCCACTCCGGCTCTAAACCGACTCCGCTTCAGTTCCAAGGCGACTCCATTTTGACTCCAAACCGACTTCAGTCCACCTCCCTCTTACTTTACTCCGACTCCTTCCAACTCCACTGCCATTCAAACACCAAACTTATTCCAACTCCCAACCGACTCGACTCCACCCTCCCTCTAACTCCAACTCAAATAGACTCCAAATGAACACCATTCCGGCTCTAATCCGAGTCCACATAGGATTCAAACCGACTTGGCTCCAACTCTAAACCGACTCCCGCCGCTTCGAAATTCAGACTTCACGCCGACTTCATACCAACTCCAAACCGACTTTACTTCAACTCCAAACCAAATTCAAACTGACTACACTCCGGTTCCAAAGCGACTCCACTTCGACTCCACTCCAACTCCCTTCTTACTCCACTCCACTACCTGCAACTCCGAACCGACTTCAAACCAATTCCACTCCAAATTGAAATCGACTCCGCTCGGAAACCCTCCGAGTTGCTCCATAACTTGACTGGCTAATTAAACCACTTGGGTGTCGTATGACATACATGTACAAAAAAAAAATGACTGTCGAAGTGCTCACCAAGGAAAGGATGTCTGTTTTTGTTAACGTTCTGTCGAACAGCATCAGAGACCCCGCGGCTGTTCATTTATGCTGTTTGTTTCGCACTGGTGGATTGGTCAGGGGTATTTTGATGAGATCTGTGATAAAAGGTGGCGCTTGCTCCCCGCCCGAAGTTAAATGTGGCGAAGACCGAGTATATGGCGTACTCTACAGATCCTACACCCGACTGCACAGGTGATGACTTGGGGTCAACGCATGCATTGCTGCTGTATGGGTCAAGCGGCGTGAGTTAATACGTAGAATTTGTGACCCCAAGAACCTGTCCGCTTACACGGCTGCGATTGAGTACACCAAAGGGGTCAAGCCTTGTCATGTTGGTTTGGCTACGTTTAGCCATACCATATGCACCGAGCTCCGGTAAGAGGGTAGACCCAAAAAGTGCTGACTTTACGTCATGGAGGATGATATGCGTGCCAATAGTCTCACACCATAGGTGCCCAAGACCGTGAAAGTTGAAAAGTAAAAGCCGGAAAGCGGATCACGGACTCCGGGGTGAAAGCCTCGGATGCGACCGGGACTAATGCAAAGATGATGATGAATGACTGTCTTGACTGTTCCAAAGTGTAAAAAGTTTGATATGTTAAAAAGGTTTAGCAGTAGACATTAAAGTTGGAAGAAAATAAAGTACCAACCTACTAGTTTATTTCTGAGAAAACGTAAGTTAATGTTAAAAAACATAAAAAAATCTGGAAACCTGAATATCAATATTGATAACATAACCTCGTTGCGCAAGATTAAGATGATAACATTTCGCCATATATGCATTTTTTTATATTATTTAATGTTACATACTCCCTTCTTCCAATCTTAATATTCGTAATTTCTATTACATTGTCAATGGATGAAGAATTTATATGCACAGTTTTTCAAATAAATAAATTTCCATCCACTTATTTGTATGTTTATGCATCTCTGATAATAAATATAGACAATTACTATAATTTGACCCCATAATATTACGACATAAATTATAAGAAAAACTTTGAAGCCGATTATCTCGATATTTAGAAATTGTTAGTTACGTCCTTCATTCACTCACCTCTTCATATCTAACTTTGCTCAAAGTCGCTCAAGTAAAGACGGCTCGGATGCCCCCCGCCTCCGTCTTTACTTAAGCGTCTTAGGTTTCGTACGTACCATGCAAAATAAAGGAAGAATGTGTGCCGAGGACGTGTTTGCGAGGAATGTGTTAACGATAACGGAACAACTACAACTAGCTACAAGCAGCGAGCAGCGATGGCATCAGAAACGTGCCAGCAAGAACATCTTCACGCCGCTCAACTGCATAGCACATCGCAGTCTCACTACGCATACCGTCTACCTCGCACATCAACACAGCCTTAGTCTAGCTCTAGTCCTAGGTACTCAGTCCCCAAAATTCCACTTTAGAGGCCGGATTCCGAGATGAGAGCGTTGGTTGCGGCCGGAAGTAACGCCAGGAGGATAAGAATAATGAAATCCATGTCATTTTTTCTTTAGCTTTCTTAGCGAATGATGGCCTGCAGTGCTTAGAGAGCACGATAGATGAGATTTGGAAGTGTCCCGATGGCTTTCTGGAAAACTACATGGGTCTGGCTACGCATCCCAAAGAACCTGTAAGTTAAACTATGAAATTTCAATGTAGCGTTTCCATTGCAAGGTGAATACTGTAATGCGGAACAACGCGATAACGCGAGTGCGTGGATAATTGGGCTTTATTAGTTAACTTAGTTAGGTTTGTTTGATTACAATTGTGGTATACCTAAGTGGTATAAAAAAAAAACATATGTTCCTAATAAAGCATAATTAATTATGTCCGATTCCGTCGCTATATATTTGCATTTGTAAATTATTGGCTTTCGTACAGTTTGAAAAAGTACCTATTGAAAAGTAGTTAAATGCACTACCATCACGCCGCAAAAGCGAATGTTACAGCCGCAGTTTGTTTTTATCTGTGAATCAAGATCTTATACTATTTTTATATTTGCAGGCAACGGCTTTTGTTGAGTTTGAGCAGTGCATAGTACTACAGCTGAAGAGATGTGACAGCCCTGTACCAGCAAATATCTTTCAAAAGATATTCGAAAATATCGGCAATGATATCAACCAAATATTGCAGGCACTGCAGGTACGTGAGTATACAAAATGTGGGAACCGGCTACGGCGGCAACTATGGCCGTATGCTCATACCTTTCTTTTATAAATGCGGAATTCCTCATCGAAAAGCCACTCGGAGCATATCTGTCAAGCTCCGGCTGTCAAGCAGCCTGCATTGGGCAAATTACGAAAGTCAAATGACTACTTTTGTCTGCGCTACGTGAAAAAAATATGATAAAAATGATTGTAGGGGCTGTTTCAAGAAGTCGTAATGACGATGGCGATGGAAGACTTCTCACTTTCCACCTTTCTCAATAAGCAGACCGTACCAGAGTTACAGGAGAACACAGTGAGAAATATATGTGAGCAGAACGGCGTGAGCTACAGAAACGTAGAGGTTAGGTATTCAACTTTGTCAATATCTACTTATATTGGACATAGTCTTTGAACACAAGATTTACTTATGTTTATGTTATGCATATGAACACAATTCTGCTTTAGGGGAGACCAAGTTTCTTGTTTCCTCATGCTTACTTTTTCTGTCCGCTTTGACAATTTTATTTATATTTCAATTCTAAACTATAGTCGTAAAATTGCCACAGTACCATCAATGGTACTGTCTAATGGTACCAAGAAAAACAAACAGTCTATATTATACAATGGTTTTGTGTTACTAGTTAACCTAAAAGGAATATAACATAATTTTCCTAATATTAAATCAAAGTTCGCATAATAATATTATGTGGGTAGTAAGTTAGCATTCTCGTATCAAAACCAGCAAAATGAGAGAGAGCCTTTAAGCGAGGTATTATCAAAATTAATAATCTCCTGCATGGTTACCTACCTTGTCCATGTTTGACTAGTCAATCGTCAGACTTATTTCTGGTCGGATTCAATCCAGCTACTCGTTGAACAGCTGCATTTCAAAACGGCCCTGTTTTCAGACTTCGGGGTTAGCCCCGAAGGCTTTGGTCAAACCTAGGATGGCCAGTCATTCCGCGAAAAGAAATTTGACTATGACATATGCATATATCTCATGATTTGTATTTCAGACCTCCACTAATCAGTTTATTACATGCCTAGAGAATAGTGACGGGAACACGATTGTAAGAGATTTAATCCTAGCCAAGGATGAACGCCAGTACAAAAGAATATTCAAAAAGTAAGTATTAACAGCGATGTTCAGTATCTAACTTTTTATTTAACGTATTGAGACTGCTACAGCTCATGTTTTTTGCTCTATGGTTTTTCACAAAAAAATAAATTATGATGTTTGGCATTTTGGGTACAGAACACTTTATCTTAGGTGCCAAGCATTTAATAATAACCATTATTTCTCTAAAGTGCCAAACATCATAAAGAATGTGGAAAACCATGGAGACGTAAATCTCTTCAAGTTTTGATGCCTATTTTTAGTAAAAATGTTGCGGAAACCTTAAATGTATCTTAAATGTGAGGGTATGGCGTACATCACTTGAGTTCAGTTTAGTAGAGCGTTTTCTCTGTCGTACATCGGATTGATAGTTATGTAATTTTAGCGTTTAGATAATAATAATAATATCTGACTAAGTGCGGGTCCTTCAACGCAACCGCATTTGAACGAAACCGTACTTGAGAAATATCTATGTCACCACCGCTCCGGCTTCTGCTTCTACACCTGCACAAGCACCTCTATAACTAGCTGGACTGGCTATTCCATAGAAAATGATAGCTTATTTTTTGTGTCGATTTGAAGCGCCACCGAATGGCCGTTATTTGTTGTTTTCATCGACATATCGATACTGGGGTATCCAACCATTTGGGAAAAAACAAAAACAAATTTTTATTTCAAACACAACGTTTCACGAAACTATACTTGATAAATGTATCATGTTACAAACTATTGTTGAAACTACTCATTTAGAAAAAATATTTATTTGGACAATAAATATTTTTTGTAATGAGATTATCCGTGGGGATTTCGCGCATGTACAAAAAAGTCCAACTTGTTCATGATGATTCGAGGATGGATATGAAAATAGGGGGTGAAAGCGGGTCTCCCTGTCTTACCCCTCTTTCTATATGGAAGGCGGGGCCTAAGGTTCCGAGCTTCACTACTATTTTTCATAGAGATTTATTTTCACCGAGGCAATTTTACTACAACCTCCAAGAAGATGCCTTTCCCTCCTTTTCTTATTACACATTAAAATGTTTACTTGCATTGTTTGTTTAGGATTTGTACCAAGAGTCCGCAGATAAAAAGTTGCTATCACACGTTTTATGATGTCGTGGGACCTTGTGCGGACGGTGGGAGGCGTCATGCCACAAGAACCATCAAAAGCATGACAGATCAAATGCTGGACTATGCTTGTTCTAACGATACTTATCCAATTACAAGTAAGTGTGTGTTTTACAAATCTAGATAGTATAATGATATGTAACTACTTAACTAATAGCTTTTTCATTTTTCTACCCTAGTGGAAAACTTTGCTTACCACCCTAGGACGGAAAAGACTCATAGTACCTAATTTCGTTCCCTCCCTAGGGCGGGAATAAACTCTTAAAATAGAACTAAATTTGGTTACGTC
Organism: Eilema caniola; assembly: GCA_949126895.1. NCBI lineage: Eukaryota > Metazoa > Arthropoda > Insecta > Lepidoptera > Erebidae > Eilema > Eilema caniola. The sequence goes on from OX421467.1 coordinate 21,433,423, forward strand.
GTCAGCTAGGAACAATTTTACATAATAAAAAAAAAAAGATGTGACCTTGTGAATATATAAACAGCCAGTGTCATTTTTATTTCTTCTATTATGCACAATAAGCGGCTTGTACGTTCCATTTTTAAAGTTAAAAAAAGCTATATTAATTTGGCGGGATACTAACTTTGCTGTGCCAAAATAAAAATCTCGGTTTTGTTGAATAACATTCGTTTAAATAGTTCAAGCGATTCTGAAATATTGTCCCCGGATTGGTTATAGAAAAACGAAAATACAGTAGTCGAAAATCTTTTGCCAGAAAGATACTTAAAAGTTTACAATGATTTTACGAAGTGGTGAACAGACGAGAAAATAAAAAAAACTACTATTTGAATTGCCTTATATTCAAAATGAAAAGTACAGTGTGTTCGAGGGTGAAATTGCCCATTTCACCCTCGAACTATTAGCCCTTTCATTTCGTTCGAGCGCCAAAATAACACTTATGTGGTAGTTTAAAACGTTTTGTCTTCGCTTAGTTTTATCCTTCTTAATAATACTGTTGCTAATTTTTTTTGCTTACTTTACTTCTAATATAGCTAAGGTTTTGTTTGTCTTTTTGAGTTTAAGAAGCTGTCTTCTTTCTTCTATAAGGTTTTTTTGTTTCATTTTCTATGTAACTATTCCTAGGTTTTATTGCTTTGATACGCACCCGTTCAATTATTTCATATATTTCTTTATTGTATTTTCATCTATTTCTTTTTTTACTAGGTTTGGGTCTGGTGTATTGTTCATTATTGTTTTGAATGTAGTTCTGCTTTATCTTAGTTCGTTGCCTTTTATTACTGCTCTTACCATCCTGTGGTTGGTCTTAAAGCTAAATTAAGAATATTGAAATTTTGGTATACTTTCTTGTTATTAGTTGCTATGTAGTCAATTTCATGTCTGTGTGCTCCATCTGATGATGTCCATGTCCACTAGTCTTTCGTCTTTCGTTTGTAAAAACTATTCATATACGTGATATTGTGTTCAAAGGCTATACTAATCATCCTTTCTCCGTTGTTAGTTCTTCTACCGAATCCAAATTTGCCAATTATATTTTCTTACCCTGATCGTTGTGATCCTATTCTACCATTGAAGTCTCCAATTGCCATCACCTTATTTTGCGTTTCGTGGAGAACTCATGAAAGTTGTACGTAGAAAAGGTCTTCAGCGGATTAATCGTGATGTTCGGTGGGGACACTCTTCAATAAACGACCGTTTATTTTTATATTCTGGGAGATTTATATTAAGTATTAAGTACAGCTATTCTCTCTGATATTCCCTTGAACTCTTCTATATTCTTTACTAAATGCTCTTTGACTATGAACCCAATACCATAGTTTCCTTTCGTTTCTCCCTTGTAATAAAAATATATTCTTTGCGATCCTCTATACTTTCACCTAAACTTCTGACTTCGCTTAAGCATCCCACTTTATTTTAGAAAGCGCTAGTTCAAGTTTAGTTAGTCGCTCGGATGTTCTGAGTGTAAGGTAGTTTAATGTAGCTATATAATAATTCTCTTGTTGTCTTAGTTCTTTTTCTTCCAATTATTTGAGCTGGAAGGGGTTGGTCATATTCTCCCATGGGGACCAGCCGGGTCGGGAAAGGTAAATTAGTTTATGCTTTAAGTTCATAAGTGGTTGGTTTCTTTGTTCTGTTCTTCCGGTTTTCGATGTAAGTTAGTGGCTATTTTTTATTTGAATCCGATGTTGAGTGGGACCTGGGTCTGTACATGCGTTCAAAGGCATTTATCCTATTGATTTTGTTCATTTTAGAGCAAGCCTCTTCTGCCACGGCAGGGAGTGGACTGTTCTCGTTTTTTTTTCCTTAGCTTTCTTGGCAGTATTTTACCGTCTCTACCATGGTGAATGTTCTGATGAGTTATTCCAATTAGTCCCACCCTCTCCTTTCCTATACAGGACAACACGTGGAGGACTAGATGTCACTCGCATACGGTGCAGAACAAGAACCAAGCGGTTCGGTGACTCTCTCCTTTGTCGCACCATTAAGACCTGGAATTCCTTGCCAGCTCACGTGTTTCCCTCTTCCTACCTAGTCCCGGGTCCTTTAAGCGGGGCGTGAAAAAGTATCTGATGAGGCCGTCAAGCTGAGTGCCACCATTGTTAACATGGCACGTGTATATAATGGTGGCCCTCTTCCCTGAGACTTTGCCTTCAGCTCACCATCAGGCGAGCTAAAGTCAAATTGACGTGTCCTAAATATAAAAAAAAATCAGCTTGTCGAATTTTAAGAACGTTAAATGTCCTTTTCTTGTGTTCCTCTTTTAACTGTGGTGGAGTTCTCTACGTTTTTCTAAAACCTCTTTGCTGAAATATTGTCGGCAGTTTTTTTTTTGTTTCTAAGAATATCATACTTTTTCCAAGTATTTGTCATTCCAACTAAGATTGGGCATGCTTCTAATTTTATTTTGCTAATTCTGAATGCCATGTTGATATCCTGATCGAAGATTTCAAGGCCCGAATCGTTTAATGATTTTGTTAACAATTCGATTATGTTGGTACTTTTGTCCATCGATTCCTTAAAACCATAGTTTACGATCATACTGAAATGTAAAAATTAAAAGATTAAGAACAAAACTTTAATGATGGTCTTTATTTTCTTACTGTAGTAGTAAATTGTGTAAATTTGGTGATTACCGCTGAGGCGCACTTGAGACCCGAGCCGTTAGATGAGGGTCTTAAGAGAGCCGAGGACGGTATTTGCGCAGCCCGTATAACATGCATCCCCGGTACTGTACTATACGCATAACCGAGGATGGAGTTATCAGACAGCATATCGTTGATATGAAGCAGAAATAGGGTCGTAGACAACAAGGAGCCCTGTGGACACCTAGCATTTATGTCCATGAAGCAGTTGCTACCGTTGACGCCGACTGGATGCTGCTGTTGGATAAAAAGCAATCTATTGGTACAGTCCCTCTGTAAGTCGATAAGATGGCAACTTCTCAAGCAGACCTCAGTGCCAAACCCGATAGAAGGCTTTCGCTGTATCAAGGCTGACAGCTAATGCCTCACATTGACCCTCGATGGCTTGCGCCCAGCGTGTTCTGTTCCCTGAGTCGTGGAGCGGACTTTACATAGACCTCGAAGCGTGCCACCAGAGGGATCAAGTCTCAGCTGACGCAGGTGATCTCCGGGAATGGGTGTTTCGGAGACCACCTGTAGGATTCTGGGCTGCACAGTGCACACGCCATAGTGGGAGACGCCAAGGCGGGCCCTTACGCTCGCGGTAGCCACCAGAGTGGAAGTCCTCCCTCTCAGCGCCTTTTTTTTATCGTGCGGGAAATACCCACGGTTATCTCCCCTGCCGGAGCCGGAGGGGGAGGTTATGTCGGACTCAACCGACTAGACCGCACGCCGTCTGTGGGTCGCAGTGCAAGGCTGAAGGTGAGGTAGCTATAGAGCATAGCCCCGCACCCCGGCTGATCCTGGGCCATCTCTCTCGATTTGGCCCTTTTCGGGTGGGGGAGACCACTTGGTCCTCAGCTCGTCCCCGGTACAAGGGGGGAGGCGTGAAGCGCTACCGCTGTGGCCTGCTTCTGCTGGGGTGACAGGCGGCTCCACCTACCACTTCCAGGCCCGCGCTCATGGGTAACGGAATTCATTCATCGACCTCCGACGCTCGTGTTGCCTCAGTTGGCGAGCAGCTAGGGCCGCGAGTCTTCTTCGCTCCCGGACCCGCTCCTGCCCCGCCACCTCCTTCACGAGCATAACGAATCCGCGCAGCGGACCATCGCTGCGAGCAAGGTGGCAAGCATGAGAGCTCTCACTCCTATTTCCAGGGCCGCCACAGCTCCCGCCTCGGCTCCACGCCGGACACTCAGTGAGCGTGTGCAGCCCCGAGTCCAAGCTCGCGTCGCATTGCTAGCACTCGGGCGTTGGCTCTTTCCTCTTCTGACACAGATACCGCTCGAAGCTCCCGTGCTCGGTGATCATCTATGTCAGCCGGTACGAGAGGTCGCCGTGTGGCTCTCTAGCCACTTCCCTATGATGGGTCTTACCGCCGCTATAACGGTGTGCCCACTCTCTCAGCGCCTTGCTCACCACGATAAAGTGGAGCGCGAGTGCGTGGGTTGCTACCGCCTCCTTCTGCGAGCAAGTAACGCTGTCAAAGAAGACGGCGAAGCGGGTCGGGAGAGACTGTGTCAGCCGAGCTGCGAGGGATATGTCTTAAACAATATAACACGCTGGCATCTGAACACACAACACGGTGTGCAGTCTTAGTAGGTTTGAGTCCGTCATAACCACCCCCGCTGCGCCAGGCGGGAGGTGTACGAGGTAATTTCAGCACAAAACTAGGTACAATAGGCACAACATATGCCTTGTAAATAACAAAACATATTATTGATATTGAAATATAGATATTCGTAAAACTTCATAGGTTTCGCACACAGGTGCTGCCGGAGGTCGGCGCAACCATGGATGGAAACTCCTGTAAATTGTCTGAGTCCTTCTAGTAATGCGTTAATAATAATACGTTTGGCTACTACAATTTGATTGCCTCATCAGGCTGGCCGGAGGGTTATTTATTTATATTGGAGTCAAACCGTCTATAACCGCACGCTATTTTGGTCTCGAATAGAGAGATGTATGGGGTAGGCCCCCATACATCTTTTATTCTATTAAAGCATTTCCCACCCTGGCAATACCCATTTAGTATATTTGTGGGGTTTTCCCAGGATGACATGGTCTAGTACTGGGAAATCTGTATCCCTCCCCAGTCCCGGGAATTGCAAACCCTAATATATGCTAATAACTTTATTTTTGAATTTTAAGTTCATTCCATGAAATTTAAATAGTATTTACAAAAACTACCCCTTATTTACAAACTAGCATGCATTTTTTATTTGATTATTTTGGGAAATTCATTTCAAGCTGACACCTGCCCATATTTTTTATTTTTATTTATTTATTATTTAAGAATATATTTTATTTTTGTTCTTCAGATTTTATGATGAATCATGGTCAACAGTGCTTCGCGAGCAAAGAATATGAGATCATGATGTGTGCTGAATATTCTAAACGCGTCGTAATGCAATTGGGTCCCACTATGGATCTCTCTGTAGCAGTAAGTTTTTTTTATTGTAAAGCATATCGGTATTACTTCACCAAGCTTGATAGTAAGCTGAAGAAGTTTCAGGAGTGAATCTGAAAGGAGAGGATAGGACTCATCAGAGGAAACAATTGGAACACTCGTCATAGTAGAATCTGTAAAATACTGCCAGAGGCAATGTACAGTGACCTGCAAAAGTATACAGCTTAATATCTTTGATAATTGATAAATATATATGTCACTGCCAACTATTTTAATCAGCCATCCAATTAACTACCTAGGCAGTTACATGAACTGCGCCATTCAATTAACTGCCTGAATGATATTCAGCCATCTCGTTATTTCATCATTTAATAACCTGGCTGGCTAATGTTTAGGCCAATCGTATCGAAATAAGACAGAAAATTACATACATACATACATACATGTACTTACACTTGTAAACCCCCTAGGGGGTAGACAGAGGGGTATTTACAGAATATTAGTGATAGGTATAATGTGATAGCTGCGCAATCCGAGTTGGTTAGGTCAGGTTAGAATTTAGCCTTCGTGGTTATTTTTTTCTAACCACACAGAAATAAGTCATAAATGCCTAGGCAATTAGTTAAACGTCATCGACCAAAGCTATTTGCCTAGCCGTTTATTTAAATGGCTGAACTCCATTCTGGCCGTTAATTGAATGGCGCCGTTTAGTTAACTGCCTAGGCAGTTAATTGGATGGCTGATTAAGCTAGTTGGCGGCGACATATATATATATATATATAACTTTACCGCGGTTAAGAAACCTAAAAAGCACGTATGACATACTGTTTAGGTAGTGTGTTACTTACTTACATGACGTGTGGCGTCAATTCATACAATTTTGGTTTCATATTGTATACGGCCTTCTGCATCGCAATGTAAATAACATTAGGGGTGTTAGTGACCTCAAAACATCCCATAATTTGGCTGTATGTCGTTACAATAACGGCAACGTTATGAGTGCTTATGAATGCTGTGAATTAACATTACATAGTTTTGTAACCTCACTAACGCCATTGTTTATTTTTATTTACGAATCAAGAACTCATTATATTTTCACGATTACAGTTAAATTTGGGTGATAACTTACTGAAGTGCGTAGCTGAAAATTTGGAGACATGTGACAACCCCACAGCATCAACGTTCTTTGCGAACATCTCTAGAATAGTCCGCGGTGGTATCAGCCAGGTAAGCCCATATTTGTATTTAATAACTTTTTTTTGCCAATATGAGTGAATTCATACTACCAGATATACAGACAGACAAACATCCATCTATCTATCCCTACATCTATCTAGGATATTTACTTGATCGGACCCAATTCCACACAAGAGCACACAAGTTAATAAAAGGTCTCAAACGGAACCAATTCCATACATGTAAATAGAAAGCCACGACGGAACCAGTTCCGATCGTGAATGAAAACTGAATTGAAAGCCGCGAATGGAACCCGTTCCGAAAGGCTGGATAATGGACGGCCGAGGGGTATCATGGGCGCAATCGTTTGTAATATGTTACAGCTAATTTAACAATGGTTTCAGGTACGCGAATCAGCTGCCAACTACAATGGTACGACACCACGATTGAATTATCGTAAGTACGGTACACAGCCTGGAACCGGTAGGTATATAGATAGATACTGTAAACTATAGTAGATACCCATAGTACCGCCTTTTTTCTGTCAGTCAATCTCTCTCTCTCTCTCTCTCTCTCTCTCTCTAGTTTAAGCCACCAAGAAATAATGATATGTGTTAATGATTTCATGACACAGCAACGACTTATGTGGAGGTGACGACGCCGACATCAGCCAATCAGCTTCAAGTGATGTGTGAGCAGAACGGCGTTGACTTCCAGACTATCCAGGTCAGTAATTTCACAAATTAATCACTATTTTATTGAGTGTACCTTAGGCCTTGGGCCTTACAAGAATCACTAACCCATGTCATCCAAAGGGTGTCGTAAGAGCAAGTAAAGGAAAAATACGCAGATGATATCACTGCGAGAGAAGGAAAACTCGAAATAAAACCCTGTACCAACCCGTCTGGCTAGCGTGGATACAGTATGCCAAAGCCTCCCAACATTGGGAGAGGCCTGTGTCCAGCAGGCGACGCGCGACGGCGATAGGCAAACTGATTGATTGACAGGCCTTCTAATACCTCTGGAGCCCAAGCCAACCACACGTCGACTATTTTTCATGCGGGAATATAACTGGCAAAACCACATGCTGCATAGGCCATGGGAACTCCTTTCCATCAGGCGAGCCGTGAGCTTGTCTGCCACCATAGTGATATTTAAAAAAAATTAGATTATCTTCATTATAATGCAAAGTAAAGAAAAGAAAGAAGGAGGAGTTTTTTTTTGTGAATTACACATATATCCATACTAATATTATAAATCCGAAAGTAACTCTGTCTGTCTGTCTGTCTGTCTGTCTGTCTGTCTGTCTCTCTGTCTGTCTGTCTGTCTGTCTGTATGTTACGCTTTCGCTCCTAAACCACTGAACCGATCTTAATGAAATTTGGTACAGAGGTATATTAGAGCTTGAGAACGGACATAGGCTACCTTTTATCACGAGAAAGGGGGTTTAAGGGGGGGAAATAGGGCCTTGGGATGAAAGTTAGTCATTTTTGAAGATTACCTGATGAAATTTGGTACAGAGATAGTTTAGAGCTTGGGAACGGACATAGGCTACCTTTTATCGCGAAAAGGAAGGTAGAAGGGGGGGGGGGGGCTAGGGCCTTGGGATGAAAGTTTGTCATTTTTGAAGATTTCCTGATGAAATTTGGTATAGAGATAGTTTGGAGCTTGAGCACAATGGCAAAAATATGGCAATAAATAGTAAGAATTTCTTTTAAGATGCCCTCATGAAATTTGGTACAAAGGTGAATTAGAGCTTCGGAACGGACAAAGTCGAGTAGCGAACCAAATACAGAAGCGAGTGGAGAGGCGAGTACAGATTGTGATAGGGACGAGTAGATAGGCGTGTGAAGATCGAAAGTCGAGTAGAGTCGACTACTGTACAGGGGCGAGTAGTTATGCAACTAGAGAGCCAGTGGAGAGGCGAGTATAGAAGGCCGCCGAGAACAAATGCTGAAGACTATGAGAAATTTTTTATTGCATTTAATTCTTTGATTAGCCGTTACATATATGGTAGAAAGAAATTGATAGTATGCGGTGATTTCAATATCAATACACTTGTTAAAAGCTATGAATCCAATGAGTTCTCGCATATCTCACAATCGTATAACCTTAAAATAATTTTCAATGAACCTACCCGACCGGACAGTGGCAAATGTATTGATAACTTTTTGTCTAATATGCGAGGCAGTCACCATGAGGTCTTTGAATTTGCGTTATCTGACCATACAGCTCAATTATTCCAAATTCCAGTGAAATTAAGACACATATATAGATATTGGTACATTGAAAAACGTGATTATCGTAAAGTTAATATCAACAAATTTGTAGAATGCGTTAATGCCCTTAGTTTTCAAGAAGTCTTTGAAAGTGATGATCCAAGCACTGCCTTTACAGAGTTTTACCAACTGTTTAGACTTTTTTACGATCTTTGTTTTCCACTTGTCAAGATAAAAATCTATGCGAAGACCAAGCCTAAATGGATTACTAACGGAATAAAACTATGCTGTAAAAGAAAAAGACGTCTATTGTGGCTGTATCGTAAAAATCGCACTGAGCGTAATAAAAAAAGTTTTACAGACCTAAAGTCCAGATTAGATCGAATAATAAAGCTGACACAGAAAGCCCAAAATGATAATTTTATAAATAAATCAAGCAACAAATGCAAAGCCACTTGGGCTATAATAAATAATAATAAATGTAACAGCCCGAAAGATGAAATTGAGCACATAGTGGTAAGCAATAACATTATTAGCGACCCCAGGCAAGTAGCCAATGCCTTTAATCATTTTTTTATTAACCAAGTAACTAAATTAAATATAAACTCGTCACAAAGTTATGTAAGTAATAATGTCAATTCGTTATTTATGCCCGCAACATTACCTGGCGATATAAATAAAATAATTATGAATCTCAAACCTACCAATAGCACCGGTTACGATGGTATTTCTGTTAAGATTTTGAAGCACGTCTCTATCAAACTATCTGTTGTACTCAGCCATGTAATTAACTTGTGCATATTTCATGGTATATTTCCGAAAGAGCTTAAAATAACGCTTATAAGACCAATATTTAAAAAAGGAAACAAACATGATATGAGTTGTTACAGACCGATTGCTTTAATTCCAGTTATGTCTAAAATATTTGAGAAGGTTATTTACGAGTGCTTGTATAATTATTTTGAGAGCAAAAATATGCTGGTTGATGAGCAATCAGGCTTTAGAAAGAATAGAGATATAAATATCGCCATCTTTAAATTTCTTAGAACAGTCATGACTGAAATAGATAATAAAAGTCAGGCCTGTGCTCTCTATATGGACCTATCGAAAGCTTTTGACTATGTTGACCATCAAATCTTAGTAGATAAATTGAATGCCTATGGTATAAGAGGAAACATACTCAACTTAATAAAATCTTATCTTAGTGATAGAAGGCAATCCACTCAAATCTCAAAGGTATGTCCCATTAACAAAACGATTATGAGTTACTCCTCGGAGCAGCAGAGTGTTGTGTTTGGTGTCCCACAGGGCAGTGTATTGGGGCCACTATTGTTTATTATATATATAAATGATTTTCCCAAGGCATTGCACCAAGAATCTGTACTATTTGCTGATGATAGCACTATTTTATTTAAAGGGAACAATAAACAAGAGATTGAACACCAAATTAACGATGCCCTGTGCACTAGTATAAATTGGTTCACTCATAATAACTTAAAAATAAACATCGATAAAACCAACTTAATGACATTCAGAAACAGAGTAAATAAACTAGTGGACTTAGAAATACAGTATGACAATAGGAAAATTAAACAAGTGCCAGCCGCAAAATTTTTAGGTTTAAATATCGATGAGAACTTAAACTGGAAGAATCATATTGAAAGTTTGTGTTCAAAAATAAACCAGTACTCTTACGCTCTCTATAGGCTTTCAAAAACTTCAAGTACGTCTACCGTCCTGACCGCCTACCATGGTTATGTTGCCGCAATCACAAGATTTGGTATAATCTTCTGGGGTAATGCTACTGATGTAGAATATGCATTTAAAGCCCAAAAGAAATGCGTAAGGGCCATTTGTAATATAAAATCAACAGATAGTTGTCGGCCCTTCTTTGTGAAATTGAACATTTTGACTCTGCCATGTGTCTATATTTTAGAAACCATACTATTTGTGAAGAGGAATACTCATATGTTCGAGAAATTGAGAACTAATAGACATAATTCTAAAATATGTATACCTTCCAACTCCACAGCTTACTTAAATAAAAGTATTTTTTGCATGGCTCCTAGAATATATAACCACTTACCTCAGTCAATTTTAGAGGAACCTAATTATAATATTGTTAAAATTACACTTAAGAAAATACTGTTGGAGAAGTGTTATTATTCTGTGGAGGATTATTTACATGATCAGCTGTGATAGTCTAGCGTACTGACATTCTATATGACTTGTATTAGACTTAGTTTACTGACAGTTTATTATTTATTTTGTATTGACTCCCATATTGACATTTCATTATTCTTTCTATTTTATATTCCTTGACCTCTTACAGTAGGTTCAAAATATTGCACGCCGCAAGCCTAAAAATATGGTGTAGACTAATATACTGACATGTTATAAAACGTATAGTAGAATTAGTTTATTGACATGTACCATTGATCTTGTATTCACTCCCACATTGACATATAATATTACTTGAAAATTTGTATTTTTTAATTGACTTGAATTGATATAATATTGCACGCCGCAAGGCTAAATATAGTGTACCTAAATGTATGAACTTAACATCCCACATACCTGTATTTGCAATTGTAAGAAATAAATAAATAAAAAAAAAGAAATAAAATAGAATGAAGTAAAGGGTTGAGTAGAGAGGCGAGTGGAAAGACGAATGTAGTGGCGAGTAGAGATCGAATAGAGAGTTGAGGAGAGGTGCGAGTAGATAGGCGAGTGGGAAGAGTCAAGTAGAGAGGCAAAAAGAGAATCGAATGGATGGGCAAGTAGAGAGGCCAATGGAAAGGCGAGTATAGAGAAGAGTACAAAGTCGAGTAGAGAGGGGAACAGAGAAGTCAGTAGAGAGTCGAGTATAAATTCAAGTATAGAGGCGAGTAGAAAGTCGAGTAGAGAGTCGAATATAGAGGCGAGTAGAAAGTCGAGAACAGAGGTGAGTACATAGTCGAGGACAAAGTTGAGTAGAGAGGCGAATTTAATGCTCAACAGCGTCGGATCAACGCTAAGCGATAACCGACATTCACGCGGGTGGAGCCGCGGGCAACAGCTAGTATATATATATACTTGGAAAAGTCAAAATGAAATATTAAACAACAACAAAATAATCCCAAGCCAAACCTAAATCTATTGATTATTCTGCTGTTACTGTAGGTATTTGTGGGCATGCCATCAGCATATTTCATCAGTAATGATCTACTGAATCTAATGAAGTGCGGCCTACTAAATCTAGTGACGCTGTAAGTAGCTACGGGCCACTTTCACCAGATGGTATGTGCGAAGTGATTGTCGATATCGAAGTTCTGCAGTTAGACTAGTCGGAACTTTAACTTAATTATCTAGATGCGGTTGGTTAAAAATTCTTTTCTCCGCTTTATTTCAGGCCGCCGCCGAGAATTTGGCAGAATATTTAGAGAAGAACTTTAATTTTAACGTTTTGATGGAGGTTCAAGATAATATGACCCTTAGTAAACTTGCTAAAGAGTAAGTTGAAGATTTACAGCTTCCTAGGATGTGATTCGCCATAATATAATATTTTCATTAACCCCCGACATTAAAACAACGGGGAGCTATACCAACCTAAGTTTGATGTGTGTGTGTGTGTGTGTGTGTGTGTGTGTGTGTGTGTGTGTGTGTGTGTGTGTGTGTGTGTGTGTGTGTGTGTGTGTGTGTGTGTGTGTGTGTGTGTGTGTGATGCTTTACCAGTCCCCCGACTCGACAATGCTTGAATAAAAATATTACCATAATTTTTAATTTAATTTTATCTTAATTGACTAACGACATTTTCAAATTAAGTACCTACCTATTTGTATATTTTTTAGGTCTTGTGCAAAGACCGCGGAGTTAAAAACAAATTATCGTGCGGCGATGAATGCGATTTCTCCTTGTTTGGGAGTCCGTGGTCAAAATATGACAATAATCTCTAATAATGTCAACGACCAACTTATAGATTTTGTATGTTACAACGATGGCTCCAGAATTACAAGTAAGTGTAAATACATGGCTTGTCTTACGATTGGTAACGAACATACTCACAAAGCAAAAGATAGAACCAGAATTCCGATAATATACATACACTTTATTTTACATTACATTACATATACATTTAAATTATACATACATACATTTCTTGCAGCGTATGCAAAAAAGACGTTTAACCTTATTCGCGTTTTATAACGCAAAATTACTAAGTAGATTTTCATGCTTTTTTTTTGTGTATTTGACTAAAAGTCGCGTTTACCGACATCGGTATCAACGTGGCCTAAACCGCGGGCCGAAGGCTATTTTATAAAAAGAATAGAACTGTTTATCGTTTTGTGACCTAATAGCAAATTTATTATTGGTATTTAAACTATCATGGTCACTCACATTACTGTTAGTGCTATCGGGATATTTATGCGCCATCCATGATCATGGTACTTGCAACAGCGCCGAAATATCGGAAAAACAATACATATATTATGGTAAATTGTTATTGTTTTCAAGAATTCTTCACTGAGGGTGGACCGGAGTGCTTAAAAAGCAAGAGCTTTGAGCTGATGCAGTGCATGAAGGACTCTGCTACCTCTTGGTTTGCGAACCAGGACCCGACTCTTTCAGTAAACGTATGTGATAGACACGATTTTTTTTCTTAAATATTAAGTTATTGAATTGAAACACCGATTAAATGTCAAAAGAACTGAACGGATTTTGATACGAATCTGTAGAGTTCGGGGCTTGACTCCACAGCTATCTACTTGTTGATAACTTGTGGTTGTTAAATTATAAGACCAGAATCTACATTATTAATATATTTTTTCGTTATTATATCACTACTAAACGAGTTTTATGGGATATGCGCGAGGTTTCTTTTACTTTACTGTTACGAAAGAGAGGACCGCGAAATCCGCTCAATGAAAAGCCTAATACACTTTATAACTTCGTCAGTCTTCCTCTTGAGGAACTCTCGCAGATCCCTCGATCACCAACTAACTCGAACTGTCTTCCATTGCTTGTTTTTCCTATTCTCTTAATGTAAATTTTATTCGTGTGTTTTATTTTTGCGCGTGATGGCCAGGTACCTAAATAAGTTCGTCAAGAAGTGCGAACACTATAACACCACAGTTCTTTCGTTTGATCGGTCTTGGATAGACTTAGCTTAGATTTCTAATATGATCTTATGTTTGTTTGATCGCGGTCGGTTGAGTAGGACCGGAGATATGAGCATAAGACACATTAACCGTCTAGTAACAAAATCAAAAATCAAATCAATTAGCCCACTGCGTCTAGTAAAATCTAGTACTAATTTATTTTATGTATTTTCATTTGCAGGAAACGTTCTCTAAACACGAGGCCTTACTAAGCTGCATCGCTCAAAAATTAGAGACCTGTGACAGACCGATAGCCTCAGAGATGTTGAAGAGAGTTATTAAAATCATCCACAACACTGTACAGCAAGGAGTAAGTGATAAGTATAACGCGGTTGTAACTTATTAAAGTACGCTTCTTAGGTGCGAGTCATGAACATATTAAATAGTATTGCACAAATAATGGATATTGGAGTTATTCATTCGCGGAATTTTAGCGGGTGACATTTCAGTGTTTAGAGTTACGAAACTTCTAATGACATTATAAGTAATAATAGCTAATATTTATGTACTAGGTATATTGTTGTCTTGGTAAAATTCTGTCAAAACAAAAATGATCCTAACCTGGGACCTGTCGATAAACAGACTCCTTTACCATTATGCTACCGTAACCGTACCGTAACCTAATTTTGTTTTTTTTTTCAGCCAGTCGAAGTAATTATTCGACCAGTCGACCTTACCGAACCAGGTAAGTACCTAATCTTTTTTTATATCATGTTATACTGTTGGTCTGCAATGAAAACACTTGTACTATTCCACATTATTTATTAAATTCCTGACCGGGTTCGCCTTACGGCATTATCAAAGGTTGTACATGTTTTTTGGGTATCAGATGTCAATTAGAGAAATATATTGACTGTGTGGGTAGACAAAAATAGTGAGATACCACTTTATAATTTTTCCCAAAATTTAGGGAGAATCACAATATGAGACCATAACCATAAATCAAGTCATGTTTGAAGTATTATTACAAATAAATGTCAAATTAATACAAAAATGTAAGAGTTACGGTTAACAATGTCAAAAAATACTTTTATAGAATAAAATAAGTAACGACTAAAAATAAATGAAGTATAAGACCTTATCAATTTAAATAGGAAATTATTACGATGGATTAAGTCAAAATTGAGATACTACCAAAATAAATATCGAATTAATAAATAAATTAAATGTCAAAAAACGATTGTGATATGAATATTAAATAAATTGTCATGTGATTCTATAATAAACTACAGATATTAATATGACATGTAGATTTTACCATTTGCTGTATTGTAACAGGTGAACGGCTTAGTTCTAACTGTTGGTTTAGGATCATGTTCCTGTCCGAGTTCATTATTTTATTAACTTCAAGGGCTTCAAGGGCATTCATTTTTCTACCTTTGTCACATGAGTGCAGAACTTTAAACATTTATTTTTGGGTCAAAGGAATGTTTTTCTGTTAGTAGATGTTCTACGAAGTTGGACTCAGTTTTATTGAGTCTCCAGGCACTAACATGCTCAGCAACTCTAATTTGGAACGATCGTCCAGTTTGCTCTATTTTTTTTTATCACATGTAGAACATGTCAACTCATACACACCACTTTTTTGTTCAACCGGTGTCTTATCTCTGTTATTACAGATAAGTTTATACAAATTATGGGTTGTGTAATACGCGGGTTTACAACTTGTTAGGTGTCTAGCGCACTTATACGATATATTGCTAATATAAGGGATGCGAGCCCATCGTTTCTTGTCATTATTTGGAGTAACAAAGGCAGTACTTCAAATCGACCAGATCTATGGCTGCCCTTGACCTCTTTCGTTTAATCATGTTATCGATTGATTGATCGATTAACTTGGATGAAAATCCGTTATTAATTGCTATGGTCTTGATAACTGATAATTTTTCATCAAAGTAATTCTGCTACATTGGGATCGAAATTAATCTATCTACCATCGAATGAAACGCAGTATATTTATGACTTAGTGGATGTCTAGAACATTGTCAATGACATTGTCGATGAATGTGCGTTTTCTATAAATTTTAAATTTAAGTCTGTAATGAACTAAGCATATAGTTATGTCAACAAAGTTAATTTTATCGCACCCGATTTCTATTGTAAATTGTATATTAGAATTAATTGTGTTAATAAATGTCGAAAAAATATTCAAATCGTCGACGTTTCCGGTCCATAAGCAAATGATATCATCCACATTTCTGTACCAATAAGAAATAAACTGTTTGTAACTGCTGTTTCCTAGAATTTGTTTTTCTATTGTGATGGTACACAAGTTACTCAACAATGGGAAATTAATAAGCCTTAAAATTTACATCTTCAATACGTTGGTATTTTGATATTTAATAGCGGGCGTCCACTTGCAGGCATCTGGCTCGCATCGTTGCTATTTGACCCTCCACAGATCAGGTAAAGCAAGACCTTTTGTGTTGGCTCCTGAAACGATGGTTATTGTTTTTGTGATACTTTAAAGAAACTATTAGGACGTTAGTTTTTACGAGAGAGGTTGGGAGTACACGTGCAGGTTTTGTAAAGACAAGGCGTGGGAGCGTTTTGGAGAGATTTTTTATGAGGTTGGAGAGAGCGTAGGTTCGGGGCGTTCGTTTGGTATCCGGGGAGGAGAGCGGTCGACCAGAGCTCGTGAAGGAGTAGGAACATAGGCGTCACTCGAGTAAGTTACAGTGCTACACTGTCAAGTGAAACACTATTAATAATCTACAGACGTGGTGAGTTACTTTCATACCATTACAATTAATTATAGTTATTACTGTATTTCTATGTTTTATGTGTAATATTATTCTTAGCTGAGTGACGTGACGCTTAGATTATTTAATTGTGTACATTCAAATCATATTCTTATGATCGCGGGATTCGTTGATGGATGTTACGCGATACCTTTGCCCTCGACGCGTATTAGAATGTCCCACGTAACGAGTCATGGCTTTCAGACCAGGAACTTGGCAAACATATGCTTTGGCGGAGGCCGAAGTTATCCTTGTGTGTGCCTAGGCCGAAGACGCCCTTGTGGCCTGTAATCTGCTAGCGAGGCGGCGCTACGCGAGGACGAATGTATGGTGAAAATTGTATGGATGAGTTAGGAGCAACTTATCGCATTGAGACCGTATTCAGCCGTCGTATAAATTCTATTACACCAGTCCTGTAATACCTGGAGGGGCTGAGGTTAAAGTCCCAGATGAGTACAGCATGCAAGAGCTGGCTTAAAGTTCAGATTGACGGAACACTAGTTATTACACGCTGGAGATTGGGGACGTTGAGCCTCTCGGGGGTCTATGTGTCGGAAGTGCGGTATAATGTAAGCCTAACTCAGAAGTACGATCGAATGGATGTGAGTCAAGTAACTGCTATCAACGTATTTAATCGTTTGTTGTACTTCATTTACACTTCTTTTTACTCGCGGTTAATTCCTTTATCTATTGCAATGACAGAGACCAGTGGGGGAATTATTGTCTCTGAGCCTCTCGGGGGTCTATGTGTTGGAAGTGCGGTATAATGTAAGCCTAACTCAGAAGTACGATCGAATGGATGTGAGTCAAGTAACTGCTATCAACGTATTTAATCGTTTGTTGTACTTCATTTCCACTTCTTTTTACTCGCGGTTAATTCCTTTATCTATTGCAATGACCGAGACCAGTGGGGGAATTATTGTCTCTGGATGAATTCCACAATATCTGTGCGGTTGGCGGAGCACTCATATCTCCCGCCAAAGGGCGGGGGCTGGCACTTTTGACTTAATATTCAAATCAAATACGTAAAAACGAAGTTCACTCAGCTTTGATAAGACGACGTACCGTCACACTATATAGTCTATAAAAATGTCTACTTTAGCTATATATATTAGCTAGACCATCTACTTGTCTATAAAACTTATTATTAAATTTAAAATAATTTTGTTCTAGGCACACAGATATAATATGCTCTAAATCTATTGAAATTTGTGGATCTACTGCAGACTTCAACAGAATATCCTTAATTACTATTTTGCAATCACTTAAAGGTACAGAAGGGAACAGATTTTTGACATCAAAAGATACCAAAATGGCCTTATCTGGTACATGTATGTTTTCAAGATTTTTCACCAAATCGAGGCTATTTTTAATGGTGTGCATCGGTACAAAATTGGTGTGTTTTTTGAACAATTTATTTGTTTCTGCCGCTAACTTGTATGCTGGTGCTCCGACGTAAGCTACCACTGGGCGGATGGAAACTTCAGGTTTATGAAGTTTATAATATGCATGAAGTTTTAGGGGTTGAGGGTTCATAATGTTAACTTTATATAAGGAATCTCTGCCAAAAATATTATTTGCTGTTTGTAAGCAGTGGTCAGGAATTTAATAAATAATGTGGAATAGTACAAGTGTTTTCATTGAAGATGTGTAGCAAGTTCCACCAAGTGCCATCAATCAACAGTATAAGCAGTTATACTGTTGGAATATGAATTAAACTAGAAACATATGCATTGACGGGTTTCGTTTTATTTGTGAAGTGACGCAAAGAATTCATTACTTTTTTATAAGTAGATTAGACAAAACAACCAGTATTATAATGTATACTAATCTCAACTGACCTCGAAATAAAGAGAAGAATCTTTTCACAAAAAATAACATAATAATGCAATGATTTCAGAAGAGTCACTGGGCAGCAAGTTTGTGAAAATGTGCGAAGCGAACGGCGAAAATCACTGGATCATCACGGTTAGATATTATCTATTAGCTTATTGCAGCCCACTACTATATGTTGTGTTAGCCGCGTGGTTCCCGGCAGAGTAGAATTTTGGCCACCCCTTCTCTTCCCATGTGGTGTCGTACAAGGCGACTAAGGGATAGGGCTGATTAACTTTAACATCAGACAGATATGTACAGCCCAGACTCAGCCTCAGATGCATGGCTCGAGTCAACAATAGTGCCCGGAATACGGCAATAGGCTCACCCCCTATTACGTGGGACCGAATACAGATTGGTGAAATGTGGGTGTTAATTCACCTCTGCCTAACCCTCCGGGGATAAAGGCGTGATTATATGTATGTATGTATGTACTATATGTATAATGATTGTAAAGTGGCCGTGTAAGTTGTGCTGTATATTGGACTGGAGATATTTAAAAAGAAATATTTGGGCTATGTTGTACTAAACGCTTCGATATTGAACTTCAGCCGAACAAAAAATATTTTTTATAATTTACTTGCTTATAACATGGCTCTAATCTCACCGCAATTAGGCAAATAATGATACCTATTATCAAACTGTGGTTTTCTGGCTGTTATTATCTTACGAGTGGAATAATAGATTTTTATTTTATTTTATTGGTTGAGTTACACTATTCTTTAAAAAAAGATACAAAAAGGATCAGGTACCTAGATATAATACCGCTTTTTGGTTCTCAAGTATGATAGTGCCAGGGTATTCATGGAGAATACTAAAATAGGGAGGCAAGTTACGAATCGTCGTAATACATTATTTTTTTATTTCAGACTATCAGGGATAAGGCTGTATCATGCTTAGAGGATCATCTAAATATGAGAATTTCGTATCAGGAGCTCGTGAATGCAGAGTATAATGGTTTCTATACGAAATTCTTCCAAAGGTTAGTAACAAAATAATAGGAGTAGACCAAAAAACATATTATTGAATCACACACATACACACGCACACATAAATATTCCACAATAAATATAAATATTCCACAACATTTCACACAACGCTATCTAGATCCATGGTAAGCATAGCTTAACTAGCTTGTATTATGGAATCTAGAATGCGGATAAACATACTTAGATACATTTTTTTTTGTAAATACATACATATTATACATAGAAACACCCAGACCAATGCAAATATACATATTCATGCATAAAAATATTTGCACTGAGCGGGAATCGAACCCGCGCCACCTGCGCAGCAGCCGCGTTCACTACCGCCACGCCACGGAGGCTCATGTACTTAGGTATAATACTGGCTGCTGATTGCGTCGAGCGATTTACTTTTCTGACTATCCTATCTGTCCTGTGCCATGGGTTATTTCAGTACCTATACCTATAACCTACCTTACCTATTTGACTTAAACCCATTCGTATGAAGGTGTGTGTGTGTGTGTGTTTGTCCTACTTAAGCAGCAGGACACATGGTTAATACAAGTTATTCGCGGTTATTATCAAAAATAAGTAGAATATTTTAGATATGATTGTATTAAGAATGATCACCTTTTTAGATATTGTTCAAGAAAACGGGACCCATATCTCAAAACATGCATACGTACATTCATATATGGCGTGTCTCCCTGTTTCGGCGACGAGGCCCAACATTACTTAGCAAGCACCATAAAGGCGTACGATCAGATCTTGGATTACGTGTGCAAAGAAGCTTACGAGGGATTCGAGCATGATTCAAGTTAGTATGAATTTGTATTTGGGACCCACCAAGAGCTTTGGGATTGAGTCTACAATTGATTTTCGACAAGCAGAGATACAGTTCAAGATTTTGATAGCTTCGTACGTACGATAAGGTACGCGGCCTCCTTCCTTAGACAAGTCGCAATTCCTTGGCCGGCTTATTGTAGAACTAGCTTTTGCACGCTGCTCCGCCCGCGTCAATGTCGGTTATCGCTATAATATCGGTTATCGTAAGAAATTGTAGCCTGTGTTATTCTTATACCTAAGCTCTATTATTGTAAAGTTTCATTAAAATCCATTCAGTAGTTTTTACGTGAAAAAGTAACAAACATCCATCCATCCATATACTTAAAAACTTTCGCGTTTATAATATTAGTAGGATGTAGGATAGAGCGATGAATGTATGGGATTGGCACGTATATTGACGTATATAACAGTCATCAACGTATGTCAATCCCATATATTGGCCAATCTATTCTATTTTATTCTACAAACGTATTGCTACTTGTCTATAGGGGTTCTACTGTTATCGATAACTTAGGCCGTTGATCCAGACGACTGGGCCTTGATTCTGCTAAAAAAATCATAGCGAAACCATTGCGTTACCACAGACACTGTAACTTAATTTAACTTTAAACTTTACCACTTTACAGTTAAAGCCTAAAATTAAATGACAATCTTGTAGAGTGAATGAAAAATGTTATAAACTTATTCTCCTTTTAATTTTGGACTTTAAAACTCAGTTTTTAAGTCTAAAATTTAAAGACATTTTACGCAATGTCAGCGGTATGGCAGTGGTTTTGTTATGTCATAAAATTAGCAGAATTGAGGGCCTGATAGTGATAATAATGGGGGTGAGATGGCAGTCGCTGACGGAAAACCTGATATATTAGTCAAGACAATAAGCCCTGGGCTCTAAAATGCAATCTTTGGGCGTAGCTGGGAAAGCGCTATGAGGATTATGATGGTAAAAAGAAAGAATTTTGCAAATCTATCAACACATGACGGAACTACGCGCGTACAAACATAAAATTTATTAACATCCGAATTGAGAATCTCCTCCTTTTTAGAAGTCGGTTAAAAATTATACTTTACAAAAGTGAACGTGATGCGGGACGTGATTTCTAAAAGGAAATTCAATTGTATAAATAATAATATGATAAGTAAGAAATCACGTCTGCTGCCATAACAACGGAATCGTCAGTCAGCAAAAACCCAAGAACTGGCGATACCCCACTACATAATTATTAGTAAATACTCGTATATATGAAGTAGAATTAAGAATGTAAATATCAATCAATAGAACAATAGCATTATCACTACATAGTATAAAACAAAGTCGCTTTCTCTGTCCCTATATCCCTTTGTATGCTTAAATCTTTAAAACTACGCAACGGATTTTGATGCGTTTTTTTTTTAATAGATAGAGTGATTCAAGAGGAAGCTTTATATGTATAAAACATGTTTAATATAGTAGAGGGTGCAGCGGGAACGGGATCTGACGCCACGCGGGTGGAAAAATAATGGCGGTACGAAGTTCGCCGGGTCAGCTATTATTTATACAATTCAATTACCTTATAGAAATCCCGTATATCTATGACCCTATCGATTTTAACTGTTTAAGTATGTAATTCTGTAAACTCTGCACGTAGGTACAGTCAAGATCTTAACGATCAAAATACCTACTCAAAATGATCATAATACCTTGGTATTCCCCCTTTCCGGCCACGGCAGCGGCGCGCATCGTAGGACGATGCGCGCCACCCCACACCGGTGACGAGTCGTGGACCGCGTGGTCCCCCCTCCCGAGGAGGGCCAGACCGAGAGTGGGTCAGCCGGGGTGCGAGGGATATGTCGCATGACAACCTCACCTTCGGCCTAGCACTACGACCCAGAGACGGCGTGCGGTTTAGTCGGTTCGAATCCGACATAACCTCCCCCTCCGCCTCGGGAGGGGTGGGTATCCGTGGGGATTTCCAGCACGAAAAAAAATATTTAAAAAAAAGGTATTCCCCCTTTCCTGTTGACTGATTGTTTTGATATTTTGAACACATCTTTAGTGGATGATAATACCAACAATTTAAATCAATAAAACAGTTTCACATGCTCTTGATACCTTGGTATTAAGATAATTTCGAGAATTTGTAGACTGTACCTACATACTTGTGTTGAATATGGACAATACTAGCTATTATCGCAACTAAACATGCCTATGACCTTGCCCAAATTCTAGTCTATCTCTGTATCAAATTTCATCAAAATCGGTTCAGTAGTTTGAGTGTGAAAACGTAACAAACAGACAGAAAGAATGGCATACAGACATACAGCGTTACTTTCACATTAAAATATTATAACTATAATAACACTTACTTTTGTTCAGACTTCGGCAAGCGTGGTTTCAAGTGCTTGGAAAACAACGCTCATGAAGTTTTGAGATGTGCCGAAAACCATGACGTTTTGAACTGCACACTGAAAAAGTTAGAAGCATGCGACAGCTACAAGATGATTAAGGCGATCGGTAGCATCATACGCACAAGTTCCTTGAACCAAGTAAGTGATTTTTATACCATTCAACATAATACAGGGTGTAAGGGGAACGCTCTCGAAGCCTTTTCCGTTTAATTACTTAGCATTTTTTACTATCCATAGAGTCCAATGAATAAACATTTTTTCACTAATACCTACCTACTTTTACAAACTTTTTAAAGTTATTCCTTTATTTAACTTGCGCATATTCCTCCCCTCCCCCCTCTCCCCCAGGTTATGACGGACTTGAACTGACTAAAACGCACGCCGTCTGTGGTACGTTGGTTGCCGGAGGTAAGATTCTCTAAGACACTGTTTCCCAAACATTATTCTGTCATGGCCCGGTAATTTTCACACTGCTCCTTCGTGACCCACTGAAAACTTGTAAACCAAGCTGCTGGTTCCATTATCAAATCCAGGTACATACAATATTTTGATATCACCTATTTATGCCTGTCCGCAGGAGCTCAGACGCCATTTCTGCTCTTCGCCAACTGTGCGAAAACTATAGCAGTATGCGCATAAAAACTTGCACATGGTGTTTGTGGATCTCAAGAAGCCATATGACCGGGTACCCAGACCGGTTTTGTGATGGGCCCTGAAAGAGAAAGGTGTGCCTAGGAAGTACACAGAGTTGATCTGTGCGATGTACCTATGTACGATCCGCTGCTGGCAACGCCGTCGAGGTCAGTGTGGCGGTAGGCTTGCATCAAGGCTCGGCGCTAAGCCCCTATCTCTTCCTGTTGATAATGGATGCCTTGACATCGGAGATACAGGAGGAGAGCTCTGGTGTATGCACTTTGCTGACGATATTTGATCTAGCATCTAGCAGTGACGCACAGAATAGATGAAATAGCTTCAGGTCAGAGCTGCAATATGTGATCCCCAATTTCCCCTTAAGCTATAAGTCCATGATCAGACTTGCCGTAATGTATGGATCGTCATGTTTGGCCTTGAAACCGACGAATAATAGATAACTGCATGTGGCGGCAACCCGAATGTTAAAGTGGATGTTTGGTGTAACGAGAATGGACAGACAATAAGGAATATTAGAGAAAGTTTGAATGTGGCACCAGTGAATTTAAAATTGAGAAGCAAGCGACTGTCGTGGTATGGAAATATTATGAGAAAAAAGAGAATGAGAGAATGTATGAATTATGAATGTAGCAGGCTTGAGGAGTAGAGGTAGGTGAAGAAAAGGTGGATGGATTGCTTGAAAGATGATATGGCGAAGAAGTAACTGAGGACATGACATTTAATAGAAATTTACGGAGGCGAATGACGTCTTGCGCCCACCCCTAATAAATTGGGTCCAGAGCAAGCAGATGATGATTATAGTCACTAAATTTTAGTGCAAAGTATGAAGCTGTTGCTTATTATTTACTAAAGAATTCAAGTTTGCGGAAAATGACGAAAGTTTGGTTCGACTTCAAGTCAGTTTCCATATTTATTTTAAAGGTAAACTAGTGTTGAAAACCCTGCTTCATTTAAATTTATATACGTTGCGTCAATCGATAGCAGGTATTATTTATAAAAACGGGCAGCCCTCCCATTACTCGTTCCCATTTTCCCCCGCATTCCGGCCGATCTAGCGCTTATAGTGGAGCGTTCGACTGCTATATTAGAGGCGGTTTGATTCTTGTTCAGCGCACATATTTGTATTCATAAATACTTAGACCTCAATTCAGTTAGACTACTTCAGGCTTCTAAGGAGGTATATTTAATCTGAATTTCTTTATTCCACAGATTAAGCTGATCAGCATGTATGCAGAACCCAGGTCTGAGGGGCATCACTTCAAGACTTCAGGAAACCTAGTCTTATCTTTCAATGCTGATATTGTTGTTTAGCAACTAATATCGTAAGATTTTCTTATATGCTTAGTTTAAGGCCTTTGTCAGCATACAATTTTGCAAGAGTTGTGTGTAATGATATCTAAGTACTTAATTGTAATTACAATTGCGTTTAATATGTATCACTTTTAAAGACAAAATAAACTATTATAATTGTTGTACTCGTAGATTCTATTTATCGCTCCTGTCCTTTGAATTACGCGATCTCACACGAAGACGCCCTAAGACATCACATACCCACACAGGGCATTAAATAGTACCCAGTTTGCACTGAAGAGTCATAATCTCTAGCATGAATTTCGACTAAATTTTTATTTAGCTTTATTTTAAAAATCGTAGTCGTAGTTCGTAGCGGTGCCGTAGCGCCCGTAGACGTAGCCGATGCCGTAGTCGATTTTACCAGTTACTTGCCCCCACCAACGACGGGGACAAGTGGAGCACCCCTTGCTCCCACCAATGGGGACAAGTGGAGCAACTCGTGTCCCCACCAATTGGAAAACCCCTTTAACATCCAATAGGGAGTGAGCTCTTAACTGTTAACCAGACACGGTTCGCACCACAGGGTAGCATAGGTGTAGCTACCTACTGCTGATATAGAAGACGAAAGAAGGGTTCGACGACAGCAAGATCAAATCACAAAACTTTTCATAAAAGAATTCATCATAAGATAAAAGAATTCATCATTCATAATAAGACTTTTTAATTTAATTGTGCCTGTCTTAATTCTAATAGCAATTTTTTCTATACGCCAAGAGCATATGTTTTGTCAAATCATTTCCATGTGGCGGCCGCCTTTGACTTCGTACCTACACGCACTGCCTACGCGTGTGGTTAGACTTTTATACAAACCTAAAAGGGTTAAAACAGGGGATTTTAACCCCTGTTTTAACCCCAAAAGGGGGGTTTGACTTCTAAGCATACATTATTAATACACCTCCAGCCCAAATATGTACTGCATACATTTTAAATTTCAAGTCGCTTATTTCAAACAAACTTCAAACCAATCTACCCATTTTACCTATGTGCCAAAGTTCAAGTTTGTAGGTGTTATAGTTTCTGAGATTTCATGTTTCACGAGTGGTATTTCACTTTTATATATATATAGAAAATTGCATTTCAGTATGATCTCAACGACTATTCTACACCTATGTACTCAACAAAATATTATAATAAGGGTATAGGTTAAGTAGTAATGCACTTAAAAAAATCATACTTCTGCGGTTTAAATTATACTATTTTATATGTCGAAATTCATTGTAATTAATTAATTTTATACTATTCTCGTCGTAGAGCGGCCCGTAAAGTTGAGCTAGATACGCCTCTGGCTGTGTTTGTCGACATAACTACCTGCAAAAGAATAAAAAGAATGTTCTAGTAGGTGCCTAACTTTACATTAATTTGAATCTATTCAAAGCCGATAAAAATAGTTTCATATCAAAATTAGAAAGTAAGTTTCCTTACCATTTCGCTAAGCATCATGTTATTTGCCTAAGTAATGTAGAATTTAAATATAGGTATGAATATTAATGAATCTCCTAAAAAATATTATGAGTACCTACTTAGTAGGGACTCCCGAGGTTATTATACCTACAAGGATTAATGCTGTAGGTATATGTTACGGCTAAAACTGGATGCGTGGATAATCTTGGCCTTTTTAAAACTGACTAAACCGCACGCCGTCTGCGGGTCGTAGTGCTAGGCCGAAGGTGAGGTTGTCATGCGACATATCCCTCGCACCCTGGTTGACCCAGGGCCATTCCTGTCGGTCTGGCCCTCCTCGGGAGGGAGAACCACGCGGTCCTCAACTCGCCCCCTGTATAGGAGGGCATGGGTTATCTTGGCATTAGCCGGTTAAACCTATCTGAGAGGAGCCGCTAAAATCAGTTTCACCTCTCCCTAGCCAGCTAATCTTAATGTAAACCAAAATCTGCAGGTTTCAAATGAAGATTATTAAAAAGGAAATATCTAAATAAGAAAACAATATGCCCGCGCTCCCTCTTCACCGTTGCCATCGCCGTTTTGGCGCAGTTTATCCAACTAAAGTTGAAGTCTTCTAGCAAACACAAAAAAAAAATTACTGAATGTTAGCTGGTCCCAATGGGTAATACTAGAATTAACCGATAAATATTATTCTCACACATCACTTTAGCCATAACGCATACATATATTGATACTAGCTGTCGCCCGCGGCTCCGCCCGCGTGGTTGTCGGTTATCGCGAATCGGACTATAATTTGAGATTTAAACTATCCTATCTCTCAAGTTGGATCGAACTGCACATGGTGTGCGAATTTTATTATAATCGGTTAAGTGGTTTAGGAGTCCATTGAGGACAAACATTGTGACACGAGATTTATATATATTAAGTAGTTAATCGCCTTATAAAGTGCCCAGTTGGCAATAGCCCATTTGGCCACTGTTGTTGTGCACCAGTGGCCATCATGGTGTGCAATTAGGATGTTGTCGGTTTTTTGACAATTGCAAACGAATCATGGTGCTACAATGACCTATTCATCGTTATATGAACACTACATGACAAAGTACTAAAAGTCAAAAGGTTAGAGAATTAAGACATCCTTCCAATAGCCAGTTTGAGTGAAACACAACCCTGACTTGCTCTAGCTATTTTGATATACTTTTCCCTACTTTTTATTTATTCCCCAAGTGCCCATTTAATACCTATTAACCTTCCCCTTATTGTGAAATAATGAGGTTGGTGAAATATGAATATGTAAAAAGCTGTACTGTCTTTTTTCAAACATAAGAGATGAGAGATAAGTATGAAGGTCACAAAAAATGATAATGTTGCTTATTTTCTTCATCCAAACATCAATTATAGTTGCATCCAAACCTTGCACTTTTGAGCCCACAGTCTGTCTGCTCATTGTATTTACTTTTTTTTGCTATCATTACTGGCTGATAACTCTGAGGGGAAAGCCTGCACCAGGGCCTCATTCATCAAACAGTAGGTATAGGGCTTATGCCCTATATGGTGTGAACTGTGCGGTATAAAAGGAACTTCAATATAGGATTACCCACGCATGCTTAAGCTGTGGAATAAATTCCCTGCTGTGGTTTTCCCAAGCGACTACAATATGGGGTGTGTGGCGAACGTCGAGATGCCCCTGGTGTTGAACACATCCATAGGCCACGGTAACCACTTTCTATTAGATATACACCCCTGATCAATTAATCCTATATTTTGGTCGAATGTAAATAGGTGTGCTGAGAAAAAAAAAACATATTACACAAGGTAAGTCTGTTATAATCATTTTGAACTTTTCTTCTTTTCATGCTGTTTAGCGGCTTTCTTTTTCATTATTTGCAGCCTCTTGTCAGCCGAGATGATATTTATATTTGGAGTTACCACTTTAGAAGGAGAGGAGGATGATGAGCTGCTGGAAGAAATCTTGACTGGTGTTGTGGAGCCCGAGGTATGGGATGGTGACTTAGCTGGTGTTGTTTTAGAATAGCCAGCAGCAATTTGGGATGAGGTGCATGTAGAGCATTGCCAACTAGTTGTCACATCATTGTCACTGATTACAGGCTTGTGGCAATCCTAAAAAAGAAAAACAAGTTTGGTTAATATATTGAGGTAATCACACACTGGCCGGTTGTGGTTATGTTGGTAACATTGGGAAGCAAAATGTAGGCAATATTGAGTGTATGAGGCCCTACCAAGGTCTTCGTGGCCTAAGCCAACTTGACCTGCAAGTCCATACACCTGCCGTAGTAGGTATAAATGCCACTATGCACATCATTATGCTGCAAACTATGAGCAAGACAGGGTTATAATAAGAATTTCTCTAGATTATTCAGACAATAGTTTTTAATCAGTTTTTGGAGCTGAGGCCTATTAATGTCCATATACATTAACACATGTACACTTGGTTAAGTGTGCACTTTTCCTTTTAAATTGTATGTAAAGGTGTATACATATCTCCTTTGCTTACTGTACAAGTCACAAAATGTGTATAACACAATAATGAATTGCTGTCTTACCTGATGATATAATGCGCAACAAACATCACATTCCACTAAACGATTGCCCGCTTGTACAGATATTTGTCTGCATACAGCACAAGTTAAGTCTTCTTCTAATAAATCTAGGGTTAACTCTCCATCCATAACAGATCCATCGTCATTTTCACGCTCCGGAATTTGTATCTGCTGAGGACTTTGTTGCGGCAAATGTACGGTCTTGGCAGCTTTTTCGGCCTTGTGTTTAGACCTCGGAGATTCTAATTTCTCTTCATTCAAATACTTCTTTGGTAAAACATTACCAAGAGTTTTAGCGCTTCCGTATGTCTGGCGAATATGCTCGTCCAATGTTAACCGAAGTTGTTCAGTTGAATCTAAAGAGCTTGAGTGTAAATACTTCAAACATAATTTTATTGATGGATCGAAATCTATAGAAGACATGGCTGGAACTATACAATACTTATTTTAGAATGTTAACTACTTACTACTAATTATGGTTTTATTTTAATTTCAACTTCAACTTCAACTTTTGGTTTATGGTTTATTTTAATTTGTATGGAATTGAATGAAACATGGCAATATTGACAAATGACAAACAAATCTTTTTTTTAAATTGTTTTTGAACCTGTTAGTCTTGTGCCTAATCGGACGTCTTTCGGTACGCACCGTACTAGTACAATTCGTACGACGTACTAGTACACCTTAGTAGTACTATTAGTACTTTAGTACACCTAATCATAAGCGTACACCAATTAGATTTTCCTTCATACATTCAACAGGTTTAGGACTGTCACTCTAGAAATTCGTGATGCATTTATGCAAAATAAAGTTTTAACCTTAGTTTTGAATTTTGATCAATGTAAATATCGTAAATTCACAATATGCATTACGTATTACTATTTTCGATTTCTCATATTGAATTATAAATCTGATAGGTATATATAGGAAAAATTGCGTAAAGATATACCTAATACTTCCTTATTGCTTATATCTATTTACAAAATTTAAGGCAATTAAATAGATATTTGTGGTAGAATATTATCTTATTAAAGACGATTTTCAATAGTCTGTGATTACTCGACACATTCAGCATTTCACTAAAAGGGCTATCGCTGTCGCATTCTATCGTATTTACTCACTCGTACACGCCGCGCGCCGCTCGTAACGCTATCGCACTACCAAACAGCAAACTAACCAATAGACGTCCGAGTCCGACTGTCCGAATAGTACTAAATGTCCGATTAACAGCTGTGGTTGAGTAACGTTGCTTTTAGTACAGTGCTAAGTTACGTTACCTAATAGTACATCGGACGCGTACTACCCAACACTAGAACCTGTCACTGTTCCTTTAAGTCACATCTTCATTATTTTATTTGTTGTTGATAACGATGATAATGATGATGAT
The DNA here is from genome assembly GCA_949126895.1 of Eilema caniola. Classification (NCBI taxonomy): domain Eukaryota; kingdom Metazoa; phylum Arthropoda; class Insecta; order Lepidoptera; family Erebidae; genus Eilema; species Eilema caniola. Next base: position 21,463,191 of record OX421467.1, read on the forward strand.
CATGATGACGATCAATGAGATGATTACTGCCTCAGTAAAGTTGTGGGCCTTTACTAAAAGCTCCCTAGAGAGATTTGGATCGAACACGAAATATGCCACTTTACTTTCCTACACTTATATGCGTTGTTGACAGTTGTTGAAGACGTTATACATGTTTAAAAATCCACAATTTTCATACAAAAAAAACTCGAATTCACACAAAAATTCCTACATTTATAAGTATTTTACAGACCGGCTCTAACTCCAAGCAGCTCGCTACGCGGGCTATGCCGCTGCGCTACTTTTAGTTTATGGACTAGCCCAACTGTCGTCAGTGTCCACGTTACAGGTAGGACGCATTGGTTACAATAGCTGTACAAAAACAAAAGCTAAAATAAAAACCTGTTTTGTTAACTGACGTCACTTAGAACTTTTTTCTCATCAAGTTCACAGTCACAGATATACTAAGTGAAATTAATCACAGTGCAGTGGCAGTGGTCACTGGTCTGTGCAGTCCATAGATTTAGTATTTTTCTTTTATATCTATGGTGCAGTCTGTGCACAACTAGTCTGTGCCAACTGCCACTGAACTTTTTTTTTTTTGAAGTTTTTTGGCTTGGTTACAGGACCTTTAAGCCATGTCTTTATTTAGTTTTGTTTATTCACTTTTCATGACGATGACGATGAGTGATGATTGCCATGACGATGACGATGAGTGATGATTGCCATGACGATGACGATGAGTGATGATTTCTGCTTCAGTAAAGTTGTGGGGACTTTACTGAAAGCTCCCCCAGGAGATTTGGAACGAACACGAAATGACACAATTCACTGTGATATCCCACTTTCCTACACTTGTATGAATTGTCCAAGACATTATGTCTAAAAATCCACTATTTTTACACATAAAAACTCGAATACACAACAATTTCGGAAAATAAAATAGCACAAGGATGTGCCATTCTGCGTTTTCCCGCCAAAACTCCTAATAATTCCCACTGAACTGCTGCTGCCAGCAGTGTTGCCAACGTAAGCGATTTTTCGCCATTTAGGCTACTCGAAACTAGAATGGGTGATGAAAAAATATAAAAGGCGACTGGTCGCCCGTTATGTTAGGTTAGAACTAGAATGGGTGACGAAAAAATATAAAAGGCGACTGGTCGCCCGTTAGGCTACTTCACGGACCGATATTTAATATATATTTTTGTAGAAAGTATAAAGTGGTAGAAAGGATATTCAGCGTAATGGGAACCATAAAAACAAAATTAAGGAATCGCATGCAATTACCTATGCTGATCGCCATTCTTAGGATACTTACCCATATGAGTGTAAGAGGTATTGTTGCAACACATTTTAACCAACCAATTACATGGTAAGCTTACATGCGGGTAGACAAATGTACCAGTGGACCATGTGCCAGTACTAGCATAGCAACGGACTCTTTCGCTGCCGAAAGTTCTACTACTGACGGCAGCGATAGTCTCGTTAATACATTATTACTCGATGACTATCAGTTCACGTCGTCGTAATCATTGTTAATTTGTTATTTTTTTTTAATTTCATGTAATTTCATTTTGACAGCTAGTTTTTTTAACCCCCGACGCAAGAATTTGACGTGCCAGTGGGTGTGTGTGTGTACGTCACGGTTCCCAACTTAGGGATTTTGTCCCTAAATTTAGGGGCTAGAAGTGTTAAAAGGGACATTTTTAGGGACTGGAATATTTTGGGGATTTTTTTAGGGATTTCAAACAAAACTTGCAACATCGAAAACAAAACATGTGTTTTCAGTTTTGTGCGTAGAAAGAAACGCACGATATGAAACGAGTGAACTGCGCGGCGCGTTCATTCAATAATGTAACTCACTCAGTGAGTAAACGCTTACCTCACCTCATTCGCTTCACGCACATCTTCATTCGTTTTTGTCTTTGACCTAAGGAGGGTAGAGTATGAGGAGCGTCAACTATTTTTATAGTGTGTAGCGATGCTACTTACACTCACCTTGTTTTTGGAATTCTACGCTTCATGTTAGATTGTTCACACACTAGATTTACTTACATATTAAATCATAATTACACAATTACAATAATTATAGGTTTGGTTAATAAACTGTTTATACAGCTGTTGGCATCTGACATGTCAATCGGTCAGCGATCTGCCACAGATTAACAAAATGATAGCCAACTTATGAATAATCTATTTTAATGCATGGTTACTTTTAAATATAAATTTTAGTTAGTAATTATATTACTTTAGGATATATAAAAAAGCATATTTTACCGATCCGTTTGGATGGAATAATTATGTTTGGTTTCAACTAAGCATAGTTAAGAATCTATGATTTGAGTAGCGTTGAGCGATGGTCTACTCGACATCACGTTACACGCAATAAGTAAGTTTCAATATACAATATATGAATAAAAAACTTATTCCAAAACATAACGTAATATTTAGCCAATAAAGATATTCTTAATTCTAGTTAAGTATAGGAAAACAAAATGTAGGATGGTCGCTTCTAAATACGCGTTTCTATTTGTTTGACAAAACAAATGTCCTTGGAATATTCTAGAACGTTGAATTTTGCGAAACGAATAAAACGATAGCGACAATTCGATATTTTTAGGCGGAAATCACGTACTTGTGACATACCGACTGACCGCGTTTTGACATTCGAAGCTACAAGGACGAAAGGATGAGCTCCGAAAATTACTTCTTGTCGTTTGGTGTGTGGGAGGTGCCACTAGGGGCTTGTAAATACTTCAATAGGACTCGCCATAAAAGGTATTTATGATTATATAAATAATTGTGGAGAATTGTAGGAGTGGGAGCGTTGTGCGAATTCCGCGTGCTAATGCCAATGTGTTTCTATTTTGCTGCACAGCGGGTCCACCCGTCCACCCGTCCACCCGTCCACCAGGACACCGTCCTGCCTGACAGCCTGACACCCGTGACGCTCACCGGTGTGGTGCTGACAGCGTCCCCCCTGAACAAACGACCCCAGCTTCGCACCCCGGCTTTTGATCAACGGATTTCGCTGGTAAACCGATGTAACACATCGGCTCAATTCTTATCTACATTCCTATTTTTTATGTCGCCAACTACGAATGGCCCACAAATTGAATCTATCTACTTAAACTTTAAACGCCACACCAGTCGTTAACGATAAATGTCGAAGTCATGATGCGCGCAGGGGCGGGCATCATATGATATTAGTTGCCGCTGCTCTGGTGGTATTTAACGACAAACGTTGAAGTCTTGACGCACGTAGGGGCGTATCTCAAGGCTATATTATATTTAGCTGATCTCAAGATCACAATTTAATCATAGGACCAGCCTACCAGGTTACCCTATCTGTGTAACAACTAGTTATAATAAGTACATTTAGTGATATTGGCGTAGTGCTGTTGCACATAAATAGTACTGTAATAGAATAAGGTTACCAAAACTAAATTTACTGTGTTTTGCATGCAATGTTGTAACAATTTACAATTAAATATTGTTGTAAGTATAGAACAGTGTTTTCTTTTCTGAACGCAATGCAACAATGACCCAATAACCACACGATACGGCCCTTAATCTAAAAGGTCCAATGTATCTGCTGGCTTCGCTTATCCAGGTAATTTTATAAATTTTTCATAACACTCTTATTGTCAGCGTAACAAGTATGAACGTCATCGCCGTTACGCTACAAGTGTATTAAAAAGTGTCCGCTGATAGGGAGCAAATTATGGTGGCACTACAGTAGCCAGTGGAAGGATTTTAAAAACAGCGCCATATACCATTAGAGTAGGATAATAAATAAAAAAGGAAATACAATAAACTAAAAAGGAAAGAAGACTTCCACTTTTTTAACGTGCATTTTTAAGTATATTTTACATAATCTAATATCTGTAAAGTAGGATACTAAATTAAAAAGGAAAGAAAGACTTCCACTTTTATACCGCGCATTTTAAGTATATTTTACAAAATCTAATATCTGTAAACTAGTGATTATAAAATATTATTAAAAACTTAATTAAATTAAAAGAATAATAATTCTCATTGTATTAAACAAATTTCTAATAATTTAGACATGAAACGTAAAAAAAAAGTTATTGACGTTTTATAAGCTGCAACTTCACTCCGTCTACAACTGCTAACTTCATATCCCTACGCTATTTGCTGCTTAACGGCGGACACTTTTTGAACTTGTCCACTAAAGAAGATAGCGCTCCTTATACTCTACGCTCCATACTTTGAGATTTGTTGCACAGAGTATAACTGATTTGTTGTGACTTCGAAACGCATATTCAAGAATAATGTCCAAAGTCGCTAACAACAAAAAATATAAACAAAAATACACAAAATCTTGGGAAACAGATCCCTTATTGAAAGGTTCGTAAATTGGGTTTTCTATTTAATATTTCAAATGACTTCATCTAATGTTTAGTTTATTCACTATATAGGATTGTGCGCAGGAGTGTGACAATAGATGCACAACCACTAAATTACCTCAATGTGCACAACGTACCGAGCGATAATGATGTTCCTCGACCTTAGAATCTAAAGTAGTAAGTAGGTACCTACGTAGGTACGTCCTATACCGAATGATGACTGCTGCCAGTGCTGCCTGCTTGCATGTTGGTTGGTTGTTGTTAGATATTTAGCATTTAGGTAATGGTTATTTATAAAAATAAATACCTACCTATATGCATTCCTATATGGTGGTGGATATACCTAGCAATAGTGTGAGTATGATGACGGTTTGTGTGCTCGAAATAATTAACCATAAACATAATACCTATTTTACTTGATAATTGATGTGAATTTCTGTTCACTGTGGTGTTGGTTTGGTTGGGGCAAACAAGGTTTTGGTTGGCCGACAGTCATGTCATGGATGGAAGTAATATTATTTTTTTTTTTTTTTACAATCAGCTTTCTGTTGGTGTTGCCACTACTAAATAAATACCTACCTATTTATGTGGTGTTTTCTAGCATGAGTTTTGTTGTTGGTGTGTTTCCTGCTACATACCTACGTGTTTCGTCAACACATTCAACAAAAACATCTACACAAAACAAGTGTTGTCACAACAGAAACTAAACCAGTGAGTAGACGAAACAAGATGTTTTTGTGTAATTTGTAAACGAAACACGTAGCAGGAGACACAACTTTAGGCCTTTTAATTATTGTCTGCTTAGACGGGAGGCTATAAAGACTGAATCTAAATTTGTATTTTTTTTTGCAGATTGGTTGTCACCTGATCCAACCAATGACATTTCTGCTGCCTGTAAATACTGTCGCGTAACATTAAAAGCACATAAAAGAGACCTGATCAAACATGCAAACTCGGAAAAACACAAAAAATCTGTAGCTTTGAGTAAATCAGCAAAGTCATGCCAACCATTAACAACTGTTATTAAACCTATCTTATCAGATGCAACAAAGATAGCTGAGCTAAAAGTTGCCGCCTTCGTTGCCGAACATACCTCGCTACTAACTGTTGATCATTTAATGTCAGTGGTCCCTCAGTTAGATGTTTCATCAGATATATTGAAAAGTTTGAAACTGCATCGCACCAAGTGCTCCATGTTAATTAAAAACGTACTAAGTCCATGTATGCTTACTGATTTACTGAAAGAGATTGGTGATTCCCCATTTTCCTTAATAATTGATTAAAGTACCGATCTATCAACACAAAAGATATTATGTGTAATGATTCGTTTTTTTTCTCATAAGAAGAAACAAATTGTATCAACATTTTATAGACTCATCAAGTTAGTTAATTGCGACGCAGTAAGTATGTACAATGCAATCAAGAGCCAGCTAATAGAAGATGGTTTAAATTACAAAAACTTGATAGGAATCGGGGCTGACGGGTCAAGTGTTATGGTTGGCAAACATAACTCTGTAACCGCCTTGTTTAGACAAGAACTGAGTGATTTAATAATTGTCAAGTGCGTTTGTCACTCTTTGCATTTGTGTGCCGAGAAAGCTGCAGAGGAACTACCCCGTCAATTAGAATTCTTAGCACGGGAAGCACATAATTGGTTCTCTTACAGTACCAAACGTTTAGAAAAATATAGAGATATCTATGAAACTATGAATGACGGGAATCGAAATCCCAATAAAATACAAGGCCTAAGCGGTACTCGTTGGCTTGCGCGTTACGCAGCTATTGACACTATTTTGAAACAGTGGGATGAATTGCAATTGCTTTTTTCTTTGGCGAAAACGGAAGACAAATGTTACATGGCAGAACAATTGTATGACATTATGAGACGGCCTGCATATAAAGCATATGTCACTTTTTTGAGAAATGAATTGAAATGCGTTACTCAAATTAACATGCTGTTTCAAAGTGAGCACTCTGAACCGACAAAATTATTGGAAGATTTGTTTCTATTATACAAAAATTTACTCCAGAAATTAGTAGTACCTTCTCAGTTACAGAAAGTGCACGATGATGAATTGGCTGAATTTGATTTTCAATCTTATTTGATGCATACATCATCTATAAATCTTGGCTATGACTTTGAAGAAGTAGCCAAAACTCTTTCAGAAAGAGATGCATTAGATGTAAAAGAAAGGTGCAAGAAGTTTCTTTGCACTTTGGCCACTGAAATGCAAAAAAGATTGCCAGATAATTTATCGATTCTCAAGATGATGAAAAATTTAACACCTGAAGTTGCCACATCGCAAGTTAAGCCCAGTTTAAAAACTATTTTGGAAAAATTCCACCGTAGTTCTGTTTATGGCAACAAAAATGACGTGGAATCGGAATGGCATCAACTGCAAAATAAAGCATGGACACATGTGTCAAGTTCATCAGCTGCATTCTATGCAGAAGTATATAACGATTGCGATGCTGGTAACTGCAAACGATTTGAAAATGTTTCAAAATTTGCTTTAGCATTATTGACGCTGCCTGTTTCCAATGCCTCTGTCGAGCGTGCCTTTTCTATATATGGGATAATCAAAAATAAACTGAGAAACAGATTATCCCTTAAAATGGTACAGAGTATCATGATGGTACGATTTTCCTTAAATCGGGATTATGGATCGTGTGTAAAATTTGTTCCCACTGTAGACATGATCAAGAACTTTAACGTACGTATGTATGACTTCAAAAATGAGACGTCAAACGAAAACGAGGAACAGTATGATGATGCGGTTCTGGAAATAATTAACAACTTTGCATGTCAATAAAATATTTTACTAATTTAATATGTAACATTTTATTTTATGAGCTACGAAACAATTTAGGTAAAATAAGTATGTAGGTAGATAACATATAAAATTATATTTAGGGATGTTTTAGGGAAATTCAGAAAAAACTTGGGGATTTTTTTTGGTAAAGGTTGGTAACACTGGTGTACGTGTGGGTGTCTGTCTGTGGCATCGTAGCTTCTGAACGGACGAACCAATTTGGATTTAGTTTTTTTTTGTTTGATAGGTATATTAGTCACGAGTGTTCTTAGCTATGTTTAAAAAAATCGGTCCAAAATGGCCGCTGCCACAAAATAACGGAGTACCTATTTTTTCACAACTCAATCAATATGGGTATCAAATAGGGTTTGATTAGTAGATCAATTTAAAAAGTGTAAAATAAAAATTAAATTGAAAGTTTAAAAAATCCCCGTCATAAAAACTTCCCCTAAAAAGTTAAAATAAATTGTGTTGGTTAGCCTTTTAACTCTGATATATCTAGTTTAATTGATTCGTTTGACTCTTTTAACAGATTTTGTCATTATTTTATGTTACATTTTGTGTTGTAAGTAGGCATATGCCTACTTAGCCCTATGACATAAAAAAGACAGGTTGCACTCTGGGAGTGCCGGCAGAAGTAAACATTTTCTTTTTCTTTCTTCGTTATATACATAGAAAAGAACATACCATACCATACCTATAATATAGCGCTAATCATAGAACCTATCACTTATTTTCTGCTAATTTTCTGTCAGAAGAAATTAATAAATTATGAAAAGAAAAAATGATCACAAAAAATAATAAATTACAGAAAGAAAAAATAATCATAAAAAGTAATAAATTACAAAAAGAAAAAAATAATCACCAAAAGTAATAAATTATAATAAGAAAAAACAATCACAAAAAATCCCTGAAGGCCAGGTGGTTTGAACCCGATACTATCTGAAACTATAAGGACTTACAGTCGAAGTGCTTACCGTTTAAGCTACAACGCTATCTATCGTAACTTGCAAAATAGATAATCTGTACCTAATCTTGTATGACGTCAGTCGTCGGTTACGGTTCAAAGGTCAACTAATCCTGACGCTTCCTTAACATTTTACACCCATCCAACGCCGCTAAAGAAGTTTTCACTTCAAAAAATATGTTTGTAAGAATGTGACAAATATTTTTTTTTCATATATTTTTATTTTATTTTATTCATACTGATTTTTTGCGTTTGGGCTACTTTAGGCTACAGTACTGCAGCTGATATTCGGCTACATTAGGCTACTTTTTATATGGAAAATAAATGGCGATATTAGGCAAAGCGCTGTTGGCAACAGCTGTCATAATAAACATTAAAAAAGCCAATATCAGTCAAGTCATTATAGTCATATTTATTGAAATGGTTTCATTACATGATATCATTTTTGTTTATATTTTGCAGCTCAAAGCTGAAAGACATTTACAATGAAATGCTGTACAATTTCCTGTGTACTTTTATGTATTTTTGCAACTGTATGTAACAGCAATATATAGGCTGGACCTGATCCATGGCACCTTAAAGACTTAGAGCCGGTAAAAATAGATGAAACTCATTTACCACCTGATTTAAGAACTCCGGTACAAAAAGGAAAGCAGACGGAAACCAAATTGGGTTTTGGCGAATGGTGGTTTATAAGATTATTAGCTATTATGTTAAAAAGTGGCCAAGTAAAGGTTTGTAGAAAGATCAAATTCTATAAAAACTATACGAACGTTAAATCACATTACTATTTAGTAACTAGACACATCCTCTGAAGTTTTCTGGGTAACATAATAATTTATTTTTACAAAATACCTAAATCTTTTTTACTCACATTTGTAGAAAAATGATGAAGATGGCAGTGTTGATATATCACTACAAATGAGGTTTGAAGAAAACCGATGGCAAACATTAGATGAGTGCTTAAAATCTGAGGCTACACTCTCTGATGCTATGTTTAGACGAGCTGTGGGCTATGTTGAAGAGGGTATATACAAACCAACCATTACAGATAAAATTGTCATGGCATGGACAGATTACATTCAAGTATATCTTACTGAATACAAGGTAAAAATCTTAATCTCTGTTTCATCTTTAAAATGCAATGCACAACTTAAAATAAATGGAAGTGCATTGATGAGATGTTCAAGATAATGCCACAGAATTGACTACTAATTGACATTTACTTTTAAACTTGTTCTATGGTGAAAACTATAACCGATCATCAGGCTTATAAGTCATGGTGACATTAGTTTTTTTATACCACTTAGGTGGCAGACAAGCACGCGGCCCACCTGATGGAAAGTAGTTTTACCATGGCCTATGAATGTGCACAAAATAGGGTAGTCACACTCATGCTGTCAACCCTGTCATACAGCTAGGAGTCTGTGGTCCACCTTTTCCACTCTAACTGCGGGTCTGACTGAACTGATACTTTCTGTGAAGCGACTGGGTCACAAATTTCGACCGGGTGAGTACCACCGTGCACTTTTGCGAAAAATCCTCCATAGTAATCCAATCTCGGTTGGATTGCGTTCAGGGCTCAGCAAGTGCATAGCCGGGCAGGGGGGATTGAGGTCGCAGCACTAGTGGGACCGGTGGGTATTGGCGTAGTCTAGTGGGGGGTGGCGCGGGGCGACGCGCCGAACAGGGAGACCTGTAGAAACGGTGGTGCCGCTGGCCGCCCGCGGCATAGTACAGGGGCCCAACCGGGACTAACCACCCTGGGAGGCTGCCCCACCAGGTCGCGCATAATCCCGATATGGCTCGTCGTGCCGGTTGGTGACCGGATGAGGGAGCACGGCGACCATACTCGGGGGGGGTACGGGGGCCCTTCCGTTCGGCGCGTCGGCTCTCGCCATACCTCACATTCATAGATAAAACCAATATCCCACGTTTTGTCACGCTGTGCTGCGACAACAATCGCCTCTTTTTTCACGCCTTCCCTCCTCCTCTTCATTCTCATGGCAGCGCATAATAACAGTAGATTGGTCTACACAGCGGCAAGAAACTCTCCCTCGAGCTCGCTATTTGAGGTGGAGTCCACGAACATCTGTGGGCTCCATACAAACCTCAACGCCGTCCACCAACACCTGGAGACGGCGAAACCAGCAATGCTGTTTCTTACGGAGACACAAATACGCCGCCCTGATGACACGACCTACTTACTCTACCCCGGCTATGTCCTTGAGGAGAATTTCCGCGCAAAAGCCGGGGTGTGCGTGTTTGTTAGGGCGGATGTTTGTTGTCGCCGTTTGCGCTGCCTAGAGGACCCATCCTTTTCCACCCTTTGGGTACACATAGACCATAGCTCTACGAGTCAGATCTATGTGTGCCTCTACCGCTCCCATACAGGAGATGCCGAGACAACTCGACTCTTTGAATACCTGAGTCAGGCGGCAGATGATGCGCAGGAGCGGTTTTCGAACGCTGAACTGGTGTTTTTGGGGGATTTAAACGCCCACCACGAGATCTGGTTGGGCTCCGCCAAAACAACCCACGCGGGAAGAGCCGCTCATGCATTTGCTCTGGCGCATGGCCTGACCCAATTGGTACACGAGGTCACTAGGATACCAAAAAGGTCGGACCATGAGCCCTCTCTGCTAGACCTTCTGCTGACGAGTCGCCCGGACCAGTACAGTGTTTCGGTGAGCGCCGCTTTAGGTGAATCCGACCATTGTCTGGTCCGTTCCGAGGTGCCCATTTTAGCGCCCCCACGTCCCGTGCAGGGGAAGCGGCGTCTCTGGCACTACTCGTCAGCGGACTGGGATGGACTGCGTGATTATTTTGCGTCCATCCCGTGGGTTGAACGCTGCTTTGAAGGTAAGAACCCATCTGAGGCCGCAACTGCTGTCGCCGGTGAGATCAGTCTGGGCATGGAATATTATATCCCCTACACTGATGTCGCCGGTGCCCGCAGGGCACGCCCCTGGTTCGGGCGCGAGTGCGCGGAGGCTGTTAATCATAAACAGTCTGCGTACCGCGCTTGGATCAGGGCGCGCGCTACGTGCGATCCCAACGTGGGCCACTTCAAGGCGGCGTACAACAGAGCCACAAAGGCCTGCAAGAGGGCTTATGTTAGAGCGGATGCCCAGCGCATAGCGCGGCTTGGTCAGGAGCTAGTAGAGCATCCCACGGGCAGCCGTGGCTACTGGCGACTGGCCAAAGCCGTGCAAGCCAACTTCTGCCAGCCTTCGCTGCCCCCGCTGCGCAACCCCGATGGATCCCTGGCCCATGAGCCGCAAGAGAAAGCAAATTTGCTGGTTAATCTCTTTGCGGCCAACTCCCGAGTCGATGATTGTGGTATGGAGCCTCCGACACTGCCCGTTAGTGACCATGCAATGCCTGATATTCGTATCAGGCAACGCGATATCCGAGCAGTGTTGCAGTCACTCGATGTCCGGAAAGCCAGTGGTCCGGACGGTATTCCAGCGGTGGTTCTGCAAAAATGTGCAGCGGAGTTGTCTCCAATGCTTGCGCGGCTGTACCGGCTGTCCTACAGCTCTGGTACAGTGCCTTCGGCTTGGAAAGAGGCGAATGTACAGCCGATCCCCAAGAAGGGGGATCGCTCAGACCCAAACAACTATCGACCCATAGCCGTCACCTCAGTGCTGTGCAAGGTGTTCGAGCACATTATTAACAAACAGCTCATGCGTCACCTTGAAGATCACTCCCTAATTAATGACCGGCAATATGGCTTCAGGCCGAAACGGTCAGCGGGTGATCTTCTGGCGTATGTTAACCATATTTGGGGTGAGGCTATGGACAAGCACGGCGAGTCATTGGCAATTAGCCTTGACATCGCCAAAGCTTTCGATAGAGTTTGGCACAAGTCGCTTCTTTCCAAGTTACCAGCCTTTGGTCTGCCTCCTAGACTGTGCGACTGGGTTGCCGGCTTCTTGCAGGAGCGCCGTATTCGCGTCCTTTGTGATGGACGAGCCTCGGAGTTCTTGCAGGTAAATGCCGGCGTACCGCAGGGATCTGTCCTATCGCCAACTCTCTTTCTTCTGCATATCAATGACATGCTGTCGACCGGCAGCATTCATTGCTATGCGGATGATAGCACCCTACACGGGAGTTATCATGGACGTCCTGCGGATAAGCAGACGCATATTGCGGAAAAAAGGCAGCTTCTTGTCACTGAGCTTGACCGGATCCTGAATCACATTTCCCAATGGGGCTCTGAGAACTTGGTCGAGTTCAATGCCAAGAAGACGCAGGCATGTGCGTTTACAGCAAAGGTATCTTCTTTCCTTCCCCTTCCCACTCTTCAGAGCACGCCACTGCCACTGCGGGACAACCTCAATATCCTCGGTATGGATGTTCGCTGCAAACTGAACAACAAAAACTACATCGAGAGTATCATCAAAGCAGCCTCGCGTAAACTTGGAGTCCTGAACAGAGTGAGACGGTTTTTCACGCCGGAGCAACGGTGTCTTCTTTACAAGACAAAAATTCGTTCCTGCGTGGAGTACTGCTCACATCTCTGGGATGGATCCGCAAAGTACTTATTAGATGCTCTCGACAGGTTGCAGCGACGTGCGGTCCGCATTATCGGAAATCCTGAGGTCACGAGTACCCTCGAGTCTCTGCAGATGCGTAGAGATGTTGCTTCCTTGGCAGTTTTTTACCGTCTCTACCATGGTGAATGTTCTGAAGAGCTATTCCAATTAGTCCCACCCTCCCCCTTCCTATACAGGACGACACGTGCAGGACTTAGATGTCACCCCTATACGGTACAGAACATTCCTTCAAGAACCGAGCGGTTCGGTGACTCTTTCCTTTGTCGCACCATTAAGACCTGGAATTCCTTGCCAGCTCACGTGTTTCCCTCTTCCTACAGTCCCGGGTCCTTTAAGCGGGGCGTGAAAAAGCATCTGATGAGGCCGTCAAGCTGAGTGCCACCATTGTTAACATGGCACGTGTATATAATGGTGGCCCTCTTTCTTGAGACTTTACCTTCAGCTTACCATCAGGCGAGGTAAAGTCAAATTGACGTGTCCTATTTATAAAAAAAAAAATATCAACAACCGATTGGCGATATCGAAACATTGGAGTTAAATCAGTTGTTGGCCATTTTAGGGCTCCAACTACCCATAACGACTGCCATAAATGTTCGAATGGCAATCTGGACCAACGGCTTAACGTGCTCTCCGGGCCACGATCAGACCGATGCAAATACCCTCATTCATGTATACATATTTGCACTGAGCGAGGATCGAACCCGCGCCTCCTGCATAACGGTCGCGTACACAGTTGGTGGTATTGTGTCACAGAGGCAGTTTTTAGTTTAGTTTATAAAGTACTCTCATTATTTTTCTCTTTACAGTTAAGATTGACTGATGAGTTAAGGCAGTGCGTTGTTCAAAAACTGAAAATATGTGACAAATCTGTAACAGATTTCATTAAAAAGATCTTCGTAATAGTCCGCGGTGGTTTAAAGGAAGTAAGTAATTCTTTGTATTATATCGATGACGTGCTTAACATGGTTTTTACCTATACAGGGTGTAATCGTTAAGTGTGTCCAGTCCCTCGATTCTGCTAAAGTCAAATCAATTGTCATACCACAGACACTGCAATAAATGGCATTAAATTTTAGACTTTAAAACTATCATTATAAAGTCCAAAATTAAATGAAGAGTGCCACATTTCACTTTTCCATTCACTCTACAAAAAGCCATTTAATATTAGACTTTAACTCCATGAATTTAAAGTTTAAATTAAATGGGTAATTTTTGCAGTGTCTGTGGTATGACAATGGTTTTACTTTAGTAGAATCGAGGCCCAGGTGATTATTCCGTAACTATTACAGATATCAAAAAACTTTAAACTGGTATCGAAAGTACATTACCTAATGAGTAAAATGACATCAATAACTTTTTAAAAATCAAACGAGAGGTATCTAATATTTTGACATTAAACACTCCCATACATTTAGTATGAGATTAGTAGAAAGGTTTTAGGTACGTACACCAGAAGGGACTTCTTTATCAGGGTACTCTCTTCTGTAGGCTATAATGGCCACTCTTTTGATACAATCATATTTGCAGTAATTTTTTAGCGTATCTCTCTTTTCTCTTTTGGAATATGCCATTTTCCTATCAATAAATGAAACAATCACGATAATTATAAAACAACGATAAATTGGCGGGCACAACAACCCGATATAAAAGTTTTGAATTTAGAACGAACACCAAAGAGTATCTTTTTTTTGTAGTGTTGCTTTTCAGTTAGCTCAAATTACTTAATGCGATATTGAAACACGGTTTATTACTAATTTGAAGTGGTAAGATAATTAATTTACACGTGTATCTACTTGAAAATCATCATTGTCATATTACCTATACGTAATCATAAAATATGATTAACGTAAAATGGGTACTAGATCACTTAAAATAAGGATACTAAAACCTTTCTACTAATCTCAAACTAAATGTATGGGAGTGTTTAATGTCAAAATATTACATACCTCTCGTTAGATTTTTAAAAAGTTATTGATGTCATTTTACTCATTAGGTAACGTACTTTCGATATCAGTTTAAAGTTTTTTGATATCTGTAATAGTTACGGAATAATCGCCTGGACACACTTAACGATTACACCCTGTAGATCTAAACAGTACAAAAAATATAAACAGTAAGTACCTATGTAATCAATTAACTGTGTGCATTGAAATATATTTTTCGACACCCTTACTCATAAATTGGTGTTTATCACATGGCTTTTACACTCATAAACTATGGTATCAATTGTCCTTTTTTTTTCTTGATCGCACTAGTGTTTTATTTTATATTCAATCAAAATAAGTTGGTACCTTGCTGAAAGATATTATATATGCATTCTATTTGCTCTTAACTTAACTGGGTTATAGTTTTATTTTTAAATCTCGGAAAAAGTTTTGACTTCTTTGTTGGAATTCTATGATATAAACATAGAATTTTTTTTGTAATTTTCTGTTCATTGTGTTAAGTAATAATTATTATGTTCTCTCGCTGCTCAAGTAAAAAGTAATCGTGCAACACCAGAGTAAAATTATTTGCATCTCGTGCATTCGAATACCTTACCACGCTCAGGATTCTACATTACACAATTTTGCTCACTTGATGCACAAATAACCAGTTACTGACTGTGTGTAAATTATGAAAAAAAAAGCTCATCTGCAAGCTGGCACACTACTAGCGGCTATTAATAGATCGACGAGGCGATCACTATATCTACCGGCTGATTTTATGGTAGTTTTGGACCGAATGATAGCAAATTGGGCACGATTTCGATGGTAAATTTCGGAAGTATTAATTGGGCAGGTAACAATGTACAGGTGAACAAAATAATGGGAGTAATGCACGGGTGAACAAAATATAGGATTTATGAAAGAAAATTGGGTATTTTTGGGTATATTCTAAGGAAAGAATGAGCTCTCTAAGGAATGGGAAAGTACTGGTACAAGTATCCTCCCCCGTACTCTTTCCGTTCACCTACATACATACATACGCCAACATAGTGTGCGTCCTTATATAAATTTGTCCATTTTCACTCACTGTCTTCTTTTTGCTTCAGGAAGTAAACAATGCAGCGGGTCATCTCACAGATTCATCGAGATTCATCGCCTCAGTCTTATTAGTTTATATCCATTTTTTAATAAAGAACTCAAAAAAATAAATTGGGGAGTTACTAATAATATGTCATGTTCAAACGAAATTTCTAACTTTATTCAAAAATCTTTTAGTAACGCAAAAGAAACTGCCGCGTCTGTTACAGAACTAAGACAAAAATTAAAGCGCTTCAGAGCCCCGTGGATAGATGAAAATATTGTACGACTTTGTGATAAACGGGACAAACTGTTCAAAATCTGGAAAAATAGTTCCTTCGATCCTGCTGCAAGATTACAATATAACAAAATTAGAAATAAAGTAAATAAAATATTTGAATACAAAAGAAATACATTTTACATGAAAAATATCCAAGAAAACCTTAGTAATCCAAAGAAATTATACGGAATTCTTAACCAAATGCTAGGTCGCGTAAAATTATCAATTGACACTGCTATACTAAAAGCTTTTGACGAGCAGAGGCTCTCCGTCAAACAATTAGCCCAGAATTTCGCAAATGAATTTGATAGGACGGTGAAAGCCGTCATTCCAAAATGTAATAATTCATTACTGGATCCCAATACATACTGTAGGCCGACAAATTCTAGTATGCTATTCCAAAAAACTTCGAGTGAAAAAGTGCATAATATAATAAAAACCCTGAATATAAGAAAAGCTCCCGGCTTGGATAATATTACAGTGTCTGATATTAAGTGCGTAGGACAAGATATATCAGTAGCCATAGCTAACCTAATAAATACAAGCATTAAAACAGGAATTTATCCGGTCGAGCTAAAAAAAGGATGTGTAAGACCTATCTTTAAAAAGGGGAGACGAACTGAATACTCGAACTATCGCCCAATTACATTGCTCTCTACAATAGATAAAATAGTGGAAAAAACTGTGGTGGAACAAATACATAACTTTTACCAAAAGCACAACGTATTATATCAGAAACAATTTGGTTTTCAAAAGGGGAAGGGTACCACTAATCTTCTGTCGGAATTCACTGACGAGGTTAATAATAACTTAAATGCAAAAAAAGTTGTTCTCGCTCTGTTCATAGATTTTTCTCGAGCGTTTGACGTCCTGGATCATAGTAAATTAATAAACAGACTCGATAACTGCGGTATTAGAGGACCTTTACTAACATGGTGTGGTGATTATCTACAAAATAGAACTTTCTCTGTGAGAATTGATAATACCTTGAGTAAACCAATGTTAGTTACCGAAGGCACGGCCCAGGGCTCAGTCTTAGGACCTTTACATTTTTTATCCTATGTAAACGATATGCACAACTGCTTTGGGCATGGTATTTGCTACCAGTTTGCGGACGATACCTGTATCATAGTAGCTGAAAAAGACCCCCAAAAGGCACTTGATAAACTACAGTCTGACTTCGATACACTACTAAGATGGTGTCATGACGCGGGACTGGTACTCAATGTGGACAAAACTAAATTACTGTTTATCAAATCACCACACCAGCGTCAAATTCTTAGTTCTGACCTGATTGCCCATGATCACAGTTGTTTGCACAATTCTGGTACACCTACATGTAACTGTCCACCCATAGAAGTCGTAAAGACGCAAACTTACCTTGGTATGGTAATAGATTCTAAATTCAATTGGGGCTTTCACATTGAATACGTGTGTAATAAACTAAGACAGTTTTTGGCAAGTATCACTTTACTAAAGAATAGAATTCCCTTCAAGATCAAGATTATGTTGTACCATGCTTTAGCAGACTCGTACATTCAGTATGGCTTAACTAGTTATGGACGTACCTATGATAGCTATATTGATCAAATTTATAAATTACAATTAAAAATTCTAAAGAATATTGTTCCAACCAAAATCAGAGAAAAATATTTTAATGACGATATTGGCCTGTTCAAATATTGCAAAGTTTTACCCATCCATATAAAATTTACACACACCATATTAAATGAACACTTTTTTAACGAAAAATTAAAACCCAAAATAGAGCATCCTGTGTATACTTGAGCGATGGCACAAAACCGGTTGTGCACGGAACGTGCTATTAATGCATATGGAGAAAGAACAACTACCTACATTATTCCTCGGTTAATTAATAAATTGCCGAAAGATTTAATAGATGTACTAACAAAAAGGAATATTAAGCACAAGCTTAAATCGTTCTTGTTCTCAAACAATTGTATTTTGTAATTTATTTTTCTTCCTCGAACTAAAAACAAATGGGTAGGTAGTTTGATTTTATGCATTGTTGCGGACAACGAACCTCTTTTATATCCTTTTATACTTTTTTTTATATTATTCAAAATTTGAAATTTGTTTGTCTTTGGTTTGGCATCGAGATTTCGACAGTGTTATAATATGGTTTGGTAAGGAAATATGTGTTGGCAAATATAAAGTTTTAAAAGTGCAAGTGAAGTCTTATTTGACATTTGACCTGCTGTAGCTGTCCCTGTCCATAACATTTGGTGTCAGAAGTACAGGAAAAATGCCCGTAACAAGGTCAGTCACTAAAAGGCTTCAAAAAGAGGTAAGTAACAGTGTCCAAGCTTCATCGTCAGGCCTGCCGCCTGCTCAATTTGGTAGCGATGAGGCTCTCATACAGGATACTCAGTTATCTATACCTCCTCAACATTTGCCAGACCAGCCTCAACATTTGCCAGACCAGCCTCAACAACTGCCAGACCAGCCGCCTACTCAATTTACCTCCCGATCACTTACATCGCGAGCCTCAACCAAAGCTCAAAAGCTGGCCGCTCTTGCCAGACACGCTCGCCAAAATGTAGAAAGGGAACGTAAACTCGCGGAATTAGAGAGGAAGACCGCCGAGTTAGAACTACAAGCTGAACTAGTGGCTATCGATTCAATGGCATCAGATAAAAGCAATTCCACTCAAAAATGGTTACTCGATTGTGATCAATTTAAAGATGGTAATGCTAATGAACCGTTATATTTCAGTTCTAAAGACTTTGAGCAAGGCCAGTATACGCGGCCTAGCGGTTGTCATACCTTGGTACTTAATACAAACGATGTCGTTGCCGCTCCTACCTACGGAAGGCCTGAGCTACGTGACGACTATCACCTTCAGCCAAAGGAACAAGAACACACTGAACATGCATGTAAATTAGGTACACATAACACTATTACACATGATTGTGACTATTTAAACAGAAATAAAAATAATAATGTAGAGACAAAAGACTCTTTTATTAAATTAGCACAAGCCATCACGGACCTAGGAGGCAAGAGGAATAGGGTACGTATAATCCTTCCTTTTTTCGACGGTTCCATCTCAAACTGGCTGCTGTTTAAGAAGACTTTTGAGCGGTCGGAGAAGAGTTACTCGCCGGAGGAGAACCTGGCTAGAATAAGCACCGCGCTACGTGGCATCGCCCGGGAGTCCGTATCGGCGCTTTTGATGACCGCAGTTGATCCAACGCAGGTGATGTGTGCCTTAGAGAACCGTTTTGGACAGCCGGAGAGCATCATTCTCTACGAACTGTCTGCGGTTAAGTCCCTGTCCAGGTTACCTCTGAACGAGTCGCCTAAGGATCTGAACGCCTTCGCCTGCCGCCTGCGAAATTGCGTAGAAGTCATCAAGGAGCTGCATCGGCCGGAGAATTTGGCATCTCCCGAATTGTCCAGCGCTATATTGGTCAAACTGACGCCTCTTCTTAGATATCGATGGTCCGACTTTGCTTCGGCAGACCAATCAGGTAAGTTCAAGTTAGAACTTTTAGCCGATTTTCTCGATTCAGAAGCAAAACGACAAATTAAGCATTCTTTAATTAATGCGGAGAGCTTTCTTCCCTTAAAAAGTGACAATAAACAACATGATCACCACAATTCCGTTGCTAGGCCACCAACTAAAGTCTTCCACGCGTCAACTTCAAACAATGAGTCGACACCGAGTCATTCTGAACCATGTAGGTTTTGTAAGCTAGGTTCACATGATATAAATAAATGTAAAAACTTTTTATCGCTCTCTATTGATGATCGTTGGCAATGGGTAACCGAAAACAAAGTTTGTTACAGATGTTTGAGCAAGGGTTCCCATAAGTACGTTACGTGCAAAAAACATTGCGAATTAGTCGGTTGTAAGAATAGTAGGAAGCATAATACGTTACTTCATAGATCCACCGTAGAAAATGTTACATACGCGGATACAGATACTAACGAAGGCTCTGAAGCTGAAAAGCGTGTAGATGTTGAAATGCCTGCCATAGTATCTCACAGTGCGTCACCCAACCCTGAAACATTTCGCAGGTCGTTATTAAAAGTTATACCCGTTACCGTTATAGGTCCGCAAAATAGTTTAGATATTTATGCTATGCTTGACGATGGATCAACCGCTTCTTTTATTGATCAATCGGTTGCTGACCAGATAGGCGCAACCGGGCCTAAGAAGTCTATTCGTGTTGACTGCATTGGCGGCCTCAGTACACAGACACAAGTTAGCTTTGTGAATATTAAGGTGAAAGGGCGTCATATAACGGAGAGGCATGATATAGTAGTGAGGTCCATTCCCAATCTAACTATTGCAAATCAATCTATTCAGTCGGAAAAAATAAAAGAAATTTCTCATTTACATGACTTAGCTGATGTCTTATGCTATGAAAACGCTACACCGAAGCTTTTACTCGGTATTGACAATTGGCATTTAACTTTTTCAAAGGATATTCGACGAGGAAACATATCTGAACCGGCTGCTTCTTTGACTCCCCTCGGTTGGGTTTTATACGGTTCTTCTGTTCCTATGTTGAAATCTATCGATTTTGTCAGCCACACAATTATTAAGTCTGAAAACGACACTCGAGGAGATTGTCATACTTTAGATACACTTCTCCGAGACTATTATAAACTAGATTCTATAGGCATACAAAATAAAGATTGCCGTTCCATTGATGACCAGAGAGCATTTAAACTACTAGAAGAGACTACTAGGCGTCTACCCACAGGACGTTTTGAAACAGGTCTATTGTGGCGCGATAACATTGAGCATGTTCCCAATAGCCGACCACTTGCTTTACAACGTTTTAAAACTCTCGAACGTAAAATGATAGGTAATTCTGATTATGCCATACAATATAAACTAAACATTCACGCTATGCTTGACAAGGGATACGCGGAGCTTTGTAATACTACTCCTGTAGGTTTATTATGGTACTTGCCTCATTTTGGCGTCATACATCCACAAAAAAGAAAACTTAGGATAGTACACGACGCTGCTGCTACATGTGAGGGAGTCAGTTTAAACTCACTATTACTTCCAGGTCCCGATCTTCTCCAATCACTGTTAGCGATATTAATGCGATTTAGAGAAGGACGCATAGCTCTGTCTGCAGATATTCGAGAAATGTTCCCACAGGTAAAAATAAGAGAACTCGATCGTGACGCCCAGCGCTTTTTGTGGCGTGACGATCCCACACAGACTATAAAGGAGTATCGTATGTCGTCGATGATATTTGGTGCGGTATGTAGCCCAGTTACAGCTTTATACCTCAAAAACAAGATTGCTGCTGAATATTCACAATCGCGTCCAGAAGCATCTGCTGCCATCATTCGGGACACCTACATGGATGACTACTTGGGAAGCTGTGATGACGAGCAACAAGCCGCGTCCTTAGCAGCAGGTATAGTCTCGATTCTTTCAGCGGCTGGCTTCGAAATGAGATCTTGGGTTAGTAATTCTCAAAGCGCCCTCTCCATGCTGCCCTCTGAACTATGTGTAAAAGGGGCAACAGAGATAAACGTGGGTGTTGATTCAAAACCATCGACACGTGTTTTAGGTGTATCTTGGAACATCTCCAAAGACACTCTGTCGTTCCCAAACATTGACTTTGAAACAATACCACACAAACTGACCAAGCGCATTGCTTTGTCAAATTTGATGAAAGTTTATGATCCGTTAGGTCTTTTAACTCCTATAATTATAAAAGGTCGGATTTTGTTTCAAAACACCTGGAAATTAACTACATCTTGGGACGAAGTACTTTCAAAGTTGTTCATTGATAAGTGGATAGATTGGTATAAAAACCTTGCAAAAATTGTGAGTAACTCCGTTCCCCGATGTTATACTAGTCTGGATAATCCCATGAGTTCAGTTCAGTTGCATGTTTTTGCGGACGCGAGCGAGCAATCTTACGCCTGTGTAGCTTATTGGCGCTTTGAATATTGTAACGGAAATATTGAACTCGCTTTAATAAGTGGTAAGGCTCGTGTAGCCCCTATAAAACCTACAACTATTCCTAGGCTTGAGCTTCAAGCAGCATTGATAGCTACTCGTTTAGCAAATTTTATCACAGAATCTCATAAACGAAAGCCAGATAAAATTTTTCTTTGGTCAGATTCCCAAACGGTTCTGAAATGGTTACGTTCAGACCCAAGCACCCTTAAGCCTTTTGTCGCTCATAGGGTTTGTGAAATCACAGAAACTACTCGCGTTTCGGATTGGAGATACGTACCTTCATCCTTGAATGTCGCGGACGATGCCACAAGGTTCAAGGATGAACTTACGATGAATTCTAGATGGTTTATCGGGCTCTCATTTCTACTTCAACCATGTGACATGTGGCCCTGTGAACCCACTCTCGTAAACACACCAATATTAGAAGAATCAAAACCTAAAATCTTGGTGGGTCTCACAGTATCATGTCATTTACCATCACCCGTGATTGCTGATTACACCCGATTTAGTGTTTGGTTACGGTTCATCCGTGCCACTGCGCGCGTTCATCATTGCGCCATGGTGTTTCGTAATCGTTCTGTCTCAAATTCTAAATTGTCTTTAAACGGTTTGGCAGTTTTAGACATCAAATTCATTTCATCGGCAGAACGCCATGCGTTTTTACGTGTTCAGTTAGATTCGTTCCGCGATGAATATATGGCGATTAACGCAGCATGCCCCGTTTCAAAAGAAAGTAGGCTAAAAAATGTAACATTATTACTAGGAGATGATAGGCTTTTACATTTATCTGGTCGTACGGGAGCTTCAACATCTACCGACCCTCAGCCAATCATATTGGATGGAAGACACCCGTTAACCCGTCTCCTAATCAGCTCCTATCATATTAAGTTTGCACACGGCAACACTGAATTGGTGGTCAACGAATTACGACAACGTTTTTATATATTGGGATTGAGACCATCCGTGAAGAGCGTGGCAAAACGTTGTCAGCGATGTCGGAACATGAAGGCAAAGCCACTCGCACCACCAGTTGGAGATCTGCCTGAGTCTAGACTTGCACATCATATGCGTCCATTCACATTTGTCGGCGTGGACTATTTTGGCCCTATGAACGTCACAACAGGACGGCGGACAATGAAGATTTGGATTGCTTTATTTACATGCTTAACAATACGAGCTATTCACTTAGAAATTGTGGAATCTTTGTCAACTGACTCTGCTCTGATGGCCTTACGTCGCTTTATCGGCCGGAGAGGATGTCCTACAAGAATCTACTCCGATAATGGCACCGCCTTTGTAGGCGCATCGAACATAATGTCGGAATTATACGACTTTTCTACCAATAAAGGAATAGAGTGGAAGTTTATTCCACCTTCAGCGCCCTTCATGGGTGGATGTTGGGAACGATTGATTCGTTCTGTAAAAACAGCACTTACCGTTACTTTGAAAGACCGAACCCCACGGGTAGAAGTTTTCAACACTTTACTTATCGAAGTTGAGGCCATTGTAAATTCACGACCTTTAACGCATGTTCCAGTAGATCCTGAGAGCGAACGAGCCTTAACTCCGTTTAATTTCCTGATTGGAACCTACAGCAACGATTGCAACCTGAGAGAGTTTTGCGATGCCGACCTGAGTCGACGTGCAGAGTGGCGGAAAGCTCAACGTTTAGCTGATCACTTCTGGCAGAGATGGGTTAAAGAATATTTGCCACTTTTAACGCCACGTAAACCAGTTGCAGACCATAAACCAGTGAACACTGGGGACATTGTCCTGATAGCTGATAGCAATCTGCCTCGAAAGTGTTGGCCGATGGGTCGCGTCACCGAGCTGTTCCCTGGGAAAGACGGCATCGTCCGAGTAGTCAACGTTAGGACTAAAGGGGGTTTGCTGCGTAGGCCAGTCCGTAAGTTGGCCTTACTAACCGCACAGTAACTGGTGTTTCACACCGCTCGGGGCCATGTTGCGGACAACGAACCTCTTTTATATCCTTTTATACTTTTTTTTATATTATTCAAAATTTGAAATTTGTTTGTCTTTGGTTTGGCATCGAGATTTCGACAGTGTTATAATATGGTTTGGTAAGGAAATATGTGTTGGCAAATATAAAGTTTTAAAAGTGCAAGTGAAGTCTTATTTGACATTTGACCTGCTGTAGCTGTCCCTGTCCATAACATGCATGCTATTGTGTTATTAATTTTATGTAAACCTTACTGACGGTTTTGTTTAGTACTACGCAAACCCTAGTGGTTTATAAGTGCTAATTTAAACTAAACTGTAAATCAAAAAAAAAAAAGTGTTCTCCACCAAAGAACATGGCGAAAGAACCTAATCACATAATCAACCAATCGACATAAAATAGTATTAAGGCTGCGAATTGTCGTAGACTCAGATCCAAATATAATCCAAGATAATTTAAAAAAAAAAATCTTTTAATTTCCCTTCCTCATAATGTGGCTCTAATCTCACCAAAATTAGGCACATAATGTACCCGATATCAAACTGTGGTTTTTTGATTGTTAGTGACAGCCTCCGTGGCGTGACGGTAGTGAACGCGGCCGCTACGCAGGAGGCGCGGGTTCGATCCCCGCTCAGTGCAAATTTTGTACGCATGAATATGTATATTTGCATTGGTCTGGGTGTTTCTATGTATAATGTGTATATATTTACAAAAAAAAAGTATCTAAGTATGTGTATCCGCATTCTAGATTCCATAATACAAGCTAGTGAAGCTATGCTTACCATTGATCTAAATAGCGTTGTGTGAAATGTTGTGGAATATTTATTTAAATCACGAGTGTCATAATGACTTTTTTTTAAATGTTAATGGTTGAGTTGCATTATTCTTAAAAAAAAAAATAGATTTAAGATCGTGTTCAATAGAATTAATAAATGAATATACCCACATATTGCTCGTTCATTTCATGCAACTTCGTATTGAAATAGAAAATTTCATCTAGTACGTGTATAATACACAAAACTTTTTAAGACTACCGGGAATAAATAATACCAGACTAGTTTACTATCTGTAAGTCTAATGGAAAAATATTCCCCATTGTACTACTGGCAGGACTACACATAGACGGTAGTACAACTGGGAATAAGGGGATGAAACTTTTAGTATGAAAGTTTGCCATTTTTGAACGTACTTAACCTAATGAAATTAGGTACGCACTATGAAAAGGACATGGGCTATGTTTGGTCGCAATATCTGTGGAGCCGCGAGCAACGGCTAGTCAAAGATAAACGGCTAGATAAACTGATGACGGATTTTATTGCGAATTGCGATAAGTCACATTCAAGCAAGCTTATATTTACGTGGTACTACAAATTGTAGCAATCTTATCTGTATTGAGTTTGTACATTAATAGATAACAAAGAAAATTTTTTTTACGTGCAAAATAAAATTATAGTGGGATGAAACCTACGAGGGTCAAACTGAAAGTTCTTAGAAAATCAAAAACAGATTACATTAGCCAGTTATTAGCTTTATTATATCTTTTCAAAATATTGTCCATTCACGTCAATACACCGCTGCAACCACTGGGAACCGATGGAACCACTGGGAAAAGCACTTTGCCCACTCGTCCTTAGGGGTCTCTTCAATGGCATCGCGATACGCAGCCACCGCTTCTTCAGCATTCATAAACCGCTTTCCTTTAAGTTTTTCTTTAATTTTTGGAAATAAATAAAAATCACAAGGCGCGAGGTCGGGGCTATACGGCGGGTGACCCAGTAATTCAACGTTTGATGTCGCCAAATAGTCGATCGTTCGCTTGGCGGTGTGCGACGAGGCGTTGCCGTGGTGAAGGAGGATCCTACTGCGAGGTCGTTTCTCTCGAACTTTTTCCAAGACAAGTGGCAAACAATTGGTAGTGTACCATTCTGCAGAAACTGTTTGTTGATCCTCTAACACAATTGTTGCGAAATGACCTATCCTTCCAAAGAACGAGGCCACCATTTTTTTTCCCGCACTTCGATCTCTCTTCACTTTAGTTGGCAACTCCTCGAAAGGAAACACCCACTGAGCAGATTGTCTTTTGGTTTCAGGATCATAACAGTAAATTCAGCTATCGTCACCTGTTAGTATGTCGAACACAGCATTTGAGTCACCTCCGTTAAATCTTTCAATCATTTTACGGCACCAATCCACACGATGGAGTTTTTGAGCCTCAGTCAAATTATGAGGTATCCACCGGGCGCAAAGCTTCCTGACCGCTAAATGTTCGTGGAGGATTTTGTGCACTTGACTCATACCGATGCCTAAGCTTGTCCGAATCTGCTGATAGGTCACTCTTTTGTCAGTCTCTATCATACGCCGCACAACACAGATGTTATCTTCAGTCGTCGCCGTAGAAGGCCGTCCCTCACGTAAATCATCAGTGAGATTAGTGCGACCACGTTTAAACTCATTAAACAGTCGCACGAGATGGGGCTTCGTCGTGAAAGGCCAATCGTAGTCTATCATAACTTTCGATTTGACGTTGACTTAAATTACATCGAAAGTCATAAAAAATCATTGCACGAAAATTTTCTCGTGTTAAATTCATGTTGACGTGACACAGACAATTTTCAATTTGCCGCCAAATCGTAAAACAAATGACAAATGAATGAAATATATACTCAGTAATATTGGCAAAGAGTTCTATTTTCAAATTTTAGATTTTTTTTTTTTTTAAATTGTTTATAAGTGGCCAGTTCTAAGAACTTTCAGTTTGACCCGCTCATATTAGAAAAGTAAGAGGATATAATAAGAATGAAAGAAAAAATAAATAACGGGCGATCCGAGTTCGGGAAGTGGGTGGGGATAAATTAATTTGACGTGTCCTACATAAAAAAAGGGTAAAAAACGGTCTTTTTTATTTCCGATAAAACTATAAGTTGTACAGAAAAAAGTCAAATGGTAAAGTTATTGAGAGTTATAGGTAATCAAAAGTTCTACAGCAATCGTTCTTATACTTTTTTCATATAACCTCAAAATTTATGTTAAAAAATTAAAAAGCCATATTTTTGGTTTTTTTTATATCTTTACAAAAATGTCTTTTGGATTTTAAGCTAAAATAAGGTTAAAAAATAAATACTTTAAAGTGAAAAATTACGTGTTCTAAACGAACATAAAAAGGTAAGTTTACTCCATTTTTCATAAAAAGAGAAACCTTTTTTAAAGATATAAGTAAAAAAGGCGAAGTGGCAAAGAGGTTGATCTCGTTCCTGGGGCAAACGATGGCCATTGCGATTCAACGAGGCAACGCGGTCATGCATACGTACTATATATAGTACGTATGCGGAACTGGTAGCTCTTTTAACCGTTTCCTCAACATGAGCCTTCGAATTAAGTTGCTTGAAAGTTTAATAAGAAAAACCTCACTAAACAAAATGCATTTTACTTAGATTTTGTAGTGATAGAGAAACAGTTGAAATTTTTAGATTTTATGATGGTTTAAAATTAATTAAATACCTAAATGTTTAATAACAAGTGTTTTTCCCTCGTGCCCTGATTCAGGTTTCCATCCGTCTGGGCACGATGCGAAAAATCTAAGAAAAATGCATTTTGTTTAGTTAAGTTTTTTTATTAAACTTTAAGTATGGTGTTGCAAATTAATGTCAAAACATGTTAATTTAACTGTTGTTTCATGTTTAATTATTATTTGAGAAATAAATTACGGGCGATCGGGGTTCGGGAAGTGGGTGGGGGGGGGGGCTGGGGTGAGGCTTCAAGGGTAAAAACAGTATTTTTTTATTTCCGCCAAAACTATAAGTTCTACAGTAAAAAGTCAAATGGTAAAGTTGTAGGTAAACAAAATACAGATTTACAACCATCGTTCTTACACTTTTTCATATAACCTCAAAAGTTTTGACAAAATGGGAAAAAAAATCGTTTTAAAAGTTTAGTTATATCATAAATACTTATAATCTAAACATTTTTTCTTTAATCTAATAATTATACAATAACTATAAAGTACTAGACACAAAACTGACGTCGAGTCAAATAAGCGGTGCCCACGATGCTGGCCGCGTTGCCTCGTTGAATCGCAATGGCTATCGTTTGCCCCAGGAACGAGATCAACCTCTTTGCCTCTTCGCCTTTTTTATTTATATCTTTAAAAAAGGTTTCTCTTTTTATGAAAAATGGAGTAAACTTACCTTTTTATGTTCGTTTAGAACACTGTAATTTTTCAGTTTAAAGTATTTATTTTTTAACCTTATTTTAGCTTAAGATCCAAAGGACCCAATTTTTTTAAAGATATAAAAAAAACCAAAAATATGGCTTTTTAATTTTTTTACATAAATTTTGAGGTTATATGAAAAAAGTAAAAGAACGATTGTTGTAGAACTTTTGATTACCTATAACTCTCAATAACTTTACCATTAGACTTTTTTCTGTACAACTTATAGTTTTATCGGAAATAAAAAAGACCGTTTTTTACCTTTTTTATGTAGGACACGTCAAATTAATTTATCCCCACCCACTTCCCGAACTCGGATCGCCCGTTATTTATTTTTCCTTTCATTCTTATTATATCCTCTTACTTTTCTAATAGGTTTCATGCCACTATATTTTTTTTTACGCACGTAAAAAAAAAGTTTCTTTGTTATCTATTAATGTACAAACTCAATACAGATAAGATTGCTACAATTTGTAGTACCACGTAAATATAAGCTTGCTTGAATGCGACTTATCGCAATTCGCAATAAAATCCGTCATCAGTTTATCTAGCCGTTTATCTTTGACTAGCCGTTGCTCGCGGCTCCACAGATATTGCGACCAAACATAGCCCATGTCCTTTTCATAGTGCGTACCTAATTTCATTAGGTTAAGTACGTTCAAAAATGGCAAACTTTCATACTAAAAGTTTCATCCCCTTATTCCCAGTAGTACTACCGTCTATGTGTAGTCCTGCCAGTAGTACAATGGGGAATATTTTTCCATTAGACTTACAGGTAGTAAACTAGTCTGGTATTATTTGTTCCCGGTAGTCTTATTGGTATAAAATATAGATCTAGTAAAACTGCAGATAATTCAAAAAAGCGCTGACATTGTTAAAAACCAATGTATTTTAAAAATGGATGTGGTTGAAAATGTTGAACATTTGGCGCCCGCTTTACCAGTCTTACTGCGGATTTGGCTAAACTTCGATATTTTCTTAGAAAGTTGTTGAACTTTTTAGGGATTCTCCTACTACCCGTACCTACTGCCATAGATGTTTGTATGGCATGGCAATAAGCGTGGATCAGACAAAAATCTTTTTTTCTGTATCTATCACTAACCTGTATCTGTATCTGTATTAATGGATTACCATTAAAAACGGCACCTGTAAAACGTCAAAAGGTAAAAAAAAATTAAGCCTAGTTTAGCAAACGGACCAGAGACTCAGCGGGTATTTTTTTGGTCTATTTACAAACATTTACTTAGTCTATACACAATTGTTTGCTTGAGAAGCAAAGTCGAGCGAACAGCTCATTTCCATGCTTGTTTGTCATTTAAACATTCGTGGATTTTATAATAGCAGCTAGCTTTTAGCAGGAACATCCCTAATTTATTTAGAGAGCTTGTTAAAAAAACGTAAACAGTTGCTCCGGAATGAATTACTGATTTGACGGAGTCCACTATCACAAACTCCAAGATTGTTTTAATGTCTGGTATTTATTTAATGAATTACCCTAAAGGAGAATTCTTTACTGCTACGCCACAGATGTAGTTCAAAAATAATAAATTATACACCAGTAATAAACTTAATACAAATAACTTTTAATTTCATGTAAAATATTTCAATTAGAAGGTTCGTCTAGTTATGTTAGTATGTCTACAGTCGAATTTCACTGGCAAGTCTATTGGAATTAAAATTCCCAGTAGTTATACTGAGTTTTTTAAGTAAGAATAATGGGATGAATATTCCCAGTAGTACTACTGGTAAGACTAGACGGTAGTCCTACTGGGAATAGCCCTAATTGAACCCCTGTTACAATTTTTTCACGATAAAGTTAGTCTATATCCTTTCCCAAGCTCTAGTCAATCTCTATAGCAAACAACAAGATCTGGGCCTCGATTCTACTAAAGTAAAACCATTGTCATACCACAGACACTGCCAGAATTACGCATTTAATTTTAAATGGCTTTTTGTAGAGTGAATGAAAAAGTGAAATGTGACACTCTTCATTTAATTTTGGAATTTAAGGTTATAGTATTAAAGTCTAAAATTTAATGCCATTTATTGCAGTGTCTGTGGTATTACAATTACAATTGATTTGGCTTAAGCAGAATCAAGGGCCTATGCAGTAGTTTAGGCGTGTAACTGTAACAGACTGACAGACATACATACTTTTGCATGTATAATATTAAGTATGAAGGATATTGTATAAAGTTGGCAATAAAATCTCAATTATTTTCACACGCTCTCGATAGATGGCGTTGTACCGGTCGGCTGAATCACGGTATGGTTTCGTTACCAACAATGCTATATGTAACTCATATTTTATTTTATTAAAGCATCTTTGTCTTGAAGCAAGGTTCGTTTTTATTCATGGTCCTTCGAGCCGGATACAACAGCGCCACCGGGACGAGATTTGTAGCAGCGGAACTACGGAGATAGATAGCTGTCGACGGCAAAGGTGACACATGACAGACAGCGGAAGCGAAAATTGGCAGCTAAGTGTGACAAGTGAAATAATAAATTAAGTGTTATACAAGGACAAGTAAACTGTGAGTACCCTTGCTATTATAACTTAGAAGAATTAAAATTTCAAATAGTGAGCGAATTTGGGACTTGTAAAAAATTTAAGTGATTTGTGGTTAAGACGGGGAATCCATGCCCGAATTTGCCTAAGTGTCAAATTCTCAAACACTTAGAAGATTTCGCTTCGTTTTTTCCTGGACTTATAAAAATTAAGAGCTTTTACACACTTAGAAAAAATTTCGCACTTTGTTGGTGGAACTTGTTACAACTGGAAGCAGTTATCATTAAAAAGGGTTTATCTTGTAATAGTTTAACTTGAATACTGAATAATGGAGCCATTGGTGAGACTACAATCAAATATATACAGTCAAATGGAAAGAGGTCTTCGGAATTACAATAAATCTCCGAAGGAAAGAATAACTGTCAGTTATTTGGAAACACGGCTAGAAGTTTTAGAAAACCAATGGGCAAAATTTGAACAGACGCATCTGAAATTAATCACGCAACACGAAAAGGAGAAGTTTGAGTCTTCGGAGTACAGTTTGCAGAACTTCTATGGTGACACGGAAGACTTGTATACTGATTATAAAATAGCCTTGAAGGAACGTTTGGTCAGTGTCAATAGAAAGCCTGCTGAAAAGCAATCCATCCCAGAGGGTGACAAGGAGAATGTAAAACTGCCTAGCATTTCTGTACCAACATTTTCAGGTCACTATTCTGAATGGACAACATTTCGTGATCTTTTTGTGTCTCTTGTTCATAACAACGATTCATTGAGCAGCGTGCAAAAGTTACACTACTTGAAGACATATCTCACAGGGGAAGCTGAACAGCTGTTGCGCCATACACCCATTACCAGTGATAACTATCTTACGTGCTGGAATACTTTAGAACATAGATTTAATAATAAAAAACACATAACAGATTGTATTTTTGAAAGATTTTTTAGCCAAAAAATGTTAGCTAACGAATCCTCAATTTCTGTAAAACAACTTCTTGATACTTCTAACGAATGTTTAAATGCTCTAAAAAGTCTAAAAATAAGTGTAGAAAATTGGGATATAATTATTATTTATATTTTGAGGCAAATATAATTGGGAAGCAATGAACTGTAGCTTAAAAGATGAACTACCAAATTTAAACCAATTTTTCGATTTTTTGGAGCATCGATTCAGGTCCCTCGAATTTTTGGGCACCAAAGGTGTAAAAGTTACTAAGTCACATCACGTTGTTAATAATACAACTGAAGTCAAATCTGTCTGTATCTTTTGTTCTGAAACCAACCATAAGCTAGGCAACTGTAAACAATTTGCTGAAAAAGATTTAACGGAGCGTCGTAATTTTGTCCAAAATTCCGGACTGTGTTATAATTGCTTAGGAGCAAACCATTCAGTTACAGTGTGTCGTTTGTCGTCAAGATGTAGAATTTGCAAAAAGAAACATCATTCTCTTCTACACTCTGGTAACACTAACCAATCAACTGAGACAAGGGAAACAATCAGTTGATGATACTAATGTTGTTGTAACGGCAGCAACACTTCAAGACGAGATCGAATCCGATAAAGTGGAGAATGTCATTAGTTGTTTTTCGAGTAACAACTGTCAGGTTATCTTAGCAACTGCGTTGGTTAATGCGCAGAGTAACACGGGATCTTATCTTACGCTACGGTCTTTATTGGACCAGGGTTCACAGGCCTCATTCATTACGAAGTCTGCAGCTCAATTACTCGGGCTTAGGAAAATTCAAAGTAACTGTGTTATATCCGGAATAGGGGGTGAAGAGAACACTTCACTTAATTCCAAACAGGTAGTTAATGTGAAACTACAATCCATCCAAAATCCAAAATTCACCATTAATATCAAAGCACACGTCCTTAAGAAGCTAACTTCGTTTCTACCTGAAAGAAAGGTTATAGTTCAGCTATGGTCTAATCTACCCAAAACAAGGTTGGCAGACCCAAAGTTTTACATACCAAATAAAATTGATTTGGTACTGGGTGCTGAGGTCTATTGTCAAATTTTAGCTGAAGGCTTAATAACAGGCCCTCCAGGAACGCCAATAGCACAGAATACAAAACTAGGTTGGATTTTGTCTGGAAAAGTGGGTATGGATGATGACGCTAGCGCTACCGCAACCAATCATAGTACTATCATTACCATGCATGTGCACGTCAGCAACGAGGAATTTAATCTTAAGCAATTTTGGGAACTAGAGTCAGAAAACTTCGACCTTGATACAACTCAATTCACCCCTGAAGAGCAAAGGTGTGAAGACATATACCAAGCAACCATCAAACGTGATTCTGTTGGAAGGTACGTTACAACGCTACCTTTTAAAGACGCCGACCCACGATGCAAGTATGGCAATTCACGTGAAATTGCAACAAAACGGTTTTTCATGCTTGAGAATCGGTTCAAGAGGTTTCCAGAACTGGAGCGTCAATATACAGAAGTCATATCGGAGTATTTGACGCTTGGTCATATGCAAGTTGTTCCTCGAGAGGAGGTCGATAATTCAGAAGCAGTTTATTTACCTTATCACGAGGTGATCAGAAGTGATAAAACAACGACTAAATTCCGAACGCGTCCAATCGCGATTGTAATGGTGTATCACTTAACAGCGATCTTATGGTGGGTCCCACTATACAAGCAGATTTGAGACATCTTTTGATGAGGTGGAGAAAACATCCTATCTGCTTGGTAGCCGACATAGTAAAAATGTATAGGCAGGTACGGGTGTCTGATTCCGACGCAGAATTTCAACGCCTGTTATGGCGTACTAAAGCTTCAGGTGAGTTACAACACTTGCGTTTAGTACGGGTTACTTTTGGTACTGCTCCCGCCCCATACTTAGCCGTAAGAACCCTCCACCAGTTGGCATATGATGAAGGTAGAGATCTTCCATTAGCAGCTGAAAGGGTTTTACATAACTTTTATATCGATGATCTGCTCACTGGGTGTCAAACTGCATCTGAAGGTAAACAAATAGTTAAAGAACTAAACACACTACTTAATAGAGGAGGTTTCGAGCTCCAGAAATGGTCAAGCAATGATGAACACCTCCTGCAAGAAATAAGCGAAGAAAATGAAACAGCTGAAATTCGGGTAGAATTGAAAAGGGATGAAATAATACGAATTTTAGGACTGAACTGGAATCGAAGCACTGACTGCTTTGAGTATTCTGTTCAGCTACCACCTATCTGCAAACCTGTAACAAAACGAAAAGTTGTGTCAGACATTGCCAGTTTATTTGATCCGATGGGTTGGATATCACCGGCAATTGTAAAGGCAAAAATAATGATACAACGATTATGGCTATCTGGCATAGAATGGGATGACGAACTACCACCAAACCTGTTAAGTGATTGGACTACTTACCGTGCTGAACTCACCGAACTTACCAAGTTTCAACTTTCACGTTGGATTCACGCCAATGATTCAAATGAGTCTGTTGAACTGCATGGATTCAGTGATGCATCTAATGTGGCGTATGCTGCTGTGGTTTATATGCGTGTAGTAGACGAGTCAGATAAGGTTCATGTTCATCTGATAACTTCCAAAACTAAAGTAGCGCCCATAAAGCAAGTTTCTATACCGAGGCTTGAGTTGTGTGGAGCTGTGCTTTTAGCCAAGTTGCTGCAAGAGGTCTCCCTGGTGTTGAACATCTCCAAGGTGAAAATACGAGCATGGACGGACCCTACAGTGGTGTTGGCTTGGCTAAGCAGTCACCCAAGTCGGTGGAAAACGTTTATAGGAAACCGGGTATCGGAAATTCTAAACATTTTAGACAGAAACCAGTGGGCACACGTATCATCAGGTGACAATCCAGCAGACTGCGCTTCGCGGGGCATAAAACCATCAGAATTGCCAACCATGCAGTTGTGGAAATCCGGTCCGTTATGGCTACAAGATAGAATTGTAAACTTCGACAGTAGTTGCACACCTGAAACTCACTTAGAAGAAAGAAGAGGGGCTTTCCATTCAATCGAGAAAAAAGAGCTTGAGTTGTTCTGCAAGTTTTCTTCACTTCGGAAAATGATCAGGGTGGTAGCATATTGCATGAGATTTGTCAAACGCTCAAGAAACGTACAAGCTATTGACATTCCGACATGGTTAACCAGCACTGAATTAAATGAAGCTCTTCGTATTTGTATTAGGCAATATCAGGGAATGAGCTTTCAACCAGAAATCAAACATATTCAGGAAAGAGGGGTGGTGGATAGGAAAAGTAAGCTTACCTCATTGAATCCATTTCTTGATGAAACTGATGTTTTGAGGGTGGGTGGTCGCCTGGAGAGATCCAATATTAAGGTGGAAACCAAGCATCCAATAATCATACCTGCGAAATCTCACTTGACATATTTACTCATCGACGAAGCTCACCGGAGTACTTTACATGGCGGCCCACAATTGATGATAAATTATCTACGCTCCAAATACTGGATCTTGAATGCAAAAAACCAAGTAAAAATGTTTATCCGGAAGTGTGTTGTATGTGTTCGTCATTCTGCAGAAACCAGAAACCAGTTGATGGGACAGCTGCCGCCAGCTCGAGTAACACCAAGTCGACCTTTTTTTCATAGTGGCGTGGATTACGCTGGCCCTATACAAATCAGATCCTCTAAAGGAAGAGGTCACCAATCCTATAAAGGTTATATTTGTTTGTTTGTGTGCATGGCGACAAGAGCAATACATTTGGAAGCTGTAAGCGATCTCTCATCGACAGGGTTCCTTGCAGCCTTTAAACGGTTCGTTGCAAGACGTGGCCATTGTGCTGAACTATTCAGCGATAATGGGACAAATTTAGTGGGTGCCGCACGCGAACTAAAAATCTTGTTCGCGCAAGAGAGGTCAACTTTAGCGATGGAAATCGCTGAATGTTTGGCAGCCAACGGCACTACATGGCATTTTATTCCACCTCATGCTCCACATTTTGGTGGACTGTGGGAAGCTGGAATAAAGTCCACAAAACATCACCTTCGTCGTGTTATAGGTAACGCAACACTTACCTTCGAAGAAATTTCAACCTTGTTGTACCAAATAGAAGCTTGTTTGAATTCTAGGCCACTATCTCAAATAAGCACGAATTTCCAAGATCCGAACCCTTTGACACCGGGTCATTTTTTAATAGGCGAACCGTTAGTACTTGTTCCGGAAAACAACTATGAAACCTCGTCCCTTTCATCTCTTAAGCGTTGGCAGTTGACGCAAAAAATGCTCCAACATTTTTGGCGTCGATGGTCTA
This sequence comes from Eilema caniola, assembly GCA_949126895.1. Classification (NCBI taxonomy): domain Eukaryota; kingdom Metazoa; phylum Arthropoda; class Insecta; order Lepidoptera; family Erebidae; genus Eilema; species Eilema caniola. Next base: position 21,499,052 of record OX421467.1, read on the forward strand.
GTGAGTATTTAACTCAGTTCCTTCATCGGTACAAATGGTCGAATAAAACACCTGAACCAGAAGTGGGCGATGTAGTTCTCATCAAGGAGGATAATCTCCCCCCTGCTCAATGGCTCTTAGGCATTATTTACGAAAAGCATCCTGGATTGGATAATGTTACTAGAGTGGTAACGATTAAATGTAAGAATACGACCTTCAAGCGACCTGTAACTAAACTGTGTATTTTACCTATTACTCACTGATTGTTTTCTTATTTTATTTTTTATTTTGTTTATATTCTTCAATGGAAAGGCATTTAGTTGGAACGGAGTCCTTTGTAACTCGAAGAGCTTGGTGTGTGACTGAGCTCGGTATTCACAATAAATTTCTAGAATACCTAAGCATTTATAGTTGTAATTGATCGGTGTTATTTCTTTCATTGTCGACTGACTAATGTATATGGAACGGACACAGTCACCATGAATCAATTATATAAAAAGGGGAATCTACCTAAATACAGTCCATTTATTCGAAGTTGTAAGAAGCGTTGATTCATGGTGGGTGGAGTGATGGACATTATGTCCATGGTGGGCGGAATGTATAAAGTTGGCAATAAAATCTCAATTATTTTCACACGCTCTCGATAGATGGCGTTGTACCGGTCGGCTGAATCACGGTATGGTTTCGTTACCAACAATGCTATATGTAACTCATATTTTATTTTATTAAGCATCTTTGTCTTGAAGCAAGGTTCGTTTTTATTCAGATATGGATGGATGTATGTATTGTATATGTAACAGTTAAAACCCTTTATTTCTAAGGCAACATGGGCATTTAGTAAAACTAGTTTCAACTAGAGAAAACGCATTCTGAAAGAACTGAATTATTGGGTAACCACTTCATTTCATCGAGTCAATGGCTCATTAAATTCATTAAATTTTGTCGGTCCAGCCAGGCACCCTCGCCGGTTCCACGTAGAAGGGGTAGGCCCAAGAAGTCCTGGCTACGTGTAAATGGACTCTCTACCTTGACGCGCAAGACTGTGGGAAGTGAGAGTCGGAAGGCGGACTCTGAGCTCCGAGGCCGCCTCGGCCTCGGCTACAATCAGGTAAATACGTCTCCATGAAGACGATGATGACCTACAGATACCCACTTTTGGCAGTGCATTCCACTAATCATCATAAATATTTTTTTAACTGATCTTGAAGTTCAAGACTCACCAGATGCCACTACTGATATTTTTCACATTTTCGAACTCTCTCTGGCTATTTTCTATGTGGCTTGATTGAGCGAATGCCAGTATGATGCAAGCACACGCGTTTGCAATCATTCAGAAATCACGACAGGTATATCTCTTCCGAGTTTATTCGTTATATACCTATAGTTAACTCACCCATACGGCACGTCAAGTATTGCCTTATCAGATATTAGACGATATCAGATATGCGATGCAATGCCTCTCTTTACAAGCTTTCACGCATTCATACACTTTTTTTTACGTGCGGGAAATCCCCACTGATACCCCCCCCCCCCTCCGGAGCCGGAGGGGAAGGTTATGTCGGACTCGAACCGACTGAACCGCACGCCGTCTGTGGGTCGATGTGCTAGGCCGAAGGTGAGGTTGTCTCGAGACATATCCCTCGCACCCGGCTGACCCAGGGCCATTCCTCTCGGTCTGGCCCTCCTCGGGTGGGGGGACCACGCGGTCCCCGACTAGCGCCCTGTATGGGGGGGGGGGGGGGGGGCGCGCATCGCGATGTCCGCGAGTCTTTCTCGCTTGCTGCGCCACGCCCGCTCTGCTTTCTCCTTCACGAGCATGACCAAAGGAGGCGCTGGCCGCCCACGCATCCGCGCAGCGTACCATCGCCGCGAGCAGGGTGGAGAGCGTGAGCACTCTCACCCCTAGGGCCGTCACAAGCTCCCGCCTCGGCGTTTCGAACGCCGGACACTTGATGAGCGTGTGCAGCCCCGAGTCCACGCTCGCGTCGCAGTGATGGCACTCGGGCGTTGGCTCTATGCCCATCAGATGCAGGTACCGCCCGAAGTAACCGTGTCCGGTAATGACCTGCGTTTGACGGTACGAAAGGCCACCGTGTGGCCTCTCTAGCCACTCCCCCATGATGGGTCTTACCGCCGCAATCACGGCGTGCCCTGCGCGTGGTTGCTCAAGTCGTAGGTCCCACTCGGTCACCGTGGCCCTGTGGAGCCGGGATTTCTCTGCCCGAATTTCTTCGGGACGCATTCATACACTAACACCTTTCTCCATCTGGTTCTGTACTTCCTTAATGGTAGGGGAGCCCAAGCGGGGATTTCGGGATTTACTAAAGCGCGGCAGATTAATATACAGGGGGATACCTTGTACCCGGTTAAGTACCTCCACAAAACATGAGGCCCATATATAAGGCCGCCCGTGAAGGATACAGGATCAGGTTAGTAAAAAAAAAATGACCATCAGAAATTCTCGAGCGCGTCAGATTAACGTAGGGTGAGTTAATTACATCCTAAAAAGTGTATATTCCACTAATCTGACAATTTGAGAGTGACGTAAAAAAAGGGGAGGGCAACAAAGTTGTAAAAAAAACGTCATCTCAACATTCTCGAGCGTAGCTAAAGTTTTTTTATTTTGAAGGAAATAATTCAAGAATAATGAAAAATGTATAATCTGACGATTTCCGCGAGCCGAAATAACAAAAATTCGTCGATAAAGTTAAATGCGTGCAGCTGCGTGATGCCTACATTTCCTTCTCCGCGTTTCTATTCCTCTCTCATTCTTTCTCTATCTATTACTCTCTCACTCCGTCCCCACTCTGGTTTCTGTTGCCATGACGCCATGTGTGTGTGTGTGTGTGCGTGCGTGCGTGCGTGCGTGCGTGCGTGTGTGTCTGTGTGTCTGTGTGTCTGTGTGTCTGTGTGTCTGTGTGTCTGTGTGTCTGTGTGTCTGTGTGTCTGTGTGTCTGTGTGTCTGTGTGTCTGTGTGTCTGTGTGTCTGTGTGTCTGTGTGTCTGTGTGTCTGTGTGTCTGTGTGTCTGTGTGTCTGTGTGTCTGTGTGTCTGTGTGTCTGTGTGTCTGTGTGTCTGTGTCTGTGTGTCTGTGTGCGTGCGTGCGTGCGTGCGTGCGTGCGTGCATGTGTGTGTGTGTGTATGTGTGACTCGCTTATAACTTTTGAACGACTAAACCGTTCGGAATCTACTAAACGGCGTTCTAAATATTACCCTTAAAATTAGATTTTGAGAAATTTTGAAAAATCTAATTTAAAAATAAGGATTTTTTTTAAAGTGGTTTTTTTGGAATAAGTTTTAACCGGCTTTATCGATCAATTTCACAAAATAATCCGCCTTTGAGCTTGAAAAACCACGTCGATCGCCACCAAGCTGGTCAAAAGCGGTTGATTCGTCCGAGAGATATCGTGAACGAAAGAAACCCAAAAAAGTGTTTTTTCGTGATTACTCCGAAATTTGTGGTTCGATCAATTAAAATTGCAAAATTACTTATGAGGATGATAAAACTACGTCGAATGCCGCCAACCGCGTGAAAATTGCTTGATCCATTCAAAAGTTATTGCGGTTTGAAAATTCCAAAAATAGTGTTCTATGAAACTTCTATCAGACTTTCGAGCTGGAAGAGCTCAAATGCATAGAAACAGCTCAAAATATCACATAAATTATATTTTGAGCTCAAAAATGTCATAAGTACAATTTTAAGCGCCCAGGAATGTAATTAGCGGGAAGTTGCAGGGATGGCCTTTAAGGTGAACCGTTTTTCTAATTTTTTTTTGTCAGATCAGGCGAATCCCTCTAGATAATCGTCAGATTATGAGACAGTACGTTTAGAATATAAAGATGAACCATATATATCTTAATCTGACGCGCTTGAGTATTTCAAAATGGCGAATTTTTTTTGCATATTATGAAAATGGCCGCGAGTTTGCGTTCCATCGAAATCGTCAGATTAGTGAATGAGAGCTTTTTTTTGGTGCACTCAACACTCCCTTAGAAAATCTGACGCGCTCGATAATTTTTTTTTTTTTTCATTTTCAACCCTTAAATCCAACCACCCGCATCATGCAAACGATCAGCCCCTCTAGACAAGTGGCAATTCGCTAGCCGGCGTTTGGTGGAATAGAATGACGAATGTATGGGATTTGACGTAAATGACAGTCGTTAACGCATGTCAAATCCTATACATTCGTCATTCTATTCCATCAAACGCCTGCTAGCGAATTGCCACTTGTCTAGAGGGGCTGATTAACATACGTACATTATTAAAATACGTAGGGCATTGATGCTATCAATATCTGACGCGCTCTACGAATAATGTATCCTATAGAAGTGTAACTCGGCTCAAAAAATGGCACCACATAATGGGGACCGCGGAAGGCGGGGCTTAAAAAGGGTACCGCGCGGCGCTGTCAGTCCGCGCTGTCACGCGTAGGTATCGTATGGTTGTGTCACTGGAACCAATCTGTCAGTGATTTTAATTGTGTTTGTTTTTTGTGTGTTTTCGCGTTAATTACATTTCAAATATGCCTTCGTGTGTTGTGAAGTGGTGCAGAAACCATAATGATATGAAAAACGAATCACCTTCCATAGGTGAGTAAATATTCATTTTAAAAACACGTACTTGGCGATGTTGAAAAGTGGTATGCAACATGAACGCAATTCCTAAATAAAATTATTTTTTATGCAGTGTTCATAGTTCATAGTATGTTAAGCGCCAAGGTAATAAAAATATTGTTGCTATGATATTATATTAGTAGGATGATATTATGCATAAAAATTAAATTATAATTTAAATGTCACAGATTCCCAACAAATGAAGTCCATCATGAAAATGGGTGAGTGCAGTTCGTTTGGAAAGAAATGAACGTGATTGGATTCCTAGTCAGTACAGTAAAACATGCAGCATACACTTTCGAACTGATGACATGTACCTACACACTAAATAATGGAAAGGTTAAGCGATTAAGAAAAACTGCGGTGCCTATTTGCACTGAGAGATATTTTATATACCTATTTGCAATTTCTAAATTTAATGAAAAAGTTAAACTGTTCTTATTTAGTTCATTACTTAAATTATTTATATTTAAAAAAGTATTTTACTACTTTTCAGATAGTTGGTCCATTACATTCAAATGTAGAATCATCTGGTCGACAATTGAAATTAATAATTTTAAAATAATGGTAAATAAGTGTATAACCCTTTAAAGAAAGCCATCCTATAGAAAGCAATCACGACGTTATGTTGTTAAAAGCTAGAATCGAACAGTTTCTTATAATTCGTTTGCATTTTATTGTTAAAAACGAGTCTTTACTAAATTCCAACTGCCATAAAATAAATAAATAAATAATTTTCAGAGGTACATAATTGTGAAAAATAACAACGTATTTTGATTTGTATGCGTATGTAGTTCAATCAATAGAAAAATAATAACAATCCAGTTATTATTTTGTTATATTATTTTGTTAGGAACGCCAAGAAGCTTCGTAGCTTAGCGGTAAGCGCTTCGACTGTAAGTCCTTATGGTTTCAGATAGTACCGGGTTCGAAACTGGGCTTCTGACATTTTTTGTGATTATTTTTTCTTTTTGTAATTTATTACTTTTTGTGATTATTTTTCTTTTTGTAATTCATTAATTTGTTCTGACAGAAAATTAGTGATAGGTTCTATGATGGGCGCTATATTATAGGTATTGTATGGTATGGTATGTTCTTTTTATCTTTTACTCTATATATAACGAAGAAAGAAAGAGAGAACAAGTTTTCACTTCTGCCGGCACACCCGGAGTGCAACCCGACTTTTTTTATTGATTGAACTTTGATTGAACTTATTCAATAAAAAATAAACACAAACAAGCTGTCTTATTATTGTATAACACCATCCACGCTCATCACGTTCGCCGCTTTGCCACTATGACGTTTGGGGCGCCGAGACAGCATGACTATGGCGCGACCAATCGCTAGCAAGTGTTCAACAATGGATGTGTGAGTGTTTTGTTTTTAATAAATTAATAAATAATAAATATTCCACAACATTTCACACAACGCTATCTAGATCCACGGTAAGCATAGCCTAACTAGCTTGTGTTATGGAATCTAGAATGCGGATAAACATACTTAGATACTTTTTTTTTTTTTTTTTTTTGTAAATACATACATATTATACATAGAAACAGCCAGACCAATGCAAATACCCATATTCATGCATACAAATATTTGCACTGAGCGGGGATCGAACCCGCGCCTCCTGCGTAGCGGCCGCGTTCACTACCGCCACGCCACGAAGGCTTATTTATATATATTTATTGCTGTTTTTTTAGTATGCGTAAGTTACTCCAATATTTCAGCGGTAACTCTATGGGAGTTACACTTCTATAGGATACATTATTCGTAGGACGCGCTCGAGGATGTCCATGCAACAGTTTTTTTTTACATATTTAAAAATCGATAGCCGCTTCCCCCCACCTATGTCAAGGTATATATCATTTAACATTTTTTTCTTCTTATCATCTAAGCTTTGCATCCCAATAGGTCTCTACGACGCTCGAGTAAATCCCCATTTAGCCTCGTGGGCTCCCCTACTATAAACACTTCACGCGGCCCCACTGAGACCGATCCATCTGCAACACACCTACTGATCAACGGATGAGGCTATAACGCGAGCTTTGCTCCCGGGGTTAGGAAGTCAAACAGCAGTTGTTCTCCTAAAAGCCCACATCTAAATTAACACGTTCATGCGAACAACATATATGTCCATTAAAAAAATAGTACATAACGTTTGTGCGCGGCCATCAAAAGCTCGATTTATAGATCACAACGTACTAACTGTAGTGCTACACCGTATCGAATTATTTTCGTCTTCTTATTATTTCAAAATAGAGTGCTCTATCGCATATAGACGTATATATGTCGCCGCCAACTAGCTTAATCAGCCATTTTATTAACTGCCTAGGCTCTTTACTGAACGGCGCCGTTCTATTAACTAGGCGCCGTTCTATTAACGCCATTTAATTAAACGTTTAACTACTTGCCTAGCCATTTAATTAAACAGTTAGAAAAATGACCAATTTCTACATGATTATAAAGAAAAATAACCATTAAGCCTTCTAACCTAACCGAACCAAGTGGGATTGCGCAGCTATCCCAATAAACTTATCACTAATTTTCCGTGAATACACCTCTGTCTACCTCTTCGAGGATTAACAGGTGTAAGTATTTGTACGTATATAAGTAATTTTCTATTTTATTTCGAGGTAGTGCCCCATCTTACGATTAGCCTAAGCATTAGCCAGCCAGGTTATTCAATGTTGCAATAAACGTTACGGCTGAATATCATTCAGGCCGTTCAATGAAAGGCGCCGTATAGTTAACAGCCTAGGCAGTTAATTGAACGGCTGAATAATTCGAAATTTTAAAAGTTATAAAAAGTCCTAATTAAAACTCGAATTTCAAGAAACCGAACCATTAAAATTCCGAATTAATAATAATCCAAATTTTAAATATGAATTCCAACTATCAAAATTCCGAAACAACATAAACCCGACAATCAAATGCAATATTCTCGGGGTATATGCAAAAAGAAATACGAACATTTTACTTTGTATATTTTTTATATATTTATTCTAATTGTAACTATTGCATCTATATTAAACAACTGATTACAAAATACACGTTGCCTTACCACTCACAACATACAGGCATGCAGCTAAGCAAGCTCACATACGCAGCTTCGGCTTGCTCGTCGCTTTCGGCGGCCTGCATCAGCAGCTCCAGCTCCTTGAATTGCCCTCCCCCCACATTTCTGTATTTTAAATAATCCTTACGTGTAGGGAATCTGCTGAAAATTAAGCTAAAACTTTTTAAAAACAATTTTAGCTCTATCAGTTTTAATCGGTTTTGGCTTCATTTAAAAAAATGATTTACCCTCCTTCTCTGTTTGTGTGTGACATGGCAAATGAATTTTCAACAATTTAAAATGCGCAATAACGTTTTCCGGACCAACAACACTGCGGATTTTTAAATATTCGTACAAATAAAATTCAGAAGAATGAACATTCGTATAAATAGCTATCGTGATTTTGAATAGTTCAAATTTTGTGTCTTAGGAATAATAATATTCGGAATTTTGAAAATCGGAATATTTAAATTCGAAATTGGAAATAAATATTTTGGAATTTTTGGTTTTTGTGTTCCCCTTCACAACAGTTTCTTACCATCCAGCGAGGTATGGTCAGACTGAGTTTGACCGAAGAACGAACTTTGAACATATCGGGAAATTGACAGAAGTATATGATGATTCTTCACTCACTTAGTACTTGTTAGCGACAACAGCATATCTAGATAAGTACGGTGAAGTGATTTCTGGTACACAATAAATAATCTTAACCTGCGATTAAAGTATGAGTCAAACGTATAATACACGCCCTTGATACTTTAAAATCCATACTACATATTACTAGCTATTGCCCGGGGCTCCACCCGCGTGGATGATGGTTATCGCGACCAAACATAGCCTATGTCCTTTCCCATACTCTAGTCTACCCCTTAGGTACCAAATTTCATGAAAATCGGTACAGTGGTTTAGGCGTAAAAGCGTAACTGACAGACTGACAGACGGAGTTACTTTCGCATTTATAATATTACTAAGTATGGATGGACAATAATAGACCGGGAAAGTTTGTGACGTTGTAGGGAGTATTCTCTGAATGTACTGAGCTGATTTCTGAAACTTCTTTTACCAATAGAAAGTCACATTATTTGTAAGTATCATATGTAATATATTATCATGCTATCGGAGAGGGTCAACAGCAGGAACGGGATCAGAAGTCCACGCAGGCGGGGCCGCGGGCAATGACATCATATGACATGTGAGACATTATAACACATGTGTGAGATTGTCTTAGTTTTACGCGAATATCACACATTGAAATAAAACTATTCAGATATATGTACATACGTAGCTTATTATGTATGAATGGATCTTTATTAATTCTACAACAATAGATAATCCGCAGCCTGGAAATTAATATTGCATGTTAATAAACCAATGCCAGTTTTAGTTGCTTTTGGTTCTTTTGCTCTGTTCTCTGTCTGTTTCCGGTGGACAACACTTAAATATGGGTATAACGATGTATAACTGGTAATAAAACTAATCCCGAAGAAACTGTGAAGCCAATCGATGCCTTATCTAAGACAAAAAAAAATGATATAGTCGAAAACTGTACATGTTCATTGAAGATTATCTTTTTACAATAATATTATCTATTTAGGCGGTCCAATATAGGTGATGAACGCTTTTTTTAGCACTTCGATTATAAGTAGATATCGTTAGTCAACACGACATCGTTACAAAGCATCCAGAACTACCCAATCTCATAGTTCACAAAAACCATACACAAGGGAGCCCAAGATCCGCTCTCCTAATCTTTATTTTCATAATTCAGTTTGTTTTAACTATACGGGAGCAACAGCAACAGGCTTTCTCGGTCACTCAGTAGATGAACCTCTTGCAAAGTGAACACACAGTTAATTGCAGATTGCTCAAAAGAACTTTTACAAAGAATTACTTACTTTATTCAAACTATCGAGGTCAATTTCAATGATCTTTTCAATGAAATCTTTTACAGAGTTGTCACATGTCTCGCTCTTGACCAACGCACTGCATTAAGCCTTCACTGAATTTTAACTGTAAAGAAAAAAAAAGCGACTTCAAATACCAAAAAGCACCAAAAACAGGCACTTGAAATTAAAAAATAACTTATAGATTCAATACACAAAAATGCGAATAAACTTTTCTTTTGAATTCAGTGCCTGGTTCGACTGCAATGGGGCGAATTGTATTGAGCCGACGCTATTGATTATTAAATTCACCTCTCTACTCAACTTAGTCCTCGACTATTTACTCACCTCTGTTCTCGACTTTTTACTCGTCTCTATATTCGACTCTCCACTCGACTTTGATCTATACTTGTATACTTGAATCTATACTCGACTCACTACTATAATCTTTTATACTAACAAAATATCTTAGCCCTACTCCCCCCCCCCTTCTACCCCATTTTTCGCGATAAAAGGTAGCATTTGTCCGTTCTCAAGCTCCAGTCCAACTATGTACCAAATTTAACTAGGACGTCTTCAAAAATGATACCCTTTCATATAAACGTTCTTACCATAGCCCTATTCCCCTCCTTCTACCCCTTTTTTCGTAATAAAAGGAAGCCTATGTCCGTTCCCAAGCTTTAATCCATCTTTGTACCAAATTACGTTAGGATGACTTCAAAGATGACAAAGTTTCATACAAACTTTCATCCTCCATTTCTCCCCCTTAAACCCCCTTTCTCGCAATAAAAGGTATCTTATGTTCGTTCTCACGCTCTAATCCCGCTCCGTACCAAATTTCATCTAGATCGGTTCAGTGGTTTAGGTGTGAAAGCGTAACACACAGACAGACAGAGTTACTTTCGCATATAATATTAGTATGGATTTATTACTCTGCCCAAAAGGTGATCGACAATATGTATAATGTCCGTGCAATTTGATTATTTTAACAATTATTATCGAGTTACCCTTTCATATTGGGCAATATTTATAATGCCCGGCTATTGTGTGTAATACCCGATTTTTCACTTGGTCCATAAACAGATGATATATAAAGCAAACGATTCCTTTTTGTGAAACCCAAATAAGTGCTTTTAATAATTTCGCAATCGCTAGTGACTAAAACTTTCGCTCTGAAATATAATATACTATTTCGCCACGCAACGGCCTGGGCGGCGCGCATGACACGTTTTTATTTTGCCAATATCTTTGAAGATATTTGTTTAAACTGTATAGAGTAACGGGTATTCTACGTTAAATTTCTGTTCTAACAAACATAAAAATATAGATTAATGCCATATGGGCTAAATAATCGGACTTCTAGGCTATAGGACTACTTTGACAGTTACCCTATCCGACGCTGCCAGGGCACGCCGTCATTGCGGCGGTAAGGCCCATCATGGGGGAGTGGCTAGAGAGGCCACACGGGAGCCTCTCGTACCGTCAGACGCAGATGATAACCGGGCACGGTTACTTCGGGCGGTATCTGCATCTGATGGGTATTGAGCCAACGCCCGAGTGCCATCACTGCGACGCGAGCGTGGACTCGGGGCTGCACACGCTCACCGAGTGTCCGGCGTTCGAGACGCCGAGGCGGGAGCCTGTGCAGGCCCTGGGGGTGAGAGTGCTCACGCTCTCCACCCTGCTCGCGGCGATGGTCCGCTGCGCGGATGCGTGGGCGGCCAGCGCCTCTTTCTGCGAGCAGGTCATGCTCGCGAAGGAGACAGCAGAGCGGGCGCGGCGCGGTGAGCGAGAAAGACTCGCTGACATCGCTGCTCGCGCCCGAAGGCGGCTCGGGCGTCGGAGGGCGCTTACAGACCTCCGCCCCCCATGAGCGCGGGCCTGAGGGTGACGGGTGGAGCCACCCGTCACCCTAGCAGAAGCAGGCCACGGCGGCGGCGCGCATCGTAGGACGATGCGCGCCTCCCCACACCGGGGTTGAGTCGGGGACGGCGTGGTCCCCACCTCCCGAGGAGGGCCAGACCGAAAGGGATGGCCCTGGGTCAGCCGGGGTGCGAGGGATATGTCGCAAGACAACCTCACCTTCGGCCTAGCACCACGACCCACAGACGGCGTGCGGTTTAGTCGGTTCGAGTCCGACATAACCCACCCCTCCGGCTCCGGAGGGGCGGGTATCCGTGGGGATTTCCCGCACGTAAAAAAAAAAAAAAAAAAAAAAAAAAAATCCGACGCTGCAAGAATAATATAATTCCGTACATAACTGGGTTTAATATCGCTACTATTATCTATTCTGTGATATCGCGTTACAAATAAACATAAAAAAAACTAAAGTGGACGAATTGAGAACCTCCTCGTTTTTTGAAGTCGGTTAAAAAATTAAAACAATACTTTAACGACAGTCTTTACGCACAGAGTACCAAAATAAATTAAAAAAATAGTAGTTTATGATACTGTTGCATAATAAGGGTTCTTATAACACGAGTGTGTTTTAAAAAAAGCCGTAGGCGAGTTTTTTTATAGTATCACACGAGTGTTATAAGACCAAGTTATGTACAGTGTCATACACTACTTTATCTACTCTCATACTATAATACATAAACTAATTTATTTTACAAACCAAACCAAACTTTGTTTAATTTAAATGTATAGAACAAAAAAAAATGTTCGCGCCAAGGCGCAAACGTCGATTGCGCATGCGTGTTTCTTTTTTTTTTCCCGAATCGGCGGATTCTTTTTTTAAAGTAGAGGTTTGGTCCAGATGCAGGTTGTATAGTTGTATCGTTATGATTAAAAAGTTATTTTATGATATAGGTGTCCATACAAGACCTGTATCGTAATAAAACTTTTTTTTTGGCCTGTGCGTAATGTTTGTCATAAGAGTTCTGATTTCAATTTTATAATCTTTGTATTATAGTATCAGAGTAGATAAAATCATTTACGATACAGGTCTTCTATGGGCAACTATATCATAATATAACTTTTTTCCATTACGATACAGCTTCAGCCGGACACAAGGAGGTGTCAATGCATTTTTCTTTACATAATCTGTGGTCGCGGCGCAACGTGCATGCGCGATCACTTCTCAACTTGTTGCGAAAAGTACTTTGTTATCACTTTGTCTTCTTCTCCTTCAAACCTCATAGGTACTTAATAATTTCTCTGGATTAAATCTTAATATAATGCTATGGACTGGATACGGAAGGTGGAGGATCGGGAGCAATGGCGCACGTTGGGAGCGGCCTATATCCAGGAATGGAATTTGATAGACTTATTGATATTTCTTCTTCATCCTAGCGTTAATCCCAGTCGCAACCGAAGCTTTCACCTCGGAGTCTAGCTGGCTGGTTCGCTTTTCCAGTCTAACTGCGGGTTGGGTTGATCTTCGATATTCTCCTTGAAACGATTGCCATTTGACCTCCACAATCCATTGGCGATAACAAAATATCGCAGTTAGACCAGTTGTTGGACTTCTTAGGGCTACAATTACCCGTAACGACTGCCATAGATGTTCGTGTTGCTACCGGTACCGACAGATCAACGTGCTCTCTGAGGCACGACCAGACCAATGTAAATAATGTACCTAGTAATATTCATGCGTACAAATATTTTCACTGAGCGGGAATAGAACTCGCGCTCCCTGCGTAGTAGTCGCGTTTACTGTCGTCACACCAATCAGGCAGTCAAAGCCGGGCGACCGGTGCCTCCTTATGAGGCAGGCCTGGGGGTGAAGGATGGAGCCGCCTGTCACCCTAGCAGAAACAGGCGGCGGCGATGGCGTGCATTGCGCGCTTCCTCATTCCGGGAAAGAGTTGAAGACTCCGTGTTCCCCACGCCCGAGGAGCGTCAAATCATGAGAGATGGCCCTGTTTCGACCGGGGTGCGAGGGGTATGCGTTACCAACCTCACCTTAGGCTTTACTAATCCTCCAGCTCCGGCGGGGGAGGGGAAGAACCGTGGGGATTTTGCGCACGTAAAAAAGAGGCAGACATAGCCCCCTTCTCGAACATTACTTGCTCGCAGAAGGAGGCAGATGGTACGCTGAGCGAGATACTACTCTGAGGGCCGCCACCAGGGCCCGCCTCGGCAATACACCAGCTTAGCAGCCCTGTTATCCGTGCCTCGCTCTCATCACAGGGATGTCAATCAGAAATTGGCTCCTTCCTGCCCCAAAACAGGTTATCCCCAAAACACCGTTTCCCGAAAATCACCTGCGTCAGCCGGTACTAGAGGCTCCTGTGTAGCCTCTCTACCCATTCTTCCTTGTTGAGGTTTACTGCTGCTATTACGGTCGCCCATATAGCCAGCAAAGAAAGTCGCCCCCTTGAAGCAGATTGTGCGCTATCAACTGATGACCCTGTGGCCATCACCCACTGCGGAGCGCGCAGCATCCGCACATTGTTGGCCTATAGAGCCTCTGTCCAAATTGTGGCCGCGGACGCAAGTAGAACCTACTGCAGGAATTATCTGGTCACCTCATGTTGGATTGCAGCAGCGCCAACGCGACAGCTGCCTTCAGGGCGGAATGTGGCACTGTGCATCGTCATGAGTGTGTCATCCGCGTATTACAATACATGACAGCGATATGTCAACTCATCTCGAAGCACCTAGTCGTATCCAATGTTCCACAGGAGCGGCCGCAACACCGATTCCTTCGGATCGCTGCACTACATTGAAGCAGGAACATGAGGAGAGAAGTTTTAATTCACCTTGATTTTAATGAGAACTAAATTACCATAAATTCTGTCAAAATAAATGACTAATTTTTGCAATATTTCATCACGTTCCATCTTTTGATTTCGCATTATCATCTCAACCTTCTTTACATTTCTATGATATTATCCTAAATTAAAACCTCCACATCGGTGCCTCTTCTCATAAAATACTCTTAAGTATATAAATCACTAGCATTTGCCTACCGCTCCGCCCGCGTGGATGTCGGTTATCGTTATTATATCGTTTATCGTTATAAATTGTAGCCTGTGTGTTATTATGACGTATAAGCTATATTATTGTCAATTTTCATTAAAAACCATTTAGTAGTTTTTTTTACGTGAAAGACTAAAACAAAAAAAACAAACATCCATCCATCCAACCACACTTACAAACTTTCGCGTTTATAATATAAGTAGGATAGGAAGTAGGAAATAGGATTCAATTATAAAATCAGTTTAAAATAACTATAAAAATTAAAAAATTAAAGAGATTCAAAATATCGACGGCTCTCGGGTAACACCATTCGCTACTTGGGCTTTGTTAAGAGTGAATGTGTGTTGAACTATATTTTAAATATTTTATAATTATTCAAATTTAAATTTGTGATTGGTTGTTAGCTGAAATCGGCGCCTCTCGTTTTATCTTGTGCGGTTCTTACCTGTCGCTCCTCCTTGTGGGCGGTGGAAGCGAGATACCAAATCTGAGGACACTCCCAAGAAACTACCCATCGTCACACCGAGTCGGTGAGAATTTTTTAAAATTTGAAAAAGTGCTTTTGGGACTTGGATTCGATCCTCTGACCTCGGATTTGCCGGGCGCTGCTTTGACCGCCACGCCACCAAGTAATTGAGGCTGCACAGTGAAATAGGTGAATGCATCCTAGGGGTTTAGCGACATCTAGTTATTAGTCCGATAAACCCGTAGAAAGTCAATGTGAGTAAATAATATTGTCTACTGATACTAGAAGCATTATTGGTACACCGAATAATACACAGATGGCGTCCATGGGTGTTTCCTGAGTGTAGGAGCAGGCAGCCAAAGGTAGGAAACACTAATACGCCTGTACGTAATCTCAAAGATGACGACACGAGCATACATGCCTCATGTAATGAAGAGGGTGGTTCAGACAACGTTACCACCAGAAGGAGGCCAACGGATAGCGGTAGGGGAACGTCTTCAAATAGCCCCGGCTCTGTGGGTTACATGCAGGACAGGGATGATGCATTTCTCTCAGCGATAAGTGACCAAGTCCTCAAAACGATCAAGGCTGAATTACCAAAAATGATTTCACATATATTGAAAACGGAACTGTCGCCAATTAAGACAGATTTATTGGACCTTCGATAGTCTATAGACTTTCTGAGCGCTATGCATGACGATATGAAGAACAAGATTGATACCTTAGTCAAGGATAATACCTCACTATGTAAAGAAAATGCCAATCTTAAAACCACAGTGCAAGACTTATCTGATCGCTTGAACAATATGGAACAACATCTGCGTGAAAAAAACTTAGAAATACTGGGCGTACCCAAGCACCACAACGAAAAACTACCTAATTTACTCCAGCAATGTTCCAAAGTGGTAGGTTACAATTTCAAAGATGAAATTATAGTAAAGTGCACTAGAGTTGCTAAGCTAAACAAGGAAAGTAAGCTTCCTCGCACTATTGTGGTGAAGTTCAACAGTGTTAGAAATCGTGATGAGTTCTATTCGGCGGTGCACAGGTATAATAAATCACACCCCACTAATAAACTTAATACCGCATTGCTGGGTATTGGAGGCGAAAAAGCACCAGTATACGTGTCAGAGCACCTGTCTCCGTACGACAAATCACTACATGCTGCAGCGCGTACGAAGGCTAGAGAACTTGGCTATAAATATGTTTGATAACCAGTCCGTCTTTATAGAACTTTGATACTTCCTTAAATAAGCGATCAGTACACCCCACCATAATCCTTACCATACCTAGCACAAAATGTGGGATCTCGGTCTCTACGCAGAACACAATATCTATCGTCAAACAATTCGGAAGACAAAAAAGTTTCATCCAACCAAGTTAAGCAAATGATATCAAAATTATAACATAATACAGTATTATAAACTTCAACAGTTTTAGTTCTCATTCCTCTCATATTCTGGTAATATATTGATAAATACATTGTAAATTCAAAAGAAACCAAGTAAAAAATCAGCAAAAGGAATAATCTAGGTCACTAACATATTAAGTTAAGACAATTTGCGTTTTTAATTATTACAAATTTAGTATCTTGCTCTTTCCTCACGTATATCTTTGTATATTTTTTATATATTTATTCTAATTGTAACTATTGCATCTATATTAAACAACTTATTACAAAATACACGTTGCCTTACCACTCACAACATACAGGCATGCAGCTAAGCAAGCTCACATACGCAGCTTCGGCTTGCTCGTCGCTTTCGGCGGCCTGCATCAGCAGCTCCAGCTCCTTGAATTGCCCTCCCCCCACATTTCTGTGTTTTAAATAATCCTTACGTGTAGGGAATCTGCTGAAAATTAAGCTAAAACTTTTTAAAAACAATTTTAGCTCTATCAGTTTTAATCGGTTTTGGCTTCATTTAAAAAAAATGATTTACCCTCCTTCTCTGTTTGTGTGTGACATGGCAAATGAATTTTCAACAATTTAAAATGCGCAATAACGTTTTCCGGACCAACAACACTGCGGATTTTTAAATATTCGTACAAATAAAATTCAGAAGGTTGAACATTCGTATAAATAGCTATCGTGATTTTGAATAGTTCAAATTTTGTGTCTTAGGAATAATAATATTCGGAATTTTGAAAATCGGAATATTTAAATTCGAAATCGGAAATAAATATTTTGGAATTTTTGGTTTTTGTGTTCCCCTTCACAACAGTTTCTTACCATCCAGCGAGGTATGGTCAGACTGAGTTTGACCGAAGAACGAACTTTGAACATATCGGGAAATTGACAGAAGTATATGATGATTCTTCACTCACTTAGTACTTGTTAGCGATAACAGCATATCTAGATAAGTACGGTGAAGTGATTTCTGGTACACAATAAATAATCTTAACCTGCGATTAAAGTATGAGTCAAACGTATAATACACGCCCTTGATACTTTAAAATCCATACTACATATTACTAGCTATTGCCCGGGGCTCCACCCGCGTGGATGATGGTTATCGCGACCAAACATAGCCTATGTCCTTTCTCAAACTCTAGTCTACCCCTTAGGTACCAAATTTCATGAAAATCGGTACAGTGGTTTAGGCGTAAAAGCGTAACTGACAGACTGACAGACGGAGTTACTTTCGCATTTATAAATTTACTAAGTATGGATGGACAATACTGCCGTCATAACTTAAAGGGGCACAACTAACATTTTGCAAATCAGGAGAAAATCGAGTTTGAAATATTTCTTTGTTTTTATCGAAAAAAAAGTACAGCATTTTAGTTACCAAAAATGTATGAATGGAAATAGTAGCATCTACATGAATTCTATACGATGATTAAATCATCGTATAGAATTTTTACGCCTAAACCACTGTACCGATTTTCATGAAATTTGGTACCTAAGGGGTAGACTAGAGTTTGAGAAAGGACATAGGCTATGTTTGGTCGCGATAACCATCATCCACGCGGGTGGAGCCCCGGGCAATAGCTAGTAATATGTAGTATGGATTTTAAAGTATCAAGGGCGTGTATTATACGTTTGACTCATACTTTAATCGCAGGTTAAGATTATTTATTGTGTACCAGAAATCACTTCACCGTACTTATCTAGATATGCTGTTATCGCTAACAAGTACTAAGTGAGTGAAGAATCATCATATACTTCTGTCAATTTCCCGATATGTTCAAAGTTCGTTCTTCGGTCAAACTCAGTCTGACCATACCTCGCTGGATGGTAAGAAACTGTTGTGAAGGGGAACACAAAAACCAAAAATTCCAAAATATTTATTTCCGATTTCGAATTTAAATATTCCGATTTTCAAAATTCCGAATATTATTATTCCTAAGACACAAAATTTGAACTATTCAAAATCACGATAGCTATTTATACGAATGTTCAACCTTCTGAATTTTATTTGTACGAATATTTAAAAATCCGCAGTGTTGTTGGTCCGGAAAACGTTATTGCGCATTTTAAATTGTTGAAAATTCATTTGCCATGTCACACACAAACAGAGAAGGAGGGTAAATCATTTTTTTTAAATGAAGCCAAAACCGATTAAAACTGATAGAGCTAAAATTGTTTTTAAAAAGTTTTAGCTTAATTTTCAGCAGATTCCCTACACGTAAGGATTATTTAAAACACAGAAATGTGGGGGGAGGGCAATTCAAGGAGCTGGAGCTGCTGATGCAGGCCGCCGAAAGCGACGAGCAAGCCGAAGCTGCGTATGTGAGCTTGCTTAGCTGCATGCCTGTATGTTGTGAGTGGTAAGGCAACGTGTATTTTGTAATCAGTTGTTTAATATAGATGCAATAGTTACAATTAGAATAAATATATAAAAAATATACAAAGTAAAATGTTCGTATTTCTTTTTGCATATACCCCGAGAATATTGCATTTGATTGTCGGGTTTATGTTGTTTCGGAGTTGGAATTCATATTTAAAATTTGGATTATTATTAATTCGGAATTTTAATGGTTCGGTTTCTTGAAATTCGAGTTTTAATTAGGACTTTTTATAACTTTTAAAATTTCGAATTATTCAGCCGTTCAATTAACTGCCTAGGCTGTTAACTATACGGCGCCTTTCATTGAACGGCCTGAATGATATTCAGCCGTAACGTTTATTGCAACATTGAATAACCTGGCTGGCTAATGCTTAGGCTAATCGTAAGATGGGGCACTACCTCGAAATAAAATAGAAAATTACTTATATACGTACAAATACTTACACCTGTTAATCCTCGAAGAGGTAGACAGAGGTGTATTCACGGAAAATTAGTGATAAGTTTATTGGGATAGCTGCGCAATCCCACTTGGTTCGGTTAGGTTAGAAGGCTTAATGGTTATTTTTCTTTATAATCATGTAGAAATTGGTCATTTTTCTAACTGTTTAATTAAATGGCTAGGCAAGTAGTTAAACGTTTAATTAAATGGCGTTAATAGAACGGCGCCTAGTTAATAGAACGGCGCCGTTCAGTAAAGAGCCTAGGCAGTTAATAGAATGGCTGATTAAGCTAGTTGGCGGCGACATATATACGTCTATATGCGATAGAGCACTCTATTTTGAAATAATAAGAAGACGAAAATAATTCGATACGGTGTAGCACTACAGTTAGTACGTTGTGATCTATAAATCGAGCTTTTGATGGCCGCGCACAAACGTTATGTACTATTTTTTTAATGGACATATATGTTGTTCGCATGAACGTGTTAATTTAGATGTGGGCTTTTAGGAGAACAACTGCTGTTTGACTTCCTAACCCCGGGAGCAAAGCTCGCGTTATAGCCTCATCCGTTGATCAGTAGGTGTGTCGGATTGCAGATGGATCGGTCTCAGTGGGGCCGCGTGAAGTGTTTAAGGAAGTACAGAACCAGATGGAGAAAGGTGTTAAGATCTCGGCTACGTGTATGAATGCGTCCCGAAGAAATTCGGGCCGAGAAATCCCGGCTCCACAGGGCCACGGTGACCGAGTGGGACCTACGACTTGAGCAACCACGCGCAGGGCACGCCGTGATTGCGGCGGTAAGACCCATCATGGGGGAGTGGCTAGAGAGGCCACACGGTGGCCTTTCGTACCGTCAAACGCAGGTCATTACCGGACACGGTTACTTCGGGCGGTACCTGCATCTGATGGGCATAGAGCCAACGCCCGAGTGCCATCACTGCGACGCGAGCGTGGACTCGGGGCTGCACACGCTCATCAAGTGTCCGGCGTTCGAAACGCCGAGGCGGGAGCTTGTGACGGCCCTAGGGGTGAGAGTGCTCACGCTCTCCACCCTGCTCGCGGCGATGGTCCGCTGCGCGGATGCGTGGGCGGCCAGCGCCTCCTTTGGTAATGCTCGTGAAGGAGAAAGCAGAGCGGGCGTGGCGCAGCAAGCGAGAAAGACTCGCGGACATCGCGATGCGCGCCCTCCCCCCCATACAGGGCTCTAGTCGGGGACCGCGTGGTCCCCCCACCCGAGGAGGGCCAGACCGAGAGGAATGGCCCTGGGTCAGCCGGGTGCGAGGGATATGTCTCGAGACAACCTCACCTTCGGCCTAGCACATCGACCCACAGACGGCGTGCGGTTCAGTCGGTTCGAGTCCGACATAACCTTCCCCTCCGGCTCCGGAGGGGGGGGGGGGTACCAGTGGGGATTTCCCGCACGTAAAAAAAAGTGTAAGAATGCGTGAAAGCTTGTAAAGAGAGGCATTGCATCGCATATCTGATATCGTCTAATATCTGATAAGGCAATACTTGACGTGCCGTATGGGTGAGTTAACTATAGGTATATAACGAATAAACTCGGAAGAGATATACCTGTCGTGATTTCTGAATGATTGCAAACGCGTGTGCTTGCATCAAACTGGCATTCGCTCAATCAAGCCACATAGAAAATAGCCAGAGAGAGTTCGAAAATGTGAAAAATATCAGTAGTGGCATCTGGTGAGTCTTGAACTTCAAGATCAGTTAAAAAAATATTTATGATGATTAGTGGAATGCACTGCCAAAAGTGGGTATCTGTAGGTCATCATCGTCTTTATGGAGACGTATTTACCTGATTGTAGCCGAGGCCGAGGCGGCCTCGGAGCTCAGAGTCCGCCTTCCGACTCTCACTTCCCACAGTCTTGCGCGTCATGGTAGAGAGTCCATTTACACGTAGCCAGGACTTCTTGGGCCTACCCCTTCTACGTGGAACCGGCGAGGGTGCCTGGCTGGACCGACAAAATTTAATGAATTTAATGAGCCATTGACTCGATGGAATGAAGTGGTTACCCAATAATTCAGTTCTTTCAGAATGATTTTTGCTCTAGTTGAAACTAGTTTTACTAAATGCCCTTGTTGCCTTAGAAATAAAGGGTTTTAACTGTAACATATACAATACATACATCCATATCCTTCATACTTAATATTATACATGCAAAAGTATGTATGTCTGTCAGTCTGTTACAGTTACACGCCTAAACTACTGCATAGGCCCTTGATTCTGCTTAAGCCAAATCAATTGTAATTGTAATACCACAGACACTGCAATAAATGGCATTAAATTTTAGACTTTAATACTATAACCTTAAATTCCAAAATTAAATGAAGAGTGTCACATTTCACTTTTTCATTCACTCTACAAAAAGCCATTTAAAATTAAATGCGTAATTCTGGCAGTGTCTGTGGTATGACAATGGTTTTACTTTAGTAGAATCGAGGCCCAGATCTTGTTGTTTGCTATAGAGATTGACTAGAGCTTGGGAAAGGATATAGACTAACTTTATCGTGAAAAAATTGTAACAGGGGTTCAATTAGGGCTATTCCCAGTAGGACTACCGTCTAGTCTTACCAGTAGTACTACTGGGAATATTCATCCCATTATTCTTACTTAAAAAACTCAGTATAACTACTGGGAATTTTAATTCCAATAGACTTGCCAGTGAAATTCGACTGTAGACATACTAACATAACTAGACGAACCTTCTAATTGAAATATTTTACATGAAATTAAAAGTTATTTGTATTAAGTTTATTACTGGTGTATAATTTATTATTTTTGAACTACATCTGTGGCGTAGCAGTAAAGAATTCTCCTTTAGGGTAATTCATTAAATAAATACCAGACATAAAAACAATCTTGGAGTTTGTGATAGTGGACTCCGTCAAATCAGTAATTCATTCCGGAGCAACTGTTTACGTTTTTTTAACAAGGTCTCTAAATAAATTAGGGATGTTCCTGCTAAAAGCTAGCTGCTATTATTAAATCCACGAATGTTTAAATGACAAACAAGCATGGAAATGAGCTGGTCGCTCGAATTTGCTTCTCAAGCAAACAATTGTGTTTAGACTAAGTAAATGTTTGTAAATAGACCAAAAAAAATACCCGCTGAGTCTCTGGTCCGTTTGCTAAACTAGGCTTAATTTTTTTTTACCTTTTGACGTTTTATAGGTGCCGTTTTTAATGGTAAACCATTAATACAGATACAGATACAGGTTAATGATAGATACAGAAAAAAAGATTTTTGTCTGATCCACGCTTATGCCATGCCATACAAACATCTATGGCAGTAGGTACGGGTAGTAGGAGAATCCCTAAAAAGTTCAACAACTTTCTAAGAAAATATCGAAGTTTAGTCAAATCCGCAGTAAGACTGGTAAAGCGGGCGCCAAATGTTCAACATTTTCAACCACATCCATTGTTAAAAACCAATGTTTAATACATTGGTTTCTAACAATGTCAGCGCTTTTTTGAATTATCTGCAGTTTTACTAGATCTATATTTTATACCGGTAAGACTACCGGGAACAAATAATACCAGACTAGTTTACTATCTGTAAGTCTAATGGAAAAATATTCCCCATTGTACTACTGGCAGGACTACACATAGACGGTAGTACTACTGGGAATAAGGGGATGAAACTTTTAGTATGAAAGTTTGCCATTTTTGAACGTACTTAACCTAATGAAATTAGGTACGCACTATGAAAAGGACATGGGCTATGTTTGGTCGCAATATCTGTGGAGCCGCGAGCAACGGCTAGTCAAAGATAAACGGCTAGATAAACTGATGACGGATTTTATTGCGAATTGCGATAAGTCGCATTCAAGCAAGCTTATATTTACGTGGTACTACAAATTGTAGCAATCTTATCTGTATTGAGTTTGTACATTAATAGATAACAAAGAAACTTTTTTTTTACGTGCATAAAAAAAATTATAGTGGCATGAAACCTATTAGAAAAGTAAGAGGATATAATAAGAATGAAAGGAAAAATAAATAACGGGCGATCCGAGTTCGGGAAGTGGGTGGGGATAAATTAATTTGACGTGTCCTACATAAAAAAGGTAAAAAACGGTCTTTTTTATTTCCGATAAAACTATAAGTTGTACAGAAAAAAGTCAAATGGTAAAGTTATTGAGAGTTATAGGTAATCAAAAGTTCTACAACAATCGTTCTTATACTTTTTTCATATAACTTCAAAATTTATGTAAAAAAATTAAAAAGGCATATTTTAGGTTTTTTTTATATCTTTAAAAAAATTGGGTCCTTTGGATCTTAAGCTAAAATAAGGTTAAAAAATAAATACTTTGAACTGAAAAATTACAGTGTTCTAAACGAACATAAAAAGGTAAGTTTACTCCATTTTTCATAAAAAGAGAAACCTTTTTTAAAGATATAAATAAAAAAGGCGAAGAGGCAAAGAGGTTGATCTCGTTCCTGGGGCAAACGATAGCCATTGCGATTCAACGAGGCAACGCGGCCAGCATCGTGGGCACCGCTTATTTGACTCGACGTCAGTTTTGTGTCTAGTACTTTATAGTTATTGTATAATTAATTGATTAAAGAAAAAATGTTTAGATTATAAGTATTTATGATATAACTAAACTTTTAAAACAATCTTTTTTCCCATTTTGTCAAAACTTTTGAGGTTATATGAAAAAGTGTAAGAACGATGGTTGTAAATCTGTATTTTGTTTACCTACAACTTTACCATTTGACTTTTTACTGTAGAACTTATAGTTTTGGCGGAAATAAAAAAATACTGTTTTTACCCTTGAAGCCTCACCCCCAACCACTTCCCGAACCCCGATCACCCGTAATTTATTTCTCAAATAATAATTAAACATGAAACAACAGTTAAATTAACATGTTTTGACATTAATTTGCAACACCATACTTAAAGTTTAATAAAAAAAACTTAACTAAACAAAATGCATTTTTCTTAGATTTTTCGCATCGTGCCCAGACGGATGGAAACCTGAATCAGGGCACGAGGGAAAAACACTTGTTATTAAACATTTATTTAATTAATTTTAAACCATCATAAAATCTAAAAATTTCAACTGTTTCTCTATCACTACGAAATCTAAGTAAAATGCATTTTGTTTAGTGAGGTTTTTCTTATTAAACTTTCAAGCAACTTAATTGGAAGGCTCATGTTGAGGAAACGGTTAAAAGAGCTACCAGTTCCGCATACGTACTATATATAGTACGTATGCAT
The DNA here is from genome assembly GCA_949126895.1 of Eilema caniola. Classification (NCBI taxonomy): domain Eukaryota; kingdom Metazoa; phylum Arthropoda; class Insecta; order Lepidoptera; family Erebidae; genus Eilema; species Eilema caniola. The sequence continues at coordinate 21,523,452 of OX421467.1, forward strand.
GGCCGCGTTGCCTCGTTGAATCGCAATGGCCATCGTTTGCCCCAGGAACGAGATCAACCTCTTTGCCACTTCGCCTTTTTTACTTATATCTTTAAAAAAGGTTTCTCTTTTTATGAAAAATGGAATAAACTTACCTTTTTATGTTCGTTTAGAACACGTAATTTTTCAGTTTAAAGTATTTATTTTTTAACCTTATTTTAGCTTAAAATCCAAAAGACCCAATTTTTGTTAAAATATAAAAAAAACCAAAAATATGGCTTTTTAATTTTTTTACATAAATTTTGAGGTTATATGAAAAAAGTATAAGAACGATTGCTGTAGAACTTTTGATTACCTATAACTCTCAATAACTTTACCATTTGACTTTTTTCTGTACAACTTATAGTTTTATCGGAAATAAAAAAGACCGTTTTTTACCTTTTTTATGTAGGACACGTCAAATTAATTTATCCCCACCCACTTCCCGAACTCGGATCGCCCGTTATTTATTTTTTCTTTCATTCTTATTATATCCTCTTACTTTTCTAATACGAGCGGGTGAAACTGAAAGTTCTTAGAACTGGCCACTTATAAACAATATAATAAAAAAATAATTCTAAAATTTGAAAATAGAACTCTTTGCCAATATTACTGAGTATATATTTCATTCATTTGTCATTTGTTTTACGATTTGGCGGCAAATTAAAAATTGTCTGTGTCACGTCAACATGAATTTAACACGAGAAAATTTTCGTGCAATGATTTTTTATGACTTTCGATGTCATTTAAGTCAACAAGAAAGTTATGATAGACTACGATTGGCCTTTCACGACGAAGCCCCATCTCGTGCGACTGTTTACAACTGGTTTAATGAGTTTAAACGTGGTCGCACTAATCTCACTGATGATTTACGTGAGGGACGGCCTTCTACGGCGACGACTGAAGATAACATCTGTGTTGTGCGGCGTATGATAGAGACTGACAAGAGTGACCTATCAGCAGATTCGGACAAGCTTAGGCATCGGTATGAGTCAAGTGCACAAAATCCTCCACGAACATTTAGCGGTCAGGAAGCTTTGCGCCCGGTGGATACCTCATAATTTGACTGAGGCTCAAAAACTCCATCGTGTGGATTAGTGCCGTAAAATGATTGAAAGATTTAACGGAGGTGACTCAAATGCTGTGTTCGACATACTAACAGGTGACGATTGCTGAATTTATTGTTATGATCCTGAAACCAAAAGACAATCTGCTCAGTGGGTGTTTCCTTTCGAGGAGTTGCCAACTAAAGTGAAGAGAGATCGAAGTGCGGGAAAAAAAATGGTGGCCTCGTTCTTTGGAAGGATAGGTCATTTCGCAACAATTGTGTTAGAGGATCAAAAAACAGTTTGTGCAGAATGGTACACTACCAATTGTTTGCCACTTGTCTTGGAAAAAGTTCGAGAGAAACGACCTCGCAGTAGGATCCTCCTTCACCACGACAACGCCTCGTCGCACACCGCCAAGCGAACGATCGACTATTTGGCGACATCAAACGTTGAATTACTGGGTCACCCGCCGTATAGCCCCGACCTCGCGCCTTGTGATTTTTATTTATTTCCAAAAATTAAAAAAAAACTTAAAGGAAAGCGGTTTATGAATGCTGAAGAAGCGGTGGCTGCGTATCGCGATGCCATTGAAGAGACCCCTAAGGACGCGTGGGCAAAGTGCTTTTCCCAGTGGTTCCATCGGTTCCCAGTGGTTGCAGCGGTGTATTGACGTGAATGGACAATATTTTGAAAAGATATAATAAAACTAATAACTGGCTAATGTAATCTGTTTTTGATTTTCTAAGAACTTTCAGTTTGACCCTCGTAGGTTTCATCCCACTATAATTTTTTTATGCACGTAAAAAAAATTTTCTTTGTTATCTATTAATGTACAAACTCAATATAGATAAGATTGCTACAATTTGTAGTACCACGTAAATATAAGCTTGCTTGAATGCGCTTTATCGCAATTCGCAATAAAATCCGTCATCAGTTTATCTAGCCGTTTATCTTTGACTAGCCGTTGCTCGCGGCTCCACAGCTATTGCGACCAAACATAGCCCATGTCCTTTTCATAGTGCGTACCTAATTTCATTAGTTAAGTACGTTCAAAAATGGCAAACTTTCATACTAAAAGTTTCATCCCCTTATTCCCAGTAGTACTACCGTCTATGTGTAGTCCTGCCAGTAGTACAATGGGGAATATTTTTCCATTAGACTTACAGATAGTAAACTAGTCTGGTATTATTTATTCCCGGTAGTAAGTTTTGTGTATTATACACGTACTAGATGAAATTTTCTATTTCAATACAAAGTTGCATGAAATGAACGAGCAATATGTGGGTATATTCATTTATTAGTTCTATTGAACACGATCTTAAATCTATTTTTTTTTTAAGAATAATGCAACTCAACCAATAACATTAAAAAAAAGTCATTATGACACTCGTGATTTAAATAAATATTCCACAACATTTCACACAACGCTATTTAGATCCATGGTAAGCATAGCTTCACTAGCTTGTATTATGGAATCTAGAATGCGGATACACATACTTAGATACTTTTTTTTTGTAAATATATACACATTATACATAGAAACACCCAGACCAATGCAAATATACATATTCATGCGTACAAAATTTGCACTGAGCGGGGATCGAACCCGCGCCTCCTGCGTAGCGGCCGCGTTCACTACCGTCACGCCACGGAGGCTGTCACTAACAATCAAAAAACCACAGTTTGATATCGGGTACATTATGTGCCTAAATTTGGTGAGATTAGAGCCACATTATGAGGAAGGGAAATTAAAAGATTTTTTTTTTTAAATTATCTTGGATTATATTTGGATCTGAGTCTACGACAATTCGCAGCCTTAATACTATTTTATGTCGATTGGTTGATTATGTGATTAGGTTCTTTCGCCATGTTCTTTGGTGGAGAACACTTAAAAATGGATATAAACTAATAAGACTGAGGCGATGAATCTCGATGAATCTGTGAGATGACCCGCTGCATTGTTTACTTCCTGAAGCAAAAAGAAGACAGTGAGTGAGAATGGCCAAATTTATATAAGGACGCACACTATGTTGGCGTATGTATGTATGTAGGTGAACGGAAAGAGTACGGGGGAGGATACTTGTACCAGTACTTTCCCATTCCTTAGAGACCTCATTCTTTCCTTAGAATATACCCAAAAATACCCAATTTTCTTTCATAAATCCTATATTTTGTTCACCCGTGCATTACTCCCATTATTTCGTTCACCTGTACATTGTTACCTATTTTTTTTTTTTTTTTTTTTTTTACGTGCGGGAAATCCCCACGGATACCCGCCCCTCCGGAGCCGGAGGGGTGGGTTATGTCGGACTCGAACCGACTAAACCGCACGCCGTCTGTGGGTCGTGGTGCTAGGCCGAAGGTGAGGTTGTCTTGCGACATATCCCTCGCACCCCGGCTGACCCAGGGCCATCCCTTTCGGTCTGGCCCTCCTCGGGAGGTGGGGACCACGCCGTCCCCGACTCAACCCCGGTGTGGGGAGGCGCGCATCGTCCTACGATGCGCGCCGCCGCCGTGGCCTGCTTCTGCTAGGGTGACGGGTGGCTCCACCCGTCACCCTCAGGCCCGCGCTCATGGGGGGCGGAGGTCTGTAAGCGCCCTCCGACGCCCGAGCCGCCTTCGGGCGCGAGCAGCGATGTCAGCGAGTCTTTCTCGCTCACCGCGCCGCGCCCGCTCTGCTGTCTCCTTCGCGAGCATGACCTGCTCGCAGAAAGAGGCGCTGGCCGCCCACGCATCCGCGCAGCGGACCATCGCCGCGAGCAGGGTGGAGAGCGTGAGCACTCTCACCCCCAGGGCCTGCACAAGCTCCCGCCTCGGCGTCTCAAACGCCGGACACTCGGTGAGCGTGTGCAGCCCCGAGTCCACGCTCGCGTCGCAGTGATGGCACTCGGGCGTTGGCTCAATACCCATCAGATGCAGATACCGCCCGAAGTAACCGTGCCCGGTTATCATCTGCGTCTGACGGTACGAGAGGCTCCCGTGTGGCCTCTCTAGCCACTCCCCCATGATGGGTCTTACCGCCGCAATCACGGCGTGCCCTCCGCGTGGTTGCCCAAGTCGTCGCTCCCACTCGGCCACCATGACCTGGTGGAGCCGGGATTTCTCGGCCCGAATGTTCTCGGGCTCGGGATCGAATCCCCGCTCCCGCGCCTCCTTTCGGAACTGGTATAGTGCCGAAAGGGCCCTCGCTTCCAGGATCCACGCTGGCGATCCGGCCAGGAGACTCGCCGCTTCGAAGGATATCGTGCGGTATCCCCTGATGGCCCTGGAGGCCATCGTCCTCTGCGCCGTACGGAGCAGAGGCAGGAATCTGGCCCTCAGGGTGTCCGCCCACACGGGGCACCCATATAGGGCCATGGACCGCACGACACCCGCGTAGAGTCTCCTGCAGGAGGCCCCTGGGCCCTTCAAGTTGGGCAACAGCCGACTCAGGGCATTCGCCGTGGTGACCAACTTGGGGCGCAGGCTTCGGAGATGTTGTCCGAAGTCCCATCGACCTTCAAGCACGAACCCCAGGTATTTCAGCTGGGGCTTGATGTCGATGGGAGTGCCTCCCACTGTAAGGCTGGCTCCCGGGCCTGGCCTGCGCCGAGGACCATGAAAGAACATGGCCTCGGACTTGTGCAGAGCCACCTCGAGAGCCAGCCGCCGGATCCGCTCGACGACTTGGCCAACCGCGGTCGTGGCCCTCAGGGTTGCCTCGCGGTGCGTAGACCCGCTCACCGTCACCAGCGTGTCGTCCGCATAACACGTGACGGTGGCACCGTACGCGAAGTCACCGCGAAGCACCCAGTCGTAACCGATGTTCCACAGTAACGGCCCCAGGACCGATCCCTGTGGAACACCGCACGACATCTCACGCCTACCGACTCCGGTCGAACTCGGGTAGACGACGGCTCTCTCCGTCAGGTAAGCCCCGACTATGCGGCGGAGGTAGAGAGGCACACCGTGGTACACGAGTGCCTCCCTGATGCAACTCCAGGGCAAGGTGTTGAAGGCGTTGGAGATGTCCAAGGACACCGCCAACATCACCTCGCCCCGGGCAACCGCATCCTCCGCCAGAGTCCTCACACGCATGATGGCATCCACAGTGGAACGCCATCGGCGGAACCCAAACTGGGTATTCGCCAGGTCCGGCCCCACTCTAGAGAGATGCTCGACGAGGCGCTTGGCAATTACTCTTTCGAAGAGTTTGCCCACCTCGTCGAGCAGCACTATGGGCCGGTACCCGGACGGCTCGTCCGCCGGGCGTCCCTTCTTGCGGATGAGGACCAGTTTCCCCGTCCTCCACATCTTCGGAAACTGGCCCCGCTCCAAACATGCGCTGAGGAACCCTCTCAGTCGGGGTTCGAGACCGTCTTCCCCTAGAGCTAGGACCCACGCGCGGCCTGGAATGCCGTCGGGTCCCGGGGCGGTGTTTTTCTTGGCTCTCAGCCTTCGCACCGCCAGCTCTAGTTCTACCCAAGTGACCTCGGGCACGTCGTCGTCAATCACCGCACTGGACGCCGTAGGCGACCGAGGCGGCGGAGCCATCTGCGGCGGAACATGTTCCGCTCGCGCCGGGAACAGGGATTCCACCACTCCTCCGAGCAGAGCCGGTTCGAGCACCTGGGTCAGCGGAGGGGCCCGGGGGCGCAGCTTTTCTCTTACCATAAGGTAAGGCCGCCCCCATGGGTCCCGCTCCAGCGTCTCCAGGAGCTCCCGGTAACAAGCGGCCTTAGACCGCTTGATCTCCGCTCGGAGGGCATTCCGGGCCTCCCTGTATCCCTCGTGAAGCTCCGCCAGTCGGGGCTCCGAATCTGCGGTACGGCTACGCCTCCTACGGAGTCGAGCCCACCGGCGGTGCGTGATCACGCAGGCTTGACGCAGCCTCGCGATCTCCGCATTCCACCAGTAGACCCGACGCCTCGGATTATAGGCTGGAGCCCTAGGCATACCCGCATCGCAGACCCGTGTCATGGCCTCCCGGAACCAGGCCGCTTCATCGTCTATGTCGACAGGCCTGTCCGGCGCAATGGCCCAGGCCTGTACGATGGCGGCCTCCAGGAGGTCCTCCCGATTCAGTCGCCCCAACACCCAGCGCGGCTCGCGTTGGGCCGATATGACCGGCGCATCACCCGCAGGAGGGGAGACATCGAACCGAACGTATCGGTGATCCGATAGTGTCTCCACCTCCACGGCGACACGCCAGTCCCGCACGCGGAGTGACAGGGAAGCGCTCGCGAACGAAAGGTCTATGATCGACCTGCGCTCCCCCGCCACAAAGGTGCCCACATACGTGGCTTCGGCCCCGCGATTCTGGAGAACTAAGCTGAGAGAATCGGCCCAGCTCTCCAGAGCCCTGCCCCGCGCGTTTGTGCGCCGGGAACCCCAAGCCTGAGACCAGGCGTTGAAGTCCCCGAGCACAAGAACCGGACGAGGCGTACAGGCATTGACGACGTCGGTCAGCCGCTCCAGCGACCGCCGATACTGCCCGATGAGTCGGTGTGACCCCGGCGTGAGATAAACGGCCACGACCGCAATCTCCCCGACACGCGCCGCTACGATGCCATGCTCCCTTGCGATCACTACAAGGGGAGGGGCACCCGCAGCGGCGTTATGCACCAGTGCCGCCGATCCATCCAGGTCGACCACCCAGGCGGGCCCGAGGGGCCGGTGAGTGTATGGATCGGCGACAGCGGCGACGTGTATGGACCACTGTGCCATGCTCTGGAGCAGAAGGGCCTGAGCATCGACACCGTGGCCCACGTTCGCCTGCAGGATGCGGAGCTGGGGATCCATTATGGAACCATCTCCGCATCCCGCACCGAACCGTTGGCGGAACGCCCGCCTCGCGGCAGCGGCTCCCCGCGGGTGCAGGCCTTGCTGCCAACCCTATGGTCGGCCGGCTTGCCCTCCGCCGCACACCTGAAACAGTGCGGCGGAGCTTCGCAATTGCCGGCTCTGTGACCGGGTTGGCTGCAGCGGAAGCAACGGTCTCCGACCGTCACCTCCGCCTTGCACTGCACGCCTACGTGGCCGGCCGACAGGCACCTAAAGCACCTGTCCGGCCGAGCCTGCAGGAGCCGTACCCGGACTCCCACAACGCCGCCTACCGCGAGGACCCGTCTTTCGGCAGCCTTTGCAGCTGCTGCGATGGGGCAGCCGACAACTGCTGCCCCCTGTCCGCGACGGCCGTAGCGTATAGCTCCGACCTTAACCGCCTCCAGGGGGCAGCCCCCGGCCTCCGCCACGGTGACCCGAATCTCTTCGGCCGTGATGGAGTCGTCCAGGTCCGAAATGCGCAGTTCTGCGCATTTGGTGGGCCTGGACACCCGGACGTCGGCTGCATCCAGCGTCTCCCTCAGCTTAGCCGCTATGGCATCAGCCTTGGGACCGCTCGAAGCGCCAGGGACGTGGATGAGCCGGGCACCCGTCCGAGTGTGTGTCACTCGGAGGGTCCCCGCCACGTCGAGGGCCCTCATATCGATGAGGCCCCTCGCCTGCTTCACCAGTGCAGTGTACTGCACGCCCCTCTCCGCAGCCTCCGGTGTCATCGTTAAGACGACAGCGGTGGTGCGGGGGACGCGCAGCGCTCCTGGCGCTCCCCTCGCAGCAGCCTGGGCCTTCTTGGCCCTTTTGGCTGCCTTTTTGCGGGCGTTCCGCCTTTTTTTGGCTTCGCCCACTACCTCCCAGCTCCCTGCCGGTGCGGAGCTTGTGGAGGCAGCCGGACCCGCCGATGTTGGTGCCGTGGCCAGAACCTCGGCTGGGGCTGGGGCTGGGGCTGGGGCTGGGGACGACTTTCCCTTGCCCTTCCCCTTTCCCTTGCCCTTCCCCTTTCCCTTGCCCTTAACCTGGGCGCCCTGCGCACTCTGGGCACCCCCGGCTGGCGCGGCGATAGGTGCCGGAGCAGCAGCAGGAGCAACGGCAGCCGCAGTGATAGCACTGCGCGTGGTGCCCCTCTTTACAGCTCCGGCGTACCCTCCAGTAGTGGGCGGCGCCAGGGGCGGACGGCGGATGGAGTCCATGATGGCCTCCAGACAAATCCGCGTCCGCTCCTCGTGCGCCGCCTGCCGCGCTTCCATGGCGGCCATTGCCGCCATGCAGGCCTCCAGCGCGTTCGCGGACCCCGCCGGCACAGGCGCCTGCGCCTGCCAGGGCCGCGGCTGGGCGAGCCGCAACGTCGGCCTCGGCTGCGCCGGCAGCGGCGGCCGCGGGACCGCTAAGCGCGGCGGGAGCGGCGGCGGTGGCAAACGCGGTGGTGCCGGTGACGTCGGTGGCGCCGGCTGTGTACATTGTTACCTGTCCAATTAATACTTCCGTAATTTACCATCGAAATCGTGCCCAATTTGCTATCATTCGGTCCAAAACTACCATAAAATCAGCCGGTAGATACAGTGATCGCCTCGTCGATCTATTAATAGCCGCTAGTAGTGTACCAGCTTGCAGGTGAGCTTTTTTTTCATAATATACACACAGTCAGTAACTGGTTATTTGTGCATCAAGTGAGTAAAATTGTGTAATGTAGAATCCTGAGCGTGGTAAGGTATTCGAATGCACGAGATGCAAATAATTTGGTCCCGTGTGTCACCATATTACTTTTTACTTCAGCAGCAAGAACACATAATGAGTATTACCTAGAAGATAACATAATGAACAAGAATAGATAGAAAAAACGTTTATATTTTGTTACAGAAACTTTATAGTATATGAACAAATGTTTCTAAATTTAATGGAAAATATTGAATAGTTATTTGTGGAACTAGTAAGCAATCTTAGAATCCTAAGCGTGGTGAGGGATTCAAATGCACCAGATGCAAATAATTTTGCTCTGGTGTTGCACGATTACTTTTTACTTGAGCAGCGAGAGAACATAATAATTATTACTTAACACAATGAACAGAAAATTACAAAAAATAAATTCTATGTTTATATCATAGAATTCCAACAAAAAAATCAAAACTTTTTCCGAGATTTAAAAATAAAACTATAACCCAGTTAAGTTAAGAGCAAATAGAATGCATATATAATATCTTTCAGCAAGGTACCAACTTAATTTGATTGAATATAAAATAAAACACTAGTGCGATCAAGAAAAAAAAAGGACAACTGTTTAATACCATAGTTTATGAGTGTAAAAGCCATGTGATAAACACCAATTTATGAGTAAGGGTGTCGAAAAATATATTTCAATGCACACAGTTAATTGATTACATAGGTACTTACTGTTTATATTTTTTGTACTGTTTAGATCTATAGGTAAAAACCATGTTAAGCACGTCATCGATATAATACAAAGAATTACTTACTTCCTTTAAACCACCGCGGACTATTACGAAGATCTTTTTAATGAAATCTGTTACAGATTTGTCACATATTTTCAGTTTTTGAACAACGCACTGCATTAACTCATCAGTCAATCTTAACTGTAAAGAGAAAAATAATGAGAGTACTTTATAAACTAAACTAAAAACTGCCTCTGTGACACAATACCGCCAACTGTGTACGCAACCGTTATGCAGGAGGCGCGGGTTCGATCCTCGCTCAGTGCAAATATGTATACATGAATAAGGGTATTTGCATCGGTCTGATCGTGGCCCGGAGAGCACGTTAAGCCGTTGGTCCAGATTGCCATTCGAAGTCGTTATGGTTAGTTGGAGCCCTAAAATGTCCAACAACTGATCTAACTCCAATGTTTCGATATCGCCAATCGGTTGTTGATATCAGCGGCAGTCGCTTCACAGAAATTATCAGTTCAGTCAGACCCGCAGTAAGACTGGAAAAGGTGGACCACAGACTCCTAGCTGAAATGACTGGGATTAACGATATGTATGAAGACATATCCAAGGCCTTACACAACACCACCAAGGCCCACTTCAATGTTGTTATGGGGGACTTTAACGGCAAGGTGGGAACACAGACTGGCAACGAATCCCGTATAGGCCCGCATGGTTATGGAGTTAGGAATCACAGGGGGCAAATGCTTGTCAACTTCCTTGAGAAGGAGGGACTGTTCTTAATGAACTCTTTCTTTAAGAAACAGCCTCAAAGAAAGTGGACATGGAAAAGCCCCGACACTGTGACAAAAAATGAGATCGACTTCATCATGACGGATAGCAAGCACATATACAGAGATGTCTCAGTGATCAACAGGTTTAATACCGGATCTGATCACCGACTTCTCCGAGGCTCTTTGAATATCAACTTAAAGCTTGAAAGAAGCCGATTGATGAAGTCCACGCTCCGACCTAACCCAATCCATATCATGGCGGGCACCGAGAAGTTCCAGCAGCTTCTCGGGAATAGATTTGTTGCCTTGGAACCCATCGACGACGTTGACGAGAGCCTACACAATCTGGTCGAAACTCTGAGAGATGAGGGCATCAAGTTCTGTAGAACGCAGCGGACTGGCAGGATATCCAAACGCTCGGCTGAGACTCTCGGGTTGATGACAAAAAGACGGGAAACCACCCAAGCGACTTCGTCGGAGAGGTCAGACCTGAACAAGCAAATTGCGAAGATGGTACGGCGCGACCTTCGGAGCTCCAACACACGCCTTATCGAAGAGGCGATAGAGCGAAACCGAGGGTCTAAAGTATTCACTCAGCAGCTTGGCAGGAGCCACCTGACGAAGCTAAAAACGCACGACGGGAGGACCGTATTGTCAAAGCCAGGGATCTTCGCCGAGATAGAAGATTTCTACGGCCGATTATACGCTGCACATGCCTCTCATACTCGACGAGATGACCACGATTCCAGAGCCACCCTGACACGCCACTACACCGACGAACTGCCTGACATCAGTCAAGACGAGATCGTGTCAGCTCTGAGGCAGCTTAAAAATGGAAAAGCCCCCGGTGAGGACGGAATAACATCGGAGCTTTTGAAAGCTGGAGGAGCTCCTGTTATACAGGAACTACAGAACCTCTTCAACGCCGTCCTTCACAGTGGGAGAACTCCAAAGGCGTGGAGCGGGAGTTTGGTGGTGCTCTTCTTCAAGAAGGGTGATAAAACCCTTCTTAAGAATTACAGACCCATCTCGCTCCTGAGCCATGTCTATAAGCTGTTTTCACGAGTGGTCACGAATCGTCTCGCTAGGAGACTCGACGAGTTCCAGCCGCCGGAACAGGCCGGGTTTCGCGGAGGATATGGCACCATAGACCACATTCACACAGTGAGGCAGATTATACAGAAGTCCGAAGAGTATAATCAGCCCCTGTGTCTGGCCTTTGTGGACTATAAGAAGGCCTTTGACTCTGTCGAAACCTGGGCTGTTCTGGAATCCTTACAGCGATGCCAAGTAGACTATCGTTATATTGAGGTGCTGAGATGTCTGTACGAAGCCGCCACCATGAGTGTCCAAGTACAGGACCAGCAGTCTAAACCGATCCAATTGCGCAGAGGAGTGAGACAGGGGGATGCTATATCCCCGAAACTGTTCACCAGCGCGTTGGAGGATATGTTTAAGACGCTGGACTGGAAAGAAAAGGGCATTAACATAAACGGCGACTACATCTCACACCTACGATTCGCAGATAACATAGTCTTACTGGCGGAGTCGCTAGAGGAGCTGAACCAGATGCTGGGCGGACTAGCTTCAGCCTCGCGACGTATCGGTCTTGGCATGAATTTGGATAAAACCAAAGTCATGATCAATGGCCACATTGATCCGATACCGGTCGTCGTACATGGTCACCCTCTCGAAATCGTTTCTGAGTACACTTACCTCTGGCAGGTTCTGCAGTTAGGTAAAAACAATTTCGAGAGGGAGGCCAAGAGGAGGATCCAGCTGGGCTGGGCAGCGTTTGGGAAACTACGCCGAGTCTTCTCGTCATCCATACCGCAATGCTTGAAAACGAAAGTTTTCAATCAGTGCGTCCTACCCGTCATGACCTACGGAGCCGAGACATGGACACTCACGGCAGGGTTGGTCCATCAGTTCAAAGTCGCTCAGCGAGCTATGAAGAGACCTATGCTCAGAGTTTCTCTGAAGGATAGAATCCGCAACGAATACATCCGACAGAGAACCAAAGTAATCGACATAGCTCAAAGAATCGGCAAGCTGAAGTGGCAGTGGGCTGGCCATATCTCACGAAGAACCGACAACCGTTGGGGTAAACGTGTTCTTGAGTGGAGACCGCGACTCGGCAAGCGTAGTGTAGGACGCCCTCCGACCAGGTGGGATGACGATCTAAGAAAGACTGCAGGCAGATGCTGGATGCGGCAAGCTGAAGACAGGGCGCTATGGCGCTCATTGGGGGAGGGCTATGTCCAGCAGTGGACTAATATAGCCTGATGATGATGATGAACGCTAGGATGAAGAAGAAGCCAAACTGTGGCTCCAACATTGGTAATAAATATTTTAGAGTACCTAGTTATAACAATGCAAATTTAAGACGATGTTATCGAGGAAATGGTGTTTTGGAAGTACATATATTTAATCGTAAATTTAAGGTACAGTGCGGAATGTGTGCTAGAAAATCTCAACCTCACAGGGCAAACCAGTACTTCTCTGCAGGGCAAAGACTCCTTCTACACAATTATAAGACGCAGGTTCGGTAGAACGTGGAGTGCAACTGTTACCATATCCCGCGGCACCTGCATATCAACTTGACCCCTTTGACTCGATACAAAGACGGGCGCTGAGGATTGTAGACAATTCCATACTCACAGGCGGTGTGGAACCTCTGAACCACAACAGGGATTTTACCTCGCTGTGTTTGTTTTACCACCTATAAAATGGGTTGTCTTCAGAGGAAAGGGGTTCCTGTTTTAATCAATTTTACGTTTGCAAAAGAAACCTTTATTCGTTTTTTATACCAATTAGGTGCACAAACAAGCACACGATCCACCTGATGATTTAACTTACATAGACAGAGCGACTCATTGTCGTCTCATTAATTAAGTCGTTCATATAACGTTTTCCACACATCGCCACCTCCTTGCTCTCTATGCACTGTGGGCCATGATGCACTACGAAACCTGAAAACAAAAAAGGATATAATAATAATAATAATAAACGAACGCTTCTTCTGCCGCTTCACGAAAGTACTCAACAGTCTTTTGTCGGGTGGCAACAAGGTGCGAGCCTTCAACGATTGGGTGATGCCTCTACTGACTTACTCCTTTGGCATACTGAGATGGACTCAGACTGAGCCGGACGCCCTGGATAGAAAGGTCCGTCAACTGCTTACCACTCATCGTATGCTACACCCGCGCTCATCTGTGATGAGACTGTACATCCCACGGAGGTGGGGGGGTCGAGGCTTTTTAAATGCCAGGAACCTCCACAACCGTGAGGTGTGCAAACTCAGGGATTATTTCCGGAGCAACGAGTGCGGGATGCATCGTGATGTGGTGGCAGCAGACAAGGGTCTCACTCCGCTCTCCTTGGCGAATGAGAACTGGCGCAGACCGACGGTACTGAGCGTCACGGACCGCAAGGCCGTATGGGAGGGCAAGGAGCTGCACGGGTGATTCTATCGAGCCTTAACAGGGCCCGATGTGGACCTCCTAGCCTCGGTCAACTGGCTACGCTTCGGGGACCTCTTTGGGGAAACTGAAGGGTTTGCCTGTGCAATTGCTGACGAGGTCATGATGACGCATAACTATCGGAAATATATCCTGAAGGACGGTACGGTCGACATCTGTCGGGCATGCCGCCGTCCCGGAGAGTCACTCAGGTATATTATTTCCGGTTGTTCTCATCTGGCCAATGGTGAGTACTTGCACAGGCATAACCTAGTGGCCAGGATCATCCACCAGCAACTTGCTCTTCGATATGGCCATGTTGAGTCTGAGGTGCCGTACTATCGGTACACACCGGTGTCGGTTGTTGAAAATAGTCATGCATTGCTCTACTGGGACCGCTCTATTATCACTGACAGGACTATTGCTTGCAATAAGCCTGATATCGTGGTGATCGACCGGCCCCAGCGCCGGGCAATGATCGTTGACATCACCATTCCGCATGACGAGAACCTCGTGAAGCTGAGAAGGACAAAATCAGCAAGTACCTTGACTTGGCTCACGAAGTAACCGCCATGTGGGATGTTGATTCAACGATCATTGTCCCGATAGTCATTTCGGCGAACGGGCTGATAGCAAAAAACTTCGACCAACACCTCAAGAGGCTCTCGCTAGATGGTTGGGTCAAGTCAAGGGTCAGATGCAAAAGGCGGTCATCCTCGTCACGGCACGTATTGTCCGGAGGTTTCTCTCTATGTGACTCCGACCGCCGGTAGCTTGGGCCCTGCCCCGCTATCGGTGGCCTTCTATTTTTTATATTTTTAAATAGATATTTTGTTTTTGATATGTATTTAAAAATGTTATTTATAAGTAGTTTTAAATGAATAAAGAGATAATAATAATAATAATCGTTTATTTTTTCCTCACATATCTGACATGTAACAGTTTTAAGATTATAAAGCTTACATTAATGAAACCATGTAGTCTTGAACAGTCTAGTATATGTGAGGATCTGGTGTCTGAAGTAGGTCAATTCCTGTATTACAGATCACCAGAGCCCCATCACAGTACATCAAAATACAACTAGGATACATTAGTATTATTGTTATCTGTGGCTAGATTTCACGAGAAATACAACTAATATCACAATAGATCTCTCGAATCCGTAGTTCAAATCTAGGTTGGAGGAGTTGTCGAGGGAAGTGTTAAATGGTAACATAATTATCTATAATGGTGTGTGTGAGATTGTGTGTTTCTGTTTGTGCGCGTGTGAGGTACAATATGTGTGCGTGTCTATTTGTTAAGGAAAAAGTTTTCTGTGGTTTTATAGTCAAGGTTTTGCATCCATTCCTTGACTTTTAGTTTACACCTAATCTTAGTAAGAGAATGGATCGATAATATTCTGTTCATTTTGTTGTAAAGATTGCTACCTTGATAGCAATAAAAGCGTTGAGAAAAACTCGTGTTTGATTTATTTTTTTCACAGACCCTATCATTCCTGCGTACCTTAACCATACTGCTAGGATCATATTTGATAAGACAATGTTTTTTGACCACAGTGTGTAGAATAAAAAACTGACGAACCGTAAGTACGTTTGTTTGTTTATAAAGCTCTGTGGTAGGGTGAAAAAAAGGGAGAAAATTACTTACTTTAAGTATTACTCTTTGAGCTCTTTCGAGTTTGAGATAGTGAGTTTTTGTAGCACCTCCCCCAAGTAGTGATACAATATGATAGCTGTGACTGACATAAAGCCAAGTATACGGAATTAATCAGTTGCCCATCCGCCACGTGTCTTAAATTCTTAAAAATAGCTATTAGTTTACGTATTCTGTTAACTAGCATATCAATATAGGAGTAAAAGTTAAGTCTTTCGTCGATCATAATTCCTAGGTATTTAATAGTGAATGTTTTTTGAAGCCTGGGACAAGTGCACCGGCGGGTATCAAGACTGCCACAAGAATGGGATATAAGTTCGTTATCCATGTCATTATTTGATTTTCTTAAGTAAAACTGTACGTATTTGGTTTTAGTCACATTAAGTGTGAGAGCGTTATTATTTAGCCATTCAGTCACTATGTTAAATCCCTTTTGGGCATTAAGATATACCTCTTGCCATGTTTGTCCGCTAAACAACAGGGCTGTATCGTCGGCAAATGTTACAATTTTAGCATTAGGGAGCTCCAGTTGGCAAAGGTCGTTTATATAAGCTAGAAACAGTGTCGGTCCTAATATACTCCCCTGTGGAATGCCATAATTTACTGGCAGTTCATCACTTGTTACATTATTAATTTTAACACACTGCTTTCGGTTTGTTAGGTAGTTCTCAAAAAGCTTTAGCTGGAGGCCCCTGACTCCAAGACACTCTAACTTCTTGATTAGGATTTGGACAGAGACTGTGTCAAAAGCTTTCGCCAGGTCCAGAATAATAGCAACCGTCTTCTTTCTATTATCAAGATTATGTACTATAATTTGTTAATTCATGGACTGCATCTGAAGTGGATCTATTTGACCTGAAACCAAATTGTGCCTGAGATAATAGACTATTTTTTTTCTAAAAAACTGACTAACCTCTTATTAATTATTCTTTCCAAGATTTTAGACAAAGACGGTAAGATTGAAATGGGCCTGTAGTTATTGACACAGTCTCTGTTACCAGCCTTGTGAATTGGATGAATTCTAGATTTCTTAAAAGCGGTTGGGAAAACTCCAGTACTTAAGCACAAGTTACAGATATGGGTTATATGTGGCGTTAATACATCCTTATTTGCTTTTATGATATCAGATGGAATCATATCCAAGCCAACCGCACTATCAGATTTAAGATTTGATATGACTAATCGCACCTCTTCGTTATTTGTAGGTAGAATAACAAACGAGTTAGGATTAGGTTTTAATGTCAAGGGTTCTGATTGCGGAGCTTTTGGTATGTTTTCAGCTAAAGTTTTTCCTATGTTTGCAAAGAAGTTGTTAACTTGATTTATAGCTTGGCCTGGATCACTCCCGGTTATCAACTCAACTGCATTCTCTCTTGATTTAGTGGTGTAAGTTATATCTTTTATTTCTTTCCATAATTTTTTGTTATTTCCTTTGGCACTTTGGAGCCGTTCTCTTTCGTAATTTCTTTTTAATTTTTTAAATAAAGAACAGCAAAAGTTTCTGTACCTTTTATATATTAGATGTAGTGTAATGTTACTGGGATCTCGTTTTGTTTTTTTATATAGGTTATCCCGATTCTTGATACATTTTAAAACAAGTTAACCACGGTTTAAGTATTATTTTTCGTTTAGATGGTTTAATTTGTTTAGAATTCGAAGATATTAGTATGCGAAGTGATCTAATAAAATAGTCCACAGCGTCATCTGCGCATGCCATCATGTACATGGGACTGAAGTCTGTTTTTTTAAGGTTGTTTGAGAAACTCAGGTAGTCAATACGAGTACAAGTATTAGCAGGTTTATGTTTATGTGTGGTAGCTATGTAAAGAACCACGGCATTGTGGTCAGTAACCTGTGTCTGGAGGATTAGGGAATGAGCAGGTAGTCTCGTCTTTAATAAGACATGATCGAGACATGTTTTAACATGTGTTGGGTATGTGTAGCCGGGTAGAATGCCATGGAAAGCAAGGACATTTAAGTATAGCTACAAATATAGATCAGTGTTATCTGTAGTAATATCTATATTTATATCGCCTACTATTATTATATTCTGGGTCTTTGAATAATTTTTAAGTAGGTTGTTGAGTGATTCGATGAAAATCCTTACATCTTTATATCCTGGAGGACGATAAATCGCCAGTATTACGGCGTTGTTATTAGGTTTAAGGACAAGGCAATTGGCTTCAGTTAAATTTGGTTCTTCGACATGGATCAATAGATTCTATCTGTAATAAATGACAACACCTTCATTCTGGGTGATATTGTTTGTGGTTGCGGAGTGATGGTATCCGTCCATTGGTGGAATTTTGTCGTTAGTGGGTAACCGACACTCAGTCAAGACTATGTAGTCCCAGTGCACCTCACTATTGGCGATTATAGGTCGCAATCCATCAATGTTACAATTTATACTCCTTATGTTCTGATTTAATAGTTTTAGATAAAGCTTAGAATTAGGTAGTAAAGAATTACATTGCTCGGTATCGCAAATTGTTGATTTGGCTACACCATAATCATCTATGTCATCATGGATGTTGTTTAAAACGTTGAATTTTGTATAAAAGAGTCTACAGTTGGCATTATAAGATAGGATGGCTTGTTTGTATATTTTAAATTGAAAGAATAATATGATCCTGGTAATTGACGATTCTATTTTTGATTCTATAGTATAATAATTTGTTTATTAGGGCGCAAAGAATGCAAATATAATCAATCAAGGTGAATATGAATAGACCAGTTTGACTTCCTTGTGTGTATAATTTGTTTAAGAATACCTGTGAGTGTGATGAATGTGTGGTGGTAGAAGAAATCTTTGTGTAGATATATGTTCGTAGGTCAACAACTAATGAAATAAGTATCATGAGAGTTATTAAAGACAATACATATCGATTCAAAAAGCTAGAAGTTACGCATGCGATTAACTTAAGGTTTAAAAAATTAACTATAATAAAAGAGTAACCAGTAACAACAGATAATATTCCTAGTCATGCACTTTCTTTGAGTTTCTCTAAGTCATCTGTGTTATCTATTCGTATGCGCGGTTCATCAGCTCTGCGTCTCAGAAACACTTTACCATATGCAGTCCAGCCCCTCTAGACAAGTGGCAATTCGCTAGCCGGCGTTTGGTGGAATAGAATGACGAATGTATGGGATTTGACGTAAATGACAGTCGATAACGCATGTCAAATACGTCAAATCCTATACATTCGTCATTCTATTCTATCAAACGCCTGCTAGCGAATTGCCACTTGTCTAGAGGGGCAGGCACCCTCATAGTCGTGGTCCTTTGCGAATGTTCTTGCTTAGTAGTGTAAATATTTAGCCTTCTTCGTTAGGGATTCAGCTACGTAAATCGCCTTCATAGGTCCATTTATTTGTAGACTTGTAGTGGTAAGTCGCAAGTCTGGACTTTTTTCTTTGTTGTAAGTTTTAACTGCTTTAATGAGGTTTTCCATCTTAAGAGTTGAGTTAAGATTAACTACAATCGGACCATTTGTTTTATCTTTCAGTTTCATCCGATAAATGTCGTGAATATCAGATTCCTGAATTGGAACACTGATGACTGATCCAATTTTTTTGGTTATTTCGACTAACCTGTTTTTATTTTCTGACTCTAAAATGGGTATATTTCTTAATTCTATTGAGGTGGAGAGTGAGTTTTTTTCTAGTTGTTCTATTTTTGCTTCTAATGTTTGTATATAATTTTTTTGACGCCTATTTTCTTGCTGAAGACTGTTTATTGTACTCAAGATATCATCGTAATTATCGGACAGGTGCTGCATCGAGGCTTTTATGTCTTTGTTTTGTTCCAAGACAGCTTCCAGGGCAGTTTTCAGCGTGTCAAATTTTTCAGTTTGTTGGTCTTTCATATCTTCAATAATATCCCTCAAATCACACATAGTTGTGATATCACTATCGGTGTTGTCTGTTAGTCTTCGTTTTGTTCTACGAGTAAGCTTTGAGTCAATTTTAGATAGGTCCTTTAAAACATGGAGCGCCGAATCGGATCCGTGGTGTTTCGGAGATACACTTTTGGTTGGAGAATGGCGGACGGACATTTCAGCTTTGTTAGCCCGTATAGGTGAAAAGTGGTAGGCGGAGTTAATACCCCTCTGTCAAACCCTTAGATGATACACAGGCGTGAGTAAGTGATAAAAGCTGACAGTTTAGTACCACATAATAAATCTTCCGCTAAATCGCTACCGCCTATGACGTGTGCAAACGTAGCTTTTTGACGTAATGTTGCCGTCTTTCTCCTACAATCGGTCTGCGTTTCTCAATGCACCTTTATTCGCTATTGATTTTTAATTAAAATAATGAATATACTGTTTCTTTTTCTATATTTGTATCTATTTTATCAGAAAATATTCCAGAAAATACAAAAAGTGTAGTGAACCACTTTTATAATACAAAAAGCACAATTGGCTTCTGCTCGGATTTGCTTCTGCAACGCTCTGTATTCAGCTATCCAAGCGCTTAGAAGACTGTTTGAAATTATTGATCTTATTGTAAAAGTGCTAGGTACTAGCTTTCGAAAGATTCAAAGGGTTTGACCTTATTCTTTATTTTTGAAAGTCATTCACTTAACACAAAATTCACTTTAACTGTCTTTTTTTAAGGGTTTTTATTGATTACTATTTATATTGTTTATGCACGGGAAAAGTTTGATAGATATGACATACAATTGTAGATACTTTTGTTATTCTCCAGGATACAGCAAAACCAGTCACCCTTTAAAACCCTTTTTTTGTCACAAGAATGTTGAAAAACATCTTTTGATACACGTGTTTATTGATGATTACCGTCCTCGGCTCTCTTAAGACCCTCATCTAACGGCCTGGGGTCTCAAGTGCGCCTCAGCGGTAATCACCAAATTTACACAATTTACTATTAAAGTAAGAAAATAAAGACAGTCATTAAAGTTTTGTTTTTAATTTTTTAATGTTTACATTTCAGTATGATCGTAAATTATGGTTTTAAGGAATCGATGGACAAAAATACCAACATAATCGAATTGTTAACAATATCATTAAACAATTCGGGCATTGAAATGTTCGATCAGGATATCGACATGGCATTCAGAATTAGCAAAACAAAATTAGAAGCACGCCCAATCTTAGTTGGAATGACAAATACTTGGAAAAATATTGATATTCTGAGAAACAAAAAAAAACTGCCGACAATATTTCAGCAAAGAGGTTTTAGAAAAACGTAGAGAACTCCTACCACATTTAAGGAAGGAACACAAAAAAGGACATTTAACGTTCTTAAAATTCAACAAGCTGATTTTTTTATATATTTGACACGTCGATTTCACTTTACCTTGCCTGATGGTGAGCTGAAGGGAAAGTCTCAGGAAAGAGGACCACCATTATATACACGTGCCATGTTAACAATGGTGACACTCAGCTTGAAGGCCTCATCAGATGCTTTTAAAGGACCCGGGACTGTAGGAAGAGGGAAACACGTGAGCTGGCAAGGAGTTCCAGGTCTTAATGGTGCGACAAAGGAAAGAGTCACCGAACTGCTTGGTTCTTGAAGGAATGTTCTGCACCGTATGCGAGTGACATCTAAGTCCTGCACGTGTTGTCCTGTATAGGAAAGGAGAGGGTAGGACTAATTGGAATAGCTCATCAGAACATTCACCATCGGATTCAAATAAACAATAGCCACTAACTTACATCGAAAACCGGAAGAACAGAACAAAGAAACGAACAACTTATGAACTTAAGGGAAAAACGAATTTACCTTTCTCGACCCGGCTGGTCCCCATGGGAGAGTATGACCAACCCCTTCCAGCTCAAATAATTGGAAGAAAAAGAACTAAGACAACAAGAGAATTATATATAGCTACATTAAACTACCTTACACTCAGAACATCCAAACGACTAACAAACTTGAACTAGCGCTTTCTAAAATAAAGTGGGATGTACTGGGCTTAAGCGAAGTCAGAAGATTAGGTGAAAGTATAGAGGATCGCCGATGTTGTGCCTGTGGTGTGGCCCTAGAATAGCACCACCCCATCACCTCCCGTGGGTGTCGTAAGAGGCGACTAAGGGATTCAAATACCGGAGGATGGGCAGCAGCATCTTTCCGCGTACTAGCCACCAAACTACGATCGCCAACCCGCCTGCCAAGCGTGGCGATTACGGCATAACCCCCCATGATGTTTCCACATCCCAAGAAACGGCCCCTAGTCCCCGGCGGCCCCGCTATTCCTGGCTATGGTAGCGGCCATGGTAACGGCGGAGCAAGGGGTGCGAAAAATCCCCGGCAGATGCCAGGCTACTAACCCCGACGACCTTTGGCCCTGGCAACGTACAACACGCTCACACTGCGAACCGACGAGAAGCTCGCTGAACTCCAGGAAGAATTGAGCAGGTTACGGTGGGATATCGTAGGATTGTGTGAAGTCCGGAGAGAGGGGCAGGACACCATGATCCTCAAATCCGGTAACCTGCTCTTTTTCCGGGAGGGCGACAAACTGTCCTAGGGTGGTGTCGGGTTTATCGTCCACAAGTCCCTTGTCAACAACGTGGTCCGGATCGAGAGTGTTTCGACGAGGGTAGCGTACCTTATACTCAGAATCACCAAACGGTCTTCGCTGAAGGTCATACAGGTACACGCACCGACCTCGAAACAGCCCGACGACGAGGTGGAGACTATGTATGCCGTGTATCCCGAACACACTATACCGTTGTGATGGGGGACTTTAACGCGAAACTGGGCAAACGAAGCGACAATGAGCTGAGAGTGGGGCAATTTGGATATGGAAAGAGGAATGTACGTGGCCATCTGCTGGCCGGCTTCATGGAGAAGGAGGGCCTTTTTATGATGAACTCCTTCTTCAGAAAGCCGGAACAGCGTAAGTGGACATGGCTACACCCTAACGGTGTCACAAAAAATGAGATAGATTTCATCTTGTCGACGAAGAGGTACATAATATTCAATGATGTCTCCGTGATCAATTCAGTAAAAACAGGAAGCGATTACCGGATGGTAAGAGGCACATTGAATCTTAGAAAAAAGCTCGAAAGATGTCGACTGATGAAGTCTACGCTCCGACCAGCACCTATCCAGTTCCAGAACCCTGAGCACTTTCAGCTCGAGTTGCAGAATCGCTTCGAATTGCAAAAATGTGGATGATTACAATGACAGATTTGTGGAAGTTGTCCAAACGACTGGGTCTAAGATCTTCAAAGCCCGTCGTTCAAAAGGAACCAAAAAGATCTCGGACCTCACCAACAAACTCATGGAACAAAGACAAAATTTGGTTCTGCAGTCCTCTGAAGATGCTGCTAAGTATCGGCGTTTAAATAGACAGATCTCCAAGTCCTTGACTCGCGACCTACACCAATTTAATACGATTGGGCGATTGAGAGCAACAAAGGCTCAAAGGTTTTCGCAAGGGATCTGTCTGTTGGTCAAAGCCAACTGACTAAGCTGAAGGCGGAGGATGGCAGAATTATTTCGTCAAAGCCGGAGCTGTTGGAAGAGGTCGAGAAGTTCTACGGCCAATCTGTTAATAATCTGGCTAAAGACCCAAGAGCCAGATTGACCCGACACTATACCGAGGATATCCCGGACGTCAGCCTGTACGAGATTAGAATGGCTCTTAAACAGCTAAAGAACAATAAGGCACCGGGTGATGATGGGATCACGGCTGAGCTTCTAAAAGCTGGTGGAACACCGGTACTTAAAGCTCTTCAGAAGCTATTTTATTCCGTCATACTCGAGGGACGAACGCCTAAGGCATGGCACAGAAGTGTGGTGGTACTCTTCTTCAAAAAAGGTGATAAAACAATTATAGACCCATCTCGCTTCTGAGCCATGTCACCTTCGATTCGCTGACGATATCGTAGTCATGGCTGAGACCTTGGAAGACCTAGGCACAATGCTCGATGGCCTCATTAGAGCCTCCCAACAAGTGGGCCTCAAAATGAACATGGACAAGACGAAAATTATGTCAAATGTCCATGTCGCACCCACTTCTTCTTTAAAGGTTGGAGACTCTACACTCGAAGTTGTCGACGAATATGTTTACCTGGGACAGATAGTCCAGTTAGGCAGGTCCAACTTTGAGAAAGAGGTCAATCGTCGAATCCAGCTCGGCTGGGCAGCGTTCGGGAAGCTTCGTAATATCTTCTCGTCCAAAATACCGCAGTGTCTCAAGACTAAAGTCTACGATCAGTGTGTATTGCCAGCGATGACCTACGGAACTGAGACTTGGTCCCTTACTATGGGCCTCATAAGAAGGCTCAAGGTCACCCAAAGGGCGATGGAGCGTGCTATGCTCGGAGTTTCCCTGCGTGATCGAATCAGAAATGAGGAGATCCGCAGGAGAACTAAAGTAACCGACATAGCACACAGAATCGCCAAACTTAAGTGGCAGTGGGCGGGGCACATAGCTCGTAGAACAGATGGCCGTTGGGGCAAGAGAGTTCTCGAGTGGCGACCATGCGCCGGAAGACGCAGTGTAGGCAGGCCTCCCACACGGTGGACCGACGACCTGGTGAAGGTCGCGGGAAGGGCATGGATGCGGAAGGCGCAGGACCGGTCATTGTGGAAATCCTTGGGGGAGGCCTTTGTCCAGCAGTGGACGTCTTTCGGCTGAAATGATGATGATGATGATGATAGAGGATCGCAAAGAATATATTTTTTATTACAAGGGAGAAACAAAAGGAAACTATTGTATTGGGTTTATGGTCAAAAAGCATTTAGAAAAGAATATAGAAGAGTTCAAGGGAATATCAGAGAGAATAGCTGTACTTAATATAAATCTCCCAGAATATAAAAATAAATGGTCGTTTATTCAAGAATATACCCCCACCGAACATCACGACGAAATCGCTAAAGACCTTTTCTACGTTAAACTTTCATGAGTTCTCCACGAAACGCAAAATAACGTGATGGTAATTGGAGACTTCAATGGTAGAATAGGATCACAACGATCAGGGGAAGAAAATATAATTGGCAAGTTTGGATTCGGTAGAAGAACTAACAACGGAGAAAGGATGATTAGTATAGCCTTTGAACACAATCTCACCTATATGAATAGTTTTCACAAACGAAAGACTAGTGGACATGGACATCATCAGATGGCTTACACAGATATGAAATTGACTACATAGCAACTAATAACAAGAAAGCATCCCAAAATTTAAATAATCTTAATCAATTTAACTTTAAGACCAACCACAGGATGGTAAGAGCAGTAACAAAAAGCAACGAACCAAGAAAAAGCAGAACTACATTCAAAACAGTAATAAACAATACACCAGACCCAAACCTAGTAAAAAAATAAATAGATAAAAAATACAATAAAAAAATATATGAAATAATTGGACGGGTGCGTATCAAAGCAATAAAACCTAGGAATAGTTACATAGAAAATGAAACAAAAAAAACCTTATAGAAGAAAGAAGACAGCTACTTAAACTCAAAAAAGACAAACAAAACCTTAGAGCTATATCAGAAGTAAGCAAAAAAATTAGCAACAGTATTAAGAAGGATAAAACTAAGCGAAGAGAAAACGTTTTAAACTACCATATAAGGGTTATTTTAGCGCTCGAACGAAATGAAAGCGCTAATAGTTCGAGGGTGAAACGGGCAATTTCACCCTCGAACACATTGTACTTTTCATTTTGAATATAAGGCAATTAAAATAGTAGTTTTTTTATTTTCTAGTCTGTTCACCACTTCGTAAAATCATTGTATACTTTTAAGTATCTTTCTGGCAAAAGATTTTCGACTACTGTATTTTCCTCGTTTTTCTATAACCGAATCCGGGGTCAACATTTCAAAATCCCTTGCACTAATTTTTAAACGAATGTTTTCCAACAAAACCGAGATTTTTATTTTGGCACAGCTTACAAAGTTAGTATCCCGCCAAATTAATATAGTTTTTTTTTTTTATCTTTATAAATGGAACATACATGCCGCGTATTGTGCATAATGGAAGAAATAAAATGACACTGGCTGTTTATATATTCACAAGGCCACAGCTTTTTTCTTTAAGTTTTTTTTTTTATTATGTAGAATTGTTCCTAGCTGACGACGTAACCAAATTTAGTTCTATTTTAAGAGTTTATTCCAGCCAGTCTTTTCCGTCCTAGGATGGTATGCAAATTATTCCACCGGGGTTGAGAAATGAAAAGAAGAAAGAAAGAAGTTAAGTTAGTTAAGTAGTTACATATCATTATACTATCTAGATTTGTAAAACACACACTTACTTGTAATTGGGTAAGTATCGTTAGAACAAGCATAGTCCAGCATTTGATCTGTCATGCTTTTAATGGTTCTTGTGGCGTGATGCCTCCCACCGTCCGCACAAGGTCCCACGACGTCATAAAACGTGTGATAGCAACTTTTTATTTGCGGACTCTTGTTGCAAATCCTAAACAAACAATGAAAGTAAACATTTTAATCTGTAATAAGGAAAGGAGGGAAAGGCATCTTCTTCGAGGTTGTAGTGAAATTGCCTCGGTGAAAATAAATCTCTATGAAAAATAGTAGTGAAGCTCGAAACCTTAGGCCCCGCCTTCCATATAGAAAGAGGGGTAAGACAGGGAAACCCGCTTTCACCCACTATTTTCATATCCATCCTCGAAAGCATCATGAACAAGTTGGACTTTTTTGTACATACGCGAAATCCCCACGGATAATCTCATTAGAAAAAATATTTATTTTCCAAATAAATATTTTTTCTATTAAATTTAAAATTTAAATATTTTATGATTGGAATAGCCAGTCCAGCTAGTTATAGAGGTGCTTGTGCAGGTGTAGAAGCAGGAGCCGGGGCAGTGGTGACACAGATATTTCTCAAGTACGGTTTCGTTCAAATGCGGTTGCGTTGAATGACCCGCACTTAGTCAGATATTATTATTATTATCTAAACGTTAAAATTTCATAATTATCAGTCCGACGTACGACAGAGAAAACGCTCTACTTAACTGAACTCAAGTGATGTACGCCATACCCTCACACTTAAGATATATTTAAGGTTTTCGCAACATTTTCACTTAAAATAGGCATCAAAACTTGAAGAGATTTACATCTTCATGGTTTTTCACATTCTTTATGATGTTTGGCACTTTAGAGAATTAATAGTTATTATTAAATGTTTGGCACCTAAGATAAAGTGTGCTGTATCCAAAGTGCCAAACATCATAATTTATTTTTTTGTGAAAAACCATAGAACAATAAACATGAGCTGTAGCAGTCCCAACACGTTAAATAAAAAGTTAGATACTGAACAACGCTGTTAATACTTACTTTTTGAATATTCTTTTGTACTGGCGTTCATCCTTGGCCAGGATTAAATCTCTTACAATCGTGTTCCCGTCACTATTCTCTAGGCATGTAATAAACTGATTAGTGGCGGTCTGAAATACAAATCATGTGATATATGCATATGTGATGGTCAAGGTTCTCTTCGGTTAGGTTTGACCAAAGCCTTCGGGCTAACCCCGAAATCTGAAAACAGGGCCGTTTTGAAATGCATTCAAGTAGAAACCGGATTAAATCCGCCAAGAAATAAATCTGAGGATTGACTAGTCAAACATGGACAAGGTAGGTAACCATGCGGAAGATTATTAATGTTATAATACTACCTCGCTTATAGGCTCTCTCTCATTTTGCTGGTTTTGATACGAGAATGCTAACTAACTACATAAAAGGTATTATTATGCGAACTTCGAATTAATATTTGAAAAATTATGTTATATTTCTTTTAGGGTAACTAGTAACATAAAATCATTGTATAATATATAAAACCGTTTGTTTTCCTTGGTACCATTAGACTATAGTTTAGAATTGACATATAAATTGTCAAAGTGAACAGAAAAAGTAACGTTAATTAAAAGAAACTTGGTCTCCCCTGAAGCAGAATTGTGTTCATATGCCTTGTGTTCAAAGACTATGCCCAATATAAGTAGATATTGACAAAGTTGGATAACCAACCTCTATGTTTCTGTAGCTTACGCCGTTCTGCTCACATATATTTCTCACCAGGGCTGTGTTCTCCTGCAATATTTGGTTGATATCATAGCCGATAATTACGAAGATATCTTTAAAGATATCTGCTGGTACAGGGCTGCCACATCTCTTCAGCTGTAGTTCTATGCACTGCTCAAACTCAGCAAAAGCCTGCAAATACAAAAATAATATAAGATCTTGATTCAGAGATAAAAACAAACAGCGGCTGTAACATGCGCTTTTGCGGCGTGATGGTAGTGCAATTTAACTACTTTTCAGTAGGTACTTTTTCCAACTGTATGAAAGCCATTAATTTACAAATGTAAATATAGAGCGACGGAATCGGACATAATTAATTATGCTTTATTAGGAACCTATGTTTTTTTATACCACTTAGGTATATCACAATTGTAATCAAACAAACCTAACCCCTCGTCCAAACTATGCTACTTGCATTGCTATTCATGCGAATAAAGCCCTATTTTCCACGCACTCGCGTTATCGCGTTGTTCCGCATTACAGTATTCGCCTTGCAATGGAAACTGCTAATAAATTTCGTGTCTCTGTGTGTATGGATGTTCATTTGTGATTCTTTCATGCGAAAATCGTTTAAGAATCCGGTAATTTGGCACAGATTCGATATTTCAAAAGGAATTACATACGAAACGCTACATTGAAATTTCATAGTTTAACTTACAGGTTCTTTGGGATGCTTAGCCAGACCCATATAGTTTTCTAGAAAGCCATTGGAACACTGCAAAATCTCATTTTTCGTGCTCTCTAAGCACTGCAGACCATCATTCGCTAAGAAAGCTAAAGAAAAAATGACATGGATTTCATTATTGTTATCCTCCTGGCGTTACTTCCGGCCGCAACCAACTCTCTCATCTCCGTCCGGCCTCTAAAGTGGTATTTTGGAGACTGAGTACCTAGGACTAAAGCTAGACTAGGGCTGTGTTGATGTGCGAGGTAGACGGTATGCGTAGTGAGACTGCGATGTGCTATGCAGTTGAGCGGCGTGAAGATGTTCTTGCTGGCACGTTTCTGATGCCATCGCTGCTCGCTGCTTGTATCTTAGCATAGTTGTTCCGTTATCGTTAACACATTCCTCGCACACACGTCCTCGGCACACATTCTTCCTTTATTTTGTATTGTACCTACGTACGAAACCTAAGACGCTCAAGTAAAGACGGAGGCTGTGGGCATCCGAGCCGTCTTTACTTGAGCGACGTTGAGTAAAATTAGATATATAAAGTGATTCAATTGGTTCTTAACAAATAGTAAATCTCTCATTACGCATTCTCCTATACCTCTGTTGGAAACGCAGCCTATCCTAACGCTAAGATGAAATAGACTGTCTGTTATAAAGCTCATTGAGAAAATTGCTTCATGTTCGAGCAACGGGAAAGCCGAATGAAAGATTTTCCTGTTAGCTAAAAAAAATTAAGGTATTGTCATCTTAGCATCTAGACCTGTAATACTATTTTTAAGAAAGTTTTTACACTTACATGTAATTGGGTCACCACCATTGTAACAAACGAAGTCTAAAACTTTGTCGATAGCGTTTTTAGTGATTTTTAGTTTAGTCTCGCCGCCTGCACAAGCGACCACCACGTCGAAAAATGTGTGATAGCAAGTTTTTAGCTGCGGAGTCTTGGCACAATACCTAAGTAAAAATATATATAAAGTAGACACAAACGTAACTTTGAATGCGTAAATATGGTGAGTGAAGGATAGACTTTGATTGAAATCAGATTTCCAAATTAATGTGTAACGATAAAATTGTGGTAATCAGTATAAAAAGTGGGCCACTTGACTTCTAGTAGTTTGCCAGGGCTATTTAATAATTGACCTGACTCAAACCCAGTCACAAAAACACAATTAGACAAATTCGGTCCCAATATTTGATTAAATACTTAGTACACCGCTCGCTGGCCACCGAGATTTTGAGGGGGATTTGTTGGGATTCACGGGATGAAGAGTAAGATTTGGTAGCACATCCTATCTAGCACCAAAGCTTCATATTTTTAGAGACATTAAAACCGATGCAATAGTTTTCCATATCCATACTATTATTGTAAATGCGAAAGTACCTCTGTCTGTCTGTCTGTCTGTAAATTTCGCTTTCACGCCTAAACCACTGAACCGATCTTAATGAAATTTGATACAGAGGTGGATTGGAGCTTGAGAACGGACATAGACAACCTTTTATCGCGAAAAAGGAGGTAGAAGGGGGTGGATCGGGTTAGGGGATGATAGTTAGTAGAAACATTTGTTATTTTTATTTGAGATGAATAAAATTATAGCTAGGGAACCGACATAGGCTACCTTTTACCGTGCAAAAGGGGGCAGAAGGGGGGGGGGGATTGGGCTGGAAGATAAACTTGTCATTTTTCAATCGCGCAAAAATAGGGGTAATTAGGGTATAAATAGTATTAATTTCTTTTTTTTGAAGGTATCCCCAGGTCGAGAACAGAGGCGAGTAAATATAAAGTTGAGTAGAGCGGCTAATTTAATACTCAATAATAAATAGCGATAACCGACGTCCACGCGGGCGGAGCCGCGGGCAACAGCTAGTAACTAAGTGCGAGTGCTACCCGCAAGTGTGTATGTAATCAGCTAACAGTAACAATGTTGGTGCTTGTTGTGTCTCATTTCATCAGTCTGTTTGTGTTAAAAAACCTATATCAAAACTATTGAAAAATCTAGCTAGAATGAGTCCATGTAACTTTATGCAGACGTGTATTAGAATGAGCGAACTATGGTATGTACTCGTGCCTGCACTACCTATCTATTGACCTACATTGTGAACGAATGAATAAATGAATGAATGAAAAGCTCTTTATTGTATGGTACACAAAATAAGAAAGAATTATAATTTAATGGTAGGTGCAGTTTTTATAGTCAGTTTAGCATACAATTGGCGGCCTTATCGCGCAAGGCAATCTCTACCAGGCAATCATGGGATGGAGTTAATGAGGATAAAATAACCACTACATTTTGAGGCAAAAATAATTATTAAAAGATTGTGATTACTCATTCCATAAGAAATATACTTATTGCAGAAAGTGTGTTGAGCGTAAAGTATTTAATACCTACTGTGTTTAAAGGATTTCGTTGCTTTTGTGTTTAATAGTAATACCTACCCAAATTAATGTATAAGGACAAAATTTACATACAGTTTTGTTATTCTGAATTTGTATGATCTTAATAATGGGTGGGAACTAGTTAGTGAACCAACATGAAATAATAAATATCTACAATAATGAAATAATGTATTAATATAATAATGTAATAAACTGTGACATGCCTAAATAATCGATTAATAATAAAATGATTATGTGTCTAAGTAATTAATTTAAATGTAATGTAAATAATTTTAGTATATAAATACCAAATGGAGATTTGCTATTTATAAATCAGAGAGCTTCATCTACCAACAAACTTTAATACAATTTGGCATAAGAAAATATTGTAAAATTGCATTTTTACCGTGTTTTTTTTTTGATTTATTATTTTATAAAACACAAACTGTTTTAACCACTCTGTAAATGTTCTTCAAACGCTTTACAAAACCGTATTTAGTCGATCTTAGCCACAAACTGTATATCGCTGCTATTTCTGATACTTACTTTTGTATTACTTTTTTTAATTGCCCTTCATCATGGACCGGTGATAATTCATGTTCAAACATATTAGTATCCACGCTGTTCTCTGTTATACATTTTTCAAACTGATTACTAGCTATCTGAAATAAAAATGGCAACCTTTTATGTATGTTGTTTACTAAACCCACCTACCGCACGGGAGATTATTAGTTTTAATAATAAACTTCTAGTTTAAAGCAATCCACAGGGTTATGTCAGAATAACCAAGTCTTGGTCTTAGATCGACCAAGTAGTAGATTAAATGTCAAGATCGTTTAGTGACAAGCAGTTCAGTTTAGCTAAACGCACAAAATACTAGCCTACGGTACGGCTACGACGGTATTTTGAAATAGAAAGTACCGGTCGTTGTAGCCTTTCACAAAATGTCAATTTTCAAGGAACTACAACCGCTTTAGCTTGTTCAAAGCCCGGTCTCAATTAGGTTTTCACTAACTAAGCTGTGTCACTCTCGCGTACATTTTGTATAAGAACTTTTTGAAGACCGTGATATGGACGCCTGTCGCCTGTCCGTGCCACGCCCCGCCACATCTATGCTATGCTATACATCTGGCGTTTCAGGCCCAAGGCTGTGTCCAAAATATTGATAAGATTAATAACTTACCTTAAGTTTTGCATAGTCTACGCCGTTCCGCTCACATATATCTTGCAGCAATTTCGCTTGCGGCAATTCCGGGAAACCTTCCGTCGACGCCACTGAAAACATGTTTAGGTAAAATTGCAAATAAAACTGCTCTCTTAACAGCCTACCATGGTTATGTCGCGCCCACTTTGCGATAGGGTGTACTCTTTTAGGGTAATGCCACAAATTTCAACGACGTATTCATAGCCCAAAAGAAATGTATACGAGCCATCTGTAAATTGCAACGAACAGATACCTGTAAAACAGCATTTCCAAATAAATAAATATCCCACAACATTTCACACAACGCTATCTAGACCCGTCGTGGTAAGCATTGATTTAGCTTGTGTTATAGAATCTAGAATGCGGATAAACATACTTAGATATTTTGACCCTCTGTATATCTATGAAGTAAATATTTCCAACCGCGTAGAAAGTGAACGCTCAGCAAAAAATATTTAGTGCCATCAAAAACGACGGTTTATCATAAAACTGTATAATATTAGGGGTTAAAGTATGAAATTGCCGATTTGTACTGACAAATTGAAATTCGTTTTTTTTTTAATTTAACGTATTTATTTAGTCAAAATAATTACCATTATTATCTATACATTGCTGCCATCTAGTAGGAAGGTCATTTATGCCTTTGCGATAGAACTCTGGTGATCTAGATTCGACAAACTGTGTGAAAGCATTTTGTACTGCCTCCTGAGAAGAAAACTTTTTATCACATAGAAAATTGTCCAAATCACGAAAAAAATGATAGTCTGTTGGAGCAAGGTCTGGCGAATACGGAGGGTGACGGATAGTTTCTAATTGCAGTTCCTGTAGAGTTAAAACGGTTTCTCGTGCTGTATGAGGTCTCGCGTTATCATGGAGCAATAATGGTGAAGATCGATTCATGAGTCGGGGCTGTTTCACTGCTAGTTTTGCTATCATTGTTCGGAGTTCGGCACAGTAGACATCTGCCGTTATTGCTTGACCAGATCGTAGAAAGCTATAGTGAATAACACCATGCTGAGACCACCAAACAGTTACCATTACCTTTTTATTGGTAAGCTTTGCTTTAGGACACTGTTGTGGCGTTTCACCTGGGGTCAGCCATTGCATTTTTCGCTTACGGTTATCGTAAAGAATCCACTTTTCATCACATGTCACAATTCGATCCAATATTCCTTCATTTCTGTATCGATTCAACAAGGCAACACAAGTTTCAACACGCATTTCTTTCTGCAGATCAGTCAAATCATGAGGTACCCATTTTTCACATATTTTAATTTTATTGATTTGACGCAAATGAGTCAATATTGTTGGTAAGGTAACGTTAAACCATGCAGCTAATTCCTGGGTAGTTTGGCTCGGATCGGCTTCCACCATGTCTTTCAATTCATTGTTATTCACCTGTGTGGACGGCCTTCCTCGTGGTTCGTTCTTCAAATCAAAGTTTTCATCACGAAAGCGTTTAAACCAAAATCGCACGGTGCGTTCATTAGCAGTCCCCTCTCCAAACGCAACATTGATATTGCGAGCTGTTTCTGCCGCGTTAGTTCCGCGTCGGAACTCGTATTCAAAAATCACTCGAATTTTCGAAGTATCCATCTTTCTTGTCTAAGCTGAATAAAAAAAAACAACTGAAAGTCGATAATCGAATGTTGCACATTTTTAAATGAAGAACTACATAGGTACCATGTGGAAAAAGTTTCACTCAAAAATCTCAAACCATGAAGGTTCTATGTCAATTCGAAGTACCTATTACAATGAAACGGCAATTTCATACTTTAACCCCTATTATATAATGGCACCTAAAATAAATTACCAGATGACATTAAACATTGCAAGAATATTCTTGGATTTAAATCAAAACTTTTTAAATTACTATGTACCAAAGCAAACCATTCTGTAAATGAGTAGGTACCTAAACGTGAGTCAGTTAACTCTCAACATCTATATACTTATATAAAAATGAATCCCTATTTTTCTTGGTCACGCCATCACACCTAAACCACAGAACCGATTTTGATGGAATTTGGTATAGAGATAGATAAGACATAGGCTACGTTTGGTTGCGATAACCGACATCCACGCGGGAGGAGCCGTGGGCAAGAGCTAGTGCCTAATATACCGACATTTTAATTTTTTCATTTAACATGATTATTCTGACATTTTATATTTGGCAATTATGTTCTGACCTAATTAACTTAATTGGATTCTGCACATATTTATCTATTTTATGATGAATTCATTTAGTATTTTGTATACCTTTGGCGGAACATAGCTTTTTTTTGCCGTGAGGCAAAATGCTATGCTGGACTCCCACCGACTAAAAACCCTCACGTACCGCCTAATAGTCTGCGGTTGGGAGCCCCGGGTAAGCCCTCGGAAGGATGTCCCATGACTACTAACAGTCCTACGGCTGCAGCCTTGCCTAGGGGGTGGTTCGGGTGTTATCCCGCGTTTATGGGGAGGGGGAGGTCGGGTGTAATCCCGCTTCTTAGGGGGGGCGTGCGTGAATCCCTTCCCGTCACGCTGCCGACATGGGCCTGCTTCTTTAAGGACGGTGAGCAGCCCACTTACCGTCCTCAGGACCTCGGTCTTGGAGGCCAATGGTCTTCGGCGAAGACACGTCGGCGGCCCCCAAGCCACCGATTGCGGAACTCGGGTGGTAGAATTCTCTCCCGCTCCGACCCACCCGCCTCTTTCACGAGCATGACCTGCTCGCAGAAAGAGGCGGCGCAGGCCCACTTAAGCCCGCTGGTGACCATAGCTTGCAACATGGTCTTGAGCGAGAGAGTGTCCACGTCCAGACCCACCACGAGGACCTGGTGCTGTTCCGCCGACACCGTGCACTCCACCAGGGTATGGAGCGCTGTGTCGTCGCTGCTGTACTCGCAGTGCTGACACTCGGCCGTGGTTTCATCGAGGGCTCGATGCCGATGCTGACGCCCCCTACCTGTAGGCTGGATCCCGCAGGTGGCCCCATCCGAGGTCCGTGGAAGCACAGAGCCTCGGATATGTGAAGGGTGACCTCGCGACCCAAGCGGAACATAGCTTGGACTAATATACTTTATTACATCTATTCTGTCACCTATGCTTCAAGAAATAAATGAATTTGATTACGATTCTGCTATAATGAATATGTAAGGCCTTTTTTGATTAGTTTTTGCACATTCATTACATTACATCTGAGCGCTTCCGTGCTTTAGAAGGCACGTTAAAAGTCGGCCCCGGCTGCCAACAGTCGTTAAGTCAAACACTAACCACATGAAAAAAAAACAGAAACATAAAAGAGGCACGCTTCTCAGAATTATTCTCATGCAAAAACGGAGGTCACCAACAATAATTACCGAGACCTCACAGAATCTACCAACTGAAAGATGATATTCAGGTCTTCAGCAGGTTGGGAGATTACCCGGCAAGGTTGGGAGATCATCACGACTTTTTCTGTCACAAACAGAGGAGGTTGTACCTATTAATAGCCGATTAATAGGTACAACCTCCTCTGTTTGTGACAGAAAAAGTCGTGATGAATGTATGAGATTTGACACATTTGACAGTAACGACAGCACGTCATAAACGTCAAATCCCATATATTCGTCATTCTATTCCATCAAACGCCGGCCAACGAATTGCCACTTGTCTAGAGGGGCTAGCCGGCCACGCGTTCGGACGAAAAAGGTGGTCAAAGCACTAAGGGAAAGAATTCGAAGAAATCCTGTCCGAAAGCAAAAGATTTTATCTCGAGAGATGAAGATAGCACCCAGAACCATTTCGCGTATTTTAAAAGATGACTTAGGACTTGCAGCCTATAAGAGAAGCACTGGTCATTTTTTAAACTGATAATTTAAAAAAGATTAGGGTGGTAAAATCGAAACAACTACTGAAGAGGTACGCTTTGCGGATGAGGTCACAGAAAAAAAAAATATGGGTGAGAAAAGGCAGCAGTCATATGATGAGACGGTTGAAGGACGTGACCATGCCAGCAATTACATTTGATGGTAAAATCATTCCTGTCACGCTTGGTGTTAAGAACCTGGGCTTACACCTTGACTCAACCTTGAGTTGACGGGTTGAAGTCACTAACGTTTGCCAAAGGGTGACTGGGACACTAAGGACTCTCTACCGCTTTTAAAACTTTCTGCCACCCAAAACCAAGACAATGCTTATGCAGACTTTAATCTTTCCTATCTTTGACTATGTTGATGTGTGCTATTTTGACCTGAATGCAGATCTGCTCAATAAACCTGACCGACTTCTTAACAATTGCATTCGATTCGTCTACAATCTTCGGAAATACGACCACGTATCGGTTTATTTTGTTGAGCTGTGTTGGTTACCCATACGACGGCGACGCAGCCTGAGAGCTGTCACCTTGGTCTATACATTGTTAAATTCCCCCCCGGCCCCGTCCTACTTAAAATCTCATCTCCACCTTCTCGGGTCGAACCATACTAAAAATCTACGCTCCTCTAACAATCTTCTTTTTCACTGTCCCACTCACACTTCAAGCCTTGTCCACTCTTCCTTCTCTATACAAGCCATTCTCCTTTGGAATGCGCTTCCGCTAGTCAAGTCAGGATGTCTCCAAATCGCTCTACCTTCAAAAAGAGAGTATACTTGATTTATAACGAACCTGGCCAGATGGACCGATGACCTGAGAAAAGTGGCTGGGACGGACTGGATGCGGAAGGCGGAGGATCGTAGGAAATGGCGCTCATTGGGGAGGCCTATGTCCAGCAGTGGACTGCAGTGGGCTAATTGATTGATTGATAGGCAGAATAATATTCATAAACTTTTCCGTATGTGTGTATACATATGTGTGTATAAATAGATATATTGTATAGATGTGTATTATTTATATATAGGTCTATTTACACATTAGTGTATGTTATATATATTATCTAAATTATATTTAAGTATACTTATTCATATTTACTGTTTGTACACCGTACTAGATTAATACTTCGAGCATCTACCTCGACAAATCTCTGCATCACCCTAAGGTTGACTGGTAGAAAATGCCCAGGGCATTAAGTCCGCCTTTGTACATTTAGTTTATTAATTGAGCAACAAAATGACCGTATTTATGCTCAAAGCTCTAAGGAAGCTTCCCAATTAGTCGATAGAATGCAACGTGGGCATTATCCGACTTCAGTGATGGTTTGGTGGGGTGTTAGCCATTAAGGAGTGACTGAGCCATATTTTTGTGAAAAAGATATCAAAACATCGGCACAGTCGCGCGCAGATAGCCGTATGCTACGCATGTATCCTTATCGCGATAAATAAATTGTTCCGAAAGTTTTACAGTTACCCTCAAGTTTTAGTATTATTAACTATGGAGGAGGAGAATAATAGTGATGAGGACAATTTAGGTGATTTACGTGAAAAGTCTGATGCCGATATTATAGATGAATGTGAGCGGGTGTTGAAAAGTTTATCAGATTATGGAGAGCAGGAACCAGGCGGTTCGAAGAGAATGCGTGAGAAAAGTGAGGGTAGTAGTGAAGATGGTTTTACTACCGTAATAAGGCGGAAACCAAAACGTTTGGCAAGAAGTGAATCCTTTATTAATAATAACGCAATGGAGTCAAATACAGAAGAGAAATAAAATATTTCTATAACATCTTTGGTACCTTTACCAAAGCAAATGGCTATGGCCAGACTTTTGAAGTCTGAAAATATAATTAATGTTATAAATATTAAATATAAAAACCCCTTTAAAGTTATCATGCAATTTGAAAAGGTGGAAGATGCAAATAAGCTTATGAATAACGAGAAATTTCGAGAACTTGGTTATAAATGTTCTTCTGCTTTAGAAACAGTATCGTACGGCTTAATAAAAGGTGTTGATCTAGAAATATCAGACAATGAAATATTGGAAAATCTGAAATCTACAGCTGAAATATTAGCTATTAAGAGACTGAAACGATACGATTCAGGAGGAAAGTGGATAGATAGTGAGTCTGTTCGCATCTGTTTTAAAGGGTCTACCTTCCCGGCATATGTATATGCATATGACTGTCGGTTCAAGGTAGAAACCTTTGTTTTCCCAGTATCCCAATGCTCTGGATGCTGGAAATTTGGACATTTTATTAAATTCAGCCCCACCAAAAAAATCTTATGCCCTAAATGTGGGGGAAACCATGTAAATTGTGAGATTCAAGACTATACTTGCCTTAATTGTAAAGGGCCTCATATAACTATAGATAAATCATGTCCAATGTATTTACAAGAAAGGAAAATCAGGGTAATAATGTCCCAAGAACATGTCCCATATGGGAGAGCTAATGTAATATTTTTAGAGCGGGAAAGAATTAAGAAGAAAAGAAAAGATTATGTACACATGCAGAAGAGTTTAAATAATACAGAGAAAACTTCAAGTTCAGCAATAAACACTCCTATATTCAGCAATCATAATCAAGAGAGTGTTCAGAATATGGAGTTTGAGGAAAATCAACGAGATTTAGAGAGTAATGACGATGATAGATCAAGAAGCCCTGTTATAGGACAGGACTCTTCAAATCCAAAGAAAGGACGTAAGGCAAAAAATAATGGTACCAAAAATCAGCGTCAGATACAAGAAAACTCACAGGAAAGTTTTACAAATGAGGACAGCCACACAAAGTACGAGAAGAATAAAAAAGATAGCCAGATGATACTCAATAAGATTTGGATTAAAATACAGAATATTATTATGTTAAGAAGTTCGTTCGAAGAAAAGGTTATTGCGGTAATAAAGTGTATTTTTGAAGAATGTAAGACTTTTGTTAAGAATTTTATATGGGAAGGAAACTGGTTAGAGAGTCTATTGGGTAGTAGTCATGGATAGAGTAAGTACATTATCTATTAATATTTTGCAATGGAACGTTCAAAGTCTTAGACCGAAATTAATAGCATTTGAAGCATTGTTAAATCGTGAGAAAGTACATGTAGCAATAATAAGTGAATCCTGGTTAGATGCAAATTGTAATTTAAATATTAGTCAATAGAAGATATTTAGACAAGACAGACATGACGTCCATGGTGGGGTAGCAATTTTAGTCCATAAATCTATTCAAGCAAGGCCTTGTCCCATATATGTATTTAAGTAACTCTGGAATAGAAATATTATATATTAAATTAATTAACTGTAGAAAATTGGAAAATATTATAAGTATATATTGCCCGTCATCGGTGAGTACAAACCAAGCAAATTGGGACCAAATATTCTCTCTGTTCTCATCTAAAACTATTATCGCCGGAGACTTTAATGCCCATCACACCAATTGGTCCTATAAGACGGAACAAAGAGGATCCCAATTGCTTGATTCAATATTGGATCATAATTATACGTATTTAAATGATGGAAGACACACTAGAATTAAATTAGTGAATAATCAAGCTCAGAAGTCGTCACCAGACATTACCTTTGTATCACCAGATATAGCCACCGAATTTGCTTGGAATGTACTTAATGAAAGTCTAGGTAGTGATCATTTAATTATTAAATGTGTTATGCATTATACTGGTACTTCCCAGTTGACTAAGAGACGCAATTTTAAGAAAGCTAATTGGGAAGACTACAGTAAGTTTTTGATAGAACCATTTACTACAAGTTTTGATAATTCTTTAGATTTACAGCAAAGATACAGTTATTTTGTCAAACAAATTCAAACGACGGCTGATATGTGTATCCCATACATCAAAATTAATAATAACCCAGAAAGCCATTTTAAGCCTAAATCTTACTGGAATTCAGAACTTTCTAAGGTGGTTGCTGAACGTAGACTCGCACTGAGTAGATTTCGTAGGCATCCCACACCACAAAATTATGATATTCTTAAGAACAAAATTGAGGAGGCACATTTACTTATAAAAAAAGCTAAAAATAATCATTGGCAAAAATTTTGTTCTGAGATAGACGAGACAGTCTCAGTTTCAGAAATGTGGAGGCGCATGAGGTGGTTTAAAGGTTATAGAAAAGACAAATATTATCCTTCAGAAGAACAGCAAGAAGAGTTGCTATGTTCTCTTGCTCCAGACTGGGCTATAGAAAGAAGACCCGAGTTTGTATCAAGGAATCCATTATTAGAATCAAATATAACTTATCCTGAATTAATTAACTGTCTTAAAGGGAAAGATACTGCACCTGGCCAAGATGGTATAACGTACTCCATGTTGTTTCATCTTCCATATATCGCCAAAAGCTATTTACTTGACATATTTAACTTGATTTTAAAATTCGGTTTAGCCCCAAAAGAGTGGCAAAACATCAGTGTAGTGCCTATACCTAAATATACGAGAGGTACCCAAACTTAGGCCCATATCACTTATTTCGTGTGTTTGTAAAACCTTCCATAATATCTTGGCTAGGCGGGTCGAATGGTACGTAGAACATAACAATATAATTTCAACCTTTACAACTGGATTTAGGAAATCGCAATCCTGTTTAGACTGTTTAGTACGCTTAGTTACTAGTATACTGTACTGGCGCCTGACCTTCCAACCTATCCCCGGGCAGACAAAATGTTACCATCCTGGTTACCGACACCAAATTGTGGTGTCGTCCTGGCCACCAGGCATTAACTTGTAGTGTGTAGTCTTGATCCACGTCATCAAATTTTAACGTGTAATCCTGGCTTACGGCCCCAAATTGTAATCACCCCGGTCCTAGATCACGTCACCAAGATGTAATGTCCTGGTCACGCGGGACCAAATTGTAATAAACACTGCCTTAACCATAGTAATCCTGGTGAGCGGCAGCAAATTGTACCGTGATCCTGCGTCACAGCTCCAATACGTAATAAAGCGGTGGTCATACCCGCGGCATTTCACCACACTAAATAAATCGTCTATATTGTTAATCCTACTTTGGCCAATGATCGTATAATGGTCAGAGGAGACCCTAGATGAGCCCGCATATCCCGGATCCTATAGAGTTCTAGGAATGCTGGTATTTATATAATGAAACATTACTATACAATTACTTAATTCTACCCCCACTTACTTTAACTGATTTATGTTAAGGTACAACAATTTCTCAATGAATGAGTCTCTCACAAATAATTTTCTCACAAGCAACCTACAACCGTACTAGATCCTAACACTGCCCTAATTACTACTACTGTGGCAAACAACCCGAATAACTTTATTGATCTAACTTTTTACATTGTCGACTTAGTGTTGCAAGCCTAACACTGCCCTAATCACTACTACTGTGGCAAACAATCCGAATAACTTTATTGATCTAACCTTTTACATTGTCGACTTAGTGTTGCAAGCCTAACACTGCCCTAATTACTACTACTGTGGCAAACAATCCGAATAACTTTATTGATCTAACCTTTTACATTGTCGACTTAGTGTTGCAAGCCTAACACTGCCCTAATTACTACTACTGTGGCAAACAACCCGAATAACTTTATTGATCTAACCTTTTACATTGTCGACTTAGTGTTGCAAGCCTAACACTGCCCTAATTACTACTACTGTGGCAAACAACCCGAATAACTTTATTGATCTAACCTTTTACATTGTCGACTTAGTGTTGCAAGCCTAACACTGCCCTAATTACTACTACTGTGGCAAACAACCCGAACAACTTTTGCTCCCCATAGGCATATACTTTGAATTTGTTAGTTTTTGTTTCCCCGTTGACACATACTTTGAATTTGTTAGTTTTTGTTTCCCCGTTGACACATACTTTGAATTTGTTAGTTTTTGTTTCCCCGTTGACACAGGCTCCACCAATCGCCGTGTGCAGTGGGATACTACCAACTTTAAATATCCCCCCTCTATCCTTTTGTAAGCACGTAGCCCCAAATGGAACTTACGCGCCTTTAGAGAGTAGGATAGCCGACTCGCATTCTCCCTCCCCCAATATCTGAATCCAGACAAATGTATACGTCTAATTAGACTTGAATTAGAAAGGCGTTGCCAATTAATTCTAATTCAAGATAAGATTATTTCTTTCACAATATTGTCAAAACATAGTATGACTAGTACAGATTCAATGAATAGTTTCATGTCGTAGCGCGGTCTGATGACCAATCCATCAAATGAGATTCTGTGTCCGAAATAGGATCTTTAACATGTCAGAACTGACTCATACTTGTCACGTGCATAAACGAGATCGATATAGTGTCCCTGGTGTAGAAGACAGCCATATCTAGGGTCAATTGCCCAAATCAATTAAGGTTCGATACAGGTTCCAAATTAGGAAAGCGCTCTGCTAAGGTGAGCTAGATGTACCTCGCCAAAATGATTCCTCGGCTACGACGCTCCGAGTAATAAGTATTATTTATAGCATAGTATTTTATTCAAAGTCAATTGGTAGATCAGTCAAACAAACTTCTCATTTCGGAATAATTTCCATTACGAATTTGATTAATTATGATGTGGGTGGATTTAAAATATGTTATGCCACCAATCTGAGTTTCATTGAGACCATACTAAGTCAGTTGCTAGGCAAGAAGAACATTAGCAACGCGGTCCAACGACGGCTCGCTTATAGGTCTAATCCGAATACAACGAACGCCTACTAAAATATACAACACGATAGCTCGTATACAATTTACTCAAATCACGATTTCACCACGGCATTAACGCACGAAAAACCTTAACTAAATCAATCACAAGCATCACCAAGGAATGATATGTCACATCACCAAGCAAAGGCCCGATTAGCTCAGAACCGTTACAATACTAGTCCTTACTAATACACTTCCTAACCTATTCCCATTGTGTGAGTGCCTACTCTACCCCCAACTTAGAACTTCTGTTCAACCAAACTAGGTGTAACGTC
Source organism: Eilema caniola (assembly GCA_949126895.1). NCBI lineage: Eukaryota > Metazoa > Arthropoda > Insecta > Lepidoptera > Erebidae > Eilema > Eilema caniola. The sequence goes on from OX421467.1 coordinate 21,565,662, forward strand.
ACCTTATTTACATTTAAACGTGTGGTGTGTTGTGAGCCTATCATGTATTGATGGTATTCCATCAACACTCCTGCTCTGCTATGGGTGCAAGCTAGTTAGGCTTGACTGGCCTATCCTCATAACTGTGTGCTTGCTTCAGTCCACGAGCCGAAGCTCAGGGATGTGAACTGAAACCCTAACGAGATAATAGTTAGTGTATATATAAATAGATATATAAGACTGAACTGCGAGCTCTGTAAGTTCTGATCCAGGCCCAATTGGACGGTTCCACTTCGACGGTACCTACCCATCACAGAACAAACAGTCACCCACATTCAGGAAGCTTTTCCGATCCCGTTTCCACAGGTAAAATCGGAATGCCGCCCGCTTCAAAGGTTACCGGCCCCTAGCTATTCAGATAAATATGGAGTTGTTGCCACCGTTAGGTATCCCTCCATAACCAGGCACATCGCCATGGGTTTCCTACGGGAGAACTAGCTAAAACACCGCAGTGCTACCCTCAACTACTAACATAACAAAAGATGATAAAACGACAGCAATGACTTTACGAATGCACTGCCAGACTCAACAGCACAAGACAGTAATAATACGCATACATTTACACGTACTATCCCTGCCCAATGTAAGGTGTCTTCATTTTCGTAAAGGCCCTAAGTCCTGCTCCGATCGCGACCCATCCCAATATTCGACGCGAGAACTAGCCTACCCCACGCCCTAGTCGTAACAAATCTTAATCGCGCACCCTTGTACGTATCACGCCCATCCACACACAAAATCAAGATTTACAATTAATTTCAACAATTTCAACATAATAAAGATGATAAAACGACCGTAAGGACTTTACGAATGCACTGCCAGACTCAACAGCACAAGACAGTAATAATACGCATACATTTACACGTACTATCCCTGCCCAATGTAAGGTGTCTTCATTTTCGCAAAGGCCCCAGGTCCTGCTCCGATCGCGACCCATCCCAATATTCGACGCGAGAACTACCCCACACCCCAAGGTTTACAATAAATTTCGACAATTTATAATTTTTACAGAATTATAAAACTCTCGGCGGTACATTGGAAAAACTCTAAACTGTTCGCGTTAAACGAAGATAGCTAGTAATTCGTTTATTACACAACACCGGCAACAATTTCATATAATTCACAAAAGGAATTTAACACTATTTCTTTACAACGATAGAAATATATAACTTACAAAGACAGTCCGCCGAGCCGTACCCCTTTTAGCTATCTGGATCGAATGAATGACGAAAAAAAAGTGCCCCGCGCCTCCAGAAGACCCATCTTTTAAAGGCGAGGTCTCCCTTCTCTAAACTAACCTCGCCGTTTCTAGAACTACACATCATCCTTCATCCAATCGTGAGCTATTTCCGGCAAGCCGCCTCAGCGAATTTGCTCCTTTTTTATAAAAACTCCTTAGTTCATATGATTGGAATAAGAATAATCCAAGATAATGTCTAACTAATTTTCCAGTTAATTATTCGTATACTAATATTTAGAATTCGCGACTAGTGCAATATCACAGAAAATGCAGCCAATAGAGATTCCTGGTTACATCAACCGCAGGATCAGTAGCAGTTGATGTTAAATCTTATTTCAATTTTTTTTTTACGGATAATCTTACGTTATTTCGCTACCAATAAGACAAACATGGAATTTAATTATTTACAATAAAGGAAATGGCTCAATCGCAACGCCATCTAACATCCCTCTTAAATACCACACCCATTTTTTTGAATTTTGAATTTTAGCTCCATCTACCCATCTAATTGTGAACTACTTCCACTTAACGACTGCAGTCCGTTACATCCCGACCCCCGAATCTTTATGAAGGTACATTCTCTTTTTTTTTTTTTTTTTTTTTTTTTTTATTTATGACCGGAATAAAGATTCTACTAATTTTAATACAGAACAATAAAAGACAACCTGATTTAAACCTCACACGGGCTGCAAATCGAGGTGAAGATACTTCTTTACCCACAGGCCCCCTTTTTTTTTGTATATTTCCCGCTTAGCTAGAATCCAGTCATCCCACACATTAAGTGTCTGTGTAGTTTAACCATATCAAGACAAACCACTTCTCAGTCCCGATACCAAGCTTGATAGTAGTCCCGCAACACAAACTATCTCCTCGAACCAGGACATGACAGTCTAAAGCAAGGAAAGCCTGGTTGTGAGGCAAGCTCAGTCCTAGCGACTCAGAGTAAAAGTTTGTGGAGCGAACCTATCTTACGTTCTTCCACAACCAATTACCCCATCCCCCAATAATAAAGTCACCCCTTAACAGCCGTCAAACATAGTAGGTGCAAACGGTCCACCCCACTTGGCTCGAAACCCAAAAGCATTTGCCCCGAAAATGGCGCATGTACAGTGTAGCTCGTTATAACCTAACTGTATAGTTGAGGAAGTGTGAAGGTACCTTAACGGTATGCTTAGACCTCGGATTCATCAATCTCGAGCCCGTCTATTATCCTAACTCTTAGCAATCCTTCATAATTCCGCTTGAGGTGCATGCAGAATGACTAGACTATAACCAAGCCTCGCGATTCTACTCCCCATAGTGCTGGTTGGGAAGGCCCTTCACACTGAATTTAAACAAGTACTCATTCAACATACAACCTTTCCATGACCATTCCTTAACGTGAATATTCCTTTCGCTCTAACATAACCAACTTCCATGGTCATTCAGACTACCAACCAATCAGCACCCGATACAAACGCATAGTTATTGTTTCGTAATTTTAGGAATGCCCCAGCTTTTGCAAGGAAAAGTGGATTTCAGTATCCCCCTCTATTGCACACCACGCGTGGCAAATTGATAAATTTTGATTAAGTCTTAAAGTCGAACTATAACGAACCTTACTACAATTTTTCCTTTTGTAATATTTAATTAATTTTTTTTTTTTTTTGGTAAAGCCACCCTGCTCCCCACCATCTGACGGGATGAGAATATATTTCGTTAACAATTTAGGGTGAAAGTGACTAATGTGAAACTAAGTGAAAATTACTATGATCAACTCATTCACATGATGGACTACTGCTCATACTATCAGATGGGCTTCACCCTATCCACCAAATTTATTGATCACATTTTTTTTTTTTTTTTTTTTTTATATATATCCTCAGAACAGATCTAAATTATTAATTGAATATAATTTTAAATCAATCCTACTTACTAGTTCTACTTAACTAACTACATTACTTAAATCTACAAATTCTTACATACTAAGTAAAGTAATTGCAAAATCTAATCAACAATTCAAGCTTAAGTTCACGAACCTTCTCTTCTCTTCCCGATCCAGCCCCAGCCTACTGCGTATAATATCTAGACAGATGTATAGTATTGAACTTCCCCCGAACCTCATTAGTTTGGGGGTCTAACAAAATGTACACATTTTGGTAAGGATTTCCCGCCACTACATATGGACCTTCATACAACGCCTCAAACTTCTTGGTTACCTTTAATTTCGCGCTAGATTTATTTAACTTCCTAATTTTTACTAAATCGCCGACCTGATATTCAATCAACCGATATCTACCATTAAACTTCGCCTTCCGTTTTTCCCCAGCCTCTTGTAGATTCTTACGCGCTATCTCCCTGACTTTCTGTACGTCTAGCTCTCCATTACTCCTACCTATAATTTCGTCAAACGACAACCTCGTAGAAGTTCCGTACATTATCTCACAAGGGGTAAATCCTGTGCTTTCATGATAAGTGTTATTATATAGCTCCTCCAACTTGGGAAGAGTCTTTACCCATCCTTTGTGATTCGTGCTATTATATGTCCTAAACAAACGCCCTAATTCCCTGTTGACTCGCTCTACTGTATTTGGTCGTGGGTTCCTAACCGTAGTGTACACCACTCTAACCCCCAACGTTTCCATGCCCTCTTTCCACACTCGACTAGTGAACTGGGTCCCATTATCCGACATTATCGCCTTCGGCTTTATTATGTCGAAGAACCTCTTTGCCTTATTAAACACTGCCACCGCCGTTGCCTTCTTAAGCTCAAAAAATTTGACAAACTTACTAAACGAATCCTGTAGAACGAGTATATAATTCATTCCAAATTTACCCGTAGGGAGAGGCCCGTATATATCTACCATCACTAAATCGCCAATATCTCTTGTAATTATTGAACAGCATGGGCCTACTTTGTTTGAATTAGAATGCTTTGTTAACTGACATACGTCACAAGTCCTCACTAAACGTTTCACACTCTTAGTTAATCCTTTCCAATAAAACCGATCCCTTATATACTTTATCACCTTGTAACCTCCCTGATGACCCATTTCGAGATGTACTTGCCTAACTAATCCTTCCCTAAGGACATTTGGTAAGAAAATGACTTGTCCCCTTTCACCCCCCTTATCTATATACAAAACGTCATTAATCAATCTACACCTACTCGCCAAACCCGCTAACTCTCCTCTTGTGCTGGCCGTACTTATCTGATTAATTAACCTACTTATCTCTACATCAGCCCTTTGTAATTCAGGTAGTAGTTTTAATTGGTTCAGTAATTCTTTATTTCGTTGCGCTTCCATATATAGGATGCTCGGTGACCTAACCTTTTCTTCCTGCAAAAGTTCCCCTTTAGGAGGATAGCGCGACAATACGTCCGCGACCACATTATCTCTCCCTTTAATATGTTGTATTTCATACTGAAAATTCTCTAAATAGTTAATCCACCGAGTTACCTTAGCGTTATATAACCTCCACGTCTTGACAAATGCCAAAGCCTTATGATCCGTCCTAATAACTACCCTAGCTCCCCTCAGATACGTTTCAAATTTCTCTAAACAACAGATTACTGAATAGAACTCCTGTTCAGTCACTGTCCAGTTTAATTGAGCCCCCCTTAATGCCTTACTATAAAACCCCAGCACCCTCTGCTGATCATCATCGCCTACCTGATATAAAACCCCTGCTAATCCCACCTTAGAACAATCCGTTTGCAAATAGAAAGGTTTAGTAAAATCCGGATGATGCAATTGGATAGTTTCTAAGAACAAAGCTTTAATTTGTTCGAACGCCCTTTGTTCGAGTTGACCCCAACCCCAGCCTTTACCCTTCTTCAACAAATTATATAATGGTTGCGCTTGAATATTAAAGTTAGGTATAAACTTCCTATAAAAATTACATAACCCCAAAAATGCCCTCACATGCTTTATCCTTCTAGGTATCGGAAACTCTTGTATAGCTTTAACCTTATCTGGGTCAGTGTGTAATCCCTGAGTAGAGATGATGTAACCCAACATCCTCACTTCCTTACAACAAAACTCACATTTCTTTAAATTACACGTTAAACCTGCCTTTTGCAATTTACCCAAGACTATGTCCAAATGTTCCAAATGTTGTGTGAATGACCCTGTCGTTATTATCGCTAGGTCATCTAAATAATTAACACAAAATTCCCTGACCTCATGTCCTAATATTATATCCATGGCCCTACTAAAACTTCCCACGGACGTTTTCAACCCTTGGGGCAACACATTATAAACGTAGGACTTCCCATTGAAGGTGAACCCCGTATATTTTTTACTATTCTGCGTAATAGGTATTTGGAAATAAGCATTATTCAAATCTACTACACTTATATAGTTAGCCCCATGGAAGGAATTCATGACATCAATCTGTAGTGGTGGTTTCTCCGTTTCTGCCACCATATATTTATTTATCTCTCTAGCGTCTAATAACACTCTAATCGAATCATCTCGCTTAATCGTAAAAGTCAATGGACTACAATAAGGAGTTGCAGATCGACTAACTATCCCCAAATCTTCCATTTCCCTTAGCTTTTCTTCTACTCTCCCCCTATAAGCATATGGCACCGGATAATTTTTCTTAACAATAGGTACATCTGAACACATCACTATCTCGTGCTGATAGCAGTTCGCTCTCCCTAAACGCGAAGTGAACACACCCTTATATTTATGTAACAATTTTAGCAAGCTATTCCTCTGTTCTGTCTCTATAGCAACTCCGGTCTCTAGACTTGTCCAGACTAGATTATTAAACTCGCTACAACTATCCATGGCTGATATTAATTCCTCACTCTCCCTTAGGTCGGCTCCCTTTACTTGCTCTAAAAACGGTATTACCTCTCTTTGCCCTGCCTGATCCAGAACTAAACCTCTATCTATTTTTCCCGTGTTGATAGTTACTTCATTCCCCTTTAACCAATCAAATCCTAAAATCAACGAATTAACTAGGCCTGGAACTACTACAAACCCCATATTTTGTACACACTCTCCTAGCTTTAAAGGCAATAGAACTATTTTCTTAATCTCTCCGCTCCTATGACCCACAGCTGTCTTAATTTTAAAGGGTCTAATCGGCATCCACGGTATTTCGCGACTCCTATCCGACCTCAGTACATCCCAGAATTCCTCTGAGATGCTGGTTATATCACAACCAGTATCCACTAATCCTATAACCTCATGATCAAAAATATGCACTATTACTTCTGAACTAAAGGTTCCCTCATCGCGTTCTGTAGACCTTTCATCAAATACCGCCTCTATCGACACAGGATCGCCTTGTCTCAAAAGTTTCTGTTCAATATTTAATTTAATCACATCAACTATTTGTTTATCGATAAAGAGACTCTTTGGTTCTACTGTTCCAAAACCCAATCCCTCACGTATACCACGAGTAGTCATCTTCGCCACTAGCGGCGCCCTAATACCGTTTCCTACCTTACCTAAAGCTAGCCCTGGATTCCAACCCATTTTGATCATCATATCTAACGCTGCGCTCCCTGTGACTGAGGCTAGATCGGGAACAGAACTTCCAGCCTCTACTAGTTTAAACCTGCGGGTGACGCTAACGCCGATGTATCACTCTGCACTACCGTTGCCACCTGCTCACCAGACGGTCGAGTTTTGCTTGGCTTAGGCCAACTGCGATAGTCCTGACGAGAATCCTTAGCCCTTTTCTCCGGTATCCTCTTCTCGCCGCCAGAGGTTGGAGTTGATACAGCCTCTTGCCGAGCTATATCGTCCATCCCTCTCAAAAACTCCGCTGTTTCAATGATGTTATTCAGCTTGGACGTATACCATCCCTGTTGCACATACTTCGGAAACTGCCTAATTATGTCCCCAATCAGTTGTTTCTCGGAAAACTTATAAGTTAGCATCTGAGCCTTCCCGGTCAATCTTAGGAAATGGCCTAACATAGTAGGCGACTCCGCTTTATTCCAAACTCCATGCACTATAGACCGGCGTAATTCGTTCTGTTCGCTTTCTCCCCAGAAGGTAGCCAAAAAGTCCGCCTTGAAGTCTTGCAATACGCTCCAACGACATTTGTAAACTCTTGCCCATTCTCTGGCTTCACCCACTAGACATTCTTGTATCAAGTCTAATTGATTGCCGTCCCGACCGACCTTTCCCAAATATGTTGTTAGGTCTTCCAAAAACGTCACCGGATGCACATCGACTTTGTCTCCGAACTTGGGCTTCTCGAACGTTACATTTCTCACATGGTAGTTTATGTTTCTAGGTAACTCCGAGTTGACACACTCTACGGAGATCGAGGGTTCCCCATTTTCCCTTAATCTAGGAGAGTCTGTATATAGTTGTTGATTCAATTCCGGATTAGCCTGTTCCCTAACCACAGACAACGCTTCTGTGGGCACTGCCCCCCATTCGCGACTACTTCCGCTTCTGTCTGCTGGAGAAGCTCTTGTCTCACTCATCTCAGCCCTTAACGTCTCCAATTTCGCAGCTAAATCTTCTATAGTACGATTCAACTTCCTATACCGAAGGTTAGCTAAAGAAGTGTTCACATTCACACTTCTCCCCTCCGGTCTCCTTCTAGCTTCAATTGTCCGTCTCACACGCCTAGATGTGGTAGGTACAGGTTCATTGGGCGTCGTAGTTTGCCTTACAGGACTAGTCGTCCCTTGCTCACTTGTCCTGTTTTCCCCATAACGGGCAGGCGCCCGCCTTTTCCTGCTCGGCTTATCCATACTATATTTATCACTGATCGAACACTCAAAGAACACTACACGTAACGATTCGTCAATACAATCACTATAAACTCCCTTTTAACTTATAAATTTGAACACCACTTTCAGCTAAGACTCACGGCTCATAACCGGAACTATATATACACGATAAGTTAACAAATAATACATTATAGCGTTAACTGTTGGTTGGGATGCCTCACTGTCATACAATGTTGCACTCCAACGATATGTGTAGGTATTTCAATTCAATAAATGTTTCTCCCGAGTTCGACCTACTCAAGTCTATAAGATACTTAATATCGACCCCCCAACAATTCGACTGATAACATCCTAACCCAGACTTTACGACCCCCCATTGTTTATTATTCTCACCATTTTTCATTTTACACTAAATTCACCCCAGCATAATTTCCTAGAGACCCTTACCTATAATACAGCAACAAATTGTACGGTATGCAACATACCGTACTCCTACCCTCAACTAACCCACAACAAACAAACACAATGCCAACGACCGATGGTCAGAATATAGTGTCTATCCCGAACACTGCAACGAAATTGTCCCAGACTCTGATCTCAGGTCTCGGCTCCAAATCGTACTGGCGCCTGACCTTCCAACCTATCCCCGGGCAGACAAAATGTTACCGTTAATGTGATAGTTAATGCCTGGTTACCGACACCAAATTGTGGTGTCGTCCTGGCCACCAGGCATTAACTTGTAGTGTGTAGTCTTGATCCACGTCATCAAATTTTAACGTGTAATCCTGGCTTACGGCCCCAAATTGTAATCACCCCGGTCCTAGATCACGTCACCAAGATGTAATGTCCTGGTCACGCGGGACCAAATTGTAATAAACACTGCCTTAACCATAGTAATCCTGGTGAGCGGCAGCAAATTGTACCGTGATCCTGCGTCACAGCTCCAATACGTAATAAAGCGGTGGTCATACCCGCGGCATTTCACCACACTAAATAAATCGTCTATATTGTTAATCCTACTTTGGCCAATGATCGTATAATGGTCAGAGGAGACCCTAGATGAGCCCGCATATCCCGGATCCTATAGAGTTCTAGGAATGCTGGTATTTATATAATGAAACATTACTATACAATTACTTAATTCTACCCCCACTTACTTTAACTGATTTATGTTAAGGTACAACAATTTCTCAATGAATGAGTCTCTCACAAATAATTTTCTCACAAGCAACCTACAACCGTACTAGATCCTAACACTGCCCTAATTACTACTACTGTGGCAAACAACCCGAATAACTTTATTGATCTAACTTTTTACATTGTCGACTTAGTGTTGCAAGCCTAACACTGCCCTAATCACTACTACTGTGGCAAACAATCCGAATAACTTTATTGATCTAACCTTTTACATTGTCGACTTAGTGTTGCAAGCCTAACACTGCCCTAATTACTACTACTGTGGCAAACAATCCGAATAACTTTATTGATCTAACCTTTTACATTGTCGACTTAGTGTTGCAAGCCTAACACTGCCCTAATTACTACTACTGTGGCAAACAACCCGAATAACTTTATTGATCTAACCTTTTACATTGTCGACTTAGTGTTGCAAGCCTAACACTGCCCTAATTACTACTACTGTGGCAAACAACCCGAATAACTTTATTGATCTAACCTTTTACATTGTCGACTTAGTGTTGCAAGCCTAACACTGCCCTAATTACTACTACTGTGGCAAACAACCCGAACAACTTTTGCTCCCCATAGGCATATACTTTGAATTTGTTAGTTTTTGTTTCCCCGTTGACACATACTTTGAATTTGTTAGTTTTTGTTTCCCCGTTGACACATACTTTGAATTTGTTAGTTTTTGTTTCCCCGTTGACACAGGCTCCACCAATCGCCGTGTGCAGTGGGATACTACCAACTTTAAATATCCCCCCTCTATCCTTTTGTAAGCACGTAGCCCCAAATGGAACTTACGCGCCTTTAGAGAGTAGGATAGCCGACTCGCATTCTCCCTCCCCCAATATCTGAATCCAGACAAATGTATACGTCTAATTAGACTTGAATTAGAAAGGCGTTGCCAATTAATTCTAATTCAAGATAAGATTATTTCTTTCACAATATTGTCAAAACATAGTATGACTAGTACAGATTCAATGAATAGTTTCATGTCGTAGCGCGGTCTGATGACCAATCCATCAAATGAGATTCTGTGTCCGAAATAGGATCTTTAACATGTCAGAACTGACTCATACTTGTCACGTGCATAAACGAGATCGATATAGTGTCCCTGGTGTAGAAGACAGCCATATCTAGGGTCAATTGCCCAAATCAATTAAGGTTCGATACAGGTTCCAAATTAGGAAAGCGCTCTGCTAAGGTGAGCTAGATGTACCTCGCCAAAATGATTCCTCGGCTACGACGCTCCGAGTAATAAGTATTATTTATAGCATAGTATTTTATTCAAAGTCAATTGGTAGATCAGTCAAACAAACTTCTCATTTCGGAATAATTTCCATTACGAATTTGATTAATTATGATGTGGGTGGATTTAAAATATGTTATGCCACCAATCTGAGTTTCATTGAGACCATACTAAGTCAGTTGCTAGGCAAGAAGAACATTAGCAACGCGGTCCAACGACGGCTCGCTTATAGGTCTAATCCGAATACAACGAACGCCTACTAAAATATACAACACGATAGCTCGTATACAATTTACTCAAATCACGATTTCACCACGGCATTAACGCACGAAAAACCTTAACTAAATCAATCACAAGCATCACCAAGGAATGATATGTCACATCACCAAGCAAAGGCCCGATTAGCTCAGAACCGTTACAATACTAGTCCTTACTAATACACTTCCTAACCTATTCCCATTGTGTGAGTGCCTACTCTACCCCCAACTTAGAACTTCTGTTCAACCAAACTAGGTGTAACGTCACCTTATTTACATTTAAACGTGTGGTGTGTTGTGAGCCTATCATGTATTGATGGTATTCCATCAACACTCCTGCTCTGCTATGGGTGCAAGCTAGTTAGGCTTGACTGGCCTATCCTCATAACTGTGTGCTTGCTTCAGTCCACGAGCCGAAGCTCAGGGATGTGAACTGAAACCCTAACGAGATAATAGTTAGTGTATATATAAATAGATATATAAGACTGAACTGCGAGCTCTGTAAGTTCTGATCCAGGCCCAATTGGACGGTTCCACTTCGACGGTACCTACCCATCACAGAACAAACAGTCACCCACATTCAGGAAGCTTTTCCGATCCCGTTTCCACAGGTAAAATCGGAATGCCGCCCGCTTCAAAGGTTACCGGCCCCTAGCTATTCAGATAAATATGGAGTTGTTGCCACCGTTAGGTATCCCTCCATAACCAGGCACATCGCCATGGGTTTCCTACGGGAGAACTAGCTAAAACACCGCAGTGCTACCCTCAACTACTAACATAACAAAAGATGATAAAACGACAGCAATGACTTTACGAATGCACTGCCAGACTCAACAGCACAAGACAGTAATAATACGCATACATTTACACGTACTATCCCTGCCCAATGTAAGGTGTCTTCATTTTCGTAAAGGCCCTAAGTCCTGCTCCGATCGCGACCCATCCCAATATTCGACGCGAGAACTAGCCTACCCCACGCCCTAGTCGTAACAAATCTTAATCGCGCACCCTTGTACGTATCACGCCCATCCACACACAAAATCAAGATTTACAATTAATTTCAACAATTTCAACATAATAAAGATGATAAAACGACCGTAAGGACTTTACGAATGCACTGCCAGACTCAACAGCACAAGACAGTAATAATACGCATACATTTACACGTACTATCCCTGCCCAATGTAAGGTGTCTTCATTTTCGCAAAGGCCCCAGGTCCTGCTCCGATCGCGACCCATCCCAATATTCGACGCGAGAACTACCCCACACCCCAAGGTTTACAATAAATTTCGACAATTTATAATTTTTACAGAATTATAAAACTCTCGGCGGTACATTGGAAAAACTCTAAACTGTTCGCGTTAAACGAAGATAGCTAGTAATTCGTTTATTACACAACACCGGCAACAATTTCATATAATTCACAAAAGGAATTTAACACTATTTCTTTACAACGATAGAAATATATAACTTACAAAGACAGTCCGCCGAGCCGTACCCCTTTTAGCTATCTGGATCGAATGAATGACGAAAAAAAAGTGCCCCGCGCCTCCAGAAGACCCATCTTTTAAAGGCGAGGTCTCCCTTCTCTAAACTAACCTCGCCGTTTCTAGAACTACACATCATCCTTCATCCAATCGTGAGCTATTTCCGGCAAGCCGCCTCAGCGAATTTGCTCCTTTTTTATAAAAACTCCTTAGTTCATATGATTGGAATAAGAATAATCCAAGATAATGTCTAACTAATTTTCCAGTTAATTATTCGTATACTAATATTTAGAATTCGCGACTAGTGCAATATCACAGAAAATGCAGCCAATAGAGATTCCTGGTTACATCAACCGCAGGATCAGTAGCAGTTGATGTTAAATCTTATTTCAATTTTTTTTTTACGGATAATCTTACGTTATTTCGCTACCAATAAGACAAACATGGAATTTAATTATTTACAATAAAGGAAATGGCTCAATCGCAACGCCATCTAACATCCCTCTTAAATACCACACCCATTTTTTTGAATTTTGAATTTTAGCTCCATCTACCCATCTAATTGTGAACTACTTCCACTTAACGACTGCAGTCCGTTACAATACAAATTGGCTTCTCAAATGAGATACCAACTGTGGCATGTTTTTTGGATATAGAGAATGCGTACAACAATATTTCAGTAATTCAAACTGTTAAAATGTTAGATGAGCTCAATATGGGACAGTCTATTTGTCGTTATTTTTGGTACTTTTTAATTGGAAGAAAGATATCAATTAAAACAGATGAAGGTACTAATATTTATAAGTCTGTCAGGTTCACTAGTAAGGGTTTGGCCCAAGGAGACCCAATATCGCCATTAATTTTTAATATTGTAACAAGTAAAATTTGTCATGCCATTCAACATGTTTATATAGCTCAATATGCTGACGATTTTGTTCTGTATACTAGCAATATTAATTTTCAAACCTGTGAGAACAATTTACAATGCGCGTTAAACAGTATGATTAAACTACTAGATGAACTAGGATTGAACCTCTCTGCAAATAAATCAAATGTATGCATTTTTAAAAGAGGACGTAAAACATACAATGTCAAACTTAAAATTGATAGTCGATATTTAAACTCTTCGCGCTATGTTAAATATTTAGGTATGTGGCTAGACAGGTCCTTGTTATGGCATAAACACATTAATGAAACATTAGAGAAAACCGTAAAATTTTTAAATCTCTTTAAAGTTTTAGCAGGAGGGTCATGGGGAATTCATCAAAATCATTTAAGGAGGTTATATTTGTCTTTGATCAGAAGTCGTTTGGATTATGGGTGCTTTTTATATGATAACAGTGCGAAGTGTAATGTATCAAAGCTTGACAGAGTTCAAAATCAGGCTTTGAGGATTGTGGGTGGTTTTATTAAAACTACTCCCATTCATGTCATGGAGTCGGAACTGTGTGTCCCTCCTCTAGAAGTAAGAAGAAAATACCTAGCAATTAAATATTGTTTGAGGTGCAATTCATGGTCTAACAGCGTAACCTCAGCCTTGTTGGAAACCCTATTTGGATTAAGTGTCAATAGGTGTTGGCAAAACAAAAAAGTACCTCTCCTCGCATTAAGTTATGAAAAGACCAAAGAAAAGAATGTAAGTTCATGTTATCCCTTGGAAATGTTTAATTTGGATATATGGGTTAGCTACATAGACGTAAATAATATAGTAGTACCTGTACTGAAATCTGTTCTACAGGCTAAAAGAACTTATGATCCCAGTTTTCTGAAATTTAATATTCTAAGAGAGTTATATGACAACTACAGAAATTGGCATACGCTGTACACTGATGGTTCTAAAACTAGTAATAGTTTGGGTGCAGCTTTTTATGACCCAGGTAGAAACCTAAGAAAATGCTTTAAAATTAATCACCCTGTTTGCATCATGATATTGGAGCTCATTGCAATTTCGGAAGCATTGTCATATATTGATCAAGTTGAGTTTTCAAAAGCGGTTATTTTAACCGACGGTAAAAGTGCTTTATTTCACTTAGTTAAATGTTCGAGAGGCAAAAGAGGTCTACCAATCGCTTAAACAGCTTTACAAAAAATTCATAACATCACTAGGAAAAATATCCAACTAAAATTGCAATGGGTGCCGTCACATGTCGGATTGAAGGGTAATGAGGAGGCTGATAAATTAGCAAAGCTCTTCAAGGAGAGTTTTTTGAAATCTTACCTTACTATACGGAAATTCTTAATTTTTATAAAACATATTGTCATAACATTTGGGAAGAATATTTCGATGAACGGTCAAAGGAAAAAGGAATTTGGTACAAAACTATCCAGAGTAAGCCGCCTCGTTACCCTTGGTTTGGCCAGTCTAGCCTTAATAGAAACTTAGTAATTACAGCCTTGAGACTGCGTTCTGGTCATATCCCATCACGCAAATTTGGATACATGATGAGAGTAGTTGACTCGCCTAACTGTTTAACATGTGGCACAATAGACGATGTCCATCATTTGCTCTTGGAGTGTGAACGGAATCGTAGTGCTAGGGAACAACTGTCTTTAGATTTTAATATAATATTAGAAAATATAGGCTCTTTCCACAGTATTTGGTCCGCACCTCATTCGGACGCTGCAAAGTGTGTTTATGCTATGTGTGTAGAAAGTACTTGGTAAATATTTGTGAATAATGTAATTTTGTTACAATAGGACTGGCATGTCTTACGACAAAAGTCCTGTAAATAAATAAAGATAAAAAAACAAAAAAAAAAAACATCGGCACAAGTGTATCAAGATACCTTTCTTGAGAAGGTAGTTAAGCTCCTTAACAACACCATGTCCAATAACCAAGTATGGTCCTTCCAACAAGACTCGGCGCCGGGCCATAAAGCTCGGTCCACGCAGTCTTTGTTGGAAGTGAACGTTTCGGACTTCATCAGTGCTGAAGACTGGCCGTCGTCTAGTCCTGATCTTAATCCGCTGGTTTATGATTAATGGTCAGTTTTAGAGAGTACGGCTTGCTCTAAACGCCATGATAATTTAGAGTCCCTAAAACAATCCATACGATTGGCAGTGAAGAATTTCCCATGGAAAGAGTGCGTCCTTCTATTGAAAACTGGCCTCAACGTTTAAAGGACTGTATTGCAGCCAATGGAGACCACTTCGAATAAGCTTTTTATATTATAAATTGTTTTATATTTATGTATTAAACTAACACACCGTAAAAGTCATAAATATTATTTGTAATAAAAAAAATGTTTTTCTTCGTGGCAATATTTATGGCAAGACTAAGTATAATAAAACACTTTAATGTCTCTCTCGCTCTCTCTCTATTTCTGTAAATTTAGGATCTGTTGGCCGTGTCGGTAATATGAAAAATAAAGAGTTAACTTACTCAAAGCCAATACTGCGAAAATTAACATTTTCACGTTTCACACTCGACACAAGCAGTAATATCAATGCATAAATACTACAAAATCACCCTATTTTATACATTAGAACAAGGAAAACGTTAAGAACAATAGACTGACAATTAGTTGATCACATTTCAAATATTGGCCAATATTTAACCTTGATATGACCAATTGTAATCATAGGCGAGGTAACATGTTACCTAGCGAACATTGTATTTCTTTCAAATATTATACCTACTTGGGATTACCAAAGTTCAAAAGGGGTAGTGTAAAGTTAAGTGTTTAAGTCAAAGTTTGTGAGGTTAAAACCTGTGTCCTGCGGTCGCCATCTTGTATAAAAGGGGGCGCGAAATGCAAATTGTTTATTTTCTCTATATCACTCACTGGGTTGCGGATCAAATGGTCCGCAAGCCAGCGGCAGGTTCTCATCACTAATAGGTGATCGGGTGAAAGTCGCATGCTGACGACCACGAAAATTCATAATGCCACTTTCTTAACCATTGTACGAAGTATTTCCCGGGAGGAAGTCAATGTTATTGACGACACAATCTACTAGCTCTACTCCGGTTAGGTCATTGAGGAAAATTTCAATTAATGTCGGCAGTGTAATGGCCACGATTCGAACCCGGGACCTCTCGATCGTAAAGTTGTCTCCGTAACTACACACACCGGCAGAATTAGCGGAACACAAAAAAGAAGAGTACAAAATAGTTACCTTAATTTTAAACAAATAATAATTAAACATGAAACAACAGTTAAATTAACAGGCTTTGATATTAATTTGCAACAGGATACTTAAACTTTAATAAAAAAAACTTAACTCGTCGAAATGCATTTTCCTTAGATTTCGCAGTGACAGAGAAACAGTTGAAGTTTTTAGATTTTATGACGGTTTAAAATTAATTAAATGAATGTTTAATAACGAGTGTTTCCCCCTCTTGCCCTGATTAGGGTTTCCAACTGTCTGGGCATGCTGCGAATGATGTTATCAATGATTTCTTGGGGCAACCTCCGCCATTCTTCAAATAATGTGTTTCGCAGCTCGCCCAGATTGTTAGGAGGTGGCATTCTTGATTTGAAACTCCTCTTCAGCAAGTCCCAAACGTGTTCAATCGGATTCATATCCGGGGACCGTGCTGGCCACTCCATCACTGTAACACCAACATGGTTTAGGTATGCCTGTACTGAGCGAGCACTGTGAGCCCGAGCATTATCCTGCATTAAAATGAAGTCGTTACCAATAATGGAGCAAATGGCACAACATGTTCCTCTGAAATCTCCCTGATATACCAATCAGCAGTCAGATTTTCAACGTCAGCTACCACTAACTCCGTGAGAGCTCCTAAACATATCCCTCCCCAAACCATAATTGAGCCGCCGCCATACACTGTATTTTCAAAATAAGACTGTAAATAACGCTCTCCTTTGCGTCTCCATATTCACTGCCTTCCATCAATCTGATTTAACAGAATTCTGCATTCATCAGTAAAGAGAACCTGTCCCTATTTGTCAAAATCCCAATCACGCGAGCAAATTACAGTCGGTTTGTGCGATGGTGTCTCTCAAGTTTTGGTGCTTTGGCAGGTATTAATGAACCTATACCTACTAACTTCTTCGAATCTTCTGCGAACTGTCCGCTCACTCACTCTTACTCCTCAAACCTCCTTCGTCTCGTGCCTCGTAAGTCTCGTGTTCCGACGAACTTGAAGCTGTAGAAAACGGTCATCTCTCCTAGAAGTACACCTTTTCCTGCCTTGTCCTCTTCTCCTCACTAAAGAATTCTGCTACGATGAATTGTTGATAACGATCGACGAAGCCTTGTGGCAATCGATCTGTAGGATTCACCATTTCTTCTCATTTCTGGTAGCGTTATATCAGGCATACTTAGATGTTAGTAACTTATCAATAAGCGAGAAAACACAAAAGGCTCATAAAACTGCAATTCAATGTTTTTTAAATGGAATTTTCGAAATTTACGAACATGGAAAATCTACTTCGATGTAGTCGATACAGATGTATGAATGAAAAATTAAAACAAACGAATAAAAAAAAATACTGTTGATATATATGTTATATTTCCAAATTAGATGTTTTTAAAAAAAATCTGTAAAAAATGATAAAAAGTAATGTAACCGGCCAGTGCTACGAAAAAAATATATTAAATTTACGAATAAATATACTTCCAATATAAATGTTCTAAATTCTTCAGATATAAATACACTATGTAGTCCTCTAACCATACAGGTAACTATCGCACGTTTTTAGAGTAATTAAATCGATCATTTGAGTCGATTTTAAAGTTTAAGTTTGCCACACTGTTCCCAATACTGCAGTTTCCGCGCTCGGCGCCATCATTCTTTATCTGTGCGTGGTAACGTTAGCACGTTGTGTCGGTCTGAATTCAAATATTTTCTTTTACTACCGACATTATGCCGAAAAGAAAAAATAATGCTAAAATTCAATATTATGAAGAGAAAATTAGAAAATTAAAGGAAAATGACGAAGCACGACCCCGACGTCGTCGTGTTATAATATATTCTGATTCGGATTCAGAAAATGGTGAGTAATCTTACTTTTATCTAAAAAGTGAATCTGTGATACTTAGTGGAAAATATACCTACGACGCCGACGTGATATTGTACATAGCCCTAGAGGTTGAATGCAAATCAACACAAAGGGCTTCGTCCCGGAGGTTGTCCGAGAGGCAACACAGAGGACTTCTTTCGTAATTATAAATTCAGGTTTAGAGGTTAGACGAGAGCTAACACGATAACCGCTTCTAGTTATTAAAAGCTATAGTTTTGCAAGCTTTTAACGACATACGGGTACTTTTATAGGCCAATACTTTAATCGTACGATCGGGAGGTTAGACGTGAGCTAACACGACGATCTTTATCGTTAAATATCCTTTCACGAGGATTATTTGTCGTTCTAACCTAGTACTCTTCTGTACGTTTCAGAAAATACGGATCAAGTGGATAATCCTGCGACAGGATCGCCACAAACAGGAGATCCTACTGGTTCTGATCAACCAGCCCAGGATCCTACACCCATTACTGAGGCCGAGGTAGCGCCCGAGATAGATCCCGAATTTTTGTTGGCTTTGGGAGATCCAATCGACGAAAAACCGACTTTTGGGGAAAAAATCCACCAAAATCTTGCAGATCGTTGGTTACCTATACTTCGACGCGGAATATCAAAAGAAAATAAAGACACCTTACTTAAGGAATTTACAATTCCCGATAACTGCAGATTGCTCAGGGCTCCTACCCTCAACCCTGAGATTTCAGCCGCCATCTCAGAGAGCGCTAGAACACGGGACAAAAAATTCGAAGCGGCGCAGCAGCAACTAGGCCTGGGAATATCTACTATCACTAGAGCCCTTTCAGTTCTTGTGTCGAATGGCGAGGAAAAGGAAACCAAAGTACAGGTCGTAAAGATGCTATCTGACGGCTGCCGCATCTTATCAGACCTTCATTTCGTGGAGACACAGGCCCGAATCAAAGCCATTACACCAGCCCTAGACAAAGCATTCCTTCATGTCATTGAAAGTGTCGAAAGGGACGAAACCCTTTTTGGGTCTAAGCTCGCCGACAAGATTAAAGCTTCTAAAACAATCGAGAAGCAGGGCCTGCAAATAAAAAAGAATGCTCCACCACAAAAGCAAGCCCCCTCAACTTCACAATCGACGACTAGAAACCGCTATCAGGGAAACTGGACAGCCCCCTTCCGCCAACAGTCGTCGAACAGGGGGGGGAAGGGAGGACCAGTGAAGACACCGACCCACAAGATAGCCCCTGCAGCGACGTCATCGACCAGGAACCACAGTCAATCCAAGCGAGGTGCTCGTCGGAATTGACTTCGGTATGTCATGCCGGTAGATTAGTGCATTTTTATGATTGTTGGCTAAAAGTATCAAACAACACAACCATACTTAACTGGGTAAAGAATGGTTTCTCGATACCTTTTAATAACGAAGTTTCTCAAAATGAGACACCTCGAAACACTTTCTCTAACACAGAGAAACATGATATGAGAATCGCTATCCAAAAGTTGTTAGATATGGGTGCGATCGTCCAATGTGAACCACGTGAAAAGCAGTTTATCTCTAAGATTTTCTTGGCCCCTAAATCGGATGGAAGTAAAAGATTCATTCTTAATTTGAAACTGTTAAACAAGTTCATACCTAGATTTCACTTTAAAATGGAGGACTACAGAACGGCCGCCAAGCTTATCACAAAAAATAACTATTTGGCTTCTATAGATCTAAAAGAAGCATATCTTCTTCCAATTTCAAAAGATGATCGAAAATACTTACGTTTTCAGTTTGAGGATATAAATGGTCTAATGTCTATTTACGAATTCACAGCTATGCCTTACGGCCTTTCTGTAGCCCCAAGAACTTTTACCAAGTTAATGAAAGAAGTTATAACTTACTTGCGATCACGTGGTTTCACATCTGTCATATATCTAGACGATATTTTCTGTATCGGACAAGATTATTATGAATGCCTGAACAACGTTCGAGAAACTATTCAGTTACTTGAATGTCTAGGTTTCATAATAAATTATAAGAAGAGTAGCCTTGAACCCAAACCATCCTGCAGATATCTGGGTTTCATCTTCAACTCACTAGATATGTCTATTGCATTACCAGAAGAAAAACGCAACAATATAGTACAGCTTTTGCACAAGTTCAAATCTTTACCGTCATGTTCAATTAGAGATTTTGCTCATCTTATCGGAACTTTGACCGCAGCTTGTCCCGCAGTGAAATACGGATGGGACCACAGAAAACTTCTCGAGAGAGAGAAGTTTTTAGCACTCCAAAAATTCAATAACTATGAAGCAAAATTTCGTCCTGCGAAGATAATTCTGCCTGATTTAGTTTGGTGGATAGAAAACATTATGACAGCAAAAAACTCAATCCGACCTTTGAGTTTCGCTCTAGAAATGTTTACTGACGCTTCTCTAAACGGATGGGGCGCATACTGTAACCAAAAAAGAGTAAATGGTAGCTGGAAAGAATGTGAGAGAAAGTTTCACATTAACTATCTCGAACTAATGGCTATATTTTTAGGTCTTAAATGTTTTTCCAAGGACTTGTACAACAGCACTATATTGTTACGTGTAGGTAACACCACAGCAATAAGCTATATCAATAGAATGGGAGGAATTCAATTCCCCTATCTCAATGATCTGGCCAAAACTATATGGGAATGGAAGCGAAACATCTGGCTCTTCGCTACTTACATCAACACTAAAGAACTTTCCGCGCTCGGCGCCATCATTCTTTAGAGCTATTTCACGAAACTGATCGTGGGTTTTGGGTGGGAGGGTCTTTATATCTTCGAATGAAGCTTACTCATATAATATTGATCGAACTTCATTCCAGAAGTTCGTTTGATCACATATTATATATGCATTCTATTTGCTCTTAACTTAACTGGGTTATTGTCTTATTTTTAAATCTCGGAAAAAGTTTTGACTTAGATACGTTTCGTTTTAAACAAATGTATGAATTGTTGGAATTCTATAATATAAACATAGAATTTATTTTTTGTAAATTTCTGTTCATTGTGTTAAGTAATAATTATTATGTTCTCTCGCTGCTCAAGTAAAAAGTAACGTGTGCAACACGAGAGCAAAATTATTTGCATCTCGTGCATTTGAATCCCTCACCACGCTCAGGATTCTACATTAGAATCACTCGCTACGCTCGTGATTCACATTAGAATCACTCGCTACGCTCGTGATTCAATCTTAGAATCCCTTGCTTACTCACAGCAAAAAACCTTTTGCTTACTAGTTCCACAAATAACCGGTTTCTGACTGTGTGTATATTATGAAAAAAGGTCACTTGCAAGCTGGCACACTACTAGCGGCTATTAATAGATCGACGAGGCGATCACTATATCTACCGGCTGATTTTAAGGTAGTTTTGGACCGAAAGATAGTAAATTGGGCACGATTTCGATGGTAAATTTCGGAAGTATGTGTTAGTTGGAAAAATATAAAATTTATAACTATGAGTATAATGTACAGGGAATAATGGGAGTAATGCACGGGTGAACGAAATATAGGATTTATGAAAGAAAATTGGGTATTTTTGAGTATAATCTAAGGAAAGAATGAGCTCTCTAAGGAATGGGAAAGTACTAATCCTCCACCGTACTCTTTCCGTTCACCTACATACATACATACGCCAACATAGTGTGCGTCCTTATATAAATTTGGACATAAGATAATTTTGAAAGAACATGGCCATTTTCACTCACTGTCTTCTTTTTGCTTCAGGAAGTAAACAATGCAGCGAGTCATCTCACAGATTCATCGAGATTCATCGCCTTAGTCTTATTATGTTATATCTATTTTTAAGTGTTCTCCGCCAGAGAACATGGCGAAAGAAACTAATCACATAATCAACCAATTAACATAAAATAGTATTAAGGCTGCAAATTGTCGTAGACTCAAGGAAGATCCAAATATAATCCAAGGCAATTAAAAAAAATATACTTTTACTTTCACTTCCTCATAATGTGGCTCTAATCTCACCAAAATTAGGCACATAATGTACCCATTATCAAACTGTGGTTTTTTGATTGTTAGTAAATCACGAGTGTCATAATGACTTTTTTTTAAATGTTATTGGTTGAGTTGCATCATTCTTAAAAAAATAGATTTAAAAAGATCGTATTCAATAGAACTAATAAATTAATATACCCACTTATTGCTCGTTCATTTCATGCAACTTGTAATAAACACTGCCATAACCATAGTAATCCTGGTCAGCGGCACAAAATTGTACTCTCCCAATCCTGGATCACGTCGCCAAGTTGTAATATCCTGGTCACGCGGGACCAAAATTTAATAAAGCGGAGGCCATACCCGTAGTATTCCACCACACTAATTAAATCGTCTATGTATATTGTTAATTCTACTTTGGCCAATGATCGTATAATGGTCAGAGGAGACCCTAGATGAGCCCGTATATCCCGGATCCTATAGGGTTCTAGGAATGCTGGTATTTATATAATAAACATTACTATACAATTACTTTCAACCGTACTAGATCCTAGCACGGCCCTAATTACTACTACTGTGGCAAACAACTCGAATAACTTTAATGACCTAACTTTTACATTGTCGACTTAGTGTTGCAAGCCGCTTATTCCAATTTTATTGTTTCCCATAGGCATATACTTTGAATTTGTTAGTTTTTGTTTCCCCGTTGGCACAGGCTCCGCCAATCGCCGTGTGCAGTGGGATACTTCCAACTTTAAATATCCCCCCTCTATCCTTTTGTAAGCACGTAGTTCCAACTGGAACTTCCGCGCCTTTAGAGAGTGGGATAGCTGACTCGTATTTTCCCTCCCCAATATCTGAATCCAGACAAATGTATACGTCTAATTAGACTTGAATTAGAAAAGGCATTGCCAATTTATTCTAATTCAAGATAAGATTATTTCTTTCTCAATATTGTCAAAACATAATATGACTAGTACAGATTCAATGAATAGTTTCATGTCGTAGCGCGGTCTGATGACCAATCCATCAAATGAGATTCTGTGTCCAAAATAGGATCTTTAACATGTCAGAACTGACTCATACTTGTCACGTGCATAATCGAGATCGATACAGTGTCCCTGGTGTAGAAGACAGCCATATCTAGGGTCAATTGCCCAAATCAATTAAGGTTCGATACAAGTTCCAAATTAGGAAGGCGCTCTGCTAACGTGAGCTGGATGTACCTCGCCAAAATGATTCCTCGGCTACGACGCTCCGAGTAATAAGTATTATTAATAGCATAGTACTTTATTCAAAGTCAATTGGTAGATCAGTCAAACAAACTTCTCATTTCGGAATAATTTCCATTACGAATTTGATTAATTATAATGTGGGTGGATTTAAAATATGTTATGCCACCAATCCAAGTTTCATTGAGACCATACTAAGTCAATTGCTAGGCAAGTAGAACGTTAATATACCCTCTACCGACAACATTAGCAACGCGGTCCAACGACGGCTCGCTTATAGGTCTAATCCGAATACATCGAACGCCTACTAAGCTATACAACGCGATAGCTCGTGTACAATTTACTCAAATCACGATTTCACCATGGCATTAACGCACGAAAAACCTTAACTAAATCAATCACAAGCATCACCAAGGAATGATATGTTACATCACCAAGCAAAGGTCCGATTAGCTCAGAACCGTTACAATACTAGTCCTCACTAATACACTTCCTAACCTATTCCCATTGTGTGAGTACCTACTCTACCCCCAACTTAGAACTTCTGTTCAACCAAAACTAGGTGTAACGTCACCTCATTTACATTTAAACGTGTGGTGTGTCGTGAGCCTAACATGCATTGATGGTATTCCATCAACACTCCTGCTCTCCTATGGGTGCAAGCTAGTTAGGCTTGACTTGGCCTATCCTCATAACTGTGTGCTTGCTCCAGTCCACGAGCCGAAGCTCAGGGATGTGAACTGAAACCCTAACGAGATAATAGTTAGTGTATATATAAATAGATATATAAGACTGAACTGCGAGCTCCGTAAGTTCTGATCCAGGCCCAATTGGACGGTTCCACTTCGACGGTACCTACCCATCACAGAACAAACAGTCACCCACATTCAGGAAGCTTATCCGATCCCGTTTCCACAGGTAAAATCGAAATGCCGCCCGCTTCAAAGGTTATCGGCCCCTAGCTAGTTCAGATGAATATGGAGTCGTTGCCACCGTTAGGTATCCCTCCATAACCAGGCACATCGCCATGGGTTTCCTACGGGAAAACTAGCTAAAATCACCGCAGTGCTACCCTCAACTTCTAACATAATAAAAGATGATAAAACGACAGCAATGACTTTACGAATGCACTGCCAGACTCAACAGCACAAGACAGTAATAATACGCATGCATTCACGCGTACTACCCCTGCCCAATGTAAGGTGTCTTCATTTTCGTAAAGGCCCTAGGTCCTGCTCCGAACGCGACCCAACCCAATATTCGACGCGAGAACTGGCCTACCCCACGCCCTAGTCGTAACAAATAAGATAGAAACAGTCAAAGAATAATTAAATCTTAATCGCGCACCCTTGTACGTAACACGCCCCAAACACACACAAAATCAAGATTTATAATTAATTTCAACAATTTATATTTTTTACAGAATTATAAAATTGTCGGCGGTACATTGGAAAAACTCTAAACTGTTCGCGTCAAGCAAAGATAAATAACTTGTTCATTACACAACACAGGCAACAATTTCATATAAATCACAAAAATCAATTTAACACTATTTCTTTACAACGATAGAAATATACATATAACTTACAAAGACAGTCCGCCGAGCCGTAGCCCTTGTTAACTATCTGAATCGAATGAATAACGAATAAAAAGTGAAGTCCGCCTCCAGAAAACCCATTTTTTTAAAGCTGAGGTCTCCCTTCTCTTAACTAACCTTGCCGTTTCTAGAACTACTCATCATCCTTCGTCCAATCGTGTGCTAGTTCCGGCAAGCCGCCTCAGGGAATTTGCTCCTTTTATATAAAAACTCCTTAATTCATATGATTGGAATAAGAATAATCCAAGATAATGTCTAACTAATTTTCCAGTTAATTATTCGTATACTAATATTTAGAATCCGCGACTAGTGCAATAACACAGAACATGCAGCCAATAGAGATTCCTGGTTACATCAACCGCAGAGTCAGTAGCAGTTGATGTTAAATCTTATTTCAATTTTTTAACGGATAATCTTACGTTATTTCGCTACCAATAAAACATAAACATGGAATTTAATTTATTTACAATAAGGGAAATGGCTCAACCGCTGCGCCATCTAACACACATTTTTTTTTGAATTTTTAACTTTAGCTCCATCTACCCATCTAATTGCGAACTACTTCCACTCACCAACTTTAGTCCGTTACAAACTTCGTATTGAAATAGAAAATTTCATCTAGTACGTGTATAATAAACAAAACTTTTACTCAAATATAACTTTTGTTTTCTCTCTGTTTAAAACTTTAAGTAAATTCACAATTTTCTTACACATAGAAAAAAGAAACCACTTTCTTTTAACCTGTGGCCACAATTTTGTTACACATAGAAAAAAAGAAACCACTTTCTTTTAACCTGTGGCCAGTGTTTTTTTTATTATTCCTGCCAGTACCTACCAAAAAGATTCGCAATTAGTTTTTACTGGTGAAATTATTCTTATTTATTAATTAATTAAAATGTCTACAAGTATGTACTAGTTATGAAGAAAACGATTTATTTACCTAGTACACCGCCCGATATATACACATTATACTGTACAACGTCCAATATATGATGTGATTGATGTGAAGTCCTTAACGATATGCAATGTTTACTACCTGAAAACTGCAAGGGTAAATATATGTATTTTGGTAATATATTATTCAGAAGTGAAATGAAAAACGTCGTATGATATACGCGTGTTTTGTTGATTACCGTCTTCGGCTCTCGTTGGATCTCTCAATATCGCCTCACCGGTAATCACCTACTTTCCACACTTATGCCATAATCTACTATAATTAATTAAATAATGTGAAATTCTATTATTCTGTATACCTATAAAATAAAATTCAGTTGCATGATACAGCTAGCTATGAGAAGAAATATATTATTATAAATACAAACATATTTATTTGATAGGGGAAAAAATAATCTAATGATTTCATGTGACTTATTATGGCATTGCTTTCATATATGGTATTTGGCCTCAGATCTACTAAATTGCGGAAAAAACATGTTGTTTAGGAAACTGATAACCAATTGAATATGCAATATAAAATTATTTTTATAAATTTTCTGTGTACTATATAAATACACACACCGGCAGAATTAGCGGAACACAAAATTATGGCCTGGGGAGGGATATGTTTAGGAGCTCGCACGGAGTTAGTGGTAGTCGACGGCGAAAATCTGACTGCTGATCGGTATATCGGGAGATTTTAGAGGAACATGTTGAGCCATTTGCCCCATTTATTGGTAACAACTTCATTTTAATGCAGGATAATGCTCAGGCTCACAGTGCTCGCTCAGTACAGGCATACCTAAACCATGTTGGAGTTACGGTGATGGAGTGGCCAGCACGGTCCCCGGATATGAATCCGATTAAACACGTTTGGGACTTGCTGAAGAGGACTGTTAAATCAAGAATGCCACCTCCTAACAATCTGGGCGAGCTGCGAAACACATTAGTTGAATGGCAGAGGTTGCCCCACGAAATCATTGACAACATCATTCACAGCATGCCCAGAGGGATGGAAACCTTAATCAGGGCACGAGGGGGAAACACTCGTTATTAAACATGTTGTTGTTTCATATTTCGCCTCTTTGCTTCAATAACGTGACATATCCGAAAAATCGTTTTTTTTATTGTTTGATAATTAAAACCGCCGTATCCGATTTTATTTTCTCACAAAACGTGGTATTTTTTACGCGCGAAATAGCTAATCTGTGGGTGAAAAAGACAGCGCCACTGTGATAGATCACAATATCACGTTGTCTCTTATTGCGGAGAGGTTTGATGCGACAACGCAACATAATAGTAGCCACCGCGCGCTTGCAGCGGAAGGTGTTAAAGAATTTCTGCAAAAACGTGACTTATCGACCATATCGCGTTTTAATTGCAAAGGTAAGGTTCATTTTAAATACGATTTTTAATTTTATAATGTGATATGTAACTTTGACACATTGATATTGAAAAATAATACGGAAGGTCGATTGTTATAATATTATGTTTATGTCACACTGCTGCCGAAAAGCTGTTAGTTTTGCTTTGTCTTAACTTACGATGTAACATTGTAGGTAATAAAACTTTTTCTAATATAATATTTAAGCTATAGATAATTGTTTATGTCTCGTTTTAGAACAAAAATAAATTTGTTTTCTTGGAATTATTTCCAAATAGTACTTTGTTAATGCTAAAACTAATAGCCATTGGTACTTAATTTTTCAGATGGAACCTAGAAGTAAAAAAACTAGTTAAACTGGCAATGACAATGGAACATGCAAATACTCCTGAAATAAACACAAGTGTAGGTAACTACGTATTTGTGTGTAGGTATAACCATAAATCTTAGTATACCTACTTCGCTGTGCGAGATACCAACGCGCGTCTGACTTAAATACTAGTTCTATCTACTATTTAAATAATGCACAGAAATATGGGTACTAATTGATAATAATATTTTAGTAATAAAGTTTGATTCGTACAAATCCTAATCTATGCCTCATAATAAAACTAATTAATTACGTCTGCGAGTTCGTTAGTTAGTTTCTTACGCTGTCACGCCTACTATAGTAGTTATTCAAGTGATTATTACACGCTATTATTCTCGAACACGTTATCAGGCGTGCATAGTAGGTTAAAAAAGGTACATTATAAATCAAAGAAGGTACTAAAATATTTTAAAGATGCAAAGCAACAGAACGTCTTTTGTTTTAGAAAATTACACAATGCTAAGCGTGGAGGATGCAAATATAGAGGATGTAATGGACGTAAATGAAGTTGTAGATACGTTAGCAGAAAAAAAAACTGAGACAACTGTTCTTGAGACTTTACCTTCAGCTTACCATCAGGCGAGGTAAAGTCAAATTGACGTGTCCTATTTATAAAAAAAAAAATCTAATTGCCATCGTTGTGATTCAACTAGTAGTAGCAGTAGTTCGTCGACTGACTCCTCATCGTCATCAAGCAGATTTAAGGTAAAGATGCTTTAACTTGTCTAGTAAAATGTGATCTCAGCTCCACGTCATAATTTCGAAATAATCTGGCCGACCGTCAAAATTCCGAACGCTCATTTCGCCGATAATTAATTCAACGAATGGTTGTATGGTCGACTGTTAAAACTCCGAATGGTAATTTCGCCGATGATCAGTTTTACGAATGATTGTATGGTCGACTGTTAAAACTTCGAAAGCTTATTACGCCGATGATGAACTTTATCATTATTTGTGGTATAATGTTGTGATGAAGAAATCCGTTTAATCACAGTGTAGAGACACAGTGCAGCGTTACGCTGATGTGGCACAGTTCAATGGGTCTAGTTCATAATATCAACAGTCACTATATCGATGATCGCTGTATCGAAAATTCCATCGACAGGCTAATGTATCGACAGTACCCCAAATCGATGGTACGCTACATCGACAGTACGCCAAATCGTTGGTACACTACATCGTTAGTACACTAAAACGATGGTATGCTACATCGTCAGTAAACTAAATCGTCGTCAGTAAACCAATAGTACGCTGCATCTACTACCCGACCCGAGCAACAGTTAGAAAAAATATTTATTTCTGCATAGTTATAAAAAAAATGCGTAATGTGCATTCGAAGTTTTAACAGTCGACCATACAATAATTAGTAGAACTGATTATCGGCGGAATGACCATTCGGAGTTTTAACAGTCGACCGTACAACCATTCGTTGAATTCATCATCGGCGAAATGAGCGTTCAGAATTTTGACGGTCGGCCAGATTAATTCGAAATTATGACGTGGACTCTGTAATCTCAGTAAGTAAGCGATACAAATTGTGATTATTTTTGTAGCAGGTATTAAGTTGTTTTTGTCATAATATGAATTACAATAAGTGAGGTATCGGTTCCTCTTTTTTTCAATAAAAATTGATTCTCAAATCCAATAGTTTTTATTTCTTCAATGTTTATTTATGACATAACTCAGTGTCATAACAAAAGTAATATCATCAACACCGTGACTACTTAGGTTGTAACACTTATGTTATTAATTTTTTGCAAGAATAACGTGATATATTTTCCCCCTTTTTGAAATTGAAGTCAATTTCTTGCTAAGCTTTCAAATAGCCAAGATTTTAACAACTTTTCAAATACTATATTTGTTGTATTAAATAATAAATTAATGATCTACAGTAAAAAAGTTCTTTGTTTCGTCACAATTGTGTTTTGTAAGTTAAAAATCAGTCTCCTGTAAAATTGCAGTTTTCAAGATAACACATTATCGAAGCAAAGAGGCGATTTATTTATTATTTGTTTAAAAATAAAGCTAACTATTTTATACTTTCTTCTTCTTTTTTGTGTTCCGCTAATTCTGCAGGTGTGTGTAGTTTGCCCGATAAGCCAAAAACCATACACAACCCCAAGGGTTGTGTAACAAAAGTTGCGACCCCACAAACATGGAATGAACTTTACAATACTCCTTTTGAAATTCAATATTAAAATTGACTTCGCTGACTTTTGCAACCTATATTTGGGGTTGCTTCTGAAAGCAATAATACAAAGTGAACAATGAGCTAACAATGGGTGATCTGGGTTATAACCTATATAATTTTTCACACAATCCATCCCCTCTTAGGTCCTCCTCTCCCCTTGTAGTCGTCCACTGCCATAGTTAATCCTTTCGACAACACTTTTGGCCCTACGCATTACATCCATTCCAATAGATACTTATCAATGAAAAATATGTCAATTGCAAAATATTTCAAATACAGTCTATTTTAAATCAGTGCCTACTTAAGGTTTTCCTTGTTTTAATGTATAAATTGTGTTGATTTTTGTAGCAAACGTAAAAATGTTAATTTTCGCCGCATTAGTTTTGAGTAAGTGATTTTTTATCATTCATATTATCAATTTCCCGATATTAAAGTATATATTTAATACCTTAGTACAGTCAGCATCATTAAAATGTTGATAACCAAAGTACTCAAAATAATCCAAATTCTAAAGTTCTAATTTTATTTTAGTTAATACAGTACTTCAAACAGTTGTAAGTATCCAGAGTGGTCCAACTATCTTGACAATCTGTCTTCCCGAGTTGTAAGTTAGTAGAGTATTCATATTCATCTATACAATCACGCCGGTCGTAGGTAGCCAATTTCAAAACAACAAATCTAGTCATTATCATTTAATCGCATTTTGTATCCCTTTCTTACTTGTAAAGCCATCCCTTTCACACAATGGTGGGATGATAAGGGATGGGGTAAATCAGTAAGAAAAGGATACAAAATGTGTCAATTGACAATGTCTTTTGCATTTTTTTAATAGTTGACAGTTGCATAAACTGTAAACTATCAACTCATTAGTGAGAAAAGTATGAATACTTAAAAAATAAAAGATCCTTGAATATATAGTAAAAGTCCCCATCTCGTATTCTCTACTTAGCATTATATTAGGTCGTTACATATGAAATTGCCGAAATTTTCTTAAAGATGCATGAGTTCGTTATTCCTGTAATTTAATACCTATTTCCATTATTTATACTTAGTTTGAAAGTTGATTTCATGATTTTACAACTCTGTATTAAATTTTGTTTTTATTGGCCGCTTGATAAATTAAATTCGATATTCAAAAACAGTACTTCCTAAATGCTATCCATTTTGATGATAAATTTCGTATTACTTATTTACAGCTGTCAATTTTCAAAAATGTAATAAAAGTTGCTATTAGCTTAATGTTGTCTCTTTTATACACAAAAAAATCATAGAATTTGCATTTGTCATTCCTAAAAAATGCAAAAATGTTAGTATACTGCAAATTGGATTTCCTCCAATTTCTTCAAGAAAACGGCAATTTCATATGTACTATTATAAAAGTCGCAAACTGCGTACTTATTAAAAAGGTACAATTAGATACGAAACTATTTGCACAAAACCAATTACCTATAAAAAAGTGAAATCTCGGCCGCCCCAAACTAAGGTTTGTGATTTTAGGAATGATGAAATATTTCAAGAGTTTTTAGGATCGGCTTTTTTACATTTTGAAATAACAGAATTATACCTACTGGTTGTTCAATTGAAATATGATATTTTACCTAGTCCAGATTAATGGTTACACCTGCTATCAGAATTGTTTCGATCTTTTAAGTAGCAGTCGGGTGTTTAAGGGTTATTTATTTTTAATAATTATTCAATCGGCAGTAAGATGCAGATATACAAAATCCTATAGCATCAAACATGGTTATTGCTATACTATGAGTTCTATTAATACTAGGTGTGCCCGTGACTTATTCCGCTTGGACATAGATTTAAAAAAGAAGGTTTCAAATAATTTATACGTATCTACTTTTTACGTATCCATACTCTTTTTTCAAGAGCAAGTTTATAATTTACATTTAGTTAAGAATTGCAACTGTTAATTATAAAAAAATTCAAAAGACATTGTCATTTGACACATTATGTATCCTTTTGCGATTCCGCCATTGTGCGAAAGGAATGGCTACATAAATAAAAAAGGGATACAAAATACGATTAAATGACATTGCTTCGAGATGAGCTGACATATCGCTGTCATGTGTTGTATTACGCGGATGACACGCTCATGACGACACACAGTGCTACATTCCGCCCTGAAGGCAACTGTCGCGTTGGCGCGGTTGCAACCCAACATGAATACCTGCAAGAGACTCTACGTGCGGCCATGACAGAGGCTCTAAAGGCCAACAATGTGCGGATGCTGCGCGCTCCGCAATGCGTGATGGCCACAGGGTCATCAGTTGATAGCACACGATCTGCTTCAAGGGGGCGCCTTTCTTTGCTGGCAATTTTGGCGACCGTAGTAGCGGCATTAAAACCCAACAAGGAAGAATGGGTAGAGAGGCGACACGGGAGCCTCTAGTACCGACTGGCGCAGGTGATCTTCGGCAAAGGGCGTTTCGGGGATAACCGGTTTTGGGGCAGGAAGGAGCCAATCTCTGATTGCCATCCCTGTGATGAGAGCGAGGGACGGAGAGACTTATGGCTGCATACGCTGCCGTATAATTGCCGAGGCGGGCCCTGGTGGCGGCCCTCAGAGTAGTCTCTCGCTCAGCGTACCATCTGCCTCCTTCTGCGAGCAAGTAATGTTTGAGAAGGGGGCTTTGACTGCCTTTTTTACGTGCGCAAAATCCCCATGGTTCTTCCCCTCCCCCCGTCGAAGCTGGAGGATTCGAACCGACTAAACCGTACGCCATCTGTGGGTCGTAGTGCAAAGTCTAAGGTGAGGTTGGTAACGCATATCTCTCGCACCCCAGCCGATCCAGGGCCATCTCTTATGATTTGACGCTCCTCGGGCGTGGGGAACACGGAGTCTCCAACTCTTTCCCGGAATGAGGACACGCGCAATGCACGCCACCGCCGCGGCCTGTTTCTGCTAGGGTGACAGGCGGCTCCATCCTTCACCCCCAGGCCCACACGCATGGGGGACGAGGTCATTCTGCGACCTCCTTCGCTCTCGGTCCCGCTCCGGCTTCGCCGCCTCCTTCTCGAACATTATGTGCTCGCATAAGGAGGCACCGGGCGCCCGGCTTTGACTGCCTGATTGGTGTGACGGCAGTAAACGCAACTACTACGCAGGGAGCACGAGTTCTATTCCCGCTCAGGGAAAATATTTGTACGCATGAATATTACTAGGTACATTATTTGCATTGGTCTGGTCGTGAAGGTCGTGCCTCAGAGAGCACGTTGAGCTGTCGGTATCGGTAGCAATACGAACATCTATGGCAGTCGTTACAGGTAATTGTAGCCCTAAAAAGTCCAACAATTGGTCTAACTGCGATATTTCGGTATCGCCAATGGATTGTGGAGGTCAAATGGCAATCGCTTCAAGGAGAATATCGAAGATCAACCCAACCCGCAGTTAGACTGGAAAAAGCGAACCAGCCAGCTAGACTCCGAGGTGAAAGCTTCGGTTGCGACGGGGATTAACACTAGGGTGAAGAAGAAGTATCAATAAGCCTATCACAGTCCATTCCATTGATATAGGCCACTCCCAACGTGCGCCATTGCTCCCGAGCCTCCACCTTCCGTATCCAGTCCATAGTATTATATTAAGATTTAATCCAGAGAAATTAATAAGTACCTAATACACATGAGGTTTGAAGGAGAAGAAGACAAAGTGATAACAAAGTACTTTTCGCGAAGGCGAAATCCTTGGAACTATTTCTAAGTATAGTAGGTATTTAACAACATATATTATGGCTATAAAATATAGTCATTTTACTTACAGAAGCTCTCTATGAGTTTGAAAAGGAAGAGTGCAGCTGGGATGTTGGAAATAATTATTATTAAACTATGAAGACCAGTTATACAGAGTGGTTCAAAAGTAAGTATCAAAAATAGCAGCGATGTACAGAATGCGGCTCCTGCAGGCACATGCTGAAGGAACATTTCGAACGATCGAAGGACTAACGTGACGTCACTAAATTTACAGCACGCGAAATCTCACCGCGGATTCGGCTGCCGAGTCCGTTTGATGTTGAATGTTCTCACAGCATGTGTAACAAAATAGGCTCCAAACAAAGGCATTTTTGTTTGCCTACATGAGGTCTCCCTAATGTCACTTAAGGATAAGATAAAATGTTTAATTAATCACTAAACTCTTTATTTATTATTATTCATGTGCCTGCTGATGTGGCACGTCGAGAAGAAGAGGGAGAGTCCAGACTAGATCGACTGAGTACGGTTTTGTAGAGCGTTTTCTCTATCACACATAGAAATCTAAAACATTTACAGATCAGTTCATTTCTTGTTTCATATGTCTTTTGGCGACATTCAGTGCGCGCCTTTGAACCGAGTCGTACGGGTCAAGCTGGTATTCCGGTGCTCTGGCATAAAGGTGACAGTATTACTCCATATGGGGCCAGATATGCCACTTATACAGGATAAGTCTTTGCTGTTAAATACTGCAAGTTTTCATAGATGCCAACTTGTCTTCCAAGTGACTGTGGTACCGGACGTCGCTGGAGATATTGACACCAAGGATCCCGATGGGCCGATACTCGAGAACTGAAGAGATGCTAAGTGACGTGTTCTGGATTTGAGGCAGTACTATAAATGGGGGACACATTTGTGTCTTAGAGGAATAGCATTGTACTAAATTTTGTCCCGAGAACCCCGACAAATTGCCCTCAAAATTTCAGCGGTCGATGAGTTGTCAAGTACCTTTTGATCAAAGCTCGGGCCAGCATTTGTCTGATAAGCAACTATTATCTAACCCGTGGTTATCCACTAACAAACCACTAGGAGTCAAGTGGCTCACTGCGGTGGATTTTTACACTGAATACCACAATAATTTTGTCAAACTTTTACTTAATACTGTTTATTTAGGTTTTGTGCTGTTAAGCGGCAGAGGTAAACTCGCTATTATAAGATGTTCGATATCGTTGGTCCTTGTTAGGGCTCCAGGAGGCATGATGCTATAAGAATCATGAAAAGCGAAGTAGATCAAATTTTCGACTTTGTTTGTTCCGACGATGGTTCCACTCTTACTAGTAAGTGTGTTATTAAACAACGGGTCTAAAAAGGCAATATTGAGCAATTTTGCTAAAAACGAAAAACTTTATGAATGTTCAGTAGAATTCGTAAATGGTCACGTATATGAACAAAATAACAACAATTTATTTACTACGCAGATTCTAATTTCGTGTAATATGGGCGCATTACAAAATATTATTCTAATACGATTCCAATAAAGTGGCCTTTTTAGTCTGGCTATAGCTGTACTATAATGATATATAACTAGTAGCTTTTTTCTATGAATTATATTATAAACTGTAAGCAGTAAGTATATTATTGAGCAAAATATAAGAGTCGATTCGCCATCGCCACCATGGAAGAAGAAGTAGTAAGTATTTACAAATAGCTTTAAATCTTTTGGGCTTCGGTCCAAAGTAATAATGATCCTTCATTCCTCTTTCTTGTTGCTCGAACATGAAGCAATTGCTTTATGAGGTTTGTAACAGGGACAGTCTTCAGAGTTAGCTCTGGTGGCCATCCATTTGGGGCCTAGTTAACTACTCCTTCAAATTCAATTTGTATTCGACGTAATGGCAATTACTGGTGACTAGGCCAACTCCCGTCTGAACCACTAACATTGAAAAGTCTTTTTTGGTCATCGTGGGAAATGCTATTACGCACGGCATCTCTAGCGGGACTATAGCTGGGGACTACGTGGATCCTGGATTCCTAGTGTCGCCCTAAGGTGGTATAGGAGAATTTGAAATACTCAACTCGGTACGGGGCTCGGTAGCTCAGTGGCCAGAGCATTCCCCTGTAAGGGACTGATCACAGGTTCATGTCCCGCCTGAGCATTTCACTTTTTCTAATCTTAAACGATTTGAATAGTTTGCATAATAATTGCTTTAAATTTTCAGTAAATAATTAAAATATACATATAATTTTTTTTTTGTTCTTCAATATATATTTAATCATGGTCCAGAGTGCATATTGAACAAGAATATCTCGGGGTGTATCGAAGGTTATACGAACGAGTATGCGAAGCAAAAAACGAGTCCTACTGTGGTAGCAACACCAATAGAAATATAAAAAAATATAATTTTTTACTTTGACACTTTTGACAGCTACTATAAATAAAATACTATATCTATGCGACTTCCGCTCGGCCCTTTGGCGCTTGTAAAAACGTTCTCGTGCAAAAGTGATATAAATTTGTGTGAAGCTAAATAGAAAACATAAATTACCTAACATTGGTGTGTTTTACTGCTTATACGACCCCAGAAACTGAATCAATCAATAATAATCAACTACAGTCCACTGCCCCAACACACTGTAGTTATAAGTTAAATTATCAATTAATTCAATTACGTGTATCTACAACTCAATCAAAAGTGGTATCTTAAAGTAGTTTATCAAAATGTTAACATCAAAGAAATCAAAAACCAAATAATAATGACGACATTTACGCACAGAATATCAAAATAAAATTATATATATCATAATATAACTTTTTTCCAGTAAGGCACGGCTTCAGCTGGACACAAGGAGGTGTCAATGCATTTTCCTCTACATGATCTATGGACGCGGCGCAATGCGCATGCGCGATTACCGACCTTAAAACTTATGCGCGGAAAAATTCTCTGTCATTTCAAGCAAATTATATTAATTTTTTCATGACATTAGATAAATTAGTTTAAGAAACTGCACATAATGTGGTCTTAAAACACTCGTGTTTATAAAAAGAGGAATAACCAACTTTACACACTTGTACCATAATCTTCTTCTTCTTCATCCCAGCGTTAATTCCAGTCGCATCCGAAACTTTTCAACTCGGAGTTTGGGGTCCGCTTTTTAGCAGTCTAACTGCGGATTTGGCTAAATTTGTACCATAATCTAAAACCATAATATCTCATGAAATAATTAATATAATTTAAATCGATTTAAATAAATAAAATGAATCGATCTAGGCGGGGTTTGAATCCGCGATCTTTGCCTTACAGGGGCAATGCTTTGACCACTAAGCTACCAGACCCCCCCCCCCCCCCCCTTAAGCCCTGTAAGGCAAAAAACGCGGGTTCAAACCCCGCCTATTTTAATCGATTTGAATATTTAGCATGAAAACTACTCAAAAAATAGAATTTAATTTAAATGTCAGAAAAGCGCACAAGTTGAGAGGTGATCGCGCATGCACGTTGCGCCGCGACCACAGATTATGTAAAGAAAAATGCATTGATACCTCCTTGTGTCCGGCTGAAGCTGTATCGTAATAGAAAAAAGTTATATTATAATATAGTTGCCCATAGAAGACCTGTATCGTAAATGATTTTATCTACTCTGATACTATAATACAAAGATTATAAAATTGAAATCAAAACTCTTATGACAAACATTACGTACAGGCCAAAAAAAAAGTTTTATTACGATACAGGTCTTGTATGGACACCTATATCATAAAATAACTTTTTAATCATAACGATACACCTATACAACCTCCATCTGGACCAAACCTCAACTTTAAAAAAAGAATCCGCCGATTCGGGGAAAAAAAAAGAAACACGCATGCGCAATCGACGTTTGCGCCTTGGCGCGAACAATTTTTTTTTTGTTCTATACATTTAAATTAAACAAAGTTTGGTTTTTTTTGTCGTTGGCACACAGCTTGCTAGTGCCAAAGGGAAAAAAAAAAAAAAAAAAAAAAGTTTGGTTTGGTTTGTAAAATAAATTAGTTTATGTATTATAGTATGAGAGTAGATAAAGTAGTGTATGACACTGTACATAACTTGGTCTTATAACACTCGTGTGATAATATAAAAAAACTCGCCTACGGCTCGTTTTTTTAAAACACACTCGTGTTATAAGAACCCTTATTATGCAACAGTATCATAAACTACTATTTTTCTAATTTTTTTTTTGTTACTCTGTGTGTAAAGACTGTCGTTAAAGTATTGTTTTAATTTTTTAACCGACTTCAAAAAACGCGGAGGTTCTCAATTCGTCCACTAAGTATAGTTTTTTATGTTTGTTTGTTACGCGATATTAAACCCAGTTATGTACGGGATTATATTATTCTTGCGGGGTTGGATAGGGTAACTGTCAAAGTGCTCCTATATCCTAGAAGTCCCGATCTGATACTGAGATCCTGGAGAAATTGAGGGAAAACTTCAACATTACAGGACAACGAGCCTACGCGCCTACTTAGTTCTGTTAGCAATCATTTGTATAATGTCGTGTCGTTTTCAAAAAAAAAAAACAAATGCTCAGGCGCTTTCTTTTAAAATGTCAGTATAGTGAACAAGAAATCAAATTGAAGTCCTTAAAATACAGAAAAATGCGCCTACATATTATGTGTTAACGGCGGTAACTATCCACAAACTCCAGGGTACAACACTTGATAAACCAGTGATGATTTAGGGAAAAAGAATATGGATATACCTAGTTAAAAAAATTGAAATGGCACGTTCTTCGACCAAATCAATTAGAAGAAGGTGAATTGCAAGTTTTAAGATAAACGGTTTTAACATAGCGGTCGAAAACATCGGTGACTGGATTAAACGGGACTACGAAGGCAAACCTTGGCCCACTAAAATAGGAAATATAATTATTTAACAAAAAATCGACTCCAAAACCAAAAATGGAAAAAAAAGTTTAAAATAACTGAACTTAGAGAGAGAGAGCTTAGAGATTTTTGGTCTGTTAGAAGTCGGTGCCAACTTTGGTTGCTGTGTCTGACCTGTTATAATGCGATCAATTTAGGTATGATGACTTGATGAGGTAGGGGTGGCCTATCATGCTTAGCTACATCTGTTACCTGTTTGACTTGACACACCGACTTCTGTGTTGAATTGATCGATATTTCATTTGATTGCTTACGTTATTCCTTTCACCTGTACATTCTTCAAATACATTTTTTTTTCTTTTTCGCCAAATTAATACTTCCAGACGATTTTACCTACTACTGAAACTGTGCCCAAATTCTTTTTTTTTTCGAAACGGCTATTAAATCAGGGTGTATAATAATTGATTGAATAATATGAGTAATGTAATAGAATAATATGCCACGGTGGCGGCGCGCATCGTAGGACGATGCGCGCCTCCCCACACCGAGTTTGAGTCGGGGACCGCGTGGTCCCCCCCTTCCCGAGGAGGGCCAGACCGAGAGGGATGGCCCTGGGTCAGCCGGGGTGCGAGAGATATGTCGCATGACAACCTCACCTTCGGCCTAGCACTACGACCCAGAGACGGCGTGCGGTTTAGTCAGTTCGAGTCCGACATAACCTACCCCTCCGGCTCCGGAGGGGTGGGTATCCGTGGGGATTTCCCGCACGTAAAAAAAAAAAAAAAAAAAGAATAATATAACATCTCTTATAATAATACGTTAGCGTAACGCTCATAACTCAAAAACTACCCAACCAATTTTCATCGGGGTTTTTTTTAAATGAAAGCTTAGGGTCCAAAGGGGTGCAGAAAAATAGGACATCAAAAACAAACGGGCGGAGCCGCAGGAAAAAGCTAGTATAATATAATAGAAGTAGGATCAACTTATTATACATTATTTTATCTATACTTCTATTCTTAATGATATTATAAAGAGGTATCGTTTGTGAGTTTGTGACATTGGAAGGGGTAATCTCTGGATCTACTGAACCGATTTTGAAAATTATTTCTCCAATAGAAATTTACGTTATTGTGGAGTGTATATAATAATCTGATAGTGAGTATAATAGTGTAATAGTGGCTATAATAATTTTCAAAATTAATTACGCATCTTTACTTAAAATTGAATAATGTAATCCAAGATCTACAAAAAAATTGCTTTCATCACGTGCGCTGCAAAACTATTGAGCATAGCACAAAACAATGTAATACAATATTAAAGATCGTAACATAAGCTGTAAGAAAGTTCGCAATAGCATATGCCTATCTCCTACGGATAACTCACAATAAACGCTTTTACTGTTAAAATCGTAGATTAAAAATAATTAATTTTTGTGAAGTTTATTTAGCCCATAAATATGTTTGTTAGAACAGAAATTTATTGTAGAACACCCTTTACTCAATAAAGTTTAAACAAATATCTTCAAAGATATTAGCAAAATAAAACGTGTCGTGCGCGCCGCCCCGTCTGTTGCGTGGCGATATAGTATATTATATTTCGGAACGAAAGATTTTAGTCACTAGCATAGTCGCAGAAGTAAGTAGGAGAGTGTACTGTTTATTTCAATCGCTCAAACGTCTCCAGAAACTCCTACCTCTTCAGACTAAAGTTACTCTTGCACAATCTCTTCTACTCTCACTACTAGACTATGCTGATGTCTGCTTTCTCGATGCATCGGAGGAACTGCTGAATAAACTTGAGCGCCTGCAGAATTTGGGAATCCGTTTTGTGTTTGGACTTCGAAAATACGACCATGTCACGGAATATCGTAAAAAACTGAACTGGCTCCCTATTCGGCAGCGCCGTAAACTTCACATTTTAACTCTTCTCTATACTGTTCTTCATAATCCTAACGCTCCAACTTATTTGCGGGAACGCTTTGAATATCTTGTACCCAGGGGCAAACCCTGTCGTCTTTCTTCCTCTCTTCTGCTTCGCACACCTCCACATAGTACTAGCTGCTATGATGGATCCTTCACGGTGCAAGCTGTACGGCTTTGGAACTCACTGCCTCACTCCATTCGTAGTAGTAATTCTCTGGACGTCTTCAGGAAAAGAACTAGAGAACATTTGCTATCACAATGATGTAGTCTGTACTTTTTCGTAATTACGGTCGTAGAAGAGAAAAGGCTTTTAATAAAAAATTAATCGATTTAATGCAGTTCTTCAGTACATGAGATTTTTGTCGATAGGGGTCGACGCATAAAAAAAGGTAAAAGTAGGTAGGTTGTAAAAATAGTTTACACTTAGCGCCTAGCACAAAGATGATGCTCTCATGTAACGTATCGTAAACTTAATTTGTCCGAACATGCTCCCGGGCCTTGGAAGCTTGGTCTTCCACAGAATTATGATGAATCAGAGGACAAATTCTGCTAAACGATCTTCTGATTACGCCGTTGGAAGTCATAATATCCGCCACACGGTTGATTGAGTCTGCACCAGGATACATTGCTATCACTCGTCCAAGTCGCCACTTTAGAGGAGGCAAATGATCTTCCTTGATGACAACAAGACTGTCAATCTTCAGCGTATCTCGGTTGTGCCTCCATTTGACGCGTTGTTGTAATTCGCCAACATATTCTCTGCTCCATCTGGACCAAAAGTGCTGTCGAAGCTTTTCAATTTTCTGATAGCGATTGAGATGACTCATGTTGGTGTCTTGGAAATTTGGTGCTGGAAGTGCAACTAGAGGTCGCCCAATCAAAAAATGTCCAGGCGTGAGTGGGGTGAAATCGGTCGGATCCGAAGATAACGGAGATATAGGTCTTGAGTTCAGGATGGCCTCTATCTGGATCAACACAGTATTTAGCTCTTCGTAAGTTAAATTACAATTGCCCAGTATCCTAAGCAAATGATATTTTACCGACTTCACTCCAGCCTCCCAGAGACCACCAAAATTTGGAGAAAAAGGAGGGATAAAATGCCAGGTGATGCCTTCATCAGCCACACTCTCAGTTAACGAATTGCAACATTCCTTCAAAAACTTACCGATCTCATTAAATGCACCAACAAATGAGGTACCATTGTCCGAATAAATGTGACGAGGTTTGCCCCGACGGGACATGAACCTGCGCAAAACCGACAGAAAATTTTTACTTGTTAAGTCACCTACCAACTCAATGTGTATCGCCTTCGTGGTGAAACATACGAATAAGGCGATATAAACTTTAACGATTTTGCAACCGCGACCTTGACGACTGGCACATGACATAGGACCGGCATAATCTACCCCTACACACTCAAACGGATATCCTCCTGGAGTCAGCCGCGACTGAGGTAAGTTACCCATGATTGGTTCAATAACCTTTCCCTTCATGCGGGTGCATCGCACACAGTGATGATAGGTTGCCTTGGCAAGGTTGCGGCCGCCTATAGGCCAATATGTCTCTCGAATGGTCGCTAACAATAACTGCGGCCCAGCATGCATTAGCCTAATGTGCTCAAATTGAAAAAGAAGTTTCGTAAAGCGGTGAGCGGACTGTATAAGTATGGGATGCTTTTTATCGAAAGCAAATAAAGAATTTCCTAAACGACCTCCAACACGGAGTAGTTTATTTTCGTCGAGGAACACGTTAAATTTACATAAATTACTACGACGTGGAATAGGTTTATTGTTGATTAAAAGATTATATTCAGGGAATGATTCCCTTTGACAAAGCTTAATAATGAGAATTAAAGCATTTTGGAGCTCATCATTAGTTAAAACAATAGATGCAACAGATTGTTTTTTACAAGAATTAATAAATCGTAGAAGGTAAGCGACGCTACGTTTGAGCCTTGACAAATTTGAAAAGTTATCAAAGTCAATCACTTTATCAGTTTCAACTACTGATACGTGTAGTGAAACCTCAGGCACACACTCTGGTAATGTTTCCTGTTCGGAGGTACCATTATCAACTGGCCATTGACTTTTATCTTGACTCAAATATTGTGGCCCTGACCACCAAAAATTCAATGACTGTATGTCATTCATGTTAGTTCCGCGTGAAATGATGTCCGCGGGATTCTGATCGGTCGGTACGTGCCGCCAATTGCAGTTACTAGTATGCTCAATAATTTCCCCAACACGATTCCTAACAAATGGCTGAAGTTTGCTTGGATGCATTTTTAACCATCCAAGAACAATGGTGGAATCAGTCCAGAAGGTAACGTCTGCTACCTTGTAACGCAATGAGGCCATAACCTTTTGATATAATCGAACACCCACCAATGCTCCACAGAGTTCGAGCCTAGGTATTGTCAGGGGCTTTATTGGAGCTACCCTGCCTTTGGCTATAAGTAATCGAACTAGGGTCTCACCCTGAGCATTGGTAGATCTCACATACATACAGGCTCCAAAGGCGGAAACAGATGCATCGGAGTAAATGTGTAACCCTAAATTAATAAATGCATCACATGTGACAAGGCGAGGAATGCGAACTTTATTTAAATTTGGAATGTCTTCCAGTATCTCACGCCATATATTTAATATATCAGAAGGCAAAACATCATCCCAAGATAGCTTTAACACCCATAGCCTCTGCATGAGAACTTTTATTGTAATTATACAAGGGGAGAGCAGTCCCATTGGGTCAAATATTTTGCCGATGACTGAGAGCATTGCACGCTTTGTTAAACATGTTGAGAATGAGCAAGCAATTGACTGAAAATATAATTCATCAGTCGATGTTAGCCAGCCTAATCCTAAAGTTTTATTCTGTTCATTACCTATGTTTAGGTC
Organism: Eilema caniola; assembly: GCA_949126895.1. Lineage (NCBI taxonomy): Eukaryota > Metazoa > Arthropoda > Insecta > Lepidoptera > Erebidae > Eilema > Eilema caniola. The sequence goes on from OX421467.1 coordinate 21,608,814, forward strand.
CACAGATTCAAGAGTTTGTCTACTTGAAGTACCTTGAGGAGCAATTAAATCAAGACAATTCGACTTCCACTTGCGAAGTGGCATGCCAGCTGAAGCTAGTATATCTGTTACTCTTTGTTTAATTTCTAAAGCACCAGCAATAGAATTATCTCCTGTTAGCAAATCGTCGACATACATGTCGTGTTGGATGATCTCTGAGATCCTATTGTCCATGCAATCAAGTCCCAGTTGCTTAACACATCTAGTGGCTAAAAAAGGCGCGCTCGCAGTTCCATAGCTAACAGTGTTAAGCTGATACGATTTAATAGGTTCAGCAGGATGATTCCTCCAAACGATTTGCTGCAGGTGTCTATCTGCGGGATGTACAATGACCTGGCGGTACATTTTTTCTACGTCACCAGCTAAGACATATTTATGTTGTCTGAATCTAATAAGGATTGACAATAAGTCGTCTTGTACGGTCGGGCCGACCATTTGTATATCGTTACATGAAATTTGTGACGTTGAAGGCATACTAGCATTGAAAACAACACGTAATTTTGTAGTGCTGCTACTCTCACGCAGAACTCCATGGTGAGGTATGAAGTATGCGATAGAATTTGAATACATAGGGCATTCAGTCATGTGACCCAAAGAAATATATTCTGACATAAATTCCACATACATACGATGAAATTCTACGTTATTTTTAAATTTACGTTCTAAGGACATTAGGCACTGTTTAGAACGCGCCAATGAGTCACCGAGAACACTAGGTGATTGCTTTAAAGGTAACCGTACACAAAAACGACCGTTGCCCAAACGAGTAGTATACGTTAAAAAATGTTCCTCACAAAGTAGCTCATCTTTGGAAAATAATGATTTGCATTCTACCTCCTCAACCTGCCAAAAGCGTGATAATATGTTTTGACAGTTATCCATTTCAGATTGATTTAAAATTGAATCCATCTTTGTAAAGTTACAAGAAATGCGATCCGATTCACGACCTCCTACAGGACCTGAAACCAACCAACCTAATCTGGTCTCCCACAGAACCGGTAGATTGTCGCCTAGTGTGATCTTTTGTGATCCCAAAAGATCCCAAAATATATTACTACCTATCACTAGATGAACGTCTGACGACTTGTAAAAATCAGGATCGGCTAAGGTGATGTAGGTAGGTATTTTTAAATGATTAATACTCACTCGACGACAAAGTATCTTGTCTGTGATCACAGGTAAAACATAACATAATAAGCTGCGAGAATAATCTTCACTCAAAGAGTGCATCTCAATGCGACTCACTTGTGACGTACGCGTTTGAGTTTTATTTATGCCATAAATCGGCTTGTCTACGTCACCAAAGGGTAAATCTAGTAACCGGCTCAGCTTTTCTGTCATAATGCAAGAGGAGCTTGCACAATCAAGCAGTGCCCGAACTACGTGCGGTTGACCATGCTTGTCTAGCACTTTGACTAGTAGTGCTGTTGATAGCAGCACGTCCTGCTCAGTACCTACAGGCGCCTGCATGCATGTGGTCAACGCGACGCTAGCTGGTGCTGAAGTAACAGAAGATGCAAGAATAGTTTTATTATTATCTGCCGCTATGACTTGACCTACCGTCGACTTTTGATCTGCGACGTGAACTAAAGTATTGTGTTTGCGTTTGCAAATTTTGCAGCCATTCTTTTTACACTTATTAGCGTAATGACCACTACTGAAGCAATTAAAGCAAATTTTGTATTGAGGTAGTAACTCTAGCCTCTTATCTGGGTTTAAAGAAAGAAATTGAGCACAATTATATAAGGGGTGAGCACCATTACACACGGGGCAGGATTTGACAACCGACTGATTATTTGTTTCGTTTTGAACCTGAGAATTAGCGACTGAAATCAACGTTTTGAGTTTCACATTATGCGTAGTAGTTTTTTGCTGAGGTTTACTATGACGAGCCCTTTCTAAGGATTCTAATAAATCCGCTCGGCTTCTCAAAAATTCAAAAAAATTACGTAACGTAATTTTATGATTTTTATCAAAACGACTTTTACACTCCTCCCACTCACTGTGTGTTTTTTGATCGAGTTTTAAAGACATCACGTGAATAAGAAGAGTGTCCCAATGTGCAGTAGGCTCATCAAGAGTTTTCAGGGCGTATAAGTTTTTATTAATATCATCAATTAATCGCCTAAGACTCACAGACGATTCTGTCTTAATCGCATCAATGTTGAACAATGCAGTGATGTGGGTTTGAATCAACAGCCGCGTGTTGTCAAACCGCTCACACAATAATGTCCAGGCTATGGGATAATTAATTGCAGAAAACCCAATAGACTGAATAACCACAGTAGCTGAGCCTTCCAAGGAGTCCCGTAGGTAGTGAAACTTATTAATATTATCAATGTCCTCGTTCAAGTGTATAAGGCTAGTGAAGGTATCGCGAAACTCAAGCCAGTTGTCGTACGAACCTTTAAATTTGGGAATGCCTATTATAGGTAACTTAACAGGTTTGTTATTGGAGTGACTGCGAGAACCATGTTCACTGCAGGGTGCCTCAGTTTGTACTTTATTATTTTGAATATGTTTACTTAAAATGTCTTGCGCTTTAGACAAACTTTGACAATATGATGACTCGAATTCATTACGCTCAGTGATCTGCGCCTCGATGTCGTTAACCACACATTCCAGCTGCAATTGTACCTCATCAAATTGTGGATATATATTCTCAATTTTACCTATACGTAATTGCAATTCGTTTACCTGAAGAGGGGTTAATGAATCACCCAGATCACACAAGAAATTCCAGAAGGCGGTGAGACGTCCCTTAAAGGACGCCCGTTTTCTTATTAAATCCCTTTCCTCATTATCCTTAACTTTATCCTTTTCCTGATCAGTAGGCATTTTGGTAATCTCTGAGAGACTGAAGTATATCTGAAACTTAATAATAAAAACTTCAAATGTCTAATTTACAATGATACAGTGATGGATATACAGTAAGGTAGTTACTTTAGGCACGTTAAACATAAATTATATTTATCTACTTGAATTGTAAATAGCTTAACAAACTGTTCACAATAGTATAGTTGTAGAATAATTGTACTATCAATGATTAACTACAATCTCAATTGAAATGTTAATGAACACTAAGTATGGTAAACTTTATAGGATGATTTCTCTAATATTTCACAATAATAATTGCAATAAGTCTAAGGAAACAACAATTAAGGTATTGCAATTGGTAAATATTGACCCTGAAATGGGTGCAAACCCTTATTTCTGCTTAGAAAATTGCTTTTTAATATTTTACAATCAGATACCTACTTACACAAAATTTGTGTAAAGAAAGTTTACTAACCTGTTATAATGGCCCTAATAATTAGATAAATACTACCTTAATGGGATACTGGGTGGGCTTAAATCTGATTATTAGCTAAAAACACCGTATTTCACTTCCAATGACCTTTGAACTTCCATTGAACAAATGACTTGCAATGCTTGATCAAAATAATTGTTCAAATTTCCATCCAATCCTTATTTCTTGACGCTGACTTCAATATATATTATCCAGCTCGAATGTGGACCATGTACTTTTTCGTAATTACGGTCGTAGAAGAGAAAAGGCTTTTAATAAAAAATTAATCGATTTAATGCAGTTCTTCAGTACATGAGATTTTTGTCGATAGGGGTCGACGCATAAAAAAAGGTAAAAGTAGGTAGGTTGTAAAAATAGTTTACACTTAGCGCCTAGCACAAAGATGATGCTCTCATGTAACGTATCGTAAACTTAATTTGTCCGAACATAGTCTGTATATATATATATATATATATATATATATATATATTTAATTATCTATATATGTATGTATGTGTATTAGTTTTATTGATGTATTGTAGGTACATATGTATTTATATATGTAGGTTTATGTATGTATGCTATGTATGTGTGTATTTATGCAATATTAAGATAATGTACCTGTTTAGGTATGCTTTTTTTATTATTTTTTTATTATTGTCTGTTCTTTATGTACACTTCACATCACCCTTTATAACCAGATACTTCTCTGCTACTCAAAGGTTTGCTGGGAGAGAACTCATTTTGAGTTAAGCTCGCCTTTGTACATATTCCTTAGAATGTTTTTTGTATGATCTCTGTACTGTGTGTGTGCAATAAAGAATTAAGAATTAAGAAAGCACTTATTTGGGTTTCACAAAAAGGAATCGTTTGCCTCATGTATCATCTGTTTATGGGCCAAGTGAAAAATCGGGTATCACACACAATACCCGGTCATTAGAAATATTGTCCAATATGAAGGGGTAACTTGATAAAAGTTTGTATGAAACTTTGTCATCTTTGAAGATATCCTAATGTAATTTGGTACACAGATGGATTAGAGCTTGGGAACGGACATAGGCTACCTACCTTTTATTACGAAAAAAGGGGTAGAAGGAGGGGAATAGGGCTATGGTATGAAAGTTTATCATTTTTGAAGATGTCCTAGTGAAATTTGGTACATAGATGGACTGGAGCTTGAGAACGGACGTATGCTATCGCGATAAATGGGGTAAAAGGGGGAGTAGGGCTAAGATATTTTGTTAGTATATAAGATCATAGTAGTGAGTCGAGTATAGATTCAAGTATACAAGCATAGATCAAAGTCGAGTAGAGAGTCGAATATACAGACGAGTAAAAAGTCGAGAACAGAGGTGAGTAAATAGTCAAGGACTAAGTTAAGTAGAGAGGTGAATTTAATACTCAATAACTTCGGCTCAACACAATTCGCCCCATTGCAGTCAAACCAGGCACCGAATTCAAAAGAAAAGTTTATTCGTATTTTTGTGTATTGAATCTATAAGTTATTTTTTAATTTCAAGTGCCTGGTTTTGGTGCTTTTTGGTATTTGAAGTCGCTTTTTTTTCTTTACAGTTAAAATTCAGTGAAGGCTTAATGCAGTGCGTTGGCCAAGAGCGAGACATGTGAAAACTCTGTAAAGGTTTCATTGAAAAGATCATTGAAATTGACCTCGATAGTTTGAATAAAGTGAGTAATTCTTTGTAAAAGTTCTTTTGAGCAATCTGAAATTAACTGTGTGTTCACTTTGCAAGAGGTTCACCTACTGAGTGACCGTGGAAGATAAGATAAGATAAGATAAGATATTCTTTATTGTACACCATAACAGTATAATACGATAACAATTTAAAGTTTATATATAATGTACAATGGGCGGCCTTATCGCTAACAGCGATTTCTTCCAGGCAACCTTTGGATGGATAGAAGCAGAAGAGATAACAGGGTAGCGTACAATTATTATAAAAGAAGAAGTGAAAATGACAAGATAATAGATTAGATGTATAAACGAGATAAATATCAGTCATATTTGAAATATATACATAATACAATACATATTTTACTCAGTATCCATATTATACTACACAACATTATAAATACACAAAATAACAAAGTACATACAGTTACTCAAGCCAGGGAAGATAAATAATGATCTTTTAACATTTTTTTAAAAGACTCCAGTGACTGTGCTCTTTTTATTTGTAGTGGCAGAACATTCCACAGACGAACCGCCTGTATAGTGCACAATTTGTCATAGAAACTCGTACAGTGCAGTGGCATTGCTAGTCTCAAATTCTCCGATGATCTTGTAACGGACTGTAACGCCGTTTCGAGGTTCTTATAAAACAAAAATAATAAATAAATAATATAATTCAATGTCGTAAAACGCTATCTAGTGATTAAGTAAGAAATTTCTACAAGTGAATAGAATATCTCATGGTTTTTTATAAAACGAAAATAATTCAATGTCGTAAAACACCATCTAGTTGATTATGTAAGGAATTTTTTATACGTAAATAAAATAATGAATAAATGTACACTATGGTATGTGGTTAAAGAAAAATTGATTCATAAAGAAATTATTCTGTTAAATTGCAAAGGGCAAGTAAATATGTTTTATGAACAAATAAATTTAAAACGTAGTATAATATAGACAGTATAGACGGGACTATGATTGAAAGAATTTAAAAAAAATAGTCTATGGATATTTACACAAGAGTAATATTATAATAGTTTTGTGTATTGTTCATAATAAAATTAATAAAGAAAAATAATAAAGGAAAGAATAAACAGATAAAGTTAAAACTTATTAATTATTTACAAATAACAATAATTATAATATTTAATGCGATAAAGTACTGTTGAAAAGAGATCATAAATACTATTTATTATCTGTGTGCTTCAGAGCTATGAAAAGCAGGAAATGACTCTGATTGGCTACTATTATTTAAAGGTCAAATGATTATTGAATAATTTTCTATATCTATTATTGAGTATAATGTGGATGGTTATTAAACATAAAATTAATTTTATATTATTATGAAAATATTGACAGTTAGAATCAATGAGTGTAAGTATGTAAATAGCTTATAAATATTTAAAGAAAGGCCATTGGTTCCCGGAAGATTTAAGTTAGTTCATAATTATAACGCAGGCGCCATAAAAAACCTAGCGCTGTTGTCAATTATTCATGAATTGTGACTTTTGGCGGGAAAATCGAATCTTCTGATTGGCTGTGGGGGTGTTAGAGACCTGGAAGCAAGGTCTACGAGGGAATTCAAGGACACTTTTTCTTTGAGCTGGCTTCGGGGTTGGTCGATTCGCGAAAGGTATTCTGTATAGTGTACTTTGGCGGGAATTTTGAGAATTTTACATTTAAAGTCGTGAAGATTTTTTTTACTTTGATTGTGAATAATTGAGTTTAATTAGTAAATCTATAGTGTTTTAATTAGTGAAAAGAGGAATTAGGTTAGCTCGCAATTATAGAAGTTTTGTGATTCGCGAAATGAACATTTTATCGTATGAGCCAGACAAGACACCTTTATCTCTGGGATTAAGAATTGAATCTCGTGTTCAATTCAGAATATCAGCTGTACTGTGAGTCTGCGGTACAGGGCCATACATGAGATAAAATGTTTATATAGGGATTCTTTGTGGGACTTTGGTAGGGCTAGGGACGGTTGAGGCCATAGGTATTAGCTAGGTTCCCCCGCTTAGGAAGTCAATCGAAGTGGTTGCCTTGAGTTGCTACCTTACGGTGATAACGAAGCTCTTGTCCTCTGTTCAGCTAGGCATGCTGAGGATAGTCTGAAGCGCTCAGCACACGGATTTTGCCTGAAAGGGATCCGTGAGCTTCCAGGATGGTTTGTGACTGGAGGGTAGGCGGTTGTCGCTCTCCAGAGCGGATCAGTCCTGTCTATCTTTATATATGTATATATACACACTTTTATGTCCTTGTCCTGTGAGAGAACACATCCTTGGCTTCGGCCGTGGTCTCTTGCTCGTAGGGGGTACTAGTGATAGTTCAAAGTCAGGCTTACTACCTGCGCCCTAGTCAGATAGATTAGCCTTACACATTTCACGTTTAACGTAATTAAATGTTTGTTGATACATGGTTAGTTTAGTCAGGTAGGTGAGTAGGTACACACTAATAGTAAACATATGAATATATATATTAGGTAGGTAGAATCGCGTTTGTAAAGGGGTGATCTAAGTTGTTATTATTGTAAATCATAATAATCTGATTAAGAAATTAGATAGGCAATTGGTTCAATTACAACGTAGCAGATTTGTAAATGACCGCCATCTTGTGACTGAAGAATGAAAGTTTTCCCGCTAATTTTTTGCAAACCAATTTTCATGTCGATTTACGTTGTTAGGATTTACTGGGACAATAGAGACAGGATTGTGTAATAATTACGCTAAGATTATGGTGAGATAACAACCATTGGATGTGTTAACATGACGATGAGTGTTTAACAGTGAAGTGAATAAAAGTGTGTGACAGAGCGAGCCAATGTACTGTGATTGACTTGTCCTAAGTGTCCTTAATATAATCTTTACTAATTGCATATAGATCTTTGCTGGTTCATTATTGAGCAACAACGCATCGGTACTTTGTACATTCACACTAGTGAAATCTTTCTGACAACAGAATCATGTGCAAAGCTATCATAATCTGAAGGGTCGAAAGTATCCAATCAGATTAGCTACAAAAGGTAGTTATTTTATCACTGTTCTTTGTGTACAAGCAGGGTCTCGTACGTAAGTCGCTACTATTGCCAACAGCCAAATAATGATGTTTGGACATTTTAATCATTGTCTGTAAAAACAGTTGTTATGTGTACTGTACTGAATGCATATGGTCGCTCGATCGCTATTTTATAGTAACCTTACCATTCGCTAGGGTGAAACAAAAGCTAAAGTTGAACTGAATTATTGTAGTTTGACTATGGGATCAGTGAGATCGTATAATCTTTGATGTGTCTTTACAGACAATACTATTCTGAAGTGAATTGGCTACTAATATTTACTTAATATTATGTAAAGACTGTGTTAAAGAATTAATTCGGTACAAACTAGCCTTATCGCTAATAACTAAAGTAAATGTTTTATTGCAATTACTCTTTGTATTTATTCGTCTCTAAAGGGACGTTTGAGCGGTAATACTGTGTTATTATTACAGTACATTCATACTAAAAACAACACAAAAGTAAAATGACAATAGTCAAGGTTACGTTATTCTGAATACAGGATTGGGGATTTGTATACCGGATGCCTCGGTACAGTAGGCAGGAGACCTTAAAATTGTCTTCTAATTACCTACTTAGGCATAGGAAGGACTATGATGGTACTAGTGGCGAGTCCTACTGAATGTGGCGAGCACGGGGCCACATTTCTTATACACGGGGGGGAATACACTATATTACAGAAATAATAAAGGTTTATAGAAGCTTCAACGATGAGTTGAACTTAACTATAAATTTTCACTGATAGTAATTGTTTGTATATTTTTTTTGAATAACAGGACCTCTGTTGGTATCCTCGAAAACAATTATAATTTGAAGTATTGAATGATTGACAGTTAGTTTTGTTGATTCTAATTTTACATGTAGTACAAGCGTAAAGTGGTAGATGTCTCTGTGCTAAGTTGTTGAACGAAGGGCGTAGAGTATTGTCAAACTTCGAGCGTCATTATAAATGCTAGTTGTCAAAAGGTTGTCCGGTCTTATTCCACTAAGTAAAATAAGTGAATTTGTATGTTATATTGTGAGTTTTAGTATGATAAATTAAGGTGATGAACTGTGGATTGACTACGGAGTAAGGTCGGAATAGCGACAAATCTGTTAAGAGGTATGTTGAAGTAAATATGAGTTACAATCATATGAGTATGTGAATTCCAGGTCGGGGAACTAAGGACTGAAATATACATGAATTCTATTGTAGTTAAAATATGATAAGGAATAGATCTTTCACAACCCATTTTTCTATAGAATCGCGGATTACTATGTATCACGATAAGCGTTCTAAAAGGCCACTAGACGATAGAGCGGTTGGGAATTGTAGGTTTGAATACGATAGGTGAACGGGGTAGCTTTATACATTATGATTCGGGTGTGTCGTGACGTAGAATTAGTTACAATTGGCTGCATCTAACCAAGATACTATAGTCCCGGCACTGGACATTACAAGTTGGTGTCCGGGCAGTAGGATCAGTACAATCTCAGAAATCTTGTATGTGTGTCATTAAGGAACCTTAATCGTTCTTTGTGATACTGGGGAGTACAAGGATTAAACAGTACGCTGTACAATAAAGAAAGTATATGAGTATTCCGACGAAGACGAATTGGGAGCCACTTGAGTTTGTTACGGAATTCGGACACGTGATCATATTTGCGTAAGCCAAATATAAATCTAATACAAACATTCTGAAGACGCTCAAGCTTGTCGAGTTGCTCCACAGTGAGATCTAGATAGCTGACGTCGGCGTAGTCAAGAAGTGGGAGTAAAAGAGTTTGCGCAAGTGCAACTTAGGTAGCAGTCGGAAGTAAGCCTCGCAATTTACGCAAGGACCCCGCCGCTGCGAACAGCTTGCGGTTGACTTCCTGTATTTGATAATCCCAGGACAAAGTGCTATCTATGTAAATACCCAAGTTCATTACGTGACTACTTATTTCGAGAGCAGTACCATTGAATACAACTTGGGGATAGTGCGTAAAATTAATGCGTGACATGATCCAAGGGCTTCCCACAACAATGACTAGCGTCTTAGCTGCTGGATTTACCTGAAGTCCATAGTTATGGCTCTATTCACATACACGTTCCAAGACCTTGTTTAGAGTGTTCAATGCTTCGGCCAGTTGACTCAGAGGCGCTTGAGTGTAAATTTGAAGGTCATCTGCATAAAGGTGGTAGGATGAAAGTAATTGTTTTGAGATTGAGTTTATAAAAACCGCGAAAAGTAATGGGGATAGAACGCCACCCTGCGGCACACCGACTGTTATATCGCACAAATGAGGAAAAGGAGTCCTCTATGCGCGTACGTTGCCGGCGGCCAGACAGGTTTGATACAGACTTTTTTTCTTGGAGTTGAGTAGTCAGACGACTGTTGCTCCCGTAAAGTCAAAACAAACTGAATTACGAAAATGAAGATTAGGAGAGTAGATCTTGGACTCCCTTATGTACGGTTTTGGTGGACTATGAGATTAGCCTTCGAGTAGATTGAGTCTTGGGTAGTTCTGGATGCTTTGCAACGATGTCGTGTTGAGTAACGATATCTACTTATAATCAAAGTGCTGAAAAGCTTACACCGCTACAATTTTGTGCCTGAAGAAGTGCCTCTTTTGCGTTCATCACCTATATTGGACCGCCTAAATAGAAAATAATATTTTTGCAAATAGATAATCTTCAATGAACATGTACAGTTTTCGACAATACCAATATCGATTGGCTTCACAGTTTCTTCGGGATTAGTTTTATTACCAGTCATACATAGTTATACCAATATTTAAGTTTTGTCCACCGGAGACAGAGAGAGAGCAGAACAAAAGAACCAAAAGCAACTAAAACTGGCATTGGTTTATCAACATGCAATATTAATTTCAAGGTTGCGGATTATCTATTGTTGTACAATTAATAAAGATCCATTCATACATAATAAGCTACGTACATTATATCTGAATAGTTTTATTTCAATGTCTGATATTCGCGTAAAACTAAGACAATCTCACACATGTGTTATAATGTCTCACATGTCATATGATGTTGTTGCCTGCGGCCCCGCCTGCGTGGACTTCTGATCCCGTTCCTGCTGTTGACCCTCTCCGATAGCGTGATTATATATTACCTATGATACTTACAAATAATGTGGCTTTCTATTGGTAAAAGAAATTTCAGAAATCAGCTCAGTAGATCCAGATATTACTCCCTACAACGTCACAAACTTTCCCGGTCTATTGTCCATCCATACTAAGTAATATTATAAATGCGAAAGTAACTCCGTCTGTCAGTTACGCTCATCCCCGCGGGTGGAGCCGCGGGCAACAGCTAGTAATATGTAGTATGGATTTTAAAGTATCAAGGGCGTGTATTATTAGTTTGACTCATACTTTAATCGCAGGTTAAGATTATTTATTGTGTACCAGAAATCACTTCACCGTACTTATCTAGATAATGCTGTTATCGCTAACAAGTACTAAGTGAGTAAAGAATCATCATAATTATACTTCTGTCAATTTCCCGATTATGTTCAAAGTTCGTTCTTCCGTCAAACTCAGTCTGACCATACCTCGCTGGATGGTAAGAAGCTGTATATTTAATTCCGATTTCGAATTTAAATATTCCGAATTTCAAAATTCCGAATATTATTATTCCTAAGACACGACATTTGAACTATTCAAAATTACGATAGCTATTTATACGAATGTTCATCCTTCTGAATTTTATTTGTACGAATATTTAAAAATCCGCAGTGTTGTTGGTCCAAAAAACGTTACTGCGCATTTTAAATTCTCGAAACTTCATTGTTTAAATGATAATTTGGATCAAAAACAGATATTTATTGACTTGCCATGTCACACACAAATAGAGAAGGAGGGTAATCATTTTTTTTTTAAATTAAGCCAAAACCGACTAAAACTGACTGAGCTTAAACTGTTTTTAAAAAGTTTTAGCTTAATTTTCAGCAGACTCCCTACACGTATGGACACAGAAATGTGGGGGGAGGGCAATCCTCGCACGCAGTAACGTAGGTCAAGCGCCCGGGCAAGCTGGAGCGGCTGATGCTGGCCGCCGAAAGCGACGAGCAAGCCGAAGCTGCGTAAGCGAGCTTGCTTATCTACATGCCTGTATATTGTGAGTGGTAAGGCAACGTGTATTTTGTAATCAGTTGTTTAATTTAGATGCAATATATACAAAATATACAAAGTAAAATTTTCGTATTTCTTTTTGCATATACCCCGAGAATTGTCTTTCTAGAAACACTTTCCAGTATCTCTGCTTTGTTACGACTTATTCCAATTATAATTATATGAAAGCGACGGGCAATATGTACACATAGTCATAATAGTCGGGTTTGTGTTGTTTCGGAATTTTCGGATTATTATTAATTCGGAATTGTAATGGTTCGGTTTCTTTAAATACGAGTTTTAAATAAGACTTTTTATAACTTTTAAAATTTCGAATTATTCAGCCGTTCAATTAACTGGCTAGGCTGTTAACCAAACGGCGCCTTTCATGGAACGGCCTGAATGATATTCAGCCGTAATGTTTATTACAACATTGAATAACCTGGCTGTCTAATGCTTAGGCTAATCGTAAGATGGGGCACTACCTCGAAATAAGATAGAAAATTACTTATATACGTACATATACTTACACCTGTTAATCCTCGAAGGGGTAGACAGAGGTGTATTCACGGAAAATTAGTGATAGGTTTATTGGGATAGCTGCGCAATCCCACTTGGTTCGGTTAGGTTAGAAGGCTTAATGGTTATCTTTCTTTATCATCATGTAGAAATTAGACATTTTTCTAACTGTTTAATTAAATGACTGAACACCATTCAGGCCGTTATTTGAACGGCACCGTTCAGTAAAGAGCTTAGGCAGTTAATAGAATGGCTGATTAAGCTAGTTCGCGGCGACATATATACGTCCATATGCGATAGAGCACTCCATTTTGAAATAATTCGAAGATACAAATAATTCGATACGGTGTAGCACTTAAAGTTTTGAGAGTTTGATGTGATGTGGCACAATAAACGAACTTTTAAATAATCGTATGAGAGGGTCCGTATTAGTATGTTGTGCTCTATAAATCGAGTTTTTGATGGCCGTGATCATACATTGTGCCATGGTAACATCACTGATTTTTGATTTACATATACGTTGTTCGCATGAACGTGTTGATTTAGATGTGGACTTTTAGGAGAACAACTGCTGTTTGACTTCCTGACCCCGGGAGAAAAGCTCGCTTTATAGCCTCATCCGTTGATCAGTAGGTGTATCGGATTGCAGATGAGGTCGGCCATAGGCCCCGAAGGTCTCAGTGCGGCCGCGTGAAGTATTTAAGTAAGTTCAGAAGCAGATGGACAAAGGTGTTAGTTTATGAATGCGTGAAAGCTTGTAAACAGAGAAGCATTACATCGCATATCGGATATCGTCTAATATCTGATAAGGCAACACTGGACGTGCCGTATGGGTGAGTTAACTATAGGTATATAACACATAAACTCGGAAGAGATATACCTGTCGTGATTTCTGAATGGTCGCAAACGCGTGTGCTTGCATCATACTGGCAATTCGCTCAATCAAGGCACATAGAAAATAACCAGCGAGAGTTCGAAAGCGTGTAAAATATCGGTAGTGGCATCTGGTGAGTTTCAAACTATAGTAAGATCAGCTAAAAGTATATTTATGATGTTTAGTGGAATGCCCTGCCAAAAGTGGGTATCTGTAGGTCATCGTCGTCTTCATGGAGATGTATTTACCTTATTGTATCCGCGGCCGAGGCGGCCTCGGAGCTGAGGGTCCGCCTACCGTCTCTCACTTCCCACAGTCTTGCGCGTCCATGGTAGAGAGTCCATTTGCACGTAGGCCACCCTCCTCGACGTCAAGCCAGGACTTCTTGGGCCTACCCCTTCTACCTGGAACCGGCGAGGGTTCCTGGCTGGGCCGACAAAATTTAATGAATTTTATGAGCCATTGACTCGATGGAATGAAGTGGTTACCCAATAATTCAGTTCTTTCAGAATGATTTTTGCTCTAGTTGAAACTAGTTTTACTAAATGCCCTTGTTGCCTTAGAAATAAACGGTTTTAACTGTTACATATACAATAAATACATCCATATCCTTCATACTTAATATTATACATGCAGAAGTATGTATGTCTGTCAGTCTGTTACAGTTACACGCCTAAACTACTGCATAGGCCCTTGATTCTGAAAGCCAAATCAATTGTCATACCACAGACACTGCAATAAATGGCATTAAATTTTAGACTTTAATACTATAACCTTAAATTCCAAAATTAAATGAAGAGTGTCACATTTCACTTTTTCATTCACTCTACAAAAAGCCATTTAAAATTAAATGGGTAATTTTTGCAGTGTCTGTGGTATGACAATGGTTTTACTTTAGTAGAATCGAGGCCCAGATCTTGTTGTTTGCTATAGAGATTGACTGGAGCTTGGGAAAGGATATAGACTAACTTTATCGTGAAAAAATTGTAACAGGGGTTCAATTAGGGCTATTCCCAGTAGGACTACCGTCTAGTCTTACCAGTAGTACTACTGGGAATATTCATCCCATTATTCTTACTTAAAAAACTCAGTATAACTACTGGGAATTTTAATTCCAATAGACTTGCCAGTGAAATTCGACTGTAGACATACTAACATGACTAGACGAACTTTCTAATTGAAATATTTTACATGAAATTAAAAGTTATTTGTATTAAGTTTATTACTGGTGTATAATTTATTATTTTTGAACTACATCTGTGGCGTAGCAGTAAAGAATTCTCCTTTAGGGTAATTCATTAAATAAATACCAGACATAAAAACAATCTCGTAGTTTGTGATAGTGGATGTATAATACATGCCGGGGCAATTGTATACGGTTTTTTAACAAGCTCTCGAATTAAAGTAGGGATGTTCCTGTGGTTAAATTAAAAAAAAATAACTTATACCAAACTGTGCTAAAAGCTAGCTGCTATTATAAAATCCAAGAATGTTTAAATGACAAACAAGCTTGGAAATGAGCTGTTCGCTCGACTTTGCTTCTCAAGCAAACAATTGTGCATTGACTAAGTAAATGTTTGTAAATAGACAAAAAAAAAATGCCCGCTGAGTCTCTGGTCCATTTGCTAAACTAGGCTTAATTTTTTTTACCTTTTGACGTTTTATAGGTGCCGTTTTTAATGGTAAACCATTAATACAGATACAGATACAGGTTAATGATAGATACAGAAAAAATGATTTTTGTCTTTGATCCACGCTTATTGCCATGCCATACAAACATCTATGGCAGTAGGTACGGGTAGTAGGAGGATCCCTAAAAAGTTCAACAACTTTCTAAGAAAATATCGAAGTTTAGCCAAATCCGCAGTAAGACTGGTAAAGCGGGCGCCAAATGCTCAACATTTTCAACCACGTCCATTGTTAAAAACCAATGTTTAATACACTGGTTTTTAACAATGTCAGCTCTTTTTTGAATTATCTGCAGTTTTACTAGATCTATATTTTATACCGGTAAGACTAACGGTAAAAAATGATACCTGACTAGTTTTATACACATAGACGGTAGTACTACTGGGAATATGGGGATGAAACTTTTAGTATGAAAGTTTGCCATTTTTGAACATACTTAACCTAATGAAATTAGGTACGCACTATGAAAAGGACATGGGCTATGTTTGGTCGCAATATCTGTGGAGCCGCGAGCAACGGCTAGTCAAAGATAAACGGCTAGATAAACTGATGACGGATTTTATTGCGAATTGCGATAAAGCGCATTCAAGCAAGCTTATATTTACGTGGTACTACAAACTGTAGCAATCTTATCTGTATTGAGTATGTACATCAATAGATAACAAAGTAACCTTTTTTTACGTGCAAAAAAAATATAGTGGGGTGAAACCTATTAGAAAAGTAAGAGGATATAATAAGTATGAAAGGAAAAATAAATAACGTGCGATCCGAGTTCGGGAAGTGGGTGGGGATAAATTAAATTGACGTGTCCTCTACGAATAAACATTATTCGTAGCGTGTCCTACATAAAAAAAGGTAAAAAACGGTCTTTTTTATTTCCGATAAAACTATAAGTTGTACAGAAAAAAGTCAAATGGTAAAGTTATAGGTAATCAAAAGTTCTACAACAATCGTTCTTATACTTTTTTCATATAACCTCAAAATTTATGTTAAAAAATTAAAAAGCCATATTGTTGGTTTTTTAATAACTTTAAAAAAAATTGGGTCCTTTGGATCTTAAGCCAAAATAAGGTAAAAAAATAAATACTTTAAACTGAAAAATTACAGTGTTCTAAACGAACATAAAAAGGTAAGTTTACTCCATTTTTCATAAAAAGAGAAACCTTTTTTTGAAGCTATAAATAAAAAAGGCGAAGAGGCAAAGAGGTTGATCTCGTTCCTGGGGCAAAGGATGGCCATTGCGATTCAACGAGGCAACGCGATCAGCATCGTGGGCACCTCTTATTTGACACGACATCAGTTTTGTGTCTAGTACTTTATAGTTATTGTATAATTAATTTATTACATAAAAAATGTTTAGATTATAAGTATTTATGATATAACGAAACTTTTAAAATTATTAAAACATTACAATAAAAACCAAAAATGTTTTTTTTTTCCATTTTTTACAAAACTTTTGAGGTTATATGAAAAAGTGAAAGAACGATAGTTGTAAATCTTTTGTTTACCTACCTATAACTTTACCATTTGACTTTTTACTGTAGAACTTATAGTTTTGGCGAAAATAAAAAAATACTGTTTTAACCCTTGAAGCCTCACCCCCACCCACTTCCCGAACTCCGATCGCCCGTAATTTATTTTTCCTTTTATTCTTATTATCTTCTCTGCCTTTTCTAACAGGTATAATTTTTTTTCACTTATTATTTTCGATGGATTCTGCCCTGGTCATGTATCCAAATACTTATGATAATATAATTTTCACAAAATCACTAAGATAAGAGAAACAAGCATGTCGGATTTTAATGAATTATTACAAGTAATGCAACAGTGTAATTTTTTGTATTCAGGTTCATTCTTACTATGGCAGAGTGGGCAGCTAACATGAAAAGGATAATTTACACTTTATTAGCTTTGTGTAAGTGAAAAAGACTAAAGTATCTACTAAACAGATTTTTTATAATTTTATGACAAAAATGCTGTCATTCATTTTTCAGTTGTACTGGTGGACGCTCAACTCTCAGAAACCCCATTGATGATCCAGGGGATGTGTGAGGAGAACGGAGGCAATTACACTGCTATCATGGTTAGTTATTTTGTTATTTGAATGTATGAAAAGAAAGAAAGAAAGGTCGAATAGATTACCTCATACCTCATTGGCGGACGAGACTTTGGCGCAAGATTTCTACGCGGCGTTGGGAGGTCAGAGTTGGCAGTTACTATAATAAAAGTCGTAGGTATGAGCTTTATGAAGCAAAAGTGATGCCCATTAACCCTCGCTTCATATAGCTTACACACACCGGCAGAATTATGTGAACACAAAAAAAGGAGAGTTTAAAATAGTTAGCTTTAATTTTAAACAAATAATAATTAAACACGAAACAACAGTTAAATTAATATGTTTTGACATTAATTTGCAACACCCTACTTAAAGTTTAATAAAAAAAACTTAACTAAACAAAATGCATTTTTCTTAGATTTTTCGCATCGTGCCCAGACGGATGGAAACCTGAATCAGGGCACGAAGGGGAAACACTTGTTAATAAACATTCATTTAATTAATTTTAAACCGTCATAAAATCTAAAAATTTCAACTGTTTCTCTGTCACTACGATATCTAAGTAAAATGCATTTTGTTTAGTGCGGTTTTTTTTATTAAACTTTCAAGTAACTTAATTGGAAGGCACATGTTGAGGAAACGGTTAAAGGAGCTACTATATAAGCTTGCACGCATTGTTAATATTGATGCTCTGCTTACTGCGTACCATGGTCTATCTGGGTCCTTGCTTCGTTATGGTATTATTTTTTGAGGGAATTCTATTAACAATGACGTAGTTTTTAAAGCTCAAAAACGCTGCATCCGGGCTATGTTCACTTTGCAGTCTTCAGACAGCTGTAGACCATACTTCGCAAAGTATAACATCCTAACACTTCCCTCACTTTACATATTCGAAGTGGCTTTGTTTGTTCATGGTAATCCTCAATTGTTCCCACTTAAGTCTGAATTTTAAAGCGCCATAGGCGTATGTTTCATAATAATGATAAGAAGTTGTGTTTACACACTTCAAAAACTACTATGATGTCAGAGAGCTTGTTAGGTATTGCGCCAAAGGTTTGTAATAAAATACCAAATGCGTTAAAAGAATGTAATATAAACAATAAAGTTAAAAAAGTTATTAAGCCGGCAATGTTACTATGATTTAAGTGAATTGTTAGAGGATACAACTCTGAATTAATTCCCATTTTGATTATACCTAAAATTTGACATTTGAATAATTTTAACTCTTTTTGACATAATAATATGGACCTAGCTATGTTGACAATCATTTAATTTAACAATTATTAATTTTAAGATTTGACATTTTTTTAATCACTTTGAGAATAGCGATTTTTTTTCATACTATATCTATCTATTCTATCATAGTGACATACGAATTATTTTTTTCATATGATTGTATGCGTGATTCTTTGCCCAGTTAACTATTATATCTATTGTGTCACAAATTAATTAGTGACTGTTTGAATATTTACATACCACACAAAAGTGGTAGAATGTACAAAGGAAACATTATTTTAATTATAAGATCACACTCTCTGTGCATAAATAAATGAATGTGAATAAAAGTCTACCCAGTAACGTGAAACACATAATTAATTCGGAAATGAAAAATAAAAAGTAAGGCACACGCGAATTGTGGACATTAACTCGGAAAACTTTATTTGTACTTTGAACCGCAATACAATATTATCCGGGCTCAGGTTTAGTGTGCCTAACTTCAGCAAAAAAATCACAAATTTGGCATACCATGCAATTGTAAACAGAAACTTAATTAATATTTTATCAGGGTACATATTTTTGGATGGTGTCCGAATTTTCAATAAAAAATGATAATGTTGATTGAAAAAAATTGTTCCAAATCAGTTAGCCGTGACTTAGTATTATCTTTATTTCAGGTTGGTGTGAATAACTTTGTAACATGCGTAGAGAACGACTTTGGAACTGTAATAACAGAAGTTTCAGACGCTCAGAATAGTACCTATGCCGAAGTCTTTAAAAAGTAAGTTCCAAGAAATAAAAACACGTTTGCAGCGTCATATATCTTTTTAGGATATTAAAACAGAAAATATTGTTATAATATTTTCGAAACGCAATCGGTGTTAACTACTCTATCATCATCATCATTATATCAGCCACACACAGTCCACTGCTGAACATCGGTCTCTCCCATAGAAGCGTTGGATGCGGGCTGCTTTAGATTGGTCGTTCTGGAAGTCTATGGGAGAGGCCTAACTACTCTATAAAGGTATCTAAGTGACACTGATAACAAATTGCTACGTATTCAAGTCATTCAAGTTTCAGGTGCTTCATGGCAGCCCCTCGGTTCAGTATGTATAATAATAAATATTTTGTAAAGAGGTCGTATCTGTACATGAAAATATTATAAAAAAATACTTGGGTTATGTTATATTAGCGATACTGTACGCAAAATATTTTATTCGGAATTCTTGTCTACCTGTTTGTCCGCGATGGACGCAAACTACTGAACAGATTATAATGCGGAGTTTTGTTTGAAAAGTCTTGGTCAGACTTAAAAACTTAAGTTTATTTGATCGCAATTGGTTCTGGTTCTGCAGGACCTGAGATACGGACTGCGGTACCACAGACACTGTAACCAATGCCCACTTTAGACTTTACTAGTACAGTTAAAGTCTAAAAATAAATGACAATCTTGTTGAGTGAATGAAAAATGTTATTAACTCTTTCTCTTTTCATTCTGGACTTTAAAACTCAGCTATAAAGTCTAAAATTTTTTGACATTTAAAGCAATGTCAGCAGTATCACAGTAATTTTGTTATGTCATAATATTAGCAGTATCGGAGGCCTGGTTGGAGTGCGCGCCACGTTGGTATGCACTCTTAAATACTCGTGGTTTTTTCAGGTATTGTGCCAAGTCTGCTCAGCTGAAAACTTGCTACCACACGTTATTGGACACAACCACTCCTTGTGTGGCCACCAAATATCAACATCTAATAACAACGGCAAAAGAAGTAACCGACAATGCCTTGAACTATGTATGCGATAACGACGGTACCGTACTTACAAGTAAGTGCAATATTTAGTTAAGAAGGTCAATTTTCGTCATTAAAATTGGTTCACAATTCAGTCCGGATACAAAACAAAACTCAGTTCTGAATCTCTACTTTCATTGATAGATTTGACAGATAGACAATGACAATCTTAAGTTTGTTTATTAATGACAATCTGTTCTCAGTACTACTTAGTTATAAAACGAGATTCAGGTCTGAATACCTTCATGTAATACGGGCCTCTCTCTATATCTCCTAAATGTAGAAATATGTAACATAATTTTCATTGACCATGTTTTTGATATTTTACGAGAATTGGCTCTCAGTCTCATTATCGTTGAGAGAGAGAACTCCCTGCCACCCATGTAGGGAGTTCCACCAAAATCATTAAAGCCAAACTTAACTTCAACTGCAAGTCTGCGCACTTGCTAAACAATGAACAAGGCTTTGATACAGGCTTGCCTCTCATTATCCGTCAGGGGGCAGTCGCTTCTGGGAAAGCGGACTTCTGGCTCCAAAGTGCAATCTTTGGAAGCAACTGCTTGCCGCTTATTATTTTTGATTGTATGTTAGCTTTTACGGGAAGGACTGCCTTCTATCCACCGAACCATGAGAGAAAAGCAGGTGAGGCTGACTTGGTCTTTAAGTGCCGAAATTCCCACGGATACTGCTCCACCGTAGCCAGTTGGGGGTGGTTATGTTGAACTCGAACCGACTACGCCACAGGCCGTCTTGGGTGACTAATGTTATGGCTCTGAATAATACCGGCAATTTAAGTTCATATTTTCATTCCTTCAGGTTTTTTTACCACGGGGGGCCCAGCATGCTTAGCGAGCAAGCACGATGAGAATCTAATATGCTTCTTAAATTTATATAATACCACAATAGTGGCGTTGAACACAACGTGGCCTCTAGTGGATCTTTCACCGATTGTTGTAAGTTGAAAAATCATAAAACGATGAATGTTTTTTTAAAGCTCTGTACTAGTTACACTTGTGTCTTTATTGTACAGTCAACATCATTAAAATGTAGCTAACAAAAGTACTCAAAATGATCCAAATACCAATATTCCAATTTTATATCTATTGGTTATTAGTGTACTCAAATAGTTGTAAGTATCCAGAGTGGTCCAATTATCTTAGCAATCGGTCTTCCAGAATTATGTCAGTTAGTAGAGTATTCATATTCATATACACAATCACGCCGGTCGATGGTATCCAGTCAAGTATAATTTCAAATTTTTTTTAAAGTTATGTGCTTTTTCATAATTTATTTTTACTTTGTTCCTGACCATTTTCACCTTACGGTGTTCTCAAAGGTTCAAAATACGATTTTTTTTTAAATGTGGGTAGTTTTGTTTTAACAATGTGTTTACCAGGTTCAACTTTTAAAAAGTACCACAAAATAACATTTCCTCTATTGTATAATTTTATTTAATCAATATACATGTATTTTTTATTGTATTTTCTTGTATTGATTGGATAACAGCACCACAGTGAGTCATTAGACTGCGATAGTACATTATGGTACAAATGTGTAAAGTTGGTAATTACACATGCAGTATTATTTTTTTCACAAACATACGTACGTACGTAATAATACTTAAAATCATTTTACCACTCTCATACTGAACTGTAAACATTGAAATCTTAAACACAAAACTGTAATGGCGTTCTTCTTCTGTTCTTTTCGGAACAGGCTGAGTTGTTACGACCATGCTGTTTTGTCATCAGTGGATTTACACATACAATATCCAAATAAATATTAATACTAATGATTTTTTTTCTACGTAGTCTGTGGCAACACGCATTCGGGATCATCATTACGCAAATTATATTAATTATTTCACATTATGTGGTCTTAAATTACTCGTGTGATCGTATTTCGACTCGTATTTTAAGAGCCCTTTTCATAAACTATTTAGAGAAACAATTAGTAAATATACAGTTATTAAAATTATATTTAACTGTTTTAATGGTATAGTTTTGTTTATTATACACATACAATTTGAATTTATCTACGAACTTGCACGAAATGAACAAGCAATAAGTAATATTTATTTTATCTTTTTTTTTTTATATAGAAACTTGTTTCTCTCAACTCAACCAAAAACAATTAAAAAACATCCATAACTCACTTGTGAATTATAGCAATTAAATTGTCACAGTTTTATTATAGTTGTGTGCCTAATTTGTGTTTGTACCTACGCTTTGGCATAGTTCCTGATGTAGGCAGAGGTGTAATAGAACTCGCATTGTGCTATAGCTTTGGTTTTCGATTGCATGTGGGTAACGGGGCGAGTCTATTACCGTCTTGTGGTATGTATGAACTAAAAACTTTTGTTATATTTGCAGCAATGGTATGATACGTATGTGCAGTGTGTTGTTACAAATCTGGCAACATGCGAAAGTCAGACACCCTCACAAGTAATTCAGAGGCTCGGTGAAATTCTACGTGTAGGTGTGGAAGAAGTAAGTTCTCCTTGTAGATTACCCGACTGTCAAGGGGGCTTATGTTTTTGGGTTACGTATTTTCTATGTATGTTTGTAATTAATACGGGTACGTATCATAATATATAATTTCAAAATACATATGGTTAAAATATATAAAGTTAAAATACCGAAAATCAAAATATATAATACACTAGCTTTTGCCCGCGGCTCCGCCCGCGTGGATGTCGGTTGTTGAAATTTTTCCTGAATTTTCTTTGCTATAAACCTCACGGAGCCCGAGACCTTTCCAACGAATGCAAAACCGTGAAAATCGGTTCGTGCGTTCTGGAGTTATAGCGTCAGGAAGGAAAACCCGACTTATTTTTATATACCTAGTAGATTAAAATATATAAAGTTGTATGAGATAAGTTCTAAATTTCTAAGTTTGAATGCCATAATGGTCGAAATACAAACAAACACAATGCATGATGGTTCCTAGGGCTACGTTTTATAATATTATAATTTCAAAATTTCTTCTGTAAGAAAATTAGTGATAGGTTTATTGAGAAAGCTGTACAATCCGACTTGGATAGGTTAGGTTAGAAATTCATTACGGGACTTGGTTCCAATGGATTGTGTGTTGCATTACTCGGTGTTTAGTATTTTTTTTTTTTTGCCTTTGGGAAATCCCCACGGACCCCCCTTCGGAGCCGAAGGGGGAGGTTATGTCGGACTCGAACCGACTAAACCGCACGCCGTCTGTGGGTCGATGTGCTAGGCCGAAGGTGAGGTTGTCTCGCGACATATTCCTCGCACCCCAGCTGATCCAGGGCCATTCCTCTCGGTCTGGCCCTCCTCGGGAGGGGGGACCATGCGGTCCCCGACTCGCCCCCGGTATGGGGAGGGCGCGCATCGTCCTACGATGCACCGTGGCCTGCTTCTGCTAGGGTGACGAGCGGCTCCACCCGTCACCATCAGGCCCGCCCTCCGACGCCCGAGCCGCCTTCGAACGCGAGCAGTGATGTCCGCGAGTCTCTCTCGATCGCTGCGCCGCGCCCGCTCTGCTGTCTCCTTCACGAGCATGACCTGCTCGCAGAAGGAGGCGCTGGCCGCCCACGCATCCGCGCAGCGGACCATCGCCGCGAGTAGTGTGGAGAGCGTGAGCACTCTCACCCCCAGGGCCGTCACTTTGAGCTCTGCGTCACCGCGGTCAGTGTGGGACTCACGGGATTCCCATATTTCGTGATTAGGACGCCGATTAAATATAATCTATTTAATATGAAGGTGCCCAACATTGTTTAGCTTTTTTTAACATCTTTTTTGTTTCAGCTGGCAAATAGTGCAGCGAGCGGGCTAGCTATTTCATCGGGATTCATTGGATTAATTGTATTTGCAGCCGTATATACTTATATATAAATACCCTAAGTTTAACCCTAATTAAAAGTATCTTTATTCTTTTAAATAAAGTATCTTTTATAATGTATTACATAAAGTACACTTATTTTTGCTCTAGTTTAAAAGTACAAAGTCAAAGATTTTTATTCAATCTAATCAAGAACAACATTATGGTTTCTTATTGACGTCAGTAAATTTTACTTAACCTAAGTTTACCACCGCTTCCAAGGCGCTGGTGGAGAAGAAACGGCGCAACAAACTCCACTGCGGCATTTTTCCAGACGTCAATTTACAATATTTATATCCTTAAGGCTAAATGTGGACGAATCTACATTTATCTCGTGTCTAATGAACAAAATATAAAATAAAATAAAAACTTTATAATTAAATAATTAACCTAAGTTAAAATATGACTTAAGTTTAATATTATGCCGACGTGCTCGACGCCTGCGCCATGCTCAAGCCAGATGTTTTTGTCTTTAATATAGTTATATGTCCTATAGTATGCTTTTATACATAAAATGGTCTTAACATAAGTTTTACTTAGGACCGATTCAGGCAATTTATTATAAAAGCGTACACCTTCCCCCTTAAAAGAATCGTTTACTCTGCTAAGCCGATAACATGAAAGTAGCAGTTTATGTTTATTAAGCAGATTTCTGTCTGTAATGTCGCTCACTTTTGTGAAATAAGATATATTTTTCCTGACATACATAATGTTTTCGAATATATATTGAGGAGCAACAGTTAAAATATCAATATTCTTAAATCTTTCTCTGAGGGAGTCTCTTTTGCCTATACAATAAATGGCACGAATTGCTCTCTTTTGCAAAATAAATATAGTTTCTAAATCTGCCGCATTTCCCCAAAGTAGTATTCCATAGGACATCAAGCGATAGAAGTAACTGAAGTATACAAGCTTAGTAGTAGCTACTTCTATCATCTGCCTAATCCGTCTCACAGCATAGGCAGCAGAGCTAAGTTTATTTGCCATAATAGTAATATGGTCACCCCATTGTAATTTTTAATCTATTGTAATTCCCAGAAAAGTAGTGCTGTTTGCGAATTCTAACCCTCTCCCCCCTAGCACGACGTCAACGTGTGTGTGCCTCACAATGGGCAATGTGAACCTAATACATTTAGTCTTTTCTGCATTCAATAATAGATTATTTGCAGAAAACCAATTTGAGATAGCATACAAAATATTATTAACATTAATTGCATCTGTACTGTGCCGATTTATTGCGAATATTAACGATGTATCATCTGCAAACAATACTATGCCGGCTTGTGCCTCGACCATATAAGGCAAGTCATTGACATATACCAGAAAGAGAAAGGGTCCTAGGATTGATCCTTGGGGTACACCTATTTTGACGTTTGACCCATTTGATTTCACGTTATTCACATCAACAGTGATTTCTTATCAAAACCATATCGACGTAGCTTGAGCAAGAGTGTTTGATGGTCAACACAATCAAATGCTTTAGAAAGATCACAGAATACCCCAACAACTCTCGCATCAGTGGTAGATTTCCAGCCAGTAAAGCCATATTGTTGGCTATGGAAAAGATTGTTTGTCTTGAAGTAAAGTTGCATCTGATTGAGCTGGCAAAATAGAAATGGGGCGGTAGTTCCCAAGTTCTGACTTAGATCCCTTCTTAAATAATGGTATTAGTTTACTATATTTCATTAGGTTGGGAAATGTACCATTATCAACGCATTCATTAAATATGAATGGTAAATCAAGTGCAATGATATCAATTACATGACTAATTAAACTAACTGACATACCCCAGTAATCTTCAGACTTTTTCATTTTATGATATTTGAAAACTGTTATAATGTCACTGGGAAGAATATGTTTGAATTTAAAGTTAGAAGCACAACTAATATTACTTTCAAGAAGAGCGGAAGCACTGCGAGCGTAAGAATTGATTGAAGAAGTGAGTTTGAATGGAATGTTGGTAAAATAATCTTCAATAGCATTTACAATCTCTTTCGTAGAGGTTATATCCTTATTTTCTAATTTAATTTTAATAATATAATCCCTCATTTTATATTTTTTAATTATTATTTTAAATGATGATTATAAAGTCAACTAATAAAAATCATGAATGCGCAAGATTAAGTAGTAGTACACGAAGCGCCTACTCTGTTACCAGTAGCAAATTACCTATAGGAAAATAAGTCGGTGCTATGTTAAACTTTCTGCAGGGCTTGTAACTTTATATATCTTTAGCCGACCAGTGCCGGCTCCATCCCTGGATTAGCTCAGGGTCCCAGGATCCAGGGTATAGTCAATTGATGGACTGAACATTAAAAAAACATTGTCGTCTCGTCAGCGTCAGAACGATCCTGACTACAAAGTCTCACAGAATAATACCAAGGTATTAAGAGCAAATCAAATTGTTTTATTGATTTCAATTGTATTATTGTCCAAACTAAAAGTGTGTACCAATTATAAGAACTATCAGGCAACATAGGGGGGGGGGGGGGGACCAATATTATTTGAGTACCTACTTTATTCGTCAAGATCGTCTTATGCACACTGTATCTACTGTTAGCAGGGTTGCCAGTGGCCACGTACTTAAAAGGCAGAGGAAGGAAGTTGACGCTCATAAAGAAACGATGGTGCATAAATTCAAATTCGTTGATTGGTTTCATTGCAACATTTTTTTTTGAATGCGCACATTTATCTTTATTTACAAAGTAATAAAATGGTAAATTATTTGATTGCACGGCGACGTAACTATACTTAACTTTTATAAGTAGTTCTAGTTCAATGTGTTCAATTTAACTGCTAACATTTCCCTTGATAACGACAAGCGTTCATATGTTTGCGTTACACTGACAATGTAAATTTATTTCGTAAAGGAACATAATATATTCCTTTGTTGGCAACCTTCAAATAGAACAAGAGAGAATTGCTGCACTCCTATGTCTTGACTGCGATTGCTTCAGCAGGTCCTTGGTTGTAACTACTATTTACTGATGTCTTCTGTTAAAAAAATCTTAACAGCAGCACTATATTGGGAAAGGATCTCATACCTACTTCTTCATCCTAGCGGATCTCGGGGTCGCATCCATTAAGTTCGGAGATTTCGGTCCCCTTTTTCACGTCTAACTGTGTTCTAGGGTCAAGGCCTAAAACTGCGAACAATAATTAGGCGCCAATACGTTATATGTCATTGACAACGTCACGTCAGCCAGAACACAATTTTAGGGATGGAGTTAGTCTATCGACTGTGTTTTACATAACTTGAAAATGTCACAATCAAAATTGATTACAGAATATAGAATTTTAAAAAAAATACCTTACTGGTGAAACCGATGAAGCGGTTCTTACTTCGAATGTTTATATTTTTTTATGTTTTAGGCGCATAGCTCCGTCATCAGAAGGCGGATTTAAAAATTATTTTTATTCCGAAGTGGTCCCATTTAAATTTCGAAAAAATCTGATGACGTGTTTCAGAGGCAAACCTCGGCACTCTGCAATAAACGCTTCATTATTATGTATAGATATAAATAAATAATAATTCCACATAAAATAATGATACCTACATTTTTATTAACGGTTATTAATCAATCGATTTTAATAATTTAGATTTTTATGCAATAAATAGTTTTATCTGTCTAAAATACAATAATATAAGGGACGGGGTTTACATGGACTTAAAATTGATGTTATTGATGAAACGGGTATGCTCTATACATAATGTAATTGTTTTGGACTGACTGACGCTTCGTCAATGTAGAGTCTAAACGGGTAGACCGGGTGTGCGTTGTTTTATAGACAATTGTTTAATACAATTTCGTATTACAGAAAATATTTCGCATAATTTCGTTTCATAGAATAATCAATATACATAATACTTACTTTAAAGAATTTTAAATCATTGAATTTTGTTTCATATAAAGTTAAACATTAGAATAATCATTTCATAGAATATCAAATCAAATATTCTTAATCATTATATTGTTTATTTAATAGAAAACTTATTACAAAGAATAACATATTATCAAAGTGACAGTTTCTAAACGTTTCAATTCATAAAATGTATACCCTCATTTAAATGGGACATTTTTTTTATAAACTAAACAATTGATGCGTCTACAAGGTCGACGGAGCCCCGCGTAGCCTACTTCTGGGTGGTTTATCAAAAAATAACCACAAAGGCCTAATGCGGGAGCTTCGCTACGCTCTGCTCCCGCATTAGCCTTCTAACCTAACCTATCCGAGTCGGGGTAATCTGAGTCGGGGTGTTAACTATATTGTAAATGTAACAGTTAAAAATAAATGTGATTTGGAACATTATAAAGGTGGTTTAATATTCTTTAAAAAATAATTCTACAGTTTGATAAGTTTGTTAAACAAAAAAATGTGATTAGAAATTCGTTCAATTGTGTTTCTGTGAAATATGTTTCATTGTAGTAAATTGTTTTTGAAACAATAATATTCGAAATAAAAATATAAGAACCAAATATTATTATATGAAACATTTTCTGTGAAACGAAATTCTATGAAATTTCTTTCTACGAAATAAGGGGCTCCCGGGTAGACCTACTATCTTCACATTTGGGCAACTGATGCATTTTATGTTTTAAGCATACCAGCCTAGGGATTACCTATCTACATGCACTGATATTAAGATCGTTGGCAATTTTGTAAAGCACTCAAAACTGTTAGAACATTTTCAAAGAAAAAAGAAATGTACCAATTTTGCAGGTAATTACATTATCTACAACTTTGTCCAACATACTTCTGCCATAACACTTGCCGTTTACGACAAAAATGTAAGAATCTGATATTTTTAACCTCTGGCCTTGAATAAAAAAATGCAGAAGTTTAATCGGTGGGGCCTTTTGAATTTCTTTTATTACGGTGTATTTAATACCTCTACCAATTTTTAGCTCTATGCTATTTCATGCAAGCTCATATGTTTATTTTTTCTAGAATACTTCTGAAGCGAAATAAATGTCCCTACACGTAAATTGGTATTTTTTGTAATTCTACCCTTAAAATAGTAGCAATACTGTAGTAGGTACTATTGTATTTATTCCGTGGTAATACAGTTTCGAGTAAGTACTTATGTAAGTATATTAATTCTGTTCGTTTTTATCCTAGACCTCCCTGAGACGACCGTCTCTACGGAGTTAATGTAAAATTTATAAGTATATCTCCTTTAATTTGGCTATATCTTTGAAAATACCCGGCTTCTGTGCCCCGAGCACGAAAAACTATCGTTATCGTAACGTGAACGTATAGTCGCTAAATATTGGTCTCATTCATATGCTCAAGGTTGCGCAACGAGCTATGGAAAGAGCTATGTTAGGAGTTTCACTGCGTGATAGAATCCGTAATGAGGATATCCGTAGAAGAACCAAGTATACCTACATAGCTCTTAGAATAAACAAGTTGAAGTGGCAGTGGGCAGGCCATATAGTTCGCAGAACGATAACCGCTGGGGAGTAAAGGTTCTCGAATGGCGACCGCGAACTGGAAAACGAAGTGTAGGACTGCCCCCCACTCGATGGACCGATGACATTAAAGCGGTCGCAGGAAGTCGGTGGATGGTGAAGGCTCAAGATGGGTCGTCATGGCACTCTTTGGGGGAGGCCTATGTCTAGCAGTGGACGTCTATTGGCTGATAGATAGGTAGATAGAACGTATGGAAAGAATGGAGCATTTCAATTGGCAGGCTTTACACATACACAGGTTCACAGTAAGGAGTCGGCCAATTGCAATGCTCCGTTCTTTCAATACGTTTTCGATACAATGGTAGTAGATCATAATTTTTCGTGCTAGGGGCACTGATTTCTGTATTAGAGTATAGCGTAGGTACCTATATAGCCGACACTCACTAGTGTAACATCTTATGAGTCAATGATAATAAATGTTGAAAACAAGTCAAATAATCACGCCTCTGTTAGCTGCGTACGATTGATAAAGTTTGAAGTGATTCTACAGCATGTGTAAAGAGAAATATGTTAAGATAACAATCCATCGACATGTGGTGTGCCTGTATTTTGATGTGACAACAGCGTCGGTAGCTTAGTAGTTATGGAGTCGGCCTTACGATCGAGAGGTCCCGGGTTCGAATCCTGGCCATTACACTACACTACCGACGTGAACCCACTCCTAGCACAAGCAATTTAGCTTAGTTGGAGGGGTTAGAGGGAATATTAGTAATTTCGATAATTTCGGTAGCTAATATTCTTTAAAAAATAAAAATATTATTTAATTATAATATATGTATATGTAAGTAGGTAATAGTAGATTGTTAGCCACCCGAGCGAAGCGAGGGTGGCTAATAGTTCGAGTGTCATTATGGTGGTTTAGTCCCACGTTAAACACTCTACTTTTCACTTTGAATGCGAGGAAAAAAAAGCGACGTTTTATACGAAATTATAATATTAAAAAAAAAAAGAAATAAGCAAATATCTTTTTCAACCTAAATATATTAATTTATCATATCGATAACGGGGTAAAGCCTCCGTGGCGTGGCGGTAGTGAACGCGGTCGCTACGCAGGAGGCGCGGGTTCAATCCCCGCTCAGTGCAAATATTTGTATGCATGGATATGGGTATTGGTCTGGGTGTTTCTATGTATATTATGTATGCATTTACAAAAAAAATCTAAGTTTGTTTATCTGTATTCTAGATTCCGTAATACAAGGTAGTAAAGCTATGCTTACCATGGATCTAGATAGCGTTGTGTGAAATGTTGTGGAATATTTATTTATTTATAATAACAAAGTTTCTAAGTTGCACAATTAATTGGTGTAAGTAATTGGTGATTACAACGCAAGCTTATTACGAATAATCTATTCAAAATTCAAATTGCAAAGAAATTTGTCCCGCGGTTTTTTTTGTTGTTAAGTGACGTACGGTTTATATGCTTGCATATACATATATTTAGCCAACAGATTCAAACTTGAAAAATAATTTAAAACTAATTGGAAATGGATAATAAAATGAACTTATCCTTAATACTTACATAATAATTAATTAAATTAATATCATTAATCGTGGTTCACGAAATTAAATGGGAATTTTTGATTTTTCAAATGTCATTGAGGTTATTTCTATACACTATCACTAAAAAGGTGATAATCCTCCCATTCACAAACACCGTGATTGGCTGTTTAGGAGTTATCAAAGTAAATTAAAAAAAAATACTTTAGTCCCTAGAGATTAAAAAGGAACTTTAGTCCCGATATGCAGGGACTAAAGTAACATTTTAAGAGCATGAGAAGTGAAAAATAATACGTTTCCTTCTTCCTACAGTCCCGGGTCCTTAAAGCTAAGTGAGACCATTGTTAACATGGTACGTGTATGTAATGGTGACCCTCTTTTCTGACACTTTGCCTTCAGCTTACCATCAGGCGAGGTGAAGTCAAATTGACGAGTCCTACATAAAAAAATATACTTAATAAGAAATTCTTTAATATAAATCAAAGTTATGCAATTTTATAAAGCAGTCAATTCGGTCTTACTGCCAAGATTAATATCTTGTACTAGCCGATTCGCCCGCGGAATACTTCAAACCCGTAGCCACCCCAAGCCGTTATGCGTCACTCAATGGTTTTTCCTTCCCGGAACTTATGACATGGTATTCAAGTTCAAATTGACTTTTAAATAATATTACGAATCGTTTGTAGGGTAATATAGAAAAGTGTTGTTCTTAGACTATTATACAGGAGATTAAAAAAAGACGTGTAGCACTCGGGGACTGCCGCGGTAAAGCTATTGCATAGCATTTTGTATCAACTTATGCAATTATGATAATATGCCCTTTGACGTGCATTAGTTTTTTTTTTCTTTTTAGCTCTTTACGCTTTTCTTCTCTATAAAACGAAAATATCTAGGTATAAATAATAGGTATAAATAATTAGGTATAAATAGTGTAATGACACACCAAAACAAAATTATTCATTTAAAAAAAAATAATGATATTAAGAAGTGATTATCGACAAATTTTACAAGTACAGCTATTCACTTTTGTACATAAATACCTATACACCTATATACTTTCTCATAAGCAGCTGCTTATGTATTCCTCCGATTTCGGAGCTGCTCGTCTCGATTCGTGCGAGCTTCGTAGAGTCTTACAATACGGCTAGTTGCACGCACACGAACACCGTGTCGAAGACTGCCGAAAAGAAACGAGCGTGAGGTTTTTTCGTTACGGAATTTCTGGATTCGGTCCCCGCGCTCAAGGCCCTTGATAGAAGCTATGCAATAACTTAAAAAAATCTTTGATTAAAAACCGTCCTCATACTACAAGGAATATTGTAATAAAAGAATTAGCGGAACTGGTTCAGCTGTTCTCGAGATTTGCGCTTAGCAACACATTCAGCGATTCATTTTTATATTATAGATTAGGAGTGGATTCCCGTCTATAATAATTATATTGGCCAGGATTCGATACTCGTCTAGATAATCGTTAGATAGATAGGATTCCTTAACCATTAAGCTTACCATTTTTTTTTAAATTGCATATAAAGGTTGTAAAAAGCCCGAGTTATTTGCAGAATACCTAATCGATTTTAAATGCAAATCCGTTAATTATATTAGAACCCCTATTCTTTCTTACAGGGTTGGCAGCACGAGTGTGACCCCCCTGATGTAACACGTGTTCATAGACCATGAAAACCACTTTCTATCGGGTGGGCATGTGTGGCAGACAAGCACACGGCCCATCCGATGGGAAGTGGTGGTCTAAGTGGTATAAATAATAGTATCAATAGTTGTATTAGTAACTTAACATTTTTATAAAATAGAATAATGTTGCCTAATTACTTTTTGCCTATTAAGTATTGATGGATACGAATAATCCTCATTGCACCGGCATTACACACGATTAACTTTGTATTTTATTGGTATGTGTTGATTAACCAATGATTAACCATAAAAAGTAAAGCTATTTAATACGGCATTCTTGCAAAGGAAGATTGTTATAACGATAAAGGAAACAGACAATGTATGTAACTGTTAGCTTAAGCCATGCCAACAAAGGATAGATACATACAATTATACCGCCGTTATACATACAAACATGTTATGTATAACGGCGGGGAAACTGCGAAATTGTCCTTAGAAGCAATGACGTCAGCCTGACTGTCGTCAGGACTGGCTTTGCTAGTGCTCATAATTAAAACTATTGAAATCCACCAAACAATCAATTTATTGAACACGACAAGAATAATAATAGTTATTAAGTAGTAAACCATAGACACTTAGCTGTTTGGATGTGAGAGATATCCTTCCCCGGTCCAGGCTCGAGCGAAAGTGTTTCTCTCTTTTACCGCTTTTAGTGCCTACAAAACCAACGGATATGACCCTCAAACGCGGGACACATTTCTACAATTATTTAACGGAAGTTGTTGGTTTTGTAGTAACTTTACAAGGAATTAGATGTGTAACACAACATGAATAATAGTTAAATAAATAATGAGAATTATAACAATAATTACTCACACTTTTATAAGTTGATTTCTTACGAAGTAAATGTTTATAAAGAATCACAAGCTCCGAACTTTAATTACTTATTATAGAAAACGTTATACTAGGTTCATGTTATAATGTGATAAATCATTAATTAAATAATAAGGATTATTACAATATTACACACATTTTATAAGCTATCTCTCAAGAAGTGAATGTTTACAAAGAATCGCAATCTTCAGCATTTAACGTGGAGTCCGTACCTTTAATTACTCGTTATAACATAAAACTAGGTACATGTTATAACATGATAAATCTTTAATTAAATAATAAGGATTATTACAATATTGCGCTCATTTTATAAGCTAGGTATCTCCCATGAAGTGAATGTTTACAGCGAATCACAAACTTTAACAAACTAAAACCTTAAATAACTTATTATGAAAAGCATAATTATTTTTACATGTACAATGTGATAAATCTCCAATTAAATAACGACAATTATTCCAATAGTCCATACATTTTATCATCTTGTCTTTTATGAGTATGTTTATCAATTAAAATTACAAAGTAGGATCTCTAGTTATACTCGTTATTAAAAACATTACTTTGCTTATAAATTTGACATTAATTTCCATGTTTTATAATAATAATAATTCAATTGCAAGAACACCTTAAATATTAACTTTGGTAATTACATTGTTTACATTGATAGGTACCACACGTCCGACTCAGCAAGATAAAATCAAAAGAGATACTCCTGTAATTATTTGATATGGGAATACATCTTATTACCATCAGACAAACATGACAATATTAGTTAAGAGTATTCTTATACTTAACTATAACTTTTCTTAGAATAATTTAAATAAGTGAAGTCGTCCGTCTTCGCGCCGACATGTATGTTATATTATGTATTGATTGAATGAAAAATATGTTGACTGTTTGAGGGCTCCATCAAGCCATTTTCACCTGTTAGCCGGATCATCGAACGAAGTTCTGGTGCTATCTTCCCCTTTGGTTAGAGTGTCAGACGGCAGTCCCACATAAGTCAAATCTAGGGAAAAGTAGGAGATCGTTCCCCAGGCTTCAAAATGCAAGCTTTGGTTGTAGCTGGGACCAACTCGTGACAATAATGGTTCCAGAATGCGGATAAACATGTCTTGATACTATTCTTTCTTATAAATAATACCTATACGGATTCAAATATACCTAAATATATCACATTCCACTGACATTGCATAAAATGTCATTAAATTTTAGACTTTATGTCGTGTTAAAGTCCAAAATGAAAAGCGAAAGAGTTTACAATATTTTTCAGTCACTCTCCAAGATTGTCATTTTATTTTAGACTTTAACTGTTTTTCACTAAAGTCTAAAGCTATATGGCATTGATTACAGTGTCTGTGGTACCGTAGTTGTTTTGCCATTAAAAAAATCATGCAGAATCAGGGCCCAGGACTAGAACCTGTTATTCATCTGTCGAACCGCTAGGCCACTGCATTCGTTATGATATTAATATTTTGGTTTTATTCATACGTAGCAAGCAATGTAAATATTCCTGGTTTATTACAGGTCAAAATACCAAAGGTGCTTCCTACCATTATTATCATTCAATTGGAGTCAGCTTTCAGTCTAAAGCACTACACAACGACCGAGCTTCGATATTTTCCGAGAACCTATTGCTAATTGACCTCCCACCGGCGCACAGGGGTTTAAAATCGACGCTTCATAGACATAGAAATCAAAGTTTCGATATGTGGGATATAAAAATATAAATGGCTTTATTTTGGTATTATTTACAATATTTGGTAATATGGTTGCTATAAACAAAGCCATTTTCAAGAAAAAAAAGTCTTCTTCTCGCAACTTAATGAAACTTAAGTTTTGCCGCTTACATGGGATGTTGTGCTACATGAGGCGATTCCGAAATGGGTGGTATTTAAACGCTTAACTTGTATACCAAATAATACAAATTTTGCACACTTTTTATTTCCGAATGCAAACTTTATTCTACGTGCATAACTTATAATTCACATGTATGACTAATATTTTTTTATTACCACAAAAATTGTAACCCTAATCTATTAGAATCAAGCAACTAATGAACTTATTATTATAACTGTTTTTATAAATAAAACACAATTTTATCAATTAAATTTTTAAATTAAACAGTTAGAGAAATGACTTATTTCTGCATGGTTATAAAAAAAATAACCACGAAGGCTTAATGCCTTCTAACCTAACCTAAACAAGTCGGATTGCGCCGCTATATGAAATTCCGTTGTAAGATTGTACAATTTAGGGTGCAAGTTAGTATTTTTGATAAGCAAAATAGACAGTGATTTGATGTAATGAATATTTTCTTATTGAGTTGCAACTTATGATATACACATTAGAAAATTTGATAAGCAATTATATTATTTTGTGTAAAATCAGTATTTTTGGCGTGTCACGGGATTATTTGTATTGAAGATAGTATTTCAGTGTTGTTAGATATGTTTTAGGTGCACACTCAGTTAAAAAGATCATCAACTTTTGATAAGAGTTAATATATTTTTAGTTATGCTTGATATGAGTAGTAAATGGTTTTTTTGAAGTGCAACCATTTAAAAGTTAGGCGCATGGTTTATTAGTGTCAAAATTTTGTTAGCATTATTTTATTTATAGGTGCAAATAAAGATTCCCCTTCCGAAATTCTGTATGTACACCCATGCGCGCTGCTTTATCCATAGCAGAGTGATGAACTTCGAGAAATTTAGTAAGATTTTTTTTATATTAATTTAGATGTAATATTCAGAAATTAACAAAGAAATTTATTTTAGTGTCATTTTATTTAATATAACAGAGTATAATATATAAAAACCGCAAAAAGACTCAAGTAGGGAATAATTTACGTAGTATAAAGTTATTTTTAAATAATTCTCATGATAATTTAATTGCAAATACTTAATTATGTTAGTACTCAGCTTCAAATCACAATTAACAGGTTTGTTTACATTAACTTAAAACGAATAAGTACCAAAAGTAAACTAAGTAAAGAGAATTGAATAATTAAGTAAAAGTAAGGTTGGTAGGTTCACATAAAAATTATAAAGCAGAGTCCATCATACTTGACACCTCAACAAAATCAATATTTTCCTTATCTGTGGTATTTCAGTCAATTAAAAGAAGAGTCTTCATTTCTTCTGTTTATTCATTTCTACTCTTTTTCGTGAGTGTAGGTCGAATACTTCACAAATAAGGGACTAAGTTTGTCGCTTTCTAGCAAATTAACGCGTTTGATGTTCCCTGAGTTTTCTGAAATCTTTGTTTCGAGTCTCAGATGCCTCTTCTGAAAGCTTCTGAAATGTTTTATAATTTCGGCTCCATGTAACAGAAGTTTGTGGATACTTGAAGGCATGTAATACCAGCCATATAGTTCCATATACAGCTAAGCAGTTTCATGGAGATATTTAGCAAACATATCAATATTAATTGATTGCCCTGAAAACGCAAAGCGGAGTATTGTTGCAAATTTTATAATAAGTTTCTGACTTAATCCTGTGATATTTTCGGTCTTCTCAGGACACTGGAAAAATGTTCTAGCTGTACTTCAAACATTTGTGGTTCCAGCACCTTTACAAAAAAAATGTTATGAGAACATCATTAGGTATAAATTTTATAAATAGATAGAAATAAATTTATAACAGCATTTGATATTTTTCTGAGACGATATTCTTAGCAAACCATGGATTCTCCGTGCGGGTGCTGGGTCCATCGCGTTGCTGAGTTGGGAACTCGGGACAGTGCCTGGGACTTGCGACCCAAGTGTAGGTTTAGAAGGGGCCCCTTTTGTTGATGTACATCAACACGCACCTTCACTACCCAAGTTCCTCTCCCTGCCTAACCAAATTTGATACGAACCTACTAGTGCCGCTTTAGACATTCGTCCTAGTAATGAGCTTATTGTAGCTCTCGATAGGCCTAGATCTTTAAGTAGGTTATAGAGAGATTTAGCTGGTATACCTCTCGCTCCCACTTCTACTGCATACAAATTAACCACGTAACCGTTTTTGATTAATTCGTTTGTGAGATCATAGTATTTATTTTTCTTAAGTGTGTGGTCCTTCGGTATATTTGTTTCCCACGGTACAGTAAGTTCCACAAGGACCACATATTTAGTCGTTTTCGAGTAGAGAAATATGTCCGGTCTAGATGACGAAACCCCAATATCCTCCGGAATTTTATAGTGCTTTTCATACGTGTCGATTAGGAGAGTCCAATCTGGGGCAGTATTTAAGATTGAATAAGCTTTGTTCCTGGATTTTATGGATGAACCTTCAGACACAAAGTTGATATGACGTCTGTTAGTAGTCAATCCTTTTTGGGCTCTAGCTACTGCCAGACTCATTGCTTCGCGTATGATGAAAAGCACCTTATCGTGGCGGCGTGAGTATTGGCCTTGTTTTACCTTTACTTTACGTAATCCATTAACAATTCCATTTCATCTCGTAATTGCTGCTATATGGTTTGTTTGCAACTTTTCAAAGCTGCTTTGCTGGGCTCATGTCTGGCTTGCCAATTCTCAAAATCTAATCCGTAAGTGATCTGCAGTAGGCATTCCATGGATCTTATCCATGCATGCAAAGTAGATAGTCCATACTTGTAGAAATCAGATGCTACTTATTTCCTGAAATTTGAATGAATAAATTAAGTGTGTTTTAAAATTAATCAAACAGTAGTAGGTATATTATATATATAAAAATTAATTCTATATTAACAGAAATTGCCAACATTTAATTTACGATGTATCTTCACCAAATCATTCATTTTACTCAGTACAGCTCTACAGATGTCACATGTTTGCATAGAGGTTTCTGTCAGGTGAGTTGTATTTTTGCCATCTTTGTCATTAACATTGAATGTTTCATAATTATATTATTTTTAACATACGTCAATAAACTTAAAATAAATTGGTCAGCAAAATATTGTAGGTTTTGGGTTTTCCCATACAAAATTATCGCCATACGTGAATTGTAAAGAAACAAAAGAGCACATAAAAACACTTGAATCATCTTTGCGTGCGTCCATGCAGTGCTTCTCTGATTTGAAGCACCAAAGCACCATAAAAGCCCCATTAACAGATTAATATAAGTTCTTTACCATGCAATTGGTTCACATCTAATGTTTTTATAAGACTAGTGATAGTGATGTCCAAAATAGCTTGAAGCTGAACTTCAACTCCTTGATCGGTCACTTCGATAATTCTCTCAGGGAGATGGCATGCCTTCTTGGCATTTAAAACTGAGTAGTATGCTTGGCACAAATCTACTCCATTTTCTTAAGCACATTCTCTTAAAGTTATATACTTCTGAATACTTGACAGTAGTTGTTTTGCCTTTCAAAAACTGCTTGATATCTGCTGCTTTTTCGGGATTCTCGTAATAAATTTCATAACATCTTTTACATCCTCCGTGTTCTCACCATAACTTTCTGCAGTAGCGAATGCAAGTTCTTGTGAGTCGTGCTTTGAAAGTTCTTGTATTCTTCTCTTCTTTTGTTTTTGTCATACTCCTATGAAAGGTTTTCTTGTGCTCGATGCTTTGTTGAAGTACCAACAGTACATGAAGACACCTTGGACAAGGATACACCTTTATTTATACCTCCAGCACTTGAAGTTGAACGTTCAGGGTTGTTTCCAATTTCTTCACTATGAATAAACTTGTTTGTAATGAAATCAGGCCATTAAATCTCCTTTTCTAGCCACAATTTCCAATTTCTTTTTATTCATTTTATTTATTTATTTATTTATAATATAATTCCACAATTAAATATTCGCTTAAAATTATGTATATGTAGATAAGTATAGGTTAAAATGACACATTTATAAGTATAGGTAGCATCTGCAGCCGAACTAGTACAAGCCTGTATCTCGGTTTACAGTGCGATTGTTCTTCTTCAGCTAAATTTTGCACTTTTGTTACAAGTTTTTCAAACAAAACACTGGGTTGCGAGAAGCAACTTTTTGTTTTCACAAACATAAAGTTGTCCAAGTTTGGACAAAATCCTTCCATGATAACACTAAATAATATAAACTAAATAATAGGTAAGTAAAAAGCACTAACTTTTTACTTAGTGCCAACAGTTGCTGATAAAAACGGGTATGCCTAATCTTACAACTACTTACGTAGTACATAATAATCGTAATGTTTATTAACTTTTAAGAATTTTTTAAGAAATTCAATGACTTTCTCGAATTTCATCATTCTGCTATACATAGATAAAGCGGCGCAATCCCATGCAAGCGGCAAAGCTTAAGTTGCGAGAAAAAATACTTTTGTCTTTTTCTTCATACAATAAATTATTAAAAAAAAATTCTCGAAATCGGCTTTGTCTATAGTAACCATATTGCCAAATATTGAAAATAATACCAAAATAAAGCCATTTATATTTTTATATCCCACATATCGTAACTTTGATTTCTATGTCTATGAAACGTCGATTTTAAAACCACTGTGCGGCGAGGCGATATCGGAGTTCTGTAGTCTATTACTTTTTCGGGCTCCAGTTACCCGTAACGGCTAAAGAGGGTCATCATTACATACATGTTAACAATGATGACGCTCTATTTGATGGCCTCATCAAAGGAGGATTAACCCCACTAGTGCTGCGACCACAATCCCCCCTGCCCGGCTATGCACTTGCTGACGGAGATTCATATAGCAACTGGGATCGACAGCTTAACGTGTTGTCAGGCATGGGGAAATTCAAATGTGTTAAAGATGGTCGCTTGGTCACCTTGGTCAAGATTAACCTGGTATCTCATGGTAGGACACCATGAGATACCAGGTATATAGGTGGGTATCACTATGTATTTGGGGAATATTACAATATTTACCGATGTTATGTTGAATTCTCTTACTCTTTCGGTAGACCATTCGAAAATGGTTCATAGACTGATGATTTCTGAGTGAGCCGGTGACCTCTGTTGTGTCGTCACCTAGATACGTCGGGCGATTGATACTTAAGATGCCTATTGTGGAATTGTAAAGCTCTGTGTTGACCGAAGTGTATCTAACATTACATTTTCTTTTTAAAGATTTAGATTAAAAAAAATGCATGTATTTTTCCGTTAATACAATATAATTATTTAAATGTCTGAAATTATGATTTATATGATTCTAAATTCTTCAGTTATTACATACAGAAACTATCTCAATTATTATTAACAAAAATTCACAAATAACTAAAAATAGGGTTAAAATAACTACCTCTATAACATTACTGACCAACCATAATATTAACCAATCACCTAAATATTATTTTTATAATTTATTTCCTACATAACGTCCTCTGTGAAAAGAACCCGTGTAAGGATACACTGAAGAGTACTATAACAGTAGTATAACGAAAAGCGACTCAAATGTGCAGAGCAATAAATAAACAAATCTTCGTAAATTTTGTTGTACAATCTTTACAAATTTGTACGAACATTCTAATCAACAAAGATTTTGGATTTGGTTGTAGGTTGTAGAAAAAAACAATCAGAAGAGTAAAAGCCATTCTTTTGAAAGGTTAAATTTGTAAGAATGGCGTATTGTTTTTATTAATAATCTACAGAGATTGTAACTACAACAAAATCCAAAATCATCGTTGATTTTGTTGTACGATCTACACAGAATTTGCGAAGACTTGTTTATTTATTGCTTCGCACATTTGAGTCGCATTTCGTTAATTACTGTTATTGTACTCTTCAGTGTATTCTTAATAGTATTCCGTATCAGTCCATAAGATATTCTAATCTAGTATAACAATTGTAGAAAAAAAAGTTAATCAGTCCAGCTGAAACCCGAGCAGGTAACGAAAATTCTCAGAGCTTACGACGAATAGCGATTGGTCACTACGATCTCGTGAACAATAGAACTGATATTTTATCCGACTCACTCTTTTGTACCTCCAATGTACAGACACGAGTAACTTACATTTTTAAAATAATATTCCAGATATTCCACAATATTTCACATAACACTATGGTAAGCATGGATTAACTCGCTT
Source organism: Eilema caniola (assembly GCA_949126895.1). Taxonomy (NCBI): domain Eukaryota; kingdom Metazoa; phylum Arthropoda; class Insecta; order Lepidoptera; family Erebidae; genus Eilema; species Eilema caniola. The sequence goes on from OX421467.1 coordinate 21,650,463, forward strand.
GTGTTATGGAATCCAGAATGCGGACAATTAATTCAGCTTCCTCGGAGACTACTAAAATAAACAGAAAGATAGATAAAAAATTAAAGTCGTTCAGTTGAAGTCTCCAACTTCTTCAAGCAGCTAATGAAATTTTTTACCGATTTTTTAAAGCTTTTTACGCGGGATTTATGATGCGGGAGCGTTCGCCTTAGTAAACACGTACCCTAATGCCTTTGTGTATATAAAGAGACACCATGTTGTACTGCTTCAGTTGACATCCAACGTTCGCTCATCCACCACAATAATACTGTGTACAATCAATATGTTGACGAGAACGATCATTTTCGCCATCCTGGGCGTCGGTAAGTGCAAAAAATATGTTCTTTGTACACATAATGTTTAATGTTAAATTAATTAAATTGTAATTTATAGTTAATAGTGGCCTGTGTCCAGCAGTGGACTATGCTAGGCTAATTGATTGATTAATTATAGTCAATAAAATATTAAATATTACAATTTTAAAGAAGTTACAATAGTAAAAATCATGAGTTCAATAAAGTGCAATATTACTTGGATCACGAACACCTCATAAAATGGTGTGGCTTTAAGTATTTAGTTTGCGGTTGTTTGGTTTTGCTGTGTATTTTATATTTACACTTTAATTATTTAACACAAATATTGAAGTAAGTTTGTAATTTTTCCCCCATTTTCCAAAACACTTTCTAGCCGGTTTGGCGTCTAGCTTTTTCACGTTTCGTGTCTAAAATCTGAGTGCGGCTTTATAAATTTGAAAATGTAGTCTGAGTGCAGTTGGTAAGGGGTAGAAAAAAGCTACTTAACCGACTTCAAAAAAAAAGGAATAGATTTTTTTGAGGTGTTTTTGTGGATAGCCACCGGGGCGATTTACTGGGTGTTCATATTGATTCCTACGGCTATTCTAAATGACTTGTTCGAGTCCGAATCTGTGAAATTTGTCAAGTGGATGTAGTTCCTCCTACGATTAATTTATATTTGTTATGGGAAGAATTAAGAATATTATGTTATTCCTACGGCCATTACCATAATAGTAGAAATACAATACTCATATTAAATTATAAAATAATGAAAAAGAGGATCTGGTTTCTTTGCAGCTCATCGAACGTTAAATTAACACGTTAATGCAAACAACGTACCTATATATACGTCTATATGCGAAAGAGCACTTCATTTTCACTCCAAAACGAGCGACGTCCAATGTAGTTGTGCTAATAACTAAGGATTATGTATTAGAAAATATTACTCTGACGTCCAGAGACGTCGACGTTCATATAGCGAAGCGACGTACCATCACGTTGTGCGCTCACAAAGTAGGTAATTATGAAGATGGAAGAAGATGGAAATAGTTCGATACAGTGTAGCACTAGAGCTTAGAGAGCAATGTTGCACATTAAACGAATTTTTAAATAATTGTATGGTCAGGAGCCATGGTAGATACGTTGTGCTTTATAAATGGAGTTTTTGATGGCCGTGACCATACGCTGTGCCTCGGTAACGTCACCAATTTTTGACGTATATAAATGTCGCCGCCAACTAGCTCAAGCAGCCGTCCAATTAACTACCTAGACAGTTAACTAAATGGCGCCATTAATTAACGGCCTGAATGGTGTTCAGCCATTTAATTAAACGGCCAGTCAAATAGATAGGCAAGAGCTTGGATTAATGACGTTTAACTACTTGCCTAGCCATTAAATTAAACAATTAGAAAAATGACATATTTCTGAACGGTTATAAAAAAATCGCAGCTGTCACAATAAACCTATCTCTAATTTTACTGTGAATACACCTCTATCTACCCCTCGAGGATTTACAAGTGTAAGTATATGTATGTATGTATGTATGTATGTATGTATGTATTTTCTATTTTATTTCGAGGTAGTGCCCCATCTTACGATCGGCCTAAGCATTAGCCAGCCACGAGACGGCTGAATATCATTCAGGCTATTAATTGAATGGCACCGCTTAGTTAACTGCTTAGACAGTTAATTGGACGGCTGATAATATATGTATAAGTTGTTCGCATGAACGTGTTAAATTATAAGTTGTTATCTAATAATTTCAATTACTACTGGTATTGCTATAGAAAATAAAATACTGATGTATATAGACATATAAGATATTTGACAGCCTCTGTGTCGTGGCGGTAGTGAACGCGGCTGCTACGCAGGAGGCGCGGGTTCGATCCCCGCTCAGTGCAAATATTTGTATGCATGAATATGTATATTTGCATTGTTCTGGGTGTTTCTATGTATAATATGTATTTATTTACAAAAAAGTATCTAAGTATGTTTATCCGCATTCTAGATTCTATATCACAAGCTAGTTAAGCTACACTTACCATGGATCTAGATAGCGTTGTGTGAAATGTTGTGGAATATTTATTTTATTTATTTATTTTATATTATCTGTTGCCTGCGGCTCTGACTGCGTGGATCTCGGTTATCTCGACCAAACATAGCCAATGTCCTTTCTCAAGGTCTAATCTACCCCTATATCAAATTTCATCAAAATTTTCAAATATTTCATTCATAATTCAGTGGATTATAATTGAATTGTGTCTAATACAATTTATTTATTTTTATATTTTAAATAATTTAACAAAGAAATCTCATCAAAATCTTTGAGATAATGGTTCTAGATAGCGCTCTATACACTCTGGCGGACTCTGGCGCAGGTTTAGGTCAGAAAGCAGTAATTCAAGCCAAAAGCGATAGACTAGGAGAAAGGGTGGGCTCCAGTGTGCAAGCTTTGCATGTAATGGATGGAATGAAGCAGATAAATAAATGGCTCCAATACAATCTGCTTAGCCTAAATGCCAGAAAAACCAAGTATATATGTTTCCATAAAATTCGGGTAACAGCGCCAAACATGACTCTAAGTGTTAAAATACATGAGTGTTCGGATCGGTTGCAGCCCTGTGATTGCGAGGAGTTATCAAGAAGTCGTACTATAAGGTACCTTGGTGTGGTCATTGATGAACATCTTAACTTTGATGCACACATTAGAGGCCTTTCCAACAAAGTCCGAAAAACAGCGAATATACTAAAACTGCTCCGCTCATCGGCGTCGCCAGACACTTTAAGAGTTGTCTATTATGCCTTGTGTCAATCGCTGATAACATATTGCATAACGTGTTGGGGAAGTGCTCAGAAAACAGCAATGATCCAAATTGAAAGAGCTCAGAGGTCAGTTATTAAAACTATGTTTAGGAAACCCTTCCGATATCCTACAAAAACTTTGTACAGTGAAAGTAAATTGTTGAATGTGCGTCAATTACATATACTTAAAACAGTTCTGAGTGTTCATAAAAAAATAATAAACTCAGAAGACTACAAAGATTTAGTTAAGCGACGAGTTTATAAATTACCACTACCCCAAGTCAACACAAGCTTTGCCAGACGCTTTAGCCCATTTAAAGACATCCATATATATAATCAGACAAATAGCGCTTGCGACATAAAACTATGTTCGGTAAAAGAGGCAAGGTTGAAAGTCACAAAATGGCTCAATTCCCTATCGTACGATCTTACCGAAAGTTTAATTGCTCATGTGTCATAAATGTTGTGGTCATTGGTGATTGTCAAGTGAAAGATTGAATAACTATAATAATGATATATAACTACATAGTCTCTTCATTGTTGCATTAAATTATATAATCATAAATTTTAATTTTTGGTAAATGAACTGTTAATATAACGGTAAATTTAAAATAAAAATAAAAAAGAAAATTTGTGTTAAGCCGAAAAGCGCTTTTGTCACCCGAGCAAACGATGTTTCACGGAAAGTGTAAACGTATTTGGCACCCACAGGACAGGCTTTGCCTAGTGTGGGGTCACAGTATAATACCCAACATTGTAACATTTTATTTGGCAATAAATGATTTTTATTTATTATTTATTTAAATTAAGAGTGTGGAACTAACACTCAGATGAACAATTTCAAGTCAACAAATGTCACCGTTTATATTACCGTTTTTTGATTATTTTAAAGGTTGTATATATTTTCATAACTAAAATAATTAACTCAAACAACAAAACAGAACAACTATAATAACTAGTTTGACTGACGTTCCAATCGGACTTATAAAAATTCCCATGTTGGTTTCCGGTGGAGTAGAAAAGGGCCATTCTATCTCTGCCCGTGGTTGTCCTAGGAAGCAACTAAGAGATAGGACTGGGCCCTGATTCTGTCATTATTTTTTCATGGCAAAGCCACTGCGGTACCACAGACACTGTAACAAATGCCATTTAACCTTACACTTTATTTTTATACTATTAAAGTCTAAAATTAAATGACAATCTTGTAGACTAAATGAAAAAATGTTATAAACTCTTTCTCTCTTCATTTTGAACTTTAATTTTCAGCAATAAAGTCGAAAATTTACTGACATTTAATGCAATGTCAGCTGAATCACAGTGGTTTTGTTATTTCATAAAATTATCAGAATCAGGGGCCAGGGCCCTTATTCTGCTATTATTTTTCTCATGGCAAAGCCACTGCGGTAGCACAGATACTGTAACCACTGCCATTTAACTTTAGACTTTACTATAATACCGTTATAGTATTAAATTAAAAGACAATCTTGTAGAGTGAATGAAAAATGTTATGAACTCTTTCTCTTTTCATTTTGGACTTTAAATGTATGGTAATAAAGTTTAAAATTTAATGACATTTTATGCAATGTCAGCGGTATGACAGAGGTGTTGTTATGTCATAAAATAAGCAGAATCAGGGGCCTGTTCTCCATCCGACAGTAAAAATGTAGCCCATGACTAAGTGCCCGGAACGAAAATTATAGTGGCGAAATGTGGGTGTTAATGCTCCTCTACCTACCCCCTCGGGGATTTTTTATTTGAGTACATGTATGTATATATCTTATATATCTGTTAGTCGCTCTAAAACTCGAGAATGGCTGAATCTATTAAGCTAATTTTAGTCTTGAAATATTTGTGGATGTCCAGGAAAGGATTAAACGGTGAGAAAATATGGGAAATTGCAACTTTTTTTTAATGATTCTGAAGCGGTAAGACGGTTCATTGGTTCAGCTAGTCTTATATATAAAAATGAATTGCAATTCTGTTAGTCTCGGTAAAACTCGAGAATGGCTGAATCGATTTAGCCAATTTTAGTCTTGAAATTGAATTTGTGGATGTCCAAGGAAGGTTTAAACTGTGAGAAAATTATGAGAAATTGCAACTTTTTTTTATTGATTCTGAGGCTATACGAAGTTTGCCGGGTCAACTAGCGTACTAATAAATTTGACTAATATATCAGTCTGATATCTAATTATCTTTTTTTTTATGCGAACATAGTATACAGAGGTACTTATCGTATATTAACTAGGTACATAAATTTTATTGTAAAAAGTGGTGGTCTGGCGTGGCTGCTGCCCAACTTGATTAGGCCGAATGACTCCTGACTCTACGCGGAAATCATGCGGTTCATGGCCCTATATGGGTACCTAATATGGACGGAGACCCGAAACCGACCGAAAGCCAGCAGTAGACAGCCGCTGCAACAACTGCAAAAGACTATGCCATCAAGTTCGTAAGGCCATTCGAACTCCTCCGAGGCGGCGAGTCTCCTTGCCGAATCCTGCCATGGGATCTGGAGGCGAGAGTCCTTTCGGTGCTGCCATATCGGTACCGGAAATTAGCGCGTGAGCGGAACACGAACCCGAGTCAAGAGAAATCCGGGAGGTCCCAGCGCTATCAGAATATGGTGGATGAGGGGAAGCTACGACTTGGGCAACTAAGAGCAGGGCACGCCGTGAAAGCAGTGGTAAGACCCATCATAAAGACTGGATAGAGAGGCCTCTCGGGCCTCTCGTACCAGTTGACGTAGGTGATCACCAGACATAGGTGATTCGGGAGTTACCTGCATCGGATCAGAAAGGAGACCACGCCTGAGTGCCATCACTGGGACACAAGCGATCCGAAGGAATTGCCGCACGTTATGAAATCAGATAGTTATTATATTTTTTATCATATCAAGTTCAGCATTCGTAAAAAAAATGTAGGGATGTACACATTATCGAGAAAAATAACAATAAGTCTTAACAACAAAAAAAACGTATGTTATCTCTAGGTCAAATAATACAACTTAAGAAGTGACGTTCAATAACCCCACAAACTTTATATAAGTTCTTATCTTATACTTTCGTTTAAAAATAAGATAATGGTTACTTATCATATTTTTTGTCCAATTTGATATAAGACGAATTACCCTATTATATATGTACACATAAAAAATATACACGTTTGATTGAAAGGCTAGGTAATAAATTAAACGTCATCGATCCAAGCCATTTGCCTAGCAGTTTAATCAACTGACTGAACATCATTCAGGCCGCTAATTATAACTACCTAGGCTGGCATTAAGTAATAATATCAGCCTAGACAGTTAATGGAACGGCGATTAAGCTAGTAGGCTGCGACATATACCTATACAAATATGAAATAAAAAGGGGAAGAGACTGCAAGTTCAGGCATCTTACAATTCCTCCTCATCGATTTCTTTCGGTATAGTGTCCAGAAAACTAGCGGAATTAGCTTTCGTTACATGTATATACTTCAGTAAATTAATATAAACTGATTTGTTGACAAAACTCGTGGATTTAAGAAATTTGTCTTCAACTTCAAAGTGATGTCTCAGTTGTAACGTTCCTGAGTTTACGAACTACTCTGTACTCGTAATCCCAAGAGGAAAACCTACGTTAGACCCTCGTTCGTTGTTTAGCAGATGGGGTTGATTTGAGTGTTGGCATAGCTCTGCACACCCACAGAAATGGCTAATAAGTAACCTGAGAAACCAAAGTCTACGACGGGTGATGATAGTGGAAAGCATGGTCAACTTTTTCTTTGATCAACCTTGCCATGACACAAATAAAAAAAAATGTATCGGCGCCTTTCTGAATTTTGCGGTAAATTTTTTATTGATATTTGTTAGCTTTGATATTTAACTTATTGTTTATAGATATATTAATTTAGGTATCACCCGTAAAGTTTTAACTCTAACATCATCATTGTCATCTCGGTACTTCTACCGGCGCGATTCCCCCATTCTCAATTCCTTCCGATTTTTGTTTCCTCTCGGTTCATAAAAGCGCGATAGAACTCATATAAAACCGATTTTTTTCCGAGGGTAACCGCGACTAACCTCCAATGGAATGCAAAAATGAAATATACAAATGAGTCGGTAAATCTTCAAAAACATTGACCGAGTAGGTAATTGTAATAGCGAGGTAACCAGTCAGTTGTCGGTCATTAAACAATAGCGATGTCAACTGTAATTCCCGGTAAACGATAAATTGTACAATTAAGCGTTTACCGGTTGATTTGTCCTGCCTTCCGTTTTCTTATCAAAGGTCGCTGACCTAAGAAATGGCCATTACCCAATCAATATGTTTAGTTAAGAAACAAATTAAATTAATTAATATCAATGTGGGTAACGTGATAAAATTATCACGTTTGATGATATAATATGTAATAAAGTTCATACCTACAATTATGTTTATTAATGGCGATAGGAAAAAAACAAACAGCCAACGATACAATATTGTATAACGTTCATTCTTTGAATTGAATGAAATTCTAAGAGTATAGAAATGGATTCTAAGAATTTCGAAATTCATGAACAGTTTGTTGACAAAAGTTTTACTTAGAACTTAAACAAAATTAATTTGAGTTTAACTAAACTTCCACTAATAAACAGGCTGCACACTGCACACGTTTTTCTCGGGAGCAACTGCTATTTGAGGTCCCAATCCCGAGAGGGAAGTCTCTAAGTACAGTGTCTGTTGTCCTATTTGTTCGACAACCTTTAAATTCCTTAAAAGGGATTTTTCTTTTTTTTTATAAATAGGACACGTCAATTTGACTTTACCTCGCCTGATGGTAAGCTGAAGGTAAAGTCTCAAGAAAGAGGGCCACCATTATATACACGTGCCGTGTTAACAATGGTGGCACTCAGCTTGACGGCCTCATCAGATGCTTTTTCACGTCCCGCTTAAAGGACCCGGGACTGTAGGGATATAGGGAATCTAATCATTTCTCATTAGCAAATCCTGAAATCTATTTTCACTTCTAATAAAATGGATGCCAATACGACACAAAGAATGTACTCGTAAGACTGAATTTCATAAAGGGTCGTATTGTTATAATAGACGTAAATACATATTGCTTGACCGACATAAGTGTGAGTGGTACCTACGTATCTATAATACGGTTGTAAAGTTGAACAGATCGTCCCCTCTTCCGGCGAACTCATCCCATTTACCAATTAACTCGATCAAGCCCATTGTCTGAAGCCTGTCGCTGACAGTTCGGCCGCTGTGTGATATTTAAAAAATGGAGAGATATGAGATGAGATACAGATATTTAGGATGGTAATCCTACTAAAATTATACCTATATAAAAGGTTTCTTCACGGGCACGAGTGTGCCGCCCCTGGTGTTGCACACGTCCATAGGCCCTGGTAGCCACTTTCCATCAGGTGGGCCGTGTGCGTGTCTGCCGCGGCCACCTAAGTGGTATAAAAAAAAACCTAAGTGTTTAATCTAAAAGTTTGTTATTCAATCACGCTCAAAAGCATTAACGGATCTGCCCCTCTAGACAAGTGGTAACGTATATGTCAGTCGTTAACTCATGTCAAATGTGTCAAATCCCATACATTTGTCATTCTATTCCATCAAACGCCGGCCAAAAAATTGCCACTTGTCTAGAAGAGCTGGCTGAAACTTGATATAAGGATAGATTTTAATGAACGTGGGTTAAAACAAAAGCTACTATTCACACTCTGAATTAGGTTCCCATGGGTCTCGGTTACGAGATCAGAATTCCATGAGAGCGGAGCCCTCGTAATATGCTTAGTAAATCACCAGCATTCTTCATAGTCTTGGTCACATCCGAAAACTGAAGCTATAGTACAGAATAATTAATAGTACTATATAGTTTTAATATTTTATACATACAAATAACTCTATCGACTCTATAATATGAGGGATATGTGTGAGAGAGAGAACGCTCTACATTATCGAAGCAAGCAAAGGAACCTCACTGGCTCTCGATTCTGTTAAAGCAAAACCAATGTCATACTACAGACATCGCAAAAAATGACAGTAAATTTTAGACTTTATTTCTTTAGACTTAAAGTTCAAAATTAAATGAAAATAGTAACACTTTTTCATTCAGTCTGTAAAAGCAATTTAATTTTGGAGTCTATAAATGGATAAATTGAATATTTTTTAGCAGGTTCCGTTTTGCTTTACCAGATTCGAGGCCTTGTTCTTCCTGCTTGACGCAACGTGCCAAGTGCCAAATTAAAATCACGTCTTGTAGACCCGAGACTCGTATGTCAAAAAGTCTCATACATGAGCTTCCAATATCATCGCGTACCATTATCATTCCAGTGACCATTTTAAAGATGATATAAGTGTCATAACAAGATAATGTTCAGGGTCAAATGGGGTCAAAAGATAACCATTCTAGGTAATTCTTATCATGAAATAAATATCATTAAAACTGTATTGATAATTACGTGTTTATATGTTTAAATATTGTCATTGTGCGAGTTTTCCTGTTATTGACTCCACAATTTATGCTATAGGTATCTATACGAATTTCGAAAGAAAATTACTACTAGGATTTTTTCTAGGTTTGCCCCTTTTTTGAGCAAATTCTCTTAGGCTCTGACTGCTCAACTAGTTAACCGGATGTCGCTGTATATAAGAATTTTACGACATACTTGATCATATATTAGATCCTAAGCAAACTACCACTAAATAACTCAACTAATTCGCGATGTGAGTTCTATGACAGATTGACATAGAACATTCAATCTTGACGCATAATGACCTAAAAACGCATAATGTCCTAACGGTTTAACAACGCGGATATTTACACTGCTATTTGCCCGCGACTTCATGCGCGCTGACTCCGATAATGCGCCGATTCCCATAATATAGTGCTAAGACATTTCGCGTCTAGGACATTTCACGTCTAGGACATTTCGCGTCTAGGTCATTTCGCGTCTAGGACATTTCACGTCAAGGACATTTCGCGTTCGTAGAATAGGTCATTACGCGTCACGGGGCAACATTCGCTTACGCTCTGTTCCTTCGGGGTAAGCAGTGACATCAACCCGCCATCTACTTCTATCCTTACATGTTTTATAAACTTTCTTTTCTGATAATTATAGTTGTATTGGCGGACGAAATCAAAGTACCCTCGGACCAGCTCGAAAAAATTAAAGACGCAATCAAAGAACAGTGCAAGAAGGTCGGCGCAGAAGATAAAGTCACTGATATCGAGGTTTGTAATCCTTTTCCTTCTTTTTACGTGTCGTTGGCATGTCGTTAGACAAATGTTATTGTGTTCTCTGCTACCCTTATTGCGTTATCAGAGGTTTATAAATTACTGTGCATGTACAGGCATTTATGACATAACAACACCACTGTCTTAGTGCTAACATTGCATAAAATTACATTAAATTTTAGACTTTATGACTAGGGATTAAAGTCCAAAATGAACAGAGAAAGAATTTAAAACATTTTTCATTCACTCTACAAGATTCTCATTTAATTTTAGACTTTAACTGTATAACAGTAAAGTCTAAAATTAAATGGAATTAGCTACAGTGTCAGTGGTATCGCAGTGGTTTTTTTGCAGCAGAATCAGGGCCCTGTACCGTGACTAGCAAAGTAGGAAAACAATTTGGTGTTAACATCACTAGTAGGTATAAAGACCACTTTGAATACTTTTCTAGTCAAGGTCGATTTGATGCTGAGTGTAGATACACAGTTTAGGAACATAGGTACCAACTCTCTACAAGTACCTGCAGTACGCACGTAGTAGCGCGACGAATGTACTTACACAGAGCAACGGAGGGGAACTTGTGACGCGTCGGGCGCGGACGCGCTGTCCGCCAAGTCGCGTCTTTTGCGGGAAAGTTCGCTGAGGGCAACGGTAGCCGCGTATAGGTATTGCTCGCGTGACATCATAGTGGTGCACAAATTGTTCCGTGTACGGATGTCTTTCGACATCAAGTGCCAATAAACACATACGATTTCATAGATTTCCCCGTGACGCGACGTAAGCATATTCCTATAATTTCATAGTAACGTCTAGAATTTTTCGATAGTTACCTACGAAAAATGTAGTTAAATAAACATCAACATTGAAAGAGTTGTAAATTCATTTATGCAAATAATAGTTCTCTCTCTCTCTAAACTTAAGAGCTGTGCTCTTGTCGGTGGAGTAATGGCCACTCTTCTCTCTCCTCCGCCAATCCTTTGACCTCCTGGTATGACACAACTTGTATTTTTTCCTTTATCTGAGCCATAAACGTTCCTCTTGGTCTAATTCTTCCTCTCTTTCCTTCTACCTTCCCTTCTATGAATTTGTTTAAAATAAGTCATGTCTTATCAGGTGGCCAATCATCTTTCCTCTTCGGTTCTCAATTTTACTCAATATAGATCTTCTTTCTTGTACCCTGTTTAGTATTCTTTCGTTTGTCATTCTTTCCGTCCAGCTTATCCCCTCCATCCTTCTCCAGCACCACGTCTCGAATGCCTCTATCCTGTCTCTATCCCCCTGTGTCATAATCCACGTCTCAGATTCAAACACCAGATCCAAACAAGTTTTAATAAAGCTCTTCCTCATAATAATAGTTAGGTATTATGAATTACAATCAATAATTACCTACTACTATTTTCTCTAGTCGAAAATCGTCGCATTTCCAAATGTGCCGAATGTAAACGAATGCTGATTTACATAAGTACCTTTCCATCAATTCTAAGATTTATCGTGTATAATAATTAATCTAGAAACGTCATAAAGTATCACGAAAGTATCTTGCAGTACAAGACATATTAAATGTATTTCAAATAAATTATTGCATAGTAATTACATTTCTTTCCTTTTCTTTTCTTTTCTGACAACTCTTGCATATTTGCGACTAACGCAGCGGCAACCCCTGGGTCAGCCGGGGTGCGAGGGATATGTCGCAAGACAACCTCACCTTCGGCCTAGCACCACGACCCACAGACGGCGTGCGGTTTAGTCGGTTCGAGTCCGACATAACCCACCCCTCCGGCTCCGGAGGGGCGGGTATCCGTGGGGATTTCCCGCACGTAAAAAAAAAAAAAAAAAAAAACGCAGCGGCATCGTCCGCAATCAAATGGGTTTCTCCACTGTATGTAGTAGTAACACTGTGGTAATAATGATCGCCTCCTGGCATTTGCAATACAATGATAGTTTTTTTTAAATTAGATAATGTTCATAGTATTTCCCTGTTCAATCAACAAATTAGATACGGTCTTGCTTTTTTATATAAAGTTGTATACCGGGTGTTAGGGGAACGCTCCCGAAGCTGAAGGCCCTCGGAACCTATGCCAATATGTACTATACCCGGAGTACCTACTACCACGGGCCTTCGGCTTGGGGAGCGTTCCCGTAACACCCAAAAATTGCAACAGTATCTCCTTTGTGTAGATAGCAATTGACATTGAAAGTGTTAGTAACTTTGGTCAGGAAGTCGGCCTTACGATCCATAAATCACAGGTTCGATTCGAATTCTGACCATTAAACTACTATCGTGAATCCATTTAGTGGGAGCACCAAAAGTTATTTAGCTGAGCGGCAAGGGGGAGCTTTAGGGGCAATACCTATTGATTCTTTTTTTTGAAAGTTCAATGCGTTTATTCCAGAATGCCGGCAAGAGCTTCATAGATTGTATTAGGGGTCTAGTTGATGCTGAAACACTGAAAAGAGAAATTGAAGAGGCCAGGCCCAACGGTGCTCTAGATGAGGTATTCAAGAAGTAAGTAAAAGATGTAGTAGTATATCACACACACATTCCCTTTAACTCATAGGGGCCATCTATTAATCACGTGAGGCTTGAAGGGCCCCCCCCTTCAAGCCTCACGTGATTAATAGATGGCCCCTATGGGGGGAGCGGTTTGACAAAAATCACGAAATATCATAGGGGGGCAGGGGGGGCTTTTCATTAAACGCGTGATTTCTAAACCGAAGGTCTAGGCTAGTCTGTCTAGATATTTTTATCATGGTTTTTAATTCCAGAATAAAATAAGATTGTATTTAAAGATAATATTCTAAAAAGAATTAAGATTCTTTATAGGTAGGTACTAGAAATACACGTGATGTTGGGGAGGAGGGGTGGGGAAGTACTCTTCAACCACCAAGAGGAAGGGGGAATAAAAAATGTTTAAAAAAAAGATCACGTAATTAATGGACAGCCTCATAGCCATTTCCCATTTGTGTCTAAAGTCACTTTGAAACCCGAAATTCGCTCATTGATTTTATCTATACCTATATAGTCAAAACGTGACTACTCAGATGAGCAAAAATTGCTGACTAAGTTTTTGCAATAAATTCCCAAAGTACCTAAAAGGTAGAGGTGTATTAACACTTAACAACACTTTGTAGCCATTTAAAAGCCATAAGTAATAAAAACACAAAACACAACAAACGCAAACAGTCTAAGAAAATACTTCCCGAGTGTCTAGCAAACGGATTCGACTCGAAATAATAATAATAAGATGAAAAATAATAATAAATTAGGTTAATTTCAGTAAAATTCGCTATAAAATTTCTATACTTTTTCAGGTATTGCGCCAAATCTGGTCAGCTGAAAACTTGTATCCGTAATGTCCTCGACGGCGTGGCTCCTTGCGTCGAGCCCGCGCATCGAGAACATTTCACAGAAATCAACAACGGGGCTGGTCAACTGATCGACTTCGTGTGCTACAAGGATGGCGACAGAATTGCCTGTAGGTATTTTAGTCTAACTCATCCTACGTGAGCGACAAGGGCGACAGCGTGATAACGCGTTGTGATGCGTAACATATTCTCTTATACTTCACGTGACGTATCCACGCGACACAACGTAGGACACAGTAAATACCAACGAGTATTTACGCGCCGCGTGAACCACGTCGCAACCTATAGGGGAGAGTGGGGGAAACGCGAACGCGGGGTAATCTCGAATCCAATTGTTCTAACGTGTTAGAAAGAGATAGTCATATTTTACTTGCCGCCATTTCGGAGATCACGCCACCACTAGTGCCAGTCAACAACACGGGAGACGCGGACGCACGTACTTGTCAAGGTATGCATTTTTCAATATTTTGCATGTATTTGATGTATTTTTTTTGGTAAGATCAAGTTGGTGTTGCTTTATTTCTATCTACAATAGTAATTTAACTTTTACATAGTGGAATACTCACATATTAATCAGCTAAATGACAATGACGCAATCGGCAAAAGAAATATAACCTAATTTTTTTTTTCCATTTTATTGTTTTCGATCTTGCGGGGTAAAGACGAACACTTCACGTCGGGTAATCTCGAACGTTCGGCATTACCCCCCTCCCTTTTTTTGGTTCCCCGTTCATCTTTTTTAAATATTTTTTCAGATGCCTCGTAATTACAAAAGAAAGACCAAACCGATATACAGTGTTGAAGATCTCAAAAAGGCTATAGACGATGTTAAAACTAAAAAACTCAGTATCGGCAGAGCAGCGGAAACTTATAAGGTTCCAAAAACAACGATTTTTGACCACCTAAAGAAAGCAGTTACAAAACTGCCAAGGTCTGGACGAAAACCTTTATTTACGGACGAGCAGGAAACGCAACTTGTCGATTATATCATAAAGTGCAGTAAACTCTATTATGGCCTAACCATAAAACAAATTCGCCAAATCGCATACCAATATGCAGAGAAGAACAAACTTCCGCACAATTTCGACAGAGTTAAAAAGCTAGCCGGAAAAGATTGGTATTACGGTTTCATGAAAAGACATCCCAGCATATCTTTGAGGACACCTGAGGCGACTTCACTGAATCGTATCACAGCGTTCAATGAAACTGATGTTAAAGTATTTTATGATAATTTGAAGGCCATACAAGACAAACATCACATTCAACCTGATAAAATCTTTAACGTCGATGAGACTGGTATATCAACGGTCCAAAGAAATCAGAAAATAGTGGCAGTAAGAGGTCAGAAACAAGTTGGTAAGGCAACGAGTGCTGAAAGGGGGTCTACAACAACAGTTGTTTGTGCATTTAGTGCAGCCGGCCAATACATTCCTCCATTTTTTATATTTAAAAGGAAGCGTATGAATCCACAATTACTAAAAGGTAGTAACCTTAACATGGTTGGGACTGTGTCAGATTCTGGATGGATAAATGAAAGCCTATTTGTGGATTGGCTACACCACTTCATTTCATATGCAAAGCCTTCAAAGGTAGATCCCGTTTTGCTCATTTTAGATAACCATGAGAGTCATATAAGTCTTGATGCATTCTCACTCTGCAGAGAACATGGAATCATTATGCTAACTCTGCCACCACATACCTCACATAAACTCCAACCCTTGGATTTGACATATTTTGGCCCTATCAAGACTGCATATAATCAAGAATGTGAGAATTATATGGCAGATCGATTTGGAAAGCCCATTACACAATACGACATAGTCGAATTGTTTACAAATGCTTTTAACCGTTGCAGTAACCTTGAAAAAGCTGCAAGTGGATTTAGATCTGCAGGAATATATCCCTTGCGCCCCATTGAGTTAGATTCAATTCAGCCCTATATATCGCAGAATACCGCACAAGCAACAATAAATCAAACACAAAACATTCATATGAATACCCAACCTTCAGATAACCAAGCAACTGACGTTCAACAAGATCCTGATGCTGATCCTGATGATGATCAAAATCATGCCAATATAACTGCAGTAGCCCAAGTTCACAGTGTTGAAGATCTTGATGTCCAGGCTTCCGATATAGGTCCTGTGAATTCACAAAGCAATGATATAAGCACGAATGCAGTTTCCCTATCCGAGATAGTTGAATTGCCTATTATTTCTCCAAAAATATCAAAACGCAATATCAGGAAGAAAAGATCAACTATTCTTACGAGCACACCTTTAAAAGGCCAGTTAGAGGAAAAGGAAAACAGGAAAAGAGCTAAAGCAGAAGAAATCAAGAAGAAACCAGAAACAATGCCAGAAAAAGGATCTCAAATAAAAAGACTGAAATGCAGTGATAAGACACCTTTAAATAGACAGACTAAAAGAGTATTAAAGAATTTCAAGAATATACAAGTCTTTAGTGACCCCAGTCAAAACACGAAAGAAAAAGAAAGAGAAAAAGAAAAAGGTGAAAAGCAAAATGAAGAATACTTTTGTATTTTTTGTGGAGATAAATATATAGAACCCCCCCCTGAAGACTGGATTATATGCTACGTGTGCAAAAATTGGGCTCACGAGAATTGTACTGACGGACAGTCAACATCGTTGGGTTATAAATGTGATCTCTGTCGTTATTAATGTTAGTACGTAATTACCCCACTTGGTGTTCGTGTTTACCCAACTAATGTAGGGTAAAGCCGAACGCTAAGGGTTTTGTTTTTTTTTTCATATGGCTACAATTTATTAAAAATATAAATGTTGATTCGTGCATTAGTTAGACAGATAAGTAAACTTTATAATTAAGCAATAAAGAAACTACTGTGATCAAATTCCACTGTTTTATTTAAGTTTTCCCTTAGGTGTTCGTGTTTCCCCCACTTTCCCCTAACCACGTCGCAACCTATAACCTATTGCATTGTAGCGCTTGTCACTCACATAGGACAATACTTTGGTTGCCCCCTATACAAGTGGCAATTCATTGGCCGCCGTATTGTAAAATAGAATGCTGAAAGTATGGGATTGTCACACGCTTTGACGTTTATGACAGTCGTTTACGTATGTCAACCCCAAACATTGATTTATCTATTCTATTCTACAAATGTTGGCACTCTAGAGAGGCTGGACGGTTTGGGGCCACACTAACCGCCTTCTCGCCTGAGTGCCTAGTGTGAGCTTGATTTCTCACATGCACCAGTCACGAATAAGCCGTCATTTGTATACGCAAAAAATGCTAAGGAACACCATATCATAAGGCGAGGAAAGGGTAGGAGCGGACTATGGGCTCCAATGTTTAGGATTATTATAAATTTCGAATTGACATTCAGATGATAATGACGATAAAAGTCTTAGCTGGCAGTATATCAACACAAATATGTCTTAATAAATGAATATTTTATTACAGTGTTCATCGCCGAAGGTGGTCCTGAATGCTTCCAGAGCAAAGCTACTGATATCAGGACATGTGGAGAAGCTCTTAAGAATTCTTATACGAGCATAGAGCAAGCCAAGGCCCTCACCACAGAAGTACGTAGTTTATAAACAGGCCACCGACTCTGCTAATTTTATGACATAAGAAAACCACTGTCATACCGCTGACATTGCATTAAATATCATTAAATTTTAGACTTTATGTCTGAGTATTAAAGTCCAAAATGAAAAGAGAAAAAGTTTATAACATTTTTCATTCACTCTATTGTCATTTAATTTTAGACTTTAATAGTATAATAGTAAAGTCTAAAGTTAAATAGCGTTGGTAACAGTGTCTGTGGTACCGCAATGGTTTTGAAATGGAAAAATTATAGCAGAATCAGGGCCCAGTATTCTTTTTAGCATAGTTTGGTGGAAATAATTTAGAACTGTTATACTTAGAACATGCCGTGTTGGTACCTGGTGGTGAGTAATACACCCACCCCATCTCTTCCTGTGCGTGACGTACACAAGAAAACAACTGTCATTCCGCTGATATTGCATTAAATATCATAAAATTTTAAACTTTATGTCTGAGTGTTATAGTCCAAAATGAAAAGAGAAAAAGTTTATAACATTTTTCATTCACTCTATTGTCATTTAATTTTAGACTTTAACAGTATAGCAGTAAATTCTAAAGTTAAATAGCGTTGGCAACAGTGTCTGTGGTACCGCAGTGGTTTTGCAATGAAAATGCAGGGCCCAGTATTCCTTTTAGCATAGTTTGGTGGAAATAATTTAGAACTGTTATACTTAGAACATGCCGTGTTGGTACCTGGTGGTGAGTAATACACCCACCCCATCTCTTCCTGTGCGTGACGTACACAAGAAAACAACTGTCATTCCGCTGATATTGCATTAAATATAATCAAATTTTAGACTTTATGTCTGAGGATTAAAGTCCAAAATGAAAAGTGAAAAGTTTATAACATTTTTCATTCACTCTATTGTCATTTAATTTTAGACTTTAATAGTATAGCAGTAAAGTCTAAAGTTAAATAGCGTTGGCAACAGTGTCTGTGGTACCGCAGTGGTTTTGCAATGAAAATGCAGGGCCCAGTATTCCTTTTAGCATAGTTTGGTGGAAATAATTTAGAACTGTTATACTTAGGACATGCCGTGTTGGTTCCTGGTGGCGAGTAGTACGCCCACCCCATCTCTTCCTGTAGGTGACGTAGAAGTGGAATAAGGGATAGGGCGGTTTTCCATCTAACAGTAAACATAGCTAAGTGCCCGCTCGACGGCTATGGGATCGTCCCCTATTACGTGGGACCGAAAATCATAGTTGGCGAAATGTGGGTGTCAATACACTTCTGTCTACCCCTTCGTGGATTTACAGGCGTGAATATATGTATTATACTTAGAACACTTAAGTACTAATTACGTACCTACTCCTACTAATACCTATTACTTAGTGGTTAAGGAGTCGGTACGATCGAGAGGAACCGGGTTCGAATCCTGGCCATTACAACCGACGTGAACCCACTCCAAGCACAAGCAATTTAGCTTAGTTGGAGGGGTTAGAGGGAATATTAGTAAATTTCGACAATATCGGTTGCTAATATTCTTTAAAAAAAATGTTGCAAGAAATTTAAACTAAATGTATAGAGTTCTAAACGTTGACAACTCAGTGGGGGTCGGTTTTCCAGTCTAACTTTGATGCGGCTGAACTTTTCCGTGAAGCGACTGCCATCTGATCTCTAGGTACACGGCGAAGTTCATAGTTCTGTAGGTAGACCAGTCGGACTTTTCAGGGCTCCAACTATCCGTAACAACTGCCAAAGATGTTCGTAAAGCAATCGGGGATCCCCTGCGTAGCACTCGCGTTCACTACGGCCACGTCATTTTCTAAGATGAGCAACATATTCCTTACGAAAATGAGTAAATGACAAGAAGATTAATACTTATCGCCGACAAGTACTATTTATTAATTATTTCTTTATGGTATTTTTTTTTTGCAGGAACGTTGTACCAAATACGACGAATTGGTGAGCTGCGTGGTTCAAAAATTGGAGACATGTGATACACCTACACCCTCAAACATGTTTGAGTCCCTAGCTAAATTCGTCCGCAACAGTTCACCTTGCACAGTAAGTAATTATTACTTTTTCGTGCGGAAATTCTCACTGTAACCCGTGGCTATGTCGCACTCGAACCGACTAAAACCACACGCCATCTCAGGTCCCCAGATGCTGGGTACAGTGGTATAATGGCCCAAGAGCACTGTCCTCTATAACTAGCTGAACTGGCTATCCCATAGAAAATGTGCCACCGTGAGTGTTTACTGAAAAGTAATTAGTTTGCAAATGAACGTTGTTCGTTTTTTTTATTTATCCGTTTACCATAAAAAATGTCTAAAATGGCCATATTGTTAATTTGATACTTATGACCATCGTTTATATTAAATTATCGACACCAAGACAATTGTTGTCCATCATTAGTATTAGCTCCAAGTACACTCACTACTGTGAGCCGCAACTGTCACTATGGCGACTTTTATTGGACAAAATATATGGGTATCGATTACCAATGCAGCGAGTACTATTACAGGTCAGTGCCCAAGAGGCATTTCCTTCTCAACCCGGCTGACCCAGGGCCAAGTCTGTTTTGAAGATGGCTCTTTTGGGTGCCGCGGTATTTCCACCTTGCCCTGACCATAATAAGTACTCAAACTGCGCCAAAATGTGCCCCTATACTAAATTAATTTTATTCATTTTTTTTTACAGAAACCCAAATAAACCAAGACAATGCAGAGCAGCGGAATTCATGAAAGTACCAATTAATAATATTGTTATTAAACGTTATACGAATTCTGTAACTTTTAATAAATAAACAATAAAGCAATCACATGCGTGGCTATTATTACCGAAGTCAAATTGACGTGATATATAAAAAAAGATGATACTAGTAATAAAAAAATATAAGTACAATATTATACATTTTGTGGTACAATAGAATTATTTGTAAGGAGGTAGGACACGACGTTATTCCTCTTCAATTGAGCAGTCCGACTGAGGAAGTACCTCCGCCCTACAGAATACCGCGGCCATAATAACCTCGTGTTGTGTTCCCGGAGGTACCGAGAGCTCACTGGAGAGTTATTGTGCTGTCAGTGGGAAGACCAAAGGCTATTCCTGCTTTGTCTTCTATAATGACGGCACAGAAACTCTCTGTGTTGACAAGGTCGGCAGCACGAGTATGACTCTACTGGTTTTGCACACGTCCACAGGCCACGGTAACCACTTTCCATCAGGTGGGCCGCATGCTTGTCTGCCACTTCAGTTGTATAAAAAAAACCTACCTATACAACATCAATAAGGCTCAAGCCAACTTCACTTGCAAATGGGTTCATCTGGACCCCCGTCGTACCGTATGCACCATTGACCTGCACCATCAATGGTGCAGATGAGACTAATTAGTTTCATTTGCACCATTAATATTGATACAACTACCTCACCATACTTTCCTTGTCCCCGTCCATTGTACCGTATGCACCGGTGAGACTAATTAGTTTCGTTTGCACATGTTTGCACCATTATTATTTAATTTAAATAATAAACCAATGAACGTCGCAAAACATGTGAACATCGCCTTGAAAAACCAATGAATATCTTGAAACATGTATGCATGCTGTATGGTATGCAGCAACATGTAAAGGATTATTCGAAAACTTAAAAAACTATGTACAAGTTCAAAATCATTAGGGAAATGAAGGGGTAGAAAACCCAAAAAAAAAAAAAAAATAATGAACGTAGGTAAAACAGACTATCCGGAAAATGAAATAATGACACTACATTTTAAAAAACTTGTAATAAAGTCCACAGTCCACACACAGTTGTGTATTTAATGTTTCGTAAAATTAAAAATGTTATAACTAAAACACTTAACACCTTAGCTTTTCTAAAAATAGCGGCACACCAATGTCGCCATTAGTTAGTTGCATTTGTACGTGCATTATATATTCATTCCGTTCTTTGACATGTTTTGACCTATTCTTATATGGATATGTTGTTAATGCGTTTACAGCATTAAAAGCGGCATCCTGCTTAAGCACAGCTAAGCATTTATTTACAGTCGCAGGTCGTCTTTTGAAACAGTTATTAATATACCCATTCCATCCCTCACAGACGTTATTCGTGCGATGTCGCTCACCGAAACAGCACCACAGTGTCTTCTTGGGCATCCAATATCTTTTTACGTATCTTAGAAATTTTTGCATACGTACATCTCCTTCTAAAATTTCATTTTCCGAAACTATATAATCCCATCCCTCCTCAATTCTTGATAAAGGCAAAAGAGGCAGAACCGTGCATAGAGATACAATTTTACTAATTTTGTTATGATTATTTAAATTAAAAAGTTTTGCTTTCCTCCATAATTGGTTTTGGAAATGGAAATAACATCCATGATGCTTTGATGAAGGAAACACACTTCTCACGGCACCGATAAACGATTGTTCGTAATCCGATACAAATTTAGAAGGGTTCCATTCTGGAATTTGTGATTTTATCATTTCCAACATTAGGATATATGTTTCTTTTTTTTTATTTTCCAAAAGGATATAAGCAACCGGTACTACAAAATTTTTATCCTCGGTGCTTCCTAGATCGCTAAAGATCACATACAACTGTTTGAAAGGCTTAGGACACTTTTTGAATGTACCGTCGCAAAAGAAGATTTTCCCGTTTTTAATCATTTCTCTGGCTTCATTAGAAGCAAAAATTAAAATACGTTCACGCTCTTGATGATAGTCAGCCAAGAGGAAATCTTTATAATCTTTACCAATTTCGACTTCAGATGCGACTTTATGAGCCATCTTCTTAACTCCTTGTTTTTTATTTAACCGTCTATACGCAACCGATTTATAACTTTCGTAGCGTGGTAGTGTTTCAATTAGGTTTAACCCCATATCTTTGAAAGTAGCCACAGTTTTCTTATAAATGGCAGGTACTGTTTCTCCGGAAGTTATCGCTGTATCTATGCTCGTACTTATTAAATGGCATACGGCATTTTTATTTTCATCAGGCATACAGTTATTGGAATGCTCACGTTTTTTCACAACCTTCGAATTATCCTAAAAATTTAATGTCTATGTGAGTTTACATAATTCTAGTTTAACTACAGAACTTCGATATCGCCAATTAATTGGTTGTGGAGGTCAGATGGCAGTCGCTTCACGGAAAAATATCGTAGTTAGCCGCAACCTAGTTAGACTAGAAAGCCGACCCCAACGGAGTTGGGAAAAGGCTCAGAGAATGAGAATGATGATCTGAGTTTACATATTTTTGGTAAAAATAAACTTTTAAAACCCTGCGACCCGTGCTGCAACCACTAATTTCTCTCACTAGTCTATAATATATATTTTCTTTGGTATTAAATGTACGTACCTCTGTAATGGTTATCGTTCCTGTACATTTTGTTTTTTTGAAATACCTACACCTCCATATACTGTTTGAATTTTTATATTTGGTGTGAAAATGGTACTGATACCCTTCGAACAACAGAAGTCTACCTCGACTTTGTGCAACAAAAGTTAATTCGCTCATTGTATTATATAATTTGAGGTAATTTGTTCAACACTTTTTATTTTTTTATTTTATGGCGATACCAACGAATCCGCCAACAACACAGTTATAGGTGAATAATAGAATTATTTTATTTTATTTATTTATTATTATACATAATTTATAGAATTATGTAAATACTTCAATTTTTATTTATTATTGACATGAAATGACAGAATTAAAACAGAATAGTTACCTTGTCAATGTCAACACTACTTATTAGAACAAGCAAAGAGGAAATACTTTGTTAAAATATCTATATATACAACCGCATTGATAGCACCTTATAGTGTCATCTCAATGGTGCAGATGAGACCATACCTAATCGACGGTTTCGTATGCACCATTGATGGTGCAAACGAAACTAATTAGTCTCATCTGCACCATTGATGGTGCAGGTCAATGGTGCATACGGTACAACGTGATCTGGACTCATCTGGATCAAACTGGACAAAAGAATACACCGGAGATTACTGCATGGGATATCGCTATGGATAATGATATAATAATTAATATATTATTAGAAACAATTAGATAGAGTTTATTTAATGCAATGAAATCATAATACCAGAGGTTTTTAATTGAGATGTTTCGGAAAGAAGAAAGAATGACTGTTATGATCGAAAAAACCTACCTATACAACATCAATAAGGCTCAAGCCAACTTCACTTGCAAATGGGTTCATCTGGACTCATCTGGATCAAACTGGACAAAAGAATACACCGGAGATTACTGCATGGGATATCGCTATGGATAATGATATAATAATTAATATATTATTAGAAACAATGAGATAGAGTTTATTTAATGCAATGAAATCATAATACCAGAGGTTTTTAATTGAGATGTCTCGGAAAGAAGAAAGAATGACTGTTATGATCGTCTTGATTCGATTTTGTAGAGTTACTTATATCTCGCGTCTATAACTTGATAGCTTTTTAGATAGAAACGAAGCTAGATTTAGTAGTATCTAAATAAAAAAATGTTAAACTATAAGATATGAAACTTAATCGAGATGACTAAAGAATATAGACCTACAATTGCTTACCAGCTCACGTGTTTCCCTCTTCCTCCTGCTTTCAGCTTACCATCAGGCGAGTTGAAGTGAAACTAACGTGCCCTACACATATTAAAAAAACGGAATAACAAAAAAAATCGCTGCGTCTTTTGCCGATGACCGACGACGGCACGATGTGTGCTCCTGAAAAGCAATATTGTTCATGACTGGTAGGTAGTAGGGTAAGTGCTCCAATGAATGAAGCCCTAACAGGATTCTGAATTTTCAAAATTCTATGCATCTATATCAGGATGGTTCTTCCATAACAATGTCATTCTATCGACTCAATAGTCAATCAAGATTAATATGATTGGAAATATATGCCATTATTAGACATAGTTAATAAGAAAATCCACATTTTACGCAAAATTACCGAAATCACCAGTAAATGAACACAAAAATCTAGTAAATGAGCATTAAACTCCAGTGAATGAACGTTTAACGTTATAGTAATCTAGCTACCAAATTTATTTATTTAAACGTGTTAATATAACACAACATTTTAAATATTATGATGAATTTAACCGGAATAGTATACATATAATACCCATTTTATAATATCACCGTAGGAAAAATTATATAATTAAAAAAAGACAAATCAGAAAATAAGTTTTATTTGCAATGTAGGAACATTGAATCACTATTAAAAAAGATAAAACTAATTAATCCACGTCTAGAAACAATGGGTTTAGACAAATACACGTTTAATATCAGCGAAATGGTTTAGGTTCAGAATGTCCCTTTCCCAAAATGTCCCTCGGTTTCAAATAGTCCCTTTCCCGAAACGTCCCTTTCCCGAAACGTCCCTTTCCCAGAATGTCCCTTTCCCGAAACGCCCCTTTCCCAGAATTTCCCTTTCCCAAAACGTCCTTTTCCCAGAATGTCCCTTTCCCGAAACGTCCCTTTCCCATAATGTCCCTTTTTTATATGAAAATGACAATGGTCACCGCATAAAAAAAAGTTACACTAACGCCGCGGGAGCGTGCGAAGCGAGCTCGTGGACACCGCGCGCCCCGACACTGATAGATATAGGTTAGAAGGGTAAATGGCGGAGGTCGACCTCCGCCATATATCTCGCAGAGACCTCCGCCATTTAGTCTTCGTGTTAGGTTTCTTGTGCTACCGCAAGAAGAAATAGGAGCCCCGCCGAGCGGGGCTCCGTCGACCAATTGACCTTTGTGTTAGGTTTCTTGTGCTAACGCAAGAAGAAATAGTCCGGTCGACTATCTGACGTAAGAAGGGGACATTATGAGACATTTCTACAACTGATTTCTTTCTAAGATTCACATTTCCTACAAAGTGACGCATTCTCTTACCACTCTCAAATTGAACCACTACTTATTTACCAAATAAATTGTCTTTAATTTCAGTACAAATGTTACCAGTATTCTTCGTTCTGATTTCATTCTCTTCATTATCTTCTAAATATTCTAGTATAAAATCTCCAGAAGGTTGTTCTTGTGTGGGATTCATCGTGTTTTACTTTCTGAACTGACTTTTTGGCACAATTTTTTGGGCGTTTCTATTTTACACTACTGTTCTTTTGAGTTTTTGCTTTATTTAGTCTTTTTTCTCCTCTTTTCTTTATTTTATTCGCTAATTCTTCCTCCTTTATTTTTTTCTCATTGTCCTGCTAAAACGAACGCAACAGTACAGTAGTACAAACGTTCATTTACTGGTTTTTAAAAACTAGTAAATGAACACCCCGTTCGAATACTGGCCAAAAGATCGACAATCATTTAATAAACCTTTCTACCCAAAATAACTAAAGTAAGTTTCAAAATTAGCCTGTGTTAGCCAAAAGTCATAAATCGACCGGAGCCTGTAAATGAACACCCGTTCATTTACTGGGTTTTTTTTACTTTTATGATCCAATAATCGAACATCCCTTTATTTTTATAAAACCCATGAAATCATAAGCAAAATACTTTTTGTTGGATAAAATAATCATTGTTCTATCATAATATGTACTCTTATTATCTCAGATACTAATGTTACATAAGCAATGCAAATAACAAAAGGCGCTGTCTTACCTGCGTCCTAAATTCTTGCTCATACAAATACAGAAAACAGCTCAACGCGTACACTTTACACAGTCGCCATGTTGTAACTACGCATCATCGACACACATTTTTGTTACCAGTTTACGAAATAAAATGTTACCAATCCAATAAAAAATACTGTGTTTGGTAAAACTATTTACTTTTCTTATTATATAAAAAAAACTTACTTTTGTTCATTCACTGGAGGGTGTTCATTGACTGGAGCATTTACCCTATGTGGTTTTCGCCCATGCCATAGAGACGAGGAATTAGTGAAGTTGAAGACTGAAGAAGTTTCAGTCTATGACAACGTATCATCTTCCTGTTGCCCTAATCCCAAGTTTAAGGTGATTTTCCACCAGAGGGGCGAGACGAGACGAGGCGAGAAGAGAATTGAAATCGCACTAACCCTTTTCCACTAAAAATTGCCATCGCGAGCTCGCGCGTGACCGCCGCGCCCCGTCGCCCGTATGCTTCATATATAAATGTATTTTAGACAGCTCACACACAATGCTCGATATAACTTTGTTCTAGCGTCAATGCCGAAAACTCCGAACAATAATTAGGCGATTCTCGTCAATTGACACTGTTTCCACCAAAGATGCGCCGGGAGAGGATTGAAAATTTGTTATACAAATTTCAATTCTCTCCTCGCCTCGCCTCGCCTAGCCACTCTGTTGGAAAATCACCTTGAAGGTGATTTATACTCTATATGGAAACCAATACGGTTCATTTTTGCACAAACAAATATTTCAATTCACGCCTCGCATATTCTCGTCAATCCACACTGTTTCCACCAAAGATAGGCTGGGAGAGAATTGAAAATTTGCCATACAAATTTCAATTCTCTCCTCGCATCGTCTCGTCTCGCCCCTCTGGTGGAAAATCACCTTTATTTGGGGTCGGCGCACCATGTGTATTTCTTCCATTCGTCTCTAGTTGCAGCAATCTCAACATTTACTCCGTTCTTAACCATATTATCATCTTTATAACGCTATATTCTTTTAGCTTGTACGCACGAAGTTCGTCTGTTCGTTCAGTAAATATGTGCCTATATTATTTCATATATTAAACGAAAACATGTTGTGGTGCTTCAGTAGGCAGTTGTCGTCTGCCCATCAACCTCAATACAATATTTGGTGCCAATCAATATGTTAAATAACTTTATATTAGCCTTCCTCGCTATCGGTAAGTGTTAACAAGGTTTTACAATTTTTAAATTTTTTTTTGTTTCTTTGCCTGTTGCCCATCGTAAGTGGAGTTCTGATTCCTTTCAAGCATCCGATAAGCTAGTTATATCTTTGGAATAGGTTCCAGGGATAAACGTACCTTATGAGACGATATTCTTAGCAATCCATGGATTCTCCGTGCGGGTGCCGGGTCCATCGCGTTGCTGAGATGGGAACTCGGGACAGTGCCTGGGACTTGCGACCCAAGTGTAGGTTTAGAAGGGGCCCCTTTTGTTGATGTACATCAACACTCACCTTCACTACCCAAGTTCCCCTCCCTGCCTAACCAAATTTGATACGAACCTACTAGTGCCGCTTTAGACATTCGTCCTAGTAATCAGCTTATTGTAGCTCTCGATAGGCCTAGATCTTTAAGTAGATTATAGAGAGATTTAGCTGGTATACCTCTCGCTCCCACTTCTACTGCATACAAATTAATCACGTAACCGTTTTTGATTAAATCGTTTGTGAGTTTTTATGTTTCTTAAATGTGTGGTCCTTCGGTATGTTTGTTTCCCAGGGTACAGTAAGTTCCACAAAGGACCACATATTTAGTCGTTTTCGAGTAGAGAAATATGTCCGGTCTAGATGACGAAACCCCAACATCCTCCGGAATTTTATAGTGCTTTTCATACGTGTCGATTAGGAGAGTCCAATCTGGGGCAGTATCTAAGATTGAATAAGGTTTGTTCCTGGATTTTATGGATGAACCTTCAGACACAAAGTTGATATGACGTCTGTTAGTAGTCAATCCTTTTTGGGCTCTAGCTACTGCCAGACTCATTGCTTCACGTATGATGAAAAGCACCTTATCGTGGCGGCGTGAGTATTGGCCTCTATCAAGAAGCACCCTACATCCTACTAATATGTGCCTAGCCCTCCCTATTGCCTCACCACACGTATAACATTGTTTTTCTGTGGCCTTGTGGGGAACCTTACCAGGTTACTCTGGTCTGGAAGGGTCATCTGAAAGGCGTTAAGATAGAATTTTAACAGGGCCGGCGACCACTCATATATCAAGGTGCGCCACTTTAAAGCCATCGGTATGCAGAACTCTCCCATTGTCAACCATTCGTTTTGGATCTCCAAATTCATCGCGTGCACTCGATATTTATCATTTTCGTCTTGCTTCAGAAAGGACCTAAGTATATCCTGGTCCCTTTTTGGCTCTCGTACTCCCAACCCCACTTTGTTCGACTGGGCTCCTATCATAAATCTTTTATGGAATATAAGTCTAGATTCAAGCTCGGACGCGTTATTATCTTTCGGGAGTGCCCTGACTGTGTCATCTTGGGATTTACCTAAGATGTGGGCTTTGGTAACTCTAAGGTGTTTATAGAGCTCCGATGGTTTCTTTAATTTCATCCCAAAATTATTCTGATCCCTAAATAAAGCAGAGGGATCAGCAGAGTGCGCTAGTCCAAGCCACGATTTTAGTGATTTTATGACAGTTGCATCTATTTTCGCTAATAAGGTTCGAGGTAATTAGTTAGATGCAAATGCAGGTACGAGTACACTATAACTGCATTGCAGCTAACTAATTAGTACCTCCGCTACAGAATGTCGTGTTGCGTTCCCAGCGGTGAGCAGGATAGCCAGAGCTTACTGAGATGACCAATGGCTATTCCTGCTTTTTCTTCTACACTGATGGCACAGAAACTCAATTTCTCAATTCAGTCTAGCTTAACATCGAAGTTCTGTAGTTAGACTAGTCGAACTTTTTAGGGCTTCAACTACCTTCTTTTACCACTGAGGGGGCAGACAAGCACACGGTCCATCCCGTGGCCTATGGACGTGTGCAGTACAAGTGGAGTCACACTCGCGCTGCAGACCCTAAAAAGATAGCAGACAAGCACACGGTACACCTGATGGAAAGCGGTCAGTGCAGAAAACAAAGCAGGAATTGCCTTTGGTCTTCCCACTGACAGCACAAAATATCTCTACGGACATTTAAATATCGATGGCTGCGCGAGATCTCGTCAGTCAATCAGCAAGGGGAAAATCTTACAGGTGACGTTGGCTTATCCCTGAATTGCTAGGGCTCCATAAAATCCATATTAATATAATCAAAAAGAGAAGGATTAAAATTCTATGCTATGGAAGCCTCAATGTAATCCGGAACAGAGCTAAGATCATGTTGATTACTTTCAGATTTCCATTCGTTGATTGTTGCAGCTATTTTGACGGACGTATACTACTTATCCGCGGCCCCAGCTCAGCCAGCAAAAGACCAACTTAAAGAACAGTGTAGGAGAAATGGAGCTGAACACAAAGCCAATGATGTAGAGGTATGATCTTACGTCTAAATTAAATAGCCGATTAAAACTTGCGATCAAAACAACCACAATCTTTAATCTACGTCTGACCGTGGCTATTAAAAAGCAGTAGAAGCGTTGGGATGTACCTGCCTGTGTTACTGGGAGATTAGTTATATCCCTCTCCGCTCCTTATAGAGAATTGCAAACGAAAACTAGTCATCGCCACCATAGGTCTGCTTCCAGTAGGACAACTATCTATTTGGGGGCCCTTTTTTACAACTCAATCATTTTAATTCGAAAGTACTTAAAAATGTAATACGATAAAGCTGTTTGGCATGACATACTACATAATTTGCATTACAAAAGGACGAAACATCTGTTAAATATTGAATTTTGGGGCCGACTGTTACGAATCAGCTGTCGTTTTTATAAAATATGTCAAATAAACATTTCAATGACCTAAGTTGAGCCACAATTTAGGTTATTGGAATGTTTAAATTAAGGTAAATAACTCTAAATAAGTATAACACAAATAATAGAATAATCTAAAGCACGGCGCTATTGAGAGTCAAACTAAGCATCGCGTTCTAGAAAAACACTCGATACATTTTGAAATACGTAGGTACCTTTATAGAAACACAACACAACGCAATTGCTATTCATGCATCCAAATTTTTTTTTCTGCTTAGGATTTCTTTTACCAACTTTACTTTTATGACATTGAGGTAGCAGACGAGCACACAGTCCACCTGATGGAAAGTGGTTACCGTGGCCTATGGACGTGTGCAACACTAGGGGAGTCACACTCGTGCTGCCGACCCTGTAAACACGGAGTTTCTGTGCGTTAGTGTAGAAGACACAGCAGGAATAGCCTTTGTTCTTCAAGCACAAAATCTCTCCAATGTGCTCTGGCTACCCTACTCACCGCCGGGACCACAACACAAGGTTATTATATCCGCGGTATTCTGTAGGGCGGTGGTACTTCCTCAGTCGGGCTGCTGAATTGGACGGAAATATCGTCGTGTCCTACCTACCTCCTATTAAAAACCTAACCTACTCTTTTTTGACTTCATATGGTTTTTATGGTAGCAATTACCGTCAGAGCCCTCCACTACGTCAGAGCATCGTTCACTCTTCATTGGCCTACAAGGTCTTATCCCTCGTTTTCACCAAGAAACAAGAAGTAAACTTGTTTGATACAAAACTTGTCAAAAGATAATTACCTACCTACTTGTTTTATAAAATAAAGGTATTGCGACTATGTCAGGTACTTTTTCGTCCACACTGTAGGTATGTATAGCCCACAAGTTGCAAGTAAGTATACAAGTTTAAAACACATTTGGGTTTACACTAAAGTCTGTGACATACTTATATGAACTTCTCAAATAAGTTTTAATTAAACCTCAGTGAAAACGAGGGGTTATTTTAGCACCATACTCGTTTCGGGGCCTTTAACTAAGTACTATAAAAACAGCGAGCCTTGTGACAATCGGATCCTAGGCAGAATTCGAACCTAAAACTCAAAATAAATCGATCCATTTCAAGATTTATTTTTATGTAAGTACCTACTTGTTTCAGAACTCCGGCAAAACGTTCATACAATGCGTTCAGGATTTAGTTGATTTTGAAGTACTGACTGAAGAATTAGAAGAAGCTGTAGTCATAGGTGACCTGGATGAGGTTTTCACGAAGTAAGTGCCTACCTAAAATATACCTAAGCAGGTACTCTTCTTTTTCATCATCCTAGCGTTAATACCAGTCGCATACGAAGCTTTTCAACATGAGTGTGAGGTTTACCAGGCCAAATCCTGTGAAGCGACTGCCACGTGACCTCCACAACATAAAGGCGAGATCGAAGCATTGCTTGCAGCTAGCCCTAAAAATAAATATATTCTATCTTATAAAATTATAAACCTATCTTAATAAATAGTAATCGATTTGCTGCACGCTGTGGATGTTTTAAATTATCATCAAGCTAGATTCATGAACTTTATGGCCGACATATTAAATAATAGGGGTTAAAGTATGAAATTGCCGTTTCATTGTAATAGGTACTTCGAATTGACATAGAACCTTCATGGTTTGAGATTTTTGAGTGAAACTTTTTCCACATGGTACCTATGTAGTTCTTCATTTAAAAATGTGCAACATTCGATTATCGACTTTCAGTTGTTTTTTTTATTCAGCCTTAGACAAGAAAGATGGATACTTCGAAAATTCAAGTGATTTTTGAATACGAGTTCCGACGCGGAACTAACGCGGCAGAAACAGCTCGCAATATCAATGTTGCGTTTGGAGAGGGGACTGCTAATGAACGCACCGTGCGATTTTGGTTTAAACGCTTTCGTGATGGAAACTTTGATTTGAAGAACGAACCACGAGGAAGGCTGTCCACACAGGTGAATAACAATGAATTGAAAGACATGGTGGAAGCCGATCCGAGCCAAACTACCCAGGAATTAGCTGCATGGTTTAACGTTACCTTACCAACAATATTGACTCATTTGCGTCAAATCAATAAAATAAAAAAATGTGAAAAATGGGTACCTCATGATTTGACTGATCTGCAGAAAGAAATGCGTGTTGAAACTTGTGTTGCCTTGTTGAATCGATACAGAAATGAAGGAATATTGGATCGAATTGTGACATGTGATGAAAAGTGGATTCTTTACGATAACCGTAAGCGAAAAATGCAATGGCTGACCCCAGGTGAAACGCCACAACAGTGTCCTAAAGCAAAGCTTACCAATAAAAAGGTAATGGTAACTGTTTGGTGGTCTCAGCATGGTGTTATTCACTATAGCTTTCTACGATCTGGTCAAGCAATAACGGCAGATGTCTACTGTGCCGAACTCCGAACAATGATAGCAAAACTAGCAGTGAAACAGCCCCGACTCATGAATCGATCTTCACCATTATTGCTCCATGATAACGCGAGACCTCATACAGCATGAGAAACCGTTTTAACTCTACAGGAACTGCAATTAGAAACTATCCGTCACCCTCCGTATTCGCCAGACCTTGCTCCAACAGACTACCATTTTTTTCGTGATTTGGACAATTTTCTATGTGATAAAAAGTTTTCTTCTCAGGAGGCAGTACAAAATGCTTTCACACAGTTTGTCGAATCTAGATCACCAGAGTTCTATCGCAAAGGCATAAATGACCTTCTTACTAGATGGCAGCAATGTATAGATAATAATGATAATTATTTTGATTAAATAAATACGTTAAATTAAAAAAAAAACGAATTTCAATTTGTCAGTACAAATCGGCAATTTCATACTTTAACCCCTAATATCTTCTTGCATCTACATTTTTTTTAATAACAATAGACGTCTGTAGTAAAGTCAATGCATATAGGTATACCTATACCTACAGTCCATCAAATCTAAGAGGTACCGTTTGACGTTTCATATTTTTCAAACCGAAACAACTTTGTTCATACGTACATTATTCAGTTTCGATAACCTTTTTCATAAAACCATGAATTTAGAAAGATTTCATTATTGTATCTAAAAATGTACAATTCTTAATATCTAAATGTAATTGAAAACTTTCAAACAAAGCAAAATAACACATATTTACACAGTAAATAATTTCTAATAGTTATATTCTTGACCGCATTACAAAGTTACGTAGTTAGGTCACTGCACGTAGTGTTGCGACTCTTCGGATACACTTGTATGCAAAAAAATCGTTTACATATACGAAAAATCGAATGTATTATTTACAAATTACACTTGACAACCAAACAAATATTTTTTCATGTGAATGGGATTTATCTCACATATTACGATTACATAACTAAATAGTTATGTAATCGTAAAATATGAGATAAAACCCATTCACCAAAAATACGTATTTATAAATCAAATATATTTGCTTCTTTAAAAAGTTGTCGAAAGCGATTTGTCGATTTTTGATTTTCGCGCCCAAATAAGTCGGGGTTTCTCGCGCTAACGCTGTCGAAATAGTAAATGGAGTCAGGGATAGTGTTTTTTACATTTATTTTTGTGTATGATAGTATGGGTTTGCATATTACAGAGAAATAAACAAATTTTTAACAAGCACATCCATTGATTTTACAATTACAATTTTTTCTTCTAAGTCTTATTTCTACGTCTAAAACTAATAAAAATAAGGTATGTAGAACCCATTCACAAAAATGTTGTTGCCTGATGTTATAAATTAACGACGTTACTGCGCGACCGCATAATGCACTGAATACACAGATACCCTAAAATAAATTAATTTAATTATTTTTAGGTCAATAGGCAAAATCGCAGGTGTCCAAGTCTCTACAATTTTTTTTTTCTGGCAACACTGCCAACTACAAGCGCACGCGGTCCGCTCGGTCGGTTCGGCGTCAGCAGTCTCTCGCCATCTTGTTAGCTGACTGTGCGCGTACTTGCTTTCTCGTTTGTGTTTTACAATTTGTGACTTGGCTATTACTTTTCTGGACTGATCATTCTTTATCCGTTTACCTTGGCAATATTTATACTGGACTCCGAACTAAGCAAGTGTTTATTAATAATGTCGAAAAGAGGACGTACTTTGAACAGCCAGGCTCGTGAATTGGTGGTGAAATTACACGAGTATTTTGAGCGTGAATCTCAAAATGGTGGACTTCTACTGCCAGTTACACAAGTTCGGGATCGCGTCGGTGAAGCTCTCGGTATTGGTAGCCGCACCGTTGGCAAAATATTAAGTGAAAAATATGGGCCTTCGGGGAGTGACAGTAACGTACTTCACACACCGAAAAAACGAAAAAGAAATAAACCTGTGACAGGCATCGATGAATTCGATAGTCATGCTATTAGAAACCATATATACGGGTATTTTACAAGAGGCGAATTTCCAACATTGGCAAAGTTATGTGCAACTTTAAAAGATGCCGGGCTGTATAAGGGAAGCATAGAGTCGTTGAGAACGGTAATAACAGGAATTGGCTTCAGATACAAAAAAGTTGACAAACGAAAAATTGTTATGGAGCGACATGACATAATTATGCAGCGACTAACATTCCTGCGCGAAGTTAAACAAATTATAAACTGGGATAATGTAATATTTTTGGACGAAACTTGGCTAAATTCCAACCATTCTGTACCGAAAACATGGACTGATGATTCTGAAGCTTCGTGCTCGAAGGTGCCGATAGGAAAAGGTGGACGCCTCATAATATGCCATGCTGGGTCAGCGTCTACAGGCTTCGTGGAAAACTCTTTATTAGCTTTCCAATCCAAAAGCACTAAAGAGTATCATGAAGAAATGGACGCAGTAAGGTTCCGAGAGTGGTTCTTAAATTTATTACAGAATATCCCTCCTAACAGCACAATTATAATGGATAATGCCCCATACCACTCTGTGCAAATTGATAAAGCACCTACGTCAGCCAATAAGAAAGCAGATTTGGTGGCATGGCTGCAAAGAAAAGGAGTGGATGCCGACATGTCACTATTAAAAGCTGAATTATTACAGTTAGTGAAATTGCATAAACCACCAAAACCGACATATGTAATTGACCAATTGGCCGAAGAGCACGGGCACAAAGTCATACGACTTCCTCCGTACCATTGCCAATATAATGCCATTGAACTGATTTGGGCCCAAGTTAAAGGTAATATTTTATAATATTATAATAATAACACGAGTACTTCTAACATTTATAATTTAAACAATGGTTTTCGTCTGCTATCAAATAGTTACATTATTGTTTTACAGGTTATGCAGCAAGACACAACACAAAACCACCCTTCAGTGTCAAGAAAATGGAAGGTTTATTAAAGGAAGCATGTGCCCAAGTTACACAGGAAGATTGGAGTAAAGTAGTATAAAAAACAAAGAAAATAATAATGGACGACTTCGAAAGAGACGTACACTTTGATAATGTAATGGACAATCAACTGGTCATTAATTTAAATGACGATGATGACGAAGACGACGATACTAGTACTAGTAGTGAATAAAAAAATATCCTAAACATTTCTTTTATTTAATTATAACAATTGATTTCTTAAAATTCGGATATTATAGTAATCGATCTCTTAAAGTTCGGATATTATAGTAATCGATTTTTTCATCCCATCCCTATAATTCAATTGTCAGAACTGTCAAACGGTACTTCTTAGATTTGACGGACTGTATATGCATTGACTTAATATAAGTAATATACGTAAGTATATTGTACATAAAACACAGAGCGGGAATCGAACCCGCGATGTCTAACTTAGTAGGCACGCTAACGCTCTACCACCTTGGAGATCCTTATTTTTTGCTGTATTAATGTTTTTTTTTTTTATGAATTTGTCGATTCATTGAGCTTTCCTAATACGATGGAGAATAAATAATGCTAGTTAAACGGAAAAAATACAAAAAAAATTAAAAAAAAAATTTCATCAAATCTAAAAAATAATTACCTATGCCAATATGTCGTGTTCCCGGAGTACACTCAGGGGCCTTCGGCTTCGGGAGCATTCCCCTTACCTAGTATATGTGCCTGCCCAATTTTTTTTAGATATTGCTCCAAGTCTTCTCAGCTGAAATCATGCATCAACAATTGGTTCGATGGTGTGGCTCCTTGCGTGGACGCCACATCTCAAGGACATTTAACCACCATCAAGAATGCTAGTGACCAGCTTTTAGACTTTATTTGCTACAACAACGGTAGCAGAATTACCTGTAAGTATAAATTTATTCACATATAGGTACATCAACAAGGGTATTGCACAGCACAGCAGCCTCGTAATGTGCTGTTGAATCTTAACCGGACAGCGGACATTCGAATCCCGTCTGGGTCTGGGTAGTTGGAACCCTAAAAAGTCCGAAGATGCA
Organism: Eilema caniola; assembly: GCA_949126895.1. Classification (NCBI taxonomy): domain Eukaryota; kingdom Metazoa; phylum Arthropoda; class Insecta; order Lepidoptera; family Erebidae; genus Eilema; species Eilema caniola. The sequence continues at coordinate 21,686,650 of OX421467.1, forward strand.
ATTCTAGCCGAAGCCGAAGCCGATTAATCGGTTTTAACCAAAACCTTCGGCCTAAGCCGAAGGTGTATTGACCCTAATAAATATAAAAATTTGCTTAAACGAAAATAGACATTAAATTATGTGAACTTTTCGCTTCTGAATCAAGTGACTGTATTGATTTATGTCGTACATGTCAACTTGAATCCACTTTGCCTGATGGTAAACTGACTGAAGGTTAAATCTCAAGTAAAATGGTCTCCTTTACAGAGATGCACGTGTGGGAAGTTAGCGTCCCATGTCGCACTTTTAGAATGTACATAAGAACTTTTAATACACTTAAGACGTTTATATTCTTGTGCCATACAATATACGTAGGGAACATATAGGTTCAAATAGGTAAACTGTTGTAAGCCAAACAGCCCGGAAGCAGTATATTCTACATGTTGTACTTGTAACTCACTTTCACAAGGATTACTTAAATCTAACTATTGTTCATAACAAAAAGCATAAGTACATAGTTCATTAGTTCACAACAAAGGACATGGCAAGCTGACGCCAAACATCAAGCGACGCCACTTGACACTGGTGCGAGAGAGGGGAAGTTTTTTTTATGGGGACTAACCGTCTCTCGAAGTTTCGATCAGTGTTGCCGCTAATATATATAAACGGTCGGAAATGCTAAACAGTAAATATTATGTGTATAGTACAACACACGTGTAGTTACACACGTGTTGTCCTACGTCTTAATGGCATTGAACTCGACCAGGTTCACACAATTACATTGGGAAATGTGATTCTGGATCCATTCAAGCTCAGCCAGCACTTACCTGCAAGAATTCCGTATCTTGTTCATAACAAAGGACGTGAATATGGTAGGTACGCCTGCTAAAAGCTAACTCAGTTGCACAGTCTAGGATGCAGACCAAAGGCTGGTATCTTGGAAAGTAGCGATTTGTGCCAAAGTCAATCGTAAAATTTGGCGATGTCAAGACTATTGCAACACGAATACGAATTGCCATGCTTGTCCAAAGCCTCACCCTAATAACGTACGCCAGAAGATCACCCGTTGGTCGTTACGGCCTGAAACCATTTTGCCGGTCCCTAATTAAGGAGCGATCCTCTAAGTGACGCATGAGTAGTGTGTTGATAAATTTGCTCGAATATTTTGCACAGCACTAAGGTGACGGCTATGGAACGATAGTTGCCTGGGTCTGATGGATCTCCCTCCTTGGAGATAGGCTGTACATTCTTCTCTTTCTAGCCGCTGGCAATGTACCCGAGATGTAAGAGAGTCGCGTAAGCATTGGAGACAACGCCAGTGCATATTTTTGTAGAACCACCACTGGAATTCCGGACACCGATTGATTGCAGCACTCATTTTTGACTCAGATTGATCAGCCATTGCGTGGTCGCTCTTGGACAGTGTCGGTGCCTGTATATACCACAATCATGTGCCCTGTGCACTTCACCTCGCTCTAGCATCGTTCATTCAATTTCAAATTTGACAACTTGCAAACCTTCGGCTTCGGCTTCGTGCGAGGTTTGGTCGACGGTGCTCTTTTTGACCGAAGCCGAAGCTTCGGTCAGACTATAGTTTTGGGGTTCAACCATCCATGGACATTTAAGTTTTTTCAGTAGATATTTTGATACCTGCATTATTGATGGGAATCATGAGCAATTGATATTGACTGTCTGCGGCACAGAATACATAGAAGGTGTCTTAGTTTTTTTTTTACCACTTTGGTGGCAGTCAAGCTCACGGTCCACTTTATGGAAAGTGGTTACAGTGGCCTATGGCCGAGTGCAACACCAAGTGAGTCACACTCACGCTACTGATCCTGTAAGCACAGAGTTTCTGTGCCGTCAGTGTAGAAGACAAAGTAGGACTTAGCCTTTGGTTTTCCCACAGAGAGCACAAAAACTCTCCAGTGAGCTCTGGCTACCCTACTCACTACTGCCATAGATGTAATATTTAGTTATGCCTATCTGTTGCAGTGTTCATAGCCGATGGCGGTCCTCAGTGCTTTCAGAACAAGGCAACTGACATCAGAGCATGTGGAGATGCCTTGAAGAATTCTATTGCAGATTTTGAGGCAGCCCAGAGTCATACAACACAAGTAGGTTTACCATTCCATTAGAAGTATACCTCCCGGACATAAATCTTGGACTCATAATTATATTACTGTTCGGGACTTTTCGCGATATATTATGGAACTTACTATTTTTGTCGACGACGTTTCGGATGCGTTGCAGCGCTGAGCTTGAATGGATCCTAGCCGTGACCACGGGCGCTACAACGCATCCGAAACGTCGGCAAAAATAGTAAGTTGCATAATTTATCGTGAAAGGTCCCGAACAGTAATATAATTATGAGTTCACACCGCGATAGTTTAAAAATAACTTAAGTCTTGGACCTCAAATGTGCTCTATAGGTACGCACCAAGCATAGGTTTTTACAAAAGTTACTCCCAAGGTAGATATAGATAGACTAGTTGTCCTCGTGTTATTTTGTCGAATGAAATGTTTTATTTTACAGGAACGTTGCGCCAAGTATGAAGAAGTCGTAAGCTGCGTCGTGCAAAAATTGGACACATGCGAAACGCCTACGTCCGCAAATCTGTTTCGGTCACTCGCTGGATTTATCCGCAATGGATCCCCCTGCGCAGTATGTACCACCTACTGCTATCTTTCAGTTTCCCCGTACACTTTAGCCATTACTTCCAATCGTAGGATTAGAAACCCTGAAAAAAAATTGTCACAATAAAATCGTTCCCGGTGAAGTAGAATACGAAAACCCCAGCTCTTCCTGTGGGTGTAGTAAAAGGAACAGGGATAGGGCTGTTCTTTATCCGACAGTAAACATACAGCCCAAGACAACGGCAACTGGCTCACCCCCTGATATGTGGGACCGAAAATTATAGTTGGCGAAACGTGGGTACTAATAGACCTCTGTCTACTCCTCCGAGAATTTACAGGCGTGAGTATAATGTATGTGTATGTATTTAAAACATATCCATACTCTGAAAATCATTTAAAGTGGCTTACATGCTCTCTCATCTTACAAGAAGCGAAACAAGAGCCTATAATTTGTTGTAGCGCACGTGATAGTCATTTCACTGGCCATAAATATTTGATTTTATTGTGAAAACGCTTCTCAACATTTTGATAATAATTCTACATTATAACAATCTGTGTTATAACGTTATAGACAAGTAAAATAGGGTACGACAACAAGTGAATACAAACAACAATTCGTGTCGTAATAAGTAGTAACTTTCCATTGAATTTCTTTTTATCTAGTTACTAATTTCTACTTCATATTTACAGAAACCCAAAATAAATCAAGAAAATGCGGACTAGCGACGGCGACCTTCACCGGAATAGCAATAATCGACATGCGAATAATGACCATTAAGTACAATAAATAATTTAGTCAAAGGATTTTCATTATTATTTACCAAATGATAGACTGATAATGACGTATGAGTAGTCTCGACTTCTCGAGCCATCGCAAAATTATCTATAGGTCATTAATTACACTGTTCACCGTTTCATTCGATCCAAACCTGCCCCACTAGACAAGTGGCAATCCGTTTGGCCGGCGATTGATGGAATAAAATGACGAATGTATAGTATTTGACGTCTTTGACAGTCGTTAACGCATGTCATAAACGTCAAATCCCATACACTTGTCATTTTATTCCATCAAACGCCGGCCAACAAATGGCCACTTATCTAGAGGGGCTGGTTACGACTAAGTTTTCTTCTGGCCAAGTCAACCTCCCATCTTCACCCTCTTTCTACTCATAAAGGTTGACAAGTAAATCAAAACAACTGTATACTATACTTTCATAGTTTATTTGCAAAATATTATAAACAGTTAAAAATCACATAAGAACACATAATAATATTATATTAACGTACACAAGTTAGATTTTCAAGTCGTATAGTTTCATAAGAATTAAACAATTAAGCCAAAATATACATTAAAAATAACTCTTCTTGGCAGTCGGGTAAAAATTAATAGATAATATTAATTTGTTTCGAAATCTTTTGAATGAAGATCAGAGAACCATACATTTTATTTTATTAATTTATTTAATTTAATTTTAATTTTTATAATAAAAGATTATAAGCAACCGAAATTACTAATATGCCTTCTAAGTCCTCCAACTAAGCTAAATTGCTTGTACTAGGAGTAGGTTCACGTCCGTAGTGTAATGGCCAGGATTCGAGCCCGGAACCTCTCGATCCTAAGGCCGACTTCTTAACCACTAAGCTACCGATGCTTAAAACTTTATTTATTTAAATTATGTCATAATATAATAATATGATGGTTTCATTGATATTTCAAACCCTTCTGTAACCTGATATTCATTTAAATTAAGCATTTTTTCATTCAATCAACAATTTCATTATTAGATCACTCAGTCTTACGACCAACTTGAACCATTGATTACCACGTTCCTTCGAATAGTAGATTGCAAGAGAGAGTTATCTTCATCAGTCATTCACTCTTACGATCTACTTCAACCAATAGATTGCCATGATCGAAGATCACTCACTCTTGTAAATCACTGATCGCAAGAGTGAGATATCTTCATCATTCATTCACTCTTACAATCTACTTCAACCAATAGATTGCCATGATCGAAGATCACTCACTCTTGTAAATCACTGATCGCAAGAGTGAGATATCTTCATCATTCATTCACTCTTATGATCTACTTAAACCAAGACTGCCATGATCCTTCGAGTAGTAGATTGCAAGAGAGAGTTATCTTCATCAGTCATTCACTCTTACGATCTACTTCAACCAATAGATTGCCATGATCGAAGATCACTCACTCTTGTAAATCACTGATCGCAAGAGTGAGATATCTTCATCATTCATTCACTCTTACAATCTACTTCAACCAATAGATTGCCATGATCGAAGATCACTCACTCTTGTAAATCACTTATCGCAAGAGTGAGATATCTTCATCATTCATTCACTCTTACAATCTACTTCAACCATAGACTGCCATGATCGAAGATCACTCACTTTTGTGGACCACTGATCGCAAGAGTGAGATATCCTCATCATTCATACACTCTTACGATCTACTTCAACCATAGACTACCATAATTGAGAACATTCACTCACTCCTGTGAACCATTTGATGTGAATGTTTTTTTTATTAATAAAAGTGTTAGACAACGTTACCGTATTACAAAGAAAAGAATAAAATAAGTAAACCGAACGTACTATCACAACTTGAAAACTTAACCCTATTTTTTAATTTAAACAGGTTTCGGTATCAAATTATTGCAGCCTAATAAATATTCTTTGCATAAAGTACGAATTTTCACAAAATATAATTGACTTCAGCCACTTATGCCGATATTCTTTTTTTAAAATTATATTTTTTGTTGATTAACTGCGTTTATTCAATTAATTTCGATTTTGAACTCAAGTTGATTTTCACTGGTGAAATCCAGGCTAAGTTAAATTTTGGAATGTACCGTGAAATATACAATTATGAAATAAAAAGTGATCTTTCACATGATATGCTATTTTACGTATACGCTACGAAGCTCCTATACCTTAAACTTAGTTTTGGCAACCTACATATTCTAAAAACTATGACACATACCCTTACACCGAATGCTCACATTTAATGCATAAAAAAACATAATTTTATGGACAGACGCTTATAAATAGTTCCGAAGCACACAATAGCAGCACTAAAAACAGCCGGCAAGAAAACTACCCGCATAAATATTTATTCGCATAAGAAAGGTGTGTTATTTTTTTGACATATTTGTCAAGACAGAAGGCAAGTTCTCGTAATATGAGCCTTTAAAATTCAACCTCGATCTGGTATTCGTGTTACACAATTTTCATAGAAATCGTTTTATTATCATTTAAGTGATTGGGATTGGATCGGGACTGAATTTTAATTTGAACAGACTTATATTATGAGAATTGACTTTCAGAATGAAGTTGAAGGTTTTTATACTGGCACGTGGGAAAACAGTTGGTCCGGCAATTGTTTGTACTCAGTATGTCCCGCAGACTGGATTATTTAACTAAAGTCAAGTGCTGCTATAAAATCTAAAATTCTTAAGCCGGCAATTTATTATATATGGCAAATTTTGCATGTACTTACTCCTCAGTGTTACCATCTCAAAATTATATGTTTGGTGGTAAGTACAATATTATAAAAATACTTTTGTTGTTCGTATTCAGCACACTTACACTATTCATTAATATGACTATGCGTTGGCCACGATGTTGGCATATACATTACGAAAATATGTATGAATATATTTAAGCATAACCCTAAAACAATATAATATCACTGTTTGCTTAAAAACCCAAGCCCTGTATAAAAAATCAGTATAATTAAATGATTACAAAAGCTTTAAAAATACCCAGTCTCTTATAAAATAAAATCTAAAAACGATACATACTACTACTGTCTGGTGATTCGCTCAAAAATGTGAAGTACGTATAGACTTAATTAATTAAATTGCAATATGTAAATCAAAAATTTTAAAATAGTTTTTACAACATAATGATATGTATATTTTGATCAAAAACATTAAAAAAAACATTTAGCACAGCAACCTCTAACCGGTACCTGACAATTAACGAACTGCAATCGATTTAAAGAATCGATTCACAATCAATGTCGACGCTATTCGCACCGATCATACGAGTATTATCGATAATGATTCGATGTTATCACTTAATATGAAGCAATGACTTGGTGTAAATAAATTCTTATTATGATATTTGGGATATACAAGCCCATATAGGCAGCATGTAAGTGTTTATTATATTTACGACAATTGTTCATTCAGACGTCATAAAGAAATATATTTTGGTATGGATTAAATCTAGCTAAGCTGCGAAATAAATTAACGTAGTATAAACAAAAAGAAATAAAGCTTGTCATTGATACCAATTCTGCGCATCTCAATAAATTCTCTTAGAAGAAAACTTTAAATGTGATTGTTGATGCACTAACATATTGGTTTCGCAGTAATAATAGAAGTAAACCAAATTTCATTATTTTTTTAACAAGTTTAGAGCTTTTTATCGACAGAATCGGCACCATTGATAGATGCAGATCACGGTGTTCGTAATCTTTTTTTTTTATCACGATCCATGTACCCGCACCACGATTGTACCATATTAACAAAAGTATAATTAACAATCTTATTATTTATAGCAAGGGTTAGACAGTCAATAAATATGGCGACCCTGTCAATATATTGACATTTTTGAAATGCTGATACGATTCGGTCTGTTGAAATCAGATAACGATATTGGATCGCAATATATGTTAACTATCTAATCTCTGACGATATCTGCCCTCAAATATAGTATACAAAGTTATTTACCGGAATATTATGCTATTTTTATTGTTTTGGGCAAATTACATAAAGCAAATTTCGTGCAAATAATTTGCACAAGAGTAGTGAAAAATACATACGGTTTGCATGAATGAGATAACGGAATGCCGAACATTGATCTTACTGTGCAAATATAAGGGTTTATCGAGTTTCTTTCTATAGAATCTGTTACAGTATGATACCTACTTATTATAGCAGCATACATTTGGCAGAATTTGATTTTCACATCCTAAACAGAACCTTTATGTAGTGGCACCTTTATGTTAATCTAAATATATAAAAAAGTAACTTCTATGTATATTTGGTAAGCGGAACGAAATATTTAGTTTCGCTAAAGACTACTCGACCAGCAAGAATCCGCGAATTTATGTAGCTATTATATAGGTGACAATAAAAAAGGCTCGTTATGTCTATAAACGTATTTTCCATTTGGTTAGGTACAAAACTAAAGGTAAGAATAGTTAATAAGTCTTCTAATATTTTTATTTAAAAACTCGTTCATTTTTTTTTGTTGTTTAAAAACTCAATTTCCTCATAAAACGTAAGTAAAAACCAAAATAGAACCAATATTTTAACCAGCACTTTATGTGTATGAAATTTTAAAGCATTTTACATGCTGAATTAAGTTTAAATTAGGAAAATCATTGAATCGGTCTGGTGGCTTAGTGGTCAGACCATTGCCCCTGAAAGGTAAAGATCGCGGGTTCGAACCCCGCCTGGACCAATTCAATATTTTTCCAATCTTAACCAGTACTTTATATTTTTGATACGTGTTTGTCTTCAACCACATCAAGATTGTTTCCCTTTAGTAAGTACATAAAACAAACGGAGTATAGGTGTCTTAATTCACCAACACTTATTAGGTTTATCTTTCCTTCTTTTCCGTGTCACCCCCGGAAATATCCCACGGTAATTTGTTCTAATCACCTTGTGTAGTAGGTATACAATAGAAGTCACTCATAAAGTGGATAAAATATCCTTCAAAATCAAGGTTTGGTCTTAGTAGAATAATCGAAAATATATTTTAAAAAAAATTAGTAAAAATCATTATCCTTATGCTACTATAAATGTCTTTTTTGTTCCGATATGTTTTGTTTTAAATATTATGAAATAAATCAGGCAAAATATTGGGTAGTGATTTTTATAGCTGGCAACACTACTTTCTAGAGAGCAACACTAGTCAAGACCTGTCATTAGTTTTTTTTTTTGTATAGTAGGAATTAGAAAGTCAATATAATATAGCGATCTTCGCAAATCTGGCAATATATATACAAGTTGGAAGATATTAAACCTTACCTAGAGGTTAAGTAGAAACGTGATTTGTGACTATATTGGCACCAGATCACGATATTCTTTTTCTTTATCCTAGCGTTGTCGCATCCGAATGTTTCAACTTGAAGTCTAGTGTCTGCTTTACCAGTCTAACTGCGGATTTGGCTGAACTTCGATATTTTCCGTGAAGCGACTACCATATGACCTTCCACAACCCAAAGGCGATATCGAAAAATTGCAGTTAGACCAGTTGTTCGATTTTTGAGAGCTCCAACAACCCGCAACGATTGCCATAAATGTTCGTATGGCAACCAGGACCGACGGCTTAACGTGCTCTCCGAGGCACTAGATCACGATGTTGTTTCGCGATATTATTGACTGTCTAATCCTATGGTATTTTTACTTGATTTGACAATATGTGACAGTGTATGACAGTAGCTCACTACGCTAACAAGCTATCTAGTTATAGCACCCGACATTTGATTTGACTTCGGGAAGAAGAGCGAGACTTCGGCAAAGATCGGAATGATTCGTTTTTGTAGAGCGTTTTCTCTATTGAAAATCGCATTTTCACAGCTTGAAATCTTTTTCGCATAGTTTCTTTCAGCCTGATCGGTTACTTTTTCACGCCCTGATTAAAGGACCTAGGGATTTACGAAAAAGGACGCACGTGTGCTGGCAAAGTATTTATGCGGCAAGTAAAAGTTATAATTTAAACTATACTAATATTATAAATAGGAAAATAACTCTGTTACTTATGCCTTACTACAGGCGGGCGTAGACTACTAATTGAGAAGGAACAAAGTCTATATTTGGTTGCGATAACCAACATTCTATAAACACAAATGGTTTTAACTACTCTATAAAGGTATCAACTCAGTCTGTTGTGCGATTCAAATAGGCAGATTAATGCTTAACAAAGCCGAACCAAGTCAATCTTATCCTAGGTCTCATTCTTCTTCCCATGCCATATCAAAAGCCGAGTATTGTACATACATTTCCGACGAGTATCATCAAACTATATGTAAAACTAAAGCGTGCATGGCTTGTATGGTTTCTTAAACAAGTAAAACGGCTGCTAACGCCATGAAAACAGTGCTTGAAGTTATAGTGAGGCCGTTTGCTGAGCCGCCTTGGCCGCGCTTGCCGCTCTTTACAACCTGCAACGTAAACACACACACATTATAGTTGCATGATAGTGGCTAATGTTTCTGCCACGCCTTCACTTTGCAGAGCAAGCCGGTAGGAATCTGGTTATAGGAACCCATCACCACTGTTGCATACTTTAACTTTAGTTATGTACAGCATGCAGCAGGCCATGGGTTTACTTAACTAAATTGCAATTAAAAAAATTCATCGACCAACACCTTTCTGATAAAACAAGCAACATCAAAATGCGTTCAATGGATATTGAATCCATTGCAAACAATCAAAAAAAAAAAATACAACACAAAAAACAGGAAAAAAATTTGTCCCGATCGATCATTTTACGTAACCCCACCCCAGGTCATATACTAATTTTCAAATAGGTATATGATAGATAGATAATTATTGTATTGTTGTATGTACATTTACATCAGAATTAGTAGGTAGCATGTATGCAATTTAATGTTCAATGGGCGGCCTTATCCCTGGAAGCGGTTTCTTACAGGCAACCTTAGGATGGACAGTAATGTGATAAAAACAAAAGATATGGTGGTGCAGTTTTCGGATAAACTAGGTACAAGGTATATTAAAAACACAAAGAAAGAGAGAAAAGTACAAGTAAAAATAATATATATATAATATACGGCTATGCATAAAGTAATATAAACATATACATAAATAGTTATAAAGTAAATATAATATACTAATATGAAGGGAAAATGATTAAAAAAATTATTTTAAAGGGAAATCATAACTTATATTGTGGACAGACAAATATTACTAAGGGTGCTTACATAGAGAAGCGGTTTACGCCGATTCACCAATCAAGTTTGTTGCAATGTTTAAACAATCGAAGACCGCGCGGACAATGCCGCTTCTCTATGTAAGCACCCTTTTTCATTAAGGTTTGTACCACAGAATAAAAATATGTTAAAGGTATAAAAATAATAATTATAAAACACTAAGGTTTATGAATAATTAACAACACGACTAATAATTTAAAACTGTAAATAAGTGTGTAAATAGCCATAAATATTGGAGGCACACGGAGTTTTCTTCGGATCTGGGGCCTCCGAGTAGCCCAATTGTAAGCTTGCACTTACAATCCGCGTGGATATACGGGCGAGGAGATATGACAACCTAATATACGAATCACCATATTTCAATTTCGTCAATCACTGCCTACACATTTTTACAGACACACTCGCGATCTATAACCAAGTATATTCAACCGAACTAGGAGCGTTCAGCTAGACACGTGGTGCCCGGTCGAGATCCACAGCGATACTGATCACGATTGTCTGCGCGCCGGTGCCGCACAATAGTCAATGATCTGTCAAACTCAAATTGACAGTCCGAATGAACGAATGCCGTCACACTCAACCATAGAGCACCAGTGTCTTGCAATTTTATTCACTCTAAAATCATACAATTATTAACGCGCCGTCATATTTATTGAAACGTAAACAATTTTGTAGAAAGGAAATGAATTTTAAAATCGATATTTCTTTTACCACTTAACAAAAAATAACGTTCACAAAAACTGTCACAATACTTTCTAAGTTATCAAACTTACTGTTTTAGTATTGGTAGCCCCTCTGGCCTAAAAAACATGCATGTTTGTTAGTGAGCTAGTATTTGTGCATAATTAAGCGACTGGAAGTTTCATATTACATTGGTTACAATAATACTAGTAATACAACAATGCTAGTAATTCAACGATACTAGCAATACAATGATACTGGCAATACAATGATACTAGCAATACAATAATACTAGCATGTTTTTATAACTGACAAATTACTGGCATAATGATGAATTAGAAGCTGAAAGTACTCTAAAAAGTTTATGAATCGGCTACATATATTTTTGTTCAACGTTTAAGCTCATGCAATTAATAACCGACATCTTACTATCAGAAATAAAGTACCTAAACATTTTAGGATTACATTGCTTGTGAAATTTATTAATATAAATAGTATATATAGTAATCGTCTAATAAATAAAAGTAATAAGTATCCAGAGTAAAGTACTGTCATTCAACTTCACTAATGAACTGTATCGAAATATTAAACAAAACCAATCTAATTACAAATAAAAAAAAAAAACTGTTGTGTACAGTCACAAAGGAGATACGGTTGCACTCTTTCATATTACCATGGGGTACCGATACCAAGAAAATATCTTTACTAATACCCAAAAATAAATAGATGGCACTAGTAGACTCATTTAAAGAAATAAAAAAGTTAAGACGCTTATTTGCTGACTTATAATCATGTAAATTATTTCATAACTTATACACATGATAATGTAAGCATCTAAGCATAAAAAAACTCGTTGGTAATGTAATAAATAAAGATTTAGTGGTAATCGTGTTATTTATTTATTTTTGTGCCATTTAGCAGTCCAGGGCATTGTCTGCCACTTTTACAATTACTGCAGAATTTGCCAGAATCAATATAGATTAGAATATTATGGTTTTACTCAGTCATGCTCAACAATGTGTTTTGGGTATGTTTTATTTTTGATAAGTGAAATTTAATACTAAAACTTATAAAAAGTTTGCCAAAACAATGTCGCCATCTAGTTATACCTCCTGAACTAAAAACTGCCTGTGCCGGCTTATTGAAGTTACGAGTGTAACCATTTTTTGTTCCTGATTGTGCATCTGTATAAGAATTATATTATATTATCTGTAACCGTGTTTCCTATGTCGACTGTACATTGCCAACAAAGAGAAACAGAGAAAACAGTTAGTGAGGCCATTACCACATGTGTGTAAGAGTCAGATACTTACTTTAAAGTTCTTGCATGGCGTAGCAGTTCTGATGAAATTGAACAGTGAGTCCACGATATTAGCAGAGGTAGATTTGGCACAGCCATCTAACACACCGACGATACACTTTTGTATATCGGTCATTTGATTGCATTGCTTCTCCTGTAAAAATCATGTTATTTGAATGACTCGGAGCAATCTGTATACAACTTCTATTACTGACCAGACCGACAGCGACCAGATCAATGCAAAAACCCATATTCGTGCATACAAGTTATTTGAACTAAGCGGGGATCGAACCCGCGTCTCCTGCGTAGCGGCCGCGTTACTATCGCCACACCATAAAGGCTATCAATAAGTATACAAACTTTTGAAATTAATATATATATTAAAAAAAAACATTCCGGAATTGAGTTGAATGTTGAATAGAACTCCCTTCCTGAATGTTTATGTTTGTTTGTTCGTGAATAGTTGGGTCCTAGGGAAAATACTAGCACACCATAAAAATACTAGAAAATACTAGCAAAACGAAAGCAGCAATTCTCCTATACATTCACAGCAGAAATATCTTCATTATTCCAGATATTTAGGATTTTTGGGGTAGACAGCGCTGTGTGGAAGGTTAAATTATTGATTATATACCTTGAACTCCAGTGTAAAAGCGCTGTTCACAGAGATATTCTTCAAGTCACTCTGTGTTTGTGCGTCGATTGTTTGGTTGAGGCAGTTTCGAAGCTCCTCTTGATTCTCTTGGAAACATTCCTGACCGCCTTCAGCTATGAACACTGAAAACGATATCCACTATTTATTGACGTGAATCGTTAACTTCAGTATTTGTCGAGCTGTGCAATTCTGTAAGCATATATCGTCGAGCGCAGCATTGCGACAGCCTTGAGAGAAATTGTTATTGGTCGATCACCAGTGACGTCACTCAGTCCGACCAATGAAAATCTCTATCAAGGCTGCACTCGACGCTTAGAGAATTGAACACCAGGTTGCAACTGGCATAAACATTCGCTTAGAACGGAGTTTACGAAGCTCCACCCCTAAGGGGGTTAAACAGGGGATGGTAGTTTGTATGAAAGTCTAACTCACTCCGCGCGGACGAAGTCGCGGGCGGCCGCTAGTGTAGTCTATGGAATAATAAAACTTACGTGCGATTCTATCGCCATCCTTATAGCAAACGAATTCAGTGAGCTGGTCAGTGACGTTGTACAAAACCTTGAAGTTCTTCTGCTCTTCGGGGAAGAAGCAAGGCTTTATCGTCTCTGATGCGTTGCGGAAACATGCCCTGAATTGGGGAGTCTTGTCACAGTATCTAAAGTATAAAGCAATCAGTTAATTATGCATGTGTGTATTGGAAAAATTAAAATGCTCAGACAAACTCTAAGGTCACTTTAAGGGAGTGATCGCGGCTCTGGAAATTTCACTTTTTCCGGTCTAAATCGACATCGAAAAGTTGTCTGGTAGAGATCGCAGTCTGCGATAAGATCAGCTATTGTGCAATATGAATTGTGTTAAAATTGTATAATGTATTTAATTACCAGATACAACAATAAAGCGTTATTCATCCATTCATACTATCATGAGCAGGCTCCAATCCAAAGTCCATCCAAATCGTCCGGGTAAGAGAAGTATACCCAAAAAGTACCAGTTAAATATAGTAAAAGATGATATACAAATTTATGGTTTGAGATATTAAGAGTCACTGATGACCAGGGGAAGTAGAGAAGGAACAAGAAAGAGAACACCGGGGTTCATAGCGTTAACGCTGGATGCAACTGGCATAAACGTCCAGGATGATGACATCGAGTATGATCCACTGTATAGGAGTATATCTTGAGTCATACAGAAGAATCATAATATAACGTTTTGATTATGTTTCTTGTACAAATAGTCTTACTCTCTTACTTGTGATGTGACGCGTTCGGTGACGGCCCAAGCGTTCGGTGACGATGACGGCAGTACCATCATTCTTACTTCATCCAAAAAGTGCTCAACGCGCTTGAAGGCGTTTCGACTTGAAAAATTACTACATTTTGATACTTACTTTTTAAATACTTCATCAACCTTGCCATTCGGCTTGGCATTATCAATCTCCTCTTGAAGTACGTTCATATCCACCAAGGAGGTGGCGCAAGCCATTAAACTTTGGACGGCATTCTGAAGAAAAAGTAAATTTGACCATTTTAATACACGCATAATCATTAGATTAATCACACAAAAAAATCACACATCATTAGATTTTCGCGACTCAAGTCAGCCGATAAATTTGCTGCTCAGACTAAAATAATAACAAAGATGGAACGAAAGCACACTGTGTGTACACACGACTGCGAGCGAAATAGTACTATGCGTTTCGTCTATTTTTTTTTTTTTTTTTTTTACTTGCGGGAAATCCCCACGGATACCCGCCCCTCCGGAGCCGGAGGGGTAGGTTATGTCGGACTCGAACCGACTAAACCGCACGCCGTCTGTGGGTCGTGGTGCTAGGCCGAAGGTGAGGTTGTCTTGCGACATATCCCTCGCACCCCGGCTGACCCAGGGCCATCCCTTTCGGTCTGGCCCTCCTCGGGAGGTGGGGACCACGCCGTCCCCGACTCAACCCCGGTGTGGGGAGGCGCGCATCGTCCTGTGATGCGCGCCGCCGCCGTGGCCTGCTTCTGCTAGGGTGACGGGTGGCTCCACCCGTCACCCTCAGGCCCGCGCTCATGGGGGGCGGAGGTCTGTAAGCGCCCTCCGACGCCCGAGCCGCCTTCGGGCGCGAGCAGCGATGTCAGCGAGTCTTTCTCGCTCACCGCGCCGCGCCCGCTCTGCTGTCTCCTTCGCGAGCATGACCTGCTCGCAGAAAGAGGCGCTGGCCGCCCACGCATCCGCGCAGCGGACCATCGCCGCGAGCAGGGTGGAGAGCGTGAGCACTCTCAACCCCAGGGCCTGCACAAGCTCCCGCCTCGGCGTCTCAAACGCCGGACACTCGGTGAGCGTGTGCAGCCCCGAGTCCACGCTCGCGTCGCAGTGATGGCACTCGGGCGTTGGCTCAATACCCATCAGATGCAGATACCGCCCGAAGTAACCGTGCCCGGTTATCATCTGCGTCTGACGGTACGAGAGGCTCCCGTGTGGCCTCTCTAGCCACTCCCCCATGATGGGCCTTACCGCCGCAATCACGGCGTGCCCTGCGCGTGGTTGCCCAAGTCGTCGCTCCCACTCGGCCACCATGACCTGGTGGAGCCGGGATTTCTCGGCCCGAATGTCCTCGGGCTCGGGATCGAATCCCCGCTCCCGCGCCTCCTTTCGGAACTGGTATAGTGCCGAAAGGGCCCTCGCTTCCAGGATCCACGGTGGCGATCCGGCCAGGAGACTCGCCGCTTCGAAGGATATCGTGCGGTACCCCCTGATGGCCCTGGAGGCCATCGTCCTCTGCGCCGTACGGAGCAGAGGCAGGAATCTGGCCCCCAGGGTGTCCGCCCACACGGGGCACCCATATAGGGCCATGGGCGTTCCGTCTATGTTATATTTTTAGTCTGAGATCTTCTGATTGACGGACGAAACTCCAATGCAGGTTTTGCTCTCTCTCGGACTACTCGGATGAATCAGGAGGTTCCAATGCGCTGAGGCTTCAAGTACGAATCCTAGCCACAAACCTCACACTCTACTTTATGAATAGGAAAGTAAGGCCTCATAACACTTTTGTTTAGATGAGTATAGTCACAACATAGCCTAATATCATTCTCACCCTTTTTCACCACTACTATTGGGGATAGCCACTCAGTTATCCGTTCCACAGGCTCGATGATACCTAGTTTCGTTAATCTGTCCACCACGTGAGCTCACTCCTAACACAAGTAATTTTAACTTAGCTAAAAGGGGTTAGCGGATTTTCTAATAATTTAGGTTATCAGTACTCTTTTAAAACAAAGTCAATCAAATGAAATTTATTTTATTAATAAACTAGTTGACCGCCTCGGCTTCGCCCGTGGCATACTTCAAGCCCGTAGCACCCCTAAGCCATTATGCGTCACTCAATTGTTTTCCTTCGCGGATCATCTCTAACACTTGAATTTTATTGTATGGTATTAAAGTTCAAATTGACTTTCAAGTATTAGTACCTACGAATCGTTAAACTAAAAATCGAAAAACGACACTTTTCTATACTAAGTATAAAAAGTGTTGTTTTTTCTTTGTAAGAACCCCTCGTACTTGCAAGGAATATTCTACAAAAAGAATTAGCGCAATCTGTGCAGCTGTTCTCGAGATATGCGCTTAGCAACACATCCATTGATTAATTTTTTTATATTATAGATGTCGATAATAATTTACCGTAAAAAATAAAACAAAGCCAAGTCTCTGCGCCCCGGAAATCTAGGTTTGCGCAATGAGGAAAACCGCAACCAATTAACAGTATTTGTACCTATTGTTTTGTTTATTCTACTCATCACAAGAAGAGATACCTATTTAACTATTAAATTTCATACATAATGCATGACGAAAACTAGGTATCCTTTTTGTGACTTTAAAAGTACTCGAATTACCTTGTTTTGTCTTAGGAATTAAATATGTCGTGCTAAACCTTCACATGATTTGAATACAAATTCGGAAAATCTCAATTACCGGGACGGGACTTGAACTGAGCTAACTGAAAATGTCCTGGATATTCGAAATTCTCCTGTACAATAAGTCTTAGGGCCACGGTGGAGCCGTCTAGGTACCTACTGTTTTCAAAATATTTTTTAGTGTTGACAACACGTAAAGTTTAATAGTTGCTAAATAAAAAAAAAGAATGATAAAAGTGGAATAGAAGTTAGGTACTGAACTGAATTGTGGCCTAATAATAAATAGATAAGCAGTTCGTTCTACTATCAGTGCATCGCAGTGCGGCGTATCTGTGGTAAGGTCAAAGGTAAAGATGTTTTGTCTGTGAGTGTATAACATAGTCGAGTTGATAATAGAGTACAGTCAACTCCACAGCTATTTAACAAACAAGTTATATTCCAATTTCATAAATTCACTAGCTACGCGCCTTGACTTCGCCGCACTTGATTCGTCAGAATAAAAGGATAACATAAACGGAATGAACGCTTAGAACTCGCGATAAAGTAATGCCAAAATAGTACCATTTCGCTCACTCTTGCGGTTATACACTATGCGTGCAAGCGAAATGGTGCTACTTTTGTGTTGTTTTAGGCGGCTTCACGCGCTAGCTCTATGCGTCTACGTTTTTCTTTTAGTCTAAGCTTCTCCGTATACAAAGTTTGTCCTGAAAATAACAAATACAATAAAAAATATTATGTGTTAAAAAAATATACTAGAATTTTCTAGTTATTACTACAATTTGCCGGTTACAAATTAATAGTAGGTATATAATTTATTAAATACAATTTTATAGTTCTTTGAACGTTAGTTAACATTATTTTTACCTATTAAACTTACTTGAAATTGTTTGTACTAAGGATTAACACAAATTAAACCGATAACACGAATCTAATCTAAACCTTCGACAGTCTATTTCATCAACTTTTTGAAGCTAGTAAACATAAAACATTAAAAAAAAAACAGTGTCATTGTCATCACAGGGGGTTTGTCCCAATTTCATCAGAAGCCCACTCGAAGTCAGGGGTCAGCTTGGCGGCTTTTTCTCCTTCACTTCGCAAAGGTTTTGGGCATTTCCGACAGTGAGGCCTTTTTGCGACTGAAAAGTCGATAATGTATATATGTCGCCGCCAACTAGCTTAATCAGCCGTTTAATTAACTGCCTAGGCTGTTTACGTTTACTACAACATTTAATAACCTGGCTGGCTTATGCTTAGGCCAATCGTAAGATGGGGCACTACCTACCTCGAAATAAGATAGAAAATTACATACACATATATATAATTACACCTGTAAATCCCCGAGGGGGTAGACAGAGGTGTATTCACTGAAAATTAGTGATAGATTTATTGCGATAATTGCGTAATCCGACTTGATTGGGTTAGGTTAGGTTATTTTTTCTATAACCATGCAGAAATAAATCATTTTTCTAACTGTTTAATTAAATGGCTAGGCAAGTAGTTAAACGTCATCGATCCAAGCTATTTTCCTAGCCGTTTAATTAAATGGCTGAACACCATTCAGGCCGTTAATTGAACAGCGCCGATCAGTAAAGAGCCTAGGTAGTTAATTGAACGGCTGAGCTAGTTGGCGGCGTAATATATAAATTGCAGATTGACAGAAAATCAATACATGGACGAAGTATATCGACTCGCAACGTAGCACGAAAGTAGGACATGGACAGTAAGTACTTTACTGCGAAGTAATTTTTCTTTAAATTACCTGTCCGTCATTGTTTTCCTAGTAGCTACAATATAGGACACTTCAAAAGTATTACGTTGTTAACACGATTATTACAGGGTCGATGACGATCTCTAGACATTCTTGGTTTTTGTAAACTCAATATCTCAATTTATCTAATCAAATACATTAGTCTGCTGCAGACCACCGCTGGATAATCGACCCAGTCGATTCCACTCTTTTCTTTCGTTCGTCCGTCTTGCGTGGGGTGTCCAATGTTGGCCAAATGTCAATTGCAATTAAAAAATGTTAAGAAACAAGTAAACCTGAGTGCTGTCTAAAAGATCGAAATAAGTTAGACAGCAGGGTCTACACAATTGCCAATCTTAAATCGAAAGAAAAATTAATGGACCTGCTGTCAAACTTATTCCGATTTTTTAGACAGCAGTCGGATCAATTGCAAAATTAATTGCAATTAAAATGTGCCCAATACTGGGGGTATTCCACTTTCTGCTTTCCGATTCGCGGTATTGGATGACGTGACCAGCCTAATGTCACTTCAGCTTGCCTACTCAGCAAGATATGTCGGTAACTTTAGATTTTGGTCAGGTAAAACTCATTACGGATTTTTTCTTTCAAGCAAACTTGGGGTTTGCATAAAAATTAGTAATTATAAACACTTATTTGTTACTAATTTTTCACACAGAGGTGTGAAAAAAACACCTTCCAATGAAGATCAGTAATAATACAGCGCTAATGGTCTCGTCAGACTGTGTACTTTGAAACCAAGTATAATTACATAACCTTGTCTTTGAGGTCAATTGAGGAACCGGTTAATATGCTAAAATTATGTAGGTAAACATTTATTTATTTAAGTTTTATTTTAAATTTAGATAAAAAAAATACAATTAGGTAAATTAATTACAATTAGGTCTATGGAACCGGTGTAATGTAACTGTAACTAGGCAATAGACAACCTTTGCACTTGCTGGGCGTGAGCTAGTAGAATTGCGTAGGTACTGTATGGATATATTATTACAATCATATAAAACAGTATTATATAAAACCAATTACATCGAGAACATTTTAATGAAACGACAGGCCAGAAGTACAACCGGCGTACGAGTATTATGAGCATAATTATGAAAGTAGTAGAAGTGGAATTGCATGCTAGAGATGAAATCAGTGTAAAGACGTTGCTCCTGCCTTCCTTGAAGGATTATATTAGACATACCACACAGTAGAAAATTAGAAAAACGCAACTGTACAATATGTGACAATACTCAACTTCAATTTTTCAATTCAGAATCTGGCAAAAAGTTTTTCACATTTTATTTGTGAAATGAAGGTAGTGTTAAAAATGTCTGTGCGACGCTAAGTTCTGGCGTTCAGTAGTAGTGACGTCGAATAACTGAGGTAATGATATGATGGAAGAAATAATTAGGTATTTAGGTACAAAATATTATTGAATAAAGATGCAATACATTCAAAGATGCAAAAATGTTGCTGATGTTTCTAAGTCAGTCGTAAAATATGTCAAAATGATCTAATTACATAGACTCGGCAGAAGTATTGTGAGGCATTTTATTGGATTTCATGATACCATGATGTCATTTGAATATACTCATTAAAAAAAATCAACTTTCGGGACGGGATTTGTACCTGCTACAGTTTCATACCGCGAGAATACCTACACTATCAATCTGAAATACCAGAGATCTTGGTTCTTGGCACCGAGTTCTTGGAATTTAGATACCTTCACAGGCGACCCAACAAATTCTGTTTTCTACGTGTGCTGTTACCTGGATTGCGTTCTCGGAGGTGCTCGTGAGATCGTACGGTGAACGGGACGGGACAGGTGTACGGGATCAACAAGTGGGCCATATTCTGTGGAGCAACTCCGCACTCACTCCGCAGGTCCGTGTCATCCGATAAAACCCACTTAGAGCCATTTTCTCTGTTTCGGCCAAACTATGTTCGAAGTCTACTTAGGAACTTACACCAGACCCAGGGATAGACCCAGGGGGAATACTCTAACAGCGGAACTACAGAGGTTGGTGGCGGACTCTGCGCTTTCCAGTGATTTACTCTGGCCGGGGAGGGACCGCCGTCGTCATTTATGCTGGATCACAACGGAACCACTACAATAACCGGACCAAGGCGTATGTTTCAGAAATCTTGGCCTAATGGATTTATTTACGGGCATCTATCTTAATTCCACATAAGGAGGCGTGAAACTAAGGATAACCATTTTAGTATTACTTACTACAGGCATTTAATAAAATTCTCCTTCATTCGCGGCGTGAAATCATATTGACCTGCACTCTATTTTTTTTTAAACCCTTGAGAGTAGGGCATTTCGGTAGCAAAGTACGGATTTTATTTGTATAAGAGGTGTAAAATATTCAGATAAGCACACAATATTTATACCTACTTTTACGATAAAGTGATACGTGATAACGATGTTGGCCATAATGATAACTGGCGGAGAGTATTAATTACGTCTATAATGAGCCTAATTAACTAATGTGATTGTTATCACTGTGGCGGTAACGGATGTAAACTACGTGATGAAACGTAAGTAATGGTAGTTAATTAGAAATTAATAATACCTTTATCGCCAAATATAGAGATTGAGAGACAGAATGGTAGATCTGCCAACAATATAGATTCGATAACTTTACTACGGCTATACTCACGTCACTTGTCAGGATGCGCCCGACTAGTTTCGGACCCGACCGGAGTCCTTATTCATGAGCAGAGTATCCAGGCGCGGAGCAGAGTAAAGCACCAGACGTCGCCGCGCTTGGATACTCTAAATAAATGGCTCACGATAGTTTCTATACAACAATATAGATTGATATCCGCAGAATACGACTCCACGCGCCCGGACCCGATAGGCTCCTATCCTATCCTTTTTGTGCTGGATTTAAATCGATTAAGATAGGAAAAAGTGAATCGCTCAGGCGGGACTCGAACCCGCGATCTTTACCTTACAGGGGGAATGCTCTGACCACGGATTTAATTGATCAATTAGACCACCGCATCCCACTGCTGGACATAGACATCTTCCAATGTGCGCCGTTTCGTCCAATCCTCCGCCCTCCGCATCCAGTCTCTCCTAGCCACCTTTTTCAGGTCATCATCGTCATTCCATCCAGCTAGGGGGAGTCCTACCTTCCGTTAGAATACTTCTGATATTACACGAAGAAATAGGTAATATACGCAAACCGGGCCTTCAACTCGGGGCAGATAAATCACACCCGACTTGGTATATGCTCTCGAAATGACATACCTGATACCTCAACCGACCTTGGCATACTATTAGAGATGCAATACCTTCTCTCCTACCGAGCGGCGCGCCCGCCACCGAGGGCTGCTGCTAAGGTTGACCTGTATTATTGAATAGTAGAAGCAGGCCTAGATTGGCGAGCGCGCTCCTACACGCCTCACGAAAGAGTTGGCGGTGATGTGACCCCCTCTCTACTGATTTCACTAACCTGTTTCCATCACTCAGTGTCTACTCAATGAAGTTACATACCTTAGCATTTTCAAAAGCTTCTGGATGTCCATTTTCCTCACATTTGGTTTTAAATTGGTTCAAATACTTCTCCTGTGCTTGTTGAACATCTGAATCATTTAATCGCTGCTGTACCTCTGGAGGTATTGATATGGAGTCAGGCAGTTTAAATTCCTCAGTTTGTCCTAACGCAGTACCTGTAAGGGACGCACAAATTGTAATATTTGTTAATGATTATTATTAGTACTAAAATATCATAAATGCAAAAGTAATTCAGTCTGTTATGCTTTACACCTATCCTACTGAACTGTTTTTGATGAAATTTTGGTACAGAGATGGGGCTTAGGAAAGGGTATAGGCTACTTTTTACAGTTAAAAACAAAAGGCTTGAAGGAATTCAAATAGGCTGTGTGTATGTATGTTAGCAATTGAGATTAAATATTGTTTGACAAACAAACTGCTATAGCAGTATAACAATAAATTGAGAATTTATCAGTCACTAATGATGTCAAATGTTGTGTTTTTATTTCCGTTTTTGTTTTTATTTGCATATATTTCTTGTCATATTTACATTTACCTAGGTATTGGTTTTTATTGTATGTACCATGACCAGATTGGCATTATCTGTAAACCAAAGCTATACTCAATGGCATGTTGAGATTGGAAATCTTATTGAGGATTGCTCAATAGAGTAAATTTAAGACTAGATTGCAAACATATTTCATGTCTTATAATTATACATGTTATAGACCTCCTAACATTGTCTTGTATGTCTTTTTATGACAGGAAGTAATTGAGTGAGTTTTAGTAAGTACATTAACAGCCAAGTTGTCAGGCCATAAATCAATTCTCTGTGTCATCAACATAGAGAAGTGTTTTAATTTTTTACCGATATATGGCCTCATGATTTAATTGATAATACTATTACTATTGAATAAAAAGTTTCTTTAGCCCTACTTAAAGATATGGTGTAATACTATATTTCAGTCCTATCTCACTCACTCAATCATGTTTACCTAAATCTGTTTTATAGATAAGTTAAGGTCATTAGATCAAAGTCTTTATTATTGGCCCTTTGAAAACCTCAATGGACTTGTCTGATACATAAACTTGTCCTATCTTATCAGCTGTGAGGAAGTCAAAGTTTTATGTAAATATGTGAGTAGCACTACAGTACTAATATTGCAGTGATTTTATCGTCCATGATTTATTTTTTCCTGCCTAAAATATATACACAGAAAACTACACTAAATAAACATTTTAAACAAATTTTGTGATAGATACCTAACTCTAAAATATTATGAGAAGAAGGTACTTCCTAGTTTAAAAAGAGGGAATGGCTAAACATGTCATTCAGGAAAAAGAAATAATATTTCATAAAAAATGTTGTGTCTACCAAATTCGCTTCGGTCGAAACTTCTCAATAGAATATTAGTAATTTTTTACTTACAAACATTAATTATTTATAAACTTCACTTGGTCATTTAATAAGTATTTATAGCGTAAACAGTTAAACACGGTAGTAACATGAGTTTAAAACCGGTTTTTACAAATATCTTAAGAACTACGAAAAACTAAAGCCGGTTTGCTTATAATCAATATTTCCGATGTTACTTAATAATACCAGATGCCTACAAAAAAATTGCTGGTTTTTCAGTGTATACAAAATGCGAAAAGACAACGAATTAAATTTGCATAATACAACAAATTCACAATTTTAATTGCAAATTAATTCAAACTTCAATTTTATTTATTAACTTACTGATTAAACAGGATGAAACGAAGTATATCCAAAACATTTTGTAGCTTTTTTGTTCAATTATCACGTTTATTACAAATTATAATATTATCACACACGACAAGTGTAAAACATTAACAACACATTTATTAATGAAAAAAACGCGAAAGCGAAAACCACAAATCACGACGGACGACAAATGACAATGACTCAATGACAGACAGATAGCACAGAGACAGATAGAGACACTGACAGCCGGCATGTCCGGCTGCCGTGCAAACAGTGTTGCCTTAGAAAAATTTATCATTATTAAGGTAAAAGCACTAATGGCCGACACTTTAAGAATAAATCAAACTTCACTCTTCAAAATTATATATATAACTAGCTGTCGCCCGCGGCTCCGCCCGCGTGGATGTCGGTTATCGCGAATCGGGGTATGAAAAATAGATGTTGGCCGATTCTCAGACCTACCCGATATGCCCACAAAATTTCATGAGAATCGGTCGAGCCGTTTCGGAGGAGTTTGGGAACGAAAACTGTGACACGAGAATTTTATTTAATAGATATATATTATTTTAAAGAAAGAACCAACAGACGACAATCATTTAAAAGTTAAATCTGCTACATATTTATAACATTCATACTAAAAATTGTGATAATCATTATTAATAAATAAGAAATCACAACATTCTATTAAATCACTGCCCTTGTCGCGAAAAGAAGGGGTTCATTCGGGGTTCAGTAGCTTGAATGCAGGGCATTCTGATTATCACGAAACGAGGGGGGTTCATTCTGGTTTCAGTAGCTTGAATGCAAAGCATGTCCATTATTGCTGATTACCACCATTGGTGCTTTTACCTCATACTATTTATATTTATCATCATTTTAGCATCAGAATCAAATCAGTAAGAACTTCCGCTAAAGTGGCTCCACCCTAATTTAATACATTTCGATTTGTGATCTCGAAGGACACTTTTTGACGTATAAGATGATTCTCCTGCCTTTTACTCTACCCTCAGTAGCCTCCATACCTACTCGAGACACAGACACCGCTGGCACATGAGACACAATGATGAACCACTTGGATATTGTATGACACAATAAAAATCTGGGATTCTTTCGCTTATAATATGCACCTACATTTAATTTATAAACTAGGGTGTATGAGGCAATACACCAACAAAATCTCGTAGACCACACCTCACCTACTCCACTAGCTGGTACGGCGGTCCACCAGCTGGTTAGTGAACGAGATTCTGGTACAGGCATCCTCTCAGAGTTTTAGTCAGACGGCGGTCAATCCCAAAAAAGCTGATAATTGTAATCGAGAGAAAGAGTAGATAGAAGAGCGAACCCCTGAGCAATGGACGCTATTGTGTACAGCTGGCACTACTGCTATAATTATGATGGGGAGCTTGCTATAGCGATTAGCGCTATTTGTTTACTTTTCGCCACGACGACGGTACACCGGTGTACAATTAAGCATCAAGACTGGGGAAGTACCTCCGCCCTACGGAATACAACGGCCATAATAACCTCATGTTGTGTTCCCGGCGGTGAGTAAGGTAGCCAGAGCTCACTCGAGGATTTTTGTACTGTCCGTGGAAAGACCAAATGCTATTCCTGCGTTGTCTTCTACGCTGACAGCACAGAAACTCTGTGTTTACAGGATCGGCTGCACACGTGTGACTCCCCTGGTGTTGCACTTTGGACGTCCAAAGGCCACGGTAACCACTTTCCATCACGTGGGCCGTGTGGTTGACTGCCAACTCAGTAGTATAAAAAAAATCATAAACGGCCCTTGGCCAATGTGGTTAAAGCACGCTGATACCGCTGTATAGATCTGTATTAGTTCAACATTTTCTTGACATTCAGTAAATCCAGTTACATTAGGTACCTACCCTTAGACGCTCCTGACAGAAGGCCACTACACACCAAGATTAGTTAGGGAAACGATTGAAATTAAAAAGTACCGTCAATACCTACCGTGCTGTGCAAAAGTTGTCAGTCGCCACTGTCCGAATAGTTTTACTCAGTCGGTTAAGGACGCTCAAAGTTTGGAAAGATTTAATTTAAATGAAAAAGAAAATAGCAGGTTTTTTAATACAGTCAAAATCACAAAATAATTTATTAATAGGTACTTTTATAAAAACATCGAGAGACAATAAAATAACAACACTTACATAATAAAGTACCTTTGGTTTGAGTATTTTTTAAATAGATAAATTATGTATTAAAAATACATTAAATAGGAAGCTCGTGATGGAGTTAAGATATATTTGCTGTCAGACTGCCACCTTTCTCTTCGACCTCAGAAAAAAGACTACAGTATGTGTATGTAGGTATGGTTTGCAAATGATTAAACAAAATAGCTTATAATTATAATATGGATACTAACTCAATGGATATACGTATGTGATATAAATCTTGGAGACCCAAAGGATGATCCCCCTCTGATTTACGGACGACGCTTTCGGGCAGGCGTTGGGGTCGTTTCCGTAAAAATTTGTTTATAAGCCAAATTATAGAAAGACTAGCTGACCCGGCGAACTACGTACCGCCAATATTTTTCCGCCTGCGTGGCGTCAAATCCCGTTCCCGCTGCACCCTCTACTATTTTAAACATGTATTATACATATAAACCTTCCTCTTGAATCACTCTATCTATTAAAAAAAACCGCATCAAAATCCGTTGCGTAGTTTTAAAGATTTAAGCATACAAAGGGATATAGGGAGAGAGAAAGCGACTTTGTTTTATACTATGTAGTGAAGTAGGTCATCGGGACGCAGTTTTGGTTGCAACCGGGACAAGCGGCCGATTGACGATAATGTTGGACATAACAATGGGGTCAAAGGGAATTCGAAGTTATGTCACAAGCGGAGGAAGGGATGCGAGCTTGAGATAGGACAAAGCCTATGTTTGCGGAGGTGCGGGTAACAGTTAAGTAATTTGTGATAAATCGATGATGTATCTCAAAAGGCACTATGAATTAGGCAACCGCTTTGACGCGTTGGCCGTAACGCCGTATCGTTGTAGGTAATAGTGTACGATAGAAATAACTAAAACCCGAAAGCTTCAATCTAATAATTAAGTTCAGATAAATGGCTTTGACATATTTCTAAGACTAAGTTTAAGACCTTTCATAAATGGCGTTATCTGGCCAACTTTTTTCAATTTCAATCCAGCTGAAACAAATCTTTTACTCTTCAGACGGTTATCTTTATTATCATGAATATGTTTGTTTTTAAAACAACTTACTAATTCATGTTCTTGTTTACCTTTGAGTTCCTCATACCATTTTACTTTGTTTTTGACTAAGTCTTCACTGCGTAAATTTTCAAGACTTTCACGTGGACATAAACACTTAATTGCTTGCATTAACAAAGCAGGTCCCTTCATAATTAATTTATTTATACTATCTAAGTAATTCTCCTCATCTTCACATGATTCAGTAATATCGCCGCAACTAGTGCTGTTACTGAAGCAATTTGGTTGCAAGTTTGGAGGATAACATGTTGAAGTGAAATCGGTATTTTCAATATCACTGCTACTTGTTTGTGCGCCATAATATGATACACTACTTGGATTCGGGTAAGAAGGTTGACAATTTTCTTTGTAATTATTATGATCTTGAGCTTT
Source organism: Eilema caniola (assembly GCA_949126895.1). Lineage (NCBI taxonomy): Eukaryota > Metazoa > Arthropoda > Insecta > Lepidoptera > Erebidae > Eilema > Eilema caniola. The sequence continues at coordinate 21,714,398 of OX421467.1, forward strand.
ATTTATTTTGTCTTTTGGATTGTACGTTTTAATACACTGTTCTGTTTCATCTTCAATATCACGATCAGGATTTTGGCGAGGGATATGATGAGATTTTTTTTTATAAAAGCGGTCAGTATTTTTTCCAGTGTTCATACTACAATGCTGAAATTTGTTTATTTTCTCTGTTGAAGTGCATGTGTCAATGTGCTGTTCTAATTCTACTTCAAAATTAGTACTAGCACTTTGGTCATCAAATTGATAAGATTTGTTACAACGGCGCTCAGTATTTAAGAACGATTTATTACTTATCTTATCAACGTTATTACTATAATCCTGAGACTTTGTCATTTGTTCTGAATATTCTTCAATTTTACAATCAGGATGGTTATCAGACTGGTAAGACTCTGTATCACAATAAAGGTCAGTATTTGAAAACGAATAAGTACATTTTTTTTCAATGATAATACTACCATCCTGAATTTTATTTATTTTCCGTGTTGGATTGTATGTGTTAATGTACCGTTCTGGTTCAATGCTACTGTCAGGAATTTGATCAATGGAATTATCAGATTTTTTAATACAACAGCGGTTATTTCTGGATATAGATTGTGCTCTTTTTAGTTCTTTTAGGCATTTCTCTAGATCTCGTTTATACTTTTCTAATTTTGCATGATTATTTTGTTTTTCTGGAACTAAATTTCTATCACAACTTTCACAGTCAAAACCTTGACCTGTATGATGATTAGAACAACTATTACGTTCTAATTTAGGGGTATAAAGTTGTTTCTTGTGTTTGGTACAAGGACATTCAAAATCATTCTTACTGTATTTTTTTAATCGGTCCCTTGATTTTTTTTTACGTCGGAAACGTTTTTTCGAAACAGCTTTTTTACATTTGTTGTCTTCCAGAGGTGCATTAATATTCTTGCCATCGCAAAATTGATTTGGAACGTGTTCTTTATGAAATCCACCCAAGTGACATGAATCTTGATCAGGGATTTTATAATTTCCTTTTATATTGGCATCTAATCTACATTCTTTGGGTCTTCTACATGTTGATTTCATTTTATATATTAAATCACTGACACAAGTACACCTTTCCGTTCCCTTCGAATATTTTTCGGTATTATCTTCAATATCTGATTCTAGACTAATTTCACTGTGCCTTTCAGTTCTTGAACTGTTTTTTGTCTTTTTCGAAAGTTTAAAAGGCGATTCAAAGTCACCTTTTTGCTGTTTTTTTGTACACTCAATATTGTAATTATCATATTCATAACTTCCTTTGCGGTCTTCATCAAATTTTGTCCTTTTTTTATAACCTTTGTCTATTATCTTACAATCACCATCCAAAGAAATACCTGTGATCTTATGGTTATGTTTGCTGGAATCTTCAATTTTCGGGTTAGCCTGTGTTTGTTTTGATCTTTTACAGGGGCATTTACACTTACTTTTTTGTCCTGTATTTTTATACAATTCAGTACTTTGTGTCAAAACGATTGAATTGTTTGCACTAACATTTGCTGTTTTGATATTAGAAAATTTTCTTCTTAAACTTTTTTTGCACTTATTGCACCCATTTACTTCATTCAATTGATACTTGTTACCACCTCCGTGCAAAGAAATAGGTCTCCCTTTAATTTTATTTTTCTTGTTCTGTTTTTTATTGATTTTCTTTTTATATTTAGTTCTGTCTATATTCTTTTGGTTCGTCGTTGATGTCTTTACATGTACACCTTTATTGAATAAAAATTTACGTTTAAATACATCAAAAAATTTTGGAGACATTGATTATGACACTGGCACGCTCATTCATGCAAGATATAAATATAATATTGTTTTATATTTAAAATACTTGCTTTCTGGACATTTTATTACGAATTCAGATTACATTTTCTTTCTATACCCAATAACCGTATGCATTTCATTTTTTAAATTTTCGTAGCAATTAATTGTTTTCTGTTACAGTTTTTTTTATAACTATTTAAACCATTTTGTAATTTATCTAATTCAGTTCCTGTTCTAATAGAAAGTGTGACCTGCTCACAGCATTATTATTTAGTAAATTACAATAATTATTATCACATTCTATTTGTTAACATTAGATGGTATTTTGTCGTATCTTTTCTAATCTTAGTTCAGGACGAAAATATATATTTTTTCAAAACTTTAAAACTAAATATTTTTGTTCTATTTTATTAGCTTTACATAAATAGTGCCGGTACACGTTCTTGAATCTCTGAAGCTATGCTTTCTTTTATTTGAAGAGTATGTGGAATATCTTAAAGATACTTTATACTGAAAAAGCAAGGTTTGTTCAATACCTATAACTTCATACCTGTAAAAAATAACATGTTGGTATAAAACACAAGATAGCGGAGCTGCTTTGTTCAATTCAATAAAAACTCATATTTGCAGCCTTTCAATTATTAATTAGTTAAGTCCTATCTATTTCTACAGTCACCTAACTATATTCTTCGTGACAACACGTGCGGAGTTAACGCTTTATGCGATTCTGACTCTAAGTAAAAAAAAAGCGTTATAGTCGTCGTTTCAGACTAAGAGACAATTGATTTTTTCATTTATTCACGCAGTATGCAGTTATTGATAGACCACCTGCTGAGACAGCAAAAGTCAGTTCAGTAGTTAGGTATTTCTGTAGAAATACACAGCTCTTTCAACTTTTATTCTGGTATGGACTTCATTACAAGGCTTATACAGTTAATTTTAAAACGTTTTAAAAACTCCAACAAATAAGTATACCAAATCACTGTTTAATAACAACGTACCTACATAAATAGGAACAAATAATAATAGGCTTCACAAGTAGTAAAATTTTTCAGAAAGCATATAGGTCGCCAAGTATTTGTGAAATGAGTCGGTCGAGAAATGAAGATAATATTGTATATTTTTTAAAACACAAATAAATATAGGCAAATAGATATGACGCGTGACAGAACGTATTCTATTTCTATCTACGTGACAGAAGGAGCTGAGTTTGTAAATGCCACAGAACAAAAATTTTCACTGGCTCCGTGGCACTTAAATGCCGTAGACCAAAATAATTTTGCCAATCGTATTTATAGGGTGTCACAATAAAATAAAAATATCACAACTCTGTCATAAAATACGTGTTTTTATTTTAAAATGAAAAAGTATATCTTAGACACCCTAAATATTACTCTACTCTATGACCCAAATTACCTACCGTTGTTGCCCGATTATTAATGGCCCGCCATTGTTTTTTTTTCAGCATGTATAGGTTTTCTTCAACAGCCTACCCAGTTTAATATTATTAAGTTTATCACCTTAGTTCCGTAGATCATAAAATGCAGGGCTCACCAAGTCTAGCTAGTCTTCTTCTGCTTTGATGAAGGTGATCTAAATGAAACACCCGTATAATTTCCACACCCAAATTCTGTGATTACTCATTACTTATTGCTTATGTTTATTCCCTGTCCAGACTAGTCTATTGTAGTCAGGACGTTCATCACCATCTTCATCACAAGTTACAGGTTATTCCAGTAAGTACCTACCCACTATATTTAGCACTTCGTCGTCGGTAGAAAAAAGGTAGAGAGTGCACTATTTATAAATAGAGAAGGTATAAATGATTGTTTAGCAACTTAGTCGACTTCGTAATTTGATCGTATTAGGAACATATATTTGTCGGCGCATTAATAATTGTGTGATTAGAGTGAATAAAATTAATTCTGGCGTAATGCAAGACACTGGTGCCCTATGGTCGAGTGCAACGTCATTCGTTCATTCGGACTGTCAGTTTGAGTTTGACAGATCATTGACTTTTGTGCGGCGCGCAGAGAATCGATATCAGTATCGTCACAGATAACATAATACTAAAGTACAGATACCTCATCCCATACAAAAAAAAGAGGCCATCATAACTCGGGCAATTTTACGGGCTAAATTTAAATATTAATATTCGCCACTAGATGTCAACAATATAGCCCGAGGTTCAGCTTACGTTTTACAGTAGTAGCTGCTAGATGGTGGTGTACTATATTTTCAACGATAAGAAGTGTCATACATAAATGACAATATAAATAAACATAGGTAGGCACAATATTACTACTATTTATTTAAGAAGATTGACTGTGAATGATGTTAGTATAGACCGCATCTCCAAACTCGCAATCGGGCTTTTTCCACAGCGGATCTTCGCAAGAAAAAGGGTAATACCCTCGTTTGCCAGAAAAGAGGGTTCTTGAGTGTGTTGATAACGAATTAGATGTCATTTTTGGAATCCATAATGGCCACCACGGTGTCCTAGCTAAATTGCAATATGGGTATGGTTTTATGGGTTTTCGAGTATGCTGAGTTCGAATTTGACGTCAGTTTTGGCCTCCAATATGGCCGCCGCGCTGTAGGTAGAAAATTGCAATATGGGTATGGTTTAATAGGTTTTTGAGTATGCTGAGTGTGAATTTGATGTCATTTTTGGAATCCAATATGGCCGCCACGGTTTCCTAACTAAATTGCAATATGGGTATGGTCTAATGGGTTTTCGAGTATGCTGAGTTCGAATTTGACGTCAGTTTTGGCCTCCAATATGGCCGGCGCGCTGTAGGTAGAAAATTGCAATATGGGTATGGTTTAATAGGTTTTTGAGTATGCTGAGTGTGAATTTGATGTCATTTTTGGAATTCAATATGGCTGCCACGGTGTCCTAGCTAAATTGCAATATGGGTATGGTTTTATGGGTTTTCGAGTATGCTGAGTTCGAATTTGACGTCAGTTTTGGCCTCCAATATGGCCGCCGCGCTGTCGGTAGAAAATTGCAACATGGGTATGGTTTAATAGGTTTTCGAGTGTGCTGAGTGTGAATTTGATGTCATTTTTGGGATCCAATATAGCTGCTGCGGTGTCCTAGATAAATTACAATATGGGTGTGGTTTAATGAGTTTTCGAGTATGCTGAGTTCGAATTTGACGTCATTTTTGGCCTCCAATATGGCCGCCGCGCTGTAGGTAGAAAATTGAAATATGGGCACAGATAACATGATACTAAAGTATAGATACCCCATTCCTTACAAAAAAATTAGACCACCATAACTTGGGCTATTTTGCGCATTATTTTTAAATATTATTTTTCACCACTAGATGTCAACGAAATATCCCGAGGTTCAGTCTACATTTCGCAGTAATAGCTTCTAGATGGTGGTGTGCTATAGTTTGTCAAGAAGTATAAATAATTAATCTAATATTCTCGTGTCACAATGTTCGTTCCCATACTCCTCCGAAACGGCTCGACCGAAGTCTAAGAATTGGCTACTATTTATTTTACATACCCCAGTCCGCGATAACGGACATCCACGCTGGCGGAGCCGCGGGCAATAGCTAGTAATAATATAAATTACCAAAGAGGTAAAATAATATAGATCGCATCTTCAAACTTGCAATCGGGTACTTCACATTTCTTGTATGCTGAGTATGAATTAGATGTTAATCAAAGTCCAATTTATACAATATTGCAATACGGGTATGGTCTAACTTGTTTTTGAGTAGGTGTGCTGAGTACGAATTTTGTGTCATTTTTGGTGGTTATGTTGAACTCGAACCGATTAAAAACGCACACCTCATGCCAGACTAGGTATATCCAGTCGAGTTCAACATATCTGTTATCACCGGCGGCTGGCGCGGCGGCACGGCGCGGTGGTCGGTGGACATGTCGGACTCGAACTCGAACCGACTAAGCCGTCGCGGATGCACCGCGTATATGTCGAGTACGACATAAGCAATCCCGCCTTACATATGTACTTATGAACGACGTGGGACGTCGGCATACCTAGAATGGGACAAGAATATGTAAATATCGTATGTAGGTATCTATGCACCTATATACACGAATAAATATGACTAGGTTCCTACTCTCGCCATTTTGTTCCGGCACGACGAACGGCTCAAAACAAAGTGCCTCAGCCCCTTGACTTTTACATGAGCGACTGCCGTTTGACCTACTATCCTCAAGAAGCAAAATTGCACGATAGTCGCATCCATTAATCAGTGGGTGGTACGAATAGCTCAAAATGACTCAGCCCCTTGACTTTTACATGAGCGACTGCCGTTTGACCTACTATCCTCAAGAAGCAAAATTGCACTAGAGTCGCAACCATTAATCAGTGGGTGGTACGAATAGCTCAAAATGACTCAGCCCCTTGACTTTTACATGAGCGACTGCCATTTGACCTACTATCCTCAAGAAGCAAAATTGCACCAGACTCGCATCCGTTAATCAGTGGGTGGTACGAATAGCTCAAAATGACTCAGCCCCTTGACTTTTACATGAGCGACTGCCGTTTGACCTACTATGCTCAAGAAGAAAATTTGCATTAGAGTCGCATGCATTAATCAGTGGGTGTACGAATAGCTCAAAATTCCTCAGTCCCTTGACTTTTACATGAGCGACTGCCGTTTGACCTACTATCCTCAAGAAGCCAATTTGCACCAGAGCCGCATCATCCGTTAATCAGTTGGTGATACGAATAGCTCAAAATGACTCAGCTCCTTGATTTTTACATGAGCGACTGCCGTTTGACCTACTATCCTCAAGAAGCAAAATGCACCAGACTCGCATCCGTTAATCAGTGGGTGGTACGAATAGCTCAAAATGACTCAGCCCCTGGACTTTTACATGAGCGACTGCCGTTTGACCTACTATCCTCAAGAAGAAAACTTGCGTCAGAGTCGCATGCATTAATAAGTGGGTGTACGAATAGCTCAAAATTCCTCAGCCCCTTGACTTTTACATGAGCGACTGCCGTTTGACCTACTATCCTCAAGAAGCAAAATTGCACCATACTCGTATCCGTTAATCAGTGGGTGGTACGAATAGCTCAAAATGACTCAGCCCCTTGACTTTTACATGCGCGACTGCCGTTTGACCTACTATCCTCAAGAAGCAAAATTGCACCAGACTCGCATCCGTTAATCAGTGGGTGGTACGAATAGCTCAAAATGACTCAGCCCCTTGACTTTTACATTAGCGACTGCCGTTTGACCTACTATCCTCAAGAAGAAAGCTTGCGCTAGAGTCCCATCCGTTTATCAGTGGGGGTGTACGAATAACTCAAAATGACTCGGACTCCTTAAATTTTACCTGACCGACTACCGTCTGACCTACGGGTCCTACCCCTACTGTTAGGACAGTAGAAGAGCTAATGGAGCTAATGGAATCTTTCAACAAAAATTCTTTAATTGAGGAATGGTCACCAAGTCACCAATCCTATGAGAGATTTGACATCGGCCTTCGAAGGGCTCAAACTTTCTTTAACGATTGCCATTTCGCATTTGCGATATTCGTGTAGAAGCGAGAAAGTCGTCTCATAGGAGCTCGTTATAGGTAGGTATATCATCCGCTTGCTTGGCTCGTCGCCGTGTGTCGTTGTATGTGCGGTAGGTACTACTACTACTGACTACCTTGATGTAGATACATTTTATTAAGTTCGCTTTATGTACTTAGGTATAAATGTTACCCTATTCCTGTTGAGTAATTGATCTGATATTAAATTTGATAGGTAGGTAGGTAAGTAGGAAGGCGTGTGTCTTTTCAGACGACAATATACCTGCCTGAGATGTCATACTTTCAATTAATAAAGCCGTTTAACTAAAAGGTATTACGTAGATACCTACCTACCTTCTTGTTATTTTCACGGTCACCCATCCGACCCACCGACCTGGCTAATATCGCTTATAACTTCAAATGTTAAGAACGGTCACCCAGGGTTGTGCAAAAGTAGAAAGAATACTAATTTGGATACGGATTCTCAGTCGGGCGTCGGCCACCGGGGGTCTAAGCTCCAAAACCCGGTACTTACCGATTGAAAAAGTAATTTTAAGAGTTCTAACTCCAGTGGAAACTGGAAAAATGCCTGTGGCAAAATTATATAAATTCATTATTTACACTACACCAACTCAGAAAGTACCCCAGTAGATAGGTAGTCTTTAAAAAATGAGGCAGAAAGTAGGTACCTACCGTTATTATTTCAGTAGAAATATGCGAGAAATATTCCAAATATCATTTTTTTTTTCAAATCCGTACTCAGCATGTTTAAAAGCCCTTGTTATTTCTAATAGGTAAGAAGCAGGTACTACCTACCTATCTAGTACTACCTACCTAACCTAGTATTACCTACACAAGGCGCGCGGCACAGGTGCGTTATTTTTCTTAATTTGTTTAAATTGCTTTAAATATTTCAAATTGACTGCTCCCCGCTTAATGGTAAACTGGGGTGCAATCCATAAAATAGTGACCGCCATTACAAAATGCTGTCCCTAGTTTGACAGTTTTGACACCCTCAGAAGGTATTATGCAAGTGCCTTCTAATTTTCCCTTATTTTAATAACCTTATTGATAACTTAGAGCGAAAAAAAATAACAAAATACATTTTGGCGCCAAAAATCCAACGTTTTGCTTTTGTTCACCCAAGTACTAATATGTGAACTAACATGAACAAATATGTACCCTAGAACACTGGCGAGAGTTTTTATATTTTTTTAATTTTAAACAAATAATATTATTATGACTTATTCTTTTCGCGTGGGGGGTTAAAAATAAATAAGCATTCTAAACGTTTTATAGGATTGTTTAATTTTCATTGACAAAGTGACAACCCTAACACTCAAGTTGGCGGCGTTGTATGTTCGGAACAAAGGGCGATACCTACGAAATTTCGTAGATTATAAAAACAGCGGTTTTCTTCAACAATAAACGTTAAAAAAATACAGAACAGAAGTAACTTTTTAATTGTTAGTTTTAATCATATTCCTAAAATAATTAAAAAAGAAACTAATCAATTGTTAATTGCAGTAAATCTCGTTCGATATGTTTTTTGTTTGAGTAACAGCCGTGAAAATATAGAGAATTAAATAACACGCCATCTATTGTGTGTAACGTAGTGCACAGTATCGGCAGTATCATTATAGTACCGATAAAAGACGGGAAGGGCGCTGCATAATTATAACAAATTGTCGAAATTAGGTTTCAAAGTTCATTATTATATGTTTATGAGGAACAAATATTAAAATTTTATGAGAAAATAATATTTATAGGATTCAATTCTTGTGCATTTAGAATTTTATGTTAAATTGATACACATAACGCCATCTAGAATATTTTATTAGTCACTAATAAAATTTGTTCGTAGTAGGGACCCAGTGGTATCGTTATGGACCCCGACCGAGCACCACGTGACTAGCAGTACGCTCCTAGTTCGGTTGAATATACTCGGTTATAGATCGCGAGTGTGTCTGTAAAAATGTGTAGTCAGTGATTGCCGTAATTGAAATATGGTGATTCGTATATTAGGTTGTCCTATCTCCTCGCCCGTATATCCACGCGGATTGTTAGTGCAAGCTCACAATGGGCTACTAGGAGGCCCCAGACCCGAAGTAAACCCCGTGTGCCTGCATATTTAATGACAAACTCATATTTTCATCCCAAACATTATTAAAATTTATTGTCCCAAACGATCAATTCCAGTATTACGTCAACTTGTTAAACATTATTTTTCTCGAGTAAGTATTCTAAAATCGAAAATTTACTTTTAATATTTTTTTTTATAGACATACATGAATTCAACTATTCTGTCTATTATAGTCTGGCCATAACTGATGTGCACTCTCTGAGGTATGCGCGGCGAGGTGGGAGCCGGGGAAAAAAAGCATGAGTACCTACACATGCGATTAACACACGTCGGACAAATCTTACGATATCAGTTTACATTTCTAAGGCAAGACTTGTAGCGGAACGGAGGCTTTTTATTTGATAAAAAAATATTATTTGGACTATCTTATTAGTTCATAAAAATGTAATCTACAGATTTCGATATTTTATTAAAATACCTAGACAGTTGATGAATAAGAACTAAACTTACAGTTCAAATAAGGATTTGTTTTATTAAAAATTTACTATAATGACAAACAAATAGATAAGTATTTAAGTTATTCTGACATAGATTCTGTTTCAACTTCATCTTCCATATCGTCATTGGAACTTGAATTAGAGTCTTGCAAATTTATAATGAATGAATCGATAATATTATCGACCCTACTATCGCGATTGCAGTAATCATTTTCATTTTTCTGGACATGATCATCGCATCTCTGCCTTTTCTCTGCTGTGAATTCCGAAAACAATTTAGTCAATATGATTATCTTTTCGTCTAGAGAAGAATTAATATGGTTTTGGGCTATGTTGTTTTTAATATCAGCCCAGACCAACTCAATAGGATTTAAATCTGGGTAGTACGGAGGTAAAGGCAGAACAGTGTGTCCATGGGCTTTCAGGAGTTTGTCAATTCTATACACGGGTTCTTTTTGTGTACTTGTGATGAGAAGAAGCAGCAGAATAATAAAAGACGCAAGAACTGTGTGGCTTTCTCGTCCGGGGTTCGCACTGATTTTGCCAGGCGGCAGTATGCCACTCAGGCCACCTATATATATAACAAAGTGAACTCTAAACTACAAATTTATCACATGTTGCTGTACGATTGTAAAATGGCCCTAACAGAGTGGCTAGGCTCATTGACCTACAATGATGTTGAAAAAATACTAGTCAGGCTTTCTTAAAAACGCACACACTCACACAAACACACACACACATACACACACACAAACACACACACACACACACACACACACACACGATCAATCATGTTCAAGCTCAATATACATATTTAGTTACGTACTACGCAATCGCCAATATATTGTACACTGAGCAGTTGAATGCATTTTGTTTTCTTCTATTTAATATGCATGCAGCGAATAAGTATCTTTATAAATTAAATATACATGTAAATATTCTCGCTCGCACATATATCACTTTGTATCTCAAAGTACTATGCACGTTATCACTGTCTTAACACGAGCGATCAGGATAACTATTATATCACTATTATTGTCATGTTAAAGTAAACACTTAGATTAAGTTCTCAGCATTGTATACCTACTCAAACCTAGGGGAAGCAACGAGACAACCCCGCCACAAGTACTTCTCAACTTACTGGGATTGTAGAATATACTGCTTCCGGGCTGGTTGGCCGTGGTCCATGTGAAACTTGCGTTCCAGACGTTTCGTCGATCAGCCCGTGAAAGCCTGAAGACTTATATTACTGGGATTGTCTCAATATATGGATGTAACAACAATGTATGAGTTATAAAATAAAAATTATTTGAATTTGAATTTGAATTTGAATTTGAGTTGAGCTTTTGTCATGGTTTCTGAAAATTCAACATTGTGGCGTAGTAACCAGTCTTGCATTTCTCTTTTGAGGCTTGATATTGTTGGCTTCTTCTCAACCTGAACGCTGTAGAAAGACGCGTTGTCCATTATAACAACAGAATTCGGCAGCAACTTTTCTTTTAACTTTTCATTTACCCACTTATAAAAAGTAGGCCCGTTCATATTTCCATGATAGTCGCCAGTTTTAGCATTTGATTTGAAAAAAGTCAATACGTCATCCACCAAGCCATTTCGACATCCAGCGTGGAGAGATAGTTGCCAACATTTCCTGGCATGGTGACTGGCGTTGATGTATGTTTCATCAAGAAAATAAATTTTGCGGTTTTGCGTTCTGTAATTTCTGATTTGTGTAAGGTATTTTTTCCTCCATACTGTAATATTAGGCTTCTCTATAATGTCTCTTCGACTTACATTTTTTGTAACTGTAGCACATTTTGTGTAAAAGCTGTCTTAAATATTCCCGTCCACAATTCAATATACCATCCTGCCTCGAACTTAATAGTAACTTACGGACACTTGGTTTTTCTTTTTCAACATCGTAAAACTGATGAATTTTTCTTTTGTTATCTCCAAGATCAAAATCATCGACAACATGTTTTTTCTTCGTAACTTTGGGGTGTTTCGGCAATTGAAACTGTAAACGGCTTGTATTTTCAATTGATAAATAACCCGCAGAAATTACATTATGCACGGTTATATTTATTTTAGCAATATTCACATCACTTTTGAATTCAAAACTATCTCTCTCTGCTATTCTTTTCTTAAAATAATCTGCCTCTTTAAAAATAATGGTTTTTACATCACGAGATAACGCACGACCCATCTTTGAAATTTTATCTCATGTGCGTCTGACATTGACGGTCCTATACAAATGACACTATCTGCCACCACGAGTGTTAACGGCAAACTGACAGAGCGCTTCCCCCTCCTGTCTCACCGCGCGCATATCTCAGAGCGTGCACAGCAGTTATGGCCAGACTATACTAATTTGTATGCTTATTTGTTCAGGGTGAACCGAATAGCGAATTTTGTTGCGGTTTTTTTTTTATTAGGTAAGACTTGTTTGATTGTAATAGGCTGACTAGAAACGGAGACTGATGACAACACAAGTCGTAATAACGGCATCCACGTGGGTGGAGCTACGGGCGTTAGCTAAGTTCTCATATAACATTCCAATCGGATCTACTAAGTATTACGGTACACGCTTTAGTTCTTCGAATCTATTAGAAACCCTGAAATCCAAAGAATTGTACACCAACTATTTCTTAATATTTATTTATGTGGAAAAAATCAAAATACCCAAAAAAATAAATCACACTCCACCAGTACACATGAAACAACACATAATTGATCGGCAAAACTCTGTTAATAGTATACACGGACTCCATATGCCGACAGCTAGTATAAATAAAACGACGTCGGTGAATTGCCTCCAAAAAGAAAGTAAGCTCAGACAATGTGGATAAAACCAAGGGCAAAGATGATATAACCACAAACATGGCTTCTTCCTTAACGATGTCAAATAAGGGCTACAATTGTAAGGTTCTGGTTCTTTCTCAGGCTTCTTTTTTAATAATCGTTCGTTAGGATCTTTAGTTCGCAAATGAAATAAATAGTTTGTTATTGGATTAGCTTCCACCTTGGCTATCAAATATTTTGATGTTTGCATGGCAGCACACCTATTTCTTACTCTGGCGACAGTCCCACTGAAACCACTACTACGAAAATGTTGCCAAGCTTTAGCTGCAGCAGCACTTGGATTTGCCCTTGCTAGCTTTACCCTATTGTGAATATCCCTAGGATGGCAAATACCTCTTTTAAAACTCGTTAGCATTTGGCTTAAGGTATTTATGCCAAACCTGCCAACATCTGAAGCATTTTCAGCTAACAGGACCCAGCTGCTAGCCTCTGGATGATTTATATATTTGTCCAGGTCTTGCATAGCTTTCTGGTCCTGACGTTTTATTTTCTTTCGTATCGCGGCATCTTTCTTTGCATATCGTTTTATTCGCGCTAAGGACTCCTTTTTTAACCGTTTCCTCCGTTGTTTCTGTTTCTTGGCCTTCATTTTTTTCTTCAGTTCTTTATTTTTATAATATGGTGTTTTACGCACGTATTTCTTTTTGCAGGTAGTACTTCCACAGACACAAGGGGGAGGCACTTTTGTACGCCCAAGTTTTTCAGTTTCTTTCGCACAAATTTTTTGTCCACAAAAACACGGTTTTACGCATAGTTGTTTCGCAAAATTTTGTAGACTAGATGAAACAGCTGCTATGATATCTTCTTCTTCTTCTTCTTCTTCTTGGGCTATCAATTTCTCATTCTCTTTGTTTTTTTCAGCTAGTTTTGTTCTACTTTCAGTGCCATATTTTTCACCTTTTATTGTTCTACCTTTAATGCCATATTTATCAACATCTATTCTTCCACCTTTAATGCCAAAACGGCAACCATATCGACAAATGCAGCATGTACAATTTACGGGATGATGTTGCTTGCGTACTTCGGCGTTATTACTACAAAAGCAACAGGTACAATGATTTGAATGATTCAGCAGGGTAGCACAAGCCTGGCAGGGTGTCTTATCTTTGTGTAAATGCTGGCAGCACGATTGATTCATTGCCGTTTCATTTTGCAAAGAATAGGCTTTCTTTTTATTTCTTTTAAAATCAGTACCTAAGGCCTGATACACTTGTTCGCAGTTTAAAACATTAGCACTGTCTCTATCTAAGACCAAATCGATAACCGACCGCTTCTTATTTTTTGAAGACTCTGGAAAGCATAAAAAGATTTAATTAAGTCGAGTTGATTATTTAAAAAACCAAATCACACAGTACTGCTTGCCACATAATACCAGACACGCAAAAAACCACCTTAACGCAATACGCCTAATTCGGAAAATACAGTTGTTCCCGGTGGTGAGTAGGGAAGCCAGAACTCACTGGAGAGTTTTTGTGCGGTCAGTAGGAAGACCTAAGGCTTGTCCTGCTTTGTCTTCTATACTGACGGCACAGAAACATTCTGTTCTAAGAGGGTCGGCATCGCGAGTGTGACGCCCCTGGTGTTGCACACTTCCATAGGCCACGGTATCCACTTTCCATCAGGTGGGCTGTGTACTTGTCTGCCACATTAGTAAGATATAATCTCTTGATATCCTTGCCGGAACGCGAAAATGCGAGAGCCCTTTCGGCGCTATATCGGTTCCGAAAGATTGAAGTAATTTAGGCCGATAAGGCCCGGCTCTACAGATGCGTAGTGGACTTTGGGCCGCACACGCTCACTGAGTGCACGGCGTGGGCGACGTAGATACGGGAGCTAGTGGCAGCTCTTGGAGTGAGAGTTCTCACGCACACCACTTTGCTCACGGCGATGGTTCTCTGCGCGGAAGCGTGGGTGACCAGCGCCTCCTCATGAAGGAGACAGCGAACCCCGTACCCCCCTCCCCCCCTCCCCATTAGCTACCTCACCTTCGGCCTTGCCTTGTGACCCGCAGACGGCGTGCGTTTTAGTCGTTTCGTGTCCGACATAACCTACGTCTCTAGCAGGGACGTATTCGTATGGATTTTGCGACCTTACAAAAGGGTGTAATCTCTGGATCTACTAATCTTATATATCAGTCAAGTTTGAAATATATACATATACTACATAGCATGTCAATACAATGTACATAAAATACATAATAATACATAATATTTACAATACATACTACTAAATAGGTTTCGAACTTTGGAAAGGTAATATAGATATCGGTCGATACTGGTAAAAAGAAGAATGATTTTGTTTTTTTTGGCAAAGGAATAATTTGTACTTCTTTCCATGCAGATGGTAAGACGCCGCTAGAAATAGAGAAGTTGAAGATATGGTTTACAATAGGAAGGATCTGGTCCAGAATTGGTACGATCATGTTACGACTAACACAGTCATATCTGACGGCATTTGATGTTATAGACATTATGCTCTTCTTAACACCACAATCAGTAAATTGATCAAAGATAAAGGGAGAAAAGTTAGGAGCTGGAAGTGACGAAAGATGGTTAAGCGTATTCACTTTAGCAGTCCCTCCAAAATCGGACGAAGAAGAGAAATGCTGATTTAGTGCCTCGCTGTCAACGTTTCGAGTAGTATTTTCTTTGGACTTTCCAACTCCCATTGTTCTCAGAAATTTCCATACTTTAGATGGTTCACCACTTTCGATGGAGTCATGGATATATTGGCGTTGTGCGTCCCTACACACCTTATTGCAATGATTTCGTATAGCGACATATCTTTCCAAATTGGCGGTAGTGGGTCGATACTTGTACTTCCTTTTTACTGCAGCTTTCTTAGCAATTAAAGCCTTGATGGCATCAGTAAACCAAGGAGCTGGTGGATGATTTATTTTGATTGCACGCACCGGTGCGTCCTAATCAAAAGTTTGACCAAGATTTCAGTAAAAATATTAACTTGGTCATCAACAGACTCCGATACAAGTAATGGACCCCAGTCATTATTGTCAGCGTCCCCACGAAGCCCCTCAACATTCACACCACGAAAATTGCGCTGCATAAGAATTCTCGCCTAAGCCCTTGGAGATTGAACCTCATAAGAAAGAAATAGAAGGTCGTGATAGGAAAACATCTCAGCATTACACTGGCCATGCTTAGACAATCGCGTCGCGAGCAGTCGCAGCAAAATGTGACAAATCACAATTTTAAAATCGCTGTGATTGTTTTATCACATATGCGCGCGTTGACATACAAACGCATACGTTGCATTTTTGCGACAAAATTATCGCACGAGAAAAAATGGTAGTGCGCGCCTGGCATTAAGATCCACCATCTTGTATTTTTATATTCAACTAGCTTTTACCCGCGGCTCCGCCCGCGTTCATGTCGGTTATCGCGACCAAACATAGCCTATGCCCTTTCTCAAGGTCTAATATACCACTATTCCAAATTTCATCAAAATCGGTTCAGTGGTTTAGGCGTGAAAGTGTAACAAACAGACAGACAGACAGACAGACAGAGTTACTTTCACATTTATAATATTAGTATGGATATGAGGTCCGACAATGGCCAGTAATTTGTCAAATGCTTGAATCTTCATTTTAAAATAGCCAAAAAAATTTTTAGGATATAGGCGAAGTACATTGTTTCTGATAAAAAAAAACCTTTAATATGTCTTGAAACTGCTATTCAACTGTAAAAGGATGCGTCCAATATTGATAGTTTCTTTTTTCTTTTTCTACTCCTCCGAAGGAGCAAAGTGAGACAAGCGACTGGTACGAAATTCATGTTGAGAATGAACAATTCACGAGCGACATATTGCAAGGACGATACTAGGATCAGTGTCCCGAGCACGAAAAACATTCGAATTCGTAACGTAAACGTATCGTGAGAACGGAGCATTCTGATTGGCTGCCAGCCTACTGTGCACCAATCGCAATGCTCTATTTTAATTTGAATGTTTTTTCGTGCTCGGGGCACAGATCGATAAGGGTTGGAATGCAGTTAGGATAGTGATGTATAGCATTTAAGGGAAGGATAGATAGGTTGCAAGATAGAGCTGTACGCTGAAAAGAAGAAGTACCTACGAGAATCATTTTTTAATAGGCAGGTGTTGATATCTCCCATGACAATAGTGTGACTGTAGTTAGGTGTTAAGTTTTCTAAGATGCGTTCAAAAAACAAGAAAAATTGTATGCCTGATGAGAGACAGTAGTACACACCCCGCAGAACTTTGTTATGATACAGGCCCACTACTAGAAACATATGCTCGTTGCCATTCACGAGGGGTGCTTGTGGTGATATACCGACGATACGAAAAAGAATTTGCGTGCGAGACATAAACTGCAACACCACCACCAACACGACCATCATCGCGATCATTTCTAATTAAGTGGAATCCTGGAAGAGAGTAGGTGGCACTTGGATGACTTGGTCGTAGCCAAGACTCAGAAACAAGAATTGCATGGATATTCCTGCAGTCGAAACACGCCAGCATATCAGTGAAATGGGCGCGAATACTCTGAGCATTGAAGTGGACTACATTAAAATTTCTGGGAACATCAGAGAACTGAGAACGCAGTGTGTCAGCAAGTGAAGGACAGGTATATCTTCTTCATCTTAGCCTTAATTCCCCATCCGATGCGAGCCCGCATCAGAAGCTTTAATAAGCTGAGTCTGAGGTCTGCTTTAATAGTCTAACTGCGAATTTGGCTGAAATTCGATATTGTCCATGAAGCGAGACTGCGATCTGATCTGATCTCAACAATATTACAGCTAGTCCAGTTGTTAGACATTTTAGGGCTACAATTACCCGTAATGACTACCATAGATATTCGTATGGCAACCGGAACCGAGCTTGCCGAAGCACGACCAGACTAATGCACATACCCATATTCATGCATACAAATATTTGCACTGAGCGTCGACGGAACCCGCGCTTCGTGCGTAGTGACCGCGTTTACTACCGCTACGCCATAGAGGCTGTCAATTATGTAATTGAGCTATATATTAACCTTATAAGCTGGAAATAAAATCCTATAGGTTGCGGTAACGAGATCAGACTTACACGCAGGTGGAGCCACAGGAAGCAGTTAATCTTTAATAAATGAATATCACTACAATATAACTATTTTACACTCTACATCTTATATAGTTTACTAAAAATAATAAATAATATTTAATAAAAAAAACACTAACTTTCAAGATTTTGTTTTGCCATAGGTCCACATCGATTCGTTCTCAAAATCCGATATATTTCGTCTTTATTTGTCACTTTCATAGTTTTTGCATCCACAATCATGTCAAACAGGGGTGATGGTTTAACTGAAACATTTTTCTTTTCCTTTTCCCTAGTTTTCCTATTACATACTCTTTTAATTTCACTTTCACTTTTGATACATTTTGTTCGACTAGAAGCAGAGTTACCACAAGTTGAAGGAGGAACATTGAACAAGATATTTTTCAAACATATTGGACACTCCTGTTTAGCTAATGGAATATTTTTCTTCCTATAAAAACATTTGAAGAAGCCAGGTACAGATTTTCGACGTGTTACAAAACGTTCAGGTTTCGGTTGGTTGTGTTTTTTGGCGCAACAAGGAACAGGTTCAAGTTTGATGTTCTTTTTATCCCCGAATTTTGTACTTTTGACATTATTGTTGACTTTTTTATATTCGCAAACAGATAGTTTCACATTAGGTGCAGGTTTATCTTTGCTTTGACTAGTAGTACAACAAGTTTGTGTACTAGTGGAATTCTTTTTACACTTTATTTGTTGTATGTTAGTATTGGAACTTTTTCTGTTAGTATTATCTTTAATCTTCAGACAAGTGACATTGTCATAAACATTTTGTGAAGATTTACAGATAGAAAGCACCGCAGTAGAAACAGGTTGGGAGCAAGTATTTAGGCATACAGTCTGAGAGTATTGAAAATTAAGCTTTTTATCTGCTTGCAATAATTGTTTACTCTTAATTTTTATAATACCTTGTTGGTCATTTTTCATATATTTGAGTACTTTGAGGAAACCAAAAGGTAAGTTAATCAACCCACTTCTTACAGATTTCGTGATAGCATTGAAATTTTGTAGACATTTAGAAGTATCAATTGGGCCTCGCTCGTTTATTTTATCAACAGTTTTTAAAGTATTAGTATCAGGGTATACATCCTGCGATCTTCCAGTAACACCACGCTCGTCTTGCCACTTTCTCTTTTTATGCTTGCGTCTATTTGGATAAATATCAGAAATACCATACGAAGAGGATTTTGAATCAACTTGATTAATTAAGTCACTGATACGAACAGTATGTTTATCCATTTTCTTACGTTTACGTGGCAGGTCATTATGCTTTGAAGACTTTGAATTGATTTTCATTTTTTCTAGATGTTTATATTGATTTTTAATGTTTTTACCCTTGTAAATATTTGGATGTTCAGCAGAACCATTGTAATCACGATTACGTTGTAAACCGAAATTTTTCGAAGAGTTTGAATTTATTCTTAATTTTTCTTGATGTTTATACACCTGTTTAATGTCTTTACCCTTGTAAATATTTGGATGTTCAGCAGCACCATTGTAATCACGTTTACGTTGTAAACCGAAATCTTTCGAAGAGTTTGAATTTATTCTTAATTTTTCTTGATGTTTATACATGTGTTTAATGTCTTTACCCTTGTAAATATCTGGATGTTTAACAGAAGCATTGTAATCACGTTTACGTTGCAAACCGAAACCTTTTGAAGACTTTGGATTTATTTTAAATTTATCTTGATGTTTATACAACTTTTTTATGTCTTTACCCTCGTAAATATCTGGATGTTGAACAGAAGCATTGTAATCACGTTTACGTAGCAAACCGAAATCTTTTGAAGACTTCGAATTTATTTTTAATTTTTCTTGATGTTTAGACAATTTTTTAAGTTTTTTGACGTTATTCATTACTACGTGTTCAACAGGAGCATGGTTATCAGATACATGAAATGGACTACCTTGTTTATTTGTTTTTAGCATAAGAGCATAAAAATTAGGTATTTTAATTTTACTCATGCTTTTCTTGAATTTTTTCTTTGAATACGGCATAAGTGTTTCCATGCTGCTATCATTTTCTTGCATCAAAGTTTGCTTTGTTATTAAATCTGATTTACGAAAATATCTTCTTAGCTCATTATCTTGCTTTTTATCACGAACAACATTTGTGGTCTCATAAACCATTTGCCTTGTAGCTGTACTTTCCAATGATTTACTCATATTTTTTTCTTTCTTAAGTGTGAGAAGGCAGAAACACCTTTTAAATGCGGACACTGTGCCTACAGATTTTGATTTTACGTTTGTTTTTGCTAATACTGAAATGTTCTTGAAGTGCTTCACTTTATTATTGAACATTTTTAAACATACATTGGGGTCACATACTCCTGGTACACAAATGTGTGGTTCGCATTCATACAAATGTTTTGAAACCCGTTCTTTTGTCAAAGTACTTTTATGTATTTTACTAATATTGTCTTTAGTCGTTTTACTTTTAAAATGCCGTTGAATATAAGACTTGTTATCGTTAAAGCTTGTTTGTTTATTTCTTCGACTTTCACTTTTTCGACATTGTGATGTGCCACTAATGCTAAATGGTCTATTTGGATAAAGTGTTATGTTTTTATTGTCCAATTTGTGGGGAGAATAAAAACCTTTATGAGGGAGTTTGCCCTTACTTTTAGAAACTTTGTCAATGAATTTGGTTAAAATTGCTGACTTGACTTGTTTTTCACTCTTTTCAGGTATATTGTCTTCGATTTGTGATATATTTTCCTTTTCAGAAAAATCGTACTTGGTATTTTCACTTTGCAGCATGACTTCAGATTTTTTATTCTTTAAACGTGATTTAAGTTTCTTCTTTTTAAAAAGATTGTGTTTTATCTGGCTTTTTATTTCTTCTTCGTTGGTGGATATATTATTACTAAAATAGGTTTTAAGTTCTTTATCTTCCTTCTCTCCAGACTTCTTGAATATTTTTAAGGTGCTCAATGATTTAAGTGCTTTTACAAAACTAGAAGGCGCACGTTGCTGGGTCAACATAGAACGAGGAAATCGGTGTCCTGTAATAATTCCAACAATATTACATCCATTTTATCTGTATTTCAACTTAACTAATTATCTATTTATATGTCTGCTAAATTACTATCTACAGACTACAGTTATTAGGTCTTTACATAATGAAATTGGCGTTTTATCGAACTGGTGATTTTGATCTCAAAAATCCAGCGTTTGGTTAGGAATTCCAAATTAAAATTCATTCCAATGTTGAGCTTTCATTTGTTTTTGCACTATTAATTTTGCTATGACATCGTTCTGGGCACAATATGGACAACTTAAAATATCTCATTTTCGAATACGGGTTTCATCGTGGCACCCGCGCTGCAGAAGCAGCTCTAGGGATAAATGATGTGTACGGAGAAGCCATTGTTAAAGAAAACAATTCGTGTTTGGTTTCAACGCTTTCGTTCTGAAAATTTTGACCTCCAGAATAAACCTCGTGGTCACCCACCATAGTCCCCGGACCTTGCTCTAACCGATTAAAAATATAATGTATATATATAATAAAAAAAATTTTTTTTTAATTTTTTTATATATAATAAAAATTATAATTGGAAAAAAAATCATGTGTAAGAACCTAATATCTTTAGAATACATTGATCGGGCAGTACCACGGAACAGTAAAAACGGTGGAAGTGTGAAGTGGGCGTGGCACGCGTGTCATTGTTATGCGGAGATTTGCAAGCTCTTACAATTTCCACCTTCAGTCGTATCTGTCATCACGTGTATTTGACAGTTTTGCACCGTGTGTTATTTAATACTATTTAATGGAAATATGCCTTACTGGGCCATTTTGCAGTGCACAGATGATAGTAGGAGCATAAATATTCGAAATGGAGTTGTTTTATACCATCAATAAGTCAGGATATAGCAGAATTTATAACGAATATTATTGAAATGCAAAGAAATAAAATCAAAACAAAATCAACCTTACCACATATCAATAAAGCTTGTTTTTAATTACACATAATAGACATGCCATTCTTATTTATTCTAGAACTTTCTCCGCTACTCATTTAGTGATGTAGTCAAATTTTATCGATATCTAATTTTGTGGAAACATTTATAAACGTTTGTCAAGACTTTATTGTTTTTTTTTTAAATATCACGGAACATTCGGATTCGGAACACTCCTCATACCCATTCAAAGGATACGGGCGTGATGTTATGATGTGTAGTGGAATAGACATAGCAATAATATGCGTTTGCAGCAATTACTGCTGATTTCCTGGTATTTATTGAAGAGTTTCGTGGTCTCTCTCTGAAACCCTTTATCGGACCTTTACAAAAATTAAATGGGATCATTTCGGAATAGTCTTCTTTCGAACAAAGAAGGAATTTTGCAAATTCGTCTACACATGACGAAGCTATGCGCGTACAAACATGCAAAAATATAAACTTCCGTATTGAACAACTCCAGCTGGATATTTTCTAGTTTGTGGACGCGGCGCAACATGCATACGCGGATCAGCAAATAGATTTTGGCGCTCTACGTTTTTCTCATTTTATGCAAATTAAATTAATTATTTCAAAGTAGTGTACGAAACTGTTTGTAATATGGCCTTAAAACACCCGTCTCATATTGTAAAATACTCGCACTCGTATTTTAAGTATCCTTAGACCACTTTCACTTTTTCTGATATTGGGTACCTGACGCCGATAGCGGTCACCATGTGCTGTTTTCACATATATTCGATAAAATCGGTCCGATTCGGCCATTTTCTCGATCGCACAGACTGGATAAAAAAAAATCCTAGTATCGAGTTCTTTTTATACTTTATTTTATTTCCTTCGATATCGGAGCCGACACTAATATCGGATATCGGATGCACCGGATAATGTGAAAACGCTTTTATTATGCAACAGTTACATAAAATATCTACTATAAATGGACACTTGTTTTATTTCAATTAAATAGGAACATACGTAGTGACACGTCTTCATACCTTTTTAATCGTAAATAAAAACATCTCTCTTTTTTAGTACTCTTAGAGTATAATTACTAACAGCGTTTGGAATCCTTTGATATTTTGAAAACAAATTACAAATCTATCGATATTGCCAACTTTTTGTTTCACTGCTCTAGCGTTAATGTGAGAGAGTTAGAGTGAGAGAGATAATACTTCAAAGTAATATCAACCGTATTCATAACTGTTAAGGTTCTAAATAACAGTTTTAAAATAAATGGACATCTGTTGGGGAGTAGTTGAACTTTTTCGTAATAGAGTTAGAGTGAGAAGCAAGTTTGATTCAGATACAAAACGTCGTAAATTCCTTTTTTTATCTATATTAAAGTTATCACTAATACCAATCAATAAGGTTTGTTTTCGTTCTGCAGTGTGCATAATTTAGGCTAATTTGGTTTTAAAGATATACGACCAATCAAAACAATTGTTTACTAGTAGTGCAACGTATTATTATCTCGTTGTATGTGTGAGTTTGGCGACATTGGTTCCGCTATTGAATCTGTCCTATCACACTTCTAATAGTTTTTTTCTGTTCTGTGTCAAATTCACACTCAGCATACTCAAAAACCCAATGAACCATACCCATATTGCAATTTAGCTAGAACACCGTGGCGGCCATTATGGATTCCAAAAATGACGTCTAATTCGTACTCAACACACTCAAGAACCCTCTTATCTGGCAAACGAGGGTATTACCCTTTTTTTCTTGCGAAGATCCGCTGTGGGAAAAGCCCGATTGCGAGTTTGGAGATGCGGTCTATACTAACATCACTCACAGTCAATCTTCTTAAATAAATAGTAGTAATAATGTGCCTACCTATGTTTATTCATATTGTCATTTATGTATGACACTTCTTATCGTTGAAAATATAGTACACCACCATCTAGCAGCTACTACTGTAAAACGTAAGCTGAATCTCGGGCTATATTGTTGACATCTAGTAGCGAATATTAATATTTAAATTTAGCCCGTAAAATAGCCCGAGTTATGATGGCCTCATTTTTTTTGTATGGGATGAGGTATCTGTACTTTAGTATTATGTTATCTGTGCTTTGGGGGACTTTAACGCCCACCACGAGATCTGGTTGGGCTCCGCCAAAACAATCCACGCGAGAAGAGCCACCCATGCATTTGCTTTAGCGCATGGCCTGACCCAATTGGTACGCGAGGTCACTAGGATATCAAAAAAGTCGGACCATGAGCCCTCTCTGCTAGACCTTCTGCTGACGAGTCACCCGGACCAGTACAGTGTTTCGGTGAGCGCCGCTTTAGGTGAATCCGACCATTGTCTGGTCCGTTCCGAGGTGCCCATTATAGCGCCCCCACTGGCCCCCACGACTGGGATGGACTGCGTTATTATTTTGCGTCCATCCCGTGGGTTGCACGCTGCTTTGAAGGTAAGAACCCATCTGAGGCCGCAACTGCTGTCGCCGGTGAGATCAGTCTGGGCTTGGAATATTAAATCCCCTACACTGAAGTCGCCGGTGTTCACAGAGCGCGCCCCTGGTTCGGGCGCGAGTGCGCGGAGGCTGTTGATCATAAACAGTCTGTGTACCGCGCTTAGATGAGGGCGCGCGCTACGTGCGATCCCAACGTGCTCCACTTCAAGGCGGCGTACAACAGAGCCACAAAGGTCTGCAAGAGGGCTTATGTCAGAGCGGATGCCCAGTGCATAGCGCGGCTTGGTCATGAGCTAGTAGCGCATCCCACGGGCAGCCGCGGCTACTGGCGAATGGGCAAAGCCGTGTAAGCCAACTTCTGCCAGCCTTCGCTGCCCCCGGTACGCAATCCCGATGGAAATTTGCTGTTTAATCTCTTTGCGGCCAACTCCCGAGTCGATGTGGTATGGAGCCGCCGACACTGCCCATCAGTGACCATGCAATGCCTGATATTCGTATCAGGCAACACAATGTCCGAGCAGTACTGCAGTCACTCGATGTCCGGAAATCCAGTGGTCCGGACGGTCTTCCGGCGGTGGTTCTGCAAAAATGTGCAGCAGAGTTGTCTGCAATGCTTGTACGGCTGTACCGACTAACCTACAGCTCTCGTACAGTGCCTTCGGCTTGGAAAGAGGCGAATTTACAGCCGATCCCCAAGAAGGGGGATTGCTCAGACCCAAACAACTATCGACCCATAGCCGTCACCTCAGTGCTATGCAAGGTATTCGTGCACATAATTAAACAAACAGCTCATGCGTCGCCTTGAATATCACTCCCTAATTAATGACCGGCAATATGGCTTCAGGCCGAAACGGTCAGCGGGTGATCTTCTGGCATATGTTACCCATATTTGGAGTGAGGCTATGGACAAGCACGGCGAATCATTGGCAATTCGTCTTGACATCGTCAAAGCTTTTGATAGAGTTTGGCACAAATTGCTTCTTTCTAAGCTACCAGCCTTTGGTCTGCCTCCTAGACTGTGCGACTGGGTTGCCGGCTTTGTGATGGACGAGCTTCGGAGTTATTGCATGTAAATGCCGGTGTACCACAGGGGTCTATCTTATCGCCAACTCTCTTTCTTTTGCATATCAATGACATGCTGTCGACCGGCAGCATTCATTGCAATGCGGATGATAGCACCTTGCACGGGAGTTATCATGGACGTCCTGTGGATAAGCAGACGCATAACACGGAAAAACAGGCAGCTTCTTGTCACTGAGCTTGACCGGATCCCGAACCACATTTCCCAATAGGGCTCTGAGAACTTGGTCGAGTTCAATGGCAAGAAGACGCAGGCATGTGCGTTTACAGCAAAGGTATCTTCTATCCTTCCCGTTCCCACTCTTCAGAGCACGCCACTGCCAGTGCAGGACAACTTCAATTTCCTCGGTATGGATGTTCGCTGCAAACTGAATAACAAAAACTACACCGAGAGTATGATCAAAACAGCCTCGCATAAACTCGGAGTCCTGAACAGAGTGAGACGGTTTTTAACGCCGGAGCAACGGTGTCTTCTATACAAGACACTAATTCATTCCTGCGTGGAATACTGCTCGCATCTCTGGGATGGATCCGCAAAGTACTTATTAGATGCTCTCAACAGGTTGCAGCGACGTGCGGTCCGCATTATCGGAAATCCTGAGGTCACGAGTACCCTCGAGCCTCTACAGATGCGTTGAGAAGTTGCTTCCTTGGCAGTATTTTACAGTCTCTACCATGGTGAATGTTCTGAAGAGCTATTCCAATTAGTCCCACCCTCTCCTTTCCTAAACAGGACGACACGTGCAGGACTTAGATGTCACCCGCATACGGTGCAGAACATTCCTTCAAGAACCAAGCGGTTCGGTGAATCTTTCCTTTGTCGCACCATTGAGACCTAGAATTCCTTGCCAGCTCACGTGTTTCCCTCTTCCTACAGTCCCGGGTCCTTTGAGCGGGGCATGAAAAAGCATCTGATGAGGCCGACAAGCTGAGTGCCACCATTGTTAACATGGCACGTGTATATAATGGTGGCCCTCTTTCCTGAGACTTTGCCTTCAGCTTGCCATCTGCCGAGGTAAAGTTAAATTGACGTGTCCTATTTATAAATAAAAGAAAAAACTAGCCATATCAAATTTGACTGATTGATTTATAACATGGTCCGCAGGAGCGAACGTAATGAACACGCCTCCGATCCATTTGTTATTGTGATTATTAAGCACGGAACAGTAAAAACGGTGGAAGTGTGAAGTGGGCGTGGCACGCGTGTCATTCTTATGCGGAGATTTGCAAGCTCTTACAATTTCAACCTTCAGTCGTATCTGTCATCACGTGTATTTGACAGTTTTGCACCGTGTGTTATTTAATACTATTTAATGGAAATATGCCTTACTGGGCCATTTTGCAGTGCACAGATGATAGTAGGAGCATAAATATTCGAAATGGAGTTGTTTTATACCATCAATAAGTCAGGATATAGCAGAATTTAAAACGAATATTATTGAAATGCAAAGAAATAAAATCAAAACAAAATCAACCTTACCACATATCAATAAAGCTTGTTTTTGATTACACATAATAGACATGTCATTCTTATTTATTCTAGAACTTTCTCCGCTACTCATTTAGTGATGTAGTCAAATTTTATCGATATCTAATTTTGTGGAAACATTTATAAACGTTTGTCAAATGACTTTATTGTTTTTTTTTAAATATCACGGAACATTCGGAACACTCCTCATACCCATTCAAAGGATACGGGCGTGATGTTATGATGTGTAGTGGCATAGACATAGCAATAATATGCGTTTGCAGCAATTACTGCTGATTTCCTGGTATTTATTTCAGAGTTTCGTGGTCTCTGTCTGAAACCCTTTATCGGACCTTTACAAAAATTAAATGGGATCATTTCGGAATAGTCTTCTTTCGAACAAAGAAGGAATTTTGCAAATTCGTCTACACATGACGAAGCTATGCGCGTACAAACATGCAAAAATATAAACTTCCGTATTGAACAACTCCAGCTGAATATTTTCTAGTTTGTGGACGCGGCGCAACAAGCATACGCGATCAGCAAATAGATTTTGGCGCTCTACGTTTTTCTCATTTTATGCAAATTAAATTAATTATTTCAAAGTAGTGTATGAAACTGTTTGTAATATGGTCTTAAAACACCCGTCTCATATTGTAAAATACTCACACTCGTATTTTAAGTATCCTTAGACCACTTTCACATTCTCTGATATTGGGTACCTGACGCCGATAGCGGTCAACATGTGCTGTTTTCACATATATTCGATAAAATCGGTCCGAT
Organism: Eilema caniola; assembly: GCA_949126895.1. Lineage (NCBI taxonomy): Eukaryota > Metazoa > Arthropoda > Insecta > Lepidoptera > Erebidae > Eilema > Eilema caniola. Next base: position 21,741,902 of record OX421467.1, read on the forward strand.
TCGGCCATTTTCTCGATCGCACAGACGGGATGAAAAAAAAATCCTAGTATCGAGTTCTTTTTATACTTTATTTTATTTCCTTCGATATCGGAGCCGACACTAATATCGGATATCGGATGCACCGGATAATGTGAAAACGCTTTTATTATGCAACAGTTACATAAAATATCTACTATAAATGGACACTTGTTTTATTTCAATTAAATAGGAACTTACGTAGTAACACGTCTTCATACCTTTTTAATCGTAAATAAAAACATCTCTCTTTTTTAGTACTCTTAGATTATAATTACTAACAGCGTTTGGAATCCTTTGATATTTTGAAAACTACAAATCTATCGATATTGCCAACTTTTTGTTTCACTGCTCTAGCGTTAATGTGAGAGAGTTAGAGTGAGAGAGATAATACTTCAAAGTAATATCAACCGTATTCATAACTGTTAAGGTTCTAAATAACATTCTTAAAATAAATGGACATCTGTTGGGGAGTAGTTGAACTTTTTCGTAATAGAGTTAGAGTGAGAAGCAAGTTTGATTCAGATACAAAACGTCGTAAATTCCTTTTTTTATCTATATTAAAGTTATCACTAATGCCAATCAATAAGGTATGTTTTCGTTCTGCAGTGTGCATAATGTAGGCTAATTTGGTGTTAAAGATATACGACCAATCAAAACAATTGTTTACTAGTAGTGCAACGTATTATTATCTCGTTGTATGTGTGAGTTTGGCGACATCGGTTCCGCTATTGAATCTGTCCTATCACACTTCTAATAGTTTTTTCTGTTCTGTGGGCAGTACAAACACACAACCAGTAACTATAAAATAGAAAATATGTGAATTACCTTCATTGGCGTTAAGGGTTGCATGATCCAGGTTATCCTCTTTATAAAATTGTATACGCAAGTTAAGGTTAGATCCGACTGTGAAAACGCGTCTGTGTGGAGGCTTCATTAGAATTTTCTCGAGTTCAACTGGTATCCTGGGTATGGTGTGTGAACGAGCTATGCGGGTAGAACGATTGGTTCGCAAATTACGTAGCTTACGAAATTTGGTAGAATTAGTGGATGAAGATAATAATTTGTTGGGGACATTTTTCATCGTCATTCGACTTTCGCGGTGGTAAGCCGTAGGGCCTTTAACCGAAGTAATCCTACTTTTCTTCTTATTAGTTGTTGAAGAAATGTTATAATCCTTTGGTTTATTTTTCAACGTTATCCTACTGTCTTTTCTGATTTTGTATTTACCAGTGCCAATGTCTTCATCATGTGGTAAATTATTCTTTTGATGGAGTTTTTTATAATGACATTTTGATGTTGGGGCTGTTTTAAGAAAATTGTTTTGTTGTTTTATTTTTTCTGAATAATGTTTACTTTGAGGTGTGTTGTGTTTTGATGTTTGTTCTAATAGATTTTTACTTTCTGGCAAACCTGATTTTCGCAATGTTATATTAGATCCAAAATGGGTGACACGTTTAGGTTGAAGAGAAACTTTTAAGTCTGAATGAGTATCTGTCTGTATATATTTTTGTATCTTTGATTTTTGCATTGATTGTCTTGTGATACTTCCAACCGCGTTGGATTCCAGAACATCCGTATTAGTCTGCTTGGAAGACTTGTAGCGCGTTTTTATTCTCTTTAGGCACTCTACTGGATTACATTGATACGGTTTGCAGAAACCAGGTTCACATTCATAATCTTTCAGGGTAGGATACCGAACCGTTTTATTTTCTTGAAATACATTCACATTAAAATTATAATGAGGATGATCCTTCATTTCTTTACGATTATCACTGAAATCATAATATTTAGTATCCTGATATTTGGTTTGTTTTCTGAAGTTCGGCGCAGAGTGTCTACTTTTCTTGGACCTGTTACCACTTTTGGAAATAAAAGAAACTGTTTCCTTTAAGCCATGTGTTTGAAATCTATTCTGTTTTGTAAAACCATGTGTTTGCATTGATTGATGTTGATTAAAATTGTTGTAAACATTATACAAGTCTACAATTTTAGGTTCACTATTCCTTCTTCTCGCCTTTGGTATACATTTAGTTACATAATCTTCGTTTTCTTGATCTAATTTATTTATTTTTGTAAATACATTAAATGGCTTCGGATATATCCTTTTTTGTCCAGTGGTAGTCGGAAAACCACGTCTTTGCATTCTTTTTCTTTTATTTTTACGAGTATGTGGACGTGAAAATATTTGCAATATATGACCAATGCCAGTTGATTTGCATTTCATTGTGTCTGTAGTATTTGCTTGGAGCGTACTATGTTCTGAAAGATACCTTTTGTTTTTATTACGTTTTCTTTTCTTGGCTGATGTTAAATTACTGTCTGTGTGACACTTTGCTAAGATAACTTTTCCCTTCATATCTGAAGTGGATAAATGCTTATAAAAATCTGTATTAAGGCCAGCATTTGATCGAATCCTAAAAGCTTGAAGTGAAGGTGGTCTATTACTTTCGATTCTTTCTCGTTTTCTTTTCAATTTAGAATTGTATACTACGGAATCTGCAGTTCTAAATTGAGTATTTCTAGATTTACAGTTGCTAGAAGAGGTCATGCTTATTGCTGATGCTTTATATTTTTCTGTAGAAATATATCTATTACGATAGCGCTTATTGTTTTTTCGCTGTTTCTTTTTAAATCGATGGTAAGAATCGCAAATTTTAGGAACACAAATACTTGAAGCACATTTACCTGTTGCTAAGTATTTATGGTTTCTTCTTCTACTTGTGCTTTTTGAAAAATTATGAATAGGTGCAAAAAATTCATAAAGGCTTTTGGTGGGTGGTGGTTTTTCTATATTTTTGCTATGGAAGCTTTCTATAAGCTTTACTTTATAGCCGCGTTTGGAACCTTTTCTATCTAATTCACTATTTTGTGATTCCGCTATTATTGGTTGATAGTAGTCTGTTAAGGCGGTTTTTTTTCTTGTAGCATTTAATTGAAAATAGGGACTCCTTGAAAATTTTACTTTTGATGATGAAGCCTTAGTGTAAGCTAACCCAGCAAATCTTGGATCACTAATTCTATTTTTTTGCTCTATATCACATGATCTTTCTTTCTTTTTGGATTCATAAGATACGCGAGGCAAATAGGTTGGAGATCCACATTCGTAAAATATAATATTAGGGTCTTTATTATGAGCAAATTTAGTTCCTTTTGTCCGTTTTATACTTTTACCATTACTGAGCTTTTCATTTTTACAAGAATTTCCATGAAAATGAGATGTCTGGGTTATTTCATGCTGTGCCATTCCTATGGCATCGTTTTTCTTTTCTAATGGAATCATACTCTCCTTTTTCAGAATACTACTGTTTTTGTCAAAGCGCTTTGTTGAACGAACATTTTTATGCAATAATGGTTGTAACTTTTTATTATGAACCCTATCTTCTTGAGTATGGATAGGCCTTTTGTCTAGATATATCATACTTGATACAGGTTTTAGTAATATTTTGTAGGGCTCAGATTCCCGACCAGATTTCCGAGCTCGTTTTTTCTGTGTATATTCAGATGGTTCAAATTTGCTTGGTACATGAACAGATATCTCATCACCAAGAGGTATCTCCTTAGCTGTATAGGGAACTTTTTCACATAAATAATTCTTCTGACTTGCTTGGTCTCTCTGGGTTTTGTGTCGCAGCGAAAAAGGAGCCTTCTTGGATGCCGAAATTCTGTTTGGCTGAAATTTATCATCACAAGATAATTTCTTAGCTCGTGATTTTAGTCCTGTACAAGATTTATTTAACCCTGAAGCACCTAATCTGTCTCCTATTAATATACGTTTTTTTAAAAAAGTTTTCGATGGACGTGTTAATAAGGAAGTGCAGAAACAAGGTAAGCAAGGTTCAGAATAAATTTTTTTGGGATCAGAATGAATACATCTAATTGCAGTAAGATATCTCGAACCAAATCTTTTACGTCTAGTCATTGTATATTTTACTGACTCGTAGTGTGGATCTACTAGATACTTTTTAGGACTTCTGTTTATTTTAGATTTATAACAGCAAGAACAATAATTGCAACAGCTGCAGCTTCTACCGATATATAATGGTGTTTCATATTCAGATCTGATCTGATCACTATCTCTACCAACGGAAACTAGTCTATTCCTTAGGTTATCGTAGGCTTCATGATTTCTCATTATCGTTTGAAGTAATTTTCTCTCACGTGACGGTAGATTTCTAAAATAGTGTTCATCAGTTTGTTCACCATTCGCTATAAGCTGTTGTATTGATGATAGCTTCGAATGACTTTTACAAGTACAGTTGGAGCAAGAGTTGCAATCAGAGCGCTGCTTCATTTTGGTTTAGAATAACTGCATAATGATGATCATTTACAAATATATAGACAATCACAAAACAATGAACAACACGAGTTACATGATGCAATTACTCCAGTATTTTGGAATTTGTGACGTCACGTCATAACAGACGTAGGAAAACAACCTGAAAAAAATATTAGTTAAATTAAATTATTAATAAACTAAAATTATATCATATTCTGATTTTTATCAATGATTGGTTAATTTGATTTCCTGGACTGCGAAGAGAGCAAGGGTCTCCGTTTCGACAACGTGGCTAATTTTACTTTTGTCCGTATCTATGTTTGTTCGTTTGTCAGTGCCGGTCTAGAACGCTCATTTCTTAACTATTTCTTACCAAACTTGGCACACATGTTCTTTCACTTAAAACTCAACTTTTGTCGACAGCTTTTTGATAGGTGGGAATCTAGGGAAGAAATAGGGGGAAGTTTGCTGTCGCATTATTTATGACCGGATCTTGATGATTTTTGCCTGAAACTTCAAGGAAAGGTCCCTTTTTATAGTCTTTAAGAATTAAGAATTGTTTATTCACCAAGAAAATAATTTACATTTGCGTTCACTTAGATCTATAGTAGTTATTTACTGAGACGATACATAATAATATTGTTTAATTACAATCACAGAAAAAAGAGAACTTTAGCTATCAACCCCACACTAGGTCCAGCCTGTCTCGTGGAGTTTTTATAAAATATTACTTTTATTAATATTTACTTTTGCTTGTACATATATTGAAAACTATTAATTATAGCTCTTTAGTTAGGTACTTCTACATTATTTATTTATATTAAATGTCCTACAAATTTTGACTCAACAGTATTATTGTAGGATTAATAAGTAAGACAGCTTATAATTCATGACGAAATCTACTCAGTTTAGCCACAGAGAAATCGGCGCTTGTTCCATTATTTTTTATCTAGAAATGATGATTCTTTAGATATACGGAGCACCCGGTATGGTAACAGAACTGGTAGACATTTCTGGGTAGGTAGGTGTTTGAAGCCTTCATTTATTTTTAATCAGACGTAGGTATACGAAATTTCATGCTAATTACTTTAAAAATGGCGGACTTCCATACAAACTTCCATCCCCAATTTAACGCCATTAGTAGTGCAATTCCCAAAAATCTTTTCTAGTTTTATAAATAGAGTATTTGGGCAACTACATTTGCCAGTGAAACAACTTTTATGTTCGCAGAAAATGGAACTTAGCAACGCGTCAGTACCAGGGGATCTAAAGCCGTAATTTGATCCAGGTTTCCATCGACTTCTCACTTCCAATCCCATATTTTAGGGGGGGCAGTTGATTTCTAAGCCACTTGTACTTAAGTGTGATATTTCGCTGACCCTTTGGAAGAGGGATGGAAGAAAGACCACGTTTAGACTTGGTAAAAGTAAAGGTAGTGAATCGATATTTGTTTATCTCAAACTGAGTACTGGGGGCTACGTATACCTACTTGAAGAATCATCTTTTCTCCAAAAAACCAATGAAACGATCTCTATGTGGTCAAGCAGAGTTGATTTTATCGCAAATTAATAAGCTTTATTACATTTGACCTCTTGTATTTATTATTATTTATTATAGTAATAATGTCTAGTCATCATTTATAGGAAATTTAATGTAGATAAATAATGTAGAAGTAACCAAAGTGCGATTATTAATGGTTTTCAATAAACATGCAAAAAAAACTGAAGAAAGGGACCTTTTCCCCTCTCCCCTATATCCGACTCAGGTCCCCCTTTTGGAACTCTTAGTATGTTCATCTGGGCACCTTATACACTAACTGTATCAACTTTCAAAACTACACTCATTCATAGATTTTCACGTTAATTTAAACGGGGTAGGGTAGTAAGAATGTACTTAAATAGTCATTATAATTTCTAGAAATCATTACTTACCAACATGTTGAACGTTTGTATAAACATCTCATACCAAACTAAGAAAGTGGCAATAAAATCCGATTTAGGATCCCCTAGCAATAGTTTCACCTCCGGTGACAATTTCAAACACCTTCAGCTGCAGGTACTAAACAATAAATAATTCAATCATGGTAAAAAAATATGCTTGTGGTACTTTATATTTCTTTTATTTACTTGCCCAGTTATTCTGCTATCCGTGTGGTGACGGAGAAAGAATACAAATATCACCACCCCGTCTCATCCAAAGGATGTGTGCGTAAAGGTGATTTTCCACCAGAGGGGCGAGACGAGACGAGGCGAGAACAGAATTGAAATCGCACTGACCCTTTTCCACTAAAAATTGCCATCGCGAGAGGATTGAAAATTTGTTATACAAATTTCAAGTCTCTCCTCGCCTCGCCTCGCCTAGCCACTCTGGTGGAAAATCACCTTGAAGGTGATTTATACTCTATATCGGAATCAATACGGTTCATTTTTGCACAAACAAATATTTCAATTCACGCCTCGCATATTCTCTTCAATCCACACTGTTTCCACCAAAGATACGCTGGGAGAGGATTGAAAATTTGCCATACAAATTTCAATTCTCTCCTCGCCTCGCCTCGTCTCGCCCTTCTGGTGGAAAATCACATTAAGAGGTGACTAACGGAAAATACTCAGGCGATATCAATGCGAGAGAAAGAAAACTCGGAAATAAAACCCAGCAACAACCTAGCGTGGAATCTGACTAGCGTGGAAATAGTAAGCCAAAGCCTCAGAAAAGTGGTGGGAGAAGCCTATGTACTACAGTGGACTACGATAAGTAAATTAAGTAATTGATTGACTATATTCCTTGATACACACATCCCTGTCCATCACTCTGCAACAGTTAGGTACTTACCTCTTAAATTCATTTACATACAGAGAAGAACACGTATCTATAATAGACACATTAAAAAGCCAGCATTTTAAGACAACGTGGTAACATTTCCATATGCTAAATTTTTATATTACAGACGCAGTATGAATCACGGAGCGAATTACCATGATCGGACAAATAATAAAATATTGGATTAAAAATTGACAAAATCTGTCGATCAAGAATGACATTAATCTGTGGACATCATATTGCAAGTTTGACAATGTTTCTTTTTTAAGAATTATTTTTGGCTTGGTTACAAGCCATGTCTTCATTTATATGTATCTTCATTTGTTGATGATGATGACGATGAATGATAATTGCTGCCTCAGTAAAGTTGTGGGGACTATACTAACAATCCCCAGGGAGATTTGAATCGAACACGAAAAGTCACAATTCACGGTAATATGCCACTTTCCTACACTTGTGTGCGTTGTCCAAGATGTTATTTGTAAATTCCACCATTTTTATATACATAAAAACTAGAATTCACACCATTTCAGGAACCCGCCAAAACTCCAGATTGACATTGGCAGAATTCTCAAAATCGGCATTGTTGCCATACGCAATAGAATTATTATCATCATCATTATGTGTCCCTGTCGTAACCAAGCCATTTACCTCGAAGTCTCTACACATACTTATAAATGTGGACTGTAGACTACCCACAGGATAAATTATAATCTACCTACCTATTAACTATTGTGCACATTGAAAAATAACTTTGATGAACATTGGAGCACCACTGCGGTGCAGTGCGAGCGCTGCCGCACATCCTGTAAATCGTAATGACGTTTGGCAAGATTATGTACAAATTATTGAAAAAGAAATCAACTTAGCTCATTAGCCCAAACCAGACGTCTACAGGCGTACATGACGCAGCGCAGACCCTAAGTGGTCCAAAAATATCGGACAGTGTTGTTTAGCCTGTCAAGTGAGTAAATAATAGACACAATAGGTAAACAATAGACTCGCGGTGCGATCGCACCGCTTGGGATCTTAGACTTTAGTATCATGAATTAATATTCTAGTTAGGAGGTAAGATGGGTAATAAATCCATTATGTTTTCATTTATTTAATTAAAACAAATCAAACAAGGTAAACTAAGGATAAAGTAGAATTTATTATTGACCTCAATAAGAAACAACCATTATGTTCTAGATTGAATAAAAATTTGACTTTGACTTTGACTTTGACAAACATTTATACAACCTTAGTTTAAATACAAACTTTTATTTATTAATTTAAGCATACAACCACCCATTTTACTTCGTAGCAGTCGGGTAAAAATAACAGTATTTATTATACACCAAGATTTCCAAAAAATGCTATTGTTTTTATTAAACCTAGAGCTAATAATATATTGCCCAATGATGTCGTAAGGCTCGTTGCTTTATTTTCTTTTGTTTTGTTGCTTCCAACAGTTTCAACCTGGGAATAAAGATTGTTACAGCTATAGTCTATTGTGTTTTACACAGCTCATAAAACATAAAACACTAAGTGTATAGAAATTCATCATCACCATCTGAAAATGAACGTAAGACCTCATATAATTATGTATATGACATCACAAATAAAACGCAGGAGAGTCGCCCTCACCGATGAAAGCGACTGTAGCCTTGCTTTACAGCAACCGCTTTGAGTAAATAAATGTTAATTTATTCGCACTAAATAGGTACCTACGGTACAGTATCTTGATGATACTAAGATGTACAGTTTGTAGTTTAGCAAATATCTAGACGTGTCACTGCCTCCGGGGCCCGGTAGGAGAAGGAGACCCGAGGCATGTTGGTTTCACGTCGTAAAGGTTGACTGACAAGCATATACTCATATACATAGCATATATAGCATATACTCTGACCGCGGGAATATAAAGAAGAAAAGCCGGGGAATGGTTGGTGTACAATATAGAGTTATCTATCTATCTAAAAGGCTAAAAATGGTTTCTGAGCTCTAAGATGAAGGTTTTGGGTGCAGTTTTAATCGTTTATTATAGAGATACCGATAAACAGATTCAGACCTTGACAAACGAAGTACTCAAAATGATCTTAATGCCTTTATTTTCTCCCTTTCTGTTGACTGTTTTCATATTTTGCAGCAAGCAGTTTGATTTGCTCTCAATAATATAATTTAAAACAATAAGCAGTTTGATTTGATCTTAATACCTTGGTTTTAAGATAATTTTGAGACTTTGTAGCCAAAATCGTTCTGATCCTGACTGTACAGTTACTCACCGATATATCCGTTAGATTGTCACAAATCTTTGCTTGATCAGAAAAGTATTCAATTGTTGTATCATCACACTTAGTTAACACATTCTTCAGTACACAGTCGTTAAACGTATTTTCATAGGTACACGAAGACTTCTGCAAATATTAAAATAATGTTTCATCAGAATAGCATCGAGATATATGAAGCGCCCTAAAAAGTTGGTAATGCGATTGTAGAATAGAAGGATCAGTGTATGGGATTGAAACATATTTTGACACTCATTACAGTTGTAAACGTATGTCAATCTCAATCCCATAATTATACTTAGTCTTAGCCATAAATATTGTCACGATGAATTTTTTTTTAATGAAAATAATATTCATTACTTTTACAGTTACTTTACTACATAAAAATAAAACAATTAAAAACATAAAAGCTTATTCGATGTTTTTGGCTGCAATACAGTCCTTTAAACGTTGAGGCCAATTATCAATAGAAACATGCACTCGTTCCATGGGAAAATTCTTCACTGCCAATCGTATGGATTATTTTAGGGACTCCAAATTATCGTGGCGTTTAGAGCAAGCCGTACTCTCTAAAACTGACTATAAATCATAATCCAGCGGATTAAGATCAGGACTAAACGACGGCCGGTCTTCAGCTCTAGTGAAGTCCAAATCGTTCACTTCCAACCAAGACTGCGTGGACCGAGCTTTATGACCCGGCGCCGGCGCCGAGTTTTGTTGGAAGGACCATACTTGGTTAGTGAACAGGATGTTGTTAAGGGGCTTAACTACCTTCTCAAGAATGGTATCTTGATACACTTGTGCCGATGTTTTGATACCTTTTTCACAAAAATATGGCACAGTCACTCCTTAATAGCTAACACCCGACGAAACCATCACTTAAGTCGGATAACGCCCACGTTGCACTCTGTCGACTAATTGGAAAGCTTCGTTAGAGATTTGAGCACAAATACGGTCTTTTTTTTGTTAAAATGTTGCTCAATTGTAAAGATTTTCTCATCCGTAAACAAAATTTTTCTGTGATCTGCCTTTGCGTACCGCTTCAGTAGTTGTTTGGATTTTACCACTCTATTCTTTTTAAAATTATCAGTTAAAAAATTACCAGTGCTCCTCTTATAAGCTGCAAGTCCTAAGTCATCTTTTAAAATACGCGACATGGTTCTGGGTGCTATCTTCATCTCCCGAGATAAAATCTTTTGCTTTCGGATAGGATTTCTTCGAATTCTTTCCCTTACACCTTTGACCACCCTTTTCGTACGAACACTACATGGACGGTCAGATCTTTTTCTGTCACAAACAAAGGAGGTCTCATTGTATCTATTTATAACCCGGTTCATAAACATTTGACTGAAAAGCGTGAAATACCAAGCGTATGGAGAGTTTTAAAAATTGCATTTGGCTGCATACCAACTTTGTGTAATTCAATCACAACGATTCGGTTCCCTTTATCACCCCACTCAATTTTAATATCGCAAAATATTGTAGAATTTAGTGGCGCCAAAATTAGAAAACCCAAAGAGTAATCGTATAAAAATGACAGATACCAAATTCAAATGTAATATCTCTATTATTTTTAATTGTAACAGTATTAATGGCCAGACTGTGTATTGACGGGCATTTTCAAAAAGTACCTAAGTATATCTAAAAGGAACAAAACCTTTGTTTTATTCCATTGCAATCTACAAACGTATTGACACTCATCTAGATGAGGTGGTTACGTTTTAATAATATTGTTATGTCAATATACTTCCTAACAAACATTGTGGCACCCAATGGCGTTTGAGAAAAGAGAGGTAGCCAAACGCCGATTGGCGTGAATTCGCTTGGTTCGAGTTATGTTTGGTTCGAGGTATACTCGGTATACCTAGTATTAAGTATGCGAACCATTTATAACTTTTCCTTGTAGTACGAGTATGATACTATACTTACAGTTGGATCGGACGGCCAGTATTTTTCAAAAAATAACTGCCGACTAAGATATGAGAGCGATGCAGGCCCTGAAGCCGTTTCGTTTTGGGCTGTGATATTATCGCCGTGATATTTTTGCTTGCATTCGTTCAGTGCGGTTATATTCACGCAAGTTTCATGCAGAACAGCATCTATAAAAAAAAGGTGCGCAAAAGTACGAAGTTTAAAGAACCGAAACTAGACTATGGAGCGGTTAAATGTTAAATGTAAACGAGGAATATTTTCTACAGAAATCAAAATACAGTTTTTTTATGTGCGGGAAATCCCTGTCCTGCGCCCTCCGACGCGGTGACGCCCGAGCCGACTACGAACCCCTGCCCGCGTTCGCGTTCGCGATGTGCGCGTGTCTGTCTCGCTCATCGCGCCAATCAAAATATAATCGAGGCTTTTCAACGACAGAGGGCTTACATGATAATTCGACCAAGCTAAGCACCATTTCAGAGCCATTCGTATAAACCTGTCAGTTTATCGCAATAACCCACACACTAACAGTTGTGTTAACGATTTTGGACTGACGACTAATACGATCCGATATTGTGTGGCTGCCGAATGATTCTGGACAGTCCAAAGGCCGGACAGTCCTAGGCCGTGAGGGCGAACAAGCACACATTAGCAGGCAGTCGGTCGGCGGCCTGTCGACCGAAGTCTGGTGTCAGCATTTTTTCACGCAATAACCTCAGAACAAAATAATGTTATTCTTTAAGTCTGAGGTAATAACATTATGAAGACATGTATTTCACTAGTTTTTACTAAAATTTTATTAATTTTATTTACGTAATTGTCTAATTTTCTTATAAACATAGTCCATAAGATCCAAAATAGCTAACACCTGTTTCTTGCAATGATTTTTACGTAATAATATAAAAATAACGTAGTGCAAGCGATTTTTGATCTTATCGACATCACGAAGCATCGAGTTCTTTTTCTAATATTCGTGATCAGCGGCATTAATGTACGCGAAAAAAACGTGTAATCAAGAAAATGTCAATAAGGTCAAAAATCGCTTGAATTGTTTTTTAGTCTCTGTGTAGCTGGTATCAGACTATTGCCGGCAGGCGATCGTACGGCGGAAAACTGACGTCTCACAAGTGTGTGGTCGCAAACCTGACAACAGAGAATTGCCGGCAAGCCAAAATCCCTTTAATGTGTGAGTGCTATCGGCTTAGATGCAGGCGGACTGCAGGCGCACTGTTAGTGAGTGGGCGCCTTAAGATTAAAAATATAATTTTAAATCTTTACGTTTGAAATCTTTATGTGTCACAGCGGCTTCCATGCGTCTGATGAATTGCGTATTCACTTGTGAACTTAAATTCTTCTTATTATAATTCCATACGTCATTAGTCAGGTTTGCCTTGAAAACATTCATTACTTTGTAGAAATCGTCTATAACTTTACAAGTCCTGCAAAAAAAAAACTTTGTAATGTCTATATAAATATAATGTTTGTTAAATTGTGGATTAGGATGAACTTGGGTTTGAACTTAGTAATACTCGTAGTAGTGTGGTAACTTAGGTTAAGATTAACTTGATTAGGTTTAACAGACAGCATAACTCGCAGCTTAAGGGTGTACACTAGGGATGTTATGGATATGATATTTCGGATCTGGATACGAATATGGATATAGGAATAAAATTATATCGGTTTCGGACACAGTTACGGATATGTAATTATTTCGGATTATCCGTTAGTTTCGGATAGTTTCAGTTACGGATAAAGTACTGCCAACCTCTAAGAAGTCTAAGATGATGACGAGGTAGAGCAATGCTGCCTACATTACACTTTGAAACCCCGCACGGCACGGCCCACACCTTCCACAAAACTAAATGCCAAGTTTTGTTATGTTCGGCCACCAATCTATTCATTTGTTTTTGTTTGGCACTACTATAATCCCATGTACCTACTATTATTTATTAAAGAATCAGTTATTGATAATGATAACTGTTTTCGACACTCTTGTAATGGTGGCGGGTGTTGGTGGTTTTGTTGCTTATTTTGTACCAGCAATAAGTCTTCTTTGTACTTACAAGTTTCAGTGAGATAGTGACACCTCCTAGTTATGAAAGAGGTGTATAGTATGATTCCGAAGGTGATTTCCTACGACAGCTGCAGACGCACGCAGCAGATACACATAATTCATTGCTGGTTCTCAATGTTGGAGAGGGGCGTGCAGTACACTGATCTGGTGAAGCAGGCGAGAGGCCTCATTGATATGAGGGCCCTCGACGTGGCGTGGACCCTCCGAGTGATGCACACTCGTACGGTTGCCCGGCTCATCCACGTCCCTGGCGCTTCGAGCGGTCCTAAGGCTGATGAAATAGCGTCTAGGCTGAGGAAGACGCCGGGCGCAGCCGACTTTCGGGTGTCCAGGCCCACCAAGTGTGCAGAATTGCACATTTCGGACCTGGACCACTCCATAACGGCCGAAGAGATTCGGGCCACCGTGGCGGTGGCCGGGGGCAGCCCCCTGGAGGCGGTTAAGGTTGAAGTAATACGCTACTCCACGGACAGGGGCAGCAGTTGTCGGCTGCCCCATCACAGCAGCTGCAAAGGCTGCCAAGAAGTGGATCCTCGCGGTAGGTGGCGTTGTGGGGGTGCAGGCACGCTTCCTACTGGCTCGACCGGCCAGGTGCTTTAGGCGCCTATCGGTCAGCCACGTAGGGGTGCAATGCACGGCGGAGGTGACGGTCGGTGACCGTTGCTTCCGCTGTGGCCAACCTGGTCATAGGGCCAGTAGTTGCGAAGCTCCGCCGCACTGTTTCAGGTGTCCGGCGGAAGGCAAGCCGGCCGATCATAGGGTTGGCAGCAAGGCCTGCACCTGCGGGAAGCCGAGGCCGCGAGGCGGGCGTTCCGCTACTGGTTCGGGGCGGGAGATGGTTCCATAATTCATCTCCAGCTCCGCATCCTGCTCTCAACTCTTGAACACACGCTCACCGAGTGTCCGGCTTGGGAGACGCTGAGGAAGGAGCTTGTGGCGGCCCTGGGGGTTGAGAGTGCTCACGCTCGTCACCCAGCTCGCGGCGATGGTCCGCTGCGCGGATGCGTGGGCGGCCAGCGCCTCCTGCTGTGAGCAGGTCATGCTCGTGAATGAGACAGAAGAGCGGGCGCGGCGCGATGAACGAGACAGACTCGCGGCTCGCCCACGTTCGTAGGTGGCTCGGGCGTTGGAGGGTGCAGACCGACCTCCGCTCCCCATGAACGCGGGCCTGAGGGTGATGGGTGGAGCCGCCCGTCACCCTAGCAGAACTATGCGGGACTATGTGCACCTCCCCCTACCGAGGGCGAGTCGGTGACCGCGTGGTACCCCATACCGAGGAGCGGATTCTCAATGGACCCCTTTATCCATTAGAAGTTCAATAAGTAAATGTATGCGCTATAGCTACTGCATGCGTCGGCAGTATTTATGGTCAGCTTCGGAGCACTATAACATCCCTAGTGTATACCTCGTACCAAACTAATGGCGGCTCAGAAGTTTGTACGAGTGCGGGTTAAACCAATGGCGCTTGAGAAACGACAGCGAGTCAAATACCGATTGGCCTGAAGACCTTGTCAGTATCCTTGAGGTATAAGCCGATTGCTGTGCAACTCTCTAAGGGTCAATCCGCGGAGCAGCGGCGGGCCAGACTTTTGTACTAGAAATGAACGCGAGTAGGGCCAGGCATGGTTCACTCCGCGCAGTACATCCATTATATACCTACAGCGAAGTATCCGGCCGACCGGATTAAAATTAGTCGAGTGTCACGCGCGCGCTTGTGTGAACGCTTGAGGTATTATTATGGTATATGCTCGCGCTCGGCTAGGATTTTATAAAAACATTATTTTTTTCTCTCTTGATCGTGCCTACTTAAAGCAGGTAACTAGGTACCTAAGAATGGACAAGAAAAGAAAATATGACAGACGATATTGTGTGGCGTTCAGCTGTTTGAATTCGAATAGAAATATACCGGATTTATCTTTTTTGTCGCTTCCCATAGATACTGAAAGGTAAGTTTGCAAAATTAAAAAATCTTAAAATTTTAAGGTACCTACCTACCCATAACCCAACCTACCATTACTACTGCTCAGAATGCGTATCTAGACTAAAACTACTTATTTTATAGGTAGACCACGAAGTAGGTAGGTAGTAGGTACCTAGCCAGCTAGATTTTTGAATTGGGAAGGTTATTGGGTCGGACCGATCGGGGTCAACGTACTCCGCCGTCACCCGCCTCGCCGTATTTTTCTAGTTTCGAGTGTCCTTGACGTGCATCGCGCGATGACTATAGGTAGGTAGGTACCACTGACGATACCTACCCTACGTAGTTTCGGCAGTTCCAAGTTCCTTCTTTTTAAACGACTTGTCATTTTTCACATAAGTAGAAAAATAGTAACATGTACATAACTGGACTGGTAATCAAATATTTAGTCCTTCACAAGAAGGCAACCCTAACAGAGCGTAAGAAGAGATAAGAGGTACGCGATAGAAAGAGACGCAAGTTGTAGGTGAATAAAATTATTGGTACTTAATGTTGTGCGAGCTGAATTCCACCGTATTGCGTGGAAGCAAGACTGGAATTAATTAAATCTTCTTGCGCAGTGATTCTTCTGTACGTTAGTTCTATTCATTATTCTGTGGCAGGGCCCTGTTTCTGATATTATCGGCAAAGCCACTGTGGTACCACAGACACTGTAACCAATGCCATTCAACGTAAGACTTTACTTTTGTACTGTTACAGTCTAAAATTAAATGACAATCTTGTAGAGTGAAGGCAAAACGTCATAAACTCTTTCTCTTTTTAATTTGGATTTTAATTTTATAGCAATAAAGTCTAAAATTTAATAACATCTTATGCAATGTCAGCGGTATGACAGTGGTGTTGTTATGTCATAAAATTAGCAGAGGGGGCCAGGTCATTCGACTTGTTCTATCGATTTGGATAGTTTTATTTTAGCCCAAGTACAAATTTTAAAGTAAAAAAATATGCTTTAATGACTTACCTATTTTCCCCTATAGCATTATACACATCATTGTAACATTGGTTTAGCTGTTTGTCCTTAAAATAAAAAGAAATGTTTGTTATTTTTCCTACAAATAAATAATTTTTCAGTTTTATTTTGGTAAGGGTAAAATTTTGGTTTTTTTACACCACTGAGGTGGCAAATAAGCACACGGCCCACCTGATGGAAAGTGGTTACCGTGGCCTATGGACGTGTGCAACACCAGGGGAGTCACACTCGTGCTGCCGACCCTATGTACAAAGAGTTTCTATGCCGTCAGTGTAGAAGACAAAGCAGGAATAGCCCTTGGTGTTCCCACTGACAGCACAAAAACTCTCCAGTGAGCTCTGGCTACCCTACTCACTGCCGGGAACACAACATGAGGTTATTATGGCCGCGATATTCTGTAGGGCGGAGGTACTTCCCCAGTCGGACTGCTCAATTGGACGGATATACCTTCGTGTCCTACGTACGCTGTTGTGTTAATTTTACTCGTATAGGTACCCCATAGGACTGGAGAGTGATTAATCTCCAATTCTATGATCCAGTATTGATAGCATCAATACCAAAATGAACCCACGTGTGCCTTGTTCACGTCTCATAAGTAACTTGAAAATGGTGAAGTCATTCGTAGAAGCTTCTTACAAAAACAACAACTTCAAATCACCCCTGAACCTTTTTCCAATTCAGTTGGGGTGAAGCGACTGCCATCTGACATCCGCCACCAATTGGCGATGTTGAAGTTTTGCCTTACAATGACAACAACTTACGAAATAAAAAAATAAAAAAAATGTGCAGAAAGTTGAAATATTTCAGAGGACTTCAGTATTCCATGATTGCGGTGTTGTGGACAAGAGCTGGTCTATAAAAGTCTGGCCAGCGAAAGATTGTTCAGAAAAACGGCGGTAAATTTGAAAAATTAACAGGTTGCAACACTTGTAGTTGAATTTTGTATTTGTTTATTTTCTGAACAATATTACATTGTATTGAAAATATAATGGAGCTTATTCTAAGTTTAGTAGTAGCTACAATACTCTTTATATTCATATTTTAGCACAAAACACCAAATTACAATTTATGTCAAGATATATAAATAAGAAAATGGGAATTAACGCGATCATGGTATAGGTACTGACATACCTTTGATTGCCTGACGTTTCTTCCTTCCTTTCTTCCTATACCATGATCGCGTTAATTCCCGTTTTTTTATTTATATATCATGGAACGCGAGAGTTTAAAATTTAGTTTATGTCAAGATACCAATTAAATTGAAAAATATAGAATATAATACAAATATCCAAACATACATTAAATAAGACCACAAATTATAAGAAATTGAAACAAATTGAAAACGAATGTCCATGCATGCACTTATCATACATCGACAAAATGTAGTTGATACTAGTATTTGATTTTTATTTGTTTTATTTATTAGGGACGCATACAAACCGGCCTGCGCGGTACTTATGACATAATATGTTTAGTGTATTAATGGTACAAATTTCTAGAAAATAAAGAAAAAAAGCATGTGTTTATTATGCAGCAAAAATAACTGAAAAAAATGGACATGTTTGTGCTCTACAATACAAATATTTTCTTTTTTAGTTATTCATGAGTAATAAATTAGGTATGCGGTCTTTATAAAGTTATATGAACATCAGATTCAATACCAATTTTTGAAAAATAAGTATCGGCCGTTATAAAATATAGAATTTTTGAAAAGGAAATATTTTTTGCCATATAAAATTTTTGATATTCTGATTTATTAATCTTTCGTTGGCCAGAGTCTATTAATATAATTAATTATAATTATACTTACATCGGCCAGTTTAGGAACAAATGGTGCTGCTGTATGTGGTGTAGCTGTAAAAAATAGGTACCTACAATAATATCTACTATAATATATTTGTCTATCAATCTATCTTTAATCTAGGTAAAATTATAAAGCTGGAAAGTTTGTTTGTTTAGTTGAAGCGCTAATCTCATAAACTACGGGTTCGAAAGGATTTTTTTTGTGTTGAATAGTCCATTTCTTAAGGAATACATATAATTATACTCGAAGAAAGGAAAAAAATACAGGGTTTCGAGGTATGTCATGGGATATTTTATGGACCAAGTGATAAATTGGGCATTATGTATAATGTCCGGGCATTATGATGATAAATATGAAAGTTTAAATAATCAGACTCAGGTTCACGACGGCTGAACTACGGTTAATGTATGGATATGTGGCTTTGAAAAAAACCTAAACCTATATCTATACATGTCGAGGCGCGCAGTGACCACCTCTCATATTTATTATAATGCCCGGGCACTATCATTCAATGGACTACCGCGACAAGGATCATTTTCAAGGCCCGAATTGACCCAGGGCAAGGAAATACCCTTGTTCTGGGTCAAGGCCCACGCAGGGGCAATGAGCGAGCGGATCAGCTCGGCAAAGAGGAGGCTCTGCGGTCGAAGATAGCGCCACATTACAGCCTGTGTCCAGTCTCATTCGTGAAGCGGAGTCTGCGTCAGACCTCGCTTCACGAATGGAACGAAAGGTACAGCGTTTCTGTCCTTGCGCTCTGGATGCATATAGGATCGTTCGGAAGATGGAAATCGCCGATAGCACGACCCAGCTCCTTACAGGACATGGTGGGTTCTCCGAATACTTGAATTGTTTCAAGTGTAAGGGGGACCCATCACGCGCCTGCGAGCCGGGCGACTTAGTTGTCCACTACCGGATGCACGCTAGGAATGGACACAGGAACAGAGAATAAATATTGATATAAATGTAAAAAAATACCCATTATAATAGCCGAGGAATATGGACAACATTTTCTGGAATATTGTGAAAAAATCATAAAAGTAGTAATAGGAAGAAACAGCAAGATTAAAACTTATGTTAAATATACATACATACTTACAAATAATCACGCCTTTATCCCCGGAGGGTTAGGTAGAAGTGAATTAACACCCACATTTCACCAATCTGTATTCGGTCCCACGTAATAGGAAGTGAGCCTATTGCCGTATTCCAGGCACTATTGTTGACTCGAGCCATGCATCTGAGGCTGAGCCTGGGCTGTACGTTAAAATGAATCAGAACTATCCCTTAGTCGCCTTGTACGACACCACATAGGAAAAGAAGGGGTGGCCTAAATTCTACTCTGCCGGGAACCACGCGGCTATTAAATATAAACAGGAAATATATGTATGAAAACAACCCCGCATTCCCAAAGTATAAAGGCAGAGCGTGAAAGAAAGAAAGGTATAAAAGCGTGAAATTGTATGCTACTAGGGGACGGAATGAATGCGTGATTATTATTATTAAGGTAATAGCTGTTGCCCGCGGCTCCGCCCGCGTGGATGTCGGTTATCGCTCAGTGTTGACGTAACGCTATTTTTCTAAAATAAAAGTAGCCTAAGTTACTCCTTATTACATCAGCTACCTGTCAATAAAATTTCTATCAAAATCGATCGAACCATTTCAGAGATTAGCCGGAACCAACAGACAGACAGACAGACAGTCAAAAATTGTAAAAAATGTTATTTTGGTGGTAAAAAACGGTTACTTCAATATTACAAACAGACGCTCTAATTTTATTTATATGTATATATTTATGTATTATATGTATAGATTTAAACAGTGTGAAACCTGAGAGGTTTTAAAGAATTCAACAGACTAGGGAATACAATGTGAGGTTCGAAAAGGGTGGAAGGTCGATGTAAAAAAAAAAATAGCCCACTGCAGTCCACTGCTGGACATGGCCTATAATAATGCCAAATTAATCACTTGGCCCATAACATATATATGTATACATATACACGCATAATTTCCCAAAGGCTGTATCAAATTAGATATAATTTTAATGTGTTCGTTGTCATCAGGATTGGTCTGAAAATTTGTCTAATTTTTTTAGCTCAGCTAAGGCTACATTACCTAGATCAAGGCTTAATTTGGTATTTTTTTACAGAATTGACCCTCTTTTGATTGAAATCGTGATCATTTTTGACATTTCATTTAAATTTAACAAATCACGACTAAATTTTGCGTTAGATTTTTTACCTAAAGGGCCTATTACACTACCCAATTTTTAGGGACCCTAACCCTAACTAAGGGTGGTGTAATAAGAGTTAGAAAAGTTAGGGTCCCTAACTAGGGCGACCGGTCGGGCCCGGCAGCATTGCTCCCTGACCAGGGCGGTCGAGTAGTGTAATAATACTTAGGGTAGTTAGGGAACTCAGTCGTCGCGCGGCTAGCGTGGAGAGTACATTATTATATGAGCTGGTGATTCTACCCACGCAAAAAATAAAACAGACACCCGCCGCCATTTGCATTAGACGCCATGTGTTCTTATAAAGAAAAAGAAGTGTTATTAAACATCATACAGATGTACAAAGATATGCCGTACCTTTGGAAAAAAGACCACAGAGATTACATGAACAAAGACGTTAGAGATGAGAGATTCAGAGTTTTGCTGGAAATCTACAAGAATTTTTATGCAAATGCAACAATGAAAACGATAAAGAAAAAAATTGAAAATATGCGCACAAATTATGCCAAAGAATTGAAAAAGGTATGTGTTTATTATGCAACTATAAGTCCCACGAGTGTGGCTTTAATTACCCTTCATAACATTAATTACGATTCATAAATACCTAATTTGAATTATTGTTTATTAGGTATGTATTTGGCCTCATCAGCCTCCGTGGCGTAGCGGTAGTGAACGCGGCCGCTGCGCAGGAGGCGCGGGTTCGATCCCCGCTCATTGCAAATATTTGTAGACTGTACACAGAGAGTGAGGGAGCCGGTATTCAGTGCAGTGTAATAAATCGACGCCATTGCAAGTGGCCACGCCTTCCCTACCGGGCCCTGAATACCGTGTAGTGTAATATAGCCTTAACCTAATCAACATGAGTGGAGCCGCGAACAACTACAAGTTTTACGAATAAAATGTTATACTAAAGTAGAAGTTTGAACCTATTGACAAGGATAACATAAGTATAAATTAATGGACCATTATGTATCCTGTTGACGTTGAAATTGCATAATACAACAATATTCAATATATTAGAAACAGATTCACCAATTATCCTGTACCTACTTGGACTGGACCTAGCCAGGAGAGCTTTCCGGGTTTTTCTACTCAAATTTCAATCCGAAATTCAAAATAGGAGAAATTCAAATACGAAATTCATAAGAGACTTACGATTAGGAAATCGCGGATACGTTAACCCACTTTTATCTGTTGCTGTTGGAGTTAGAGGGAATGCTAGTTATTTCGATTACTAATACCACAGATTAAATTAGATAAATTCTTATACGGATGCCCAATCAGGAACAAAAAATGGTTACACTCGTAACTTCAATAAGGAAGCAGGCAGTTTTTGAAGTGAAAACTTCTATAGCGGCGTTGGATGGGTAAAAATTGTTAAACTTGCGTCAGGATCGTTTGACCTTTGAACCGTAACCGACGACTGACGTCATACAACATTAGCTAAAGAGAAAGACTGTCTATTTTGCAAGATACAATAAATAGCATCGTGGCTTAACGGTTAGCAGTTCGACTATAAGTACTTATGGTTTCAGATATTACCAGGTTCAAACCTGGGCTTCTGGCACTTTTTGTGATTATTTTTCTTTTTGTATTTTATTACTTTTGAGATATATTTTTTTGTAATTTATTACTTTTTGTGTTTTTTTTTCTTTTTGTAATTTATTACTTTTGTGATTGATTGTTTTTTCTTTTTGTAATTTATTAATTTCTTCTGACAGAAAATTAGTGATAGGTTCTATGATTGGCGCTATATTATGGGTATGGTATGGAATGGTATGGTATGGTGTGGTATGTTCTTTTTATCTTTTTCTATGTATATAACGAAGAAAGAGAGAAAGAAAAAGTTTTCACTTCTGCCGGCACTCCCAGAGTGCAACCCGTCTTTTTTTTTTTTGTTCAGGAGTTACCTATAACTAGATGGCAACATTGCTTTGGCAAATTTTTTATAATTTTTAGTATTATAATTAACTTATCAAAAATAAAACATACCCAAAACACATCATTGAGGATGACTGAATAAAACTATAAATATTCTAATCTATATTGATTCTGGCAAATTCTGCAGTAATTGTAAAACTGACAGACATAATGCCCTAGACCCTCGATCAACTTCAAGTTTTATAGAGTGGCTTTTGCGGAAATCCACCACAACTTCGCCTTGTCATGTGTCAGAAAGACAAACTGTCAAATGATAAACAAATATCGATAACGGAGCCAAAGGAAATTTAGAGGTTCACAAAGGCAGTACGAAGGACCGAGTTTGAGTAAAATAAACAAACATATATATGTATAACAAAAATAAAATAGTACAAGAAACTACAGACGGTTCTACAGTTTTGGCCAGTTTTTTCAATGCCCTAGATCGCTAGATGGCACAAAAAAATAGCACGATTGTTACAATACTTTATTTATTACATTACCAATGAGTTTTTCATGTTTACATGCTTACATTATGGTGTGTATAAGTTCTGAAATAATTTACGTGATTCTAAGTCAGCAAATAAGCGTTTTAACTTTTTTAGTGCCATCTATTTATTGTTGGGTATTACTAAAGATATTTTCTTCGCATTGGTACCCCATGCTAATACTTATATTTAGAAAAACACGTTTCCTTTAAAAAAATAGGAAACATAGCACGCAGTAAAATCGGCACCAATGTCTTTTCAGGGCTGAATTAGATAAAACTACAGATTGACATAGCTCGCAGAGCGATGGTATGGCCCAGCAGTAGGACTAGATATAGAAATCCATACTAATATTATAAATGCGAAAGTAACTCTGTCTGTCTGTCTGTATGTTACGCTTTCACTCCTAAACCACTGAACCGATTTTGATGAAATTTGGTATAGGGGTAGATTAGATCTTGAGGAAGGACATAGGCTATGTTTGGTCGCGATAACCGACATTCACGCGGGCGGAGCCACGGGCGAAAGCTAGTATACTATATACGTAAAGCACATATATTCACGACAGCAAATCCTCGAAGGGACTCTCGCCAACTATCATTTTCGGTCCCACGGGCACTCTGTCACCGGTCCCTATCCCTTAGTCGCCTATTAAAACACCCATGGAAAGAGACAGAATGGCCTCATTTACATCACCTTCTGTTGTTTCACCCGCTCTCCTACATCGTCATTTTATGATATTCAATTTTTTTTATATATAGAGTACAAGTTAATTCGACTTCCCCTCGCCTGATGGTAAGCTGAAGGCAAAGTCTCAGAAAAGAGGGTCACCATTACATACATGTACCATGTTAACAATTGTGGCGTAGTCGACTTGACGGCCTCATCAAAAGAGGATTGTCGTCGCAGAACCGCGTGACACCCACCGGTTCCACTAGTGCTGCGTCCACAATCCCCCCTGCCAGGCTATGCACTAGCTGACCCCTGAACGCAATCTAATAATGTAATCGAGTTTGGATTACTATGGAGGGATTTACGCAAACGTGCACGGTGGCATCCACCCGGCCGAAATTTGTGACAAATTTGTGCCATCAAATTTCTACCACCAGTTATCGGGAGCGACTACAGTACAACCTCGAAAACTAAGCCCCCGCCAGAGCCTCATACGTCAATCAGCAGCTATACAGGCCTACTGCTGATGTCATCTTGGGCCCTGAAGATCTTGGTGGGCCCCAAATCCCCCGTACACCCTACAAACTACAGAAAAACAAGATTCAAGATTCAAGATTCATTTATATGCATAAACATGGATTACATGGAACTTGTTACAATATAAATTGTCGTTTGTTACGGTGCCAACATGTTTTGCCCAGACAGGCGTACTAAAAACATTGATAGTTGTAAAAAATATCCATAGAAAATACTAATATTATAAATGCGAAAGTAACTCTGTCTGTCTCTCCGTCTGTCTGTATGTTACGCTTTCACGCCTAAACCATTGAACCGATTTTGATGAAATTTGACATAGGGGTAGATAAGACCTCGAGAAAGGACATAGGCTTGTGTTGTTTGGTCGCGATAACCGACAACCACGCGGGCGGAGCCGCGGGCAAAATCTAGTTTTAAATAAATTATAAGTTACCTATGTTATGTCTCAATTAGGAACATTGAATATCAAATCACAAAACCATTAAACATAGTCAACAGCATAAATTTTTTTTTTTAATATGTCATAAAAATTAAAAATGTCAAGTTCCCAAAAAAATGTACAAATATTCTATAGTATGCTCTCAGATTCCTCCAAGTATTTCGTCACCGAATAGTACGTCCTTTCAACCAGGATAGCACGATTTTTTTTTAAACATATTTACGTGACTTTCATTTCGTAAGCCCAGTGGAGGCTTATTGTATATATTAGGACCCATGCAGAAGACACTTTTATAAAGTATAGCAGTTTAGAGGGTCAACAACTCACCTGAATTGATAACTGCCATCACCACCAGAAATATCACCGCCTTTTGACACATTTTCCTCGTATATAGCACTCAGCTACTCGGCTATGTGAAGATCCGCAAACTAGTGCGATATGTATGTCATACATGACCAATATATATAGAGTTTATGTTTTCCTATAATATATAAAAAGTAAAAACAATATTTTTCAACATTTTAGGGCGTATGACACAGCGTCAGCTAAACCCAAACTAAGCATCGCTTTGCATGAGTTACAGTTTAATGCCCGGTTAACATAATTCTAGTCCAGTAATTCCAGCAAATCAAACCAATCCAGTGCTGGGCTGGATTGTAGTGTTCACATTATTTCAGTGTTTTAAACACGTTTAAACTGTTAACAATCCAGTGACTGGACTGGTTTACTTGTGTCCATTCCAGTGATGGTTCACATTAATCCGGTAGTATTCCAGCACTGGATTCGCTTGCTGGACTGGAATGCTACTGGAATAATGTGAACCGGGCACGGGTACATAGATACGTAGTACCTGTAACTACTGATTCAATTAAACATTACACATGCTTCAATTAACTAACTTTTATTTATTTGTACACTTAGATGTACCCACCGTGATCAATCTACCCACATACTATATTGTCTGGTGGCACGGTAGTGCCACCGCCAAGTCGAGCAAAAAGAAAAGCGGCACGGTCGTAACATTCATTTCTCTAAGCAATTCAGCCCATTTTCGACCCCCTGTAACTTCGTCGTGAATAGAACTAGAAGCCTGAATCTTCAGTAATCAAGCAGGCATTGTGTAAATACGGTATATTTCAAACTTCATTCAATTTGAACCAGTAGTTTCAGAATTGTAAGGAGTTTCTTAATTTTGTCACTTACTGACTGAGCGATCATTAAAATTCTAAGGCATTTCTAAGCAGACATAGAAGCTTCAAATTTAGAATATAATTAGTGTTTAGTGTATGAACCAAAGAAAAACTCAAACATTTTTTAATTTCGGTGTAGTTTTCTAGATACATTAACTGCCTAGATAACTTTGTATAGTCTAGTCGACAAGTTGAAAATGGTACAAAATAGAGATACTGCTCTTAAAATGATGTGCGGTAGCTTATTGGATCCGGAACGACGCCTAGAAAAATGTGCCAAAAGCGTGTATTAGCAAATTGCAAAAGTTATAAACAATAAAGGCGCCCACTCACTAACAGTCCGCCTGCAGTCCGCCTGCAGTTCCTGATCTGTCCGGCGGCCTGCAGTCCTAAGCCGATAGCGCCCACACACTAAAGCGATTTTGGCCCGCCGGCAATTCCCTGTTGTCAGTTTTGCGACCACACACTAGCAGTTGTGAGTCGTCAGTTTTAGGTCGTACGATCGCCTGCCGGTAATGGTCTAATATCAGTTACATAGAGAGTACGAAACAGTGCAAGCGATTTTCGACCTTATTGACATTTTCTTAATTACATGTTTTTTCACATAAATAAATGCTGCTGATCACGAATATAAGAAAAAAAATCTAGATTTGTTATGATGTCAATAAGGTTGAAAATAGCTTGCACTACGTCATTCTTATATGAGTACATGCTAATCATTGTGGGAAATAGGTGTTAGCTATTTTGAACCTTATGGACTATGTGCATAAGAAATATAGACGAGTATGTACAAAAAATGAATAAAATCTTAGTAAAAACTGACACGAAACGTCGATCGACAGGCCCGTTGTGCTCGTTCGCCCTGACGGCCTGGGACTGTCCGGTTTAGAACTGTCCGGAATCGTTCGGTGGCCACACACTATCGGATCGTATTAGTCGTTAGTCCAAAATCGTTAACGAAACTATTAGTGTGTGGGTTATTGCGATTAACTGACAGATTTATATCGTCCGGCCGTCGTCCGGTAAACTGTTAGTGAGTGGGCGCCTTTAAAGGTGAAAAAAGGGCATTTCGTTTTTTGCCAATATTTCATAAGAAATTTCAAAAAAAGATTCTAAAAGAGGAGGAAATTTCCAATAAAGAGCTCCTAACTCCCTCTCCTTATTTATAATTTAAATTTAACGCTGAAAATAGATGTGCACGCGACATTTTTAGATTGCGCGCACGATGTCAAAAGCGAGTATTTTAAGGTATTGAAAAATATTTATTTTTAAATTTGAAAAAATTATGGTGTGTTCTGAACACTATAAATAATTTATTCCCGTTGGCAATTTTACTTAAAGTTAATTTTTCAACAAGTTAAACTTTGGTAACTAACAAAATTTTCTCGAACTTCCGTCTTAATTGTAAGTGAAAAAAAAGTTCAAATAATTGTTGTAAAAAAATTTCGCTTCATAGAGCCTTACATACATACTTTTCTCAAACATGCTTGGAAATGTGAACATTATTTTGACAACCTTCTTCGAGATAAATCGAAATTGCTGTACATGCGTGCAGCGGCCGGCAAAAGTTGTATGAAAATCCATATCTGTCCTGTTTTAGCTGCCAAATAAATTACTATGTAAACTCATATCTGTCGTGTAATTTAAAAATGGAACCATCTTCTACTTCGAACCATGGCAACCAAGGAGGTAACTTATCCAAGGCATTATTTAAATACAGAACTGGCTTGCAAATAGAATGCTGTTTATTAAGAAAAATAAAAAACAAATGAACATTTTGCCGAGTGAAAAATTACTGTTGTTTGTTGTTGGTCATTGATTTTAAAAAGTAGGTATCTAAAAAGTTCTGCCTAGATAACTACTACTTAGTTTTAATTTCCGGTATTGTTTGAGAAAAGCACTATACAAGCCTTGGCCACAACTGAGCGTTGCCGGACTCCGTAATGCGTGCCTCGGCTGCGCCTCGGCCCGCATACTTCACGATCGTCCGGCAACACTGCAGTTGGCGGCCGCGGCAGTAATGTACTATTATGTATTATAGTATGAGAGTAGATAAAGTAGTGTATGACACTGTACATAACTTGGTCTTATAACACTCGTGTGATACTATAAAAAAACTCGCCTGCGGGCTCGTTTTTTTAAAACACACTCATGTTATAAGAACCCTTATTATGCAACAGTATCATAAACTACTATAATTTAAAAATTAAAATAGTAGCTTATGATACTGTTGCATAATAAGGGTTCTTATAACACGAGTGTGTTTTAAAAAAACGAGCCGTGGTCGAGTTTTTTTATTGTATCACACGAGTGTTATAAGACCAAGTTATGTACAGTGTCATACACTACTTTATCTACTCTCATACTATAATACATAATCTAATTTTTTTACAAACAAAACCAAACTTTGTTTAATTTAAATGTAAAATAAAAGTTGGCACAAAGGCGCAAACGTCTATTACGCATGCGCGTTTCTTTTTTTTTCTTCCGAATCGGCCGTTTTTTTTAAAGTAGAGGTTCAGTCCAGATGTAGGTTGTATAGATGTATCGTTATGATTAAAAAGTTATTTAATGATATAGGTGTCCATACAAGACCTGTATCGTAATAAATCTTTTTTTTTTGCCTGTGCGTAATGTTTGTCATAAGAGTTTTGATTTCAATTTTATAATCTTTGTATTATAGTATCAGAGTAGATAAAATTATGTATATAGTTTTTATTCAACTTTAAAAATGGAAAATTAATACATACGCTTCACTGCTGCATGCCGTTCGCTTAAAAGAAGAAATAAAAATGGTTTATGTGTACTTAGGTTTATTTTACAATTCACACTGGCAATTTATATATTCACAAGGCCGCAGCTTTCGTTTTTAATTTTAGGTGATATTTTTTTATTATGTAAACTTGTTCCTCCTAGCAGACGACGTAACCAAATTTAATTTTATTTTTGAAATTCATTCTCCCGCCTATCTATCCGCCTAGGAAGGGAATGAAATTAATATGAGTCTTAGACCCTAGGGCGGGAAGCTACGTTTTGCACCCGGTACTTGGGTTAGATATACATAACTTTCCGAGTATGAGAAATGAAACTTTCGTGCGTAGGGTTGTAAATAACCGACCGGAAAAGAAAAAAGAAAGGCTATATAACGTAAGAAAAGCTCTTAAGACAGAGAGATGGCTACAAGAAGTATTGTTTCCGATATTTCGTATGAATATCGGTAGATGGCTCCCACCGTCACCCTAAGACGGTAGTATAGGAGAATTTGGATAGCTTCAGGTGTGGCTCGGTGGCTCAGTGGTCAGAGCATTCCCCCTGTAAGTGAAAGATCGTGGGTTCGAGTCCCACCTGAGCATTCACATTTTCCTATCTTAATCGGTTTGAAAAGTTAGCATAGTAAATGCCTCAAAATTTCATTCAATTATTTGGGCGGAGTCATCAAAAAACAATGTTTAAAAATGATTGCAACATCATTCATTGTTTCCGATATTTCGTATGAATGTCGGTAGATGGCTCCCACCGTCGCCCTAAGACGGTAGTATAGGAGAATTTGGATAGCTTCAGGTGTGGCTCGGTGGCTCAGTGGTCAGAGCATTCCCCCTGTAAGTGAAAGATCGTGGGTTCGAGTCCCACCTGGGCATTCACTTTTTCCTATCTTAATCGATTTGAAAAGTTAGCATAGTAAATGCCTCAAAATTTCATTCAAGAAATAGAAGGCACTGGAAAGGAATAAAGTAGGACTATCTACAAAAAGAAAAGAGTTCCCATAAAAATAACAATACTTATCCAAAATACCAAGTCGTGCAACTAATTATACCGTAAAAAGTTGTGTGGATCTCACTCTCATGTTCATATTCATATGGTCACCATAAGGTATTGTTAGTTTAGATAATTAATCACGTAACAACTCAAGACAGAAGGTCCCCATAAGTAGCGACTGAATAAATTAATAACCGAATTGGTATTACATGGATCTCACAACTTTTTCGGTAGAACTGAGTTTGTGAGAGAGAGAGTTCGTGATAACGTTTGACAAATATTATTATTTATATGGGCTCACACCTAGGTATTCCGAGGTTACTTAGATTCACCCAGTTAAAATATTGGAATGATAAGTACCTGCCATAACATATTATGATGTTAATAAAAATTAAGGAAAATAACATATTCGTCTATAATAGGACTTCGTGTTTAGGGTTAGCACGATATATATAGCCTATTTATTATATTTTCCTATAATAATAATTAAGGAAAAAGTGTACAATAATATTGGTTGATAATGTGTAGCAGAAAATTAATAATAAGTAGCAGATTTCAGAATCAGTTATTTGTTTTGTTTACAATTTTAAATATTCTCATTTAAAATCCGCGATTACGAATATATCGTACGCGACTCCAACCTTGTGGATGTCGGTTATCGCAAAACATAGCCAATATTCTTTTCAAAGGTCTAAAGTATCTATTTCTATACCTGTACCAAATTTCATCAAAATCGGTTCAGCTTATTACAGACAACGTTACTTTCTCATTTATAATAAAAGTATGGATATCTAGTTATTATCTTCTATACAAATAAATAAAGACATATGAGTTCATGCAAGTATATGATTAAATAATACCAATTAAAAATTTTGTCTGCCTAAGGGCTTTGCATAACAACGTCCCCACCCATCAACAGATTTGAAACATAATTTTTATGTCATTCAAAGCATGTATAAATTGTAGGAAAGATAATTTTTACCATGGCGACATACTTGAAATGTTTGTGGTTTAGATTTTACAGCGCCTAAAACGATAGTTAATTTTTACTATGGAGATATACAGTTCTATAAAATATTTTTTTCCTACAGTTTATACGAATATGGCTAGAGCGGTGCATACGAAGCTGCAAAAAACAAGTCTAGTCTTCAAGGGAACCGGAGCCGGAGGTAGAGGTTATGTCGGACTCGAACCGACTAAGCGGCACGCCGTCTGTGGGTCGATGAGCTAGGCCGAGGGTGAGGTTGTCTCGCGACATATCCCTCGCACCCCGGCTGACCCAGGGCCATTCCTCACGGTCTGGCCCTCCGCGGGAGGGGGGACCACGCGGTCCCCGACTCGCCCCTGGTATGGGGGAGGGCGCGCATCGTCCTACGATGCGCACCGCGGCCGTGGCCAGCTTTTGCTAGGGTGACGAGCGGCTCCACCCGTCAACCTCAGGCCCGCGCTTATGGGGAGCGGGGGTCGGTCTGCGCCCTCCGACGCCCGAGCAGTCTTCGTACGCGGGCAGCGATGTCACGGGAAGGGGTGTGCCTAGACGCAGGTAGCGCAGTTCGTCGTCGCCAATCAGTCATCACTAGTTCGTCGTTTATTAACTCAAACTCACAAAATCTTTTTTTTAAAGAATATTCGTGTGTAACCGAAATTATCGAAATTATTAATATTTCCTCTAACCCCTCCAACTAAGCCAAAATGCTTGTGCTAGGAGTGGGTTCACGTCGGTAGTATAATGGCCAGGATTCCAACCCGGGACCTCTCAACCGTAAGGCTGACTCCTTAATCACTAAGCTTTCGACGTTCTGTGAGAGCGAGGATTCTTACGAAAACCCTAACAGACCACCGGATTTAGTGAAGAGCGAACCACCGAACTCGGTGTGCTCCGAACCAAATACGATCGTCTGGAGAACAATCCACCGGACATAATGATTAGAGTCATAATGATTAGAGATGATAATAGACCACCGGATTTGTTGTTACTGCCCGAACCACGGTAATGTGCGCAACAGAAGACCGGACTGGATGGTCCAGTTCCACATACTACCTTAGTAAAGTTCCAGTTGTTTTTGAGCGTTGCCTTTGGAATTTTATCCGTCCAATTAAGTAGTTCGACTGGGGAAGTACCTCTGCTATGGTCTGCTCCAAACCAACTCAACCGCGTTTGCGAGGGCGACCACCAAACTGTTTTGATGGTATAGTTTCCCACATATATCTTGACTTGAAATCAAGTCCCAAGAGAAACGATCCCATTGCGCGCGCATATTGGTTTGATATATATTCTATGAGTGCATAGCTCCCCTTACTATCCTCAAAAGACACCTAACTGCGCTCAGTTTTGTAAGTGCCAATTGCTATACTTCCATAGATACCGTTTCACTACAGAGTAAGTATTATACTAACCATAGAGATAGCCTTACTAACGCTCGAAAACGACCGGAAGCATCCTTATGTACCTAGTTTGTGGAACCGGACTGTTAAGAGCAATGTCGGTCGTCTGTTCGCACCGGATTACCCTACATGGTTCGGTGGTTCGCTTCGAACCAAAGCCGAATGGTCTGTTAGGACTTTCACATACATACATATAATCACACTTTTATCCCCGGAGGGTTAGGCAGAGGTAAATTAACACCCACATTTCACCAATCTGTATTCCCTCCCACGTAACAAGGGGTGAGCCTATTGCCGTATTCCGGGCACTATTGTTGACTCGAGCCATGCATCTGAGGCTGAGTCTGGACTGTACGTATCTGTCTGATGTTAAAGTTAATCAGCCCCATCCCTTAGTCGCCTTGTACGACACGACATGGGAAGAGAAGGGGTGGTGGGGGAGGGATGGCCGGGCCTGAAAAAGCTAAAGTCTACCATCAACACCAGCGATGGTGGTGATGATACTCTCACGTCAAAAAAACAAGACTTTACAATGGCACTAAAGCTGTCCGGGATAATATCTCCAGGACATTTAGATTGTTTATTAAACCAAAAAATATATGATGACTGATGATGATGACCCCCTTATTCACATTTTTTTAGAACATGTTTATTTTTAAAACAATTCTTAATTTTTTTACAAAATTGAACACTAATATTTTTTTCTTCGAAATTACTAGTATTCTCTCTAACCCCTTCAACTAAGCTAAATTGCATGTGCTTGGAGAGGGTTCACGTCAGTAGGGTTATGGCCAGGACTCGAACCCGGGACCTCTCGATCTTAAGCTGACTCCTTAACGACTAAGCTGCCGACGCGACGCTTCAAATTAAATTAAAGTACATGTACGGACAACATTATGAAAAATGTACAAGTGACGGCCGTATTGCTACAAGCGAGCTCTTCCAGGCAAACTTTGCGCTTTAAATGGACAATTTTTAATTGTCATAACAAAAAAGAACTTATGGGCAGTTAACTAGTAATAGTAAAAACACACTTTTATATGAAAACTAGCGACCTGCCCCGGCTTCGCAACCTTCCTCTTCAATCACTCGTATCTATTAAAAAAACCGCATCAAAATCCGTTGCGTCCTTTTAAAGATTTAAGCATACGAAGGGATATAAGGACAGAGAAAGCGACTTTGTTTTATACTATGTAGTGATGATAAACACATTTTTTGGAAAAGCTTTTTTAAATAAACGTCATAGATTTTCCAACTAAATCAGGTGTTTGGTCTTGTTTTGTGCGAACAACCTGACACGCATGCAATGTCTGTTGAAGAGTGTCTGATTTTCACTGGCAAATAACTGATTTTATAAGGCATGAGTAAGAATACTTTTATTTTAGAATATAAATGTAGTAGCGTACCCTGTGAAACTAAAACCCAGGTCTATGTGCCCGCGAACGAAGTCGCATATAAATATTTGCACAGAGCCAGAATCGAACCCACTGCCTCCGACGCCACTACTGAACGATACTGAATGGCTTGAGTCCCGGTCTATAGCTGTTTGTGTGTATATCAACTCGGTTCATATATACTTATACTACTCCGTACCATATAATTATTATAACCTGTATTTCTATACCTACCATATCCCTAAAGACAGAGCGGGCCGTCGACGATACGGCAACCTGATGCAGAGTGCTGCTATTCAATCCTCTAAGCATTCAGCATCGAGCGCAGCGCTGCGACCGACCTTGAAAGAGATTGTCTCTGGTCGGACTCGGTCACGTCACTGTAGATCGACCAATAACTCTTCAAGATCGGTTGCAGCACTGCGCTCGACGTTTTGTGCTTAGACACAGCTCGAAGGCAGGTCATCTACAGTCAACGATAAATGTTTCAAATTTGTTGATCACTTCAGCTCTTAAACCCTTCGCAAATTAAAAAAAGTAACAATACACGAGACATATTAACTTTATCCTCTGATAATTATAAAATTACTTGTGCACCCAATATTGGTGTTTTAGGCGTTGACTAATGACTGTACCTTACGGCTACAGGCACGCCTTATTGTGATTAGGCCTTAAATAAATCGGAAATGTGGCCCCCGGCCCCCAGCTGTCCGTTTTTATTAAGGAATATAGTTAAACACTGCTCTGATAATATATTTTGAATTTAAAAAATAAACAATATAAACAAATAAGAACTTATCCTCCACCGGCACACATGAAACAGCACATAATGGTTCTGCACATCTCTGTTATCAGAATACACGGACTCCATACTCCAACAGCTAATATAAATAGAATTACGTCAGTGAACTGCCTCCAAAAAGCCAGCAGACCCAGACAATGTGGATAAAACCAAGGACAAACACGATATAACCACAAACATGGTTTCTTTCTTAAAGAAGTCATAAAAGGACTACACTCGTAAGGTTCCTTTTCAGGCGGAGGTTTTTTCTTAAATAATCGTTCTTTAGGGTCTTTACTTCGCATATGTACCAAGTAGTTTGTTAAGGCATTCTGCTCCATTTTCTTTGTTATGTATTTTGATGTTTGTATGTGGGCACATCTCAAGCTCATTCTTGAGCGAGCTCCCCTAAAGCCACTACCTTGAAACTCCTCCATAGCTTGTCTTGCAGCTTTTCGTGGGTGTTTACGAGCTAGCCGCATCCTGGTGCAAATATCTCTAGGATGACGGACATTTCTTTTAACACCAGTCATCATACGACGAATTTGATTTATGCCAAATCTGCCAAGTTCCGCAGCATTCTCAGCTATTAAAGCCCAGCTATTAGTTTCATCTATGTATCTATCCAGTTCCTCCATTGCTTTTTCATCTTGAAGCTTTATGTTTTTTCGCATTTTGGCATCCTCTTTAGCATATTTTTTTATTCGTGCTTCTGATTCCTTTTTCAAACGCTTCTTCTTTTTCAATTTATCTTTTCTTTTCTTTATTTCCTTATCTCGTTTCGCTTTGTAATATGGCGTTTTGCTTGTATGCTTTTCTTTACAGACTTTACTCCCACAGATACAGGGAGGTGGTATTCTTCCAGCGTACGCTTCAACTTTCTTCTCGCGTATTTTCTTTTTCTCTTTTGCACATATTTGGAGCCCACAATGGCATTGGCTAATTAATTTCGATCTTAGCATAAGTTGTAGACCTCTCAATGCATTTTGTGCCTTCAGGCACGATGATTCTTTAGATTCTTCTGGTTCATCTGGTTCATCTGTGCCTTTCTTGCCTGATTTTCCATCCTTTTTGGAATCTCCACCCTTTTTGGAATCTCCACCCTTCTTTGAGCCCTTTTTTGAGTCTGCACCTTTTCCTGCAGATTGACCAGCATCTTTTCCAGTTTCCATTGGTATACCTTTTAATTTGCCACGATGTATTGTGGCATATGGATCTACAATTACAGGTTTCGGAGTTTTAATGCCAAAACGGCAACCGAAACGACATATGCAACATGTACAATTTTTGGGGTGATGTTTGCGTTTACCTTTATCGGTACTACAAGCACAACATGTACAATTTTCCCCATGCGGTGGTTCACTTAAAACTGGCTTAACTGACTTCTTCTTGCACATAGGACACACAGCTGGTTCACTGGCGGCTCCTTTTTTCGCCACACCAATTCTTGTTTGTTGGCCATCGCGAAACTGTCGCATCATATCGTCAGGTCTCAAAACAGCAGCATTGTCTCTATCTATTACTAAATCGATGGCTGGTGGTGAATCTTGACCTTTTTTACCGACTGTGAAAGTAAACGAAATTAAATCAATACGTTTTATTTGAAGAATTGATACACAATCAAATCAAATCAAACAAAGATTTTAACGGAGGTGGGACACGACGGTATTTTCTTACCAATAAAGAAGGGAAGTATCTCCATTCTGAACAAAACTGCGGCTGCTTTTTATTGTGTTCCCGACGGTGAGTACGGCAGCCAGAGAGAGGTTTTGAGTTGTGCAGCCGTAAAATTTTGGCGTGACGGTAAAGGAGACTCGGTGAAACCTCTTCGGCCGTCAAGGAAATCGGAGTTAGGTAACCGGTTTCCTTGAAGGACTTTTAATACGTCTATGTAACTGGTTTCCATGAGGGAATTTGTTATTTAAAAGTGATGTAATAACTTAACGTTTGGATACCTTTGCAACCTGTATTTTATGTTTCAAGCTAAACGTTCACCTATGGATAATGCACGCAACGGACTCAACGCGTTAAATGGATCGTAGTATTCTTTCTATAGATAGTCAAACAAGTTCGTCTACCTATACGCATCGTACGTATAGCACGAATTTGGTTATCGGCAATGCCGACGGCCATTGGTCCGAGAGGCAACTTTTGCAATGGGTGCCGATAACGACTTTTGGAATGCCGGCCAAGTGGACGTGCGCCGCGCGGATTCCTCCATTTTTATTTTAACGATTGTCCTGGCGAGAAGCGGTGTCTATGCACGTTTTTAGCATCACACGTGCGCTCATTACGAAAATCCGAATGAAATGGCGTTGGCAATCCGATTGCTGCCAGTATAGGCGGCAAAATGCGATCACTGCCGATGCGTCCAGCATTATGAAAAATTAATCCATATAATGCGTTGTGTCCATTGCGTGCATTACTGATAGGTGAATGCTTCCCCTATTCTCAGTAGTTCAAGGAACAGTTCAATTGATTGAACTAGTGATACTTTTTCGTATCAATAGTTCAATTTGTTTACATCATTGAACTTTGGATTTTTATGTAATAAAGTGTTCATTTATAAAATTCCACCCTTCTACGTTAGTAGTTCGATAGCGTTTTCCAAATATAGACCAAATTTTGGAGTTTTAATTACATTTTTACGAAACAGTTTTGATTGTACTAGTGAGACTTTTGAGTATTAATAATTCAATGATACAAATCGATTGAACTGCTGATACTAAAAAGTCTCATTACTTCAATCTTTTTGACGAAATTCAGTTGATTGTTCTACTGAAACTTTTTAGTGGCAATAGTTGAATTGAACTACTGATATGAAAAAGTAGCACTAGTCAAATCAATTGAACTATTCCTTGAACTACTGAGAATAGGGGGATTGCTTAGCTTTGCCACAGTATTACTATCTATAAGCCTATCAGTCTCATAGTACACCCGCGCAAGTACCGAGTTGAAGACAGTAATAAATAATAAGACTGTGGCTTTTCGGTGCATAAAATACTGATGAGTGACTAAGTACAGTTTCCGCGAGACTTCACAGAGATTGAGTCACTAAAAGCCATATATAGGTATAACGTGTTTTTGAATGTTGTGCGGTCGAACTATCTGAACAAAAATCAGTTTGGCTGATAGATTCCTTATGGGTTATCGTCCTCCCCCCTCCCGAGGAGGGCCAGACCAAGAGGAATAACCCTGGGTCAGCCGGGGTGCGAGGGATATGTCACAAGACAACCTCACCTTCGGCCTAGCACATCGACCCACAGACGGCGTGCGGTTTAATCGGTTCGAGTCCGACATAACCTCCCGCTTCGGCTCCGAAGGAGGGGGGGGGGGGGGGGTATCCGTGGGGATTTCCAGCAACTAAAAAAAAATTGTTATCGTCCTATCCGCTACATTCGCTAAGAACGTATTATACGAAACTCCACCCCTAAGAGAGTAAAACAGGGGTTAGAAGTTTGTCATTAGTGACGATATCCAGATGAAATTTGGTATGGTTATGGAAGAAAAGGAGAAAAGGTTTGAAGCATGAGTGGGGAAAAGCGGATATGGTGGAGGGAAAAATACAGCACTACATGATAACCAATATCCGCGAGGGCGGAGCCGCAGGCAAGTATTTTGAATAAAACTAGATGTAAATTGCACAATATGTTTTCAATTCAATTCAATATTCATATCTCTTCATTGTATTAAGCACTGGTATTAAGTATATGAATAACTTTCGGACGCGCGAACTTCATTTTGACTCAGAAACAATAATGTTGTGTGTACCTTATTTTTATTTAGCCTTAATTAGCATTGACTATGATACCGTAATCATCGTATGGGCCCCTTTTATCCCTAGGTACCCATACACCCACGGAGCCCCCAACACCCACCTATAAAGATTTATGCGGCTCAAGCAAGTCTGCAAGTCGGTACGCATGCACTACTTCGCCCTTCCATCGTTTGTTTCATATTGGCTCTTTCGCAAACAAATTTTTAGTTAGGTTTTTTCACGTGGATTCAAAATGTTTTTGTGTTAACTCAAGATAAAACTAATCCAATAAAATAAAAATTATCAATTCGGTCCAGCAGGTTATATATAGATGGTGTAAGTAGCACGATCTTCGACTTTCCTTTATAAACATATAAGTATATATGTCACAGCCAACTAGCTTCTTCAGCCGTTCAATTAACCGCCTCAGCGCTTCGCTATACAATTAACGGCCTGAATGATATTCAGCCGTAACGTTTATTACAACATTTAATAAACTGGCTGGCTAATGCTTGGCCAATTTGTTCGGTGGGCATAATCCCGAAATTAGACAGAAAATTACATATATACATACATATCGTGCCTGTTAATCCCCGAGGGGGTAGACAATAGTACATTACTGCCGCGGCCACCAATTGTAGTGTTGCCGGACGATCGTGAAGTATGCGGGCCGAGGCGCAGCCGAGGCACGCATTACGGAGTCCGGCAACGCTCAGTTGTGGCCAAGGCTTGTATAGTACATTACTGCCGCGGCCACCAATTGTAGTATTGCCGGACGATCGTGAAGTATGCGGGCCGAGGCGTAGCCGAGGCACGCATTACGGAGTCCGGCAACGCTCAGTTGTGGCCAAGGCTTGTATAGTGCTTTTCTCAAACAAGGCGCGGAAATTAAAACTAAGTAGTATCTAGGCAGAATTTTTAATTACCTACTTTTCAAAACCAATGACTAACAACGAACAACAGTAATTTTTCACGCGGCGAAATGTTTGGTTTTTTATTTTTCTCAAACATGCTTGGAAATGTGAACATTATTTTGACAACCTTCTTCGAGATAAATCGAAATTGCTGTACATGCGAGCAGCGGCCAGATAAAGTTGTATGAAAATCCATATCTGTCGTGTTTTAGCAGCCAAATAAATTACTATGTAAACTCATATCTGTCGTGTAATTTAAAAATGGAACCAACTTTTACTCCGAACCATGGCAACCAAGGAGGTAACTTATCCAAGGCGTTATTTAAATATAGAACTGGCTTGCAAATAGAATACTGTTTATTAAGAAAAATAAAAAACTAATGAACATTTCGCCGCGTGAAAAATTACTGTTGTTCGTTGTTCGTCATTGGTTTTGAAAAGTAGGTAACTAAAAAATTCTGCCTAGATACTACTTAGTTTTAATTTCCGCGCATTGTTTGAGAAAAGCACTATACAAGCCTTGGCCACAACTGAGCGTTGCCGGACTCCGTAATGCGTGCCTCGGCTGCGCCTCGGCCCGCATACTTCACGATCGTCCGGCAACACTACAATTGGTGGCCGCGGCAGTAATGTACTATTTCTTAATGAACAGCATTCTATTTGCAAGCCAGTTCTATATTTAAATAACGCCTTGGATAAGTTACCTCCTTGGTTGCCATGGTTCGGAGTAAAAGTTGGTTCCATTTTTAAATTACACGACAGATATGAGTTTACATAGTAATTTATTTGGCCGCTAAAACACGACAGATATGGATTTTCATACAACTTTATCTGGCCGCTGCTCGCATGTACAGCAATTTCGATTTATCTCGAAGAAGGTTGTCAAAATAATGTTCACATTTCCAAGCATGTTTGAGAAATAGTGCTTTTCTCAAACAATGCCGGAAATTAAAACTAAGTAGTAGTTATCTAGGCAGAACTTTTTAGATACCTACTTTTTAAAATCAATGACGAACAACAAACAATCGTAATTTTTCACGCGGCAAAATGTTCATTTGTTTTTTATTTTTCTTAATAAACAGCATTCTATTTGCAAGCCAGTTCTGTATTTAAATAATGCCTTTGATAAGTTACCTCCTTGGTTGCCATGGTTCGAAGTAGAAAATGGTTCCATTTTTAAATTACACGACAGATATGAGTTTACATAGTAATTTATTTGGCCGCTAAAACAGGACAGATATGGATTTTCATACAACTTTTGCCGGCCGCTGCACGCATGTACAGCAATTTCGATTTATCTCGAAGAAGGTTGTCAAAATAATGTTCACATTTCCAAGCATGTTTGAGAAAAGGTCTATTATCATACACATTTCGCCAATTTGTTTTTTCATTATTTCGCAGAAGCATAGTGATAAATTTATTGAGAAACTTACACGATCCAACTTTTTCATAACCATGCAGAAAAAGTCATTCACATACATACATAATACTCACATCTGTAAACCCCTGCGGACAGTCGTTGGATTTCGCAGCTTTTTCAAGAAACGTATCACTAATATTCTGTGAAGACACCTCTGCCTATCCCTCCTTGGGGATTTACAGCCGTGAGTTTATGTATGTTTGTAATTTTGTCTTATTTCGAGGTGGTACCCCATCTTACGAATGGCTTAAGCATTAGCCATGTTGCAATAAACGTTATGGCTGAATATCATTCAGGCCAGTAATTGAAAGGCGCCGTTTAGTACAGTACCTAAGCGGCTAATTAAACGGCTGATAAAGCTGGTTGGCTGCTATATAGATATAGAATGACAAAAGAAAATACCTACTAACTTTTTCGTTTTTTTTTTACTTAGTCGGTTTCGTCGGCGGCTAGTTGGATATGGGATTCGAAACCAGTTACGTAGACTTATAAAAAATGCCTTCAAGGAAACCGGCTATGAAACTCCTGTTTCCTTGACGGCCGATGCAGGTAAAACAAGCGATACAGATTTCTTATCAATTGAAATAAGTAAATATAAATAACATTCTAGGACAAAGCAAGTATAGCTCTCCTAGCTTGTGTTATGGGTTCTAGAATGCGAATATACATAGGTGCATTTTATTCTGAATGACGAAATAATCATTTGGACACTACGTTTCTACCCTGTACTTATAAACAGGTTAAGATTCTATAACAATATTATAGAATACATTCAGATTAAAAATTCCTCCCATCACGAATAATTAATTATGCATATTAACATATTCCTTACTGACGGACAGAACATAACTCTAAAAGTTTAAAGTAACTTACACTCATAACGGCCTTCAAGTCTATCCTTGCAGCCAACACCCAAATGACGATATATTTCGTCCTTGTTTCTCACTTGCATATTTTTTGCATCAACAACCATACTAAATAGAGGTTCAGGTTCAGGTGGTGTTTTAGAATCCTTTGATGCCTTTGGTTCTTTTTGTTTCTCTTTCTTTCCTTTCTTTCCTTTCTTTGCAGTCGTGTCAGCAGTAAAGTCTCCAATACCACACATGGGACAGACCGGTCCTCCTACTGGTTCCGGTGGTTCCTCTGGTACCGCTGGTTCCGCACAACATGTACAGGGACCAAGTTGTCTTTTAGGACTCTTCTTTTCACGCTCTTGCTTTTTCTTTTCGGCTTCTAGTTTCGGGCCACAGGATGGGCAGACGTTGACAGATCCACCCTTCTTGCCTTTCACTGGCTGACCACAGCACTCATAGATTGCAGGAGCACTTATGGCGGGCTTAGATTTACCTGCAATATCTTCATTTTTAACACTTAATAATTCCACTAATTAACTTATTAACAATTAAAGGGTGGGCTGAAAAGTTCATAGGCTGACACAAACGTGGCGCTATTAGTATTAAATTCATTTGATTTTTAGTTAGCCTTATCCTTCAAAAGACACGTGTGTAAATTTCACAGTTATCGTAATCTTAGTTTGTGAGTTTATAGCATTCTGAGCTAAATCATTCTTGTTAGTTTGAAAAAAATGGATAAAAAGGAATTTCGTTCGTTGTGTGGGCATTGCTTGTGACCAAAAGAAACACTATTGAAGCCAAGTTTTGGCTAAATAAGCATTATTTGCACTTTGTTTTTAGGAAACCATTGAGAAGTAGTTTGCTAAGTTCAAACAAGGCGAAAACGAGCACCGAGGAAGATGCACGCAGTGGATGCCCCAAAGCGGCTGCGGCAGCGGCAGCGGTAACTGAATACAAACACATCAAAATAGTCCACAACATAATTTCGGACAACTGTAAGGTGAATTTGAATGAGATTGCTGAGACCCTTAAAATATCTAAAGAACGCATTGGACAAATCGTCAATGAATATTTGGGTGCACGAAAGCTCTGTTCAAGGTGGGTGCCGGGCGAGCTTACAATCGATCAAAAACAACCATGTCACAAAAATCAATGAAAACGATGACAAAATTGTATGAATTAGGCTTCAAATTCTTCCACATCCGACATATTCTCCAGATCTGCATCCCGGTGACTTTTTCCTACTCTCAAACCTAAAGAAGAGGCCCACTGGACCGAAATTTCGCCCTATGAAGAGGAAACCGCCGAAACTAACGCTGACAAATCGTACTATAAAAATTGTATGGAAAAAATTGTGTGACCGCTGCATGGCCCTCGAAGGCATATTGAATATTAAAACCGAAGTGTATCGAATAAACTTTTTTGTTCCATGCTAGCCTACGAACTTTTCAGCCCAACTGTTAATAGATCTTAGTATTCAAATAATTTTCAATCCTATCCTATCCTGCTAAAAAATGTGAACTTTATGGAGATGTTTGGATGCTTAGATGT
The DNA here is from genome assembly GCA_949126895.1 of Eilema caniola. Lineage (NCBI taxonomy): Eukaryota > Metazoa > Arthropoda > Insecta > Lepidoptera > Erebidae > Eilema > Eilema caniola. The sequence goes on from OX421467.1 coordinate 21,784,326, forward strand.
CTGTTATTCAATCTCGATCTTACCGATGAACGGATCTAGCTGGCATTGTAAATCGTACAGGGATTGATTATAGTATTGGCACTTAGTTAATTTTATCGGATGCCACATATTATACATATTTACTTATTTAATAATAACAATAATGACAATGTCCGAATAGTTCGGCAGTTTCTCTGCCAAGGCTGACCTAGCTGCTATTATACAGCAAGAATAATTTTCAATAATAAAATATGTCAAATTAAGTGGCGATGGAGTATGAAGTCCCATCATAACCTTCAGGGTCAAGTCAAACTAGGCCTTAATTCAAAGCAAAGTCACTGTCATTAGTGTTTAAAATTAAATGCCAGAGCGTAGATGATAACGAGTTTCCTTTATTTAATTTTGAACTTTAACCGTACAACGATAATGTCTAAAATGTAATGACAATTTTTATAGGGTCAGTGGAATGACAGTGGTTTTGCTTTAATATAAAATAGTACAATCGAGGTTCTGGTCCATGAGGGTCTGATGCAGGCTTAGCTCTCAGGGTTGGTGGTTGGTAGCTCAGACGGCAGTCGCTACCATACTTATAAACCAAACCAAAAGCATAAACATATCCCGAACTCCGTAGTACCCAGGGATGTAACCAAGAACCGGAAGGAACAACCCTAAGATGATAATAATATTGTCAGTAAGTATCTATAATGACCTTTGAATTTACCTTTTTTTCCCTTTTCCTTTGTTACATCACCGCGCCCTTTTTGACATAGGGGACAACCTGTTTTTACAGGGGCTTTACATTCGCAGGTTGCGTCACCTTGCTTGGGTAAGGGCTGTAAACATGAAGGACATAGGGGGACTACCGGACATTCACATTCAGTAGGTGTTACTTGTTCAGGTTGGACATTAAGTTGACCACAGCAAGGACAAGTGGGAGGAATACCAAATTTTGCAGCGTATGCTTCTATGCCCATCTCTTTTATCTTCTTTTCAATATCCAACTTTTTTTCCATAATAGCTTTTTCTTCTCTTTCTTTCTTCTGTTCACTTGTTTCAATTGGTTTGCCACCTGGTGCCACTGGTTGTCCTCCGGGTGCAACTGGTTGTCCACCAGGTGCAACTGGTTGGCCACCAGGTGCAACTGGTTGGCCACCAGGAGCAACTGGTTGGCCCCCAGGTGCCACTAGTTGGCCACCAGGTGCAACTGGTTGGCCAGCTGGTGCAACTGGTTGGTCACCAGATGCCAATTTAGATAGCTTAAGTTTTACACTCCCTACTTGAGATATACGTTTGATTTGGTCACCAATAGCTAGTTTAATAGATCCAGTGATTCCTCCGGGTTTTGTAGGTATCGGCACAGGCAACTCAGGCGGTTTAGGACATTCGCAGATATTATTTTTCGATTTCAAAGAAGACACCAAGAAAGAAACACCGGATGCAGGTTTAGTTTTCTTTCCTTTGCTATCAGTAGCTATAGGTTTCCCTGATTTGGCAGTAGGTGTAGGCACGGTACCACTAGTCGGTATGGCAGTCTGGCCTGGTTCCCCTGATTTGGCAGTAGGTGTAGGCACGGTACCACTAGTCGGTATGGCAGTCTGGCCTGGTTCCCCTGATTTGTCACCAGTAGGTGTAGGTACGGTACCACCAGTAGGTATGGCAGTCTTGTCTGGTGTAATAACTTTTGATTTTTTAGAAAGGCCTTCGATCTTTTTCGATATACGTGCCTTTAATTCTTCAATTTTTGGTTTTGGCGGTTCAGGCTTAACATGTTTGAAACAGACACAGATCATTCCAGGTTTAGTTTCAATACCACATTTACATATAGTATCCTCCTTTTCATCTTTCTTGTCTATCTGAGACACAGAAGTTCCAGGTTCCTTATCTTTATCTTTTTTAGTCTTTTTCGATTTACCTTTCTTTTGTGCCTGTTCTTTTGTAGGTTTATCTGTTTTAATATCCGCTTTCGCTTTTTTGTGTTTATCTTCAGTTTTACTGTCAGGTTTATGTTTTGTTTTTTCCTCAGGTTCGCCTGCTTCCTTTTTTGGTTTCTTCTCTTTTGATTTTTTAGAAAGGACTTCAATCTTTTTAGATATACTTGTTTTCAATTTTTCAACTTTCGTTTTTGGTGGTTCAGGCTTAACATGTTTAAAACAGACACAGATATTTCCAGGTTTCGTTTCGACGCCACATTTGCAAATATTTTCCTTCTTTTTATCTTTTTTATCTTCTTGAGGCACAGAAGCTTCAGATCCTTTATCTTTACTCTTTTTAGTCTTTTTCGATTTATCCTTCTTTTGTACACTAGTGTCAGGTTTATCTGGTTTAAGATCCGCTGTCGATTTTTTGTGTTTCTGTTTGGTTTTTTTGTCAGGTTCACCTGATTCCTGCTTTGGTTTCTTAACTTTTGATTTTTTAGAAAGGACTTCAATCTTTTTGGATATGCTTTTTTTTAATTTTTCAACTTTAGTTTTTGGTGGTTCAGGCTTAACATGTTTAAAACAGACACAGACCATTCCAGGTTTCGTTTCGACGCTACATTTGCATATATTTTCCTTACATTTGCAGATATTTTCCTTCTTTTTATCTTTCTTAGACAAAGAAATTTCAGATTCTTCACCTTTTTTAGTCTTTTTCGATTTACCTTTCTTTGGTGCAGCAGTCTTTGGTTCTTCTGATTCATAATCTGCTTTCATTTTCTTTGATTTACGCTTCTTTGGTGCACGAGTCTCTAGTTCTTCTGATTCATAATCCGCTTTAATTTTCTTCGATTTACGCTTCTTTGGCACACGCTTGACAGGCTCTTCAGATTCAAACTCCTTATCACGGCCTGGTTTAACTTTTTTGGATTGACGCTTCTTTTTCGGCCTTGTTTCCTTTGATTCAGGTTCGTCTGAATCATCCTCTTGGTCTTGTTTCTTCTTTTTGGGTTTACGTTTCTTTTGCTTTTCTTGCTTATCTGTTTCTTCATCTTCTGGCACAGAATCACTAACACAGACACAAACCATTCTAGGTTTTCCTCTTGCACGACATTCACACACATTTTTTTTACACGTACATACTGTGTCCTTTTTAGATTTACCTTTCTTGCTCTTAAGATCAAGTAAAGAAGTTTCAGATTCACTAGAAATAATCTGCTTCTTCTTTTTTGGTTTACGTTTCTTTGATGCAGGAGACTTTGATGTAGTTTCCTCAACTTCATCCTCTTCTTCAGAGTCCGGTTTAATCTTCTTCTTCTTTTTTGGTTTACGTTTCTTTGATGCAGGAGACCTTGATGTAGTTTCCTCAACTTCATCCTCTTCATCAGAGTCCGGTTTAATCTTCTTCTTCTTTTTTGGTTTACGTTTCTTTGATGCAGGAGACCTTGATGTAGTTTCCTCAACTTCATCCTCTTCATCAGAGTCCGGTTTAATCTTCCGTTCTTTTCCCTTGCGTATTTTCTGTTTGGTTGCCTTGCCAGGTTTTTGTCTTTTTCTAGAGCCAAATGAAGATTTAGAAATTCCCTTCTTAGCCTCTTTTAATATGTTCTCGTCTGGCTTTGGAGGTGAAGGATCATAGCAAGTTTGCTTCCGTGGTAAGCATTTACAGATTGAGCTACTCAGTAATTTCATTTTTTTGCATACCTTTCCATATTCACATTTCTCTCGTCTGCATATTTCTAAATCCACTGGTATAGATTCTGATCCACTAGGAAAAATCTGTTCCATCTTTTTCAATTTAGTTTTTTTATCACTTTCTGGTTTCCCTTTCTTTTTGAGACCATTCGCCAACTGGAGTGATTTGGATTTTATAGAGTGACTAAGCCTTGTAAATATATGTTTCTCTTTGGCTTGTGTAACTTTATCAGAAGTAGGAGTTGCCGGCTCTAGCGGTATGGGCGGAATATAACCCTTTGGATAGCATTTACAAATGAAAGATTTTCCTTTACATTTACACACATGAAACTTTTTATATGTGTCAGATTTAAGCTGTCTTTGGTCGCTTATTGGTATTATTGGTTCAGGCTCTATATGAACAACTTCTTCTTTCTTTTGTTTTCCGAATATACCTTTCTTAGGCACAGGAGCTTCAGGCTTAATAAAAACGACTTCTTCAGATTTACGTTTGTCTTGAGCTAGAGCCTTACCTTTTTGCACCTTGGATACAGGAGGACTTTCTTTAATGCCTTTTTGCAACTTGGTGTACCCAAGGGGAGGACTTTCTTTAATATTTTCAGCGTACTGATCCCCTTGACCAGTCTCTGGTTTTTGATATATAGTATTGTCAACATATTGTTGTACACATTTACAGAAATTGCGAAGATACTTCTGTTTCCTTTCTTTTTCACATAAACATGCATTACGATTTGCTTTTAGGTTATCAGTTTGTTTAGCACCTGTTTCTGGATAGGGCCTAGCTATTCCCATATCTGGTTGTTGGTTTTGCATGTTGGTCGGTTGGTTTTGCATGTTGGTCGGTTGGTTTTGCATGTTGGTCGGTTGGTTTTGCATGTTGGTCGGTTGGTTTTGCATGTTGGTCGGTTGGCCCTGTATTGGTCTTGTTTGAAGAATATCTTCTGTTTTTGGGGGTGAACGTTTTTCAACTTTCTTATCGAAACTAAAACCTTTACGCCAGAAGCCTTTTTTACTCTTAGTTTCTACTTCTACTTTATTTCCTGCGGGTTGTTTTTGACCATACTTTTTTTTCCCTAATGGTTCACTCAACTTTTCATGGATACTTTTTGTTTCTTTACTTTTTAATTTTAAGATACAAAAGCACCTTTTAGCAGAAGAGAATTGAAATCCTGCGGTACCAACTGATTTCGATTTCAAGGCTTGTGTTGCTGATATTGAAGTATTTTTAACTCGTCTCTTAGCGTTGAATATTTTAAGACATACTTTTGGATCACATACGTCAGGTACACAGACATTTGGCTCACATTCGTATAAACTTTTGGAAAATCGTTTTCCTTTGGTAGTAGTGCTTTTATCGTAACTCAGTACGTCCGACTTTACTGACAAATCGTCATCGTTGACTTTTGTTGATTTACTTCTGAAGCGGCGGAGGGGTGGGGAGCTTTCACACTCACATACTTTTTTACATTTACATTCAGGCTTTTTACATGTACAAACTGGTTTTTCACATTTACATTCAGGCTTTTTACACGTACATATCGGCTTTTCAGGCTTTTTACATGTACAAATAAGATTTTTATCGAATTTCTTAAGCGGTTTACTTTTCTCCGATTTAATCGCAACTGTGTGCTTACTCTTTTCAATTTCACTTATATCTGGTAGTTTAACACTTTTACCAACTCCATGTTTGCTTTTATCACCTTTTAATTTACTTTTAATGCTTTTGATTGATGGCTGTATGGTCGTTGATTTACTTTTCTCTGACTTACTTATCTCTGATTTCTCTGTACCTTCTTCACTTCCTTCTGTTTCTTCTGAGCCTCGAGATTTACTTTCTTCTGTTTTTTCAGAACCTTTAGATATACTTGCTTCTGTTTTTTCAGAACCTGCCTTTGTGCTTTCTTCTGTTTTCTTTGTTATTTCAGATTTGGATTTTTCAGATTTGGATTTTTCAGATTTGGATTTTTCAGATTTGGATTTTTCAGATTTGGATTTTTCTGATTTTGTTTTTTCTGATTTGGTTTTTTCTGATGTTGTTTTTTCTGATTTTGTTATTTCAGATTTTGTAACTTCAGAACCCTTCGAAGCAGCTGTAGATCCAATTTTATCAGCTTTTTCACTAATTTTAGATTTACTTTTGATAGTTTTAGTAGCTTCTTCAACCTTAGGTTTGTCTATACTCTTTTTAGGTGGAGAGCGCGTACAAAAACATCTGATTCTTTGAAGAACACCAGTCCCTGCATCAGCTTGACCTGTTAAAAAATGAAGATTTCATGAAAAAACTGTGCCAACATTTTTTTATAAATCTAGATAAGTTCGTTATCGTCTAGAATGATAGATGTTTTTTACTATGGAGATATACAAAAAGTTGATAAAATATTTTTCCTTTTTATTTATAGTTTAAGCGTATATGATTAAAGCGATGCATACGAAGCTGCAAAAAAACAAGTGCGGTGTGCGTAGACGCCGGTAGTGCAGTTCGCGCCAAGCAGTCGTATTTATGATGATGAAGTGATCGGTATTTCACAATAAACTCATCCATGTATGTAATTTAAAAAAAACATGAATATTAATTTCGTCCCTTAAAACCACTTAATACTTTTTCACAACACAACGCATGAACTTTTAGTTAAAAAGAAATGAAGTCATGGATAACACAGCACGCACTCCCTTCTATATGCCACATACATATTCCTCAGGTCTCTGACTGCGGCGGGAGGTGCGTGGGGGAGGGGGGCTTATGTATCATTAACAGTTACCTTCAGTTTTCAGTGCCCCGAGCTCGAATTCGTAACGTAAGCGTATCGCTAGAACGAAGCATTGCGATTAGCCGCCGCCTACTGGGAATCAATTGCAATGCTCCATTCTTTCAATACGTTTACATTGCGCGGGCGTGATGAGTGATACAGACTCGCGGACATCGCTGCCCGCGTTCGTAGGCGGCTCAGGCGTCGGAGGGCGCAGAACGACCTCCGCCCCACATGAGCGCGAACGGGTGAAGCCACCCGTCACCCTAGCAGAAGCAGGCCACGGCGGCAGCGCGCATCGTACGATGCGCGCCTACGCACACCGCGGGCGAATCGAGTACCGACCGCGTGGTCGTGAACGAGAGGGATGGCCCTGTGTCAGCCGGGGTGCGAGGGGTATGTCGTCTGACAATCTCACCTTCGGCCTAGCACAACGACCCACAGAGACGGCGTGCGGTTTAGTCGGTTCGAGTCCAACATAACCTCCCCTTCTCGTATCCGTGGGGATTTCCCGTACGTAAAAAAAAATGTTTACATTACGAATTCGAATGTTTTTCAAGCTCGGGACAAATTATCAGTCGATTGTGACGTGTCGAAGCGCACACGTGCGAATTTCCGCTAAAGGTAACAATCGCGAATTCATGTTTCGGTGTGTACTAGGTGGGTACACTGGGTACCCAGTGAGAATTTACCTGCAACTTTATAGATTAAATGATTTTTTAAGAGAAGTAGGGTGGAAGGGCCCTATAAAAGCCTTTTTCTCAAACATGCAATGAAATATTGACATTACGTTCCTCTTAATAGGCTGCGAAGTATGACGTTTCAGGCGCGGCTAGGACCAGAGGCCGGCAATGGAATTTCATACAAACCTTGCAGGCCTAGGCCGGCAAAGTCCTCTTTTTTAATTTCGATTTCACATAAATTTGTGGCAAAGGCATCGACACTCTGCCACTATGCGTATTAAAAAAAAAATATATCTTTAATTTTTTTGTTGTTTATTTTGTTGGCATGTTTGAGAAAAGCACTATACATACCTCGGCGGGATATATGGGGTTGCCTGCCTCAGACCTATCCGGCCTCGCTTCGCTCGGCCGTCTATATGTCTTCGGCCGGCTACCCCTTTCATCCCGGCCTCTGTAGTAATGTACTATTAGTGCAAACTTTAACTATTAAAGTCATATTTTCTTATTGCTTGTATGATACATGAGTTTATCTGAGAATGTTGTGAGAATGATTTGAATTCAGTTAATATAATAACATAATTTAAAAAAAAAAAAAAAAACGACATTGACTGTCTATGTATGGAAGATGGACCAAGTGCTGCCCAAAATGAACACATGGATTTTATCCCACACGTCAATACTAACATACTCGTATAAACCGAAGCGTTTGAAATTCTATCCACGGATTCAAGAGAAGAACAAGCTTTTTGGTGTTTTTGAAAAGTGAACTTGAATACAAATAAATGAACTATTTTTTATAATTATTGATAGTAAACTATTGTTACGAGCGTGGGGGTTGGTTAAATAGAAAATGCGATTACAACCGTTTAAGACAGATTTTATTCAGCTGCACTTAAATAACAGCAAAGCGCGTAGAAATTCAAAAACTCTTCCTTACACAATAAGTACACAGTCACTTGTATAATCGCACTATATCGCTTCGCACCTTTATCGCTGTGATCGCTTGAATACTAGTCGTAGACTAACTTGAGCGGAGGCTGTTAGCTCGCCTTTTATATCGGGCGCGGCCGAGTAGCGAAAGTTCTGGAAAAGACAGGAACGTTCTGAAAAAGACAGGCACGTTCTGGAAGGTTCTATTGGGGTCTTGTGTCTCTTTCTAGCCCGACGTCTCGTTCTATGCATTCGATTCCTTCTAGAACAGTGACGTCAAGGTATGCTGTCTCTTTCTATAGTGCCGTCTCGCTCATTCCCATGGGAATTTGGCCATATATTGAAGTTGCCAAGCGCCGGGCGTAGCACTACCCCCTTCTTAGACATGCTCGTCCCGAGCATCATTAGATCCGTAGTATATCGCCAGTCGGTCAACATGTACAACCTTCAAGGGGCTTCGCTGGTTGCGTTGTATCCGGTATGTAACGTCATTGATCCTGGTGACAACTTTATACGGCCCTTCCCAGTTTGGAGACAACTTCGGAGATTTGCCTTTGCGACGCATCGGTTTGTGTTGCCATACCAACGAGCCTTCGTCGAACCCGGCTTGATGAGAGTTGCGGTCGTATCGGGTTTTCATTCTTTCACTTGCCTGGAGCCCAGATTCACGGACGTGGGTGTGAACGTCATTTAGTCTATCGCGCAATGCACTAGCATATTCCGTGATTTCTTGCAGTGAATCTGGAGGACGTCCAGCCAGTAGATTAGCCGGTAGTCTCAGTTCTCTGCCAAAATTTGCACACGCAAGTGTCACCGTTGTGTTTTCATGTATCGCTGTTCTATAAGACAACAAGAACAAAGGAAAATGACTATCCCAGTCTTTCTGGTGGCTCTTAACAACCTTAGCCAAATGCCTTTCCAAGGTTTGGTTAAATCTTTCAACCATTCCGTCTGACTGCGGATGATATGGGGTGGTCCTGGTTTTATGAATCACCCATTATCCTACAGGTTTCTTGAAATACCTGTGATTCAAAATTCCTTCCCTGGTCACTATGTTTTTCCTGAGGAACTCCAAATCGGCAAAACACTTCTGTGACCAGTCTTTCTGCGACTGTAGTTGCTTCCTGGTTAGGTATGGCAAAAGCCTCCGGCCATTTAGTAAAGTAGTCCATTACTACTAGGATGTATTTGTTTCCAGTCTCCGATGCAGGCAATGGCCCTGCAACATCTAATGCAATCCTTTCCCAAGGCGCTCCAACATTGTATAGCTTCAATGCTCCCCTGCTCCTTGTATGCGGCCCTTTTACCGATGCGCAGCATGTACTCCACTCATTGCTGACAGTATCAGTCCTTATTATTCTAATCGCTACACTGTCTTTAGCTTCTTGCCTGACACAATGGTTACATTCCACCGGACAAGGTCTTCGAGAGAGCGCATCTGCATTTCCATGCGCTTTCCCACTCCGATGTTCGATGACGAAGTCGTATTCCTGGAGCTGTTCAATCAATCTTGCCACTTGTCCTTCTGGATTTTTAAATTGTAGCAACCATTTTGCAGCACCATGATCAGTCCTCAGATGAAACTTGCGGCCCAGCAGAAACTTACTGAAATGCTGCAATGTCTTAGCCACAGCCAGTAATTCTCTTCGTGTAACACAGTAATTTCTCTCTGGTTTAGACAAAGACTGACTAAAGTAAGCAATCACGACCTCCTTGTCTCCTTTTCTCTGGGACAGGACTCCTCCTATCCCAGTATTGCTGGCATCTGTGTCGACGACGAACTCACTTTCTGCATCTGGATAACCCAAGATTGGTGTTTCACAGAGTCTTCGCTTAAGGTCTTTGAAAGCGGCTTCACATTGTTCATCCCAGCTAAATTTTCGTTTTTCTTCCGTTAACCGATGCAAAGGCTTCGCAATATCGGAGAAGCTTTTCACGAACCGCCGGTAGTATGAACACAGACCTAAAAAGGCACGAACGTCGGTCTTATCTTTTGGTGTCGGCCAATCTTTCACGGCACTTATCTTCTCAGGGTCTGTTTGTATCCCATCCTTCGAAATAACATGCCCCAAATAATTCACTTGTCGTTTAAAAAGTGAACACTTCTTGTGCCAATGTCACCACCATGCATAGAAAAGACGTTTTTATAACGTAGCAGCATGTTCCGCGCCTTCAGCATCTCTACCTTACTGAGGTTATTGCGACAATTTTCTAGTAGTTTCAGCACTGTTGATTCTCTGTCACTTGTGGCATCGCTTTTGGTCGAACCCTGGCAACTACGTATCCACGAGATCTCCTCACAAGTGCCAAGCAGTGTCCCTTTGTTTAAGACGCACTCGTTGTCGCTCATATTTAAAATTCTTATAACGGCTGTGGATGGTGTTGTTACCACAGTACGAGCTGGTATCCAGGGACTACTGCCGTCTACTTTTTCACCAATGCACAGCGATGAGAATTGATGCCATATTGAGGTAGTCTTATTGGCACTAGGGTCTGTGATTTAGGCTGGACCAGGATATGCACCACCTTCCATGGGAATTTCGTCGAACCCAAGTTTCAGAACGCCACAATCCACGTCGATTTTACAGCGATATTTTCTCATAAAATCCAATCCAATGATGCAGTCATCTAAGATATCAGCGACGATCACTTTATGCCAATAGGTCTTATCACCGACTGCCAACGCCACTTCTTGCTCTCCTCAAAGTTAAAGTGAAAGTCAAAAATCATTTATTCTGTATAGACCATTAAAACGGCGCTTACAAAACGTCAAGTTAAAAAATCTAGACTAGCTTAGCAAATGGACCACCGGTTCGAAACGCGGCCCCGACCTGAGAAGACTCCGGCAAGAAACTCAGTGGGCATTTTTTTATTTGATCTATTTACAAACATTTGCTTAGTCTACTTAGTCTAAATACAATAGTTTGCTTGAGTAGCATAGTTGAGCGACCAGCTCATTTCCAAGCTTGTTTATCATCTAAATATTCTTGGATTTTATAATAGCCTTTTTGGCACAGTTTAGTCTTAATTACATTTTTAAATTTATTTACAGGCAAATCTCTAATTTCATTAGGGAGCTTGTTGAAAAAGCGTATACAGTTGCCCCGGAAAGAATTACTAATTTTATGGAGTCTACTATCACAAGCTACAAGATTGTTTTTATGTCTTGTGTTTATATTATGCCTGTCACAAACTCTTGAAAATTTAGTGATATTTTTCCTTACATACATTGTAACAGAATTTTTGTACTAAGATTTTTTAGAAATATTATCTGTCGGTAGCGCCATCTAGTGCTCCGTCAGTGCGGACTTCTCGCCGTGAGTGACTGATGTTAAGATCGATTATGCTAGTTCGCATAGTGTTCGCGGGGTGGCGTTGCCACCTGCTTTGTATTATTCACTTTGGTGATCGAATCACGGTAATAAGGGTGAGTGTTGCTCATTAAGCTCATTAAGTAAAAAAAAAAGGAATGGATGGCTTCGCGAATCTTCTAATCCAGTGGCTATATAAGCCAGGATCGATGTTACGAGACGCACTGGACTCATTGCTTTTGGTGACTTATCTGTCGTTATACTATTCATTGTTACTCTGCAATTAGAATCAGTGTATCTGAGTTTTACCCACATTCGTGGTAAGTAATTTTATTTTTGTCTTTGTTACCGATCCTCTGCAATTTTAGACGATTCTTAGTGTTAATTCGTTCATAGGGCTCCAGATACGGCTCAAGAAGACCCCATATACTAAGATCACCTCGACGTCGACCATTGCTGTACCCTTTTTCCATTGGTTGCGAAACCGGAGGGCTCCTGCGGGTGCTGCGCCTTGGCTGTTCGAGAGCGTGGTGAAAGGCGCTCCTGGATTACACGCAGGCCGACGATCGGATCAAGGGTCACGTATTCCAATTTATTACTGTTTTTGCCTCTCCTGGTAGCCCGTCGATTGCCCCTATTGTATAGGACGTCCCCCAGCCATCTCGGGCTGGCTTCTATGCTACTGTGCTGCAGACGGTGATGATATGATCATACTCGGGATTGTAAGCTGAGATTTGTGATCTACTATAGTTTTATAAGTTTCTTACTCTGTGTATCCTGTGTAAACGAGCAAATACCAAATATATATATGTGTGCAAAACTCAAAGAAAATTTGTAGTTTCTCTGAAGTCTCCCCTGGGGTTCCCATACGCAAGCGCATACTTTTCTCTGCTGACGAAAAGGCGCCCTGGGATATTTTTGAGCTCGAGCTCGAGATCTCTCCGCTGGGTCAGCTGGTGCGTAACCCATCTGACACGTTCAGAGGTTACAACATCAGGTTCTCGAAGATGTATTGTGACACTACGGTTAGAATGTCTATTTCTTTAAACTTTTCTCGAAGGGTTTCCCTTGGGCCCAAATTATAAATAGCTCTCACAGCCCGCTTTTGTAAAATGAATATTGTGTTTAAATCCGCGGAATTACCCCAAAGGAGAATTCCGTAGCTTAAAATACTATGAAAATAACTGAAATAAACTATTCTAGCCGTATCCACGTCTGTTAATCCTCGGACGGAAATGTGCTGGCCGGTAGCTGTCTGCAGGTGGAGATGCTTAAGTTGATGTAGATGATCTCTAGGTACATTTTTCACCAGCCGAGAGCTAATCACGGTCCGACTTGCTCCAGTATCAATGGTGAGGTGGCACGGTGATCCATCAATACCTCCTTCGATGACCAGACTATTTCTATCATTAGCTTGAGAGATCAGAATTGTGAATTTTACACTACTAGCCAGCACCCGTCCCGCAGTCCTGGCGTTTACTCGTTTCCCTGTTGCTCCGGCGCATCTAGATGTCGCGCCGTTTGTTCTTGGCCATTACCTTGTTGAGTCCGTTTCGGGCAGCTAGACCGAATATGTCCTTGCTTTTTGCAGAAATAACACCTGGGTGTGAATTCCCGACGGTACACACGTTGCTCATTTGTTGAGATCTCACGCAAGCTATGTGGTCGAGGGTCATGTCGTACAGCTTCCACTTCAAGGGCGTGAGTAACAGCATCTTTAAGGGTTACATGGTGACCCAGACGGACGGCTGCTCTCACCTCCAAGTCTCTGATCCTGTCAATAAAAGCTTGCACCAAAATGCTGTCAAGAAATGACGAAGAAGCTCCTTGGTATGCTTTTCTTACGAGCTTTTCTATTTCCAAAGCCCCCTGCTGCAGAGACTCATTAAGACGCGTTTGTATGCAGTCCACGAGGAGGTCCCATCAAATGGCGGTACTTTGAACTTTCCGACAGCCTGTGCAGATGGAATGGTTACAGAGCCAGCTGTTCCGCAAGCTATTTTTGCCTCCAATTTTTTTACGTTTTGAGCCACTGCCTGCGACCGTTAATTCTTCCTAATTTTTCGTCGTGGCGTTCTATTTTTACGTCGTGGCAGTCGAGCTTGTCCTGCACTGAATGAATTTCTCTTTGCCATTCTGCTTTAGACTCTTTCAAGAAGGCAAATAGATCTTCTTGTTGTTCCCGGAGCTGAACCTTTAGTTGCAAGGCCTGCCTGCTTGACGGGCCTGCTCTTCCTGGCGACGGATCAGCTCCTCCTGTTGTTGCTGGAGCTGTGCCTTCAATTGCAGAGTCTGTTCTTCTTGGCGACAGATTTCTTGAGACTGTCTTTAAACCTGTGTCAAGAAATAATGTAGGGTGACTTCTTGGTGCCCGGAGCATACTGGGGTGCGGAAGTGAAAGGGCTGGTGCACCCTATACATAGTTTAATAGTCTTCTACTTCTAGGAGTTCTCTTAGCCACTGACGAGTAACCCGACAGCTGACTCTATGGATCCGTAAGAAGAGATCCAGAGGAGCCCTACTGACAAGGCGGGAACGGCTCTGGTGGGGGTCTGAGCAACGTTCGGCTAAGCCATAAGCCTGACTCAGGTGAAGTACGATGCTACAAGGAAGACAACTCCTATAACAAAATACACCCAGAGGTTGGACGAGCATGGTCTGATGCAGAACCCACCGGCCGTAATCTTAAACTGAAAGGACTCGTGGACGCGAGGAGTAAACCTCTATACTTTGATTTTGACTTGACTATAAAAATCCCCATGTCCAAACTCTGATGCGTAACGAGGTGCTGAATGGCTATAAGATGGAGGTGACGCCTGGACTGGATAGTCCCAAGGGCCTCACCATCGGAGGACGTTAGATGGATGATGACTGCGTCGTCGTCGTCATCCTCCCCCCTCTATGATGGTGGAGTCCAGGCTACACCTACGCGAGAAGACCGGGCTACTGGTAGGGCAGCTTGGGCAACTCGCCCAATCCTATATGGGATCCCCGAACCCTGAGCAGGCTACACTGCTCGGGCTTGTGGTTGAAATCGCTGCCATTAACGAGGCCCTCGCTCTCGCTAAGCAGCTGGCCGTGGCCGACGGGAGCAGGTCGAGACAAATCAACAAGCGATCATATCCTGCCGGGAAGCGGCTAGTCAGGCCGCCGAAATCGAAACCCTCAAGAGGATGGTGGCGAACTCGGCGCAGTCGACGCATTCGTCGTTTTCAAACAATAGTATGTAGTTTTCTGAATGGTGTTTGTCTCGCTCGGCACTCATGTGGAGAATCCAATATAAGAAAAATTGTAAACTATTATTCTATTTAAAAACTCCTGGGAGTCTTTTACATTATATTTTTCTTAAGTAATTTGATCTAGAAAATCATTTGAAACTACTTCCATGTCTAAGCAGCACTTGGTTCAAATCCTGGCAATGTCCGTTAAGGAAATTGACCCTGTGGGGTACACATTAGTATTCACACACCTTATACCATCTACCTTACATCACAAATAACAATATAGTGGAAGACCCATATAACTGGTGACCCCGAACTGAGCACTACAATGAGTAATAGCAGCAGCAGTGAGGCAGCTCAAACAGCGGGTTCAGGCGAAAAGAATGTTACCATGCGAAGGAAAATGAAAAACTTCACCATCGCACGATCCCGACCGACAATCAAGGTGGCTAAATTCTCAGCCGAAGACCCGGAGCTGTGGTTCGTACTCTTGGAGAGCCAATTTAAAACCAATGGCATTACTGTCGATGACATCAAGTACAGCACCGTCATCACTAACCTGGGTATACAGCACGCGAAGACAGTGAAGGATGTCATCCTGAAACCTCCAGTCAATCACCGGTATGCAAAGCTCAAGTCCGAACTCCTCCGCCGTCTGCCAGCCTCGCAGGAGATGAAAATGAAACAGCTACTCACCCAAGAGACACTTGTGACCGCAAACCGTCCCAATTCCTGCGGCACCTACAGGATTTAGCCGGTTCGTCGGCTGCCGACGATATAGTCAAGCAGATTTGGAGCAACCAGCCAGCGACGGACGATTGGCCAGCTGTAACCGGTCGCCTTTTCATCTCCGACCCAGAATACTCAGATGCAGTTCCTGGTGGGTCACGTCGGGGTCACCAGTTATAGCGGTCTTCCACTATATTGTTATTTGCGATGTAAGGTAGATGGCACTTACGTTCGACGGCAATAAAAGTTTGTAGAATAAGTAAGCACAGAGTATACACAACACAGAAGTTAGATAGGAATAACACAGAAGGCACAAGAAGTAGAAAAGCGTGGATAGCACAGCGATAGAAAGCAGAATCTAAATAGTCTTTTGTTACAATTAGCGATACGCGGTAGGCGGTAAAAGAAATTTGCATCGAGCGACACAGTGTACCGAGTAGATAGGTGCGGCTAGACCGAAGCTCGGGGGCGGCCATTATGGGGCGCTGGCGCAGCGCCACCGGCCGAACGAAATAGTTCCCTCGTTCATTCGGTGCGCCACAACCCCTTGCGTCGAAATGCAGCCACTCTGGGTCCAGTACCGACATTTTGGCCACCTTATTCCAGCCCTGTCTACGGTCATGATTTTAACTTAGTTGTCATTTTAATAATTAAAATGATGATAAAACATATTTTCACTTATTTCTATTTTTACCCGACTTTCAAGAAGGGGTATGTTGTTCGCGCGTATCTTGTATGTATGTTTGTAATATCCCATGTTACCTCATATCTCCTGAACCACCGTACGAATTTCAATGATTCTTATCTCAAATGAAAGGTATTTATTGCCCAAGTGTTCTCGGGTACATAAAATTTTAACAGAAGCCATATGTTGGTTTTTTGGCGCCAAAATATATGTGGTAAAAATACAATTTTCACTCAAATTAATCACGTGGGATATAAATGAAGGAAATTAGAAGGTGATCACAAATATTATATATATGTCGTAGTCATAACTAAACGGTATGAAAAAAAAATATTATTAAAAATAAAAAACCCGACGGATTCTGAAAAGATCGAAACAAGCTTTATAGCAGGCGGTACCAATTTGCAAATCTTAAACTAGATGAAAATGAATGGGTACCACCTGCTATAGCTTGTTTCGATCTTTTCAGAATCAGACGGGTTTTCTATTTTTAATAATTAATTTCTTTTCCAGGTAATATTTAATACATTCAATGTTTAAACTTTTTGAAAAACGAAGAAGGTCCGTACATACATATGTACAAATGTGCATATTTTGCTTTTATATTTTTAAATGATTACATCATTATATAAATATTAAAAAAGAAACAGTGCCAAACAAACAACATTTAGTTATTTTGAAGTTGGAAATAGTAGATAGGCATTTCAAACGAAAAACATACAAGACGTCGTGGAAAGCTGCAAAAGTGTTTCTCGTCCAAGATCCCAAGGCCACTTATTTAAAAGGATTTTGCCTAAAACATACGTAAAAATCAGCTTGGAGAATTTACGTGAGGTAAGTAATGTTTTTATGTACCTTGATTACTTGATTCCTGAAAATTGGCCGTCTTAGCAAGCTAGCAGGTAGGCATGCGTTCTTAGTACATACTAATACTACTCAATCGTCCTCATTTCCTTAGTAAGAAATTCGTGATGTCTGGTGACCCTAGGATATTACTCTATTCGGATTGTAAACCATATATTTTGTATTTTTACTTCAATGGGGACGCCAACTGTGCATATATGCCTACAGAGGGCGCATCGTCGTAATGACTAATGTTAGCTTTCATCTAAGTAGATTTCATTGCTTGCCGATTTTTTTATGAATACACTCTATCATGCCGCTTTGTTCAGTACCTGGATGTAAGTGAAGTGTATTCATTTCCTCAAAATGCGAAGCCAAAACAACAATGGGAGACTATAGAGACGGAGATTATGTCGGAACCACTTCAAGGATAGCGATTACGTTGGAGAACAGGTAGTATTTACGAGTTATCTTAGCCAATTCAATTGATTTTTAATCACTAGAAGGTGTGTCACATACGTATAATGTCGCTTTTTTCGGGACAGTTACAGCAACGCAGATACCTAAAACAGGAACAATTACAACCCATAATAGTTGAATAGATACAGTGTTTTAAGATAGATACAGTGTTATTTGTTGCGTTATGAGTTAAATAACACGATATCTTTTGAAAAGAAAAATTTAAAGATTACCTTTCGATGAGGTTAGCTTTCTTTCCAGTTAAAGTTGAACCTCTTTTCCGCAATTCTGCTTTGAGTTGTTGCATATTCCAAGTTGAATACATAATAAAGTAAGTCCAGTTCACAAAAAAAATACCAAAAAATCACGATAGATAAC
The DNA here is from genome assembly GCA_949126895.1 of Eilema caniola. Taxonomy (NCBI): domain Eukaryota; kingdom Metazoa; phylum Arthropoda; class Insecta; order Lepidoptera; family Erebidae; genus Eilema; species Eilema caniola. Next base: position 21,801,902 of record OX421467.1, read on the forward strand.
AAAAAACAAGTTTCTTCAAATCTGTCAGCTATGAGTTTCTTATTGTTGTTTGGTCATTTCGCCTCTGCTGCCATCTACAATTAGATTTGCGTCGGCATCCCCATTGAATAATGCAACAGAACAAATATTTACAATAACTAGACACTATTGAATGCAATTTTGAAGCAATTAGTATGCTCATTTTTCAAATCGATTAAGATAGGAAAAAGTGAATCGCTCAGGCGGGACACGAACCCGCGATCTTTCCCTTACAGGGGGAATGCTCTGACCATTGAGCCACCGGGCTACGCCTGAAGCAATCCAAATTCTCCTATACAACTTCAATCCAAATTAAACAATCCAAATTCTATATTTTAGGTACTATGATTTAGGGTATCTGACATAATCATAATGCACCTATTAAATCATTTCAACTATAAAATTCCACACACTATTTTTACTAAAGACTAATAAACACTAGTAAAGTACAGTAGTAAAGCCTGAAGACTTATACTAGTAAATCTGTCACTAAGATTTCTTATTACCAAACAAAATAGGTGAAAAAAATTAGGAACGGGGGTGATAGTCAGCCCCACCACCCTATGAAGATTTGGCGTCAGCCAGCACTGTTGATTACAATTATCCGAATACCTAGGATTGCATTTAGGTGAGTGGGTCCTTCACCCTAATACCAAGGTCTTATAGGCACACAGGTGAGTATTTGATTACAAGAATAAAACTCCTAATGAACATAATGAATATTGGTGGTCTATAAGGAATTAATGCCAACACGAAATTAGCATAAGTTGTGTAACGTGAATATTTTATACCTACTGAACGTAGGTACCTACTTGTAGTGGTAAGATTCAATCCTAAATCCAAGTTCTGTGGTAGGTAGGTATCTACCAGCTGATTATATTAAAAGCTTTAATCCTTTTGACTTTGTTTTGTACTAAGTATATACTCCCAGTTAATACCGTGAGTGCAGAATAAAATTATGATGGTGTTTATATAGGTACTTATTGTTTATGTTGCAATTTAAAAATATTTTCACGGCTGTTGATAAGAATGCAATCACTAGCTTACCTATCCAAACTACACTATCGCTATTTGAAAAGGTAAACAATACACGTACCTTTTTTTCCATCCAAGGCTAATGAGTCGTCCTCTTTGTAAAATTGCATACTAAAATTAATGTTAGATCCAATTGTATAGACCTTTCTCCGCGGAGGTTTCATGAGAAATTTTTCAAGTTCAGGTGGCATTCGAGGGGGTCTTGAACGAGCTATGCGTGAAGAACGGTCGGTTCTAATATTCATAAGCTTACGGTATTTGCTCGATCTAGACATTCGATCTAATCGATCTAATCTGTCTAAATGATCTTGTCGGTCTAATCGATCAAAACGATCTAGTCGATCATCAGACTCTCTTGGTATTTTCGAAAACTTGCGGTAAATAGGTTTATGTATATCTTCATCAGGTTCCATTGGTATTTTCGAAAACTTACGGTAAGTCGGTTTACGTATTTCTTCATGAGGTTCCATTAGAATTTTCATTGACTTTCGATGTTTGCTCGACAATTTTCGTTTTGATTTAGGTTCAGTTTCGAGCTCATCTGCCGGCTCTGATGCCATCTCCATTCCCTTACGAGATTTATGTGAAAAAATCGATTTACGTACTTCTGGCTCCATCACAATGGGGGTTCTCGATGCCGGACGGGGTTTACTCGAAAGGATCGATTTAATTTCAGGTATAGCTTCAGGTTTCGATACTTTTTTAAAGGCCTTACGGGATTTATCTGACTGCAACGATTTGGATACTGCAGGCGGCTGCACTGGAATATTTACTTCCTTACGATCTTTGCCCACAGAAGCTGATTTAGTTTCTGTAGGCTCTGTCTGTATATTGGTTATCTTTCTACTCCTTCCGGCAGATTTATATAACAATGCTGGTTCTGTTTGCGTATTCATCAACATAGGTCGTTGACTTTTTTTAGGTGCGGAAGTTCCTTTTTCCGTTTCAGGCGTTATAGGCGCTCCAATCTGATAACCTCTTGGTTCAACTTCTGGTTTCAATTTATGAGATGCTATTTTTCTTCTTGATAAAAATCTGCTAGGTTTTCGTTTATGTGCAATTATATCCTCATCATCTGGATAATAATCCTGGCGAGAACGGACACGACGTTTATAAGGTTCTTGAGCTCGAGTCGGCACAGCCCAATCGTAATCTTTAATCCTTTCCTCATATTGTCTTTTGTATTCATCTGGATTATAAGCTAAATCAGCTACTGGTGTTTTCAAATCATTTGTATCATCATAGCGCGTGTAAGCTCCCATATTTAATTTGAGACTAGATCCATAGCGCTTTTTTCTTTTAGATGGACGAAAAACTTTCATGACACTGCGCTTATCTGCTTGAGAATAACTGTGACTTGTTGACCGTGGTGTTGTCATACTCGCAGAGGCTCTAGTGCCAGCCCGGTCCGTCTCAGTCTGCTTCCAAGACCTCAAGCGACTTTTTATTCTTTTTAAACACTCCACTGTATCACATTGATATGGGACACAAACATCGGGTTCACATTCATCATCTTCGAGAACTGGCATTTGAGACCTTTTGCGCACTTGAGATACCTTAAAATTCAAGGCACAATAAGATCTATAGTAAGGGTTGTTTTCCCTTTGTGACTGATCATTTAGTATGTGTCTAAGATTTTGAAGATCAATAGAACTATTTTTTAAATCATTTGCTTTAATTTCATTGTGTTCTATAAGATTTTTCAAATTAGTTACTGTATTATACATTGTTGTAATAGTTTTATCTCGTCCATTTGAGAAAGTTCTATCTTTGTAAAAATCTATATCAAAACTGAAGTTGGACCCTATCCGGATAGCTTGTCGAGAAGGCGGATAAGCATATTCAATTTTCTCTTGCTTCTTCTTTACTCTATGTTCCTGTAACATTTGCTCAACGGAACTCGACTGAGCACTCCTCGATTTATTACTGCTACTAAACTCGCTAGAAGTCATGCTTAGAACTGATCTTCTTTTCCCTCGTTCTGTAGCGATATGGCGGTCGCGATATCGTTTATTCTGTCTTCTTTTTAATATCTCATAACATTCATAAGGATCACACAAATCAGGAACACACATACCGGGAATACATTCATAACTTTTTAAATCATGTCTGAGGCTTTTATTTGTATTTGTACTTTTAATAGCTGAAATGTTAGGTTTTGGACCAAACAATTGAAGAGTGGTTTTAGTCTCTTTGCTGGCTAATAATTGTTTTTCTTTTACTTTCGTATTTCTTCCCTTCTTATGCAGTTTCAAAGTGCAAAGACATGATTTCATTGCAGAACCAACATAAATATTTTTTTTTTTTACTTTGGCATCCGTAGATTTTCCAATTTGCTTGGAGTTTGCTTTTAATAACTGGGAACCTCTAGACTTTTTGCTAACCTGCTGAAGTTTTGTATATTCGTCTTTTTTGGAGGACATGGTTGGAATCTGTTTTTTGTTATCTTTTACCGTATAATCTATTTCCTTGCTATCGTCAACTTGAATTCGATCTTTATAAAATTCTAGATTAAAACTAAAACTGGAGCCGATTCGCACTGCTTGTCTATTTAAAGGCGTAGAATCTATAATCATTTCATCTGGCTCTTTTAAATAATGGTCTGTATTTTTCTTTTCTTTAGCAAATGACTCAGATCGATTGTTTGTGGAAATTAACTGTTTTGGTACTTCACTGTAAGTTGAACTTGTTGTTAGATTTGTATCTTGGTATTTATTTTTGTGTTGTATAATGCGTTGTTTAGTGAAATTTTCACGATCATAGTAATTGCTTTGGTCAGCTTTATGATGCTGATATTTTGGACTTTTAGTGCTTGTGTCAGAATACTTATTTTTTGAGCTCGTGTAACGAGTTTTAATAAGCTTTTCACATTCCAGAGGATTACATTTATCTGGTATACAAATACCAGGTTCACATTCATACGGCGAGAGTTTTGGAGGTTCATAACGGTATTTTTTCTTTTCTGGTGGAGTCATGGTGCCTGTTTTCTTTTTAAAACCATCTTTATTGAAAATTTTTAGAGTACAGAAACACTTTTGCCAAAATGCTACAGTATTGGTTGGTTTTGTCGCAGTATTTTTTACTGCTTGCAAATGTGTGTCGTGTACTCGAGTTTTGTGCGATTCGTTTCCCCGTGCACGAGTTAGCTTCCTTTTCCTTCGCATACTTTGAGTTTTTTCTGGACGCGTTTTCGTTTTACTTTGAAAAGTTAAACTAGAAGTGGATTTCTTTGAGATGTATGAAGTATTGGTTAATTTTTTGTTTTTCTTAACTTCGCTCCGTTCTCGAGCTTTGATTCTCTTTATGCAATCATACGGATCACATTCTCCTGGAGTACAAACAAATGGTTCACATTCAGAAGGAAGTAACGATAAATAGGATTCCCGTACAGGTACAGATAAATGAGATTCCCGTACGTTATGGCCTTCATCAAAAAGAAAAGTTTGCGTTTTCCGTACTCGGGCTCTCTTGTCTGGGTGCGAGCTAGAAGTCATTGTTCTTTTTGATGTTGATCTTTTTAGATGAAGTTTCTTTTTTTGTAATTTTAGTGTACAAAAACAACGCCTCAAACTATGCCGGGTTTGATTTTTTTTCATTGAATGTGCGGATTTTGATTGTGATGTAACATGTTTGGTGTTCTTGTGGGTAGTTTTTGGTTCAGTGGGTGTTTGTACTAATTCTGATTTGGAACTTGTTTTTATTGATGAGGCTGTTATACTTGAAGATGCAAGAGTTTTTCTCCGACGATACTGAGAGGACTTGCTGCCAACTTTTGCAAGAAAGGAGACTTGGCTTTCTTGACCCCGTTTATGCTTTGCCCTTTTTGTTGGCTTCATTTTGCTTTGCACTGTTGAGGATTTTGTTATTGAAATTGATGTCGAAGAACTAGATTTAGTTTTCACATTTGTTCCAGAGAGTTTATTGTGTGTTTTCTTCTTTCTCTTTTGACGGACGCGTGTATTTTTTGATAAATAAGATTCTGACTCATGGTTCCTACCTCTTTTAGCACGTTTTTTTCTTAATTTTGCTCTGAATAAGCTGAGGGAGTCTTTTTTTATTTTAAACCTGGATTCAAAATTTTTGGCTATTGATTGGCTAATACTTTTTAATTTTTGCCCCGTTGTCGTTGTTTCCTTCAATTCTGCAGAAGAGGTCGGAGGTTTAAAAGCCTTCATAGGATTTTCTTTCGATCTAAGTTTTTTTAGTGAACGTTTTGCGGAAAAATTCATTAAAGATAATGTACAAAAACAGGGATCAGAACGAATATTTTTAGCATTGAAGCGCTTATCCCTCATTTTCCCACTTAGCTTCGAACCTAGTCTTCTACGCCTAGCCTTGGCACGTTTTTCAGCGTTTTGTTTGTACTTAGCAATATTTTCATAAGGGACACTGTGCTTGTATACATGAGGATGTTTCTCAATACTTTCTTTAATTTTTTTTAAAGAGCTACATGAGCAACAATTACAACAGCTACTTAATTTGCTGGTATTCGACGATATAATTTCTCCTCTGTCACTTAATTCAATCATTTTCCTTCTCGTAGATGATCTTGTCTGATCACTGCTACTACATCCACTGGTTGAAAGTAAACGATTCCTAACGTCATCATAAACAGCACGTGTTCTTACCAATTTCTCGAGAACTTTCCTCTCTCGCAGCGGTATATACTTACCGTAGAAGAGTTTATCGATTCGTGTACCATCAGATACAAGCGCTTTTACTGATTGTCGGTTCGAACCAGTTCTATATGCACAGTTAGTGCATGAGCAGCTTCCAGAATGCATCGTTGTGGAAACTTACGTGTAACTGCGATACAATTAGCTTTTAGGAACGTTCACAGTCACAGAATAATGACCAGAACTGTACCAATTCATATTCCAATCTTCTTGACAATACACTTGACCTTAAAGACTAGTACTGCTGATATAGAGACGACTTGTCGTGGACGTCACCTCTTGTTAAGTGTACATAACCTAAAACAGAGTAAAACATGAATTCTATAACCAACCTTACTGTTATTTAACGTAATGAGACCCAAGTCAACCTCATCTGCAGCGCAACTGCTGAACAGCGGACTAGCCTCTGGGACAGGCTTTCCTCTCGGGGCTGGGAGGTCATACAATAGTTTCTTCCGAAAAAGCCGATATGCCAATAAAAATCAATAAGCGAACTGCGAGCTCTAAAGTGAAAGCTTCTAAATTTTGACATTGTAAATGTTGTGAAATTTGAAATTTGAATGTTTTATAACCAAAACACATTGCTTTTTTTAGCCTTGAACCTTATCGACTGATAACGAACGCCTGTGTATATGAGGCTTAACGCTGGGATGATGATGAGGATTCAAGATGATCAGTAGAAAATGAGAAAGGAATTTTCTACATGTTCGCACGATGAGTCTGCTTTATCCGCATTTACTTTGGACTGTCACATGGAATGTAAGGTTTGAAGTTCTACTCGCCAAAGGTCAGAATCTGACAAGACTGGCCAGAATCTTTATGACATGTGTAAGGCAATGCGATGATGATGAAAATGTCCTCGCAGACCGCTCCGTTAGTTAACCTTACGGGTCCAATTAGTCTGTTGCCCTATATCCCGCTGCTGTCTATAGGCCTCTTTCAAATACACCGTTGCACTCGATACCCTGTTACCCATGTCCAAAGTATCCCAGTCTTTCAGGTGATCAATCCGTCTGGTTAGGGGACGAGCAGGGATCTTACTTTTTAATATGAGGCGATCACCAATGATTTTAACATCAAATAAATAAGAAAGGATATTATTGTAAGGTCTTGTACACACCGACATGTTGAAATATGTAATACCATCTTCGAGTCCTCCTCGAAGTAAGGCGTTACGAGAATTTTGCTTCAATCACATCACCACAAAATTTTTAATACAATTTGTGTATCCACGCACGTCACCTCATCCTCAAAATTAATTTCGAAATAATGACACTGTCTGTCAAAATATTTACTTACGTCAGTGTGACAATGTTACAATTTTATTTTAATTTACAACCAGTAATATCACAGCCAAATGGACTCATGACCCTGAAAACGGTGGTTGGGACTGGTTGGGACCACGGAACAGAATTCTGTTCTGTGGTTGGGACAGACTGGAAGGTTCGTACAAAATGGTATATAACCCTTTTTTTGTACAAATCAAAAAACAATGGGAATATGTAGTGTACCCGGAGTACTACCAGGGGCCTTCGGCTTCGGGAGCGTTTCCCCTTATATCTGGTTATTGGATATGCAAAGTGGTATTCATGCCATTGATTTATATTGTTACTAAAGTAACCGGGTGTCCATAACCGGAGAAGACAGCGACAACAGAGCACCATTCGTTTTAAATAAAGTTATTTTTGCCAAATTAATACTTCCAGACGATTTTGCTATCGAAACTGTGCCCAAAATCTTTCGCTCACAAATGACTATAAAATCACCCAGTACAGATGTGTCAGTAAATGTAACAGTGATGCGAGTTTTATACATTTTCCCGTCTCAAAATGAAAATGTCATGTCAATGTCAAAATACCCAACGCGCCTCAAAAATTTCGCTCCAAAATTTTACTATTTACCAGTAGTGTACCTACTATTATTTCCCCTGTAAACAACGGTTTTAAACAAGCAATACATAAAGGTCTCAAGTGACATAACCTCCTTAATTTACTTGCATTATTTTATTATACGGCCAAAAAATAGGTAACATCATTTGTTAGTACAATTATTTGGCCTGCCGGCAATTCCCTGTTGTCAGTTTTGTGACCACACACTAGTAGTTGTGAGTCAACAGTTTCCCGCCGTACGATCGCCTGCCGGTGTGTGCTCGTTCGTTTTGACGGCCTAGGATTGTCCGGAATCGTTCGGTGGCCACACACTATCGGAGCGTATTAATTATCAGTCCAATAACGTTAACGATGCGTGGGCGGCCAGCGCCTCCTTCTGCGAGCAGGTCATGCTCGCGAAGGAGACAGCAGAGCGGGCGCGGCGCGATGAGCGAGAAAGGCTCGCTGACATCGCTGCACGCGCCCGAAGGCGGCTCGGGCGTCGGAGGGCGCAAACTGACCTCCGCCCCCCATGAGCGCGGGCCTGAGGGTGACGGGTGGAGCCGCCCGACACCCTAGCAGAAGCAGGCCACGGCGGCGGCGCGCATCGTAGGACGATGCGCGCCTCCCCACACCGGGGTTGAGTCGGGAACCGCGTGGTCCCCCCCCCTTCCCGAGGAGGGCCAGACCGAGAGGGATGGCCCTGGGTCAGCCGTGGTGCGAGGGATATGTCGCATGACAACCTCACCTTCGGCCTAGCACTACGACCCAGAGACGGCGTGCGGTTTAGTCGGTTCGAGTCCGACATAACCTACCCCTCCGGCTCCGGAGGGGTGGGTATCCGTGAGGATTTGCCGCACATAAAAAAAAAACGTTAACGAAACTGTGAGAATGTGGGTTATTGCATAGATACAGTATCCAAAAAAAAAATACTATATCTATGGAAAAGAAAAATACTATATCTATGGGGTTATTGCGATTACTTAACTGACAGATTTATATCGTCCGGTGAACTGATAGTGAGTGGGCGCCTTTACGAAAGCGACTGCTTTTCTTTGTACTTTTAAACGATCGCGGTGAAAACTCATAGGTAGTTTTTATATGCCAACTCGCGACTTACCGCGATAATTGCGGGTTCGAACCTGGACTTCTGACACTTTTTGGTGATTATTATTTCTTTTTGTAATTTATTACTTTTTGTGATTATTTCTTCTTTTTGTAAACTATTAATTTCTTCTGACAGAAAATTAGTGATAGGTTCTATGATTGGCGCTATATTATAGGTGTGGTATGGAATGTTCTTTTTATCTTTTTCTCTGTATATAACGAAGAAAGAAAGAAAGAAAAAGCTTTCACTTCTGCCGGTACTCCCGGAGTGCAATCCGTCTTTTTTTTAGGAGCTGACTTTTTACCGACGTTTCGGGTGCACCTGTGGTCACGACCTGGCTGGTCTTCGAGCATGGACAGGTATGCGGGGAATACTTTTTTTACGCCTACCCTCCATTACTTTCATTATGAATGATAAGGCTGGCGACACACGACAATCACTACGTCAGTTATAAACGGCACTGTGTTATTCGGTTTCAGTATGTTAATATTACTGGATCCCAGGTCCCGGATAGTTTGAATCTAAGTAAGTTTTCACTGTCTGATCTGCCAGAAGGTAGTCGTTTTCATAAAAGGAGGAGCAGAATTAAGTAACCCTAGGACAACCCCTTGTATAAAAACTGGAACAACGCAATGATGATTTTGATTGTAATTAGATCACCTGAGGCTACAACAACAGTTTCAGCAAGTCGTTTAGGGAATTTATAGCCATACCCATAAATATAGCCATACCCATAAGTTCCGAAGTCCAAGCCAACTCCAACCGACCATTGCTGAATAACGGACTGACTGCCGACTCTGGTGCTGGCTTTCCTGTTAGAGTTGAGGGGTCAGAAGGAGTTCGCTCCAGGGAAAATCGACATACCAATCAAAGTGCAGTGCAGGCTGTGTGAACTCTGGATGTAACATTAAAATCGCTTTGGGGATGATGATGATCAATGAAAAAACATGATGTTAAAATAACTGCCAATCAATGTTACTTTTAAGGGTGTATCCCATCTGCCCCGGTGACTTGGCCCCCCTTGGACATGGGAAAAAAAAGTTTTAACTGGCCCGTTGATATGTTTAGCGGGCCAGATGACACAAATCAAGTGCCATCGTCCCCGGTAAGGGGAAAATAGAGGATACGCTACGTGATTTGTGAAATACTAACAACTTCCATCTATGAAAGGGATTGAACTTATAAATCAAACTGCTTAGTTTACAAAAATCAGTTTTTATTTTGTATGACGCGATATCAACTTGTGTCATAAATCTCAACATGAAATATACTAATTATTATAAGTAGATCCTTAACATAATAACAATATTTTTGTATTATTAATTAACGAAGCCAATTAAAAAAGATATATTAATATAACATACAACTTTTCTACTGACCTCTTATCCATACTACAAAATAATATAAAATAAATAATTTTGTTTGATTTATAGCATTTTGGCTTCGTTAATTAATAATATATTGTATCCTCTATTTTCCCCTTACCGGGGACGATGGCACTTGATTTGTGTCATCTGGCCCGCTAAACATATCAACGGGCCAGTTAAAACTTTTTTTCCCATGTGGCCCGGCACCGGGCCAAGTCACCGGGGCAGATGGGATACACCCACTTTTAATAATAATATACAGCTATATTGTTGTGTACTTTGGTCTGAAACTCGTTTATTGACTTGCTTACTGTTCCAATATTGATGACAAAAGTAATTCTCCGATTGTCGTACTCGTACTCAGCACCGTTTTCAAACTTTGATTTAACTTTATTTCACTTTTTATTTTATTCGTCTCCATAAGCTTTGGGTCGGTTTCTGGTTTCTTATTGAAAACTCCTGAATTACTCAATAGTAAGACAATTACTACGATCAGAAATATCGCCATGATGTTTGATTCCGATAATATTCTCACAATATTCTCTAGCATTAAGAGCACGCTCATATAAAGCCTTACTATTGCCTGAACACCGCATTGCATAGTTCCTGTAACATCTGTTACCGGTTTACACATTTTGTGATGTTGACCTGAAAACGGACCAGATTGTCTTAAATAGAAAAGTGCGAGACACAGTTTTAAGTAAATTAAAAACAAAAATGTTAAGTACCTACTAAGAATGGCCCATGGACTCTTAACGATACCACACACACATAATGAATAACGATAACAAGTCTCTTCAAACTTTAAAAAGTTATTTTTCATCTTAGCGTTAAGACCAGTCGCATTGAAGTCTGGAGTCCGCTTTTGCCTCTTTGCCTATCTTCCATATTTTCCGCGAAGCGACTACCATCTAACCTCCACAACCGATTATTGAATTGATAGAAGTATTGCAGTTAATTCAGTTGTTGGAATTTTTAGGGCTCCAACTGTAATGACTGCCATTCATGTTCGTATGACAACCGGGACCGACGTAAGCCGTCGACCTGCACGACCTGCACGACCAGACCTATGTGTGATCGTGCCTCGTAGAGCACCTAAAGCCGCATTTGTATGCATATAAATATTTTTACTTAGCGAGAATCGAATCCGTACCCCCTGCGTAGCAGTCGCGTTTACTACCGGTACGCCATAGAGAGTATTGAAGGCTTTTGAAAGTTAAATTGTAATTAATTCTCATTCAAACATTTAAAAATAAGAAAAAAGGTAGCTATTTATTGTGAAAATTGCAACCCAAAAACCACTGAAAACAGTATACTCTTGTCAATAATAGTGCCTGTACATCGATGAGCTTGTTGTATACTCAAGAATATGCATATGTATTAAAAACCCTAAACCATTTTTAAGTGATAATTAAAATAATAACAATAGGACATCAATGGATAATTATTATAGCAGAGAAAATCTTATCGAAATTTACGCAACTGACAGATGATTTTTTAATTTTTTATTGACATGTCATATTCCTACTGGTAATAGGTACAAGGTTTTTGGAAAACAAAAATACAAAATAGACTCGGCGGCATTTACTCCTATCTATTCAGTAGTTTCAAGACTGGAGAACCCGTGACTCTGAAAGGAGAGTGAGCTTCCAGGTTTCAAGTGTATAATACCTAAGTAAGGAGGAGACTCCACTTAAACTTCAAGGAGCTTTTATACTAATTATATATATATGTAAGCAGCAAATCAGTTCAATGGTTTAGGCGTGAAAGCTAACATACAGACAGACAGACAGAGTTACTTTCACATTTAGAACATTATATGGAAGTATGCATTTGTATAGTTTTTCTAATATATTATTTTACTCCATATCTTAGGCAGAAGCACGTCGGTGATGCATTCATTTCGAGGAGGCTTTGATGAACCTTGGAAAGCCCAGATTATTTTCCTTACATTGTATCAAGTTTATTCGGTTTATGGGACTACGGGCACCGACCGGTGCATGTGGATGCCAAAAACAGGCCCTATTTGATGAGAGGCTCAGAGAGAGCTAATACATGTATATAGGTAATGTAAAGTGCAGGCTCCGCTACACACACAGAACAGAAAAAACAGTGCTAAACACTACAATCTACTCATTATAAAACCTCTTATCAAAAATTAATTCGAAATAGAAATTGTTAAAAAAAAATAACCAGTTCGTCACAATTATGTGTCATTTTGATAGAAGATTTAGTGTAATTAGGATATATTATTTTTAAGATAGCTTAATTATTACATTTAATGTAAATATTTAAACATTTTAATGCAAATGTATTGTTATATATGAATACATCGATACTATGATAAACATATTCAGATAACAAAAACGAAACAGGACCATTTCACTAGTCGAACAGGTAAATCTCCGAATTTTTAAATTGACCTAGTTGATAAGTAATTGAATTAGATGCTTAAGAGCGAAACCCCATTTGCGTGTTGTGCTGCGTTGCGTCGCGTCGTCGCCTCGGAACAACGTAGTATTGTATGCCACACCTGCGTTGCGTTGTCGCATCGCCAACGCAACGCAGGTGTGGCTACGAGGCAACGCACGCCGTCGAAGCTGAGTCTCAGTTCAGCCTTTGTTATGGATAAACGTATTCTTTTGTTGCTTTTATTCCGCCACCACCAAGATAAAAAAATGTCGTTGCGCTCGTCTAGCTTCCTCCTCTTGCAGTAGAACACTGTCCATGTCCATCGTCGCATCTGAGTTCCGACGATGCGGCGCATCACCCTCCCTCCCGCTTTGTCTCTTGTCCTTCGACCCGTCAAAAGTTCACGCCCGACGATGCAGCGGTGTAATGGAATGCCCCATTCCGTCTTCATAAAAATTTATGGAAAACGACGCAGAGACGACGCAGCGCGATGCAACGCAGCGCCACGAACTAATGGAGCTTCGCTCTTACGTATTTATTAATAGCAGGTTATATTACAAGTGTCATTAAAAAATATATAATTTTTACAGATCATATCATAAGGCATGTGTCAAATAACGCAAGCAGTGATACAAACGTTTGTATGCCTCATACAAATGATATCGAATGTCCTCACGACCATTGTCTGCGCAATTGAAAATTTGATCAGATTGATTGTCCAAACTTTGCACAACATCATATCATTCATACTACAGATGCTGTCGTTAATACCTATATGTTGTGTTTTTATACTAACGTCGCAGCTTAGATGCCTTCTGTGCCGTGGCGGTTGTAATAGTTTTGGCTTTGACTACGGACGGAGGACGTGGGATTGCATCATGACAATAATTGCTTTAACCGCCCTATATTACATACTCCAAGCACACGATATTCTCGACAAAGTTGCTATGTACTACCAAACATTATACCAAACAATACCTTAAAGTGGTTAATTTTGGGGTGGTTGTCCCTTATCCGATCAAACGAGTGAGTGGTTGAACGACAATTATATGGTTAAGTGGGTTGTGGTTTAAACTTGTGCCCGGAATTCAATTTTCGAGTCTATTGTGTATTGTTATTTGCATATAACTAGGCAATACTATTGAAGGCCTTGCAAAACTTGGTGTGTTGATTGCATAACACAATCCAACACTTTTTCGAATGGTGATGATATAAAAGTGTTATCGTTTTTCTTAATTTCTGCTTTACACATAGAGTGCAAAAAGATTGGATTCAGTTTAGTGTTAGACTGAATCAGCAGTTAACTGCTGCGCCGTGTGAGGTGATTTTTTGTAGTTTTCTTCTTTGCAGCACCAAAGAGCCACGGTTATCGCAACGTTGCCACTGAGAACTACGGGTTTGCCGGTCAGATATCTGTCTCAGACCAAGAGACCATCACGAAAGAGTTCAGAGACGAGGAATCTACTAGCACCCTCTCTTCAATCGATTGTGTCCTCTGTTATTCAGAGAGACACGTAAAAAATTCTGATAACCCAATACGTGAGTTATTCCAGTCCATGACATTAGTAGCTACCGAAACAGTAATCCGAAGTTGCGGACCGAACTTTCTAGTAGTAGGTATCATGAGACACACAGAATCACAACGCGTTCCACGTTGTACAATAACGTTATTTGGAACTAACGCGATTATGGAATAGGTACGATATAAAATACAATTGCTTGACTCTTCGACCAGACAATCATGGTGTAAGTCAGGATGTACCTATACCACGATCGCGTTAATTTCCTTTAACAGTACTGTATATCTGGCCCACTATTCTCCAGAGCAACTCGTTCGTTTTTCAGGTGTGTGGTTCGTCAGCTTGGGTGCCGAGAATCTTGGTAAAGCCAGTACACTTGTAACGACTACATACATACAAACGCCCACACCTATTTCAAGACAAGGTAGAGACAACAGCCCACCATTTTACTCCACCCTTACATACTTCAGAAGCTTCCTCTTCTATCATTAACGACTCTACACTATCAATAATATCTTTATTTGCAGGCAGCTACAGCTTAAATCATGTGTCGCACGGTGCACGCTCTTCTTCAGACCGTCATATGTGGAGTACAAATGTTCGTGAGGGTCTTCATGACCGTTCTGCTCATGTTCGAGAATGTCGTTAGAATGGTCCTGCAGACTATGTACAACTTTATATCATTCGTGCTGCAAATGATATCACTTATACCGATATGTTGCGTGTTTCTGGTGACGGCGAGGCTCAAGTGCTTCGTGTGTGGTGGCGGAGGGCCTTGTCCAGTCAACAGAGGTGGAGCATGCGACTGTCTGATGTCGTTTTTCGCTATCCTGATAATATTCTTCATATTCAGAGCGACTGGTGTCCTCGATAAGATATTCTATTCGCTGGGCTATGCTAAAGCTAAACCGGTTATTATTACCAGGTATATACCGACACCTGGTGAGATTACAGAGTGTTCCAGAAATGATACTGTGTACACGACGACGACCACGGAACAGACAACATCTACGACAACTGAAGAATGGGAATATTTTTATACGTCACCACCCAGCCCACCCAGACGTATGGGCTCAATGCCCTCTGCTGATAAGCGTTACTTACTCGATAGACTCCATCAACACTCCATTTCCGTCGCAGCAACTGATAAAGATTACTTAATGGCCAAACTCCACGAGCACACTATTCCATTTCGAAGGCAAGGCAATGTTAATAATTGGACTACTGTATTTTATTACTTGGTTTGATTAAAAATCCTCGAGTTAGTCAGTAAATATTTTATTTTAAATTTCCTACAAGTAGTAGGTAGTTCAGTGATCCACTTTATTTCTGTTTATATGTATGTCTATGATACTGAGATGGTCCTCATACTTATTGTAAATTGGTCGAGTTGGTTCAAAGGAGATATTAAAAAATACTTAAGTTCAATAGGATTCTTGTCCGTTTGTGTGTTTGTTGGCAATGAACGTAAAACTACTGAACGGATATTGATATGTTTTTTTTATATAGTACACGTTAATATGACTTCAAGTCACATGATGGTAAGCTGAAGGCAGTCTCAAGAAAGAGGGGTCACCATTGCCATAATAGATACCAACAATGTTACAATGGTGAATCCACAGGGCCAGAGTTAAACTATAGTTTCCTTATAAAACTAGGCCACTACTAAGCATGTTAGCCCCATCACACGCTTTTCACGCCCCACTTAAAAGATCCAGGGCCCGTACCACATGATGTGCCACCTGCTTAAGGTCAATAATAGAACTGCTGTCATATTACCAACTGCATATGTAACTTTTTAATCTTATGTATTTCTACGGGATTACAAAGTTATTTATGCAGTTAGTATATGACAGCCGTTTAATTATTGACTAGTTTTAAGAGTTCGTGGTATGCTTGCGTGACCACGAGTCCGGCATCAATTATTAAACGTATTCTATTTCCAACTGGGGTGGACCCATGACGCTGATGGTGATGTAACCAAACATAGGAAAAGCGGAAAACTATTTTGGGATTCACAATCATATTAAGGAAGTACCTACCTACCTACATATAGATAAAGTATATAACTGGATTGAATTTTACATGCAAAATTGCAACACTGGACTCCGATTCTGTGGGTATTTTCCAGTAGTTGGTTATAGGTTCAATAATACCAAGAAAGTGTATGGAATTATCAACCAAATACTGGGACGAGTGACGCTGTCAATTGATGCAGTGATTTGCAACGCGTTTGATGCACAGGGGTTTACCACTGAAATGATTGCCAATAACTTTGCAAAAGGTTTTGACAATGCTGTTAGAACCATAATCCCAAATTGTACCCAAAAACTCTCAGGTGGATCCACTTGTGAACCGTTGAACGCATCATTGCACTTTAATAAAGCCACTAGTGTAAAAATAGACAAAATCATAAACAAATTAAATACAAACAAAGCGCCTGGAATGGATAAAATAAAAGTTTCTGATATTAAAATGGCAGGTCACATATCATCAGAAGCAATAGCTAATCTGATTAACAGTAGTGTAACGTGTGGCGTGTACCCCAATGCACTGAAAGTAGGATGCGTAAGACCAGTCTTCAAAAAAGGTAAAAGAGAAGAATATGATAATTATCGTCCCATTACGTTGCTCTCTTCCATTGATAAAATAGTAGAAAAAATTATTTGCCAACAAATGCATGTGTTTTTCAATAAACATAACGTAATCTACCGCAACCAATTCGGTTTTCAAGCAGGGAAAAGTTCTTCGGGGCTATTGTCAAAATTTACCGATCAAGTAAATGACTACCTTAACCAGAAAATGACGGTATTTTCAGTGTTTATTGATTTTTCACGTGCGTTTGATACACTAGACCACAAGCAAATAATTCACAACCTGAATCTTTGTGGAATACGAGGACCGCTACTAGAGTGGTGCACAAGCTATCTAAATAGTAGAAAATTTATCGTTAAGGTTGGCAATTCACTAAGCGAACCTATCGAAGTTACAAAAGGCACGGCTCAGGGATCAGTTTTGGGTCCTCTTTACTTCCTATCATATGTAAATAACATGAACAATAGTATCAAACACTGCACATGCTATCAGTTTGCAGATGATACATGTCTCATAATAGCTGATAGGAACCCACAAAAAGCACGTGAGCTGCTGCAGGCTGATTTCAACTCTTTGCTAACGTGGTGCCATGATGCGGGACTCGTACTCAATGCGGATAAAACTAAACTACTAATAATAAAATCTCCATACAATAAAACCATTCCCCCTGAGAGTATAACTGCACATAACCATAGTTGCTTGCACGATTCAAATAGCGCATGTAACTGTCCCTTCATAGACTTAGTGAATTCACATAAATATCTGGGGTTGGAAATAGATGACAAGTTTAATTGGGGTAAGCATGTCGAACGTGTGTGTAATAAATTGAGATAGTTCCTGGCCAATTTAATGATTATTAAGAACCGCATACCATATAAAACAAAAATTATGCTATACAACTCACTGGCTGAATCATATATACAATACGAACTCAGTAGCTACGGTCGCACGTTCGAGACTTATCTCAATCAAATTTATAAACTACAAGTGAAAATACTAAAAAATATAGTGTCAAGAAATATCAAAGACCAATGTCAAAATGACGAACATAAATTATTTAAACACTGCAATGTTCTACCTGTACAAATACAATTTAAATATAGTTTACTGAAGGAACAGTTTTTTAATGATGAATTACAAAATAAAATCCAACATCCTGTATACATGAGGGCCGTCGCTCGAAATCAACTGTGGACGGTACGTGCTAATAATAATAGGGGTTAAAGTATGGAATTGCCGTTTCATTGTAATAGGTACTTCGAATTGACATAGAACCTTCATGGTTTGAGATTTTTGAGTGAAACTTTTTCCACATGGTACCTATGTAGTTCTTCATTTAAAAATGTGCAACATTCGATTATCGACTTTCAGTTGTTTTTTTTTTCAGCTTAGACGATGGATACTTCGAAAATTCGAGTGATTTTTGAATACGAGTTCCGACGCGGAACTAACGCGGCAGAAACAGCTCGCAATATCAATGTTGCGTTTGGAGAGGGGACTGCTAATGAACGCACCGTGCGATTTTGGTTTAAACGCTTTCGTGATGGAAACTTTGATTTGAAGAACGAACCACGAGGAAAGCCGTCCACACAGGTGAATAACAATGAATTGAAAGACATGGTGGAAGCCGATCCGAGCCAAACTACCCAGGAATTAGCTGCATGGTTTAACGTTACCTTACCAACAATATTGACTCATTTGCGTCAAAGCAATAAAATAAAAAATGTGAAAAATGGGTACCTCATGATTTGACTGATCTGCAGAAAGAAATGCGTGTTGAAACTTGTGTTGCCTTGTTGAATCGATACAGAAATGAAGGAATATTGGATCGAATTGTGACATGTGATGAAAAGTGGATTCTTTACGATAACCGTAAGCGAAAAATGCAATAGCTGACCCCAGGTGAAACGCCACAACAGTGTCCTAAAGCAAAGCTTACCAATAAAAAGGTAATGGTAACTGTTTGGTGGTCTCAGCATGGTGTTATTCACTATAGCTTTCTACGATCTGGTCAAGCAATAACGGCAGATGTCTACTGTGCCGAACTCCGAACAATGATAGCAAAACTAGCAGTGAAACAGCCCCGACTCATGAATCGATCTTCACCATTATTGCTCCATGATAACGCGAGACCTCATACAGCACGAGAAACCGTTTTAACTCTACAGGAACTGCAATTAGAAACTATCCGTCACCCTCCGTATTCGCAAGACCTTGCTCCAACAGACTACCATTTTTTTCGTGATTCGGACAATTTTCTATGTGATAAAAAGTTTTCTTCTCAGGAGGCAGTACAAAATGCTTTCACACAGTTTGTCGAATCTAGATCACCAGAGTTCTATCGCAAAGGCATAAATCACCTTCCTACTAGATGGCAGCAATGTATAGATAATAATGGTAATTATTTTGATTAAATAAATACGTTAAACTAAAAAAAAAACGAATTTCAATTTGTTAGTACAAATCGGCAATTTCATACTTTAACCCCTAATATGTACGGCGAGCGTACGACTGCATATTTGCTCCCTCGTTTTGTAAACAAACTACCTTCCGATTTAAGAAATATAATGTCACCGACTAATATTAGGATTAAACTGAAATCCCACCTTCTGCAGAACATGTAAAGTAGTTATTGTAGCCCTTATTTTGTTTTTTGTTTAATTGTGTACCACCTACGTGTTTTGAACTATATTACTTGTAGTATTAGCACAAACCTTAGTGGTTTATTGATACTACTATACTGTAATTATATCCTATTATGTAATTTGTTAAATAAATAAATAAAAATAAAAAAAAGGTACAAAAGTGTAAAGTTGGTGATTACCTGCCGCTGAAGTGCCGTTGAGACCCGAGCCGTTAGGTGAGGGTTTTAAGAGATCCGAGGACGGTAATCATCAATACACAAATGTATCATACTATGGTTTTTAGCGCACCTGTAATAAAGTAATACTAAAATAGATATTTAACCTTTTAGTTTTCAGGTAGTAAACTTGCCAGTATTTCAATTGTACGGTTCATGACGACTCACCTTATATGGTTCATGTATTTGTGGCTTTAAAAAAATAACCACGAAGAGTAATGCGGGAGCTTCGTTCCCGCCTTAGACTTCTCACCTATATATCACCCATGTCGAGGCACGTACTTAGTGTCCACTTTGCGCAAATTTGACTTGGCATTAAGCATAATGCCCGCATTAAACACTTCATCCATAACATAGGCATTAATACCCATTCACGCATACAAATTGTAGGCCCAGTGAAATATAGACGCAATTTCGAATACGTTAATTTATTTTTCTTGCAGTTTTGAATAGTAAGTAAGAGTTTTGGCGGGTTCCCGAAAATGGCCGCTTCGTAGTATTATTTTATTTTCTAAAATTCGTGTGAATTCGAGTTTTTATGCATAAAAATGGTGGATTTTCAGACATAACGTCTTGGACAACTCACAGAAGTGTAAGAAAGTGGAATATTACAGTGAATTGCGACATTTCCTGTTTGTTCCAAATCTCCCGGGGGACCTTTCACAACTTTATTAAGGCAGGAATCATCACTCATCGTCATCGTCATGACTATCACAAGTAATTCATCGTCATCGTTATGACAATCATGACTTATCGTCATCGCCATGAAAAAAATAAAGACTATTGTATTGACGATATTTAAGTGAAGTATACCTACTGTATTACTTGATATTGGCTAAATGTGTACCTAGCAAGAAGCCAGAACAAAAAGAAAAAAAATGGTAAGTAAAAGTAAAGATACATACCATTCTTTTCGTAATATTCTGACATAAAATGATGGATCTATATCAAAATAAACATTGGTTTCGTCAAAGCAGAAGTACACCTGGCTAAACAGTTTTTTTTTTCTCCTGTAAAGTTTACGTTTTCAACTTACGCCTTAGGAGTGCGAAATAATTACACTGAGCGGGGATCGAAATCACGTTTTTCGTTTTTTTTATTTCCTACGTAGCGACCGCGTTCACTATCATCACACCATAGAGGCTATCATGGATGTTACACCAATGTTAGAATATAATTTATCTACTCTGATACTATAATACAAAGATTATAAAATTGAAATCAAAACTCTTATGACACACATTACGCACAGGCCAAAAAAAAAGTTTTATTACGATACAGGTCTTGTATGGACACCTATATCATAAAATAACTTTTTAATCATAACGATACACCAATACAAACTCCATCTGGACTAAACCTCTACTTTAAAAAAAGAATCCGCCGATTCGGGAAAAAAAAAGAAACACGCATGCGCAATCGACGTTTGCGCCTTGGCGCGAACATTTTTTTTTTTTGTTCTATACATTTAAATTAAACAAAGTTTGGTTTGGTTTTGTAAAATAAATTAGTATATGTATTATAGTATGAGAGTAGATAAAGTAGTGTATGACACTGTACATAACTTGGTCTTATAACACTCGTGTGATACTATAAAAAAACTCGCCTACGGCTCGTTTTTTTAAAACACACTCGTGTTATAAGAACCCTTATTATGCAACAGTATCATAAACTACTATTCTACTCCCTCTTAGAAATGTACGCTTTACAACGACTATTTTATCAAATAATGCCTTTATCTATAAAGGATTATTTATTCTGTTATCTAGGATTGATTTGCTCATGTATTTCATGCAAGGGGGCCCACACACCAAAGCAGCAAGCACGCAGAAAATTGCCAACAAAATGCTTTTTGACTAGAGAACAATTTGCTGTTTACTTGCTGCTTAGGTGCGTGTGTTTACTCCACTAAGAAGAAGGAGATACTTATTTAAAAAAATAAAGAATATAATTTAAACAGTTTAATAAAGTCAATAAATAAAAAAAATATATCTTACAAATAAATAATCGCTTACGCAATAACCAATGTACAATTTTTATATCCTGTAGTGGATATAAAATGTGTAATAACAGGAAAATGATTGAACAAAAGATGAATCATTTTCCTGTTTTTTTAACACGTGCGCAAAATCCCCACGTATAATTTACATATATTACCTACATATATCTAAATTACATCGTAGTGAAAGCACCCAAGCGTTAGCTGCTCCCGGATCCGATGCAGGTAACTCCTGAAACACTCGTGTCCGGTGATCACCTGTGTCGGCCGGTACTAGATTCTTCAAGGCTCAGGTTCATGTCCCCGTTTCCGCGCCAACTTTCAATACCAATATAGCACCGAAAAGGCTCGCCTCCAGCCTCAATTTTGGGGAACCGGCAAGTTTACTCGCCGCCTCAATGGAGATCGTGCAGCACCCCCTAGTGACCCTGTTGACCGTCATCCGCTGCGTTGGTTGCAGCGGCGTCCGCTACTGGCCTTGATTCTCTACCTCAATTCGGCACCCATATAGTGCCAGGGATCGCACGATTCCCCTCGCCTCCGGAGTTCGGAGTTCTCAAGTTGGACAGGAGCTTTGCCAGAGCGCCAGCTGCGCATTTCAACTTGGGTGGCCACCAACATTGGAAATATTCTCAGAAGTTCCACACGCCATCGAGCACGAGCCCCAGATATTTCATATACCTAGGTAGGTCTCCATGCTGACGGAAGTGGTTTTCCGTAGCCACGGTTGCTTTTAATCTGATAAACATTATTTATTCCATTAAGTATTGGTTTCTTTTATTTCTTCTTCCAGGAAATTGAAAATATCATCAGGAACTACAATGTTCAATCTTTTTTGTCTAAATTTGGAATTTCAGATTTTGTGTATCCCAACAAAGCAAATATTTTATCCATAACACCGAAATGATTCAATATGACGTACATTAAAGCAATACATATTATACT
Organism: Eilema caniola; assembly: GCA_949126895.1. Classification (NCBI taxonomy): domain Eukaryota; kingdom Metazoa; phylum Arthropoda; class Insecta; order Lepidoptera; family Erebidae; genus Eilema; species Eilema caniola. The sequence continues at coordinate 21,824,305 of OX421467.1, forward strand.
CAGCAAGCATTGACCGATTCCTCCTCCACCGGCATTCGGACAAAACGTCCCTCCACTGCCGCAAAAACAGCACCTCAACTTCGATGTACAGATAAATACACAGCATATTGGTATTATGGATATCACTTGGAGTATTATCGATATTAGGTTGTACAATGTCGTTAATATAAGTCTAATTATGTTTTCGATCATTAGCATGATAGTTACAAGCATTCTGACTATCATTTGTATCAAACAAAGCACGGTTTGCACTAGTACTTGTTAAGAAGGTTATATACAACGGTTACAAATTGTTTATTCCAATAATGATGATGTTACCTAGCAACTGTTGTTGATTTGTAGTCTAAATAAATTTGTCACAAAACAGAAACTAGCTTTCCATCTTTAATTTATTTTATTTATCTTAAAGTGGTAGCAGAGCGTAAACAATGGAGCTAGCATTAAACGCGAGTAAGATTCAAATTGGGAAACTAGATTCCAATAATTATAAAACATGGAGATTCAAAATTCTAATTGTGCTAAAGGCAATACCAGGAGGCATGCTCATCCTCGAAGGGAAGAAACTAAGACCATCCTTGGCGCCTTCGGCTACTGGCGATGAAAAGGCTAGTTATGAAAAAGAACTCCACAGTTTTGAAAATTTGAACAGCGCGATTTTAATTTTGTTGACAACAAATATGTCCGATGATATTTTACAAAAGTTTTTGCGATTTGATTCCGCTAAAGATATGTGGGATGAGCTAGAGCGCACCTATGGAGGTACGTGTGTAGACAAGACATACGATTTATGCCTGAAATTCTTCAGTTACAAAAAGGACCCAGAACATGACATTATTACACATGTGTCAATTTTAAAGAATATTTGGAGTGAGCTATGTACGGAATTGCAGAGTGAAACAAAATTACCTGAAATTCTTTTAGTATGCAAGATACTAGATACATTACCTCCAGAATATTTTGGTTTTAAGTCCAGTTGGCTGTTGATTTCAAAAATGGAACGCTCAGTTGAAAATCTGACAAGTCAATTGTGTGCACAAGAGAGAATCCTGCGTCAAGACACAAATGTCACAGAGGAGGCTAGTGCAGAAGCGTTGTATACAAAAACAAATAAGGGTAAGAAAAAGAAGATTTTTAACGAGCCTAAATGCAATTATTGCAAAGAAAAGGGACATAGAGTTAGAAGCTGTAAGCGGTGGATCCAAGACGGAAGGCCGCCCAAGGAAACCAAGACCGCAGACACGAACCTGACTGTTATGACAATAGATTCGGCTGATTTTGGAGAAAGGAAAGATTTAGAGAGCTGGTTCATTGATAATGGGGCTACCAATCATGTTACCAATCGAAATGATCTCTTTCAGACCTTCAAATATTTCAAGAGCCGTCATACAGTGATTGGCGCGAATGGCCAATATATTGAAGCCCTAGGCATCGGAAATATTCTTGCAGAGGCTGATGTAAACGGAAATGCAATACCGATACTACTGAAGAATGTCTGGTACGTACCCAGCATTAGCAGGAATTTATTTTCAGTACTTGCTACCCACGACATATCGGACAACAGTGTTTTTGAATCTACAACACTAAAATGTACACTAAAGATTGATGGACAGGTAAAGCTGATTGGCACCCGCAGCAAGTTTGGAGGACTCTTTAAAATTAATATCAGATGTCTGCAACAAACTGTACGAGTCAATCAGGTGTCCACAAACACAAATTTGTTACAGTTATATCATGAAAGATTTGGACATCAAAATAAAAGCCATGTGAAGAAGGTGATTGAAAATGAGTTTCATATAAAAGTACCAGTAACCAAGGAACTCTGTGAAGGTTGCATCTATGGCAAATCCCATAGACTTAAGTTTGGGACCCGAGAGAAAGCAACGAGACCTGGAGAACTTGTATATGCTGATGTTTGTGGACCCTTCCCATATTCTATCACAAAGTTGCGATATTTTGTTCTCTTCAAAGATGATTATACAAGGTACAGATTTGTGTATTTTATGAAGGAAAAAGCTGAAGTACACGCGAAATTGCTACTTATGCTTACGGAAGTAAAAGCATCAGGAGTTGTCATAAAAGAACTTCTTAGCGACAACGGTGGTGAGTTTGTCAACGCGAAGGTACAAGCTACTCTCAAGAAGGAAGGTATTGTGCAAAGATTGACCATGCCCTATACGCCACAACAAAATCCAACAGAGCGAGACAACAGGACCGTTGTGGAAATGGCGCGGAGTATAATGTACGCACATGCAAAAATTCCTCCTGCACTTTGGGCTGAAATGGTATCTGCTGCGGTGTACATCTTAAACAGAACAGGCCCAACCTCTGTAGATGGAAAATCACCGTATGAGTTATGGCACCAGAAGAAACCCAGACTGAGTCATTTGAGAATAATAGGATCCATTTGTTATCCACATGTTCCCAAGCAAATACGAAAGAAGATAGACAAGAAGGCACAAAAAGGAATATTAATCGGATATGACTCTGACAATGGCTACCGTATTTGGGACAGCAACTCCTTCAAACTGATTCGTTCCAGAGATGTCACTTTTGATGAGAATCCTTTATTGAGTCACTTTGAAGAGATTGACGAGCCTGTTGCCACTCAGAACAAAACTGCTGATAAAAATTCCAACACCATGTTTGACTTCGTCATTCCTCGTCAGCATGAATGTTACACGCCGGCCGACACGAGCAACAATCAGCAGACATCGATAAGCCATGACGAAAGTATCGCATCGTCTTCTCAGCAAGATGAACATGCTGCTGAATCATCATGTGCAGAGATTGAAACTGCGAGTGAAGATGACATGCCAGAGGCTGAAACATTTTTAGAGGCGGAGCAATCCTTTTACGAGCCTATATCCGAAGAAGAGGTTAGCGATGTAATCGAGACAGATCGTCAAGTCAACGATATAAATGAAGCGAGGCCAGAACGTAGAGACGATTCACCTTTGTCTCCATCTGAGATCGAGGCTGAAGGCAGAATGACGCTACGAGACCGATCAAATCTCAGGCCACCGGCTAGATACAAAGACTTCATTTGCAACATTTGTATGAATGGCAATTCGATAAGCGATGAAAATCGAAAAGAGCCAAGTACATTTGAAGAAGTGATGGCATCTAAAGATATTGATGAATGGAAAAAGGCAATGGATAATGAAATTAATTCTCTGAAAGAAAACGAAACATGGGAAATGGTAGATTTACCCAAGGGCAGAAAAGCGATCTCAAGCAAGTGGATTTTTAAAATCAAGACGAATCCTGACGGATCGATTGATAAATACAAAGCCCGACTTGTAATAAGAGGTTTTTCACAGAAGAGGGGTTTAGATTATTATGAAACCTTTAGCCCTGTTGCAAAGACAAGTACCATAAGAGCATTACTCAGTATAGCTGCTCAAGAAAATCTCTCTCTATCTCAGTTCGACGTTTCAACTGCCTTTCTATATGGCAAATTGAAAGAGGATATTTATATGAAGCCTCCAGAAGGATATTCAAACAATGATGGTAAAGTTTGCAAGCTTAAAAGAAGTCTTTATGGACTTAAACAAGCACCGAGGTGCTGGAACTCTACTATTACTGAGCACATCCTCAAAGTTGGCTTCATACAGAGTGAGGGTGACCCCTGCTTGTTTAAAAGAGGAGAGGGAAAGAACAAGCTATTATTAGCTTTATATGTTGATGACGGATTGATAGCGTCAGCAAGTTCAACAGAAACTGAAAAGTTTTTGGACGAAATGCGTCAACGCTTCAAAATCACAACGAAATGCGGTTCCTATTTTCTTGGAATTGAAATAGAACGTAAAGTTGATGGATCAATCAAAATTGATCAAAAGAGCTATGCAAAGAAGCTACTGCAAAGATTTGGCATGCAGAACTGCAAAGCTGCAGTAACCCCAATTGTTAAAGATAACGTGATAGCTTCGAAAGACAATACGGATATCCACGACTTTCCATATCGACAGGTTGTTGGATCATTATCCTATTTGATGGTTGGCACTAGACCTGACATTGCTTTCGCAGTTGGAATAGTGTCACGGAAGCTAGATAATCCAACATCAGAAGATGTAGCAAGAGTTAAGCGAATTCTACGCTATGTTAAAGGCACCCTAGAGTATGGTATAACATACAAGTCTTCCACTGTAGGACGAGGCTTAAGATGCTACAGTGATGCTGATCATGGTGGTGATGAGATGACTGGACGCTCCACCAGCGGCATGATTTGCCTCAACGCCAGTGGTGCAATAGCATGGCAGAGTAAACGTCAGACTACTGTCGCAATATCTTCTACAGAAGCTGAAATAATTGCAGCAAGTGAGGCCGCCAGAGAAGTTATATGGCTTAAACGGATCATGAACTTTATGCAGAGTAAAACTCAGAAGGAGATTACACCACTCTTCATAGATAATGAATCCGCTATAAGATTAGCTTATGATCCACCTTACGAAGCACACCAGCGAACAAAGCATATAAAGCTTAAACACTTTTTCGTAAGGCAGTGTGTCCTAGAGAAGGATATAAAAGTTGAGAAGGTTGATACCAAAAATCAACTGGCAGACTTCTTGACAAAGCCTTTATTTAAGCCCAGGCTTCTAGAACTATGTAAGCTAGCTGGAGCCTCCACTTAACCAACAGTTGCTTGAAGAGGAGACGGAATGTTAAGAAGGTTATATACAACGGTTACAAATTGTTTATTCCAATAATGATGATGTTACCTAGCAACTGTTGTTGATTTGTAGTCTAAATAAATTTGTCACAAAACAGAAACTAGCTTTCCATCTTTAATTTATTTTATTTATCTTAAAGGTACTTGGCATGTTCGACACATGATTTAATATATCTGTAAGAAATAATATTGTTTTAATACATGATGATAGCATATTACCCACGCTGCTAGCGCACTCAGCTGAAAGTACCTATCCCTATTGATTCTGAGACAGGTACAGGTACGTTACATTATATCACAGCGTTAGTTCGATTGCAAGGTTACACTTGAACCCAGGATCTGCTCCTACTCATCATTCGTTCAAAACGTTGTGGCCTAATTGCATCCAAGGTCTTCTCCTCGGAGCCCGAAATCTGACTTTTCATACGGTCCTCGTTATCCCTGACAATATCCAGAGAGAGCCCTACTACTAATTATCTTTTACCTCATCTTCATTTAAGTAATGAAAGCGAGTGCAGTTTGACTTCACCCCAACTTGAGAAGAAAATCGTCACCAGAGCAAGGTCAGTTAGTCAGCAGGTGTACGGACTAGCAGGTGAGGTTTGGTTGGAGTAGTTACCTATATGTGAAAACCTATATAAAATAATTATCTATTTAGAGTAGCGCACGTATTAATATATAATAATGCTTATGTGTTCAACTTTTGATTTAGGTATATTGAATGATGTTTTCCTTCTTTTCAATAATAACTTCTGAAATCAAGTGAATCGCCGCAATGTCGCCAATATCAAGTAAAATATAAAAAATGTTTACAAAACAACGATGTATTCAATAAAAATATGACAGTTTAATCAGATGTCATGATGATAGACTACGTGCTGACCAGAAATATCAAAGATTTTAACTGAATTTATCATCGATTCAAGTAAGTTCAATACTCAGCTTTATATTTCATAGCTTGGAAAGAAGAGGGGCACAGATTACCTAATAAGGTATGTTTCTAAACTCTGCAACTGCAACATGCAGCAGTGTTGAATAAATAACAGCACATCACCGCAAACAGCTCAACAATGCTGAGCACGCGGGCTGTGCAGCACTGCTGCGTGCTGCAGAGTTCGGAATCATCCGTTCAAGGTCATAGGTTATTAGAGCCGCCCAGCATCCGACCAGTCCTTTGTAGCGGGAAAACGCTTTGACTCTGACCAACTGAGCTAAAGTGTACCTCATGAAAAATACTATATCTATGGTGTACCTGGACCACGAACTGTCAACCACTGTCATACCATAGATACAAAAAATGCCATTTAATTTTAGACTTTACTGGTATGTGTCGCCGCCAACTAGCTTAATAAGCCGTTCAATTAACTGCTTAGGCAGTTAACTAAACGGCGCCATTCAATTAACGTCCTGAATGGTGTTCAGCCATTTAATTAAACGGCTAGGCAAATAGCTTGGATCGATGACGTTTAACTACTTGCCTAGTCATTTAATTAAACAGTTAGAAAAATGACTTATTTCTGCATGGTTATAAAAAAAATAACCACGAGCCTTCTAACCTAAACTAACCACGTCGGATTGCGCAGCTATCACAATAAACTTATCGCTCATTTTCTGTGAATACACCTCTGTCTACCCCCTCGGGGATTTACAGGTGTAAGTATATGTGTGTATGTTTGTAATTTTCTATCTTATTTCGAGGTAGTGCCCCATCTTATGATTTCTTAGGCCATGGGCCTAAGCATTAGCCAGCCAGGTTATTAAATAATGTAATAAACAAGACGGCTGAATAGTAGTTAATTGGACAGCTGATTAAGCTAGTTGGCGGCGACATATGCACCACGGAATCTGTAATTTCAGCCTAGATAGACTAGCTTTGCACCTTGTATAAGTCTCTGGCCATGCCCAACAGTCATAGATTAAAAAACGAATCCACTCACAGGAGAAAGGAGGTACCTAAGTACCTTGTAGGTAGGTTCCTGTAAGTTCTATAGAACCGTCGGACACCTAAGTCATATTTTTTCTTTCTGCTCGGCTGCTAAGAGTCGCAGTGCGATGTTATATTCCCCATTTCCTCGTGGTCAAACTAGTTTGTCACACCAGTATGACCACGAGGGTATATATGTCCTCGTAGACATATTATCATTTTGACACACCATTAAGAAAAAATAAGGAAACCAAAATACAGAACTAAAAATAAAAAGACATTTATCGCAATTTTTCTACTTTCAAAAAAAACAATACAAATCATCTCTCCATGTATGAGTTCCATTTGACAATTTGTATTGAAATCATCACGATCAATATACTCTTGGCTTCTTTTTTTGCCCTTCCCTTATAACATTTTCTTTTTCATTTAAAACGTTAAGCAACAAAGTATTAATACCGGAGATCGCTTTTTCATTTCTTTATTAAGTTTGGAGTGCAAACTTTCCACCACATTATTAGTCCTGTGGCGTTCACCAATTACGGACCACTGTCTCTTAAAAAATGTGGTGAATCAGGTCGTATTCATGTATTTTAGGAACCTTGTTAATTTCTCAGTCCTAGGACTGTTGTTTTTTAAGTACGCTATTCCATCTTCTATATGTGTTTCTGGCAATAAAGGCAACGCGGTACATAGTCTCACAATACGTTTTTCGACTTTGGAATTAAGCTTTAATTCTTTTGCCCTTTTTCACAAACATTTTGTAAAATGATATTTTTTTTTATATTATTTACTTCAGGAATTAATTGCAATAATGCATTAGAAACAGCCATTTCAAAATATAGGTGCACTTTTTTGGGTGACCATCCCGTAATTTGTGATTTTATCATCTCAAATTAAGCTCTGTATATCTCTTGTCTGTTATTCGACATTAACACGTAAATTAGAGGTACCACATTGGTTTCCATTGATGATTTACTGATGATATCTCCATTTAAGGAATACAAATGTTCAAAATGCCTAGGGCAACTTTTGAATGTTCCATCCATAAAAAAATAGTTAGCACATTTAGAATCTGTCTTCGGGCTTCTTGGGAAGCAAATGCTACTATTCAACAATTTAAGTCATGATAGTCTGCCAAAATATAACTTTCAAAATTTCCATTCATAATTATAAAAAAGTATATTTAAAATAAAAGATGTTTTTGCACTTTGTGGCGTAGGTAATGGCTTAACGAAATGTGCACCGTTATTTTTAAAGTTTTTATACCTGAATTATAAATTTGAGGAATCGGGGTATCGGTAAGTCGGGCTTGATCTTTCATATTACCCACTGAAACATCTATATCATTTTTAGTAAAGTCAGGCTTGCAGGTATGATTTGTCGATTTCACCGCATGGTTACCCTAGAAATTTAAAATAATTGATGCATTTTTCGGTGTTAGAAATGCACAATGAAGATGGTAAATAAAGGAAGATGTAAATAAATAACCTTACTTTTTAATAGTAACTCAACCCGGCACTTATCTTTCCTAACGCGACTACTTCCATTTTTACAGGAACGCTGTTTGTAACACTGGCGGCCATTAAATAACAATACTTGTCCCCTTTTTCTTTTCAAAGATACTAATTATTCCAATGCATAAGAAATTCACAAGATCGATGGCGTAACAGTATGACAGTTTAATTATTTAATTATTTGCTCTATTGCCTATTCTGTTTTATTTTTAATGAGTGAAATACGCGGCCATACGCGGAAGTTTCTATACCAATATTTACAAAAGTAAGACCATTTTTCTAATAGATTGTTTTAGTATGGCTACGAGGCCATTTATATCCTCGCGGTCATACTGGTGTGACAAACTAGTATGACCATGAGGAAACGGGGACAGATAGTATGGGTCCTATTTGACTTCACTGAATACCAACACGGCCCACGGCTATACTTATTAACTATATCTAGGGACATATCTTGGTCCTAAGATGTGCTCTACAGGCGCAGTAAGTACCTACACGTTTCTTTGGATGTCAGCAAGCCGTGGACGAGCCCAAATTCACCAAGAGTAGATTACAAAACAAGGCCTCGTTAGATATTTTTCCTGAGGTATAATTAAGTTTAATTAGAAGAATATAATAAAACAAAATATTTTTAAATCAAAATACTTTAATGAAATTAACATAAATATCATACCACACGATAATATAAATTATATAATTTTATAATAACATTAGAAATACTGGTGCACTGTGAAACGCAATGATCAATCAGATCTTCGTGCTAAAGTTAATGAAGCAAATGGCTGTGAAGTACGAAATATATTAAACTACACATTACACTGACGCAGGCCGCTACACCTTAGAACAAACTTTTTAAAATAAAAAATAAAAATACTTGTTAAATTTTGACAGATCGAATGACAATTTTTCTGCAATGGCAATACCAGTTAACCTTTTTAAGCTAGCGTCGTAAACCGTTACGTAATTATTCGATTTTGAAATCGAATGAAAGATTTGGAATGATAATTGGACGGCAATAAATACAGAATTAAATATCTATTTCCGTTTGTGGAATTGAGGTTATTAATTTGTAGTGATGCGGTACTGTCGCTTCAGTTTGTCAGCTTATAGCTTATACGCCTGCCTCATCATCAGGTCGAAGAAGCAGTCATTGTCGATTGAAACGCTGATACCACTGTAGTAGTTCATAAACTCCTCAAGAGTCACCTGCGATCAAAATAGAAAGTCAAAAATTGTACTAAAGAATATTCGGTTCTACAGGGTCCATACCATGAACATTTAAAACAGGTCAATTTAACTGCTGTCGTCGGGTAATGAAGTGTGTCACTCTATTGGTTAATCTCATTGCTTCGCGCATACAAATATTCACACTAGCGAGAATCGAATCGGCAATTTCTGACGTAACTGTCGAACACTGTACCGGCACGCTACACTTGCAGTCCTAAGACTTTAGACTATATACAAACTCTATACCTAGACGCAGCAAGTGTCCTTTCATTGCGGTATAAGTTGAAATATACATGTACATACATCCCATCCCTGTTCTAGGTAAGCCTAGGACTTACAAAATAAATGACATTATTTACCTTTCCATCCACGGAGCCTTCCGATTCGAAATTGGCAAGGAACTTGTTTAAAATCAAGTCGCCTGTTTCTTCACCGCTCATGTACCTAGCAAATATGTTCAAATCAATAGAAATACTGCAAAACATATAACTTATTCAGGTAGTTAAGTTCAGGGGAGTTATTAGTGCAGTTGGACTAAATGGGCTGGATAAAAAAAGGGTTTATTTTTTAGCTAAGATTTTTGTTTAAAGATTATAATTATTAGATCCGAAAAAATACTAAAATTCCCTCAACTGCGGAACTGCGGCACTACAATAAAGGGGGTTTATTCGTTCTATCATCTTTTACACACTCTTTATTTATAGAATAATTGCTTCATTTAGGTCTTTATCGTCAAGCCAAGCTCACCCACAAGCGATACACTTCTTCTATAGAGTCGATGGCGTTTCGAATTTCAAATTAAGTTTTCCCGGTGTACTGCCACCTGGGCCTCAATTCTACTAATCCTATGTCATGACAAAACCACTGTCATTCCACTGACATGTCATCCCTATAACCACTCCAGCTAAGCTAAATAATTAGGCTATGTCGAAGTGGGTTCCCGTCTGTAGTGTCAGTTTATATATTTTATTATCAAACGTTGGTACTTAAAATGGTAAATTTGCCGCCAAAAGTGGTAATCTGTCGGCTAAATGTTTAGATCTGCCGCCAAATATATCGACTATTTTCCTTAGTATAAGGCACAGATAATACAATAATATAATTCTTATATACAGATGCGAAATCGGGAACAAAATACGATAACCCTCGTAATTTGTAAAAGGTGGGCAACGATTAGTCCGCATGCGTTGTTAATAGACAGCGACATTAATTTTCTCTAGTAAAAAGTTACTTATCAAAACACTAAACACATTATAGAATATGACTGAATAAAACTATATAAATATATATTCTAATTGTAAAAGTTATAGACAATTTTTCTTCGTCAATTAGAATTCACCTCGCCTTATGGTGAGCTGAAGGCGAAGTCACAGGAGAGGTCACCATTACATACAAGTAACCATGTTAACAATTATGGCACTCAGCTTGACGGCCTCATCGGAGGCTTTTTCACGCTCACGCAATGGCTCATTTAACCAAAGGACGGTGACATATGAGTTTTTTAAAAGTGGTATTTACCTAGGGTGTGCGGTCAACTGGTACACTCCCCGGATGTCTTCGACGGTGATGACGCCATCGCCCGACTTGTCCAGTTTCCTAAACGCTTGCTCGACGATAGCACGACGAGACTCGGACATGGGAGGCTGCGAAAGTAACGAATGATGATATCAAGGGTGGGATGAGAAAATACCTCAGGACACGTAGCTTGGACCTAAATCGCGATACAAACGAAGTCCTGGTGCTCGCGGATTGTTTTATAATAATCTACGCTTGGTGAATTTGAGCTTGTCTGCAAAAGACACATATGAAACGTGAACTGCGCGTATAGAGCACATTTTAGATCCAAGATATATGTCCGGAACAATACTTATAAATGATAACAAATGCATGTGGTGATAGAGAAAGAATTCAAGTATCACCTCATTTCATCCGAAGGGTATCTATAAGAGGCGAGTAACGGAAAATACGCAGTAGATATCACTGCGAGAAAAAAAAATCTCGAAATAAAACGGTGTACCAACCCGTGACATCACAAGCCAGTTGCGCGTAGTGCAAGTATAGTGATCATAGGTAAGCAGTATCTTATTTTGCAAGGCATATTTTTTCTGTTTTTACTGGAGATTGATGGCACTTGGTGGAATCTACTACACATATTGAATAATAGTGATAGAAACTGCTACACAATGCCGATAAAAATATATAATAAATTACCAATTCAATTCCGGAAACTAATGAATACATTAAAATTTAACAAAGAACTTTGTTTGGGTATGTGACAGATGTTTTTATACTATTGATGAATATTTAAATTTTAAAGAATAGTAATCTGTAAGGTATAAACTATGACTTACTAATGATATTTTATTTTATTTTTTCCAATATTTATAATCTTACAGTGACTATAACAAATTGTGTTCTTCTCTAATTTTATTATTCCTAAGTATTATGATTTGTAACTTTAGAATTTTATTGATAAAATGCAAATAATATTAACTAAATGTTTGACGAATTGAAGTTGACTTATGATATAATTGTATAATTCTCTTGACATTCCAATTATAATTGTTTCCATATATTCAATTAATATTTTCAAATTATTAATGTAATTATATAATGTATTCAATGAAATCAAATGTAATAATAACCAATGTAATAATTGTGTCGAAAATTTGCATGCCACAATCTGAGGCTAAACATGCTTGTTTATAATATATTTAAGACCTTTATCTACTCTGATACTATAATACAAAGATTATAAAATTGAAATCAAAACTCTTATGACAAACATTACGCACAGGCCAAAAAAAAAGTTTTCTTACGATACAGGTCTTGTATGGACACCTATATTATAATAGTAGTTTATGATACTGTGGCATAATAAGGGTTCTTATAACACGAGTGTGTTTTAAAAAAAACGAACCGTAGGCGAGTTTTTTTATATTATCACACGAGTGTTATAAGACCAAGTTATGTACAGTGTCATACACTACTTTATCTACTCTCATAAATACATAAACTAATTTATTTTACAAACCAAACCAAACTTTGTTTAATTTAAATGTATAGAACAAAAAAAAAATTGTTCGCGCCAAGGCGCAAACGTCGATTGCGCATGCGTGTTTCTTTTTTTTCCCGAATCGGCGGATTCTTTTTTTAAAGTTGAGGTTTGGTCCAGATGGAGGTTGTATAGGTGTATCGTTATGATTAAAAAGTTATTTTATCTACTCTGATACTATAATACAAAGATTATAAAATTGAAATTAGAACTCTTATGACAAACATTACGCACAGGCCAAAAAAAAAGTTTTATTACGATACAGGTCTTGTATGGACACCTATATCATAAAATAACTTTTTAATCATAACGATACACCTATACAATCCCCATCTGGACTGAACCTCTATTTTAAAAAAAGAATCTGCCATTTCGGAAGAAAAAAAAAGAAACACGCATGCGCAATCAAAGTTTGTGCCTTGGCGCGAATATTTTTTTTTTGTTCTATTCATTTAAATTAAACAAAGTTTGGTTTGGTTTGTAAAATAAATTAGTTTATATGTATTATAGTATGAGAGTAGATAAAGTAGTGTATGACACTGTACATAACTTGGTCTTATAACACTCGTGTGATAATATAAAAAAACTCGCCTACGGCTCGTTTTTTTAAAACACACTCGTGTTATAAGAACCCTTATTATGCAACAGTATCATAAACTACTATTATGATATAGGTGTCCATACAAGACCTGTATCGTAATAAAACTTTTTTTTTGGCCTGTGCGTAATGTTTGTCATAAGAGTTTTGATTTCAATTTTATAATCTTTGTATTATAGTATCAGAGTAGATAAAATAACTTTTTAATCATAACGATACACCTATACAATCTCCATCTGGACTGAACCTCTACTTTTAAAAAAAAAACGGCCAGTTCGGAAGAAAAAAAAAAAAGAAACGCGCATGCGCAATCGATGTTTGCGGCCTTGTCTTGGCGTCAACTTTTTTTTTTACATTTATATTAAACAAAGTTTGGTTTTGTTTGTAAAATAAATTAGTTTATGTATTATAGTATGAGAGTAGATAAAGTAGTGTATGACACTGTACATAACTTGGTCTTATAACACTCGTGTGATAATATAAAAAAACTCGCCTACGGCTCGTTTTTTTAAAACACACTCGTGTTATAAGAACCCTTATTATGCAACAGTATCATAAACTACTATAATGTAACCATGTTTATGAGCAAAAAAATATTATATTCTATTCTATTTTATTCTAATAATGACACTTGTGCTTTTTTAAAGCGACCGGTTTCACCTCTCAGCATTATTAAATGTTTACGTAACAAAAACCTTTGATAATGCATATTTTTTCAGAACAGGCTTACATATTAAGCAGTGTTGGGAAGAATCGACGACTTGGTCAAATAACCTATTTCTTGCAGGTAGCATCGTGCAAGTAATATAGCACTGCAAGTGGCCATGCATGATGTTGATGGGTATTTCAGTTTATTGATTAAATTTAAGTACTTACACGGATCTGAATGAGGAACTCATCAAGGCTAATGGAGCCGCTCTTGTCTGTATCGAATTTCTCAAACAACTCTTCTGCATCCTGTAATCAATACAAATAAGAATCATTACTATCAGTCATTTATAGGAAGAGGCCTAAGCTACTGTTTTAATGCCACTTATGTGGCAGATAAGCATACGGCCCACCTGATGGAAAATGGTTACCGTGGCCTATGGACATGTGCAACACCAGGGGCGTCAAACTCGTACTGCCGAATTTGAAGAATCCTATATTGTAGTCGCTTGGAAAATCAAGCAGGGAGTAGCAGGCACCCCGGCAAAAGGTGGCAGTAGTACTCCATGCGGGACTAAACCTGGGCCTTATAAAGAAGGAGTTGTTGCCCCGCAGTGAAGTACTGCTTCGCCCTATGGAGCACTCCTAGTTTCTTTGATGCCAACTTGACCTTATCTTGCAAGTGACTGCGGTACTGGACGTCGCTGGAGATATCGACACCAAGAATCCCTATACTCAAAGGGATGGTAAGCGCTGTGTCCAGGACTGCGGCGCTACATTAATGGGGTTTACTTCGTTCTATCATATTTTACATTCTCTTTACTTATTGAATAATTGCTTCATTTGGGTCTTTATCGTCAAGCCACCCTCACCTACAAGCAATACACCTTCTTCTTTTATCGAGTCGATGGTGTTTCGAATTTCAAATTAAGTTTTCTCAGAGGTACCTCACCTGGGCCTCAATTCTGCTAATTTTATATCATGATAAAACCACTGTCATACCACTGACACCAAGAAATGCCATTAAATTTTAGAGTTCAATTATTCATATAGGCTTAAAGCCAAAATAAAAATAAAAAGGTTTTTTTATTCACTTTTCTATATGCCGTTTAATTTTAGACTGTAACAGCATAATTGTAAAGTCTAAAATTAAATGAAATTTTTTAAAGGTTGACAGTTTGTATGACGTAAAATTAGCGGTATGGGGGCCTTGGATATGGCGTTCACGGAGGCGCACATCATGTGTATGGGCATGCAGCACACGTTAACAGGAGAGGCCATTGTCTGTGATGTACTCCACATTCACAATACAAGTCCACGCCACCCGAAAAACCCTGCTGACCGACAATGTTCTAGCGCAAGCTTTTCTCTCGGAGATGGAAATTCAGACGGCAATTGGTTTTATAAAAGCCTTAAAAGCAAAATGTCTACGTCTTCAGGAAGGAGTACACGAGCGTGAATTTACAGAAAAAGCTTACCGCACGGCTCAATTCCAAGCCAGTCTCCTTGATACCGTTGAAGAATTCCTCCTTATTCAGCTGCTTGCTGCCATCATCATCCATCCTTCTAAAGATCCTGAAATAAGAAGATTACCCTCTTCAGACTACATTGGATACATACATTTTATAGTGACCATAACAATATTAAAAATCTGTAATGTTTTAAATAAATATATTGACTTGGCAATCATACTAAACAGTCTATGTTTTTTTATACCACTTAGGTGGCAGACAAGCACACGGCCCACCTGATAGAAAGTGGTTACCGTGAGACAGAAGGTCCCTTAAGTAGGAACTGAATAAATTATACGACAATACATGGTATTACATAGATCTCACAACTTTTTACGGTAGAACGACTGAGTTGCGAGACTTGATATTTCTGACAATTATTGTTGCTTTTAGGGAATTTAAAGTTAAAATGACAATGATATTGTTATTTAAAGTTACAATGAGAATGGTATGGGTTTTTAAAGTTACAATGCGAATGATATGGTCATTTAAAGTTACAATAAGAATGATTTAAATTAATCTGTTACTCTTTAAACATACCTTCCTAACCCTAATATACCAGATGCACCTCTTGACAAACATAGCAGTCGCAGCTTGTCAATTGGTTCTGTAGCGCCAGCAAGAGCCCGTGATGATTTTTGCATCAACTCCTCCTCCTGCCTGGACGTAGCCGACTGCGGCCTGTGCCATGCTACTGTAATAACGAAATGAATATTGATTAGGCAAATGCTATCCGTGCGGTGACGAAGAAAGAATACAAGTATCACCACCCCACCTCATCTGAAGAGTGTCGTAAGAGGCGACTAACAGAAAAATACGCAGACGATATCACTGCGAGAGGAAAAAAACTCGAAATAAAAACCTGTACCAACCCGTCTGGCCAGTGTGGAAACAGTAGGCGAAAACCTCCTAACATTGGGAGCAGTGGACTTCGATAAGCTTATTGATTAATTGAGCCAAATGCTTATTCACTTCAAGAAAAGATTAGTTCGATTGTGGGAGTATCAAGCCACTTCACATTTCTCTAATATAGGGACGGTAGAAGCGAGCAGAGCGATAGAGACTAAGCTGATGACGACACCCCACGTTAGATAAATGTGTTAACCGCTTCATACACATGTGCACAAGGCACTTTAGGGAATAACTGTGCCTATTTTCAAAACTACACAAATTATTTGGTTTGATTGACAATTTTTAAGCAAATTTTCCTGTAGGTACTACATGTATGAATATGTATATATTTACATTGAACAAGGTGTTGTAGATACCGCGTTCTAGAACCTATAGTACTCGGCTTTTGATTTGTCTCATCGCGCATCGGGAAGACGAGTGTGTAAATCCGGCTAAGATCGGGTTGCGTTGCTTTTGAATTTTTGTATAGAGCATGTCGGCGCATCACTATTGCGGAAGCGGTGGCATCCGGTTCGAAGGACCAACATGTAGGCCCTAACGTAACTTATTATATAAGCCGGACTGGAAATTACTGTAAGTGTAAGCTATTATATTGCGGGCCTAAATAAACCTTAATAGAGTAGTTAAAACGGTTTATTTTTTTAAATATTATAACTATAGCTTCAGTCTCATAAAAAGTATAGCACGCGTGGTGTGGATGGCAATATTTCATCTCTATTGCATATTTGTTCTGTACTCTGCATTAGGCTAAAGGACTTCATACACCCTAAACAGCTAAACGTCACTACACTACTATAACGTCATTATCCAGCGTGCCATGAACACGCAATCACGTATTGTTGGTAATAATAACCAAATTCCTTCTTGACCCAAATCATTCCTTACGTCGAATTTAATATTCAAGATACGTATCGCTATAAACACCTAATAACGGTTTGATTGTATTTTACTACGTACTTAAGTTATAAAGAATGTAAATGAAAAATAAAGATTGAGTTAAGGAATATAGGTCTTTTATATAAAAATGAATTGCAATTCTGTTAGTCTCGCTAAAACTCGAGAACGGTTGAACCGATTTGGCTAATTTTAGTTTTGAAATATTTGTGGATGTCCAGGGAAGGTTTAAACGGTGAGAAATTGCAACTTTTTTTATTGATTCTCAGGTGGTACGAAGTTTGCCGGGTCAGCTAGTTAGCAATATAAACAAATTTGAAATTTTAACAGTTGATGCCCTTTGTGTTGAAAGAATTTTTGAAGATTTCAATTCAATTTAATTCTTATTGAATGGCTTTTGGGCTAGGGGAATAGGGTTGGGGTATGTGAAGGGTTAACATGAAGGGTGAGTTGTTAGGTCTGTCATTGTCAAATTAAGAATTAAGAAATTGCACTCTGGGGCATTATTCTGCTTGACAATGATTCATAATCGCAATAGTAACATGATGAGAAGACGGTGAACTTGACCAACTTGAAATGTCTGGTAATACGAACGCGCCTAGTTATGTTACAGTTAGTCAATCAGAAACGAAACTATCCAGACCTTGGAGAAGCTTGCAGACTATTTAACGTCACAACATCACCACGACCGTTAAGAACCGAGCAGTTTTAAAAATAAGTTGAGGACGCGGGCGGACCCTTCGTGTTAAATTACATAATATTATAAAGCATGAAGAAATAGGGGACTCCGTGAAGCAGGGCTCCGTCCGTCGGCACTTTTCACATTTGAATTAAGTACCAATACGAATGTATCTTTTTAATTAATTATACAAAAAACAAAATCATGGTCATCACCGGTCATCAAAACAATGAAGTCATTGACATTAAGAGAAGAGTGGGTGTAATTCTAGAAATTTTTACGTTGTATGGCGTAACGTAATTCAATAGTTGTAGAAACACTGAATGCACCCACTAAATCTAACTGCGTTTACATTAACCAAGAATGTTAGGTTACCGAATTTAGAAATTATATAAGTTCCAAAACAAAACCGCCGTTGTTCTACCAACGATCCGCCGGGTGGCGCATTGCGTGATGCGTCACTAGTAGTCACTATACAAAATGACCGTGAACGATGGTGGTCCTCACCGAATTCTACATCACAGCACCCAGCCAAGATGAGACGCGACCAGTTTTGGCAGCTGCAGCGCATAAAATATTAACATTGTATCACGACACTTATGTAATTAATAACCATCTTTCAAAACAAAGAAGGTAACTCCACTGCATTGCATTTGTTTTTGTTGTTGTTATAAAATTCACGTCATTGATTGTCTACCCCACTGCATAGATCGATAAATCAAACGTAAAAGTAAGTCAGTTGAAAGTTTGAATTAAAATAATACAAAAATGTTCATAAAATGAAAACTACTGGAACAAACTACATAACATTTTTATGGAACCAAATGGCAACTATTCCGCATCGAACTAAAAAAACACGTAAATCGGATAATAATCCTCAGAGTAATCGGTGTACATAGGTACATAGAAAACAAAAGATACCGATCGAATTGAGAACTTCCTTCTTTTTGGAAGTCGGTTAAAAAGGTAGTTCAAGCACTCGAAATCTGCGAGCTTGCATGAATGGTTTAATGACAGTATTTGAAGAAGAACGTGAAGTGTGTAAGAAAGTAAGAACAGAAGCAGAAGACGCGCTGTTATCCCTGCCTACCCCGGGTCCATAACACGTGAGAGTATACGTCAATTAATCAATTAGCCTATCGTATTTCACAACATGATCCTTTCGCATGTTGGGACGTATACATTATGTGGTTTAAACTCTCATGGTCACTCACATCATTAATACAGATAACGCATTATTATTTTAAGGATATCGAGATATATTTACTATGTTGTACTAGTAAATATCCCCATATCTCTAATAATAATATGTATGTGTTGTTCATTACTTTCGAAAACATAAAGCAACATCAAACATTTATCAAGAACATTTTAATGAAGCAACTTTGTAACTAAAGCTCCGCACGAAGCATGACTATATATTCAACTGAAAGGTAGGTAAACCAGCTACCTATACCTACCTTATAGGGGTTGCCACGCGAGTCCAACTGCGGGCAATCGATATAATGCTGTCTGCTTAATTATTTACTTTGTCCAACGTTATAAGGTCTTCCAAATGTATGAAAAGAAACATTTCAATGATATATATATAGAAAAAATCGTTTTTTTGTTAAAAGTTGAATATTTTCGCGCTAATGCGTAATTTCTGTCATTGTCCGTTGTTACCTAATGTGGTTATGAATTAAATTTACTTTTCAATAAAAATCTACACAAAACTTGTATATTAGCCGCTCACCCGGCTTTAATATAAGTAGACCGGTAATCTAATCACAACGCAAAAAATAATACAAATCAATGAACTGTCAAATTATATTTCATTATAATAAAACCACACTATATACAATTACTAGTTACTCCAGTGAGCATAACCTCCCCGTTCCTATTAGAAACAATTTAATAAAAATGTAATTCGGAACGATAACAATACTGAATACACATAACCTCAATAAAAATCGGTCTTATAATTTTTATCAAACAATCAACATAGAAATAACCTACTTACTGTTAGAGGAGGTTCTCGGTTTACCAAGATACATTGTTCTTTTCATTTGTACTGTAACACCTCACACTAAACAAGTTTTTCAGTAGTTCTTTTTACACGACATTTTTGCTAGACACGACTTTAGGCCTTGAACCGTAGCTACAGACTAGTAAGAAGGAGGTAGTTCTGTGGCCTCTGTGGGGCGAGTGCGACGTGAAGTCGTTGGCGAGTTTTACAAACGACGGGACGTAACCGTTTTTAGAACGGAATCTAGAACTTCTAAAAATCGTAACGGTTTTCTTTCGAACTGGACGTCTCGACCGTTCACTCCGTTGAAGGCTGATTTTATCAAAAAAAATCTGTCTAACTTAACTGGATTCTCAGGTTTCACTCATTAAAATCTAGGTTAATTAAAATTTGGGTTCAATTCATCATCATCATCATCATCATCATATGGCTGATATAATGATGATGATGAAGTTCACTGCTGAACATAGGTCTCTCTTATCCTATGGATCGATCGACCGATCTAAAACAGCTGGCATCCAACGCTTCCCGGCGACCTTGATGAGGTCGTCCTTCCTTCATTTGAACGCGTCTATATTATTCAGGTATATGTATTTATCGTTGAAAAACTGGATTTCATCGACTAATACAAGCACGTTTATTATATATAATAAATTTGCTCAATGTATTTCATGAAGTGAAATAAAAACACGACTCGTGGAACTTTAAAGAATTTTTTTCAACAAACTCATTCATGAACTTGGGTCTGTGCTATCAAAACGAGAACGGTTAATTCGTCGCTGTTAAACGGTTGTCAAGAACGGTACATTTTAGAACACTCACCCCTACTACAGACTGAAGGTAGAAATGGGGATAGCTAAGCTGCTGACTTGAGTGTTCGTGATAAACAGGTTATTAGTTGTATTTCTTTTCAACAGTTAAATTGGTATATCCAATAACTTAACGCTATAAAGGTACATTAAAATGAAAGGAGTTTGATATGGAGCTTTTGTAATACAATAAATTTGTACCTAGTTGTACCTATTTTGGGGTAGTCTCAAAACGTTCAAGACATACAATACAACTAAGACTAAACCGTTTATATCTCAAAAGGACCAAACCTATTTGGCACAGAGATAAATATAGTAGTCCGTAATAACAAGCACATGCAAAATTGATCAAATGATACGGTAACATAAAATAAAATCGTGACCATTTCTATCCAAGAAAAATCAGAAAAAAATAGGTAGGTACATAATTAAATTACACACCCAGATATTCGGCTCATTTATTGCTGTTATTAAATCTTCCGAGCAAGACGTTAAATTACCGGTTGACATTATCAGAACAATAGGATGAACAGTCCTTCAGTAGTTCAGTAAATGGACCGTGGAAAGGAAATGTAGATTTATCATTCGTGTACATACTTTAAATTGTAAAGCAGATCCGGTGTTACATAAACCCTGGCTGGGACATTTAGCAAAATGGCGGAATGGAGGCAGTGACGTATGACATCACACTTCCTTAGTCCTAATACCGTCTGAAGTTTACGTGGATATCACTTATTAAGTAAAACAGTTTAAGGGATTCTATAGCGATTGAGATAACAATTGATATAACTTACACTTCAAACTATGTGACAACTACCATTTTAAGTTACTCTGTGACCATGGCTGCTGAAAAGTAGCCGGAAACGTCGGGCTTAATATAAATAATTACAAATAAATCGCGGTATAATTCGTTAAAAAGGGATTCCTTAGTCGGTCATGTGAGCGCCAATTATAGTTGCATCGTAGTTTGCACTTTGGAGCCCCGAATTTAATCAATTCATGAACCAATTAAGTATACAACTGGTTTATAAATTCAAAAGATGCAACTTTCGTCTGATCCCCACCCGTTAGTCAGCAAGTTCACCAGCTTGCAGA
The DNA here is from genome assembly GCA_949126895.1 of Eilema caniola. Classification (NCBI taxonomy): domain Eukaryota; kingdom Metazoa; phylum Arthropoda; class Insecta; order Lepidoptera; family Erebidae; genus Eilema; species Eilema caniola. Next base: position 21,845,851 of record OX421467.1, read on the forward strand.
TCAGGTTGGCTTGGATTTCAAATATCTCGATACGCCCCAGGTAAACTTCGTTAGTATGGCAACTAATGGCTTTTTATATTATTGTACTGATTTCAATGACGCTAAGGAGATGAAATACTGTTTATGTATTTATATTTTACACTACGGCAACTTCGCACTTGATTAAGTTCAAATTATGTTAGACATGCAATTAGGTTAACGCCTTGTTGGCCCCGTGGCGTGTTTACAAAAGGTAACCATGTGGGGACGCCAGTGACGTCACGGGCTGTAATTTTTTGGCTCTACAAAATAGAAGGCGAGTCTATTATTGCTACCCGAGTCCATTTCAGTCCACTGCTGGATTTTTAACTCTAATGTGTCAGACGATCCCCTTTTGTAACCAGTCTATTCCACCTAGCACTTTTAGGGTCGTCTGACTATTTGGTTGGGAGGTGTTCCCACTCCTACCTTAGCTGATTTGCGGCCTACGCCCAAATTCGCTTGCTCTGACGGTCATTGATCCTTCGTCAGATTTGGCTAACCATACATATCATACAATCAAAATGACGTGTCTAAAGCTCACAAATCATAAAAAATACACCAAGAAACTGCGAATATCAGCCAATGTAAGTAACATAGTTTGCCAAGGTCACAACTTTTACTACTCTTTAATAAAAGAAAAATCGTATAAAGCAGCATAGCATGAAAGAAATCGACAAACACGATACCCCAAATGAATATTTTTGTGTTTGCAGTTCAAGGTAGTGTATATGGCGTAGGGTTGGCAGTTGATACAGTTGGCACTTAACACCAAGCAGACGTGTAAATTTTATCCACATGATTTTCATGTCTGTGACATTGCAGATAAAATGCAAGAGAGCTGCCTTAGCTAATGTGGACAGCTCTTGCGGCAACCGCTAGACTACGTGGGTAACAAATACGTGGCAATGGCGCTCCCGCCGGATCCAGGTAAAAAGGGTTGGCCAAGTGGCAATTCGTTGGCCGGCGTTTGATGGACTAGAATGACGAATGTATGGGACTTGACATATTTGACATTCGTTGACGACTGTCAGATACGTCAAATCTCCTATATTTGTCATTCTATTCCACGATACGCTGGCCAGCGAATTGCCACTTGTCTAGAGGGGCGGGCTTGACATCGTGGAGAGTGAGATGCGTGCAAATGGTATCTCTACTATGGACGCCCAAAACCGCGCGAAATGGAGGAGGAAGAACCGGAAGGTGGAGCTCCGAGGGCACTTTGGACTCAACATAAGGTTGATCAGAGATTTTACCAGTGGAGCAAACAATGGTTTCGGGTTACCTGAGATTCACTGTTGGTCAAGCTAGGCACTAGTGGATTTTGTGACACTAGTCAATGTTTTAGGATCCACCATCTGCTCCACTAGTAGGTCGAACTCAAATACTTTGGGAATATTCACTAGCCCCAGTGGTTCTCAAAATTGCCGTCTATTTTGCTCTCTCAAGGAATGTGTGTTGCAATTTCTAACGCCAAGTTCGCCAACTTTTAACAATGTAAGTTTTCTTACCTATTTATTCACTTACCAACTTACTAACTTACTTATCGAATTGAATTAAAGCTATTTTTTACGGATTCTATCTCGATAAAAATTTATTGATAATATTCCTTAAAAAATATCATAGTGACAACCCTAGTTCGATATTGTTTTGATTAATTAACTGAAAATTGTTATAAAACTTGATTGATGGTTTAACTCGCTTTACAAAAAGTACACATACATATGAAAAACTACCGTAGACAAAGGGCTTTGTTTCAACAAGTTTATATTGATTTCTACCGAAAAATAAAATATTGCTACCAGGGTCATAATTATTTACTCTAATGTACATTTTTAATCTGTATGTTATGGACAAGTGATAAATCGGGCCTTATGATAAATATGAGAGTTAAAATAATCAGACTCAGGTTTACGGCCAGTCAACTACGATTCATATTATGAATGGTGGCTATAAGAAAAATAACTGAACTTCTAACTGACCTATATTATCTATCCATTTTGAGGCGCGCAGTGACCACCTCACATTTTTATTATAATGCCCGATTTATCATCACTTGTTCCATAACATGTACAGTCGACAAAATAAAACAAACAGACAAGTTATATGTAAAGGTGGGATACTATCGATTTTTTCGAGTGTACATCGAATAACATTTTGTACATGTCGTAAACATCTAGCTTAATCAGCCGTTCAATTAACTGCATAGGCTGTTAACTAAACGACGCCATTCAATCAACGGCCTGAATGATATTCAGCCGTAACGTTTATTACAACATTTAATAAAATGGCTGACTAATTCTAATGCTTAGGCCACTCGTGAGATGGGTCACCACCCCGCAATAAGACCGAAAATTACAATTACATCATTTGCCTTTCATTAGAATTCTAAAAGTGCTGATAAATGTTTATGAAAAATTTCATTACAATTGAACAATATTGAGTGTAAGTAATAATAAAATTAAATTAATAATAATAAAAAAGAACAAGCAACTTAAGTAGGTAATAAGGAATAAGCAAGGGTTGTGCTGATTACCTACAGAAAAACAACTAGTGCGATTCAAGCTTTTGCTCTGCTCTGTGTTGACGAATCAGTCAGTTGGGACCAGTCAGTGATGCTAATTCTGTTGATGATATCTCTAAACTTAAATTTCTCTAAAATTTTATTATTTTAGCTTAGTGATTGACATAAAGCTATTCTGTTGTTTAGTCCAACTAAAATTAGTGTTCACTAAGACAGCGCTAAATTCGAATATGACATCGCTAAAAGTTGATAATGGAAGTGTTGCCGCTCAATGATAAAGGGTCTTTTCATAAAATCTTTAAAAACTGTATTTATAGGTTGTTAAATGCTGGTAAATGTAAATTAATGCATAATATTGATAAAATAGTAAAAACCCTGTTATTTATTTTTAAATCAAACCTATTTAAATACAGTTTTACTCGGTTCACGTCCCTTTTTTTTGAGCAGGTAATCCACCCTCACCGTAGCCGGAGGGGGGAGGTTATGTCGGACTCGAACCGACTAAACCGCACCCCGTCTGTGGGTCGTAGTGCTCGGTGAGGTTGTCATGCGACATATCCCTCGCACCCCGGTTGACCCAGGGCCCTCCTCAGTAATCTCGCCCTCCTCGGTACGGTTCACGTACCTGGCATTTCGCGGTACATGTCTTTATTATCTATGTAAATAAAGTTATTAATCATGGAATCTGTGCAAGTCAATTGGACACTACGATTTGACATTCTCAGTAGGGATTTGCCCGGAGATGAAAACCATCTTTGAGGAAACTTTCTCCGGTTTTCCAAAATATCCTGTGATTCTTCGCTAAGCCTTCTTTAATCAAAATACAGCTCATTTGCCTCAATAACCTAATGCTCAATAGACGATATATATATAAAATGACAGGCTCTGTGATTTAGTGGTAGTTCGTTCGTTCGATTCCCGCTTAGTGCAAATATTTGTATGCATGAATATAGGTATTTGGATTGGTTTGGTTATGCCTCGGAGAGTTCCCGGTTGCCACACGAACATCTATGGCAATTGTTACGCGTAGCTAGACAGGGTTCGCAGTCAACATACGCGTAAAAGCCTTTGTGACACGCTAGCATCATTAACCAAACAACCACCACACAGGCCGATGTGATGAATCCCCGTGCGGCTTTAGTTGGTTCGAGTCTGACATAGCCATCTGATCATTAGTTCCGATGAGGTGAAGCCAGATGTTCGGTAAACTAGTCTAGCACATGCCTGCTCTCCATTGTGCCCTGTGCATGACAGAGGGATTCTTGGGAAACCTCCGAGCAATTTTCTGCAGAGTTGCTCCGCCTCGGTCGGAATTTGCCGTAAGCGCAGCATTAGCCTTACGGGAGCGTGGCGCTGCCGTCTCTGCACCGTGTGGAGGTTCTGGACCGAGTACCACATAGAACTACACGTATCACTAACTTAGTCGGCATCATTTAGGTGGCGTCTAATTTTAGTGTGACAGTTCTTATTATAGTGAATCTTTGACATTTAAAACGTACAACAGAATACCGATTCACTAAAAAAGGACTAAATGAAGTAACTTAGCGAATTTTGGCCGTGTCAAACTAATTTTAGGTAAGCTGTGTGTTCTCAGAATACCGAACGACGTTAGACAGGAATAAAACTAAATTTTAGAGATTTTTAGCTTATTTTAGTTTAGTTATGTCACAACAGAATTAGCATCAGTATGTACCTAATTATGTATGTGTGCCTAATATAGATTAATAAGGTGGGTCGGTAATACGTGTAGGTATTATTATTTTAAACCATGACAAGATAACTAATGATGATGATAGGATAACCAAAACAGCTACCCTGTTATGTAAAAACCATAATAATATACTAGGTATATCGTGCGCCCTAAATATTTACGAAGTGATTTCTTTAGAAACCAGAAATCGCTACTAATGCGTACAGTAAGCCTAGCTTATAGTGTGAAGATACGTATTGCTATATTAACCAATTGCTGCCACTAATGGGTAGGTATTAATTATTCGGTGCTTTGTACCAATCGGACTATTATTGCCACCATAATAGTTCGCTTGTTTAACAAACGGACTAACTACAACCAAGGTATTAGAAATATCGATAAACATGAAAAATTATTGGTTTAAAACATTATGTTACCCCAGGGGATTTCACGCACGAAAAAAAACGGTAAATATGTAGTAGGTAGGTATAACAGTTGTTGCCCAAACCAGACAGTTATGACATGTGTAGTAAATTTTTCGTCAAATGAAAAATAACTAAGAAAATAAAATATTAAAAAAATAACTTACAGTTCTCCATGACGTCGCTCTTGTCTCCTTTGTCACCTTTAGCGCCTTTAGAAGACGCGTTGTCGTAGTTAAAGCAGGCTGGGAACAAATAATTTAATGATTTACTAAAGTGAAGTAAATATTTCTGTAAGCAAGAAAGAAAAATGTAATTCATATATAAACCTACGAGACAATGTCAATAAGAAGTACAAAAAAAATCAAAATATAAACTTAATTGCTAAGTTACCCACTTCTAGGCAAATATTAGGCCTTTACATATGCAATTGGTGTTTTATCGAAAAATCCAGCGTTTGGTTAGGAATTCCTAATTCAAATTCATTTCAATTTTAAGCTTGTCTATTTATGTGTTTCGAATGTGATCATTTATTTGTTATCGCGCTATTTTATTTTGCTTTGGCATCGTTCTGTACACAATATGGAACAATGAAATATAGAGGCGTAGCATTATTTTCGAATACGAGTTTCATCGCGGCACCAGGGCTGCATAAACAGCTCGAAGGATAGATGATGTGTACGGAGAAGCCACTGTTAAAGAAAAGACAGTACGTTTTTGGTTACAACGCTTTCGTTCTGGAAATTTTGTCATCCAGAATAAACCTCGTGGACGGCCAGAGACCTTATTAGTCAATGAGAATTAGAAAGTGATCGTAGAAGCGGATCCTTCGCAAACCACGACAGAGTTAGCTGCAGGCTTCGGTGTGAGTGATGAAACCATTTTGAATCATTTGAAACAAATTGGAAAAGTAAAAAAGGTTGAAAAATGGGTACCGCATAGTCTATGTACCTTGCAATGAAATCTTATATTAAGGAAATTTAAAATTATATTAGCGATGATTTGACAAATCACTACAAAAGTTTCAACGTAGTATTTACTTCTGAACTTACGGATCATTGCATGCTAGTGATTTCATGCACGACTGTGACTAATCACATGCTATACGTATCTATCTATACCTATGCTAGTTATACGTATATTATATTAAACCTGAAAGTAACGAACGAATCGATCGCCGCACATTAATGTTCCTAATCATACTGTCAGTTGTCAGTTCTGTTACATGCCACAATGGATATGAAATTATAGATAGTTACGTTACAATGGTGACAAAAATTCCTTTTACATTTGTTCTGTTGTAGATTTAATAATATGTGATAGTACATTATAATTAGATACGCCCAGTAGTGTCCGAGTAGGACAAAATTTTGTAGGTCAAACTTACGACACACTTTTACAATAAAATCAATACTTTACATTCACTCTGAACTTGGAGTTATTGTATTTACTTTCAAAACAATTAAGACAAGTTGGTACAGTTATTCCGAAATAAAAACTAGCAACAGAACTAACAGAAGTGTACATATCTAGGAATGCTAGAGGACAGCCTCTGTGGCGTGGTGGTAGTGAACACGATTGCTACGAAGGGGGTGCGGGTTCGATTCCCCACGGAAACTAGTTAAAACACCACACCACACCACCACACACTGTTCTTACTAAGTACATATAAATATTTGTATGTATGAATATGTCTATCTGCATTGGTCTAATCTAGGTATTATATTATACCTACTAGCTTTTGCCCGCGGCTCTGCCCGCGTGGATGTCGGTTATCGCGACCTAGCAACATAGCCTATGTCCTTTCTCAAGGTCTAATCTACCCCTATACTAAGTTTCATTACAATTGGTTCAGTGGTTTAGGCGTGAAAGCGTAACATACAGACAGACAGACAGACTTTCGCATTTTATAATATTAGTATGGATAACCTGCGGTATTACCGACAAGTGGTAGGTAATTTGTTTTACGTGTGCCAGATCTCCATGGATACCACCTCTCCCCCTCGTCAGGGGCGGTTACGTCGGACTCAAACAGACTAAAACGCACGCCGTCTGTGGATCATGGGTTGCCGGAGGTGAAATTGGCTGAGAGATATCTCTCGCACCCCGGCAGAACTACAATACTTTGATATCGCCATTGCATTGGGTTATTGGGTTTGTTCGCCAAGTCAGATGGCAGGCCTTTTCACGGAAAATATCTAAGTTCAGTTACGGTGGAGTAAGACTGGAAAAAACGGATGGATTGATTAACGTAAGGATTCCTCTATGGTTTGTAAAAGTTTGTATTTGTCACCGTTAACTTGCTAAATCAGCCGTTCAATTAACTCCCTAGGCTGTTAACTAAACGGCGCCATAATTAACGGCCTGAATGACGTTCAGCCGTAACGTTTATTAAAAACATTTGGCTGGCTAATGGTTAGGCCATTAGTAAGATGCGGCACCATCCCAAAATAAGACAGAAAATTACATGCACATACACGTACATATACTCACTCACCTGGGTGAAATCTTAAAAAGTTTTCGGAAAATTTACAGGACTCTTTTGAGCGTACACACCCACTTATAAAGTACGAGTCGTTTATTTATTAAAAACCACAGGCGAATTTAAATGAATATTTATTATGTCTACATACATTCTTTTTGTCAGCTCCACGAATTTAATAAACTAAGTATTTTTTAGTCGCCTAAACCTAAAGCTACTACCTAAAGCTTTATGTTTAACCTCAATCACCTTAAAATATAAGTCAGTCACGGTTGAACTATCTGAGTCATAGTTCATAGGGGTAATTACGCCAAGCCTACGCTTACAAATTATATTAAGCGACCTTTGTCATCGCCCGCACATTGTACACGATTAACTTCAAAGGATGTTCTAGAAATCCCTAGAATTCATATATTTATGAAGCGTCGGTAGCTTATAGAGCATTACAATCGAGAGGTCACGAGTTCGAATTCTGGCCATTTACACTACAGACGTGACTCATACTCATACGGAATTTAAGTTAGCTGGAAAAAATATAGCTTTGACTGCTGTGTCCACCCACTGTATTGAAATCGTTATTCGGGGACCTTAGCCGGTTCACGTGCTTCTGGCACAAGATTTCCCCTCTGGGTGATGTCAGACAGCAGTCGCTCCCGCAAAAGCTATATCATAAATATGCAATAAGAGAACCGAACCGCGAGTTTAATACAAATGATGATGATGATGACGCTGTGATGATAATGATGGTAGGTGCTTATTCATACAAGCAATATCATCATAGCTGTTACAACTGTCATGAACACCTCTCTTACAATGTCCATTTTAGTTAGCATCAATACCATCAATACGTAGTAAATACCCTAGGACATATATCTTAGACTTAAAATGTGCTCTAAGTACACGTTTCTTGGGCGTTTTTTTGAGAATAGTACAGGTTGCTACGAGCGGTGAGCGAGCTCAAATTCACCAAGCATGGAGTATTACCTCCAAAACAATCCACGCGCGCCTGCCAGGGAGGGCCTCGTTTGTCTCGCGACTTAGGTCCAAGATAGGTACGTATCCTGAGGTATACTTTTTTTAATCAAGTTTTTTTGTTGTGGCTATTTTATCTATTTAGATACGTCAACCCCATCATATCCTATTCTAGTATATACTAAACAACAACAGTTAACATTCACTGTTCATGTTCAAGACAACCTAAACCTCACTGGTGGGGACTGTTGACTGATGTGACCAAACGACACAGCCTCCTGGCCTTATCGGAGGTTGGCTCGGACAGCACAGACTTAACCCAACCCACATCCATTCGGTTTCAACTCACTCATTAGTAAAAACCTGTCAGTCCCATTACGAACCGCGGTAGCCTAGTGGTATGGGTAATGGACTGCTGAGAGACGAGGTTTCGAGTTCGATCCCAGGTTTTACCATGGCACTCACCAATGACTTTTCGATGCTTTTCGAAGTTATGTGTGTATTTATCGCAGGTTTATAAGAGCCCGGTTAATGGCAATAGGCTCGCCACCTATTACATTGGGACCTTACCATGTGGGTGCTAGCACCTCTGCCTACCCCTTCGGGGATATAGGCGTGAATTTATGTTGTTTTACGTACACACTCCATCAGTAATGTTGCACATCTACAATTTTATCGCATTCCCTGTAATTTGGAGAGAGCCTTGTTCATTTGGAAGGCAAACTTTGCCGATAGATAATGCCCAGAACGAAGCCTCAGTAATGTCTTGATGGTGCTCCTGTTCCACTTACTACCTTCAAACCACGAGACGTAGAAGGATTCACCCTGTACTGAACTGACCTATACCAGATACACTTTTCCTTGGTTATATTAAAAAAAAAAAATCGCCGTTGTTAATAAGGCTGTCAGCTTTGAATTTCGATGTCAGTTTCACCAGTCAAGCTCATTAGCCAATTGGCGTACCGTTCACTGCTGCCATCCTACAAACACGGTCAGCGTCTTCATTCATAAAGACCATGCAATATGTTCTCCAGAACATATTGGTCTTTGCGGGAATTAGGACGCTGACCCTATTGCAGCTTATATTCTGTTTGTTTAGGCTTTCGAATTTTCATATACTATCGATGCACCTCTGCGGTCAGAGGGGCATCGAGCACTATGCTGTAATGCGCTTTTACTATCTGAAAAGATCACTATTTTATTTGGATTCTGACTAAGGTAATAATTTATCGCTTGTAAAACTGCAATGAGCTTCAGCGACATTATTGATATGTCACAGTTAACTTTAAAACCACACTTATTTCCCAAATGTAGATCAAAGAATCCTGCACCAAGACCATGAGGGCCCTTGGATCCAGCTGTGAACACTGAGGTTTACTTTTACTATTGTTTTGCCAATACTCCAATTGGTCAAGTATTGCATGCTGTTTTGTGAGTTTAGTAACTACTTATCTACTATACCTTCACACAACCATTTCATGTCAACCCTAATTTTAAAATAGAGCATGTGGGTTAACTTTGGCGATTAACGACTAGAACTAACTACATAATATATATCTGATAACACATGCATGGATGACATTACACACGCGATCACATCATACTGATATATTGCGATGCGCGATAAGACCTCTTTATTTTAGGAACAGTTTTAAATTGAAGCCTCGTTTAGTTGTTTATTAGTGCCATAAATTTGCGCAAATTTGGATCAGGTAGATATAGGAGAGTAGATAAACAGGAATGCTTATTCCTCGTTTTCTACTCTCATGACGACCTCCTATCAAGCTCTTCGTAGAGACAGAGAGAGACGTTATAGCCTGGCTGGCTAATGCTTAGGCCATTCATAAAATGTGGCACTACTCCGAAATAAGACAGAAAATTATATACATATACTCACACCTGTTAATCCCCGAGGGGGTAGGCAGTGATGTATACACAGGAAATTAGCGATAGGTTCATTGAGAAAGTTAAAAGCCTTCGTGGTTATTTTTTAAACCATGCAGAAATATCATTTTTATAGCTGTTTGATTAAATGGCTAGGCAAGTAATTAAAGGTCATCGATCCAAGCTATTTGCCTAGCCGTTTAATAAAATGACTGAACACCATTCAGGCCACTAATTGAACGGCGCCATTAAGTATAGAGCCTAGGCGGTTAATTAAACGGCTGATTATGCTGGTTGGCTGCGACAAATATACTATAATATACTGAGGATGAGCCTGTGACCCTAGCTGGCGAGGGAGGGATTTTCGACAAACAAAAGACGGCTAATGGTTGTTAGTGTTCCTGAGAATTTTCTTCCTAGGATACACCCGGGGGAGGGGACGGGAGGGGCCTAGGGGATTCTAGGAAGTATGCTGTCCGGGTGTAGGTATGCTATAGGCTAATAATAATAACATCGTAGCCATTTCACAGAATCAAAATGCTATTCTCAGCATGCCAACATATTGACGAAAGGGAAACTGGCGCAGGTAAACCTCTCGGTGTTGGGAGGTATGAGCGCAGTCGCTCCGATAAAATCTGTATAAGCTAAATCATGGTTGGAAAACAAGTAAACAGACCCAAGGATCCGAGAATCCTCAGATGCAACTGAGAACACCGCTGAGATAAACCGAACCCTAAAAAGCCAGCATTCAATACAATATTATGCAACATTAAAATGCATGCTGTGTACTAGCATATTATGTATAACATACAATCATACATATAATCACGCCCCTATCCCCGGAGGGTTAGGCAGAGGTGAATTAACACCCACATTTCACCAATCATTGTATTCGGCCCCACGTAATAGGGGGTGAGCCTATTGCCGTATTCCGGGCACTATTGTTGACTCGAGCCATGAATTTGAGGCTGAGCTGGGCTGTACATATCTGTCTGATTTATGTAATCAGCCCTATCCCTTAGTCGCCTTGTACGACACCGCGTGGGAAGAGAAGGGGTGGCCCAAATTCTACTCTGCCGGGAACCACGCAAGTATAAAACCAGCATTAATTAAATATGTTTTTCTTTATTTACATGAACTCTCAATTCCGGTGGTGAGGGCTTCGGATGTCACCCAGGTTCAACGTTGAGATGTTGATCACAATTCAATCAAGATAAGATGACTCCCTAAGAAAATACTAAGAGGCTGGGACAGATTTTTTTTTATTCATCTCATTTCTGCATTTGTTTTGAAGCAAACCTATTCCCGAAAATCGCACCCCTTTTCTCATCCCAAGTGGTTACTGAGAATTTTCAAACACAACTTCCCAAAAAAAAAATCTTAAATCATCCATTAAATAAGTTAGGTAAAAATTATTTAAAAAAAAGCTTACCTAAAACTGTAGTTACTTAATGACAGAGATGCCGAGGGACGAAAATTTACAGCCGACTATCACCGACCACAAATGACACAATAATGCTTAGAGCGTAACTTAACAATGGCTGTCACACATCGAAGGTAAAACCCGATCAATAATAGTGAAATTTAACAACATTAATTATGTATATAAAATAGATTTCAGTTGCACATATAGTATAAAATAGACACTTGTTGTTTTACTTCAGATATGAATCAGACAAGCTGAGGAGATCGAATGACGCAGAGCAGTAGCGCTGGCCTTGCTCCTTATTCGGAAATTAATATACGTAGTTTGTACGTAATCTTTACATTTGCAAACTTCAGTAGTTTACAACAATCGAGCTGGAATCATCTCAAATGTATACATAGGTAAACTGGATGATGCATCTCGTGAACGCAAGAGAATATTTCTTTAAAATAGCCGATATATACCTGTCTAGCAACAGACGAGGCCCTAATGCAGGCTTTTCTTTCCGGGCTCCAGGGTATAAGCCTCTTATGAAATTCAATTCAATTCAATTTATTCAATACTAGCGATCCGCCCCGGCTTCGCAAATGTGGTAAAAACGTTCCCGTGGAAATCCAGTACAGCAAATGTTGAAAAAATTTTTGAAATCGGCGCAGTAGTTTTTGAGCTTATTCATTACAAATCTTTCCTCTTTATAATAGTAGTGTAGATAAACCATGATTTGGCTCACATTTTCTATCTTATAGTTAAAATTGTAGTGTTGGATTTACAACTATTACACTAATTTACTGGATAGCCTCCGTGGCGTGGTGGTAGTGAACGCGGCCGCGGCGCATGAGGCGCGGGTTCAATCTCCGCTCAGTGCAAATATTTGTATGCATGAACATGGGTATTTGCATTCATTGGCCTGGTCGTGCCTCGGAGAGCACGTTAAGCCGTCGGTCCCGGTTGCCATACAAACATCTATGGCTGTCGTTACGGGTAGTTGGAGCCCTCAAGTCCAACAACTGATCTAACATCAATGCTTCGACATCGCCTTTGGGTTGTGGAGGTCAGATGGCAGTCGCTTCGCAGAAAATGACGAAGTTTAGCCAAATCCGCAGTTAAACAGGTAAAAGCGGATCCCAGACTCCAAGTTGATAGCTTCGGATGCGACTGGGATTACCGCTAGGATGAAGAAGACACTAATTTATTGGACGAGACAAGATAGCGTAATGACGATGTCTGTGCTAGTATAAAAGTGTGTGGCAACGACAAGCGCCCTCCCGTTTGGCTAATTAACTGGAAAATATCACAGCTCTATAGAAAAGCGTCGGTGCTTAGTGGTTAAGGAGTCGGCCTCACGATCGAGAGGTCCCGGGTTCGAATCCTGGCCATTACACTACCGACGTGAACCCACTCCTAGCACAAGCAATTTAGCTTAGTTGGAAGGGTTAGAGGGAATAATAAGTGATTTCGATAATTTCGGTTGCTAATCTAATATATAAAATTCTCGTGTCACAGTTTTCGTTGCCAAACTCCTCCGAAACGGCTCGACCGATTCTCATGAAATTTTGTGGGCATATCGGGTAGGTCTGAGAATCGGCCAACATCTATTTTTCATACCCCGATTCGCGATAACCGACATCCAGGCGGGCGGAGCCGCGGGCAACAGCTAGTATTCTTTATAAAAAAAAAAAAAAAAACAAAAAAAAATATATTATATCGGATGCAATGAATAAGACAATAATCGGAACAACTCGAAAAATCGGGATTGACGCTACGATATAATATTCTTTATAAAAAAATATAAAAAAATAATTAAAAAAAAGAATATATTATGTCGGATGCAATGAATAAGACAATAATCGGAACAACTCGAAAATTCGGGATTGACGCTACGATATAAAGAGATAAGAGACAGCAGTTGATGAGTGGGACAGCAAGCTAGAACTCGCCAACGTCAACGTTATCATCACCATTTAGGCGATGTCTCCAGTTGCGTACGAAGCTTTCGCCTTCTTTTCCTACTTTTTGTTTAGTTATGCTTAATACGACTTTCATTCAGAGTCCGCTTACTCCTCCTACGTTTAGTCACTGGGTGCCCTGGTTTAGTTATGTTTAATACGGTTCTCATGGGAGCCCGGTTCTTGGAGAAGGTAATAGGATATTTAACATAAGGCTACGACCCTTGGCAGCCGGCAGTAAGACGGGCGAAACCGCGGGGCATAGACTTCAATTTTTGACACGTGTAGTCACGAAACTCCTATTCCTCCCAGCCGTTATTACACAATGTCACACTTCGTTGACTCCTTCCCTCACCTTAACCTGTGATTTATGGGTGGCCCCATATAAGGGGGTCAATAATATATCTAACAATAGAAATCCTGAACAGATATTCATTAGTATAGAACCATTACGATCACAGCTGTTGGGCAAGCTGGTTTTCGAGCTTGAAAAATCGTATCAAAATCGCTCTATTCGTTTGGAAGTAGGGTCGCCAGGTCGCAAACCCTAAAAACCGGACACACCATTGTTATGTATGTTGGCAACACAAAATATTAACTATAAAAATACCTTTTTAACAAGTAAAAAATGGCAACACAGGTTTTTCCTCTCTCTCGCTTTAGCTACCTAATTGATCGATCGTGTATTGTATTGCAATATTAACTTAATTAAAAAAACCATTGTTTCCACACAAATTCCTGGATTTCATTTCATTGTCCAGCTAGTTCTACAGTCCACTAGTTATTCGAAGAAATTACCTTTTGTGCCTCACGTACGAGACATAAAATTGGTCCATCTCGCGACCCAGTGTTAACCTACAACCGACCACTACTTCGTGCTTCTCAAGATTCCCCTACCAGGAAGGAAAGCAGGAAGCTTACAAGGTCAGAAAATTCCATTACTGGAAATTTGGAAACCAAGGAACGCATCATCTTCATCATTACTGCAAAATTCGTCATCAAGGTCAACTTATTGGTATGTCGTTCACATTTTTGGACTTTGGACTCCGCCATATTGCAACCAGCAACCGCATTGCAATCATATTTCCGTGCGCTTGAATTCTCGCGCAGAAATCCGAAGTTCGTCGTGCGACCAATCACCTCAAGCAAAACACTTTGTGACTCACTTCAGTTTTTAGCGAAGCATCGACAAGCACTCGATCCACGATCAAAATCTCTAATTTGAATTTTGCGACATCATTTCTTCTCTTTCGCACTTTGGAGATCAAGTATAGCGAGCAATATATCCGTCTAGCTCACTGAGACACGAATGTTGCCTACACAGTGAACCAATAACGACGCAAAAATAACTCGAGCGCCAATCATCAAACCCGCAACAAACTTCAGGTAGCAGCGAACCGACGCGGAACGAACCGAACGGAACGAGCAGCGATATTAGCGCCAAAGAACGACGCCACTACATCGCGTTGACGCCATATTTATTTGCTTTGTCTTTTCCAAGTCTGTTCTGTTTCGTATTGTTTACAATTTCGTGGTGATTTTATTGTTCATGATAAATAACTATTATTTTAGAGACAATTAAGTTTTTTGTGCAAATACTAGAATAAGTGCAATATGAGTACTACTTCAAAGGCCTTAGTTGCCGCTAGGGGGTATCAAAAATCTTCCATCACAAAGTTGAACAATGTTATGTCTTCAGAAGACTTTAACCAAAATAGCCTGGAAAAAATTAAAGCAACCAAGGCAAGACTGGAGTCTGTCTTTGCGGAATATAATAAAAGGTGTATAGATATTCTCACACTTAATCCAGAGGACGACGAGGACCCCAGTATTATAGAGGACCAGTATCTCACCCTCATAGCCAAACTCAACACACTTATTATAGAAAAAACACCATTACAGCCAGAAGCCGTTGGCGCCAATCCATCCAGGATTAAACTACCTAACGTAACTATCAAGAACTTCACTGGTAAGTACACGGAATATTATGAATTCATAAACATTTTCACTGCCATGATACACAATGACTCTTCACTGACACCTGTACAAAAATTATACTATTTGAAAGGTTTTTTAACCGGAGAACCTTTGTCATTAATAAGCAACTTACCTCTACGGGATAACAGTTATCTGGAAGCTCTCAATTTATTAAAGGATAGATACGACAACAAATCAAAAATAATACATGAACACATATACTCCCTACTAGACATGCCAAATATTACAAAGTCATCAACCACAAATTTACGTCACCTCATTTCAGAAGTGAAGCAAAACTTGGCAGCACTTAAAAATCTCAAGGAACCGGTAAATTCCTGGGACAGCATCATGATTTGTATTGTTTCAAGGAAGCTAGATCAGTACACAAGCCGTGCCTTCCAAATGGAACGAGACAGTAAGACGATTCCCACATTAAAGGAATTTCTTGACTTCTTAGAGCACCGAGCCTTTGCTCTAGAGAACACGGATTCAGCACCACCGAAGCCACAACGCTTCGCAGCGCATGCTGTCGCCGCACTGCCTGCCTCTTCACCTGCATGTACCTATTGTAAGTCTGCACAGCATAAGTTATTTCTGTGCCCAAGCTTTAAAATGGCGGCACCTAACAAACG
Source organism: Eilema caniola (assembly GCA_949126895.1). Lineage (NCBI taxonomy): Eukaryota > Metazoa > Arthropoda > Insecta > Lepidoptera > Erebidae > Eilema > Eilema caniola. Next base: position 21,861,827 of record OX421467.1, read on the forward strand.
CTTGGAATTTGCTACAGCAAACAAATTATGCAAAATTTGTTTGTCAAATCACAAGCAAAAATGTAAATACCACTTTAGGTGCACCGAATGCAAACAGGACCATAATACCTTGCTGCATCAGATTGTACCTCAGCAAGCAAGTCCGTCTGTTACCTTAATAACGAGCACACCTCAAGGCCAGGTTTTGTTACCTACTGCACAAGTAAAACTTATTTCACAGTCAGGCCTCACAGTTTTTGCCAGAGCTCTCCTTGATAGTGCCTCGCAGACATCATTTGTTACTAAAAAGGTAGTTGATTTACTTGGCATCACTCCTTCCAAAAGTATTTCAACTATTATTGGCATTACAAACACTAAACAACAAGTTGACCAACAAGTTAACCTGGAATTACATTCTACTGTGTACCCCTACAAAATTAATGTCAACTGCCACATTGTTAATAAAATTACAACGCAATTGCCACAATCACCTATTGACATATCACATCTTTCATTCCCTGCTAACTGCAAGCTGGCTGACAGAGATTTTCATACACCTGCCGATGTGAATTTATTGCTTGGGGCTGATGTATTCTTTCAGACGCTGCTGCCACAGTCTGAGGGGGACGCTCCTCCGACTACTAGCCACAGCCTTGCAACACCAAGCTACGAGCAACCATCAGTAATTCATACGTCATTTGGGCACATCATCGCCGGCCGCAGCAGCAATGAAGCAACAAACAAGGTCGTATCTTTATTTTGTAGGGAATGCGATAATAATTTAAATATTACAATTAATTCATTTTGGAAATCAGAACAAGTGCCAGAAGTTTTTCCAGAGCAAGTACCTGAGCACCAATATTGTGAAAAACTTTTTCAAGAGACTACAAAATTAGAAAACAATAAATTTCAAGTTTCCATGCCTATCAAAGTCCCTTTGGATCAAGTTAACTCAGAACTGGGAGAATCATTCAATTTGGCCTATAGTAGATTTCTCAACTTGGAAAAGAAGCTGCACAAAAATCCAACTCTTTTCCATGAGTATAAAAAATTTATTAACGAGTACCTTGAGCTAGGTCACGGGGAGTACTGGGATATTCGAACCTACGACTTATCCAAGGATGCTGTATATTTCCTTCCGCACCATGCTGTTATCAAAGAAACTGACCGCACTACAAAATTACGTGCAGTCTTTGATGGGTCTATGCTCACAAACAAAAAGGTATCTCTCAATGACCTTCTTCTTAATGGTCCAGTGGTCCAAAAGGACCTGTTTGACACACTCATCGCCTTCCGATTAGAGAAGTATTTTTTTATATGCGATATTCAAAAAATGTTTAGGTACATTTTGTTAGATCCTAAACATAGATCACTACAAAATATACTGTGGCGTGAATCTCCAGAACAAGACATTAGGTGCATTCAATTAAACACAGTCACCTACGGTCTCAAGTCTTCATCATATCTAGCCACCAGATGCCTCATTGAGTTGGCCAACCGATTCAAAGATCAGTTCCCGTTAGCATCTTCTATATTAAAAAATAATACATATGTAGACGATGTGTTGTCAAACAGCAATTCTGAAGAACAATTAATTCAAATGCAATCACAATTGGTGCGGCTACTTGCTCTGGGAGGCTTTCAGCTTCATAAGTGGGCTTCCAACTGCAATGCGGTGCTTAATAATGCTCAAGCACACCACTCAGGGGAGGTAGAACTGCACAAACATGACACCTCTTATGTCAAAACTTTAGGTATTAACTTTGACATAAAAAATGATGTTTTTAAGAGCAAGTGTCCAGAGCCATACACTAGCAAAAATGATTCAAAACGTGACATTCTTGGCTATATAAGTAAATTCTATGATCCTCTCGGCTTGATTGGGCCAATATTCGTACGTGCAAAAATCATCATGCAAATGCTGTGGGCATCAAACACTGACTGGGACTCTACCCCACCACACGACATTCGTCAAACATGGACAGATTTTGCCAGGGACCTCTCACACATGGAGCCAATCACGGTACCTCGCTGCGTCAAGCCTACAGATTCAGCTACAGTTCAGCTCGTAGGTTTCGCTGACGCATCGTCGGCAGCTCACGGATGTTGTCTATATGTGCGGTCCATAGACACTAGTGGCAATGTACAAGTTCAACTTCTATGCTCTAAGTCGAGAGTCAACCCCCTAAATAAGGAGCTAACCATGCCCAGGCTGGAGTTGAATGCTGCGCTATTACTTGCCAAGCTCACTCATAAGGTACGTAACACACTAAGTACAAACTTACAGGTTAGTGACACATATCTCTACTCTGATTCACAGATAGTCTTAGCATGGCTTAACAACGATGTTACAAAGCTACAAACATATGTTGCAAATAGAATTAGAGCAATAAAAGAGCTTTCACACAACTGTAACTGGCAGTATGTACACACTGGGGAGAATCCTTCTGACTGCCTTAGCCGAGGTCTCCAGCCACAAGACCTTAAAGACCACAAGTTATGGTGGCACGGTCCATCCTACTTGCATGACAAAAATCATACATTCGAATCACAATTAGAGACACCCACACACTTACCTGAAATTAAAGGTAACGACACTCCACTCATATGTGCAGCAGCTACTGTCTCCATTGATTCAGATTTATATATAAAACTAAAAAAGTTTTCAAGCATAAATAAAATGATTCGTGTACTAGCTTATGTGCTTAGATTCTGCAACAATATTAAAAACAAAAATAATAAACAAAATCATTTTTTATCTGTTGCAGAGCTGGATGGTGCATTGATGCGGATTGTAAAACATGAACAAAGTCAGTTTTACAAATCTGAAATAAAGTCACTGCTCAGTAAAGGCGAAGTTAGTGGTAGTTTAAAGCCACTGACGCCCTTCCTAGATGAGAAAGGCGTCATGAGAGTAGGCGGTCGTCTACAAAACGCATCAATACCCTATTCCAGCCAACACCCAGCCATATTGCCAAAAAACTCTTATATTACATCACTAATCATTAGAAACGAGCACATTAAGCTACTACACGCAAGTCAAAAGCTATTACTTAGTTCATTAAGACAAAGATTTTGGATCCTAGATGGACTACGTACCATTAAAAAGATTATTCATAAATGCATGACTTGTTTCAGAATGAAAGCTGTTGCGAATACTCAACTGATGGGTTCCTTGCCCGCTCAGCGCGTCAACCCATACCGTCCATTTCAAAAGGTCGGAGTGGACTTCGCTGGGCCAATATCAGTGAAGAACAGCCGCATCAGAAGGTCAATTATAGGAAAAGGGTACATAGTTCTTTTTGTATGTTTTGCGACGAAGGCGATCCATTTAGAACTCGCTTCAGACATGACGACCGAAACCTTCCTCGCGTGCCTTAAAAGGTTCATCGCTAGACGAAATTTGCCCAGCGACGTCCACTGTGACAACGGGGGAACCTTCAAGGGGGCAAGGAATCAATTGGACGAGTTATACAGGCTATGTGATTCAAAGGATCACCGGGAACAGGTACATAACTATACATCGGCACGAGGTATTAATTTCCATTTTATACCGAGTTATAGCCCTGTATTTGGTGGTCTCTGGGAAAGCGGAGTTAAAAGTACCAAATATCATTTGAAGCGCATAGTCGGCAACGCCTCTCTTACATACGAAGAACTAAACACAGTGCTTACTGAGATAGAAGCCGTGCTCAATTCACGACCACTCACCGCTGTGTCAACAGACCCAGATGACTTCACATACCTATCACCAGGCCATTTTCTTACTGGCGCCCCTCTCAATACCTACCCTGAACACGATATCAAAGATAAGCCCATAAACACACTGAGACTCTGGTCAATAACTAGGAATATGAAACAGAACTTTTGGAGATACTGGAGTAAGCATTATTTATCTCTCTTACAAAGTAGACCCAAATGGCGTACTGTTATGCCCAACATAAGCGTTGGAAGCTTAGTGATACTCCGTAGCGACAACACGCCACCACTGCAGTGGCCCATGGCTAGGATAGTAAATTTATTTCCAGGGAAAGATGGTCAGGTTCGAACCGTAGAGGTAAAAACTGCTAACGGCCATACTCACAATAGATCTATCACAAAAGTATGTTTGTTACCTATAGATATGTAACGTATTAATTAGTTTACCTTACAATTATTATTTTCATGATCATAATATACCATATGAATAACCATAATCTAACACTTATGTAACCTTTTAGGTGTTTACTTTGAATATTCCATGTATTTTTACCAAACTATGTACTCATTCTTCTACAGCCTATTCATGTCCACTGCTGGACAAAGGCCTCTCCCATTTGTAACTATGTAACTTAAGTGCACTTCCCTTTTTGTTTTTGTACTTAGATAGATAAATATAAGTTAAGTAAGCGTTTATATTCTCGCTTAAGATTTGTTGCTTTTCTTTTGAGCTGGGTGAAGCTCTTATCTAGGATAGATAAGCAAATATGTACCTACTTAGTTGAATACTCAGGTAGTCTCCTTTTGCTAAATACTTACTAAATCAACATCCTTATTTTGTTTAAAAAAAACATATTAATAGAAAATAATTTATTTGTAAACATGAGACTTATAAACTGCATACCTACATAAGTAATATAAGGTAATGATATACTTACATTGTTAATCCATAAAATAGTAGGACTTGTTTTATACTTGTACTTATAGAGTCTTAGCTTATAAATTCATTCATTCATACATTTACACTTTTTAAATTTATATTATATTTGGCCTTTTCATGCTGCAAATGTACTAAATTATGTACTTGCCCACAAGGCTCTATGTATGTACTTACTTTAGTTTAACTAAATCCTGCGGTGCCATTTACAGAAGTTAATTTTCTGAGCCTTTTTTGCCCTTTGATTTTAATATCTTTTTTGAGGCCGCAGCTTATGTTGGCAACACAAAATATTAACTATAAAAATACCTTTTTAACAAGTAAAAAATGGCAACACAGGTTTTTCCTCTCTCTCGCTTTAGCTACCTAATTGATCGATCGTGTATTGTATTGCAATATTAACTTAATTAAAAAAACCATTGTTTCCACACAAATTCCTGGATTTCATTTCATTGTCCAGCTAGTTCTACAGTCCACTAGTTATTCGAAGAAATTACCTTTTGTGCCTCACGTACGAGACAATGTATATGCATGTAATATATTCGTGGCAAATCTTGCAACTCGATTTTGAAGCAGATATGCTCAATCGATTTTGATAAAGATTTGCATACATGTTTAGTTTGAATGACAATGCATTAATATGGTACCATACACCTGGACCGCCCCACTAGACTAGTGGCAATTCGTTGACTGGTGTATTTTAGAATAGAATGGAATGTTTCAGGTTGACATGTCGTCAACGCGTGTCAATCCCGTACATTCATCATTCTATTTTACAATACGCTGGGCAACAATTTGCCACTGGCCTAAGGAGACTGATAGCAGGAGAGTAAAAAGGTGGCTACAGAACTACTGAATTAAATACGACAAAACTGTTGAATCTGAGCTCATTTGTTTGTCTTAACAAATTCTCTTGTATTACATGATATGCAGGGTCTAACGATAGAGTCAAAAGGTGGCCATAGGAACTTCTAAATGAAATAAGATAAATCTATAACTGACCGCCCTAGTCTGAACAGAAAACAAGACCAAGAAATTACGACTTTTGACGAATTTTGACTTCTGTAATGTTATGTTTTGTAAAGCACAATTCTCATAAAATAAATATTTTCCTTTAAATACAGCAGATTTTTTAAGAAAAGCTTGTTCCTAAGATTACCGTAAATATCATTCAATTGTAGCGAAATTAACTATACAGATTTATCAACATTTTAAAACTATTCTTAAATTCTAATGATAGGTTATTGAAATTGATATAGTAGGTAAGTCAATCATCATTTCAGCCGAAAGACGTCCACTGCTGGACAAAGGCCTCCCCCAAGGATTTCCACAATGACCGGTCCTGCGCCTTCCGCATCCATGCCCTTCCCGCGACCTTCACCAGATCGTCGGTCCACCGTGTGGGAGGCCTGCCTACACTGCGTCTTCGCGCGCTTCGGCGCGTGGTCGCCACTCGAGAACTCTCTTGCCCCAACGGCCATCTGTTCTACGAGCTATGTGCCCCGCCCACTGCCACTTAAGTTTGGCGATTCTGTGTGCTATGTCGGTTACTTTAGTTTTCCTGCGGATATCTTCATTTCTGATTCGATCACGCAGGGAAACTCCGAGCATAGCACGCTCCATCGCCCTTTGGGTGACCTTGAGCCTTCTTATGGGGCCCATAGTAAGGGACCAAGTCTCAGTTCCGTAGGTCATCGCTGGCAACACACACTGGTCGTAGACTTTAGTCTTGAGACACTGCGGTATTTTGGACGAGAAGATATTACGAAGCTTCCCGAACGCTGCCCAGCCGAGCTGGATTCGACGATTGACCTCTTTCTCAAAGTTGGACCTGCCTCGTCAACAACTTCGAGTGTAGAGTCTCCAACCTTTAAAGAAGAAGTGGGTGCGACATGGACATTTACCATAATTTTCGTCTTGTCCATGTTCATTTTGAGGCCCACTTGTTGGGAGGCTCTACTGAGGCCATTGAGCATTGTGCCTAGGTCTTCCAAGGTCTCAGCCATGACTACGATATCGTCAGCGAATCGAAGGTGAGTGATGTACTCGCCGTTGATATTGATGCCCGATTATTCCCAGTAGTCCCCTCTAGCTCTGTCCTCTGGGGTGACAGCTAGGAATTGTCTTCCCAGTTGTCATCGGGGTGACAATTTGTGCCGACTGTTCCCTTTGAAAGTTGACTAGAGGGGACAAATGAGAAGTTTGTTTCTCAGTTGTCACGGGAATTGCAATTAAAAACAATCCATAGATATCAGCTTTTTTATTTCTTATGTTACATAGAATCTTCGAAATAATCCAGATGACCGTAATCCATATACACGAAACCCGAATATTTAAAACACAAATTTTTGAAATGTAGTTAATTGATATTCAGACAAACAATATCCAGATTCTTAAACCTAAAACTAAACCTCATATATTATGGCGTCTACTAACTAAGCTCGACGGAGCCCCGCTCCGCGGGGCTCCTACTTCTGGGTGGTTTAAAAAAAAATAACCACGAAGACTAAGGCGGGAGCTCCGCTTCGCTTCGCTCCCGCCTTAGTCTTCTAACCTAACCTATCCGAGTCGGATTGCACTGAGTCGGGGTGTAAACGATAATTAATTTCGAAGATTCTATGTAACATAAGAAATAAAAAAGCTGAAATCTATGGATTGTTTTTAATTGCAATTCCCCCCCCCCCCCCCCCCCCCGTGACAACTGAGAAACAAACTTCTCATTTGTTCCCTCTAGTCAACTTTCAAAGGGAACAGTCGGCACAAACTGTCACCCCGATGACAACTGGGAAGACAATTCCTAGCTGTCACCCCAGAGGACAGAGCTAGAGGGGACTACTGGGAATAATATAGCTTGATGCCGAGTCTTCTCCAGTCCAGGAGCTTGAAAACATCTTCCAGGCCGGTGGTGAACAGTTTCGGAGATATAACGTCTCCCTGTCTCACCCCTCGCTGCAACTGGATAGGTTTTAAGCTTTGGTCCTGGAGGCGGACTGATATGGTGGCGTTTTCGTACAAACACTTCAGCGCTTCGACATATCGATAGTCAATTTGGCACCGTTGGAGAGACTGCAGCACAGCCCAGGTCTCGATCGAATCGAAGGCTTTCTAATAGTCCACAAACGCCAAGCAGAGTGGCTGATTTTACTCCTCAGTCTTCTGTATAATCTGTCGCAGCGTATGTATGTGGTCTATGGTGCTAAAGCCTTTTCGGAAACCGGCTTGTTCGGGAGGCTGGAAGTCGTCGAACCTGCGAGCGAGACGATTCGTAATGACTCTAGAAAACAACTTGTAGACATGGCTCAGAAGCGAGATGGGTCTATAATTCTTCAACAGGGTTTTATCACCTTTTTTGAAGAAGAGTACCACCACACTGCTGTGCCATGCCTTAGGCGTTCGTCCCTCGAGTATGACAGAATCAAATAGCTTCTGAAGAGCTTCAAGTACCGGTGTTCCACCAGCTTTCAGAAGCTCAGCCGTGATCCCATCATCACCCGGTGCCTTATTGTTCTTTAGCTGTTTAAAGGCGCCCACTCACTAACAGTCCGCCTGCAGTCCGCCTGCAGTTCCTGATCTGTCCGGCGGCCTGCAGTCCTTAGCCGATAGCGCCCACACACTAAAGCGATTTTGGCCCGCCGGCAATTCCCTGTTGTCAGTTTTGCGACCACACACTAGCAGTTGTGAGTCGTCAGTTTTAGGTCGTACGAGCGCCTGCCGGTAATGGTCTAATATCAGTTACATAGAGAGTACGAAACAGTGCAAGCGATTTTCGACCTTATTGACATTTTCTTAATTACATGTTTTTTCGCATAAATAAATGCTGCTGATCACGAATATAAGAAAAAAATCTAGATTTGTTAAGATGTCAATAAGGTTGAAAATAGCTTGCACTACGTTATTCTTATATAAGTACATGCTAATCATTGTGGGAAATAGGTGTTAGCTATTTTGAACCTTATGGACTATGTGCATAAGAAATATAGACGAGTATGTACAAAAAATGAATAAAATCTTAGTAAAAACTGACAAGAAACGTCGATCGACAGGCCCGTTGTGCTCGTTCGCCCTGACGGCCTAGGACTGTCCGGTTTAGAACTGTCCGGAATCGTTCGGCGGCCACACACTATCGGATCGTATTAGTCGTCAGTCCAAAATCGTTAACGAAACTGTTAGTGTGTGGGTTATTGCGATTAACTGACAGATTTATATCGTCCGGTAAACTGTTAGTGAGTGGGCGCCTTAAGAGCCATTCTGATCTCGTACAGGCTGACGTCCGGGATATCCTCGGTATAGTGTCGGGTCAATCTGGCTCTTGTCAATAGTGCAAACAAAAGCCGGACGGGCCGAACACCGTTCATTTTGGCCGGACATGCAATCAAAAAGTTTAACCATGTCCGAAGTTATCCGGACGCCTGGGAACCCTGTTTGGAAGAATACACACGCTAAACTTAGAACATCTTTTATTCGGCGGGTGTACAGTTAAGCATGCACTAAAGGTATACTTCAAACCTAGAAACATACTAGTCTAATTTAGTTTGGCCATTTATTTTAAAGGCTTGACCGAACCTAAACCAAGTAAAGACTTGGCAAATCAGCACAAAACGATGAAATCTATACATATATGCATATAAATAAAATTGGAGTGTCTGTTTGTAATATTGAAATAACCGTTTTTACTATGTAGTAAAAACGGTTATTTCAATATTACAACACACCAAACACCACCACACACACCAAATATGCATGTGCATATTTGGTGTATGCACCGTATTATATACGGTACGGTACCAAAATAACTTTTTTTTACCATTTTTGTCTGTCTGTCTGTCTGTTTGTTCAGGCTAATCTCTGAAAAGTCTAGACCGATTTAGATGAGACTTTTATTGGCAGGTAGCTGATGTAATAAGGAGTAACTTAGGCTGCTTTTATTTTAGAAAAATAGCGATAACCGACATCCACGCGGGCGGAGCCGCGGGCAACAGCTAGTCAATAATAAATAAGTATTCCAGAACATATTACACTGCACCACGGTGCCATCCAGACCGAAACTATCTAGGTCATAATTATAATTATTATTATTGCGTTATCTAACCCTGAAATAAGCAAATTTGTAATATTCTAGAATGCGGATAAACAATTTGAACAGTTTTTATAGATATACACAAATTATATACATAGAAAAAACTAGACTACATTAATATGCAAATAGACATAACATGCAGTGAGCATGAATATCATAGAAATTATCTACCAGAGAATAGATAACAGTTTTAAGAGTCGTTATACTGTGTGTACTGTGTTCTACCGCCACGCTACACAAGTCGTCACCTACAGTGGTGTTCTTATTATAATTAGAGACCAAATTTCAAATTGATCTTACTTGGTGTATTTTTTTACTCCCATAGGGATCGTTTTTATATCCCTTAAACTATTGCTTGAATCATTTTTTTTAAAGAATAATTAGTAACTGAAATTACGAATATTCCCTCTAAACGCTCCAACTAAGCTAAATCGCTTGTGCTACGAGTGGGTTCACGTCGGTAGTGTAATGGCCAGTATTCGAACCTGGAACCTCACTGTCGTAAGGCCGACATTTTAACCACTAAGCTACCGACACTTTCTTAATTAATTATACTATGTGTTTTTCTTATTATATTATGTGTACCACTGTATATATATGACACCGCCAAGTAGCTAAATCAGCCGTTCAGTTAACTGCCTAGGCTGGTGTCTATCCCGCATTAAGTCTTCGTAGATATATTTTTTTTATAACCATGCAGAAATAAGTCGTTTTCTTAGCTGTTTGACTAGATATTTAAAAGACTTTAACTAGGCGATACACTAAAGAACGAAAGTCCAGTAGCGTCGGCTCTAGTAAAAGCCCTGCAAATGCTGCGTAAATATTACCTCCAGTAGCCACGAATCAGTTAAAAAGGTTCCTAAGAAATCAGAAGTTCTAAGTTTGGGGATCAAGTAGGTAAAATACTCAACCTCGCGCAAAAACCGCGCCAAGACGTGGAGTTAAGGATAGCAGCCGCCATCATACCAACGTGATGCTTGTTGCCCGGACTCGGGACACAGACGACAAAAAAACGCAGGTAAATCTGAGTCATAGATAAGTTCTCTTCTTCTTCTTCTTCTTCATCTTAGCGTTAATTCACCTCGAAGTCTGGGGTCCGCTTTACCAGTCTAACTGCGAATTTGGCTGAACTTCGATATTTTTCGCAAAGAGACTGCCATCTGCCATCTGACATGCACAACCCAAAGCCGGTAACGAAGCATTGCTTTTTCTTTCTTTCTTCTTTCTTTCAGTTAGACCAGTTGTTGGACTTTTTAGGGCTTCAACTACTCGTAACGAATGCCACATAGATGTTCATATGGCAACGAGGACCGATGGCTTAACATGCTCTCCGAGGCACGGCTAGACCAATGCAAATATGTACCCATATTCATGCATACAAATATTTGCAAGGGATTGAACCCGTGGCTCCTGTATAGCGGCCGCGTTCTCTACCGCCACACAAAGGCTGTCTGACATAGGTAGGTAGCTAGTTTAATATTTAATATATTTTTTTTATCCTTGTCATCGATTTAATAGCTTTTATTACCGTGCCACGGTGTGTGTAGTTCAGTTTATCGATCGACAGCTGGTGTGCTGTCGTCAGTTATCAAGGATAGAGACACTATTATACCTAGTACATATTAAATATAAGGACATCAGGCGTATCAAATGACCTCGATTCTGCAGCAATGTTGTCTTCAATATTGCGGTGTTACTAAGGGGACATGTTTAATTTATCCTATACATCCATAAATATACATACATCCTACATATTCATATCGATTTCGACGTCGAGGCACGTATTGCTGCCGCGTGAGCCAAAGAGCGTGAGAAGTCTGGTGTCATTTGAACGGTAGTAATACTATTGTTGGGCCTGTTCTTTTACACGGCTATGGACCGTTGCTAGAGCCTCACATGCAGGCACTATGGATCACGGAGATGAATATGCTACAGTAGATGTGCCGAGTAACGTGCAAAGATCGCGTGAGAAGCTCTCACATGGCCTTACGTGGCAGTCTTCATATCTGTGACTTCAGAGATAAAATGCCAGAGAGTTGCCTTCTCTGTTGTGGGTCTGATTTTAATAATTACCTGGTAGCCGCACTGCCTCGGCCGGACTTCGGTATGAGGGGAAAATCGTATAAGATAGCATTTGTGTCACCATTGACTGCCAGGAATGCCCAATACAGTCCGAAATGAAGGAGGAAAGCTGGGAATCGAGTCCAGGGTCTGAGGCTTAAGGCACAAACATTAGAAGACCATTTACATGAACTTAATGCATCAAGTCACTTCATGGCATCTCCTAATACAGGAATTATTTGCTTAAAAGGAGGCTTCAATCACAAAATTATAACATCAAACTGTTTAATGCAAATAAACTATTTTTTTAATTATCCTAACAACATTAGTTGAACTTTGAAAGTACAAGAATTCCAATTGTAAAGAAATTATGAATTAATAACATAATAGCAGACTAAGAAAATTGGATTTTATTTTTTCATCTCAAATAATTTTACTCGGGGATGTGGAGTCACTGGCCAAAAACAGACATTTCATTTCAATTTGATTATTTTCATAAAAGGATATCTCATGTTTTCTTTTTAATTTTCAATCTAGTGTAGCGTTTCCACATTCCTATGGATAGGAAATCTATTTGCAATCATTAGCAATGAAGTACTTACAGTATTCAGTTTTTTTTTTTAATAAAAGGGAGTCCTTTTCAGATTTTAGCTTTAGAGGAACTGTTACTCACATCATGAAATTTTTAACTACATAAGGAAGCTTGTGAAATATGTAAGGATAGAAGCAGATGGCTGGTTGTTGTCTCTGCTTACACCGAAGGGAAATAGATGTGACCAAACCATCTATGAGAATTAATAAAACTTATCCTGGCAGTCCTTACCGGTCAAATCTGAGGCTATTACTCGGAGCCCTGGTTCCATTTACCCTTTCTCCCTCTCTTTAGAATTAATAGTAAAAGTAATAAAAGGAAAAGTAGTAGGTTTAAAAGTTTCCAATTGCACAAAAAGCAAAAATATAATTTGATCACGGGCCCGAAAGATATAAAAGATATTTTTAAATAGATGGGATCTTAGGAACAAAAAAGAAAACTACAATCTCATGGAGTTTAGGTATGGATATCAAGCAGTTGGAGCAAGCTAGTTACATAAGTAAATTATATAGACAGCCAAAATTAACAGCTTAAAATTGTGAACTTATTAACAGTCTTGCTTAAAATAATAATTTCCCAATAAGGTACGCATTTTTTAAACGCATGATTAACGACGTTGTCGTTAAGGCGCGCGGCGTGGCTTATGTTATCAACGAAGAACTGTTTAAACCCATTTTACAAAAATACAATACAATTGCACATTGGCAAGTGCATTTATTAATTAGTAGGTATCATATTTCATACTCTTAAACTCATAAGTGGACGCCGATTTAAATAAGGATACGCCATGCATACCAAAAAATTTGCAACTAAAGAACCGAATTCAATTAAAACATAACTGACTAATTTAAACTTACCCGCCATGGAGGCACTGCTCATTCTTCCGCGTGTAAAATCAATCTTGACGAATTTTTTAAACACTTTACAAAAACTCTATAAATATACAATTAAATTATTTATATACGTCACTGACAAGCAAGTAAAATGTAAAATTCTTTTTTCAGAAAAATATGACGGGCCCTGTAATTTAATTATGCCAGTACTTGAATTTAATATGCGTGATAGATATGTAGCCCTAACAGATTTAGATTGTAGTTTGTAGTATTAATATATAATTAGATTCGTTGTATTTTTGATCAAGTCGATAATTTTACTTGGGACCTTAGGTTATAATATTATTCCATTCGGGTCGGGAATAAAACATGTGTAACTAGGGAACATTAGGGATGCTCGATACTGTTGCTTGCTATATTTCGATTATCGAAATCGCACCAAGGAATCTAATGAATTTCAAAATATGAATAATTTCAAGTAGAACCACAATCACGTAAGTGTGCAACGGAATTATAATTTGTTCATTTAAAAATTCAATGAATAAAATTATTTAGGATTATATTGTGTGAGGTTTCACGAGTCGGAGTTTCACGACACGATAACGATTCTCGAACTCACGGACACGATTATTGCATATTGGTTAATGTGTATTATTTATATATGTAGTGTAGACTAAATAACACAACGCCGGCGCGTTTGCTAAGAGATAGTGCCTTATAGTCTTTATTTAAATTTTCACGGTGAATTCTAGCCTTCATTATATGTATAGGTACTAAAATCGAATTGGAAACTCGAGTTTCCTAAAAACTGCCATTGTCACATTTTTCAACCGTCAATGTCAACAAAATCATATTTGACGTTTGATGGTTATTGGTTTGATTTGAGGTTGTGTTTTGAAATAAATGTGAAGAAAACAAATACATTATAAATGTAAAGTTTGGACACCGAACGAATTATTACAAATTACCAAAACGAACAATACTCAGACAGATATAATACTTAGAAACAATACACAAATCGCACAATGGCGCCTAGTAAAAGGGGAGGTGGTGTACACGGCAAACGCTCAAATCATCATGTTAAGCGGGATTATGCCGAAAGATTAAATGAATTGTCTATTCAATCTACCGAAGAAAGCGAATCAAATGACAGTGATTCCGACAGTGAAGGTATCGAGGCTGCATTTCCTGTAAGCATGTGGGACTTGAACCACTGTGACCCAAAAAAGTGTTCAGGCAGGAAACTTCTGCGACATAATCTCATTAAAAACCTAAAACTGGGACAACGCTTTCAGGGTTTGGTTTTATCACCTGTAGGCACTCAGTGTGTTAGCCCTAACGATAAAGATATTATTGAGAAATCGGGCTTGGCCGTCATTGATTGTTCATGGGCAAAAATTGACGAGACACCATTTGGAAGAATGAAATCCCACCATCCAAGGTTGTTACCTTTCTTAGTAGCTGCCAATCCTATAAATTATGGGAAACCTTACCAGTTAAGTTGTGTTGAAGCTTTAGCGGCAGCAATGGTTATTACCGGACATAAGAAAGAGGCACAATTTTACTTATCAAAGTTTTCTTGGGGCCATTCGTTCTTAGAACTTAATTCTGAAGCCTTAAACATGTATGCAGAGTGTACAGATAGCAAGAGTGTATTAGAAGCCCAAGAAAAATTCTTAGAATCAGCGCAGAATGAAAAAGATGACAGACCGATGTGGCCTCCAAGTGAATCTGACACGGAATCTGAAGATTCATAGTATTCAAATTTGCACTCATCTCTTATGGTATAGGATTTGCCATGTTTGTTATATTGTTTGTAACAAAATTATGACAAATTAGAAGCATTGGTACAGTTCACTAGATCACTTAGGTCAAATTATTAACTGCCTAAATTGGATAGTTGATTAAGATAAGAATTTTTTTGAATTGGTTCAGGGGGGACTTGAACCCACAATCCTTCTCTTACAGAGAGAATGCTCTGACCAATGAGCCAATGAACCTCGTCTCAATCTATCCAATGGTTTTCCTTTTTTATCTGTCTTTAGACTGACAGTCGAGCCATCTACTGAAACTCTAAATTTGAAAGCTTTTAGTATAGTTACTATTAAAATCAATTAAATAGGCATAAATTGCTTGAATACCTATTGAGCATGCTAAATGCTTTAAAATTTAATTCAATTGGAGAGTTGATTTATATTGCATTGTGTGATTGTCAGACTTTGAGTATTGTATCAGATGCAATATATGAGTGATGGCTATTTATTTTATTTTTAAAGAAGTATGCAAATTTTATTACAAAGGAACAAAGTTACAGCTTTGCCTGTAGATTTAAAGTTATCTATACTACTGTGATCAAGAGAAAAGATTTGTATTTTTGTATGTTTATGTAATAAACTCAAAAGCACTTTAAACTGACACAAAAAGCAAGCTGTCATTTTCTATGCAATAGTCCAGCTTGTTATAGAGGTCAGTGGGGCTTAGGCATTCGTACTAGGTGAACCATGTATCATGAATGTCCAGACTGTGATGCAAGACACAGTTAAAAATGTTGATACTAGTTTATTATCAGGCCAGCCTTGTTTTTTAACCTTGTAAACATTCATCATCTTCAAGAAAAGGCATTTGAGATTTTTTACATACACATATTATTAAAAAAAATAATGAGGGACAATAATCAAATATTAATTTAGCATTTGTTTTATATTCAATCAGGTACAGACAGCCGCAGGAGTTGCGGGTTTGATCCCCCTCAGTGCAAGTATTGTATGCTTGAATATGGGTGTATGCATTAGTCGGGTTGTGCCCCGAAGAGCACGTTAAACCGTCGGTCCGGTTGTCATATGAACATCTATGGCAGTCGTTACGCGTAGTTCACGCCCTAAAAAGTCCGTCAACTGGTCTAACTGCAAAGCTTCGATATTGCCTTTAGGTTGTGGAGATGGCAGTCGCTTGACGGAAAATATCAAAGTTTCGCCAAATCTGCAGGTAGACTGGTAAGGCGGACCCCACTCCAAGTTGAAAGCTTCAGATGCGACTTCGATTAATGCTAGGATAAAGAAGAACCTGATTCTTCTGAAAATGTGTTAACATTCAGATGTACCGTACAAGTAATTTATTAATATGTACATAATATTAATGCTGCACTATAGATCTAAGAACATGTATTACTTAGTACATTATATGATTTTAATACAAACTATACATTAAAATATCTTGATAATAATTATTAACAGATGATAAGAATACTATGTACCTAGTTTTATTTTCTCCTTGTTGCAGTTAAGGTGAATAAGCTGAATAACTACCTAAGGTAGTAATAATTAAACTAATTCGTTGCTTATATAATACTACACGCCAATGTTCCTTGCCCAACCTCTGATCTATATGTATGTACACCAAATTTTATCAAAATCGGTTAAGTGGATTAGGCGTGAAAACGTTAAAGATGTCGCTAGTTTCCTGCAGGGGCGCTGCTGCGCTGTATTCGCGTCCTTTGTGATGGACGAGCTTCGTTCTTGCAGGTAAATGCTGGCGTGCCGAAGGGGTCCGTCTTATCACCCACTCTCTTCTGCATATCAACGATATGCTGTCCACCGGCAGCATTCATTGCTATGCAGACGATAGCACCTTACACGAGAGTTATCACGGACATCCTGCGGCCAAGCAGTTTGACATCACGGAAAAAAGGCAGCTTCTTGTCAATGAGCTTGACCGGATCCTGTACCACATTTCCCAATGGGGCTCTGAGAACCTGGTAAAGTTCAATGCCGAGAAGACGCAGGCATGTGCGTTTACAGCAAAGGTATCTTCTTTCCTTCCCCTTCCCACTGTTCAGAGTGCGCCACTGCCACTGCACGAAAACCTCAAAATCCTCGGTACCTACGTATGTTCGGTGCAAACTGAATAATAAAAATCTACCTACATCGACTGTCATCGCATCAACCTCGCGTAAACACGGAGGCTTGAACAAAGTGAGACTTTTTTCATGCCGGAGTAGCGGTGTCTTCTATACCCCTTTCGAACCTGGCTTATACGAGCGTGCGCCTGCGCGAGAAACAAAATATTTAGGTATTAAATGTAAAACCTATGCCACAGGCTCGTGCGGGCTTCGCGCTTTCTAATAAAAAATAAATAGGCATCATACGATCAGTCAGTCGCACCAGGTATGACCGAAAAGATGGCTGCGATTTTTGGCGCTCACAGCGCGACAGGTACGTAGAGATAAATATTGTTATTTGTTATTATATGTTGTTTTATTACTAGTATTAAAAAAGGTTATATTATATCTTAAGTGATGACATAATTAGTATTTGATTCAATTATGTTTTTGAATTGATTTTGAGGAGTTAAAAACAACACGCATGCGATCGTAGCAGTTCGGTCTTCATTCATGTTTTGATGTGCTAAAATGCACGTTCGTGCGTGTTATTATTTACTTGCTTTTAATGATAAATTAGTATTTAAATTCAATGCAATATATTTATTTTAGGAGCCAATATACCGTAGGATATTATACTATCTATATTAGGAGATGGTAACGATTCTGACCTTAAGGATCTTTTTGAAGAGCATTTTAATGAAGATGATTTAATGGGAGATTTGGTTAGGGATGACTTATACGAACATCAGCTTAGTAAACTCGCCCAGTTCCAGCCACCGGAGCAAGCCGGGTTTCG
This sequence comes from Eilema caniola, assembly GCA_949126895.1. Lineage (NCBI taxonomy): Eukaryota > Metazoa > Arthropoda > Insecta > Lepidoptera > Erebidae > Eilema > Eilema caniola. The sequence goes on from OX421467.1 coordinate 21,879,681, forward strand.
AAAAGGCCATAGCACCGTGGACCACATCCATACTGTTCGGCAGATTGTAGATAAAAGTCAAGAATACAATCTGCCACTGTGTATGGCGTTTGTGGACTACGAAAAAGCCTTCCACTCCATCGAAACCTGAGCAGTTCTGGATGCCCTGCAGTGGTGTCGTGTCGATTGGCGATACGTCGAGGTGCTGAGATACTTATATGACACTGCCACAATGTCCGTCGAGCTCCAAGACCAGAAAATGAATCCCATTAGCCTCCAGCGTGGCGTCAGGCAGGGGGATGTTATATCCTACCAAACTATTCACCAATGCTTTGGAGGACGTCCTCAAGACTCGGGGTTGGACTAGGCGGGGCTGGCAACATAAACGGTGAGTACCTACATCTCACACATGCGGTTCGCCGATGACATTGTCGTGGTTGCGAAGTCGCTGGAACAACTGGGCGAGATGCTGCACAGCCTAGATGGAGCTTCTCGACGCGGCGGCCTCGGTGTAAACTTGGAGATCATGTTCAACAAAAATGTTGCACCGAGACCGATTGGGAAAAAACAACTTCGAGAAAGAACTAGCCAGAAGGATTCAGCTGGGCTGGGCAGCATTTCAATAACTATGTCGAGTCTTCTCTTCTTTCCTACTGCAATGCCTGAAACAAAGGTCTTTGACCAGTGCGTCCTACCTGTTATGACTTACGGTGCCGAAACGTGGACACTGACGATAGGGCTAGTCCATAAACTAAAAGTCGCACTGCGGGCTATGGAGCGAGCTATGCTTGGAGTTTCTCTGAAGGATATAATTCGGAACGAGGTCATCCCACAAAGAACCAAAGTTACCGACATAGCTCGCAGAATAAGCAAGCTGAAGTGGCAATGGGCTGGCCACGTCTGTTGAAGGACCGACAGCCGTTGAAGCAGACGAGTCCTAGAGTGGTGACCGCGAGAAGGCAAACGTAGGGTAGAACGCCCCCTAGCCAGATGGACCGATCACCTGATTTAGATTTTTTATTTTATTTTTCGTTGGTCTTCTATCGCCTACTTAGTCGACTCAAACGATAAAAAACATAGAATTGCAAAAAGAAATCTTCGGGCTGAAAGGGATAAAAGACACAAATTCATTCCTGCGTACAACACTGCTCGCATCTCTGGGCTCCACAAAGTACTTATTAGATGCTCTCGACAGGTTGCAGCGACGGCGAAGTACGGTCCGCATTATTGGAAATCCTGAGGTCACGAACACCCTTGGGCTTTTGCAGATGCGTAGAGATATAGTTTATTTCACAGTCTTCTATGCAGGGCTTAGATGTAATAATATTCGATAAAGAACCAAGCAGTTCGGTGACTCATTCCTATGCCAGCTCGCGTGTTTCCATCCTCCTGCAGTCCCGGGTCCTTTAAGTTGGGCCTGAAAAATCTTCTGATGAAGCCGTCAAGCTAAGTCCCACCATTGTTAGGTTAGGGTCGATAGCGCGAGTGTAACGCCCCTGGTGTTGCATACGTCCATAGGCCACGGTAACCACTTACCATCAGGTGGACCATGTGCTTGTCTGCCACCTAAGTGGTATAAAAAAATTGTTAACATAGAACGTTTTTGTAATGGTCACCCTCTTTCCGAGACTTTGCCTTTAGCTTATGTACCATCAGGAAAGTAAAAGTCAAATTGTCTTATATAATAAAAAAACAGACAAAGTTATTTTCACATTTATAATAATAATGAAGTATGAAAGTATGGATTATAAGAAAAAATGGTTTGACTTAAATAAATAAAAATTACAAATTTATTTGTTTTTATTTAAAAAAAAACGATGTTTTTTAATGTTTTTTTTAACGATTACTTAGTTATAGGAATTACTTTTGTAACGTATGAAATACTAGCGGTCCGCCCCGGTTTCGCATGGGTGGTAAAAACGTTCCCGTGGAAATCCAATATAGCTAGTATGTTAGGTACTTTCCAATGGTGAAAGAATTTTTGAAAACGGCACAGTAGTTTTTGAGTTTATTCATTACAAACATACAAATCTTTCCTCTTTTAATAGTAGTGTAGATGTAGGTGTAGATAACATAATACTAATAACGTAAATGAAAATATCGAAATATTATTAAGTACATCATTTCAAATTTGCTTTAGAGCGCCCTCTCTGTGATCATCGTTGAAATTACGAAGCCAGTTGTTTACAAAGTACGACAAGCGCCAACAAATCATGTGCACTAATCCTCCAAGTTGCTCATAATGTCTGATAGATGGAGCTCGCTACGAATAGTAAAAAGTTTTAAGGTCCGTGCCGTGGGGTTTCAAGTTTTGCTGTAGGCTTGCGTTCGGATTTGCCGTTCGTTTCGTTTAGTTTGCTTTTGCGATTCGAGTGTGTGAGACGGGTTATTGTTTGGTGCAGTGACGAATACAAACTCGCGGAATAACTTATTTATCAGTAACTAACTTTTTCAGTGATCCGTTAGTGTTTGCAAGTGTGTGGTGTTAGTTGAGTGAGTGTATACTTTTTTTGACTGTGGACTTCTTAGGGGTAACTTCAGGAACTTTGGTAAGTTTGTCCGTTGACTTCGATGCAACCTGTCACGCAGGTGTCTCGCAAGCCGCAAGTCACTAACCTCTGGTGAATACCTACCTAAATGATCTCCTTCATGGGGCTTTTAGAGATTGGATTTAGTTAAGTCAAGTTTCTGCAACTTTTACAAACTTTACAGCTCTATTTACCTAAAGCTCTATCATATCATAGTCGTTTAGTCTTACTAAACTAACCTGTGCAAAGGACATGCCTACGTATGTAGTTTTAAAGGTTTATTCATATTTTATACCAATAAGCTTAGTACCTAATTATGGGTGTGTTTTATCAATAAACTCGTTCTCATAATAAAAAATACGCGCTTATACATGTAACTAACTGGAAAGTGGAACTAGACTAGTGAGAGGATATGGCCTTTACTGGCCAAGCCATGCATCGCAATCTGAAAAAAAAAACAACCTATCAAACCCAAGTAGGTATGTAGGTATAACGTTTCGCAGTCATGCTCAATAATTAAATGGCCGGCCGTTCTTGTTTGATTTTTATTCAACTCATTTTAAATGTTACCGGGAAATTCAATAATCTTCAGTTTTCCAGTGTATATTGTAGGTTCTTCCTAGAACCTCTGAGTAGGTAGGTAGGTTAGGTACCTTACCTACCTGTATCTTAGGTACCTTACCTACCTGTATCTTAGGTTTACCTATAGGTAGAGTTACCTACTCCATTCGGTTAGGGAGGTATCTAAGCGTAAACAATCTCGATGTTTATGTCCCTTTTTTAATACCTATGTCATATTTAAAAACTCATTTTATTAATATTTTTCTGTTTAGAAACTGATTTACTTAAAACCGAAATAGAACCACTAGTTAGGTAGTCAGTTAGCCTAGTTCATTTGTTAAAAGTCTGTTTTTATTAAAAATCGTTAAAAGATTGTAAATATAAACAATCTTTTAGCGAATTAAGTAGGTACTAGGTACTTAACCGAAAGGAGTACGTATTTTTTGTTGTGGTGTGAAACCATAGAAATATAAATAAAACACTATAAAAGTGCTGCGTTATCTAATAAAGTGTACCTAGGTAGGTACCTACGTGTTGTGTTTAAGGTTAGTAATTCGTAGTGCGTGCTGTACACGAATTAACAGTTAATAGTAGTTTATAGTTAATAGTAACCTTGAACCTCAATATTATGAATATTAAGCAGGTAACTTATAAAGGTAATCTGTGCTAGTATTTACAAACACTCACAGTACATATGGCTAATCACATATATAAACTCACGCCTTTATCCCCGAAGGGGTAGGCAGAGGTGCTAGCACCCACATTTCGCCGGTTTATGTTTAGGTCCCAATGTAATAGGTGGCGAGCCTATTGCTATTAACTGGGCACTTATAAACCTGCGATAAATACACACATAACTTCGAAAAACATCGAAGTCATTGGTGTGTGCCATGGAAAACCTGGGATGGAACCCGAGACCTCGTCTCAGCAGTCCATTACCCATACCACTAGGCATTCACCAAAATACTTACTGAAGCGATTTGTTATCATTTAAAATATGTTATCCAGTGTTCTTCTTCATTTTTACGTTAATTCCAGTCGCATCCGACGTTTTCACCTCAGAGTCGACCCTCTCCCTGGGGTCCGCTTTATCAGTCAAACTGCAAATTTGGCTGAACTTCAATATTTTAGGTGAAGCGACTGCCATCTGACCCCCACAATCCAAAGGTGATATCGAAGCTTTGCCGTTAGACCTGTTGTTTGACTTTTTAGGGCGTAAACTACTCGTAACGACTGCTACAGATGTTTTTATGGCAACCGGGACCGGAGGCTTAACGTGCTCTCCGAGGCACGGCTAGACAAATACTTGCATTGAACGGGGATCGAACCCTTGTCTACTGCATAGCGGCTGCGTTCACTACCACCACGCCACGGAGGCTGTCAATCACGCATCCGGTACATATTATAATCATTATAGAATGTACTTGGCCATTAAACTGTTTAGAAACCATTTATTTTTATATGTAAAATGTTACATTTGACATGTGTCACATTTTTTTACTAATAATTCGGTGACATTTGCGGAAAATTTTGATGTGAAATAAATTGGAAATTTTCTTGTTGGAAAGCTGGAGATGATAATGCACAGGAGTAAAAGGAATAAAAATGTCACATAGCGTCTATTTACACTGATTTCCCTCCCGGCCTGTTGGGCTGGTATGGTGGTTTTATTAGTGCAGTAAGTTTGTTCTTGCCTTATATTAAAAGAAGTAACTATATCTACTTAAGCATTTATGGTACGCGTGTATAGAATGTTCAATCGAAATCAGACAAATGCCTATTACGAAGTACGAATAAAATAGGATATGCACGAATCAGCGAGTACGAAGAGAGGAGAACCAAGTATGTACCTATGACTTCTGTCAAACAATGCTGTACACTCTTTACATTATCATTAGTTTTACACTTTCACAACTTGAAACTTCTGTTATAACACATGACTAGAAGTATGGAACAAAGCTTTGGTCACTTATTTGAGGTTTGGTTTATCCATCTTAATTTGAAATTACTTTTTGAAAGTTTGGGTTAGATAAAATAATAAAGATATTTTACGTATTTTTCAATTATTTCATACACGCCTCCAAAGTGAGACAATACAGTTTTAGCATACTTGTACATATTTTAGTTGAGGTGTACTTCTGTCTAGTGTGACTTCTTATCCCGGCCTTACTTGTTCCATGAGATTATATTCATCTGGTATTATTTTAATAATTCGTGTGAATTTCAATTGCAGTGTTAATTTATCCGATATTTTCATCTACGCTCCCATTGGTACTATTATGTTTATATAGATACTTAATTTTTGGGTTATATATATAGTTTACTAGCTGTTGCCCGCGGCTCCGCCCGCATGGATGTCGGTTTTCCTGAATTTTCTTTGCTATAAACCTCACGGAGCCCGAGACCTTTCCAACGAATGCAAAGCCGTGGAAATCGGTTCGTGCGTTCTGGAGTTATAGCGTCAGGAAGGAAAACCCGACTTATTTTTATATAGTAGATATACTACAATATTTTTCACGTAGCATGGGTACGGTGACGTTTGGGATTTGAAGTTACTAGAGATGTAGTCAAGATAAAATCGCATGAAATAAAATCGATTATATATCTTATCGAGATCATTTATTAATGAAGAAGAAATCGATTCTATTAACTAATAATTTTGAAGAAAAAAAGTAAAACAAAATTGATAACCTGTTTAATTATTTATTAAAAATCAAACATGTTCATCATCTTCATCATCATCATCATCATCGACATCTGACTCGTCGACGTGAATAATTATTTGGGAATCAATTATGCAGTCTATTCTAATGTCTCGCTCCCAGTCATGTAAGATTAGATTTTTGGTTTTCTCCACTACTTTCTTCCAGTCATCGCCAGTGACATTTTTGCATCCCTCTTTCAATAACCCCATCATTTTTGTGGCTGTAAAAGGCGGAGCTGTATTTTTTCGTGCAGCGTATCCTGAAACAAGATAAAAAACAAATTGAGTCATAGAATTCAAGTAATAAACATAATCATATTTTTGTCAGTATGTAAATAGACTATGGTTAAACAAGTTACCTTTGATTTGGGCCCAAATTAATTCAATGGCATTGTACTGACAGTGGTACGGTGGAAGCCTCAGGACTTCGTGACCATATTCGTTTGCCATCATATCTAATTTGTATGTCGTTTGGGGCTTGTGCATTTTTACGAGCTTCACTAGCTCCACCTTTAATTTCGTCTCATCGGCTTCGACATTATTGGCTTGGAGCCACACGATCAATTCGCTCTTCTTATTGGAAGAAGTCGGCGGTTTGTTCAATTGCACGGAGTGATATGGGGCATTGTCCATAATAATTGTGCTGGGTTCTTCTAAATTGCTAAGCATATTTTGAAACCACTCCGTGAATACTTCCGCATTCATATCTTCGTGATATTCTCCCGTCTTTTTCGATTTAAAAGCAAGTAGCCCATTTTCTACAAATCCTTTCGATGTGCCTGCGTGACAAATAATCAATCTCTCCCCTTTTCCTTCTGGCACTTTGGTCGAGGCATGAGGTGTATCGTCAGTCCACATTTTACCGACCGTATGATTGGCATTCAGCCAAGTTTCATCCAGGAAGACGACATTGCTCCAATCGGTAATCGCTTTAGCCTTTTTCAAAAAGGTAACCCGCGCAAGTGCTATATCGCCCCCTCCATGACAATTTTTCTTTTGTTTACTTTTTTGAATTGGAAACCAATGTCCTTCAATACGCGCCACAAGGATGTAGGACTTCCAGTAAACAAATCAGCATCTTTTAAAGACTTGACCAGCTTTAGAAGCGTCGGTAATTCTTTATTCTGGTAATAGTTATAAATCTGGCTCCGTATAGCATCGGCCGCAAAACTGTCTACATCTGTTACAGATGCCTTTTTGGTTCGCTTTTTATTAGGGGTGGACAACTTATTTTCTTCTGTATCGTGAGCACCATATTTTTCTCGAGTGATTCGAGAAACCGTGTTCCGCCCAATGTCTAACGCATCTGCCACTCGATCCAAAACGTTGGACACAGGCAATAGCGTTCCGCCATTCTCACGTTCCCGCTCAAAGTAATCCCGCAATCGAACTACAAATTCACGGGCTTGACTACCAAGCACAGTCTTTTTCGTTCTTTTTGGCATTTTGCCAAAAAAAAAAACAACAAAACAAAAGTCAATAACAAAAAACGGTAACGAAAACAACAAAGCACAACGATAGTCAATAACAAAAACAAGTAACAAAAACACCACGCAAGCTCAAAACAAAGAAAACAGACCGCATACAAGGCAGACGCACTCGTACTGAGTTGATATAACAAGATGGCTGCCAGCTCATGCTTAAGCAGTGTTGCTATATTATAATAAAGCTCCACAAAGACAAAAATGCTTTGTTTAAAGTTTATTATTACATAATTATATTTTATAATCGTATTTTAGTTAAAAATACAACTAACGATTTATGATACTTTATTCGACAATTTATCGATTATAACGATTTTACTATGTCAATCTCTAACGCAACCTGTTCCGATTCACGCATCAAGAATTATGTATTTGGAATGTTTATATTTAAAGTTTAAATAATTACGGAGAAATAAAAATAGTTTTAAGTTAAAAATGCAAAATAAAACAGTTTTCTTTTTATCTTCGTATTAAGTGTTGTTTCCTGTATTCCGCGTTAGGTAAATTGTTTCGAAATGAATCATGAATGAAATGGAATAAGTCAAATGTCACCGTACCCATGCTACGTGAAAAATATTGTATATTATTATAGTCTTCTTCTACTTACATCTTCTTAATCCGAAGGCCAATCCCTGTCAAATCCAAGTCTTGCATTCTGGAGCCCGGGGTCACGTTTCTACTTTTATTAGTTTTGTTTTGACTTTTATGTGAGTGACTGCTGCCTGATCTGCCAATCACGAGAGGAAATCCTGCACCAGAGTCTCTCCGCAAATCTGCACTGGCTTGAGATCCAAAGAGCTGGGGCCGTATACATCATATTCATTCTTTCGTCTTCTACATACTTCTGTCAGGCAAATGTTGCCCCCTGTTAGTTCTATACGCTATTATGTTTTATTACTTACGCAGTTATAATATTTGGATAAAAACTTCTAGTTTTAAATTTAACTAGTACATATCAAGTACAATTAACACGATTAAATATAAGAACAGAGGAGGGCACAGCGTCATACAAAATAATACTTTGTTATTTAGCATTATATAACGTTGTATTGAAAATAATTGTGAACTTACTTTCAGAAAAAAATGCTATGATGCACCATTTTGAAATACTGGACTGTATTGGGGAGTGAGGAGCGTCTAACAAATTGTGTGGACGTTTCATCCATTGATACTTATTTAATGGCGGTGATGTAACATCCTGAAGACCAATACAGCAATGAAACCAGTGCACGGGGACACCGTGTCGAACGACGATAGTTCCTCGAGTGCATGGTGCAGTTATAGCAATCAATCAGGTGTATCCTTTAGACGTTTATCGTCCCTTCAAGGTGCTAAAACTGATCGAATTTTACACGAAAAGTATATACCACTGAAAGAAAACAATCTATTGGAAAAACTGGTGAAAACCAGAGTTCTGTATGAAGAGCTTAGACATCAAATACTATCCAGTAGTCTTAGCACAACTAGCAAGCCGAATTTAATACCAGGTAAACCAACTTTAGGGGCGGGTAAGCATGTTTTAAAAGCCAATAAGAGTAAAATCATCGAGTTGGTGGATTTAGTAGATAAAGGTGTTATTTTAAGACCGGAGAAATTGTGTGAATGTTGTGACTGTAACAGTTACAATTCTGAAACAAGATACAAATATGGACCAAAAGAACGACGACAAAGACAAATCCACCCTGGCGGCTGCTTAACTTCAAAGTCGAGTATTATTTCAAAGAAAATAACTATCGGAGAATCGCGTTTAGAATTCCGATTTAAAACAAAAAATATCAAGTCTGATCCAGGTACTTTTCAACTTAGTGAATTCGTCACACATAAGTCGAGGGAAGTGCTAACAAGAGATCATGGGAAACCGCACTTTAACACACACAGAACGTCTAATAAGAAATCACATCATAAATTGAAGCGGTCTAAGCCTCCTTGCATGGACGGGGCTAAATTAGCTGTTTCGAAAATAAAACAGCAAGCGGTTGAAAATGTAAAAAACACAAAATCTATATCTAATAAATCTTTAGAACCTACCGTAAACCTTCGTCATTATTTGAAAACTAAGCCTTGTGGTCATTCAAACATCACTCAAAATACACTGATTACAGATTTCCTTACTAAGACTGATAAAAAAGAAAGTAGCTGTTTACCAACAGAGGATCTCACCGCTAACGTTGATGTAAAAATTAACAAAAATTGCTATATGGGGAACTGGAATTATAAAATCGAATGCCCTAATGAAAAATCCCGAGATAATTCGAGAAACGCCAAACACAGAATAACAGGCACTGTTAAGGAAAGTTTGCCATTTACCTTGGATATAAAGGTAAAAGCAGAAAAAAATACTATCAAGAAAATGGAAATCAATCTATGTGAGTCATGTAAAAAGGAAACTCCAGACAAACGTGAAGACAATTCAGAAGTTCTAAAGCTAAATGAGAATTTCAATATTATAGCATTAAGCCAGATAATGAACTCGAAAAAATGTCCGTTAGTTTTACAAGGACAGAAAACACACTTTTCGACAAAAAACAACTCAACGATAACTAGTTCTAAGCATTCCATACCATTATTGTCAGTTGACTCCACACCTCAAGTAGATTCAGGGTTGTTATTAAGTGACACCAAATGTAAATTTGAGAAGGCATGTTTATGTTGTAGAGTACTTCAACGAGAAGATTCATTCGGTACCAAATATGAAAATACATATAAAACCAACACTAAATCATCATGTTTTTGTACTAATTGTCAAAAAGCTGATCCTATCACTAATAAAAATAAATACCTGAACCATGGTAAGTATTTAAATCCATATCAAACTACAAGTGAGAAATCATCAAGTCCTATTTTTTGTAGGAAACTCGCCAAATCTACTTGTTTTAGCCTAGTTGAAAACAAACTGTTAATTGAAAATAGGGCCATAAATCCAGATCAGCTTATAAGTGATATGACAACAGATCGTTACAATAATAGCAATAAATCAAAAATATGCGGTAAAAGTATAATTGACACAAGCAATTTATGTCAGCAGTATAAGGAAAAACATAAATTTAACAGAAAAATTACTGAAGACAAGCTTAAAAGAAAGGGCAAAAACGAAAAATGTGGTAGTCACGCGCTCAAAAGATGCATCTGCACATCCAAAATCGAAGCCATTAACATTAATAATGAAAGGCAAATATCATGTATTACAGATACAGAAAGTACGAAGTTTGAATCTTATCAGATTAGAAGAAGTAACCGTCATAATTTGAAGGAAGCATTTTTACAATGTGATCCATTATTATACACATCTGAGGTACATAATTCTACAACATTTAAGTCATGGAAAATGCAAAACCAATACATTGCATGTAATTTAACATCCAAATCACTTGCTTCTCTTAAGGAATGTCGATTTAAAATAAATCCACTGCAAGTAAAATTATCTGATTTTAAAAATTGTCCATACGCCAATACTCAGAATAATATCGAGTTTTGTTGGCCTTTACAATATAAGAAGTCAAAAATAGGGTCCCCTATAGATAATACAAAATCTCAATTGAGAAAACATTATTTACACAAGTTAAGTTCGTTTAAATTAGGTAGTAAAAATATAAAGCATAGTATTTCAAAACCTACCACATTTTCCAAAGCAACTATGATGTCTTTGGATCGTATTTTTTTAGGTCCTCAAGTGGTATCTGAATTTGAAGGTGTAGATAAATCTTCATTTTTTGCCAAAACGTTGCCCCATTATCTCTGGAATGGAGTTTTTCATACTCATGTTAATGAAATAGGAATTAGCAAGGGTGATGAAATATCTAAAATACCAATTCAAACATGGACCTCATGCCGTAAAGCTAAATCTACTTCTACTTTTTTATCACAATCTATTTTCCATACATATAAAACTAAGAAAGTACACTCATGTTTTGATACTTATAAAGCGGACGTTTCCGTAAGAACAATTAAACTGAAAAAAAATCATGAAAATTTGCAATTTGATTCGCAGAAAGCCATAAAGAATGATTTTAATAATGTTACCGTTCATAATTCAATTAAGGAAACCTCTTTGTCCGCTCCTGATATTATTCACAAAATGCCAATATATCTCAACAAGTCAAATGGTAACATGATTACTTTAAAAGAAATTTCTAGAAATACGCTACGCTCGCGAAATTATAAACTTATCAAAATTCAGAAAGAAATTTATTTGATGATTAGCCCCTCTTCTAAATATCACTTTTCAACTTTAAAGGTAGAAAAGAGCAGAGATATAATAAATAGTAATTATACTAGTAAACATTTATGCAAAAATATTAACAAGGGAACTAGGCCCCAAAAGCCAAGATCTCAAAGCAATTCCAAATCAAAAACTACTCATGAATCGAAAACTAATCAGGAAGACGATAAATGCAGTAAAATATATCAATGTCACTCAAAAAGAGTAAAGCAACTTAAAAATATTTCACCAGTCACAGATATCAGTGAAGTTCCTTATGCCCGTAAATACCCTAGTAACCCACAGTACTTTGACAGAACATCTAGTATTATGTCGGTATCATCAACTATTAAATCCAAAACTTCACAGTCCTATTTTCAAAGTCAATTTAATTTATTTCAAGTTACATCAAGTAAACAAAATGAAACTGTTAAAGTTAAATCTCAAATTAATTGTAAAATCATCAAGAGTATTTCTTCAAAAAAGGTAAATGTAAAAACATCATCTATGGAACATTTTTCAGTTATGGAGGAAGAACCATGCCATATTAGACCCTTCGAAAGTAGAGTTGATATTGATTTTCCTTCACATATATTCAAACCTAATTCTCATCTTACTGGCGTTTCGTCATTGTTAAGGAGTTGTTTTTGTACTATGAATGTACAAGTAGATGGGAAAAGAGAAATAAGAAACTTGCCATATAAACTTAAACCTTACGAATGTGCACCATATGATTGTATACCATACGAATGTGATCCCTATGAATGTCAAAAATTAATAATAAAACGATTAAAGCGAGAGAAATCAAGTAAATCTTCAACAGAAAAGAAGGAAAGATTAAAGCGAGAGAAGTCAAGTTCAACAGAAAAGAAAATGAAATCTAGTTCTAGTGAGGCTTCAAAAGCTAGAAGACTTCAATCATCCTCAATGCGTAGGCCAAAACATATGACATGCCGCTGTGACCGACAGCATCACTGTATCTGTAAGCCTACTGACAAGTGTCTCTGCACAGAAGCTTTTAGGTCAAATGTAGAATTTTCTAAAAAGAAATCACACAGTAAAACGTCCGACAAGCATTTGAGATCTAAAGGATTGACAAACAGGGTTCACGAAAGTATTGCTAACGAAACACAAATGCATCATAAAACACCATCAGTCTCGTCTCGTTTTCGCACGTTGAAATTACAGAAAACAGAGGGAAACAAAAGAATGTCAGATTATCAAACTGTAAGCACGTCTACACCGTCTACCAAAATAACATCTCGAAAAATTAACAGACTGCAATCTACAGAGTTGAGTAATAAATACTCAGGGTTATTGCCATACCAATGTGAGCCTAACATTTGCATTCCTGGCAAGTGTGATCCTATTGAATGTTTAGAGGTAATAAATGCAAGAAATAAACATGGAAAAGACATACATAATGCCGAATTTGGAGCTATAAAACAATCGTCTATTTCACGCTTGTCATCTAATATGAAAAAACACAAATTTCGAGGCCAATCTGTTCAATCAAAATATGTTATAAATAAACCAGTTGGATCCAGAGAGTTACGAGCAAAAATAAGAGAACTGAAATCTAAACATAGTGTCTCAGTAAACAAACCATCTACCACATCAGCTAGGCAAGCGGTCAAAATTAGCTCGAATTTTAACTTCAGTGTACAATTTTATAAAGATGGTAATGAGAGTCCCGTTAGTCGTTTTGAAAAACCTATTAGTCGAAATGAAATATCTTCAAGTCAAGTTGAAAAAAGACCTGTAAAAGATTTATATAAACAAGAATATCGAGTAATCAAAACCAGAAGTCGTAAACGAAGTTCAAGGAATGTAATTTCCCAGACAGAGAAGTTAAGAAAAGGTTCTGTTCCAGATTCGAATAATGTTTTTAACACAAGTTCCCATGCAGAGTCACTTCGGCGTGGGCAAACTGCCATAAGACGATCCTTTTTGAAACGTTGCTTTTGTACTGCAAGGCTACAAAGTTTGAAAAAAAAGCCACTACAAAAAAAAGTTTATAAAAATGTTAGTTCAGGCACACATGAAATAGCTCCGTTGAAGATGTTAGGCGGATCCGTCACGATAGTAAGACCAGTCAAAACACAAACAAAATCCCAAGAACAGGCACACAAAAATAGTTTTACAGGAGGCCAATGTATGTGTAAAACAAATTCCGTAGATAAAGGATCTGGAACTGAAAGATATCCTCGTGGTGTAAGTCCAAAGAGATGTCAATGCCCAAGCAGGTGTAAGTGTCCAAAAAAATGTCTATGCCCACTATCCATTGAGAAAAATGTTGAGCCTATCAAACCTACACTACCTGATACGGAAAAACACAGAATAAAGTCTATCTCAACTATATCTTCAAAAACTTCAAAAGGACGATCTACGCAGTTTAAGCACCAACCTACACCATCCATTAGACAAGTTAAACCAACGTTATCACCTGACACATTGAATCAAGAAGAACCAATGGAAGCCTCTTTGCACAGGCAAGCTGTAAGAATTGGTTCCAGTTTTAGCTTTGATATTGAGTTCCATAAGGATCAGTTATTTCCAAGCGACGAAAAAGTTCAAGCGGCTGCTGAAGCTGTTCAGTCGACAAGAGATAAAATGCATGACGTAAATAGACCTTGGAGTAAAAGATATAAAAGTTTAGAAAGTTCTTTTTACAGTCTTTCCTCTGAAATTAATAAAGTTAAAGCTGTAGGCCCAATGCTACGAAGATGTTTTTGTACTTTAAAGCTACAAGATGAAAAACAAAGTCAACAGAATAGTCAAACGCTGCATCCTTATTATTCTATGTCTACTTCTATGCACAGAGGGACAGGGACACCTTTAAGCCGCCCTGTAGCAAATTTTCATAATAGAGGTGTAATGACCGTATACAAATTAAGAACGTTTCATAAGTTAGCGCCTGGTGAATGCGAGCCCGGTGTGTGCATTCCCGGAGAATGTGATCCTTACGAATGTTTAAGGCGGATGAACAGACGTCACGCGGGCTCAGGTACAGATAGTTATTCAACAAGATCTAATATGAGTATGACGGGTCCTGGACGTAGACATCGAGATAATAGAGTACAGTTTTCCCCAAGAGAACGAAGGCCGAGGACTCGGGAAGGATATAATAGACCTCGACCAATGCCAAGACCACCACGTAATGGTGGAATCGAAGTTCGCCAACAACCAAAATCAAAATCAAACAGACAAGCAGTAAAAATAGGTTCTAATTTTAGTTTTAACATAGAATTTTACAAAGATAGATCAAAAGGAGGTGATGGTTCTATTCCTTGTCCCAAACCATGCCCTAAACCATGCCCTGAACTTTGTCCTAAAACTTGTCCGAAACGTTTTGTAAATAGTGGAACAGATGCCTACAGTGTAACTTCTAGAAATCAACACGCTCAACGCAGACACGGCGGCGGAAACACACGCAACAGGGATTCTCAAGTCTGGGGTCGAAAAATGCGTTCGACTATGACGGGAGTGGGTCCTTTTTTAAAACGGTGTTTCTGTACATTGCAATTGCAAAGACGCCCACAAAAAGAGTTACCACATAGAGAAAGGAGACATGAATCGGACAGTAGTTCAGTTGGTACCGAAACAGGTAAATATCGGCAACCAGTAAATTATAGGGAACAGGGTACTCGCCCTAGAAGAAGACACAGATATCACGGAAGAACACTTGATCCTAACGAATGTGAACCTGGTGTATGTGTGCCTGGCCAATGCGATCCTTATGTTTGTTTGGAAAGGATCAAAAGACGAGGAATGCACTCAAAATATGCGGGTCCAGGTCGGCACAAAGTTCATTCCGTTTCTAGTTCTGTAACAGATCCCTATCGACGGCATAGAAATCGTTCAGTTTCTAGTTCAATGATGGATCCCAGAAGACCCCATCGAGCTAAGCATACTCAACATAACTACAGGCCTAGGAGAGTTGAAAGAGAAAGACCCATGCCCAGAGAACGTAGCCCACCTCCACCTGTTTACCAACCTGCTCCAACTTCACACAGGCAAGCGGTACGTCTTGGTTCCAGTTTCAGTTTTAATATAGAATTTTATAAAGATCGTACTCAACCGGGTGTCCCGCCTGCACCTCCTCCTCCTCGGCCAGTTCACATTAGACGTGTAGAGCGGCCATCACAGCCGCAGCGCGTTAGGTATATTAAAAGACCTGTACCTGTTAGAAGAATACGCACAGATAGCATCGGAAGCGGACCAACACCCGCAAGAACTAGAAGTATGTCATCGTCTTATAGAAATAATATGAGAAATCGTCATATGCAAGCTAATTCAAGAACCTTATTGAAAAGATGTTTTTGTACTTTAAAGCTCCAAAAACTTGGCACCCATCAAAGGGGAATCCAAGAGAGTAACTCTCCAGTAGGGACATATTACAGAACAGCCGGTTCACAATTAAGACGACGAGAGGAAATTGTTCCTCAATATCGACATGCTGGCACTAGATCTAGAAGAAAACGGCATAGGTTAGACCCTAATGAATGTGAACCTGGAGTGTGCGTACCAGGTTCATGTGATCCCTATGAATGTTTAGAGCGAATAAAACGTCGAAATCTGCTGACAGATTCAGGAACTGGCATGCGTTATCCTCAGACTAGGTCAATGGCCAATATTACTCCTCATTACAATAGAAATACATCAATGAATACCGCAATGTATAGAGAACCAAGGAAAAAACATCATGCAAGATACACAGATGCACCACGAATGAGACCGCCGCCGCAGCCGCGAATGAGACAACCACCGCCTCGTCCCTCACGAGCTCTAGAAAATATTCACAACCGTCAAGCGGTACGTTTAGGTTCTAGTTTCAGTTTTAATGTTGAATTTTATAAAGATAAATCAAAAGCACAAGCACAAGCACCAGCGAAAATAGAAGCTCCATGTCATCCTGCAATATGCAAAGATCTTGATTGTACTACTATAAAATGTAAAACCTCCTCCTGCAGTACGTCATGTCCCATTACAAACCAACGAACTAGAAATGTTCAATCACATGGCGGAGGCCATCATAGATCATCAGGAGCAAGAAGCACAAGAACAGAATCCAGGGGCTCTGGAGTGCCCTTGTTAAAACGTTGTTTTTGTACCTTGACGCTGCAGCGAGCAGAAGTTAGAACTATTAACCCATTTAACATGAGTCTACGATCTCAAGATCAATCCACATGTACAAAATATATGGATGTACCTTGTAATTACAGTGGAGATTATGAGCCATTTAAAAGGAGGGGACTGAGGCGTATTTCAAGAACATCGGGATCCTACATGGCGAGATCGCGAGACGTATCTGGAGGCCAATTAGGATCAAGATTTATGTCAAATGATACGCAATACGGTGAAACCAGATGGCATGGAGAAAATGCGCAAAGCAGTAGGTGGTACGGCAGAAATCCGCAACGTAGTATATCCAGGTGGTATGATAGAAGTCCATCGGAAAGAAACAGAGAAGGGACAATAGTAGAAGAACCACGGTTTCAAATGTTTAACAGGCCTAATACTAAACATACTGTTAAAATTAGCTCAAATTGCAACTTCAATATAGAATTTTATAAAGACATTATCTTTCCTGATCCTTGTGATTGTGAATTAGAAGAAGACTCGGATGAAATGTCGGCAATTACGAAACTGCAGCAGACATTTTATCCAAGATTTAGACAAAAAAAGAGTCGTAAACATTTTTACGAAGGCGATGATATGTCATTCTCTACTGAGCGCTATCGTCCTAGGTTTCATCGTCAAAAAACGATAACTCCGAGAGCATATGTTGAATACGGAAAAAGTGCGAAGATTGTAAAAGAGATGGATGAACGTAGTAAGAAATCCAAAACTTTTAAAGAACCGGATGAACATGGTAAAAAATCAAAGACTGAAAAAGAATTAGATGTACTTAGTAAAAAATCAAAAACTGTGAAAGATGTAGATGAACACAGTAAAAAAACAAAAACTGTGAAAGATGTAGATGAACACAGTAAAAAATCAAAGATTGAAAAAGAACTTGATGAGCATAGCAAAAAATCTAAATCTGGTAAAGTGCAAGACGAACAAATGAAAAAAATAAAATCTGGGAAAGAGATAGATGAACGCAGCAAGAAATCGAAATCTGGGAAAGAGATAGATGAACGCAGCAAGAAATCTAAATCTGGGAAAGAGATAGAGGAACGCAGCAAGAAATCTAAATCTGGGAAAGAGATAGATAAACGAAGCAAGAAATCGAAATCTGGGAAAGAGATAGATGAACGCAGCAAGAAATCGAAATCTGGGAAAGAAATAGAACGCAGTAAAAAATCAAAATCTGGGAAAGAGATCGATAAAGGCAGTAAGAAATCTAAATCTGTGAAAGATCAAGACGGTGAAAAACCAAAAGTGGATCATGAGCTAGATGAACGCAGTAAAAAATTGAAATCTGATAAACAGCAAAGCGAACACGTCAAGAAAATAAGTATGGGGAAAAAAACGATCGTTGATGATCACATTGAAGTCGGTGAAAAAAATGCTAAACCAATGAGTAAGCTCTTTACACGCTTACGTTCCAGTAAGGGATTTAAATGTATTTGCCCACCAAACCAAGACAATTGCTTATGCCTGGCAAATCAGGCAAAATGTTTATGTCCATCAAATCAGACAAATTGTTTATGTCCATTAAATCAGGTAAATTGTTTATGCTCAGCTAACGGTAACATAATTAAGCCTTCAAAAGGTAATAAGAAATATAAATGCTTATGTCCACCTGGTGAGCCCAGTATAAAACAAGGCCTAGGTAATAAAACTAAAAGTAAAAATCCTGAAAATGTATTCATCAATAAAGCCATCACTATTGCACGAGTTGAAATGAGAAAGCAAAACACTAGATTTTCAGCTACTAGAATGCTGCCCAGATTAAGACCATCCAAATTATATATGAAAACTGTGAATAGTGTTGTTACCTTAGCATCAAATGAAACGAAAAAAAGAACATTACCCAGAAAACTTCAAACTGAACACGAACGTGGTGATTCTATAGCATTTGCTGCTGATGAAGTTCCTATAAAAGAATCAACTTCAGGAATACTGTATCTATGCAGACATAAATTATTAAAGTCAATGTCTGAACAAAATTTTATACCTTATAACGTTACTACTGCCGATCGATCAATAACTTCTTTAAAAAATAAGAAAGAAACATCCTCCACAATATTACCTAAAGTAAAGTTGGAAGAAATCAGATCTAATGCCCTTACTTCAGTTTTACGTTCATCATCTTCGTCAGCATCGTCAGAATCAAAATCTGGACTAAGTCAGTATCATTCTTATACCACTTTTTCAGTTAGCCAATCCAAAATACATATTCAAAAGGCAAATCAAAAATGTTCTGCAGATCAGATGCAAACAATACATTTCTACGATCACTTTTCTGAAGCCGATATTGTTGAACGAGTTACCTCAAAACTTCTTGGGGAAGAATATAAATCATTTCGTCTTCCTATGTCGCCTGGCCTACATTCTCGCAAAGCGCTTACATCCGTCGGAGCAAAGAAAATTAAAAATAGTGTTTCAACTTCAGGAATGCTGTTAAATTTTATGTGCTCATCGAAATTCAGAAGAACAAAATCGGTAGATGGTAACTGTATCGCTATTTCGAACACTTATCCCAAACCATTAATCAAAACGAAATCTAGCACATGTAATAAATCTGCTTGTGTTCATTTTCAAGAAATATGCTTTTGCACAAAACAAATGCTTAAGACCGAACAATGTAGATCTAATCGCGCACCATTAACATCAGATGTTAATAATTCGCGATTAGATCAAGTTAAACCCTTATCGATATTTACCCCAAAAGAATATTGGGTACAATATCAAATACAGTATCCTAAATTATCCAAACGTTATCCAGATAAGCAAACAGTTACGCATAAGTGCTCTAAACAGAATCAAACAGAAAGTATTGAAATAGAAACTATTATGGCATACAGTCCGCGTAAATTTCATAACTCCAAAAGTATAATGCTATTTGATGATAAATCTAAAATTACTTGTAATGATATTTGTTGCTTATTCTGTACTAGTAACTCAAAATTACCAGCAAAACAAAATATATCTGATATGAGGACGTGTTCGACTTGTGAATATCATAATCAGTTTTATTTCAATCACCATGATGAAAGTGTAACTAACATGCTTAATGTAAATAACAGCTCGATGATAAAAAGAAATGACTTGAGCGTAGAAGCAATTAAAATAGAACCGTGGGATCCACTTGTGTACCAATTTTTACGTGCACTATCAACGACCAAGAAAAGCAAACAACCGCAAAGTGTCGTTTTGAAAACCTCCAAACACCGTATTCAATTTACTACAGCTGAGTCATGTTCTAAAAAGTATAAAGACTCAAGTAACAAATGTACTTATAAAACTTCTTTTCGTAAAAAGATAATGGTTTATAGAAGTTACCCACGACAATTCGGCAATGTAGATAAAATTGGTAATTCAATAAATTCACGTAAGACTGGTATAAAATTCGTTGAGAAATCTCACGCTTGCTATCGAGCTCAACGTAAACGCACTGTTTTACAAAACTCTTCAAAAGCTACACGCTCTAATTCCTCTCAAATGAATGAAATGCAATTCTTTTACATGCCATCTGGCTCTGACACAATTTCTGTGAAAACTCTAAGTAAACAAGATACAAACACGTTGACACATATTGCACACAATAAATCCTACAACACAGTGTCATCTGATTTTCATGGCGATACTAAACATCCAAATTATAAAGTAAATAGAGATAAATTTTCACTAACTACTGACTCATTAGAACGACAAAAAGAAATGTCCTCACCGTCAGTTAAAATTGATACAGGCTCCTCAGACTTAAAATGTGTTCTGATGTGTCCCAAATACAATATTGTTTCATTGGGAAGAATAAATTTAGAAAATACTGTGCTCACAACAAACGCCAAAGACCACATGTTAAACCAAAAGCCTTCAAAGGATCGGCAAAAGTACTGCCCTTGTTTTTATTGCAAGAAAAAAGGCAGTTCAAAGCGACCCAAAACAAAAAGAAAAGTTAAATGTAAGTCAACAGGTGATGATGATTGTGTCATAGAAGCTCAAAAAGACTCAGAAACAGCTAATAACATTCAGAAAGAAAGTTCACGTGAAGATGAAATTAGTCAAGCTAGAGCTAGTAAACAAATATTAGAAGCGGGCAGTGTAGAAAAGATAGAAGATATGACCGCTGAATTACAAACGAGTTTGGAAGGGTTAGAAAAAGAAGATAATTTAAAGTCAAAACGAGTTCTAAAAAATCATCCCTTATTCATTGTAAAAATATTGACTTGTATGAATAAGCTGAGATCGGCAAAGTATAAAAACTTATGCACTGGCAAGAATGTCTTTGAACCAAAGCATTCTTCTCGCCATTTAAAAAAAACTTTTTTTAAACAATTTCGCATAAATTTAGGTAGAACAATAAAAAGCCCTCTGCAAAAACCTTTTTTCAAATATTCACATCATTTGAAACAAAGAAATCTAAATGAAGAAGTACTTCCAAAGCCGTCACGGGTAACTCAAAATCCCGTTGACATCGGTTTTAATAAGTTAGCTGTATCATTCGTGCGAAGTAAACCTTACTATTGCATTTACTGCTTGTGGCCACGATTTTATCCACATTTCGTTACTCTAGTGAGAGTGTGGAGACAATTGATACATGTTTTGCTGTTGGTGTTGTGGAGTCCATGTTTATTTAGCGCACAGTGTGTTAAGGCCTTTTTGTGTTGCTTTATTAGGTTCAGGCTACATTGCTACTTGAAATAAAATGTATGATTTTTCTTTCAAATATTTTATTCAGTTCGGAAAACCCATGTCCATATCATATATTATATAGATAATATTAATCTCAATGTATGCAGGTACCCTTCGGTCTCTTAGGTCCAGTTCCAGTTACGTCCAGTGTATTTTGACATTCCTATTACGTCTATTTCTTTGAATGTCCAGTTCTGTGAGCGTCTATTTAATAGACTAAGAGCCCGTGACGCCACACCTTCGTCATTTTATAAAAGCTGAAAGTTTGCTAGCCATGCGCTAGGTACGAACGATGGCCCATTGTGAAGTTTGGGGCATAGTGGCATTGACAGGTAAAGGTTTCTACTAACGGTATAAAAAATAATAATAAGTAGAGAAATTTTCTTTCTTTGTTTGGGTGAACCATGAGAAGGTCCACCCTCTGGTGCCGGCTCATCCTTGAATTTGGGGTACGTTGCATGAAAATTAGCTTTTATGCTATAACATATACTTTCATGAACATTAAGGGTGTCTGGCAAGGGGTTACCACCAAGTATCTGTATATGAATGACACGATTTCTAATAATATCTACTGTGAAACTAATACCTAAATATCACACTTTATTATTTGACGAAAATACTTCATCATCTCTTTTTAAAACTTTAGTACCTATCGTCTACCTGCCAAAGCCACTATGACCCAAACTTCATAATTGGCCATCATCGTTCTTAGTTTTTATAAAAACACGAAGTTCCTGTGTTCACGGGCTCTCAGTCTATAAGTGCAGCTATTAGTATTGATATCAAATATTTTGAGTTATCGACCAATAGAAATAAACTAATTTTAACGGATTTTAGTGCGATTGCTTTTCTTATTATTGTTTATACTGGGTTACAAAACTTAATGAATTATAAGTATATAAGTAACTAGCTGTTGCCCGCGGCACCGCCTGCGTGGATGTCGGTTTTCCTGAATTTTCTTTGCTATAAACCTCACGGAGCCCGAAACCTTTCCAACGAATGCAAAACCGTGGAAATCGGTTCGTGCGTTCTGGAGTTATAGCGTCAGGAAGGAAAACCCGACTTATTTTTATATAGTAGATATTTGTGTATATGTCGCCGCCAACTAGCTTAATCAGCCGTTCAATTAACTGCCTAAGCAGTTAACTAAAGGGCGCCATTCAATTACCGGCCTGAATGGTGTTCAGCCATTTAATTAAACGGCTAGGCTTAGCTTAGCTTTGATCGATGACGTTTAACAACTTGCTTAACCATTTAATTAAACAGTAGATTGTTCAACAAGGGACTAAAACAAGCCATAATGACACGAGACGTTTTAGCCACCCGAGCGAAGCTAGGGTGTCTAATAGTTCGAGTGTCATCATGGTTATTTAGTCCCACGTTAAACACTCTACTTTTCACTTTGAATGCGAGGAAAAAAAACGACGTTCTATACAAAATTTTAATAACAAAGTTTCTTATCTTTCTTTTAATCTAACCTAAGAAAAGTTCTATTCAAAATTCAAATTGCAAAGAAATTCGTCCCGCGTTTTTTTTGTTAAGGGACGTACGATTTAAATGCTTGCATATTTAGCCAACAGATTCAAACTTGAAATAGTAGTTTATGATACTGTTGCATAATAAGGGTTCTTATAACACGAGTGTGTTTTAAAAAAACGAGCCGTAGGCGAGTTTTTTTATTGTATCACACGAGTGTTATAAGACCAAGTTATGTACAGTGTCATACACTGCTTTATCTACTCTCATACTATAATACATAAACTAATTTATTTTACAAACAAAACCAAACTTTGTTTAATATAAATGTAAAAAAAAAAAGTTGACGCCAAGCCAAGGCGCAAACATCGATTGCGCATGCGCGTTTCTTTTTTTTTTCTTCCGAATCGGCCGTTTTTTTTTTAAGTAGAGGTTCAGTCCAGTTGGATGTTGTATAGGTGTATCGTTATGATTAAAAAGTTATTTTATGATATAGGTGTCCATACAAGACCTGTATCATAATAAAACTTTTTTTTTGGCCTGTGCGTAATGTTTGTCATAAGAGTTTTGATTTCAATTTTATAATCTTTGTATTATAGTATCAGAGTAGATAAAATAATTTAAAACTTATTGGAAATGAATTAATCCTTAATACTTACATAATAATTAATTAAATTAATATCAATTTTCGTGTTTCAGGAAATTAAATGGGCTTTTTAGTTTTTTTAATACACAATCACTAAAAAGGTGATAATCCTCCCATTCACAAACACCGTGATGGGCGGTTTAGGAGTTTTCAAAGTAAATTAAAAAAAAATTACTTTAGTCCCTAGAGATTAATAAGGAACTTTAGTCTCGATATGCAGAGACTAAAGTAACATTTTAAGAGCATGAGAAGTGAAAAATGACTTATTTCCGCATGGTTACAAAAAAAATAACCACAAGGGCTTAATGCGGGAGCGAAGCGAAGCATAGCGTAGCCTTCTAACCTAACCTGAACGACTAAAATATGGGATTTGTCATATTTGACAGTCGTTTACGCATGTCAAATACGTCAAATCCCACACATTTGTTATTCTATTCCATCAAACGCCGGTTAGCGAATTGCCACTTGTCTAGAGGGGCAAGTCGGATTGCGCTGCTATCGGTAATAAACTTATCACTAATTTTCTATGAATAGACCTCTGTCTACCCCCTCGAGAATTTTTAGGTGTAAGTATATGTATGTATGTATGTACCTATAACAATTTTATATCTTACTTCGAGGTAGTGCCCCATCTTACAATTGGCCTAAGCATTAGCCAGCCAGGCTATTAAATGATGTAAGAAACGAGATGGCTGAATACCATTCAGACCGTTAATTGAATTTAGTTAATTGCCTAGGCAGTTAATTTGACGGCTGATTAAGCTAGTTGGCGGCGACATATACACAATTAAATAGTTGTGGGGAAGTTGTGAATACAGAATACCTAATAGTCAATACATATTTATACTAAGGAAGTTTTAAAACTGCAACTCGATGTGTTGTGTTGCAGTAAGTATAAGTTACTACAAGCTTTAATATTATGTTATCTGTGCTACAAGTAAGACCACGGTAACCACTTTCCATCAGGTGGGCATTGTGCCTGTCTGCCACCCTAAGTGGTATACAAAAGTAACATTTTAATATTGCTTGCAGTAATCTATGTCAATCTGCGTATATGCACCCTATAGGTCAATGACCACGACGCCCCTTTTAGAGTAAACCACCGAATATTTATTATTACCAGTGCACCCTCACTGCCTTAAAGCGAACGGTAATTTTACTCAGACGTGCCATAATAAAAAAATATACTTCTAGTATAGTCCGCTAAATACGAAAAGAATATCCCTGTAATAAAAAGAATACATAATCTACACTATTATCATGACGAGGAAAGATTTGTAGGTATGTTTGTAATGAATAATCTCAAAAACTACTGTGCCAATTTCCAAAATTCTTTCATCATTGGAAAGCTACATACACCCTGAGTAACATAGGCTATATTGGATTTCCGCGGGAACGTTTTTACCACCCGTGCGAAGCCGGGGCAAATCGCTAGTATGTTTATATGTCAGATTTTCAGTTGCAAGTGAATTGAAAATCTACTATCCCCCCATAAGCGAAGGAAATATAAAGATTCTAATAAAATGAACATTTCTCTAGAAAACTCTAGGTAGATCAGTAGATCTTTTCTGGTTTATTAATACTGCTAATCGAATATTTTTTTATGTTTTTAGTTATAATCCTACATTTGGTTCATTTAAAAAATGTACTTTATCTTATTTTTTTCAAAGATTACTTTCAGAACTACGGTTCCAATGTCACCATTGCTTGCGACGTGTCTATCGTGATTTCTTTTTTTATTTTTAGATCACCTTTTACTAAAGTTTTCTTTCTCACCGTCTTGAAGAACCGTGGTACTTTTGCTTTAATAATTATTTAGCCTACGGGTTCGCTCGCGTGCATGTCGATTATCGTGACCAAACATAGCCTATGTCCTTCTTCAAGGTTTAATCTACCACTATGCCAAATTTCATCAAAATCGGTTCAGTGGTTTAGGCGTGAAAGCGTTACAGACAGATTTACTTTTGCATTTATAATATTAGTATGGATTCTGTGCCTGATTACTACCTATTACGATTATTAAAGCACATGAATAAATCTTGAAATGACTATTCAAATAAATAAGGATCATCTTAAATTAATTAAGTAAACATTTCAAAACATAATTAAAAAACCTTTTTGTGTTTTGAATTTTTACGCTTACAAAACAAAAAAAAGTTTTGTAAGGATATTTTATGATTATTTTATTATAAAACAAACTATTTGGTTTGTACCAAGAAATTTCGTCTCGCATACAAATATGAGGCAAGTGAAAAACCCACGATTAGAAAATACCCCCAAAAATGTTTGCTGTAGGGCCCCCTGGGAAAATTGTCACCGTAAAACCTATCTAGGAACATGCACCAATCAAACCCGAACCCATAACTGAAAACTGCATCAAGATCGGACTAGTAGGTGTGGAGAATAATGGCAAAATGTATGTGCACATACATCCTCCCACCCTAAACGCATACGTTCCGTCGCGGGTACAAAGACGACTGAAGAGTATAAAATATATATATATGTATATACATTTATGTGTGTTAATGGTTACGAAAAATGCTACTCATTGGCAGTTTCAACAGTTTTTCTCAAACACTAAATAGAGGGGGCGCCACTATCAAGGTGTTGCCCCGGTTCGAAAAAATCGTAGATCCGGGGCTGTATATATATATAAAAATACGTATATTCATATATGTGTGTCAATGGTTAAGAAAAATGCTACTCATTGGCAGTTACAACAGTTTTTCTCAAACACTAAAGAGAGGAGGCGCCACTATCAAGGTTTTGCCCCGGTTCGAAAAAATTGTAGATCCGGGGCTGTATATATATATAAATATGTATATACAAATATGTGTGTCAATGGTTACGAAAAATGCTACTCATTGGCAGTTTCAACAGTTTTTCTCAAACACTTAATAGAGGGGGCGCCACTATCAAGGTTTTGCCCCGGTTCGCAAAAATCGTAGATCCGGGGCTGAGTGAATAAAAATGCTGTTTTGAAAATGTCTTATTTTAATAAACGTAGGTATATAAGTACTACTACTTAATATTGTATTATTTCTTTTTTGACTCATATTTTTCTTCATACACAGATATCTCAATTAGTAAAATCAACCTCCTTTTAAATACTAGAGTGCTATCACGAAATCAAGTTGCAACGGTACACATTACGTTTAGAGTGCGAAAACAAAAGAGAGCAATATCGACCAAACTCAAAAGTGAGAGGGAGACCCGCCAGAGCCGCCACCCTCTTTATGAGTCAGAGGGGAGGACCCTTGCACGTAGATATTGCGGTATACGTCGGGACATATATCTTGGGCCTATAAATTTACTCAAAAAACTCTATACGCACAGAACGTGTACTGCACGCATAGAGCACATTTTTCTTGGTGTATTTTGATGGCGAGGGATGTGTCGCATGACAACCTCACCTTCGGCCTAACACTACGACCCAGAGACGGCGTGCGGTTTAGTCGGTTCGAGTCCGACATAACCTCCCCCTCCGTCTGCGGAGGGGTGGGTATCCGAGGGGATTTACCGCACGTAAAAAAAAAGTATTTTGATGATAGTATGGCGGTGGACGATCTCAAATTCACCAAGCATAGATTATTACAAAACACAACTCACGCATGCCACAGCCTTGTTTGTCTCGCGACTTAGGTCCTAGGTCTAAGAAATGTGTTCCGAAGTATACCTACCCTTAGAACAGGGAATGAAGTGCATTACACACTCATATCTATCGATCTGGGGTTTTCGTAACTCATGTGGGTGGTATTGAAATAAAAACTATTTTTAACGGATCTCTCAGTGATCAGGTCTCCTGAAAAGAAGCCGAAACGTCAGGCTTAATGTAGTAGTAAAATAATCAATACATAGTATAAAACAAAGTCGTTTTCTCTGTCCCTATATCCCTTTGTATGCTCAAATCTTTAAAACTACTCAACGGATTTTGATGTGGTTTATTTTATTAGATAGAGTGATTCGAGAGGAAGGTTTATATGTATTATACATGTTTAATATAGTAGATGGTGCAGCGGGATCGGGATCTGAAGCCACGTGGGTGGAAAAATATTGGCGGTACGAAGTTCGCCGGGTCAGCTAGTACTAAATAAATTGCACTACAATCAGTTAAAAATAGATTTATTTCAATGCGTAATATCCGCGTAACCTTCCGATAATATAACGCATGTCATTTTTGTATAATAAATCAGTTAAAATATTTTGATTGATTGATACAACTTATTTATAGTTAACTGTGGGCCGTGGATCCGCACGCGTGGTATACACAGCACAGACAAAGGAACACATACTTGGTATAGAAACCTATGAGCTATATCAAACTGTAATGTATCTCTCTGCTAAATGTCACCTAGATCAATTCAGCCGTTCTGTCATAATCCAGTTACAAACATTCATCTAAACTTAAAATATATAAAAAAAAGGACGGGTTGCACTCTGGGAGTGCCGGCAGAAGTGAAAACATTTTGTTTTTTTCTTTCTTCGTTATATATATAGAAAAAGATAAAAAAGAACATACCATACCATACCTATAATATAGCGCTAATCATAAAACCTATCACTTATTTTCTGCAAATTTTCTGTCAGAAGAAATTAATAAATTATGAAAAGAAAAAATAATCACAAAAAATCCCTGAAGGCCAGGAGGTTTGAACCTGATACTATCTGAAACTATAAGGACTTACAGTCGAAGTGCTTACCGTTTAAGCTACGACGCTATCTATTGTAAATTGCAAAATAGATAGTCTGTACCAATCTTGTATGACGTCAGTCGTCGGTTACGGTTCAAAGGTCAACTAATCCTGCCGCTTCCTTAGCATTTTACACCCATCCAACGCCGCTAAAGAAGTTTTCACTTCAAAAACCCTACACAATAAAACATAGGCCCCAGCATTACACCCTGTGAAATTCTTTTGCTACTTTGTAGGCGTTTGAATTCGGAGGCGCGTTTGACAGTGATATGTCGATCTGCATAATTATGAAGCGACTGAATAGTCGTGAACGTTCAGATACTGTCATAAAACTTTCCTAACTTTAGGGTATATAATCCTTTGAAATCCTAAGTCTTTACAATTTACTATTAACGTATCTATTACCTGTAGACTCCATTCGGTTAGGTACTTAACTAAACGTAAACAATCTTGATGTTTCTTTTAACCCGATTGCTAGGAACGATTATTTTAACATGTTAGATTTTGTTTAAAAATGCCTTAGCAGACAAGCACCATGGACGTGTGCAAGACCAGGAGAGTCAAGTCTGTAAACAAGACAAAGCAGGACAAGCCATTGGTCTTTGCACTGACAGCACATGGGGTATAGAGATGGCGTTACTTCATAAAATGTTTGTTTCATAATGTCCAGGCACTTCTTAACCCAAAGGTCTATTAGTAAACTTTATTTAAATAGATGAAATTGATAACAAATATACGAACTACTTGATTATAGTTTCGAACTTAGCCTAGGGCTAGTTGGAAAAAGTTTTAAAACGTTTCAAAATTGTTTGCACGTGCTATAATGGAACTTTTATTCGGGTTTGATATTTTAGATGCTAAAATAGTAAAATGCCAAATTGGTTCGTTAATTTTTTTATAGAAGAATTTCAGTTCACAGGTATTTAGTATTAAGTTTCAACGTGAATTGGTATTGGTGATTTACCACTTATTGAGATAAATGCCAGTTGTCAGAACAGATTACGAGAAAGTCGTAAGAAATAAAAGACAATCTCTTCAGCATCAATTCTAAAAAGGTATTTTGAGGTTATTGAAGAAACATATTGCAAATTAAAAACCTCTTTCCTTTTTTAACAATTTGTTGTATCACGGCACTAGTACAGTATAAGGAGCTCTTCCACTGCAGTACAGCTACTGTGAAATAGATTCAAGATTCAATCTTATTAAACTACCCATTTATAAATGTGCACTTGTGGATGGGTGGATGATTTGTGTTTAATCATTACCCGAGAACTGCTGAGTATCTGGACGAAGATTAAATATTGACTGTAAATAACATAGACTACTTTTTATATCTATGGGTTACAGAGTACAGAAGCGGACAGCTACAGTAGAATCTTTTATTAGACGAAGTCAATATAGAGCGGTTACAAATGTCACTTTGTGAAATAATGAGAACATTGAATATGGCATCAATGTAATATTGATACATTCATTTCTCGTTCACTCATGGCGCCACCCTCAATCGTTATAACTTTCTTGACGGAATCCACTAAGAATCAACGAATGATTTTACTAGGATTGTCATAATCATTCACTTTGTCACAACACTATTTTTATTTCTTCAAAAACTGACAATCCAGTAAACGTCAGCTGAGTTCGTCTAATTAAAAATCCGACTATAATAAATATTTAAGTAATTGAAAAAATTTAAAGATGTCAATCTCCCCTTAAAAGTTCTTAGTACTATATCTATGGTTCTCTCCTTGAAAAGAAAACATTATTTCCTGTCAAAGTTCGCTCAATCACCAAATAAAGATGGTTCCCTCTTTAATGCCAGTCAGTTAAGCCTAAACCGTGTGGGCACAAAACTTTTCGGTGTTGACTCGGCGGTTTATTTTACCAACTTTAGGGGAGCTGAATTGCATTGCACTTTAGAATATTTTACTCGAGAGACTGGCGATATCGCATATTATTATTGCACATTGTGACATTCAAACGTTTGTATTGCTCGGCTTACATATCTTGGACCGAAAATGTGCTCAAAATGTCCTTTTCTTTAAAAAAAAAAGAGAATACTAGCAACCTGAATTATCGAAATTACTAATATTCCCTCTAACCCATCCAACTAAGCTAAATTGCTTATGCTAGGAGTGGGTTCACGTCGGTAGTGTAATGGCCAGGATTCGAACCCGGGACCTCTCGATTATATACGGGTAGTACACGTTTCTTAGGTGTCTTTTGAGGATAGCACGGTGTGCAATGGGGGGAAGGGGGGAGCAAATCTGCACGTACTAGGGCTTCCTTTGTCTCACGATTAAGATCCAACATACATGTCCTGAGATAAATGTTTCATTTACCACTTATTACGGACGTTTCATGTAATTCAGGCTGATTTATAATCTGATAACGGAGTTTAGTTCAGCGTGTCGTTTTACTCGATTAATTTTATTGAGGAAAGTAAAAATTATAGGTGCATGTTAAAAATACCCAACGGGTTCCACCACTATATCTGGATCGAACTAACTACTACTCGCAAGGTGTTTCGTTCACATTGCACGGGATCCCAGATTTACCCTATGAAGGAAACTACTCTGGAACGTTGGTAGACTTTAGCCAATGATAACGAACACTTCCACTAAAAATATAAGAAGTTCAGTGTTTTGTTGCGAACCCTTGTTAGGCATGGTGTTAGGTATCGTGACTAATATGGCTGTCATAACGAACCCCTATCAATCCTTGCAAAACAACCCCCTTACCTGTTAGATTAAGTTACAAAACACCCGCTTTTAAAATAACCTGGTAGATATCATTAGCCTTTTCACAATATATGAAAATTTATTACTCCAACATGACGTTTACAAATTATGATGATAATTTGAAAGATCCGCTTCACTGCCCACGTCTCTTCATATTAATATGGAGAACAACATGATCAACCCCCACTAGGAATGCCAGAAGTCCTGATTTTGACGGACAAAATGTTACATTGTTTTATGTAAATCAAATCTTAGGCGCACATCACGAGATGTTTTTGTACAGTACCTCAAGCAGGAACAACTATAGTAATCGTATGGTAAACGTATTGAGAGAATGGAGCACTGCGATTGGCCGCCTGCCTACTGTGAACCTGTGTGTGTGTGTGTGTGTGAAGCCGGCCAATCACAATGCTCCGTTCTCTCAATACGTTCACGATATGATTACGATTGTTGGCTCGTTCTAGGGGAACAGCAGTGGACTGCAATACGGTGATAAGACCTCGAAGTCTATATTCAAAACTGTAACAATTTCCTCGTACGATCTTCCACGGATTATGTTGTCTCTTGAGAACAACAATAATTCTTCAACATACAAGGAAATTAGGATATTTGTAAGGGTATTTTCTTTCGTGGGAAAACCCCCACTGATAACATTTCCGTCGGCCAACGGGGGTGGTTATGTTGGACTCGAGCCGATTTAAACCGCACGTCGTCTCCTGAATTAGAACGGAAAATAATGATACAGTAAAGTATTTATTACCGTCAGTCGATCAATCAATTGGTCTATCACAGTCCACCACTGCTGGACATATACCTCTCCCAATGTTGGGAGATTTTGGCCTACTTTTTCCACGCTGGTCAGACGGGTTGGTACAGGATTTTTATTGGGGTTTTTCTTCTTTCGCAGTGATATCGTCTGCTTCTTCGGATGAGATTGGGTGGTTATACTTGTGGGCTTGTAGGTATTATTTTTCTGACATCACATAGATTTACGGATTAATTACCGTAAAAATTCAATTTTACGGCCAAAATATCCAAATACATAATCCTGTTTTTTGAACTGAGCGCCTGGCCACCCTACCCCGACTTTACTCTTTCAATATCTCATTTAAATAATGACTTGTGATTTAGATCTGAATAGAGTAAATAAAAATCTCGTCATATTTATAATTATACGCATAACGTCGTAACTATTATTCATTGTGGGTATGATCTTTTCGGTTAAAGTCTTAGATCTTCTTTATTTCTCAGTAATTAATCACTTTCATCAGTCACCAAGTTTGTTCATCACTCCAAGAATTTTGAAACCTAGTTGAATGAAATTCAAACACATACCATTGACAGTTTTTCTAATTAACATTGGCACAAAGCCTCCGGCATTCCCTGGGAGGTTTCTCACCCTCGTAGCAGGCAGAGACCACAAACATGTTTCCACTTGCAACCATCCAGGAATCCACTTACACATTGACATAGCTACGCCTAGCTAGGTCAACCCGTAGTATTATCCACAGGATAGGGTTCAATCAATAAGAATCCTTTTATCATACAACAAATTAATGCTTTTATTCCTTTCCTTTTCCTAGTCCATCTAGTACATATTACGAATAACAATCGATACTTACACGCTCATGGCAATTAATTATCATATATTAAATTCAATCCTCCTATATTCATTATTACATAATTATATTTAATCCTCTTATGTATTATATTCAACTATAATTAAATATTAATAAAATTATATACCTACTCTCAACGTAAAAAAAACAAAAACCGGTGGCTGCGTGTTTTCTTTTTCTGGCGGTAAAAATAAACCATAGATAATGACCACAGATGCAATAGATAAAATAAAAGTATATAATGTTGAACGTATGCCTGAAGTAGATATTACATTAGGTTTGTTGAGGCCTACTCGATACAAGCTAACAGTAGATACCGGGTAATTAATAATACTCGTAGTCATAGGTATATTTTCCCTATGTCAGAACAGGCCTACATTGTTCTTTTACAGCCATCTACACAATAACTAAGTTTTAATTACATATTCTGGTCCCTTATCGTAATGTAAAACTGGAAATTGGCAATGATAAGCCAACTTTGTAACCCAAATGTTAGGGGTAAATACCTATTATGTAAATATTTCACTCCTAGACAGATTCTACTACTCTAAATTAACTAGTTACATTTAATCAGAACAAAGTCAACAAGTCAAAAAGTTAAAATACAAGCCACGAAATCCGTGCTCGTCCTTTAAAAAATGTAGGTACTTTTTACTTTTGGCGATTTTTTTTTCCTTATACACATAGCAACGACTATCTCAGGTTGATTTTAAATCTATCAATCTCTATCTCCAAAATTACTAAACATAACTTCGTAAATGGATTCCAGTCAATAGAGCACAATGGTGTCAGTTTTATTCCAAGAAAAGACGGCAATGTTTGTCTGTCAGGTTTTCCCGCCAAAACAAACGCCATGTTTTCAATATGGCGGACCGGGCGAGCTGGTTTCTTTACGACTTCCGTGAAAATTATAGCAACCTACATACCGTTAAACTTTTATAGATACCCACCGTGTTAGGTAATGTAGAAAATACATTCTATAAAACCCAAACAACCAACACATCCTATAGATAGATAATACATATGATTTTGTTATGGCTGGCAACTTTTATGTTTGTAGATAAGTAGTCTAACATTGTTGTGATAAATTGGTAAAATTGTTGTAGACAAAATTTATGGGACTTATTGTTGTCTAGTCATGTACTTAAATGGTACCTATAATATTTCTATACTTACATCATTATCATAAACATCTCTGAGTTAGGTCCGTATTGCATTGCGTTTATATAAATAGGTATTTAGTTTTCTAGCCGTGTTGGGCAAATGTCAATTGTAATTAAAAACATATTAAGCATATAAAAATCCCGACTGCTGTTTAAAAGATCGCCAACAAGTTAACCCCAGTGCTGTCTAAAAGATCGAGACAAGTTTGACAGCAGGTGGTACCCTATTGCCAATCATAAACCTAAAGTAAAAAATGTAAAAATTAATGGATACCGCCTTCTGTCAAACTGGTTTCGATCTTTTAGGTAGCATGCAAACACTGTTTACTACATAAGTAAGTATATCGATTTACACACTAATAAATTTAGTTCATGCAAATCTACCACTATAAATATTAATATTTGTAGTTATTAATTTGAGATGGGAATGAAATAAACAAGTACTGCGTTAGGTACTAAGTCTAGTAATGATATTCTTAAAAAGCTAAAACGGTGACGTCAGCAAAGCTAAGGGTTAAAGTTTTCTTCGGTGAAACCGATCGATGAATGGTGTGAACTGTGACTCACTCGCAAGTCGCTACTGGATTTGATCATCTTCATTTTGCGCCGCGAATAATGTACCAGTCATTGTATTTTAAACAACAATAGCTTTGAAACAGTATTGAGAATTTTGATATAGTTAGGTATCTACAAAACATCTTCAAAACTGTTTGTAGTAATGTTTTGTTTTGACAAGTCTGCCGAGGATGCCTATTTCATGATGGTATTTTATCGATTTCAGAATTTCTATAAAGTTTTAATAGTGACGCTCACCGGGATATTTACCAATGTTTTTATTTATATTGAGTACCCTTTATTTCGGCGCTATTTCAAGCGCCAATGTTAGTGTGATATGTACTCAAATCTATAGTTTGTTTTTAATTGTTTTGGTAGCGCCGGTCAAAACTATTTAAATGATTACAGATACACAACTCGCTTTATTAGAAGTCAATGCACCTTATGCGCACCGTACACAGTGTACCTAGGTACCTACATCCCTTTTCATTAATGAATACGAAGTCCTAGTAATCCACGATCGAACCACGATAGAGTATTGCAATTTAATTATTGTTTGTCAACAGTAAATTACCAGGTGCATTTAAGCATTGGACTTCATATTAAAATCCACTACGCCAGAATTATAGCGGGTATTAAAACGACTACAGATATAACTACTAACTAATCATGGGAAAAATAATCCCCATAAAAATATAACCTACTAGTAATAAATTTAATGGTAGTGTTTCTGGGAATAGGACATAATTTCTTTACCCGCCGGCGGGCGGCCCTTGAATTAGTCGCGTGTCGAGTCCCTGCTGTGACACGTCCACACACGTTTCAACTTCCACAACTAAATTTTATATACTAGCTGTGCCCTACGGTTACACGTACCCGCCACAACTTACACAGCTATGCCGCGAGCCACGAGTCTTGGGCATAAATCGCGAGGCTAACTAGGCCCTGGCGCGTGTAGATTGTTTCTTAATAATCTATACCTGGTGAATTTAAGTCCGTCCACTACCGTTGCACCCCGTGCTATCATCAAAAGACACCCAAGAAACGTGTACTGCGCGTGTAGAGGACATTTGAGTACATTTTAGGTCCAAGATATGTGTTTCGAGCAATACGACAGCGACCGCTTGCTCACCTAACTTTTTTCTTATTACTCGGCTCCTAAGAGTCATAGCCTTATATTACATACTTCTATAACGATTCCTAAGAAATGGCTACCAGATACAATAACCACGGCGGCGGCGCGCATCGTAGGACGATGCGCGCCTCCCCACACCGGGTTTGAGTCGGGGACTACGCGGTCCTCCCGAGGAGAGCCAGACCGAGAGGAATGGCCCTGGGTCAGCCGGGGTGCGAGGGATATGTCGCATGACAACCTCACCTTCGGCCTAGCACTACGACCCAGAGACGGCGTGCGGTTTAGTCGGTTCGACTCCGACATAACCTCCCCCTCCGGCTCCGGAGGTGTGGGTATCCGTGGGGATTTCCCGCACGTAAAAAAAAACCAGATACAATAATATTTTTTTAAATAAAAGTATATTATGTAGTTTTAAAGACGAGCGCCTTCAAAGAAACTTGTATGGAAGCAAAAGTCGTCCTATATATCCCTTCGTCCCTCCATTGTCTGCCAATCAGCAGACCGGTTTGTGGATTAGGTTGGCTTGACCCCGAAGGTTTTAGTAGGATTTCATACATCCATGAGGATACTGCATGTAGAATCAGTATCAAATTGATCTTGACCAACATAACTAGTAGAAAAGTCAACATCCAAGACCGGATACGAACCTGCGAGCGGTTCCTTACAGTGCAGCAGTGGGAACGCTCCAATCAACTGAGCTTCATGGACATTCCAAATTGTCGATATAACATAAAAAAATCTTAATACATTACACAATAGATAGTATTGCGATCTTTTTGAGCGCCCTGCCAGTTATGATCGATTTGATACTTACTGTATGTAGTCTAAACATGCTGTGCCGTTAACGTTACCGACTACGTACACTTAAATAACAGCACAGGGGTTCGAAGTTCGCTAAAACCCTGCCATAAAACAGGATCTATTAGCAGTCCCCGTCCCTAAAGGTACTAAGAGTCAACTAAAAACACGTAAATAAAAACAGATCCTGTATGTGGAATATACTTATACGAAATGATACCTTCTTGTGAGTAAGTACTTGCATTCTGAACAAATTGCACTAACCATAGTCATAGTCAGGTTAGGTTTAATTTTAGTGATAAGACCACACAATTTCAATTGAATTCTTATATTATTTTCTTGCTTATACATTACTAGCTTTTGCCCGCGGCTCCGCCCGCGTGGATGTCGGTTATCGCGACCAAACATAGCCTATGTCCTTTCTCAAGGTCTAATCTACACCTATACCAAATTTCATTAAGATCGGTTCAGTGGTTTAGGCGTGAAAGCGTAACAGACAGCGGATACAGACAGACAGACAGACAGAGTTACTTTCGCATTTATAATATTAGTATGGATGTCACTAAATCGTGCGATCAAATATGCCTAACCCGGTACTGTAGCCGTACAGCGGCACAGACAGGGATATTACACAGAAGATTACTTTATGAGGCATTCAATCCACACACTTGTCTTTTGAGTGATTTAGCCAAATGAAATCACAGAAAACTGTCCGACATGCCACATTTTATCCGTTCAAGAGACTCGAGAGTTGGACATATACAAATCGATGCTAAAAGGACTGAAGTTAAAACCGTAAGGGTTGGTTTGGTACTAAAAGATTTATCACGGTGCGTCAAGTCTACCGTCACGGGAATGATAAACAACAGAATAATATGAAAGAAAGGGACGACTTGCAGGCCATGTGTCGGTGACAGGGCTGCGACTGCGAGGGACCTATTGATTTTTGATGTTGATAAATTTTTCGTGTTAACCTAACTCCGTTGGCGACTGTACTGGCTATTGCCGGCAGCTCCGCTTGCTATATGATACCAGTTCCCGCCCACAGGAACCTATTTCCAGGTTAAAGAAGAAAATTTAAAGAAAGTTAATCTTTAATGTCAAATATTATCATCAAAGTCTACTAATCTTTTTTGGCGTAGTTAATTAACAAACTTTCAGCTAAAAAAACTTTCGTTTTTGTATTCGAAGTAAGTTAATAAACGCACACGTACGTCTCGTTAGTTGTTACTCAAGTCTTCAACTTTAACTTCTTCAAAATGGCCTCTGCAGCAAATCGCCACAATTTAGCCAATGTCAAGTAAAATGTATCATAAAATTATTAATGGCGAAACGCCAATGTCAAGTGTACCAGAGCCACGTTAGCCCCGCCAGTAAATTTGTTTTCACTTCTCATGCTCTTAAAATGTTACTTTAGTCTCTGCATATCGGGACTAAAGTTCCTTATTAATCTCTAGGGACTAAAGTATTTTTATTTAATTTGCTTTGAAAACTCCTAAACAGCCAATCACAGTGTTTGTGAATGGGAAGATTATCAACTTTTTAGTGATGTGTACAGAAATAACCTCAAAATGACATTTGAAATCTAAAAAAACCATTTAATTTCGTGAAACACGATTAATGATATTAATTTAATTAATTATTATGTAAGTATTAAGGATTAATTCATTTTATTATGCATTTCCAATTAGTTTTGAATTATTTTTCAAGTTTGAATATGTTGGCTAAATATGCAAGCATTTAAAGCGTTATACACTTAACAAAAAAAAAACCGCGGGATAAATTTCTTTGCAATTTGATTTTTGGCTAAAACATCTCGTGTCATTATGGCTTGTTTTAGTCCCTTGTTGAAAACTCTACTATTCCGCGTGTCTGCCCTTCACGAGATTCAGGTGGACGATCAGTACTCAAGTCAAAAGAATGATGATCTTTAGTTTGATGATGTTCTTCGTCCAATGGATGAATTGGCTGCAAGGATTTACAACTCGCAATGCCGAACGTAGTGATTCTCGACGCATAGGCAATTTCGAGAAGCAACTACTAGTCTTGAATATTAATAATGTGCATTCTTATATACTGGTATTTCACTGATAGGTAGACAATCTGAGTACAATACGTATATTGGCTATAGTATTTAGTATTAGAATAGTCATGTTTCGTATTTTTAAACGACTTCAA
Organism: Eilema caniola; assembly: GCA_949126895.1. Taxonomy (NCBI): domain Eukaryota; kingdom Metazoa; phylum Arthropoda; class Insecta; order Lepidoptera; family Erebidae; genus Eilema; species Eilema caniola. Next base: position 21,917,941 of record OX421467.1, read on the forward strand.
AAAGGTAAACCTAATACTAATGTTATGAATGCGGAAGTTTGGATCGGTGTTTGTTATTCAATTATAGAATGGCTTAAATCGGATCTGGATACAATTTAATATACAGAAATAGATCATAGTCTAGAACTAGAATATCATGGGGATAAGTTTCTGTATAGCAATAGAAAAATAGAACGGTAATAGAAATAGAAGTAAATAATCACTACATAGTATTAGACAAAGTCGCTTTCCCTGTCCCTATATCCCTGTGTGCTTAAATCTTTAAAACTGCGCAACGGATTTTGATGCGGTTTTTTTATTAGATAGACTCATTGAAGAGGAAGGTTTATATGTATAATACATGCTTAATATAGTAGAGAGTGCAGCAGGAACAGGATCTGACACAACGCGGGCGGAACAAAATTGGCGGTACGAAGTTCGCCGGGTCAGCTAGTAACAAATAAATCGCGATATAGGATCCGTTAAAAGTGGTTTTATTTCAATGAGTCATATTCGCGTAAACTTTAGAAAATATCAAATAGAACGGAATCAATATTTCGGGTTAGACGCGAATTCCTCCGCTGTCGATTCCCCTCGAAAATGATTTCGGCTTTTAATATGGTTTTATCATGCTATTATCAAACAAAAAATTTCGAAAGGAATCGTGACTTACCCCGTATTCACACGGACGGAGCCGAGAGCAATAGCTAGTATATGTAAACTCACAATCCGCTTCTATCCTTACACACTTCACAAGCGTCCACTACTGTCATTACCTTTTGGAGTACTTCTGAATTCCCCAAATTTCAAGATAAAACCAATTACGAAAAAATTGTAGCTAAAAGAATATTTCATCAGTTTCGATGCAGTTAATCAAAGGAATATTATCATCTTTTTCATACGTGACGCAGTAACGCCGTCGGTAGACGTGCAACAGCGTACTGAAAACGTAATTAACGCTTATTGGCGTCACGGCGTCACGTCCCACGGTTGTGCTGCTGCGATTTAATTGCTCAAATTGTAATGTTTCTGCAGACTAATTTCTGATTTGGTTATGTATTCATCTTTAGATGTTTTAAACATACAATAGTCACATTTATTTCTGATAACGCATTGACGGACGTTAAACAGCGTTATGTTGTACCAAAGTCTATTCTGTTGTATTGCTCAAGACAAATATCTTGTAGCAGGGTACAGGATGCTCTATACGCCCAGTACACGTTTCACGGTGTATTTTAAGGAAAGCACAGAATACAACGGCGTTTGACGAGCTCAAATTCGCCAAGCATAGCTTTTTACAAAACAATCAGAGCGCGCCAGGGCATCGTTGGCTCCGCAAGTCGCGATTTATGTCCAAGATACTTACGTGTCCTGCGGTATATAGCCTGTTACGGGTGAGACTGTCTCCAACCCAAGTGCGTTATCCGGTAGGTGTTGTGGCTGGCTAGTGAGGTTGGGTTGCTAGAACCCCGCATACCCAGTTTATATACGACATGCAACACTCATTAATTTTGCAGTACCGTATATTTCTATAGAGAGACGATATTCTTAGCAATCCATGAATTCTCCGTGCGGGTGCCGGGTCCATCGCGTTGCTGAGTTGGGAATACATAAATTTCAGCCTCCGTAGTTAGAATTGGCGGTATTCAAGATAAGAGACTAAAATGAGCCAGCCAAGTAAGCTTTGAACATCAATTACCGATTCCCGCTTAAATTATTGTACCTAAGATAGTAAATACATGCGGAATGGCGGCAATAAAATCAACCTTATTGATATAAATAGTTCAACTTTGCCTATAAAATATTCATCGGGATATTTTATAGTATAACTCCCGGAGTACAGGGAGGGGAGACGGTCTCGAAGGGCTTGGGTTTTCCATTTGTAAATGGATTTTAAAATTAATACATTCACCTATGGGACTGTCTCTGTATGATTAATTTAGCATCTACCGTATCTACTTATGAGATGAATTTCGTCTGTCTGAATAGGGTTAAGCAAAAAATGACAAAATAAAATGAATTTTATTTTTAAGCCTTGGAGAAATTGCACCCGTTGCAATCGTACTGTCTTTTCACTACATAGTATAAAACAAAGTCGCTTTCTCTGTACCTATATCCCTTTGTATGCTTAAATCCTTAAAACTACGCAACGGATTTTGATGCCGTTTTTTTATTAGACAGAGTGATTGAAGAGAAAGGTTTATGTAGGTATACAATAACATCCATTGCACTCGTGCGAAGCCGGGGCGGGTCGCTAGTTTTTTATATATAGGACACGTCAATTTGACTTCACCTCGCCTGATGGTAAGCTGAATGCAAAGTCTCAGGAAAGAGGTCACCACTACATACACGTACGTCTTAATTTTAAAAGGCAACTGCTCCTTAATCACGAAAGGATAAATTACTAGATAAAACATAAATTTTTGTGATCCTAACTTAATGTATCCTTCTAAAGCTATTTAAGGTGCAGTACTTTTAGCGACCACATTCACCCGTTTCACTATCATCAAAGCGATAAATAGTTTGTTTTAGTTTTTATGGAGTCGGCAAAGCACGAAAAATGCTATTACCGCCATGGGCAAAGTTATTCTTAGTATCGTATGTACGCTGATAACGTTCACATGCTTCTTACTGACTTTGCCCGCGACAACGTATATGTGAATGTTGCACTTATCGTGGACGCAGACGGAGTCGAAGATTTAAAAGCTTAAGTCTGTCTCTGGGTCCGAGACTATTCTGTTGTAAAGTTTCATTAAGGTGGTTTAGAGGTTTACTTGTGAAAAGGTAATAGAGTTAGTTCCGCATTTATAAGATTCGCCTGGACAGTTAACGCTTGCTATTAAGCGGGGAAGTGCTTAATTGTCATATGGGTTAAAGGATGTTTAAGCTAGCTGTACCGTATTGTGTTTATTGAAAAGGCCCATATAAGTGTTGAAATCGAACCCGGGTTCTCAAGCATAGTACTCACTATCGGTACCATGTACACATTGAGACAAAACACAAAACAAGTTAAATAAAAAAATAAAAAAACCGGCGAAGTGCGAGTCGGACTCGCGCACGAAGGGTTCCGTACCAGAAAAAAGGCTAAAAGCCATGAAAAAGGGCTAAAATATCATGTTTTTTGTATAGGAGCCCCCCTTAATTATTATTATTATTTTATTTGTTGTTATAGCAGCAACAGAAACACACAATCTGTGAAAATTTCAATTGTCTAGCTATTACAGTTCTTGAGATACAGCCTGGTGACAGACCGACGGACGGACGGACAGCGAAGTCTTAGTAATAAGGTTCCGTTTTTACCCTTTGGGTACGGAATCCTCAAAAGAAGTCTTGCAGTACAGAGTCTTTTCAATCAAGTGCGTATTCCGGTTACATGATGTACCTAATGCTCGCTTTTTGCGTTCGGGATATGCTCTTCTAGGCATACCTACTCCTAATGTGCTTACGGGAGAGATTGCGTCTAATCTCCCAATCTCGGAAGGAAAGTGTGTGCCAGATCCTCGTCATCAAGTAACAGGTGTACCAACTGGCAGATTTAGTTAGTTTCAGCGCCTAAGACCTCAGTGGTGCCTTAAACACCCACAACAGTTCTACGCAAGCAGATACAAATATAACTAAACATGGGCAAAGTTATAATATTAAACATAAAAGGTCATAAATGCGGTCATAATCATAAATATCAATGTTTACGGGTATATCGTGCGTGACGATTCGACAATAAACCTCGTATACTGCCATTTTACTGATATTTCGCCGGCATCATTACAATTTGATGTTTATAATTATGTTTTGGCATTGTCCTTTATACGATGGTTTAATGACAGACTAGCGTATTTTTGCGTTCATTTAGAGCAAAATACATCGAGAATTTTTCATTTATTTTAACTCGTGAAAATGAGTTCAGTATTGTATATTATACAGAGTATTGTAGAACTCACAGTACCGTGGGAAACTGATATACCTAAAGACCACGCTATAAAGTCAAACAAATACTTTGACTTGACTAACGAGTTAAACTCTACGCCATAGAAGTAGGAGCAAGGGGAATTCCAGCTAAATCCCTGTATAACCTACTTAAAGACCTCGGATTGCCAAGAGCTTCAGTAAGCTCTTTCCTAAATCGAATATCAAAAGCGGCATTGATAGGATCTTACCAAATATTGGATAGGTAGGGAGGAACACTACTGACGGTGGAGGTGAGCGCTGATGCATTAAAGGTGGCCACCCTAAACCTACATCTGGGTCGCAAGTCCCAGACGCCGTCACGGTGTTCCTCTTTGTACCACGCTATGGACCTGGTGACCTCACGGTGGATCCATGCAGTGCTAAGAATCGGATCTCTAGATGTATTATGATGTCATACTTTTTGTTACGTAAAATATAGTTAGGAACTTGCCTTTTTGGCGTTAGTAAAGAGAAATTGTCTGACAGTCCTCTATTGTACAGTATAAATATACGAAAAGCAGGGTACCCCCTAAAATCCATCCATCCTGATCGTCCATCTGAAGCTCGTGGGGGGCGGACACACGGAAACAAACTTACTGGCGTGGCTAACGTGGCTCTGGTACACTTGACATTGGCGTCTCGCCATTAATAATTCTATAATACATTTACTTGCCATTGGCAAAATTGCGGCGATTTGCTGCAGGCCATTTTGAAAAAGGAAGGAAGAAAAACAGGGTACTTTATAAAATAAATAGACATTACACCATATTGATAGAACTCCAAACAAAACCTAATCGAACCTCCGTTGATTCGTCACGATATTCGCATTACCGGCTTGTGCGACCCCGCTCGATGTACGATGGGTTAAACCCTGAAACATTAGGCCGCCCGTCCTAATCCCACGTATAACCGTTTGAGTGGCTAGTCCAACAAAGAGTTGTACGGGTTCGCACGATAAAGGGATTAAATTTTATAAAATTTATAGCCAAGGATTATGCGGTGGTGTGAGGGTTGATTGTGTTCGGATTAGAAACTTTAAAAATAGGTTTGGTGTTTGATGAAACTATTTTGGAAGTGAAAACTTCTTTAGCGGCGTTGGATGGGTAAAAAAGGAGGGGATGGGAAAAGTGTTAAACTCGCGTCAGGATCACTTGACCCTTGAACCGTAACCGACGACTGACGTCATACAACATTAGCTACAGATTGTTTATTTTGTCAGGTAGGTTAAGAAGCTTCGTAGCTTAGCGGTAAGCGCTTCGACTGTAAGACCTTATGGTTTCAGATAGTACCGTGTTCGAATCTGGGCTTCTGACACTTTTTGTGATAATTTTTTCTTTTTGTAATTTATTACTTTTTGTAATTTATTAATTTCTTCTGATAGAAAATTTGTGATAGGTTCTATGATTAGCTCTATATTAAAGGCATGGTATGGTATGGTATGGTATGTTCTTTTTATCTTTTTCTCTGTATATAACGAAGGAAGACAGAAAGAAAAAGTTTTCACTTCTGCCGGCACTCCCGGAGTGCAACCCATCTTTTTTTATTTTGAAACTCTATCAGACTGACTCCAACGCCGTGATGGCAAGCGGCATGATGCTTTTAGGCATAAATTTCCTTCGGCAGGAATAGGCTTCTTCTCAAAAAATCTTAAAACTCTCAGTAATGGTAAATAAATATAAATATAAAAAGGAAAGGTTAGTATTGTACATGTGAAACCCTTGATGATACAGGTGCACAACGGCTGTGATGATTGCTTATCATGAATATTGTTTGCTATCTTAGTGATAAGAAAATAAAACGTATTGTTGTGTGTTTCTTTTATAAAGACCACAGTGCCCGGGTGAAGATAATATGCTTCGCTTTCACGTGCTACCGAAACATAGTTACTGAATAAGAGAAATCCATTTCTGCCCGCCATTTTAGCGATTTAAAGTCTTGAGTCTGTAAAAAAAAATCAAATACAAATGAAATAACTAGATTCTAATTAAACCTAACCCGAAATATCTACTGTATTCTGAGCACGTACAATCTAATCACAGAATAGACCTAAAACAATTGTATTAACACACAAACTCATTTATAGACTTAGAAAACCCTGCTCTGGGCAAAATTATTCGGAAAAGTTTAATGGTATAATTACATATTTTATGTAGGCAAAGTTCACAATAACTCAATTACCTAAGTGACATATACGAGGGTTTTATCATTTCAAGAATGCATGCGTTTTTAACTACCCTTGAACTTTGACCTACAGGTTGCGAGCCGAGTCCCTAAAGTTCAAACCACAATTCTATCAGATTTACTCGAAACTACAACAGAAACATATGATTTGACCCGATCGAGTATTTGGTAGTTTGAAACGAAAATATACATTTTCCTCACAACTTGCATCTGAAATATACCCTCGATTTTGAAGCTCTAGAACCATTCGCCTTCTCACTTCCAAAATTGGATTTATTCCTCGAAAATTTCAAAGTATACATACATACATATAATCACGCCTTTATCCCCGGAGGGTTAGGAAGAGGTGAATTAACAACCACATTTCACCAATCTGTATTCGGTCCCACGTAATAGGGGGTGAGCCTATTGCCGTATTCCGGGCAGGGGTGAGCCTATTCCGGTCACTATTGTTGACTCGAGCCATGCATCTGAGGCTGAGTCTGGGCTGTACATATCTGTGTGATGTTAAAGTTAATCAGCCCTATCCCTTAGTCGCCTTGTATGCCACCACATGGGAAGAGAAGGGGTGGCCCAAATTCTACTCTGCCGGGAACCACGCGGCAAATTTCAAAGTAACATACATTTATTTCAATTGTGAATTACAGGAAATATAGCGTGCGTTTACACATTAATAATCATGGAACATTTTTATATTCCTTGATTATTATTGTGTAAAACGTCGTTTTTACGAGAGCCACTGGATATGTTCACCACCTGTACAGCATTGTGGAAAATAAAGTGATATACAGGGTGTAATCGTTAAGTGTGTCCAGGCGATTATTCCGTAACTATTACAGATATCAAAAAACTTTAAACTGATATCGAAAGTACGTTACCTAATGAGTAAAATGACATCAATAACTTTTTAAAAATCAAACGATAGGTATCTAAAATTTTGACATTAAACACTCCCATACATTTAGTATGAGATTAGTAGAAAGGTTTTAGTTTCCTTATTTTAAGTGATCTAGTACCCATTTTACCTTAATCATATTTTATGATTACGTATAATATGACAATGATGATTTTCAAATAGATACATGTGTAAAATAATTATCTTAGGTACCACCTGAAATTAGTAATAAACCGTGTTTTAATATCGCATTAAGTAATTTGAGCTAACTGAAAAGCAACACACTACAAAAAAAAGATACTCTTTGGTGTTCGTTCTAAATTCAAAACTTTTATCTCGGGTTGTTGTTCCCGCCAATTTACCGTTGTTTTTTTTAATTTGCGTTAATAATCGTGATTGTTTCATTTATTGATTGCAAAATGGCATATTTCAAAAGAGAAAAGAGAGATATGCTAAAAATTGACTACAAATATGATTGTAACAAAAGAGCGACCATTATCGCCTACAGAAGAGAGTACCCAGATAGAGAAGTCCCTTCTGGTGTACGTACCTAAAACCTTTCTACTAATCTCATACTAAATGTATGGGAGTGTTTAATGTCAAAATATTAGATACCTCTCGTTTGATTTTTAAAAAGTTATTGATGTCATTTTATTCATTAGGTAACGTACCTACTTTCGATATCAGTTTAAAGTTTTTTCATATCTGTGATAGTTACGGAATAATCGCCTGGACACACTTAACGATTACACCCTGTATACATACGTGATTACATTCCGTGCATACAACATATTTGAGAACTCATTGAAATAAAACAACTTTTTAACGGATTCATCATGATTCGGGTATTTTGAGATAACTTGCACTTCAAACTATATGACAACTACCACCATTAGTCAAACCGCGAACATGGCTGCTGAAAAGTAGCCGAAAAGTCTTTCTAAAAATAAATAATAACAAATAAATCGTGATAGAATCTGTTAAAAAGTGGTTTTATTTCAATAAGTGATATTCGCGTAAACTTTAGAAAATATCATTATTTGAGAACTAATAAACAAAACATTTTAATGAAAGCTTTCTGTTAATATGTACTTCATTGATTTATAACACATCATTACCGCTGCCGCAAATACTGTGGCACTGATTCAAGAAATGTTGAACATATTTTTAAAATTATTCTTTATTATTATCTACGTTACGACATGACGTCAAAACATGAACATGCTTTTAGCCTTAGCATCCCAGGATTTTAAATATTGTTGACTTGGAAGTTACTTTTATAAACATGTTCTTACTTTATACGAAACAGGGTGGGCCAATGTTAGGTTTTATTTTTATTTACTAGTAAGTAGTTAACGTACTTTTCACTTCTCATGCTCTTAAAATGTTACTTTACTCCCTGCATATCGGGACTAAAGTTCCTTATTAATCTCTAGGGACTAAACTAATTTTTTTTTAATTTACTTTGATAACTCCTAAACAGCCAATCACGGTATTTGTGAATGGGCGGATTGTCACCTTTTTAGTGATTGTGTATAGAAATAACCTCAAATGACATTTGAAAAAATCAAATATCGCATTTAATTTCGTGAACCACGATTAATGATATTAATTAAATTAATTATTATGTAAGTATTAAGGGTAAGTCCATTTTATTATCCATTTCCAATTAGTTTTAAATTATTTTTCATGTTTGAATCTGTTGGCTAAATATTATATATGCAAGCATATAAAACGTAAGTCACTTAACAACAACAAAAAACCGCGGGACAAATTTCTTTGCAATTTGAATTTTGAATAGATTATTCGTAATAAACTTGCGTTGTAATCACCAATTACTTACACCAATTAATTGTGCAACTTAGAAACTTTGTTATTATAAATAAATAAATATTCCACAACATTTCACACAACGCTATCTAGATCCATGGTAGGCATAGCTTTACTACCTAGTATTATGGAATCTAGAATACGGATAAACATTCTTAGATATTTTTTTTGTAAATGCATACATATTATACATAGAAACACCCAGACCAATGCAAATACCCATATCCATGCATACAAATATTTGCACTGAGCGGGGATCGAACCCGCACCTCCTGCGTAGCGACCACGTTCACTTTTCAGGCTTTACCCCGTTATCGATATGATGAAATTAATATATTTAGGTTGAAAAAGATATTAGCATATTTTTTTTTTTTAATATTATAATTTTGTATAAAAAGTCGCTTTTTTTCCTCGCATTCAAAGTAAAAAGTAGAATGTTTAACGTGGGACTAAACAACCATAATGACACTCGAACTATTAGCCAATTAAAACATTTCGTGTCATTATGGCTTGTTTTAGTCCCTTGTTGAACAATCTACTATTTTAGGTCAAGTGAAACCTTTTAGATACAGTCTCAAAAAAAGAGATACAACTTTTGTAATGAGTCAGGATCAGAAATAGTAAGAATCTTTTAATGGGCGGATTCTTAAGTATATCTTTTATAGTAGATCTAGATCGATAAGTAGATCTTTTCAGCATCAGTTGGGTTTTTTATTTTTATTAAATTAATTTTATTTAATACTTCTTAGTTATGAAATACCTACATATATATTTTTGTAGTCGTCATTTAATTGCCTTCATATTGATACCCTACTCGATAAATTTGAGTGATTTCATATTTTACCAAAATCTACTATCTTGTTTTTTTATAATTATTATTTTGATGTACCCAGTGTGTCACCTATCACAGTAAATACGAATCTAACAACAGGACAGGCCATCGAAGAACGTGCCAAACAATTATAGATACATACAATCATACATACATATATAGATAGATACATATCTACAATCTCTCGAAAAACATAACCCTGCTTCAGGCGCAGTCGGGTACGAATGAGTAGATAATTCAGTTCTAAATTTTTTCAAAACAGTACCCATTCTAATTGTTAATAGGTACATTATTTACGCCGTTATGTTTTTAACATGCTTAAGGTTTCATTCCGTGTTTCGTCATCTCTGGCTGTGTTCCCAGGGATATCCTCGGAAGTATCTTTCTGGAATTCCACCCAGTCTTGGCCACTAACATTGGTATCAAAATTCTACTACCTATATGTAAGTAGAGTTTTAACGCTCCTCTCACGCATCTGCGGTAAAAATCTTTTTTTTTATACTCCACAACATTTCACACAACGCCATCTAGACCTATGGTAAGCATAGCTTAACTAGCTTGTGTTATAGAATCTAGAATGCGGATAAACATAATTAGATACGTTTTGTTCTTTGTAATTATACATAGAAACAACTAGACCAATGCATTGTATTCATGCATACAAATATTTGCACTGAGCGGTGATCGAACTGGCGCCTCCTGCATAGAGCCGCGTTCACTACCGCCACGCCACGGAGGCTTTTGAGGCTGTGAAAATCATAAGAGGCAAAAATTTAACAACAATACCAATACTTGTTGAAATACCTATAGATAGTATTGAACTGTTTTGTTAAGAATAATTAATTAAGTCTGCAACGGAAACATAAATTCCGCGATGTAAATTTATGTATTTATGGAAATACAAAATTTTTTAATTTTCCTATCCAATCATTATCCCACACCGGTGTGCAAATGGTTCAGGATTATTTATTTACTTTATTTATTATTGACAGGGTGCTCACAGGTACCTCCCATGTTCGTAGGTAATCGTTATTCTGAAATAGCTCTAGCGATAACTTTTTATTACGTAAACATATCTCTTAGCTTTTACGCGGGCGTCTGCTGCCTTATACTACTAGCTTTTGCCCGCGGTTCCTCCTGCGTGAATGTCGGTAATCGCGACCAAACATAGCCTATGTCCTTTCTCAAGATCTATCTAATCTACCCCTATAACAAATTTCATCAAAATCGGTTCAGTGGTTTAGGCGTGAAAGACGGACAAACAGACACACGCACACACACACATGCACACACACACACGCACGCACGCACGCACGCACGCCCAAACGCACGCACGCACGCACGCACGCACGCACACACACACACACACACACACACACACACACACACACACACACACACACACACACACACACACACACACACACACACACACACACTTCCACATTTATAATATTAGTATGGATAACTCTGAATGAAAGTCTATGCCAGAGCCCAGAGCCCGACAATCAATAGGTGAACCGGCTTCCTTCACTCCCAGAACTATTTATTCAGGTATGCATGTCCATATTTGAGGTCATTATCCTGAAATAGCTTTAACTACTACGATAACTGCTTATTACTCAACGAACGTAAATGTATGTGTACAATCTTCGCATGTATTATTTCGCTATTATAATAATCTAGGCAACGGACATAGCAATTAATCTTCTTGCTGATTGTGTTTTTGAAACGTTTAGTCATGCCGTCAGTCTAATCGGTGTCCTAGTTCCAGGTACAAAAAGTCAGCAAGACTTTTTGTACCTGGAACTAGGACACCGATTAAATGAAGCACGTATACAGAAGTGAAGAATATAGTCCATTGTCGACGCAAAAAACATATTTTACCGTTCAGCGGGACAATTGTGGTATTCACTGTCAGCTGGCAGCGATTTAAAAGACTTCTGTGACACGTGAGGTATGTTATGTATGAGTAGGTGTGTTCTCGTGGTAAGACTTAAGAAGTTTAATATCTTAACTACTGTGTACGTATGATTGTCACAAAATAAATATGTGTGTTTTGAACAAAGTGATAGTCAAATTTGGATTTTATACATTCCACACTCCGCTTGCGTGCTCTTCAGATCCAAAGCAAGTACAGGTTCTAGATTGCCTATAAAATATACTTAAATCCTTTTTTATTTCCGTAAAAGAATTAATTTTAATATCCTATATGACAAAATACCGAAAATAATAAATTAAATACCTATTAGATTTACGACATTACAAATATATTTTATAGACATTATTATTAACGATCATAACATTGACTTGCATGGAATGAATAAAATTTACACTATTTAATGATTTATTAACTTAATATTTGCACGCTCTATGGAGCAGAATATGCTGGACCTACTAGTTCTAAGATATCTCTGTAACCATATTCGAAGCAAATAAACGATTGATTTGATTTGATTTGATTTAGAAATAAATTCTTTTACATAAGTTATCTATTGTAGGTAGGGTTGCCAACCGTACTTTATAATAAAGTATTGTACTTTATTTTAGTTACTTGTACTCTATATTTTATAAGAACAATAAAGTACGCGAAAATACTTTATTTTTCGCATGATTAGTTTTTTGGTATTACTCTTAAAGTATTTTTGTCGTTAAACGGAATTTACCGCTAAAAGTCGCTACAAGAGGAATAGGAATTGTGAAGGTAGTGCCATAAAATTTGCATTTTGCATTCAATTCGTTGTTAGGATCACCAATTGGATAATTATCCAATCATCATATTCAATTTCCCACTTTTTATATTTCTGCAAACGTTTATTTTTCTGTTTTTTTGGTGTTACATCTCTAATAATAATAATATTATGCAAGAGTTGTGCTGATTTGAAAAGCTTATATCACGCAAGTGCTTTCTCTGTTTTCCGTTCATGCTACAAGATTTTCAAATCAGCACATCCCTTGCATAAAATTATTATTATGATGTTATTACAACAGATCCTTTAAAGAAGCTTATTAACAATTATATTTTCCATTTTTTAGTTTTAGTAATATTATGTTAAGACTAAACAAATGAGCCCAAAAAAAACTCGACATGTTTATCTTTTTTAGTTTAGAAGTTCCTATGGCCAGCTTCTGACTCCATCTTCAGACCCTGAATACCATGTAATACCAGAGAGTTTGTTAAGACAAACCAAATGATCTCAAAATCGGTGGTTTTATTTAATTTAGGAATAGCTATGGCCACCTTCCTACTCCATCATCAGACCAGCTCCATTGTACCATTTTAAATTTGATCAAAATTGCTTGAGGATATCTGCTTCAAAATTGAGTAGCAAGATTCCATCCGAACAAATTACATACATACATAAAGTGAAAGTTAAATAAAAGCTTGTAATCACTACATAGTATAAAACAAAGTCGCTTTTTCTGTCCCTATGTCCCTTTGTACGCTTAAATCTTTAAAACTACGCAACGGATTTTGATGCGGTTTTTTTTAATAGATAGAGTGATTCAAGAGGAAGGTTTATATGTATAATACATGTTTAATATAGTAGAGGGTGCAGCGGGAACGGGATCTGACACCACGCGGTTGGAGAAATATTGGCGGTACGAAGTTCGCCGGGTCCGCTAGTAATAAAAATAAAATGTACTCTTTTTTTGTAAGGCTGTACTTTTTTTTACCCCTTTTGTAATCGGAAATACTTTATTTCTTCTAAAAAAAGTTGGCAACCCTAATTGTAGGTTATTGCCTATAACAACAACTTTGCCCAACGCCGACAACATTTTGTCGGAGTTGGGCAAAGTTGTTGTTGTTATAATTTTTTGAGTGGTTGCTTGAGTGCTCCGAGAAAATTAACGTTCCTTCACTATAGAAAACTAATCAGAAATGGTTGTTTTCTACTAAGGTGACAAATTGAAAATTACCAAATATTTCAATTTTAATTTAACGGATATTTATGAGATATCAGTCTAAATCTTTCATCAATCATCACAGTTGTATCTCTAATAGGAGTTTAAAACATACGTACATATGTTATAATGAAATGTAGGATGGGCTGTACCGTGAAATCCTTTTTATTTTAATCAAGCGAGGCAACGGACGGCTTGCCGCTTGCCTCGGAAGACATCGAAACATCTCTACTTATTCGTTTTTTTTTTTCATTAAAAGGAACGAATGAAGTCGTCTTATGTCATGCACGTCTAAACCTGCATGTGAAATCTGATATCTTTGTTGTTCGAGTTTTCATTTTAGGTATAGATGAGATAGCTTCTGAGATTTTTCATATGAATAATAGATACCTACTACTAGATTCCCTTGATAGAATATTTTTGTAATGTACTAGTTAGTGTAATGTGTTATGTATTTCATTTTGTATAGTTTAAAGTGTAATGTATTTTTTTTTGTTTTTATATATCCTAATAGTATGTTAGCGACACGGTATTGTATTAGCACAAGTACAAACATTCGTGGTTTTTTTAATATGTTATATAAATTCAATCTGTGGGTAATGTTTTGTTTTTGATAATAATCGAAAAGAAAAAAGATATTTCTATTAAAAATGACAGAAGGAAGATTTACTAAATAAAAAATATATAAGATGTGATATGGTTTAGTTTGCTCGGTGTTTGCATGACATAAGAGATAGCGATTTGTGCCATAATTGATGGCAAATCAATGTTGCTCATCGGTAATGCCAACGCAGTTGCTCCGAGAGGCAACTTTTCCTATGTGTGCTGATGACGTCATTTGGAATGCCAGCCAGGTAGAGGCGCGCCGCTCGCTCGCTTCACACGAAGCGCGGATTCTGCCATTTGCATTTTCACGATCGTTCTGCCGACACGCGTTGTCCATGCGCGTTTTTCAGCATCACACGTACGCCCACTATGCTGGTAGTTGCCGCGGCAAAATGTGATCACTGCCGATCAATGATCACATTTTGGCGCATCGGACGCATTGTGAAATCTTCGTCCGTTTGATGCAATACGTACATTGCGTAAGTGGACGCTTAGCTTAATGGGTCAAGCGTGATTTCATACTATGTTGTTCTACTTTTTGTTCAACAAATATATAGCGGTCACCGTGACCTATGATTATGTTTTAAACCAGGAATATCACGTACGCGATGTCAATCATAACCTAGACGAGTTGTGTACGTGTTCAACCTTAAAAACTTGTCTTTATGGCACTTGCAATGTTCTACCAGCCAAGTAGGCCTACCAAGAAACGTTCTTAACGTAACTCCGAAGTTGCGGACCAAAGTTTCGGGCAATCGGTGCCTTGAAACGCATTTATGCCGTAATGTATAGAAAAGTCATAATCCGGTAGTTATATTATAATCAAAGCAAAATCTATGCTTGGTCATCATCTTTTGTGATACGCAACCCGATTTTGCTTTTTTATATCTTACGCATATTCTGTATACTGTACAGTTCACACCTCGGACGTACACTTAAGTAGCTTCGAAATTCTATCGTTGGGGCTTAAGTTAGGCTAGTTACGATTTAGAATAAACTAAGGCCTACGCTACACATAACGGTAATGCCGTTGCACAACCTCCGCATTACAATTTTAATGTTAATGCTATATAACATACGAAAAGATCCGTCACGACATTACCATCAAGTGTAGCGTAGGCCTTAGCTCGGCCGATTACATCCGAAGTAACTTCCTGGAACTATACGTCTTTCGTTCGTGTTTCCTACAATCTAGAAATTTCGGATGTCAAAGTCAAAAATCATTTAATCTGTATAGACAATTTAAACGGCACTTACAAAACGTCAATTTAAACAAATCTAGACTAGTTTAGCAAATGGACCACCGGTTTGAAACGCGGCCCCGACCTGAGAAGGCTCTGGCAAAAAACTCAGCGGACATTTTATTTTTTGGTCTATTTAGAAAAAAAAAATTACCTTTCATGGAAGCCCCAGATCCAGAGCTCGACAAGGTCAAGCACGTACCATCTTTATAAACTAAAAGTACAGTTTGACACATTAAAACTTCGTCATTATCCTCTTACTGTAATTCCGGGTTACATCGGACGCTTTTAGCACTGACCCTGGGGTCCGCATACTTTTTTTTATTTTAGATCGCCTGACCCCTGATCGCCTAATGAACTTATACGAATTTTATGAGAGTATGGCTTGGCTCGTAGATCTTAGTGGAGCCTCATACACAAAAACTTACTCATTAAAAAACGTAAAATGAAAGTAATAAAGCCAGGCTTTGAAAGGGTGTGCATAAACCTCATTAAAATAACATTAAGCAACATGTTATTTGTTTGAGAATTTCGAAATGTGTGTGTAACTGGAGATAGCTTTTTGATTAGCACATTTGGATGTTGGATAATTACTTAAGTATGTACCTTCTTTTATGTCGTAGGTATGCCTATACGGGGAATTTCTTTCGGTTTATGATTTGTAAATGGATTCCGTTTGTTTACAACTATACTTGTGGACACATCTATTGGCCCCACCTTGCATTTTAAGTTTCGTTTAGTCCTAGCTAAATATTTATATTAGGTCTAACAAAAAGTTTTTATGCAGTTTTGAAACAGGCATATTCATAATTTTATTCAATAGTTTTATTTTGAATTTCAAACACACAATTTAAAGAAACAAAAGACAATTTGGAGCCTGTTCGTTGATAATAAACAATCGAATACTATGAAAACTTGAGTTTATTCGTTTACTTGAATTTAATTCTTGAAAGTGTGATTTTTCTCTTTGGTTTTGCAACAAACATTACCAGGGGTGGAAACAAGTCAGTAAAGTCAGTAAAAGTCAGTTTTTTTGTAGGTAGTCAGTAAAAGTCAGTTTTTTCAAAATTTAATCAGTAAAGTAAATATTACTAAAGACATTTTCTTAGTATCGGTACACCATGCATTAAGTACAGTATAGATGTGTCTACTGTCTACCTCCGAGCTTTCGAGAGGGGTGCGTGTAAGAGGTGTCTAGAATACCTAATTAGTTTAGTACTTCGTCACGCAACACAGCACGGTTGTTGTTAGAACTTGTGATTACTGTTCAACTTGTACGTATACAAGTTTGATTATGGAAATTTCTAGAAGTTTATCGTGCGCAGAGATCAAAGCAAATAACGTAACTTTGGTTTATTGTTGATAAATGTTTTGACTGATATGTTAAACAGCCTGAATGCCTTCGTTTACTCTGTGATACAAGTTTGATAATGATTCTATACAGTAACGAAATATTAGGGGTTAAAGTATGAAATTGCCGATTTGTACTGACAAATTGAAATTCGTTTTTTTTAAATTTAACGTATTTATTT
The DNA here is from genome assembly GCA_949126895.1 of Eilema caniola. Lineage (NCBI taxonomy): Eukaryota > Metazoa > Arthropoda > Insecta > Lepidoptera > Erebidae > Eilema > Eilema caniola. The sequence continues at coordinate 21,934,888 of OX421467.1, forward strand.
AATCAAAATAATTACCATTATTATCTATACATTGCTGCCATCTAGTAGGAAGGTCATTTATGCCTTTGCGATAGAACTCTGGTGATCTAGATTCGACAAACTGTGTGAAAGCATTTTGTACTGCCTCCTGAGAAGAAAACTTTTTATCACATAGAAAATTGTCCAAATCACGAAAAAAATGGTAGTCTGTTGGAGCAAGGTCTGGCGAATACGGAGGGTGACGGATAGTTTCTAATTGCAGTTCCTGTAGAGTTAAAACAGTTTGTCGTGCTGTATGAGGTCTCGCGTTATCATGGAGCAATAATGGTGAAGATCGATTCATGAGTCGGGGCTGTTTCACTGCTAGTTTTGCTATCATTGTTCGGAGTTCGGCACAGTAGACATCTGCCGTTATTGCTTGACCAGATCGTAGAAAGCTATAGTGAATAACACCATGCTGAGACCACCAAACAGTTACCATTACCTTTTTATTGGTAAGCTTTGCTTTAGGACACTGTTGTGGCGTTTCACCTGGGGTCAGCCATTGCATTTTTCGCTTACGGTTATCGTAAAGAATCCACTTTTCATCACATGTCACAATTCGATCCAATATTCCTTCATTTCTGTATCGATTCAACAAGGCAACACAAGTTTCAACACGCATTTCTTTCTGCAGATCAGTCAAATCATGAGGTACCCATTTTTCACATTTTTTTATTTTATTGATTTGACGCAAATGAGTCAATATTGTTGGTAAGGTAACGTTAAACCATGCAGCTAATTCCTGGGTAGTTTGGCTCGGATCGGCTTCCACCATGTCTTTCAATTCATTGTTATTCACCTGTGCGGACGGCCTTCCTCGTGGTTCGTTCTTCAAATCAAAGTTTCCATCACGAAAGCGTTTAAACCAAAATCGCACGGTGCGTTCATTAGCAGTCCCCTCTCCAAACGCAACATTGATATTGCGAGCTGTTTCTGCCGCGTTAGTTCCGCGTCGGAACTCGTATTCAAAAATCACTCGAATTTTCGAAGTATCCATCTTTCTTGTCTAAGCTGAATAAAAAAAACAACTGAAAGTCGATAATCGAATGTTGCACATTTTTAAAAGAAGAACTACATAGGTACCATGTGGAAAAAGTTTCACTCAAAAATCTCAAACCATGAAGGTTCTATGTCAATTCGAAGTACCTATTACAATGAAACGGCAATTACATACTTTAACCCCTATTATTTGAACTCGATTTAGAAGCACATCAAAACTTTGGATTTAAATTACAGCACTTTTCAAGAACTAATACAATAATTTAAAAAGAATTGACTGCTATTTTTGTAGCTTTTGTCGGCGGCTCCGCTCGCGTGGATGTCGGATCCCTTTTTATAGTGCAGAAATCCCCTCGGACATCCCGTGCTTACGTCGGACTCTAACTGACTAAATCGCACTCCATCTTGGGTCATCAGATGTGGTATTAAATAGACCCCTGCATCGAATAGAATATCTATATGTTTAAAAGCTCTGTTAGTTTACTTTTTGTACACTTGTGACGTCAGGTGTAACAATTCTTCATTGATAAAGATAAAAATATTGTACGGCCGTCATCTTTATCTCGTCAGATCATCTTTTTGTAACTTGTTTTAAGATTGACTTGACAACTACGGTGTTGAAGAGATGGGACAAGAGATTATGGTTGTGCTTTGATGATATTATCATACAAACAGAGTTACGTATTAACTAGTTGAGTAGACTGCGAAGAAGGCTGTCGGAAGCTTACAGCAATATTAAGCTATGATTATTGACTATAAAGCAGGAGACTTTACAGGAGATAAGACACGACGGTATATCCGTCTAATTAAGCAGTCTGACTGGGGAAGTACCTCCGCCCTACAGCATACCGCGGCCATAATAACCTCGTGTTGTGTTCCCGGCGGTGAATAGGGTAGCCAGAGCTCACTGGAGAGTATTTGTGCTGTCAGTGGGAAGTCCAAAGGCTCCTGTTTTGTCTTCTGCACGGACGGCACAGAAACTCTGTTCTTACATGCTTGGCAGCACGTATGTGTCGCCCCTGGTGTTACACACGTCCATAGGTCACGGTTACCACTTTCCATCAGATGGACCGTGTGCTTGTCTGCCACCTAAGTGGTATTAAAAAGATTCCGTCGCGGATTTCCCACTGAGGAACGACAATGTCTCTCAAGTCGCTTCGGCCAATGATTTGTGCGTATGAATTTAAGTTGACGAGGAAATAGGAAGATTACGCTGTAAAGGATTTATTACATCATTTAAGGCCTTTTTTCTTTGAATAATCGATGTACTTAGCACCCTTTTACCACCGATATCCATACTTAAGTAGGCACTTACACATCATCAAGTTAAGCAATTCTAACCGTTATAAAACATAAGTGAGATCGTTTAGATAACTGAATGATGCTGTTTAGCTTCTTACCTTCCGCTTCATGGACCAAATTAAGAAAACCAACGCACTGAGCCATCGGTTTAATGAATGAGATAACGCCCAAATGGACAGTATTCTTAATTACTGTTTTAAATTACTATTTAAAAAGTAAATGTTTAAAAGGTATCCATAGATTGTTTATTAATCTAAACTATCAATAATAAATATAAATAAAGGCTTCTAAGGCCTCAACACATTCAGTAAAAATGAATTTAAAAAAATTAAAAATATCGACTGATTTTGAAAATATCGAAACAAGCTTTATAGCAGGCGGTACTCATTCATTTTCCATCTGGTTTGAGATTTGCAAATGGGTACCGCCAGCTATAAAGCTTGTTACGATTTTTTTCAAATTCTTGACAGTCGGGTAAAAAGGCTTTTTACCGACTGTATTGACACATGAAATGTAACTAAGAAAATGTCATTAAGGTTGCTAAAATTGCTTGCAGTCGCTGTTTTAGTCCCTTTGTGATCCAATATCGAGCCAAAACAGTGGTGTTGGCTCCGATAACCGATGTCGGGCCGAACAATGTGAAAGAGAGATACATATTATGTCATACATTTGACTTCCTCCGACATTGGATGTCGGATATCGGAGATCGGAAAATGTGACAACGCTCTCAAGACTGAAGCTATTACTTAGGCTTGCCATCTGCTATCGCCTCGCCTTACTCGGTTCTATTAGTTTTGCTCGACTCCTAACGCCTTTACTCTAAAATAACACTCAGTCCTGAATTTCGATTTATCTGGGGACAGATTGTATATACAGATTGACAGATTGTCCAAACAATCTATCCTCGGCTAAATCGAGCATTCTAGAATACGGGCCTGAGAGTCGGGATTAATTTACCATACAGGCAGAGCCACGGGCAACGGCCAGTTTTAATACAAAATCTTGGGTATCTATAGATTGTTCCATAATTAATCTAAACGATCTTCTATCGCGTTCGAACTGTTTTGGCTTTATAATTAACTTTGATTTGGGTCGTTTTGGAGCGGGCATGCCAACAAAAAATAAGTGGAAAGGCCCGGCACCTTTTCAAATTAATGTGTTTTTTTTCACCCAGGCAAGGCTAAAGGTATTGTTGCAGAATAATTTATACCGACATACATAATTAATTATGTACGTTTAAACAAGAAAATATTATAGACATCACTAGGTAGGTACTTTAGCTTATTACAAAACATTTTTTATAATAGGTACTGCCGGAATTTTGCCCAAATATCATTGAAATACAACTATTTATTTATTCTCTTAATTGTGACTGTTGGAACCGAAAAGTTGGGTTTAGTAAATATAATAATATATAATAATACCAAATAAATTGCGATTAAATCCGTTAAAAATATTTTAAGTAACGGTCGACTCCTACCATTAAGCAACCGTTAAAATGTTATTATATCACAGCAGATCAGCTGAACCGGAATGGATAAAATTTAGCCGACACATTTTTAAGGCACAGTACCTATCTAATCACTTAGCAAACTAAAGACTTTTAATGATATTTTCTAAAGTTCACGCGAATATCTCTCATAAAACCACTTTCTCGGGATACCCTCGCGATTTATTTCGTCAGTCTAAAAATCAATTTCGTCGGTCTAATAATCCATTAAAAAGTGGTTTTATTTCAATAAAGACTGTAATGCTTGTTCATTACCTCAGTCGTACAAACGATAAAATTAAAATATTCCTCGTAATGTTATAATCATTATTAAGCCCAATGATCATTCGTCCGGTACACGCTCTTGCCGCAGACAGGTGGCTCCATTAGTACAACGTGTTCATAAACTTATCTCGATTCTTGATCGTTGTTAAAACTGCCCGCGTTATCTACACTTCACATCTATCTGTTCACGTATTCTGTTCGCTGTTTAGCAGTTTTTATAAATATACTAGCTGTCGCCCGCGGCTCCGCCCGCGTGGATGTCGGTTATCGCGAATCGGACTATAATTTGAGATTTAAACTATCCTATCTCTCAAGTTGGATCGAACTGCACATGGTGTGCGAATTTTATTATAATCGGTTAAGTAGTTTAAGAGTCCATTGAGGACAAACATTGTGACACGAGATTTATATATATTAAGATTGTGCAACAATGACTTTCATGTTCTTTGTACTTATACTACTAAGTCTGGCTGTAAGGAACAAAAACAGTTGAACAGCAATGGCTATCAATCGACTCTAAACAATGCGCAACTTTGTGTGGTTGTTATACAGATGACGTTGCATAAAGGCGTGCTATGCGTCTATATTTGTACAGAACGATGTCAAAATTCATGAACCCATTTAGCTATTAGGCCATAGAAAAGTAAAAAAAAGACGGGTTGCACTCTGGGAGTGCCGGCAGAAGTGAAAACATTTTCTTTCTTTCTTTCTTCGTTATATACATAGAAAAAGATAAAAAAGAACATACCATACCATATCATACCTATAATATATCGCCAATCATAGAACCTATCACTTATTTTCTGCTAATTTTCTGTCAGAAGAAATTAATAAATTATGAAAAGAAAAAATAATCACAAGAAATAATAAATTACAGAAAGAAAAAATAATCATGAAAAGTAATAAATTACAAAAAGAAAAAAATCACCAAAAGTAATAAATTATAATAAGAAAAAACAATCACTAAAAATCCCTGAAGGCCAGGTGGTTTGAACCCGATACTATCTGAAACTATAAGGACTTACAGTCGAAGTGCTTACCGTTTAAGCTACGACGCTATCTATCGTAACTTGCAAAATAGATAGACTGTACCTAATCTTGTATAACGTCAGTCGTCGGTTACGGTTCAAAGGTCAACTAATCCTGACGCTTCCTTAACATTTTACACCCATCCAACGCCGCTAAAGAAGTTTTCACTTCAAAAATATTTACAGAGTGAAATTTTTGAGCGTACTTGAAGGGAAAGTACTCTAACTAAATACTGGAGTTAGCGAATTTCACTTAAAGGAAACATTCCCCTATTTTTAAAAAGAGCATAACGCTAGGACTTTTTAAAACTGCACGCACCCCATACATTATTGTAGGAGGTTTTGCAGTCCGACTGGGGAAGTACCTTCGCCCTACAGAATGCCGCGGTCATAATAACCTCGTGTTGTGTTCCCGGCGGTGACTAGGGTAGCCAGAGCTCACTGGAGAGGTTTTGTGCTGTCAGTGGGAAGACCGAAGGCTGTTTCTGCTTTGTCTTCTACATTGACGGCACAGAAACACTGCGTCCCCTGGTGTTGCACACGTCCATAGGCCGCAGTAACCACTTTCCATCAGGTGGGGTTTGCTTGTCTGCCTGCCACCTTAGTAAAAATACAACCCTGAGTCTCGCAACAAAGTCGATAAATTCATTACATCTACCTTTGAGATACATAATTTGTACCCAATAATTACCAACAAAAGAATGTTCCACCGGACGCGAGTCTTCTCCACAATTTTAGCAATAGACTGTAAAATCAGGGCAGTAAGGTAGAAATTGTATTGTAACCAGTGCTGAATCAATTATATGAATATCTTCGTTGGTAAACTGGTTCTATCCCGACGATGGATTGGATAGCTACTGAGGTTGTAGATCTACTTTTTTGAACGAAATATTTTCATTAAAATGTATGTAATGTTTCTTTATAAATGTGGACCTAGAAGGAGATAGCAAACATGGTTAACTAAATTGGATTCTCTCGTATCTTTACTTAGTATAAAATGAAGTCACTTCTGCCATCTGTTCGCTAAGATCCTTTTAACTATTCAAGGGATTGTAATGCAGTTTTCAGCAATATAACTACATATATAGCTAAAAATATAACCATACTAAGCATAGCTTAACTATCTTGTATTATGAAATCTAGAATGCGGATAAACACACATAGATACCTACTTTTTTGTAAATATATAGAAAGTTTGCCTATATTTGCTTGTGAATAAATATTAATCCAGTAGATTAACTTATTAGTAACTCAATTTTTATTATATGATAAAAAGTACCTAATACTTTAATACCAGTTTTTAAGTTTGTAATAAATATTTGATTACAAAAACACTCAGCAAAACTGGTTCACTTGTTTTTATGCCCACACCAAGAAACAGACAATTACAAAAACAAATAATATAGTCGTGAAAATGTTTTAATCAAACTTAAATCCGGATTTACTCAAATTAATTTTGCATGTGAACGCGGTAACATTTTTTTATTTAGAACAAAATTTTACTCAGCGAGTAGGTTCAGCCTCATAAAGCTACGTTGGAACAATTTATTTAGCGTTAGGCCTTCACTTTTTACAGGGCACGGGAACCCAAAACCCTTTTCACAATAACGAACTTGTGCATTGAGGAATTGTTAGGGTCGGAATAATACATTTGCCATTAAAGGGCGCTTCATGTAAAGAAGTGAATATTTGAGTTTATCCTAGGAAAGTCAACATCAACTTTTTTGTTGACTCCTTAACTTAAATAAGTACGGCCTTAAACAAGTGGATTTGTGTGTGTGTGTATGCATGAAAACTAAAGTCACTATCATGGTCCAAGAGCAATCACTGGTGCACGCAAAGCTTACACTTTGGAACCCAATTACACTCTCCTGTGGCCCGATTCAGTGACATTAAGTTTTGTAAACGTGTGATTTTTAAAAATAACGAAAGCGTTTTTAACATTAAATTTAAAATAGATCAAACCATGAAACTGTTGAAGGTTTAATTACTTTAAGAAAACAAGGGTAGGTTCTATTTTAATCGATCAAACATTTCTTTATGTTTTCTTTTTAATTGAATTTAAAATCACTCGTTTTGTACAGTGTTTGAATCGGGCCCGGTTTATTGTGAAGAAGAATCGCTCTTCTTCCTTAAAAGTAATAAAATAAATCAAATTTTAAAAGAAGTGGCAGAGTGCACCTCATACTCAAAAGCGATAGCTCTATAGGTTTCTAACCAACCAGGGTTAGTGCTCAATAAGGAAATAGAAAATCCGTGAAAAACACTTTTGTTCCAATATCGCGTAAACTTTCTACAATAATTCATTGCGCGTCTTATTGTTTTTCAAATTACCAAATCACGCATTCTGTTTGTTCTGATCACTGAACAGCGGATATTACGTGTCACTTTGATTATATGTAATACTTGTGTCCAGTTCAATTTTACGCCATATGGACACATCACGGTCAGTTTACAATGTCGATATTGTAGATGTTCGACATTAAACTGCGCGTAAAAAGAGTGACATTTTTATTAGGCACTTTGATCGGTTTTAGATTTGATTAGTAGGAAAAAATATATTATGGAATCTTACTGATATGCTATTTATAAGATACCGTCGAAAGTATTTTTAACGTGTTCAATTGTTATTGTGTGTGAAATTATTTCATTATTTACACTAAGTTTGATATTTCGGTTGCTTTTCAACAGCCATGGTCAATAAATCGCGGAACAGGGAACACAACGACAGGGAAATAAATCACGATAGAATCCATTAAAATATTTTTATTTGAATGTCTATGTATACCTATAAGTCTATATGTTTCTATGTATGATACGTTTGAAAATATATAACCAATGTAACCAGCTATGCTTAGTTTGAGTCTAGAGAAGTATGTAGTTTGTACCAGAATTTTTATTTATACCTTGTAATGCAGATCTTCAGGTCCGATTACCAATTGTATGTTGCATCGCCTACACACTCTTCTAATTCAGTACATTTATGAGAACTATTTACTCGAACTGAGTCCACCTACCGTCGCGTGCAAGGTTGTTGTTACTTTTATTTAATGCATTGTGCCTTTACTCACCGATAATGGTTAATAACATGTTTGATGTTCTTTATTTCTCACTATAATGTTATCAATAAATTAGTCTATTGCAGACCTAGTAGGCTAATTGAGTGATTGATTGGAGTTCGTTGCGCGGTTCCTTCTCCACCAGCGGCAGCGGCTTGGAAGCGATGGTAAACTTAGGTAAAGTAGAATATATTATTGGGCTCAATAAGAAACAACTATGTGCTAGATTGAATAAAAATCTTTGACTTTGATTGAGACAGGACTGCAATAGGCTAATTGATCGATGGGAGAGGCCTATGTGCGCCTCTCCCAATATAATATAAAATTGTTATATGTTATATCTTTTCCATTTCAATTCTGCTTAACCACCGCTTCCTAGGAGCTAGTGGAGAAGAAGTAGCGAATCAATCTCCACTGTGAATACACCTCCAATTCTCCCATCTGAGTAGGCAGAGACAATGGGTTCCTGTACTGTAAAATTATGTTAACCGTTAAATGCAGTCCTTTTACCATGTAACATGGTATGGTAATACTCTCTGTTATTTTTCATTAAGTCCTCACTGGAAAAATAAATAATAACTGTTGTGTAGAAAAACAAAAACACGCCTACTTATACTAAAAACATAATAAATCATCAAAACATATCTCAATTATTTCAAAAGTTGTAAGTTCCTACCTGAATTTCGAATCTCTTTAATAAAACAATTTTGTTTCATCCAAAGTAAATTCTTAGAGAGCTTCCTGAAAGTAAAATTCCACTTGGATGTGCCCAGGTTATTTATAGATTGCACGGCTTTTTGCCATCGATCTTTGACTTCGTACCTGGAACTGGTGGGCAACATTTTGTGTCATGAATTTAAAGGTACAGAAGAATACAAAGGTATCTGAATATTTCAGCAGAATATTCGTACTTATCTACTTACATATTATTCTTGGCAGGTGCTGATTTTTTTGAATTTATCAGTAGATTAAATTCATATCGGTCCACAATGATGTATCAAGAAATTAAGAATTTTAACAGATTTCATCGCGATTTAGATCATATTATTTAAAGAGACCGAAACGTCACACGTTGTTTTAGTTTGTACTGAAAAGTACCGCGTCGTCGGGAACAGCTCAGAACAAATCGTAAAAAATCCGTTAAAAGTTGAATCTATTCGGAAAATATACGGATTTTATCGCTATTTGATGTTATTCTTATTTCTTTATTTGCTTATCTAGACTGAAATTCAAGAGACTATAAGATGGTTTCTCAAGTCTTGAAGTATAACACCAACAATTAAATAAAGTTAGGATACTTTGAGATAACTTCCAACGTCGCGATGTCTCTTCGTGATCATGGCTATGAAGCAACACGAAACTTCGCATACAATGTATCAAGTTTTATTTTAATGTGTAATATTCTTGTAAAATTTCGACAATAATATAAGTTTGTACACTAATAAACCCAAATACTGTCTTTGTTTAAACTAATCTGGAGAGCTAATTGAGTCAATCTGTTTGAATTTTGGCTTGAATAGATATGTCTTTTTCAGTTGAATGCTTGAAGCTAACCAATGACAGCCTAACTCTGGGCTTAAACTGTATTTAGACAATCGTTAAGCGTATAATACTAAACTATGCCTATTCGTTTTTTTTTTACCGAGAATTAGTAAGAGAAATTAATTACTTGTAGGTATTTGGAATGGGTTCTCGTCGTTAGTCTAATGGTCAGGGTTCGAACTCGGGACCTCTTGATCATAAGACCAACTCTAGCTACTAAGCTACGGACTTCAACATAACATCTGATTGCTCCAAAATTTTAACCTATTTACCAAACAGGCGTAAGTTAAGGAACCCCAAACTACTCACATTAGCTTTGTCAGCTAATAAAGTTATAGAACATTCGATGCAATTCAACAGTTTTGTCTAGCACACGCTATGTTTATATAAATGAGGAATTAGCAATAAATTACTATATAATATCAATAAGTTGTCACTATAATTAATTACTGTTTTATACTAATAACAAGCTGTTACTCTGTCACTTGAAATAAAGTATTTTTTTTAATAACTAAAGTGTCGTTCACTTAATTCGTACGTAGATTTACGTTTTTTTTTTTAAATCAATTGCAGACCTGTTTATATATGACACATTAGGCAAACCCTTGATTAAAGTTTTCCAATAGAATAAATAAAATATCTAGCTGATCGCAGCCTACTGCTGGTCTCTCTCTCAATGTTATTTCTTTGTCGCACCATTAAGACCTGGTACTCCATACGTTGTAGAACATTCCTTCAAGAACCAAGCGGTTCGGTGACCCTTTCCTTTATCGCACCATTAAGACCTGGAACTCCTTGCCAGCTCACGTGTTTCCTTCTTCCTACAGTTCCAGGTTCTTTAAGCGGGGCGTGAAAAAGCATCTGATGATGTCGTCAAGTTAAGTGCCATCATTAACATGGTACGTGTATGTAATGGTGACCCTCTTTCCTGAGACTTCGCCTTCAGCTTACCATCAGGCGAGGTGAAGTCAAATTGACGTTACAAAAAATCACAAACTGTTTTTATTCTGGTCAGACGGTTGGTACAAGCACAGATAATATAATATAATTCTTGTAGAAGGTTTTATTTCGAGTTTTCCTTCTCTCGCAGTGATATCGTCTGCGCATTTTTCCGTTATTCGCCTCTTTGAACACCCTTCGGATGAGGTGGGGTAGTGATACTTGTATTCTTACTCCTTCACCACTCACAATAAATAAGAAAAAATAAGTGTAAAGACTTACGATCGGCTGGCGCAGCACTGCATCCCGCCAACGCACAGACCAATAACACACCAACGGTTAGAGATGTCATTTTGCACTACTTACAGTAATTTCGTTGTTACTGGTTTATATACACGACCGTGAACACCCACCGCATCAGCTCCATACGACACGGCCTTGGCAGTACCTACATTAATTAAACCGTCGGCCACAGAATTTGTTTGGTCATTTTATAGTCAAGAAAAAACTTTTTGAAACAGGTGTTTTTCAAATTCTATTAGTTTTTCAGTTCATCATGATTCTCGAATGTATTTTAGTGCCATATTTTTTTTAAACAACTGTAGTGGCAGACTAGCTCACGGCCCACCTGATGGTAAGTGGTTACCGTGGCCTATGGACGTGTGCAACAGAGGAGTCACACTCGTGCTGCCGAGCGACCCTGTAAACGCAGGGAGTTTCTGCATGTGCCGTCAGTGTAGAAGATAAAGCAGGAACAGCCTTTGGTCTTGCCACTGACAACATCAAACCTCTCCAATGAGCTCTGGCTACCCTACTCACCGCCGGGAACACAACACTAGGTTATTATGGCCGCGCTGCCGCGCTAACTATAAGAGCAGTAAGTCGGAATATAGACTGTTGAGAAAATGGTGGTTAAAGTTAAAGATTAAACTTTTACTTACTACCACCTTAGGTTATTACTTTTGGTAGGTTTGGTTTTTTCAATATGTAGTTTAAGTGGAGTGCTTTCATGATACATATTTAATAATTGCTATTTATTGGTTTTACTATATTTAATTGACGAAAACTTCTATTCTGTTTAGTATAAAATTAAACTATATGTACTGATTGCTTAGAATAACCGCATTAAATAACTTAGTCACTGCATTAATGCTAAGCATTCCATACATACGATACTAGTAATTTGTATGAAATTATGTGTCACTTGTTGGTTAAAAAAAATTAGATGTTAGGTAAATAGTCTTAATAATAATATATCATTTGGAAGATCATATATATCATATATTTTTTATTATTAGCAAAATGGAATAAAGATGTCAGAGGTACCTACACTAATTACCACGAAGTAAGTATACTTCCCCCTTTTATGCTAAGAAAAACAAATAATTTCATTAACTTGTTGCTGTTATGCTTACTTATATTTTTAGGTTCCATTGAAGATAGAGAAACGAGAGTAAGATCAGTTTATAGAGCATTACATGGCGATCCAGGAATGGTATTTAACTCATTTTTGAAAAAATACGACTTACTGCTCTTAACGTTAGCGCGGCAGCGCGGTATTCTGTAGGGCGGAGTTGCTTTCCCAGTCGGACTGTTCAATTGGACTGGAATACCGTCGTGTCCTACCTCCTATAATTAGATATATGGAGCTAAGCCAGCGTCACCTGCAATCTGGTGCACCTGCTGGTTGACAAAACAGACTCTGGCACTAGCTTTCATCCCGCGCGGGGTTCAGATGGTATTCGCTCCCAGGAAAGCCGTATAATGCAAGCCAATATTCCTTTTTCTAATATGCGTCTGCGGGTTGCGTCTAAATATTACCTGTAATATACAAACTTCTATTACAGAAAGGTAAAAGAAACATGGAGAACTGCAACACAATACATCAAAGAAACTTTTTTAAATATAGTACACGTCAATTTGATTTCACCTCGCCTGTAAGCTGAAGGCAAAGTCTCAGGAAAGAGGGTCTCCATTACATATACATACCATGTTAACAATGGCGGCACTCAGCTTGACGGCCTCCTCAGATGCTTTTTTACGCTCCGCTTAAAGGACCCGGGACTGTAGGAAGAAGGAAACACGTAAGCTGGCAAGGAGTTCTAGATCTTAATGGTGCGACAAAGGAAAAAGTCTTCGAACCGTTTGGATCTTGAAGGAATGTTCTGCACCGTATGCGGGTAAAATCTAAGCCCTGCACGTGTTGTCCTGTATAAGAAACATATTTCTTACTAATACATATATATCATATGAAAATAATAATAAATACACAGGTGAGTAAGTACATGTACACACATACCTCTTTTGCTATCTGTACTGATGTTATTCTAATTTGTCGTATTGTATGGACCATGGACCAGTGGCGCGTGCATCCTTTTGCTTAACACTGGTATTATCTAAACATATAAATGAAATTAGAGTGTCTGTTTGTAATATTGAAATACTTAACCGTTTTTTACTACATGTATAATACAGTATACACCAAAATAACATTTTTAATTTTTTTCTGTCTGTCTGTTTGTTCCGGCTAATCTCTGAAATGGCTGAACGGACTCTGACCGACCTTTTATTGTCAGGTAGCTGATGTAATAAGGAGTAACTTAGGCTACTTTTATTTTAGAAAAATAGCATTGACTCAACACTAAGCGATACCGACATCCACACGGGCGGAGCCGCGGGCAACAGCTATCATACATAAAAGTGTGTCAGTTGTATGATTGACCTACCTTGATAACAGTCAAGGCCACAAGTGTTAACAATGTGCAGGTAATTAATCAATCTAATACAGTTTGATGCATTTACAACGCCCACGCGCTGAATGCTCGAGAATTGTTTTTAATCACATTATCTTATGAATATTACTAGGAATATTTTTTTCACAATTACGCTTAAACTGTAGAAGGCTGAAATTTGGTATAGAGTCCGGCATAACACATAAGTTACTTATCATACCAGCACATATCTTGACCCCAAGTTGTAAGAGAAACAACCTTCCCTTGGCGCAGATTGGTTTCATATAATCTATGATCACTGGATTTGACTTCCTCAGCCGCCATAGCACACCGCACTATTCTCAAAAGACATCTAAAAACCTGTACCTACCTCCTTACTGCTTGCTTGCTTTCGTCAGGACGCCCGTACTGGTTTGTTCATTAGCCATCGATCGCTTTCATTCCCTTGATGTGTACCCGGCATTAGCAGTACTTTCAAAAGACTTAACATATATAGTATATTATTGTATAAGAAATAGTTCTCAAATAAATCCTACATGTATTTCTCAGTTACAAAACCTCATCAATTAGGAATATCAGCGTCATCTAATTTTATCGACAGTGAAATCCAGCCAAAACACTTAGTATCTTACACTTGCGAAGTTTAATCATCAAAATTGTAATTTAGTGAATACAAACAACACTTTATTACACATTGTAAACGCCGCGTCGGGTGCGAATCGATACAAATGCGTTGCCAGCCGTCTTTTGTTAGGGGATGTTAGCCCCAAGCCCCAAGTGCATGCCACCCCATGCACGTTGGTAACCAACACTTTTTGTTACGCAAAGCGCTTTCGCTAACATTTTTATTACTGGTCAACGGACAGGATTTTGTTTTTCGAATTGTTTTTCGTTTTTTTTTGTAACTTTTAGTGATTTTTCAACTGCGCCAAAGCAGACTAGTGTAGTCACACACTGCAATAATTAAATTATATTATATTAATTATGTATGAATTAATGTTTATTTATAATGTATATTCATCCGAATTCCCTTTATACGTACTTGTACAAGAGATTCCAACTGAAAAAAGGTAATTAATGTCCCTAGCAATATTGCAATGTGCGTGTAATATTTTCGTTCGCGAGATCTCATCCTACTCCGGTGGCTCCAAAATTGATCCTTTGACTCGAGGTAACCAATATTACGGTTTGTTAAAACTGCCCCAAAGTGACAAAATTAAAGTTTATTTTACGTTTTCTTTACAAAATCTTCAAAATTAATATCGAGGCCTGTGAATAAGTGCGCTCTCATGGTTTTCCCTCGCCTTTGTATTCCTAACGAAGATATCGGCAGCTATAAGAAGCCACACTTGGTTTTCTAAAAGAAGTTAATGTTCAAAAACCTGCTATCTCCTTTCTTTGACCGTAATCAAAAAGAGATAAAGAATTTGAACCGGACATCGTAAATCAGCGATGCCATTCCGCATCCCATTGAAAGTTCTATTACTGTGCAATGACTTGCGAATTTTAAAGATGGCGGCTATTAAAGTTTCGTTCCAATTTACTTAAGGCAATATATTTTTGTTTTCTCCCCAGACTACTTTCTGCAGTTAAGCGTAAACTTGTCTCATAATTCTGTCGTACAACGGAAACTCTTTACAAGTTTAACTGGATGTTTCAGACGAGTTCCGAAAGGTTTTTATACGTTTTACGAGTGAACATCCGAAGGCAGCATGACTCACTGAATGATGTAGAATCTTGTTACGGCCGGGAACTGCGTCCGTTAAAAGTAAGGAATGAATAGAAGATAAGCGTTTTGTTTGCATAAGTTCGAGTTTTTAGTCTGTAAAAAAGTTTTGACAATGAACAAAACAGGTTTTTTTTTAAGTTCACTTGCTAATAAATGGGCTGTGAACTCAAAGGGTGATAATGTCGAGGGTCCCATGTTATTCAAATCTTACTTGCTTCCTTCTATGCTTATGAGTTCTGTTATCTCCTATTTATGTGTAGGAGCATAACAAATACATTCACTATATTAAGCCTCACCGAGGTTTTCGGGTCCGAGCATATCTAGTGCAAACCGGATAGGGCTCTAAGGGCCTGTTAGGGTTGGTGGTCAAAACCAACAACCACAATCATGACAAAGCGGAGTAGGGAACCTAGGCTCCAAAGTGTCGTTGGCAGCTGGCATTTAATTGGGATTGGCGCTCGGGTGAAGATAATAAAAGATTAAACGGAATACCTTTTAAATAATTAGAAGTCGATCTTAGCCAAATTTGAACAATATAATCGAACCTGATTCGAAAATTATTTTGGAACTGACTGCTCAATTATGCCTTTACTTCATTTCATTTGTTAATTGATAGTCGTGAAAATAATTTATCTTACCCCCTCGAAACTATTTACCTCGTTGTGTTCCAATTACTCCTTGAGTTCTATTAACTCCTTTATACCTGTAATTACGTTTTATTCGAGAGCAGACAGAGTCTAATTATTTGTGATCGTTTTGTTCTGCCTGTAACTTCTTTCGTCATCATCATAATCATCATCATCATCATCATCATAACTTCTTTGCGGCAAATCTTCATCATCTGCATTTAAACGTTATCCTGATTGTATCCGAGGCCGATATGCCCTCGGAGCTCAGGGTCCGCCTTCCGGCTCTTCTATCTCCACTTCACCCGATTTTGGGCGTACATGGTAGTGAGAACATTTGCATGCATGTCACCCTGCACGACGTCAAGCCATCCCCTCTAGACAAGTGGCAATTCGTTGTCCGCCGTTTGGCAGAATCAAATGACGAATGTATGGCATTAGACGTATGTGACAGTCGGTAACGCATGTGATAAATGTCAAATCCTATACATTTGTCAATCTATTCTGCCAAACGCCGGACAACAAATTGTCACTTGACTAGAGGGGCAGGACTTCTTGGACCTACCCCTTCTACCGGGACCCGGTGGGGGCGCCTGGTAAAAAATCTATGATCTGCTATTGGACAAGCTGTTTACAACAAAATTGTATTATAGTTTGGGGTAGGTAGAGGGGTGCGGGGCGAAGTGTTGCAGATACATAAAAATGGAAAACATATATTATATAGGTATTATAAAAAAAATAGTCATCTCAATCGAACTTCCAATACAGAAGTGTTATAAATTTTTAAATCGACTTTTATAACTCGATTTACATAAATTATCGATTTTATATACTGATATATTACCCATAAAATACGACTATTATAATTTTCACGCCTTGACAAATGACAGTTAAATTGAGAACTAATTTCTTATTCAATGCCGCCGGACTAGAAAGTCTTTGGTTAGGAATAGACACGCCGAAGCTATAAAGCTTGATAATCACGTCACTATTTAATTACTATCCCCCACAATTTCTTATTCATTTGAATTTAATCTTTGTATTATTTATGAGTAAGTTTTATTTAACCCATTTTACTGTAATTTAATTTATATCACAGAAGGGATTTCTTTATAATTTACAAACTTTTCCTACATAACGTTCTGGTTGGTTAATCTAGAAGTCAAATAAACAAACTTTAGAACTTAACCCTCTCATTCATAAACGCTTCCTCGTAGTTTTAAAGCATGTTCTAACAAGGCAGCGAAAAATTCCCTCTCTCTCTTAATATAATTTAATAATTAAACAAAAAATACGTCTGCAAAAAATGAACACCATAAATCTGAAACTCGCTTTTGAATTGAAAAATATAGCACTATAAACTAGGTAGGCGAACAACCCTACCGAGCTGCGTTAATTTGCCCCATTGCACCCTCCTGAATATCCGCTAATGAGATTAACGTCCCGCGAGTACTCGCTCAAATGGACCCCCTACGTCTGACGATTTGACAAAAGACATCCGCAACTTCTAGTTGACGTCCCCTGGTTTGAACTTGGGTTTGAAGTTGAAGTGTTTGAACCGTTCCTAATTTGGTTTGAACGATCACAGGTGAACCTAAATGGGATTAGACCGGCGACTGATTCGTAATTTACTAGAAATTGACTCGTGTGTAAAAAAAGTGTCTGGGAGCTCTAATTTCAATCAGTTTTATAATTTTATTCGTAAAGAGATATTTTTTGCTATTGTCATGTGAATTGAATCGTTGATTCACCGTATACTTATTTATATTCTTTGAATTTTTTTTTAATTATATTCTTCAGATAGAAATTGCTGAATAGTAAAAGGACACAAAGCTACATGCGAATTGTATTGATTCTAATGAAAAAATAATTACAAAATCGTACGTATCTGCGCGATTTCGCTCGGCGATTGCGTTGATATGTACTATTTTGCTTTGACTATGATTCATATTCCTTATGTCTTTTCCGTATAATTAGAGAGAGAGAGAGAGAGAGAATTCTAGGTTTAAAAAAAATCTGAGTGATAAAATGCAACTTTACCAGTTCTTAGATTTTTTTTCTGCTCTTATTTTTAATACTAACTTGGACATTATTAATGGCATCTAATTGTAAAATGAGTTTAAAATAGCGAATTGGAACATTTTAGAGCCATGTTTGGCGCTAATTTCTATCGAGGCAAATAATATTATGGATCGTGTTTCTGTCTTTACATGTCCCTAGACGGTTTAGCCTATCTTATGGATATGATTTTTAATTGGCGTAATTTGCTTTATAGTTTGATGATAAATGTGTTTAAAAATAACTGCTACAACCTGGCTTAGGGTGGTTATTGATAAGAAAAACTAAGTTTCCCCACAGGCCACTTAATTGTAAGCTACAACTAAAGCATCCGTAGAATGCCTTGATTAGCGCGGACATTGGTGGGAGCCGTAGTAACTAAACTACATTGTATAATTTGTATACTTGTCTATCAGCCCTATAAAACCCTAAACAGAAGGTTCTCTTTTTCATTACTCCGTCTAAAATGTGGTTAGTCAATCCTATTTCCTTTGCAATCTGTTCAACTTCGAAGAACTTTGTTAATGTAAGCTTTGAGTCAAATATCGGAAAGTTTTTTCTGTCTGTGAGTACAACCTTTCAACAGAATTGTTGAACTGGTATGACCTACGGCATACCGTTTTGAAATTCAAATAAGATTGAATAAGATTGTGAACTGTTCCTTTTTTGAATACTACTTCTGTTTTTTTACTTGCACTAGGGATTAAAGAATAGTAGATTGTTCAACAAGGGACTAAAACAAGCCATAATGACACGAGATGTTTTAGCCACCCGAGCGAAGCGAGGGTGGCTAATAGTTAGAGTGTCATTATGGTTGTTTGGTCCCACGTTAAACACTCTACTTTTCACTTTGAATGCGAGGAAAAAAAAGCGACGTTTTATACAAAATTATAATCCATATTAAAAAAAAAAAAAATAGGCAAATATCTTTTTCAACCTAAATATATTAATTTATCATATCGATAACGGGGTAAAGCCTCCGTGGCGTGGCGGTATTGAACGCGGTCGCTACGCAGGAGGCGCGGGTTCGATCCCCGCTCAGTGTAAATAACTAATGCAACGCAAATAGCAATATGGATATGGGTATTTGCATTGGTCTGGGTGTTTATATGTATAATATGTATGCAATTACAAAAAAAATATCTAAGTATGTTTATCCGTATTCTAGATTCCATAATACAAGGTAGTAAAGCTATGCTTACCATGGATCTAGATAGCGTTGTGTAAAATGTTGTGGAATATTTATTTATTTTTATTTATTTATAATAACAAAGTTTCTAAGTTGCACAATTAATTGGTGTAAGTAATTGGTGATTACAACGCAAGCTTATTACGAATAATCTATTCAAAATTCAAATTGCAAAGAAATTTGTCCCGCGGTTTCTCTTTGTTGTTAAGTGACGTTAGCCAACAGATTCAAACATGAAAAATAATTTAAAACTAATTGGAAATGGATAATAAAATGAACTTATCCTTAATACTTACATAATAATTAATTAAATTAATATCATTAATCGTGGTTCAAGAAATTAAATGGGGTTTTTTGATTTTTTCAAATGTCATTTTGAGGTTATTTCTATACACAATTATATACACAATCACTAAAAAGGTGATAATCCTCCCATTCACAAATACCGTGATTGGCTGTTTAGGAGTTATCAAAGTAAATTAAAAATAAATTACTTTAGTCCCTAGAGATTAATAATGAACTTTAGTCCCGATAAGCAGGGACTAAAGTAACATTTTAAGAGCATGAGAAGTGAAAATAACATTATATACGTATAGTCAGCATCAGATCGATCCTGACTACCAAAGTCTCAAAATTATCTTAATACCATGGTATTTAGAGCCGCAGACCGACCTCCGCCCTCCATGAGCGCGGGCATGAGGGTGACGGGTGGAGCCGCCCGTCACCCTAGCAGAAGCAGGCCATCGCATCGCGCCCCCCCCCCCCCCCCCGCCATTCCGGGGGCGAGTCAGGGACCGCGTGGTTCCCCCTCCCGAGGAGAGCCAGACTGAGAGGGATGGCCCTGGGTCAGCCGGGGTGCGAGGGATATGTCGCACGACAACCTCACCTTCGGCCTAGCACTAAGACCCACAGACGGCGTGCAGTTTAGTCGGTTCGAGTCCGACATAACCTCGGGTATCCGTGGGGATTTGGGCACGTAAAAAAAAGGTATTTAGTGCAAGTCAAACTGTTTTATTGATTTAAATTGTAATATCGTTCTAACTAAAGGTGTACTAAATATGAGAACATCAGTCAAGAGCAAAAACCAAAGTCATTTTGAGTACTTTACCTAAATATGTTATTGTTACAAGTTAGCACCATTAATATAGTAATGGATTTTATATCGATTTAGTTTTTAACCACCATCTAGGTTTCTTCGTGACCATGATTGCTGAAGAGCAACCGAACATTGGTAACCATGTCGTTGGTTCCATATTTAAAAAGTTATAAACCAGCCTAAAATAAGCATTTCTTTTGTTTCAGGTTTCTCCCGCTGCTGTAGTGATTGCTACAATATTATTGTAAGTTATAAAGAACACTATTTTTCGTAAGGTTACGGTTAAAAGTGTATTACTTAACTTAGCTTAATATATAATATTACTTGCTCTATTAAGTACTTGAAGTTTTATCAGCTTAATGTACAAAAGTAATTCTTTGGTACCAAAATAAAAACTAACTCGTGATGTGTTCCTGGCGGTGAGTAGGATCAAAGTATAAACAGTATATAAACTGTGGTTGAGTAGCCAGAGCTCACTGGAGAGGTTTTGTGCTGTTAGTAAGATGGCTATTCCTGCTACGTGTATGTCTTCTAAACTGAAGGTAAATAAATTCGTTGTGTTTTCTATAAACGGTCGGCGGCACGAGTGTGACCCCCTGGTGTTGCACACGTCTAAAGGCCACGGTATCCACTTTCCATCAGGTAGACCGTGTGCTTGTTTGCCACCGCAGTGGTATATAAAAATATTATTACTATTAGCTTTTTAATGTTCCAATATAAAAAAATTAATCAATATAAAATGATGATCATAATTACCCGACTATCAAGAAGGGTTTTTTAGATTCTTTATTCAAAATTACAAGGACTCGAAACACCCTGGTCGGTTGGGATCGATGATGCAGGACCATCGGTACATTTTGCCTCGGGCAACAAACACCAAGCGAGGCAACCAATCCGTTTTCTAATTCATTTAATAATAGGTCATAGGTACACAAATGATGTTATAACATTAAATTCTAACTCAATGTAATTGCATTTGAAGTTAAACTGTCAGTCTGTATAATCATAATTATTATGAATAACTTGATTGTCTTGGATCGATTAAGATCGAAACGAAAGATTGAACTGTAGACGATTAAACGTAGTTATTTACGATTAGTGAATAATCCTCGCTGGCGTAGTACCCGACTAATATAACAATAATTAGTATAAAACCTCCTTTCATTGTATTTAAAAAAAAAAGTGATCAGTAATAATACTATTGTGTGTATACAATCTCTATACAGGTAAAAAGTGTGGTACACGGATTTCAAATTACTTCTATCTTATTAGTTATTCAGTTATATTCTAAATCGGGGTCACTACAACACGTGTCAGGAGAGAGCATGCACCATGTACATCCCCGCACTAGCTCGCTGCGTCATAGGTGCTCTTCGTGGACAACATTGTAAAAATAAATTAGTATCTACGAATAGCACCTGCCAAAAATTTTGATAGGTGCTGTTCATGGACAAGGCTAGGTGCTATTCGTTCAGGTGCTATTCGGCTGGGTGCTCTAAGTGGACTACACCATTATTGATACTGCTCTTGCTTAAATCCAAATAAATTCAAGCGTGAAGAACATCATGTTATACAGTTATAAAAACGTCTGAAGTTATTAGACTGTTTTATTGACGTTTAGGTGTTGTAAAATAATAAACCTGAACATCACACTGTAGATTTCGCATGGATGAACGAGAATAGAGCCAGTGCCAGATTGTGGCCATTTTATTTTTATTCATTACCTTAAAAAAAATGCTGATTATAAATGACTTACTGAACATAAACTAAGTACGTTTTAGTGTGATTGCCAGTGTCTCAGCAATATGAAAATGAACTGAAGCTGAAACTTTCACATGAATATAAATACAAAAATTAGGATTAATATAATTAATAGAAGGGCACAGAAATTCTCCTTTCTAATAGGGTCGGCAGCACGAGTGTGACTCCCCTGGTATTGCACACGTCCGTAGCTCACGGTAGGTACTCACTTTTCATCAGGTGGGCTGTGTGCTTATGGTGGTATAAAGAATAGGATTAAAAGGATAAATAAAGGAACTTGAAAATAACAAATCAAACCCTATATTTTTCAAGTTTCATTTGTTTCCATTGTTCCATTTTCAGTCTATCGTCCATATTGTTTACGAGTATGACGCAATCCCTGCGAGTAGCAACATGGCGTTCGATGGTGACTCATTTACAATTATCGGGTGGGTCAATGCAAGGGTGATTTCACCCCTGATCGAAATTAAAATTCCGAGCGTGACGTCGAGATAGATGATCTAAAATTTGAATAGATAATGAATTCGTACGGTTTTATTAGAAAATGTAATAAGCTTCTTTCAATATTATTTTCTTTTTGACTTTTTATCCTATATAGCTTGCGTGACAGGAGCTCGTTTTATTAAATTTTTATTCATCTCTCTTTGAATAATTGTGTTATTGCAAAGGTTTGGGGCTAACCGAATAGATTAACATACGTGGCAAAGTTAAGCAGTACTAGTCTGGTCAGATTAAGGATCGGCGACCAGTTCCACTCTTCCGTGCTCCAGAGAGCATGTTAAGACTCGCTCCCGGCTGCTGTACGATCATCTATGGCAGTCGTTATGGGTACCTGGCATCCTAATAAGTTCTTTAACTGGACTAACGACAAAACTACGATATCGGCAGTGGGTTGTGGAGGTGAAATGGTAGTTATTTATCGAAAATGGTAGTTACTTTCGTAATTAGAAGGATAAAACACCGCAACTGCTTCGGGATGGTAATAAATTGCATAGCTTCTATGTATTGAATAACAATAATTAAGAAAAGAAATATGAGGTCTTCCGCTTCTTACTCACGAAACTGTACCCACAAGCTAAAAGATATTATTATATATAATTCCGTTTTTTACCCACTGCAAAAGTTCATTCCGAATTTCACCCTGACGTATTGTAGCTATGGCATTTTTTTATTATGTATAATATAATAGTTTAATAGTAGTTATAGCCTTTCATAATGCCGTGAGGTGAAACCGGTCAGGTCAAAAATTAAAATAAACTATTGAAGAGTATAAGTGAAATTGTTATGCAATATGTGTAGTAAATTCCACCAAATGCCATTAATTTTCATGTTAGTCTTCTATGCATTCTTGGAGATAAGATGTTTAGAATGAAAACTGTGTCTCAATTTCGGGGTTTAGATGATCAGGTACGAGCACTAGACACGGCCACTAAATAAATGAATGTGGTACCCACGGGCGAATTTTTTAAAAAAGGAAGCCAGAGGAATATATTTCTTTCCTCAATCTAGTTGGTTAAATTTAAACATCTTTGTTATCTCTGCAGAGGGAAGCCGGCAGGAAATGGGTTGTAGGGACCCCTTGCCACTGCAACCCAGTCTAGTAGTAGGTACCTATACGTAGAACTTCTGTTACTGAAAATGTTTGTAACTAACACGATGAGGTATCGACAATTGGCTATGGCGGTGATGAATCACAGTAGAAATAATACGTGGAACATTTTTGAAACATTGCCAACACAAAAAGTTTCAACTTGTGTGCTTGTGGCAGACACGAGCGCTCTATGTTAGGGGATGATTCATGCGAACAATTTTAATAAAAACTGCTGTGATTGTTGTACAAATTCTCTATTTTATGTTTTATAATTTATTATTAAACTATTTTGTTGTATTTATTTGGCTATGCATACTAGACCGATTTGTGTTCTAATAAAATAATAAATCGTTAATGGTTTACAAAATTACACAGTCACATTATAAGTACGACGGAAGGATGAGGCCTCACTATGATCCATGTTGGTTGACAAACGGGGTTTAGGGGTACATATGGTAGTTGCTTCTGTAAAAACTAAGACAAACCAATTTAGGGTCGGCAGCGCGAGGGTATGTAACGCCCCTAATGTTGCATACATCCTTAGGCTAACGTAACCACTTTTCATCAGGTGGGCCGTGTGCTAGTCCGCCAAGTCAGCGGCATAAAAAAAAGAAGACTGGGAGTGCCGGCAGAAGTGAAATCATTTTCTTTCTTTCTTTCTTCGTTATATACATAGAAAAAGATATAAAGAACATACCAAACCCTACCATACCATACCTATAATATAGCGCCAATCATAGAACCTATCACTAATTTCCTGCTAATATTCTGTCAGAAGAAATTAATAAATTACAAAAAGAAGAAATTAATAAATTACAAAAAGAAAAAATGTATTATTACAAAAAGAAAAAATAATCATAAAAAGTGTCAGAAGGCCAGGTTTGGCCAGGTACTATCTGAAACCATAAGGACTTAAAGTCGACTACGATGCTTTTTATCGTATCTTGCAAAATAGTCTATAGCTAATGTTGTATGACGTCAGTCGTCGGTTACGGTTCAAAGGTCAAGCGATCCTGACGCGAGTTTAACACTTTTCACCCATCCAACACCGCTAAAGAAGTTTTCACTTCAAAATTGTGAAGTATGAAAGTAAACCCAAGGCGTCGACGTTCATACTTCACAATTTCGTTTTCCAAAAAGCTCCGGAGCTCCAAAGGACGAGCTATTGATGCTACCGGGCATTGCACTCGAATAATGTTGATAATACCACAGTTAATATAATTCTTATATAGATGCACAATCAGGAACAAAAAATGGTTACACTCGTAACTTCCAAAAGAAGGCAGGCAACTTTTGTTTGCTTTTTTTTTTTTACGTGCGGGAAATCCCCACGGATACCCACCCCTCCGGAGCCGGAGGGGGAGGTTATGTCGGACTTGAACCGACTAAACCGCACGCCGTCTCTGGGTCGTAGTGCTAGGCCGAAGGTGAGGTTGTCATGCGACATATCCCTCGCACCCCGGCTGACCCAAGGCCATCCCTCTCGGTCTGGCCCTCCTCGGGAAGGGGGGGACCACGCGGTCCCCGACTCAACGGGCGGCTCCACCCGTCACCCTCAGGCCCGCGCTCATGGGAGGCGGAGGTCAGTTTGCGCCCTCCGACGCCCGAGCCGCCTTCGGGCGCGTACAGCGATGTCAGCGAGCCTTTCTCGCTCATCGCGCCGCGCCCGCTCTGCTGTCTCCTCCGCGAGCATGACCTGCTCGCAGAAGAAGGCGCTGGCCGCCCACGCATCCGCGCAGCGGACCATCGCCGCGAGCAGGGTGGAGAGCGTGAGCACTCTCACCCCCAGGGCCGCCACAAGCTCCCGCCTCGGCGTCTCAAACGCCGGGCACTCGGTGGGCAACTTTTGTTTGCAGGAGTTGTTACTAGATGGCGACATTATTCTGGCAAACATTTCCAATTTTTACTGTTAAAAATTAACTTATCAAAAATAAAACCCACACTAAATACATTATTGAATATGACTGAATAAAACTACAACTATTCTAATCTATGTTGATTCTGTCAGATTCTGCGGTAATTATAAAAGTTAGACTTAATGCATCATGACGCTAGATGGTGGCTTCCTAAAATAGCACTGTTGTCACGCAATCTTTATTTATTACATTACCAACGAGTTTTATATACTTCAATATCATGTGTTTAAGTTCTGCCACAATGTATGTGATTCTAAATAGGGAAAAAGCGTTTTAACTTTTTTTATTTCTTTAAATGAGACTACTAGTGTCATCTATTGATATTTGAGTATTACTAAAGATATTTTCTTACTATTGTCGGTACCCCATGATAATACTCATGTTACAATACGACAATGATTTCTAGACACGTTTCCACAGTCCCTTCAGTATAACTTCCTATATAATGCGTTTTATAATCTATCACAAAAACATTATACCAGCACAAATTTCAACTTAATTTGTTTTAGTTGAAATAATCGCTTAAGTCACTACGCTCGGGTAGCAGGGAGTGAGTGGGTCCACAATATGGCGACTAATTGCAATGATTCACAACTACCCTCCGATCCCGACTGCGGAGACGGTCTTGATTGATGATATTATTATTATTGTCCGTAAACGATATGGAAATCGCTTTAGCTCTACTATTAATGGAATCGAATACATTATTCTCGAAATTATTATAATTTGGACCCGTTTAGATGATAAATCACAATCGTTTTGGGTTTAGATGGCTCGGTTTTCAATTATAGTTTTTATGTGGGGTAAAATTAATAACCTGTTAGATTTTAAAATTCGTTTTATTGTACGATCGATCGAAGGTGTAATGTGCGATCCTTCGGTTCAAAACTATATTTAATAACTTTTTTAGTCGTTGGTTTAGTCAGCCAGTGTACCGAAACAAACAATACAGTATCAATTTAAAAACTAACTAATTAATCACAACAATGTGTCACTTTTTAAGCTGTCTTTGAAATGACGTAATAAAAAGATTTCCCATAAATCTAGTTTCTGCGTCCATTTCTAAATTCAATGATGAATTAAAAGCAAGCATTAAAATTAATTAGTGTCATCTATACTTATTAACTTGGTTTTAATTTAATTGGTCCGTAATTTACTCTTCTTATGTAAACGTATTTCGGAAGTCAAATTCAACCAATAACTTCAAATGTGTTAAACAAACCGTTGAAAAAAAAAAAGGTCTCATGGTTCCTTAGTTAGGCGGGAATATATTTTGAATTTGGAACAGGACGTAGAAACAAGATAATGATTTAACGAACTTTGACACCTATTTGTCTAAATAACTACTTAATACAAAAAGTTATTGGTCAGGTTTTAAATTGATCCAATTTTTTGTGCTGTACAGTCAGCCTTAATTATATATTATATATTTAGGTATAAGTCATTGAATTCAACAGCCTTTTTTATGTAAATGAAATCTCTGGCTCCTAAATGCAAGCTTTGGATGAACTTCTTCAGCTCCTTAAAATAACCCATCCTTCATCTTTCTCTATGTTCAAATTGTATTAGCACTGAATTTTTTTTTTAAAATTTTTAAACATATTCATGCATAATATTCAAATCCATTTTAATAGAAAAATCGATCTAGGTGGGGTTTGAACCCGTGCTAGGGCGAGATCTGGTAGCTTAGTGGTGAAAGCATTGCCCCTGTAAGGAATTGATAGCGGGTTCAAAGCCCGACTAGACCGATTCAATATTTTCTATTTAATTCGATCTAGTATTGAAACTTAACGTGACTCACTCACAGTGACTTAGCAACATTTATTCGAGCGGTAATCCGGTTTCAGCTTTCAGACTGTCGGCGCCTTGCTTAATATGTTTCCGATAGACTGAGAAACTACAGTTAAACATTTAATTATAATTTACAACCAGGATGCATGTACGAAAACGGTCTCTCATGAAATGTTTAATGACTGTAGAGGGAGCTTGTGAAGTGTAAATGGCGGGTTTTGTCCCTCACGTTTATTCTCTCCGGAGTCTGGACGGAAAACCCTATGAAAATATTTCACTACCCAATGAATCTTACACAAGTGCACACACACACATTTTTACTTACAATACGGAAAAAACTGTTCTTTTTGTAAAGTGCGCAGGGCTTTTTTTTTCAGAAAATTAATACCAATCACGTCAATGCATCGCGTGACATGATTTCGGTGCATGATTCCAACAAATAGGGGGTCGGAGAAACTTAAACGAGGATCCACAGTGAATCAACATAAACATAACAAAAAGAAATAAGTAATCGAAATTGGTTCCGCGCCATTACTGTTCTTTTTATTGCTTTTGCACTCAATATCTATGGAAATCAGTCGAAAACACATTTGAAGTTGATGAATCAGCAAATATGCAATATTCAAAAAGAATGGGTCTATTAAAAATTGAAAAAATAAAATTGGTTCTCTGGTTCATACCTAATATAGAAACAGAAACTCTCTGTCCTCACAGGGTCGGCAGCATCATTCAATCATCATTCCTGTTTGCATCTAAAGTTTGTAGTTGTACTTTGAAGCATGGGCAATGATGCATTGCCACTATCTCTATTTCTCCATAATTTGACTCATTTGAGTTTTACGGAATTCACTACTGTCTAAACCCTCAACCCGAGAGGAAACCCAGCACCACAGTCTTATCCATCATACAGCAGATGTGTGGTCCTACAGACTACAAAATATTCTATAGGTACTGTACAAATACCGCTGCCTTGCAGCTCCATAAAGCGAGCTAGTTTAAATTTGCAAAGAATAACGTGTGCCGTGTGGAGTCGTATAATATCGCATGTTCGCATACCCCGCCTCCGTGCTTCGCATGCTAAACACCCATTGGCGGGAATCTGTTCGTTAGTTATGTCCGAGCTGCTTCATCGATATCACACGGTGTGAATTATTACCCATTTGATGAAGCCTTCCTATTGTTATAGTCATAGGAATAGCTGTGTCCCGCATGGTTTTTTATACCATTTATATGGCGGACAAGCACACGGCTGGTCTGATTGAAAGTGGTTACCGTAGCCTTTGGTGGGTGCAACTAACACCAGGGGATACTAGTGCTGCCGACCCTGTAAGAACAGAGGGTTTGTGTACCGTCAGTGCAGAAGACAAAGCAGAATAAGCCTTTGGTCTTCCGACTGACAGCAAAAGCTCTGGCTACCCTACTCACCGCCGGGAACAACACGAGGTTATTAAGGCCGGGGTTTCTGTAGTCAGATATTTGGATCTAGTCTCGCAACCTATGGGAACTTATTCCCGAGATCAAAAATAACCTACCTACTTATGTGTTTTTTTCCACATTTATAATATTAGATACCAGGCACGCTCAGACTGTGGAATGAACTTCCTACTGTGGTTTTCCAGGCACCGTTAGGCATGTTAGGCAAGGCATATGGGGTTCTTCAATGAAAACACTTGTACTATAGTACAAGTGTTTTCATTTAACGTTCAAGTGTTTTCATTTCGTTTAACGTTCAAGTTTTTAAACGCATAAAAATTTTAAAATAATAAAATCTAACTTCATTCTTATGCTAATTTAGTATGTATCTGCTAACATATACCTACCTACTAATCCAAACTATGCATACAACAGTTAAAAATTCTAATCTCAACTTACATATACTAAATTAAATTTCAGTACAATCCATTAATTTTGTGCTACCATTAGCATAAAACTAATCTTTACTCTCGGCTTAGTTACCCATAATCGTTAAGGCAAGAATATATTTGCAAGTCTATAAATAAATTGATTGAACTACAGCTTTTAAATCTATGCGTTGCTTAGAACTAGGAAACAATTTCACTATTGTATTACTTGCGTTTCTATTCACGGCAAAAATATAAAAGACAAGCTTTTGCTCGTGGATGTCGGTTATCGCTGTATTATCAGTTATCATTATAAATTGTAGCCTATGTGTTACTCTGATGTATAAGCTATATTATTGTTAAGTTTCATTAAAATCCATTCAGTAGTTTTTACGCACACTTACAAACTTTCGCGTTGATAATATTAGAAGGATTACGCTTTTGTCTCTGTCAGTACAAAATACGAAGATGGTCATAATGAACGAGTTAGTCTAGATTATATTCAAAGCTTGCACTTTGGAGCCTTTATTTCACTGCTACTGGATTATTTGAACTTTAACGGGAGCGACTGCAGTTAAAGTACAAGTCCGAGGCCATGTTCTTTCATGGCCCTCGGCGCAGGCCAGACCCGGGAGCCAGCCTTACAGTGGGAGGCACTCCCATCGACATCAAGCCCCGGTTGAAATACCTGGGGCTGGTGCATGACGGTCGATGGGACTTCGGTGAACATTTCCGAAGTCTGCGCCCCAAGTTAGTGACAGCGGCGAATGCCTTGGGCAGGCTGTTGCCCAACTTGCTTAGCACGGCACTTAGCACAACGCGGGTGTCGTGCGGTCCATGGCCCTATATGGGTGGACGGACACCCTGGGGGCCAGATTCCTGCCTCTGCTCCACGCGGCGCAGAGGACGATGGCCTCCAGGTCCATCAGGGGGTACCGCATGATATCCTTTGAAGCGGCGAGTCTCCTGGCCGGATCGCCACCGTGGATCCTGGAAGCGAGGAAGGACCCTTTCGGCACTCTATCGGTTCCGAAAGGAGGCGCGGGAGCGGGGATTCGATCCCGAGCCCGAAGAAATTCGGGCCGAGAAATCCCGGCTCCACAGGGCCATGGTGACCGAGTGGGAGCTACGACTTGAGCCACCACGCGCAGGGCACGCCGTCATTGCGGCGGTAAGACCCATTATGGGGGAGTGGCTAGAGAGGCCACACGGTGGCCTCTCGTACCGTCAGACGCAGGTCATTACCGGACACGGTAACTTCGGGCGGTACCTGCATCTGATGGGCATAGAGCCTACGCCCGAGTGCCATCACTGCGACGCGAGCGTGGACTCGGGGCTGCACACGCTCACCGAGTGTCCGGCGTTCGAAGCGCCGAGCCGGGAGCTTGTGACGGCCCTGTCAAAGTCAAAGTCAAAGTCAAAAATCATTTATTCTGTATAGACCATTAAAACGGTACTTACAAAACGTCAAGTTTAAAAAAAAATCCAGACTAGTTTAGCAAATGGACCACCGGTTCGAAACGCGGCCCCGACCTGAGAAGACTCCGGCAAGAAACTCAGCGGGCATTTTTTTTTTTGGTCTATTTACAAACATTTGCTTAGTCTACTTAGTCTAAATACAATAGTTTGCTTGAGTAGCATAGTTGAGCGAACAGCTCATTTCCAAGCTTGTTTATCATCTAAATATTCTTGGATTTTATAATAGCCTTTTTGGCACAGTTTAGTCTTAATTACATTTTTAAATTTATTTACAGGTAAATCTCTAATTTCATTAGGGAGCTTGTTGAAAAAGCGTATACAGTTGCCCCGGAAAGAATTACTAATTTTATGGAGTCTACTATCACAAGCTACAAGATTGTTTTTATGTCTGGGGGTGAGAGTGCTCACGCTCTCCACCCTGCTCGCGGCGATGGTCCGCTGCGCGGATGCGTGGGTGGCCAGCGCCTCCTTCTGCGAGCAGGTCGAGTCGGGGACCGCGTGGTCCCCCCTCCCGAGGAGGGCCAGACCGAGAGGAATGGCCCTGGGTCAGTCGGGGTGCGAGGGATGTGTCACAAGACAACCTCACCTTCGGCCTAGCACGTCGACCCACAGACGGCGTGCGGTTTAGTCGGTTCGAGTCCGACATAACCTCCCCCTTCGGGCCCGACGTTTCGGCTACTTTTCAGCAGCCATAGTCGCGGGGGAATCCGTTAAGTAAACTTAAGAAGTTTCACTTCGAGAGCAAAGTTTGTTCCTGAGCTTAGATCTTATACGTATCTAAGAAAAACAACTATAAATATGTTTATCCACATTCTAGAACCCATAATAAAAGCTACGCTTAGATATAGATGGCGTTAGTTCTACATACCTTGTACCCGAGTTTTATCGGCTTTTCCATTTCGATCGTTCACTTAGCCATCGCTGCTGGTGACAATTACTTCAAGATGAAATCTCCAACGCTTTCGTGAAAGGTGTCAAAGGTCGAATAGGGGGTTTTAATAGGGAAGCAAATCCTGTCCTAATCCAGTATTAACTCGGGGAAGAAAATATTCGCCGAGGAAGTGTGAGACTGCGAGCCTGTTTGGATCTAATCACTAGCGAATAAGGGTGTGTTTATAATGGTGTGGTCAGATAGGATATAATTTATTTATATACCTAGGGAAGTACTTAAGTACCTACCATAACGTATGCCTATATAAAATGTGTAGGAGACATATTTTAAAAATAAATTTAGCCTTTTATTTGCATCCTTGTTCAAGATAAGATAAGATAATCAAGGGAATCAAGGTTAAGCTTGGGTGAAGTTTAATAATTTTCAGCCTCCATTCCAGAGGTTATCTCATTAAAGTGTCTGTTTCTGAATTTAAAACAACAAATAAAAGATGAATAATAAATTATGGATACTAAATGAATCTTAATAAGTGTCTGTGTGACACGATGATAATAATTTATTAAAATTTTGTTGGCCTACCTATAAGTACTGTTCATTGGTAATCTTAAAGTGGTTGGGTCAATTTTGGTGAGATTTTTACTACAGATCAGTACCGCTAGCACAAAAATTAGGTGGCAGACAGGCACACGGCCCGTATAATGGGAAGTGGTTACCGTGGTCTATGCACGTCACACTCGCGCTGCCGACCCTGTTATAACAAAGAGTTTCTGTACCGTCAGTGTAGAAGATAGAACAGGATAAGCGTTAGGTCTTCCGACTGACAGCACAAAAACTCTCCAGTGTGCTCTGGCTATACTACTCACCGCCGGGAACTCAACACTAGGTTATTAAAACCGCAGTTTTCTGTAGGGCGGAGGTACACCAGTCGAACTGCTCAATTGGACGGAAATACCGTCGTGTGAGAGAATTGAGCTTTGCGATTGGTCGCTTGCCTACTGTGAACCTGTGTGTGTGTGTGAAGCCGGCCAATTGCAATGCTCCGTTCTCTCAATACGCTTACGATACTATTATGATGCTTTTTCGTGCTAGGGGTACAGAGTTATGTCTGTCGGTAGTCACTCCTATAAAAGCCGTAAAAGCGTATATAACTCAAACCAAAAGGAGAAGGATGAGTGGACCGTGGAGTCCGCACGTAACTTCGCTATTTGTGGCTATGGAAGCACAAACAGTTAAGTTGCGTAACTATGCAATACCTATGTGTAAACCCCCCCGTAACGGGGGCGAGTCGGGGGCCGCGTGGTCCCCCCTCCCGAGGAGGGCCAGAACGAGTGGAATGGCCCTGGGTCAGCCGGGGTGCGAGGGATATGTCGCGAGACAACCTCACCTTCGGCCTAGCACATCGATCCACAGACGGCGTGCGGTTTAGTCTGTTCGAGTCCGACATAACCTCCCCCTTCGGCTATCAATCGGGGGGTATCCGGGGGATTTCCCGCACGTTAAAAAGAAACATATGTGTAAAGACCCTTACACTTTAATTAGGAGTCAGTCTTGTCGTTGCTTCGGTCTTGTCGTTGCTTCGTCTGAGCCGATTTATTTTCTTACTTTTTCCTTAACAAACTAAGAATATATATACATGTGAATGTTCCTAATTATTTACAGATTAGAAGAGGAAGGCAAGCTCTTATGGATAGTAACTCATGAATTTACAAGAATTTTTACGAAGGTAGAACAAAGGCTTCATATTAAATAAATCTAGAACAATTTATTAGATCAATTGTTACGGTATCTACAAACTATAAATAAGGGGCCCACACATACTATACGCCTACTGATAAATGCACAAGACTCTGACGCAGGCTTAACTTTTTTTTTGTATATAGAAAGAAAAGAAAGAAAGATTTATTTAGTGCAATGTGGTCACACAATACAGATATTACACATCAATACATTGGAAGTATTGGAAGCATGTCCACTCATCAGGAATAAACATGCCTCCAAACTTCAAACACAGCATGCGCACAACCCACAAATGCACCAAATGGGTGTCCAGTTCAGCATGTACCGGATAGAAACCTGGCGCTGGTTTTCAACTGGAACCCGATGGGGCAGTGAAGCTGATTTTCCACCAGAGGGGCGAGACGAGACGAGGCGAGGAGAGAATTGAAATTTGTATGGCAAATTTTCAATCCTCTCCCAGCGTATCTTTGGTGGAAACAGCGTGGATTGACGAGAATATGCGAGGCGTGAATTGAAATATTTGTTTGTGCAAAAATGAACCGTATTGGTTCCGATATAGAGTATAAATCACCTTCAAGGTGATTTTCCACCAGAGTGGCTAGGCGAGGCGAGGCGAGGAGAGAATTGAAATTTGTATAACAAATTTTCAATCCTCTCCCAGTGCATCTTTGGTGGAAACAGTGTGGATTGACGAGAATATTGACGCCTAATTTTTGTTCGGAGTTTTCGGCATTGACGCTAGAATAAAGTTATATCGAGCATTGTGTGTGAGCTGTCTAAAATACATTTATATATGAAGCATACGGGCGGCGGGGCGAGGCGGTCACGCGCGAGCTCGCGATGGCAATTTTTAGTGGAAAAGGGTCAGTGCGATTTCAATTCTCTTCTCGCCTCGTCTCGTCTCGCCCCTCTGGTGGAAAAGCACCTTGACACACGGACGCCGAACCGTCGAAGCTAAATGTGAAATTATAT
This sequence comes from Eilema caniola, assembly GCA_949126895.1. Classification (NCBI taxonomy): domain Eukaryota; kingdom Metazoa; phylum Arthropoda; class Insecta; order Lepidoptera; family Erebidae; genus Eilema; species Eilema caniola. The sequence goes on from OX421467.1 coordinate 21,968,962, forward strand.
ACATGCAATGAAGTTGCGTAGACGCGACAATTTATATTATTACAATAACACAGTAACAATTATACACACATATACATACACATATACAGGTCACACGTCAATTTGACTTCACCTCGCCTGATGGTAAACTGAAGGTAAAGTCTCAAGAAAGATCATTACATACACGTACTATGTTAACGATGGTGGCATTCAGCTTGATCAGAGGGTCCTGGGGTCCGTTTTCATACCTATTGGCTTCATTTGGTTTTTTCTTTACGGAAGCGATTACTTTCAAACCCTATGATCCAGAGAAAAAGGAAGTTAGAGCATCGTTTATTAATCAGTACATGATCGAGTTGCAGGTCAGAATGGCTCGATCCTTATTAATGATGATACGAACCCACTGGTCCCTTAAAATTAGTCGCCGCGCTCACACATCTCCTCAAGTATTTGAGGATTCCCACTCGCCCCTTGGTCTGTTAATGTACTTACTATTAAAGTATTTTGTTTATGCATTTACTCCTTTAGGATAATTAACTGGCTAGACTGTAACAATTGAATATTCTCGACTAGGCTGGAGTTGAAATGGCCTCGTAAAGTACGGGCAGGATTACTTACCTTGTATAATAGTAATCTCACTTTGTGTCTTAGTTCCCCGTAACTATAGGTATTATCAGTTCGTACTATTTCACTTGCAACAAAGTATGATACAGTACGCTTCTCGGTAAGATAGGGTAATGTAAGTGACGTCATAAAAGGGAAATAGCTACATTAACACACAGACTTGTATTCATTGTAGTGTGCTTTCGTGCATAGGACAAAAATCATTGGAATTATTAAATTACTAAGTTGGCTGGAATCGGGATATAAGATTTTTTAACGATTTTTAGCGCGTGTTCGAAACCTGTCAGATTCAGCTATTAAAGTAATTAAAACTATAAAATGCTTGCACTAAAATGCACAAAACCACTACAGAGAAATCACAACTTTGAGTGAAGTGAGGCGTGCATTTTTGACCGAAACTAGAACTGATGGGAAGCCGAAAGCCGAAAGGCTTTAATTAATGGCCAGTTAAACGAATGTACGTATCTCACTGTGCATTTTATTTACGGTCAGTTGGACGATTTAATTTGATATACGTTTTACGGTGCACTGCTGCGTTTATGCTCTTTGTTTTAGTTGTTATTCATCATTTATTGATGCATATTGATTTCAATTTATGAACGGTTTTTTTTCTTTTACAGTAGTATTTAAAGCTAGCTTAATACCCGAAGCTCTCCGCTTGCATGGATATTGGTGTCGTCTATTGGTCATATCTCCTTGGTTCTACTCAACCAATCGTGATGAAATTTACGTATCATTTGAAATTTCATCAAGACCTTTCTCAGAAAAGAACTGCATCAGGAACCATACAGTAGTTTTAGGTTCCATCGCGGATAGACTAATTTTCCGAAAATAAAATATTTGTTTAAGGAACTTTTAAAGCAAGTTGTAAACTGTTCAAATCCACTTATGTTAAAATGGCCGAGTTGATCAAGCCGTTTTCGAATTTAGCAATATTCATTTTTATTAAGTAAACAGTTGTAAATTAGGGGGGCAAAATATTCCGTTTATATAGATTGTTGAACAGTTCATTAATAAATACGTAATATATTGAAAGACTTTGTTGATAGTCGCGTGTAGACCAACATCTGACATGTCACGCCTCTGGCGCTCATTAGCCCGCGTTCGTCTGACTTCTAAGTTCATCTAGGTACTAAAATTATTTATTGATCAGTCACGTACGCGTTGGTACACTAGCTTACACAATCGTAGACAGATCTGAAAGGTTGCCCTTTAGATCTGTCTACGAAAATTAACGCTCCAATAGAAATATTTACAAAGTGGAGCTATTTAGGTAGGTACCTAACGTTTTGATCAATGATTAATGATTTTCATAGACATTTTGTAAAGAGAATCTAATATATAAAATTCTCGGTTTACAATGTTCGTTCCCACTCCTCCGAAACGGCTCGACCGATTCTTATGAAAAAGAATCGGCTACTATCTATTTTTCATACCCCGGTCCGCCATAACCGACATCCACGCGGGCGGAGCCGGGGACAACAGCTAGTAAGTATATAAATTCTAGGATCCGTTAGATACGTAACTTCCAAATCATATGTACCTAACTCAAAAACTTGCATTTTACAATAAAGAACAATATTTTGTTACATTCACACATACACACAACGCTATCTAAATCCATGGTAAGCATAGCTTAACTAGCTTGTGTTATAGGATCTAGAATGTGGATAAACATACTTAGATACATTTTTTTTGTAAATTTATACATATAATACATAGAAACACCCAGACCAATGCAATATACATATTCATGCATACAAATATTTACACTGAGTGGGGATCGAAACCTCGCCTCCTGCGTAGCGGCCGCGGTCACGTCACAGAGGCTGTCATGTCTGTGTTTACAAAAGAAAATGTATCCAAGTATATTATATCCGCATTCTAGAACTCATAATATTAGCTTGTTACGCTATCTTTACTTGCGGTATAAATAGAGGATGTCCTAAAACACATAAAAGCACCGCACTTTCTAACGAAAATATCTTCAAATAAAACTCTAATATCCAAATCTTTGAGCATATATTCATTTATTACCCCACTGTTTGAATAAAATATACCTCTTTAAGGAATGTTCTGTCATCTCAATGTTCACAAAAATGCGGATCGTGAAGTCTGCAAAGAATTTGGAATGAGTTAATGAGCCTTTGACGCATTACGTCGACAAAGCCTCCAGGATGGTTTATGAAGGGCCCTTGGCTGATTTGTGACGTCATGAATATAGCTTATATAAAAGCGACGGAAACACGTCGAAGATAAATCATTTACGGTAAAGGATTTTTAAGGAATTCTTAGTACAAGATTGAAAACGATGTTATTTCGAAGTTTCGACATGATGGCGGAAGTGATTTTACGTTTTGCCGCCTTTATTTGTGTTACTGTCAAATAAAAAGATGCTCATGTATTGTACAGTTTGTATATGCTTCTATTTATAATGTATATGGGGTTATGATTGGTAACATTGAGAAGAAGAGTGAGAGTGTGGTTTAAATCGGTTTGCTTCGGTTTTGTAGATCATTCTCTCCATCGTTATTTTACGTAGGTTGATCTTAGACCCATCTTTTTATCGTAGGCACATCAGACTCACTGATTGATGCTTTACCTATGCGTCAGCAACTTATATACTTAGCTAAAATTTAAGTTGTAATTTAAATGTTTTATAACCGAAAATGGTTTTAATTACTCTTTAGGTGTCAAACTGTCAGTTACCGGAAATGGTACATCGGTACTATAGGGAGAACGTTCGTTTCTTCCCAACAACTTAGCAAATAAAAAAACTGGTATTTTACGTATAGCTCGCTCCATATATCTTGGACCTAAAATGTGCTGAAAATGTATTTTGAGGGTGGCATGGATTTGGGAAGCTGTAACATGGGAATTTTCGAATCTCGAGTGCATAGATTCTTTTTAGAACAAGAAAACACACACAATACAATATAGGAATAATACTAGGAGCTATGAAGAATTTCAATTGCTGTGCGAGTAGGACTATTAGTCCTACTCACACGCCTAAGGTAAACGGCCCAATAACCGTTAATTTTTGAACTTCGCTAACTTTCATGATCTGTTTAACTAAAACTATTATATTTACTAAAACGAAATTTGCAAGTCTAGTTAGGTAATTTATCGTACTTTTTGAGGGCTTACTTTTTTTCAAATTAATCTTAACGTTAATACGCAATAATATGAAATTATGTGAAAAAGGGCCTTTTGTACCAGAACCCGGTAGAATTGTACTATTAAACGTTAAATTGTCCCGAAATCCGGCAATTTTCATTACAAATTTGAACTTTATTGCTTGGGTTTAAAGTTCACAGAAAAAGGTATCTTACACATGTGTTTCAAAACAGCACATATTCGCTATGAAATACTAATGAAAAATATTATGGTTTTTTTAATGGAAAAAATATACTATTACAATAATAGGAAAGTATTTAGGTAACAACATTATAATTAACCCCTTACCGCATACAACGCCATATATGGCTTTAAAAGTTTTTTTTTTTTTTCAATTTCTTAAAATGTTGTTTTTTCGCAACCAACGTTGACTCCGTATACATAATTTCTCTGTTTAACGGGACGTATTTTTTGTTGTTGATGGTAAGTGCAATCAATCAAAATAAAGGAGGTTATGTGCAGCGTGTCCGACCGGTAGAGTGCAATTATATAGTGCTAATTTTATAAATGAGAAAATAGCAATAAAACGGTAAGTAAAAATCCCTAGAATTTCAAAATACAATGTTGACATATACTCTAATAAGAAATAGTTATCTTTTCGGCATTTTTCGTGTTTTTCGTTTGTTTTCAGGCTTTCTTTTCATATCGCCATATTTGGCTTCGTATGCATATTTGTCAACAACATTATGGGGCATATGTGGCTTCGCATGCATTCAGTAGTTTTTTCTTTTCTTTGCAGCAATGAACCCTTCTCGCTTCTATGGTACTTCCAAGCATGTAAACTCCATCTAGGCATCAAGATCTACCACTATATTCTGTACGTTCTGATAACGAGGACCATTTCCCCGAGTGGACAAAATGAAGTCGACAAATTTGTCCGAATTGTTCAAAATTCCGTTCGTTTACCAAATGTGGGACATGTAAAGTTAATTTATGTTATATGTAATATATATATAATGATAAAAGAAATTGTTTCAAACATTTACATAAATCATAATTTTATTTTTTAATTAATGTATACAAGGCCATATATGGATCAGCATAATTTTACTAGAATGCATACGATGCCATATATGGATCAGCATAATTTCACTAGAATGCATACGATGCCATATATGGCTTCGTGTAGTAATTTCTAAAATAAGTACACCATATTTTTTTTCCTATTCAGACTTTTTATGAAAAAACTTTTTTTTTTAATCATCTCCTTCATAATTCATGCAATAAGGGGTTAAGTAAGTAAGTATTTTTCTCAACTAATTTCTATAAATCGACTTAACGATTCTGAATCACATTCGTTTTAAAAACGGCTTATTTGAAGAATATTTTTAAAAATAAATATGTATATAAAGTTTAGACCGGCTTTTAGTACTAAATGTGCTGAAAAGTAAATTTTATTATAAACATAAAGATAAGCCCAAAGGATTTTATTGAAGTTGCTGCCAAACCACGATGTCCATTCATCTCCAAGGCCAGAAGACGAAGCCCATCAGCCGTGAGAAGGCAAACGGAGGTTGGGACAACCCCTAGTCTTCTAAAAAAATATTTTTTTTGTAAGAAACTAATACCTAGTCTTGTCTTCATTGCCTTGTCGTCCAAGCTCGTAATGCGCACTTTTTAGGCCTGGACACCCAGACGTTGGCTGTGTCCAGTGACTCTCTTAGCCTAATCGCTAGTGCGTCATCTTTGGGGCCACTGGTGACGCCAGCGATTGCAGAGCGAGAGAACTCCCACCCCCATGGCCGCCACAACTACCCACTCCGGCGTCTTCCACGCTGGGCAATCGGGCAGTTTTTGGAGCCCCTTTTTTACGTGCAGGAAATACCCACGGATACCCACCCCTCCGGAGCCGGAGGGGGAGGTTATGTCGGACTCGAACCGACTAAACCGCACGCCGTCTCTGGGTCGTAGTGCTAGGCCAAAGGTGAGGTTATCATGCGGCATATCCCTCGCACCCCGGCTGACCCAGGGCCATCCCTCTCGGTCTGGCCCTCCTCGGGAGAGGGGGACCACGCGGTCCCGAACTCAACCCAGGTGTGGGGAGGCGCGCATCGTCCTACGATGCGCGCCGCCACCGTGGCCTGCTTCTGCTAGGGTGACGGGCGGCTCCACCCGTCACCCTCAGGCCCGCGCTCATGCGGGGCAGAGGTCGGTCTGCGCCCTCCGACGCCCGAGCCGCCTTCGACCGCGTGCAGCGATATCAGCGAGTCTTTCTCGCTCATCGCGCCGCGCCCGCTCTGCTGTCTCCTTCGCGAGCATGACCTGCTCGCAGAAGGAGGCGCTGGCCGCCCACGCATCCGCGCAGCGGACCATCGCCGCGAGCAGGGTGGAGAGCGTGAGCACTCTCACCCCCAGGGCCGCCATAAGCTCCCGCCTCGGCGTCTCAAACGCCGGACACTCGGTGAGCGTGTGCATCCCCGAGTCCACGCTCGCGTCGCAGTCATGGCACTCAGGCGTTGGCTCTATACCCATCAGATGCAGATACCGCCCGAAGCTACCGTGTCCGGTGATAATTTGCGTCTGACGGTACGAGAGGCTACCGTGTGGCCTCTCTAGCCACTCTCCCATGATGGTTCTTACCGCCGCAATCACGGCGTGCCCTAGTGTTTGCAGCCCCGTTTCCTCGTTTGCGTCATAGCGATGATACTCAAGGATTGGCTCTTTCTGGATTCGATGCAGGTAACTCTCGAAAAACCAGTGTCCAGTAATCACCTGCGTCAGCCAGTACAAGAGGCCCCGTGAGGCCTCGCTAGCCGTTATCACGGCAAACCCTGCGCTTAGTAGCCCAAGTCGTAGCTTCCAGTCCTTCACCATGTCCTGATGGAGCAGGGACCTCACGACCCGAATTCCTCAATTCAATTCTTATTGAATGGCTTCCGAATTTCTCCAGGCTCGGGTTCCCGTCTTCGTTTCTGCGTATAGGGCCATGTACCGCACGGTTCCCCCGTCTTCTGAAGAATATGACAAGTCTAGTTGCAATTATTCTTATTCACCCGTAAAAGTGGAAAATACGAAATGAAACGAAAATGACACTTATTTCAATTCAATACGGATCAATAGCGGGTTTTGGTGCAAGACATTTTACTAAGCCGATGCCTGTGTACTAGTTACCGGTAAAATTATTTTTTATTTTGCCGGGCACTGGGACACTGGGAATGCTTAAATATTCACTTTTTAGCTAAATTCACTGCAAATTTTAGGATATTTGGTTTAGTAATTTAATCATGTATTTAAAGAAAGTACCAATCTTACCATATATCGACCAGCAGAGCCACAGCGAGCTAACCAATAGGACGTGGTGATGCCGTAGGTCAGTGGCAAAACCTCGTACTTTCTTAAAACATTTTTAAAGCACACTTTTGTTAATGGATAGTAGAGACATTATTGAAATTTTTAGTCAGCGTTGCCATTATTATTGTTCAAAACATTAGAAAGAACATACTGCTATTGACAAAATTTAGTTTATTATTAATATAACGGTGCAAATTCCTAAAAAAGGACTAGTTACCGGGTACTGGTACCTTACCGGCAATACGTACTTCTACCTTACTAAGATAATAAACCGTGAAAGTTTGTAAGTATGAATGGATGGATCGATGGATGTTAGTTACTTTTTCACTTAAAATCTACAGATAACACAATTTATAACGATAACCGACATCTACGCGGGCGGAGCCGCGGGCAAAAGGTAGTTTACCATAAAAACTTACGATGCACACGAGTCACAAAATGCGAAACCTTAAATAAGGGACAAACGTGTTTCATCACACCGCATCATCACATATCAGCAGGTGAGACAGAACTCAGACAATCAATAATAATAAAATAAATAAGAATAACAAGACATATCACCTTTCCTACGTGATAAAAATGTAGATTATATAATTAAGTCGAAGTTCCCGCGATGGAGAGGGTCGCGAGGTTCCCAGGCGACAGACCGCGACGGGCGCCCACCATTGTATGTGGTATCGAACGCAACGCGACCGGTGGGTATCTCCTACGATATAAGAGTTATTGAACTTTGAAGGCTGATTGCGAGTGTGAATAGACAGTTATTTGTATATTTAAGATAGTTAATTCCGTCTCTGGAAAATTTTAAACAACTAACTAGAAAGTCCTACTGTCCCGGGTCCTTCGAGCGGGGCGCGAAAAAATGGAATAGAGGCCGTCAAGCTTAGAGCCTTTACACACTGTGTTTTTACGCGCCGAGGAACCGCTTTTTTGAATAGCGTGTCCTCTGCACGAAAGTGCAAGAGGATCATATGCAAAGGATACAAAGTAACTTCAGTCTTGCGTTTGCTGTGCGTATTGACAGTGTTCCACGCGCGTCGTCAGCTCATAGAAAAAACGTCATGTGCAAAGGCCCTTAGAGCCACCATTGTAACATTGTAGTTGTCTGTAATAGTTACCCTCTGTAGTCTCTGCTTTGCCTTTAGCTTACCATCAGGCGAGGTGAAGTGATGTTGACGGGGTCATAATCAAGAACTAATAAAAGCTTTTGGGTGCTCCCACAGCATTTAACTGACTGACTCTGGTTTGATAGGCTAACGGTACCTCTTCCTTCCAACCATACGCCTATCCCGGGTACATTCATCTTTCTTTCCTTTCCATGATTGGATTAAATTAGCATTCACGGGAGCGACCGCCATCTGGCCCCTAAGCCCTAAGAGGTAAACCAGCGCCAGATATCAACAGGTGTACCGGCTTACAGGTTATGTAGGTTATGTATCGTTTACATTTTACGTATAATCTGTACTGACACAAGTAAAACCTTTTTTATGTTAGGCATCATTACTGTAATAATGCTTAAGATGTTGAGACATAAAATATATACGTGTATAAACCTGGATGGAATCCCTAGTACAGGTTTTATTTCAAATGTGTACATCGTCGTTTACTTGCCGAGTAATGACTATGCCACATATAAGCTACTTTGAGGGCCTTCCTGTGTTAGATTGCTGCATTAAAATCGCACGATTTAATGACTGAATTAATCGCATCGTGTATTGACGACGCGGGTGGTGTGTTTCAGTGATTGGTGTGTGCCGCTGGTTGGGATTGGCATCCGATGGTCTGAACAGCACTTTGCATACAATCCGCTCATACGTACAAAGCGTCTAAGCAGTGCACTATTTAGCAGTATTCTTACTTGTCTGAGTATATTTCCAAAGATTTAAAAACGGTGCGTCTTCAAATCTAGCGTTTATAGATACTTCTAGGCTATCTAATTCCTTAGGTAAGATAGTGATCAAACACGAGCCTATTAATAATTCCCCTTTTTAAAATAGGATTTTTGCAAATTCGATGCCAAAAGTGGCATGTGTGCTTAGACCCTAAAGCTTTATCTGAAAGCATTTGAATCATAAACAGGGATTGTGGTTGAAAATGTTAACACTGTCTGACTGGTTAATGGCTTTTGTTTTACGTGACGTATATGTAGAAATGCATGTTATTTGTATATTACTTTCTTTTTTGCAGCTTGTCCCATGGTGTTTAGGTTTACGTGTGGACGTGGCCTGCTGGGTTTGATACCTAAACGAGGCAGTACCAGCAGTATCGAGTCTGGATAGGACGATTTGGCCCCATATACGTACAAACACTGGGTACTATATATACCTGTACCACACCGTAGGTGAAACCGGTCTTACCTATAAAAGAATCTTAAAAAGTAATTGTACCTTCATCACTACGTAAATAATAATTACCTCAAAAATTTAAACACTCAGAGCTCATATATTAAAAATCATCTTTATTGAATCGTTTAAAGAAAACCAACTTAGTAATCGAATCATTCACCTAATTTGGATCACTTCAGCTTCAGTTGGGAAGCTTTAATTGAAAAATTCAAATTTATTTTCAACTTAACATTCCAAGTGTTTCAATCAAGTCAATTTGCCGGATAATTGTCGTTGGCTGTCACTTCGAGCCTCTTCGAGCCACTTCGTGAGACTTCGAGAGGTTTTATAATGATGCATATAAATTGGTAGGACTTACTGACCTGGTTATGGACTGAAGGAGACATTTATAATAATATTGAATTTGTTGAGCTTAAAGTTCTTTGAAATATTTTGTGTCTATTTTACGAAGGCTAAAAAGGTGCCTCGGCAGTGTCTGTGTGAAGTAGTGATTACTGTACATCCATACTTCCATACTTAATATTATAAATGCGAAAGTAACTCTGACTGTCTGTATGTTACGCATTCACGCCTAATTCATTAACCCACTTGTTACTACCGTCCTTTATAACGCCACTTATCAAGTGTTAGATCTACCCGCCAAATTTATATGTTTATTTTTGTACTACCAAAGATCATCTTACATTACCGTAATCAGAAGTAGTCCTTCTATAGTGTGGTAGTACTATATGTTACAGTGCGTGCATTATTTAGAAATTCTGACTTGTTTTAAAAGAACAGTGAATTTGCTTTGCGTCATGGCATCAAATAAGTAAGTTTTAAAGTACATGAATTATATTATAAATACTATAACGTAGAATATCGTAAAGTGTTGTTGTTGTAATATAAATTAGAGATAAAATAAGTTCAGATATCACAGGTTTTCATTCAAATTTTCGTTTGTAAAAACTGATGGCGTTATAACGCCCAGTAGTAAAATTTACGTCTATTTACTATTACTATAAAATTTAAGATCACTGATGAAAAGACCTTTGAACCTCGACGAAATAGATGAAGAAATTTTTTTATACCACTTAGGTGGCAGACAAGCATACGTCCCACTTGATGGAAAGTGTTTACCGTGGCCTATGGACGTGTTTCACACCAGGGGAGTCACACTCGTGCTGCCAACCCTGTAAACGTAGTTTTTTTGTGCTGTCAGTGTAGATGACATAGCAGGACAAGCTTTTGGTCATCCCACTGACAGCACATAACCCTCCAGTGAGCTCAGGCTACCCCACTCACCGCCGGGAACACAACACGGAGCGGTGGCACTTTCTCAGTCATACTGTTCAAGTGGATGGAAATACCGTCGTGTCCTATATCCATTACAAGCTGATGACGACCTGCCTAGTGGGATTACCATTTTTCCACAGGAAAATCCAAATACGGAAATAACAGATGAGGATTCCGGCAATGAAAAATTTAACATTACAAACATAATCTTCCAGGTTTGGTATTGCTTTTGAGCATATTACGTATTTCATTACAATCACTGTAATAACTACAATGTATTGCAATGTCGTTACTCCTTCTCAGGTTCCCAACTAAGAGCTCCAGCAGAGATTGTATTATGAAGGTACATTTTCAGATAGTGAGGAGTCCGAAAATGATTTACCTTTGTCTGTAAAAAAAGAACCAAATTCATGTATCGTAAATGTCAGTATATTTACTTTACATCCAAAAATATGTTTTGTTTCCTATCATATCTATGTTGAGTTTTTGGATAAATAAACTATTGTAAGCGTTACATAATACATTCAACGTGCATTCGGTGTTTCATTTCATGCCAAAAATGTCTGCGATTAAGACTTTGGTTTTGGTAGCCGATTTTACTACCGGGCGTTATAACGCCACCTGTTTTCCGGCTTTTCCAGACAAAAGATTTTTTTTCAAATATTTTTCCCATAATACTATATTAGTAAAGTAAAACATACTTAAAAATCATTCCAATCGCAAACAAAAAATAGTTTCAGTAATATCTGGGTTAAACCGATTTTGATGAAATTTGGTATAGGTGTAGATTAGACCTTGAGAAAGGACATAGGCTATGTTTGGTCGCGATAACCGACATCCAAGCGGGCGGAGCCGCGGGCAGAAGCTAGTTAAGTATAATTACCGGCATATATTATACATTGACGCAGTTCGCGTTTTTGCATGCCTTTTGAGAAAATCTACACTAACTTACTTCTTCATCCTAGGCTTAAACCGCATCCGAAGTTTTCAACATGGATTCTGGGGTCCTCTTTTACCAGTTTAACTGCAGATTTTGCTGACCTTCGAAATTATTAACTATACTAGGTTTAATTTCTAGGTCAGGCATGCCGATATGCTACAGAGAAATTCTCAAGTATGTTAATACGCGGAAATATAATATTGTACCAATGGCAGAGTTTTAGAAAGTGCAACAACCGTGTGCGACAACAGCGACATAATATCTAATGGGTTTTGTACTAAGACTGTTGTTTTATTATAACGAGAATAACTGGTTTCTCTCGTGGATGCATAACTTCTTCGTAGAATTTCATACAATACTAGTTGTTGGTCGAGATTTTGCACGCAGATAAATACCACTGGACTAATGTTTGTATTGAGCTGGCATCGAATCCAAATAAATAAAGATACGTGTACACTCATACAGTGGGGCTGGGGATATGAACACTATACACAGTCTTTATTGATGAGCCAATCTTTTATTTAAAGAGAGCCTTTATGGCGTGGCAGTAGTAAACGCAACTGCCACACAGTGCCTCTACCACGAACAACTATAGTAATCGTATGGTAAACGTATTGAGAGAATAGAGCATGGCGATTGGCCGCCTGCCTATTATGGACCTGTGTGTGTGTGTGAAGCCAGCCAATCGCAAGGCTCCGTTCTCTCAATGCGCTTACGCTACTATTACGATAGTTTTTGTTGCTAGGGTACAGGAGACGTGTGTTCGGCTACCGCTGTCTATTTGCATTGATCTGAGTATTTTCGTGCCTTGGAGACGTCGGAGAACACGTTAAGTCGTCAGTCCCAGTAGTCATAACATCTGTGGCCGGCCGTCGTTCCGAGCTCAGTGGTCATAACCACAGAATAAATAATAGCCACAACCCATACGCTGCAATACTTCAATATCGCCAATGGGTTTGATCTGACTGCCATCTGACCTCTATAGGTCAGATGGTAGTCGCTTCAGGGAAAATATCGATTATCAGCCAAACCCGCTGTTAGTCTGGAAAAATCGCACCCCGGACTCCGAATCGAAAGCTTCAGATGGATCGGAATTAACGCTAGGCTGAAGATCTTTCATTAAAATAATAGATTATATATCTAATTAAACATAGTTAATAAACTTTTGAATCACAGATATCCATACTAAAAGTACCGGTTCAATAGCTTTTAATGTTGGTAGACCGCATAAGTCCAGAGACAAGCTAAACATAAAGTATAGAACGGCAGACTAAAAATGTAGCTAAAATATAATTTCTATCGATACCTGGGTACTGGATACTCACCTAATTGTGAAATTTTAAAATCGCAATAGAATGATTTGCATCTTTAGATACCATGTTGTGTTTGGTTCTGAAACAGAGCGACAATGGCAACATTATGATAGTTAGGATGTAAGATTTCCACTTGGATATTTTGCATTCGTTACTAAAACTTATTATATTACTTTAACTTTAAAAGCCAATGTTACTTTGTGAGATATCTGATAAAAACCTGTAAGTACAATACTGTCTATTAATGTAGAATGGGCTAGATAAAGCAAGCCGTTTGTCCTAGCACAGATATACGTAGACCCATATTCTCGAATATCACTCAGCTGTTTCGCGATTTACCTGAGCAAAAAATGTATAGACAATCTGCTAGATAACCTGTCAAATTTGTCAATGTGTATAGACAATCTTTTCTCAGAGAAATCGAGATTCAGCTGAGTGGCATGCTAGAATACGGGCCTAAGTCCTGGATCTCGAATTATCTGAGGTCAGATTGTATTGTATAGACAGATTGACAGATTTGACAAATTGTCTATGCAATATATCCTCAAATAAATCGAGATTCAGAACTGAGAAAGCACCATGAATACGGGCCTTAAGCAGTTGGAACACTGCCCCGCATCACGCAACGTAGCGCGGGATAGCATGTTCTTATGTTGCTTCTAAGTATTTCTTTGCATTGGAAACACGTGTAGTGCTACACAAAGAAAATAATACACGCGTAATTTTCTCCATAGTAAAAATAAGTACTCTTGCACTATGGCGTACTGCGGGGCAATGGGCCAAACGCCTTCTTGTTCTGTGGTTTCAAGCCCAATTTATCATCAAAAATAAACTTTTCGCAAATAGCTTCCTGCGCTTGCCTACTCGGGATTCACTAGTAAAAATAAATTGTACTAAACTGAGTTTTCACATAGTCAGCAGCGGTCTACGCAGTAGCTACGGATTCCCTATAGTGCAATTAACCTACATTTAACTTTACCGGTAACGTGACGGTCTGCTCAAGTGCAGTGATCGGCGTTGACAAAAAAAAAAACGTATTGCACTCTGGGAGTGCCGGAAGAAGTGAAAACATTTTCTTTTTTTCTTTCTTCGTTATATACATAGAAAAAGATAAAAAAGAACATACCATACCATACCTATAATATAGCGCTAATCATAGAACCTATCACTTATTTTCTGCTAATTTTCTGTCAGAAGAAATTAATAAATTATGAAAAGAAAAAATAATCATAAAAAGTAATAAATTACAAAAAGAAAAAATAATCACCAAAAGTAATTAATTATAATAAGAAAAAACAATCACAAAAAATTCCTGAAGGCCAGGTGGTTTGAACCCGATACTATCTGAAACTATAAGGACTTACAGTCGAAGTGCTTACCGTTTAAGCTACGACGCTATCTATTTAAATTGCAAAATAGATAGTCTGTATCAATCTTGTATGACGTCAGTCGTCGGTTACGGTTCAAAGGTCAACTAATCCTGACGCTTCCTTAACATTTTACACCCATCCAACGCCGCTAAAGAAGTTTTCACTTCAAAAATTATAGTACTTCATTGCACCGCTGTGTATTTAGCCTACTCTATATCTGTGACATGTTTTTTGCGTACTGGGAATTTATCAGCTTAAGGACTATATTTGACTTACTAGACACAATTTTTTAATAAGTTATTCAGATTTTATTACGATATTCAGACTATCATTCGAAATCTATACGCATCTTATGAAATTAGAATAAGCGAATGTGATTTGCCAGAATTGTAGTAAATAGAAAGATGTGTTCTCTGCCTACCCCATAGGAATAAAGTATGATTCATGATATTTGTGTTTGTATATATGATTAAAAATGTATGGAGACATTGGAGACCCCACAGATATCCACGCACACGCTCAAATAGTAAGATAGTGTTAAGATATTTTTTTCCAGTTGTTTTTTTTTCTTTTGATGCTATGTAAACTGCCGGTTTCCTCTCATAAAAGTAGCTTGATTTAAGTAAGATATAACCGGTATACTACTTACATTTAAAGTTTATTGAACTGTTTACTTGAAAAAATGAATAAATAATACATTATAATACCTATAACAATGGCAGCTTGTAAACCGCTGTTCAAATAACTTGAATCGTTTGTAATTATCCCGTTCGCAAAGGCATAAAAAGTGTAATGGAAATTCTCAGGACCAAGCGTTTGCGGTCGCGGGCGTTCGTTCGGCGAAAAACTAGATTTTTTTATAATAGTGGCACTTCATATGGTTGTTTGCTATTCGGGGTTTGTTGTATTTGTAAAAATATTTGACGTATCTGCAAACATGCAAATATAGAAAAATACAATTTACTTCACAAAAAAGTATTCACTTCAAAGAGGTGTCACATGTGAATTGTCACATTTGGTCTACTGTTAAAAGGTACAACACTACTGGCCGTAAATAATTAAAAAATCTAAATAAATCATCGATTGTACGTACAGTACGCGCCACAAAATAAGTCCATTGGCAGCGGCGTGGCTGTTGCAACATGTAATGTTACCAATATCGTCTTTTTACTTTACCAGATTTTTTATTGTTCAGATATGACTATAATAGTAGTTGAACCGCAAAACTTAATACTGTGATCATGTGTAACACCTAGAAAATGATTGTTTTAAAAAAGATGGACGGACACCAAAAAACACGTACTGTGCATTTAGAGCAGGTACCTATACTTTGTGAAGTAATGGGGATCTTAGATTAATATGCTGTTAAGTATATTTCCCACTAGTACAACATAAAAAATGTGCTGGCAACTCTGTCATGGCCCCAACCAATCAACAAACAGTATGGCAGCGTTGTCATTTTTGGTTCCGCGTTTTGATGCGGGACTTGTTTTGTGGCGTTGACTCTTATTTGGTATTGGCCATATTTGTCAAATAGGCAATTTAGCCAATGCTTTGTGAAATACGCTGTCCACATAATCCTTTAGTCGGTTTATGTCCAATTCGCAAAATGGTAGTTGTTTGTCGAATACACAAATAAAAATAGCCATGTGAACTGCCACCATAACATTTTAATGCCGGCCGGCGAGAAATTCCTTTATTTATCGCCTTTTTTGAAGTTCTTAAACCAACGGTAAATGGTATGCTAAATTAACTTTTGGTTTGGACGATTATCCGGCGTTTCGCTTGAATGGAAACGTAGATAAAAAGCATTCCAAGATGGCTACTCTAAGGTACCAAAAACAGATTTATATAAAAAGAATTGCCTGTCTATGTGTGGATATATTTATAATTGTGAACCTAGCGAATTTAAAGCTTTACCATACAATAAATTTATAAAATCGTTAAAAGACTGGTTGCTAAACAAATGTTTTTTTTTTTTTTTTTATGCCACTTAGGCGGCAGACAAGCACACGGCCCACCTGATGGGAAGTGGTTACCGTGGCCTATGGACGTTTGCAACACCAGGGGCGTCACAATCGTGCTACCGACCCTGTAGATACCTTCTAATACCCTTCTTGAAGAACCCCATATTGTAGTCGCTTGGGAAAACCACGGCAGGAAGTTCATTCCACAACCTGAGCGTGCGTGGGATGAAGTTCCTTTCAAAACGCACGGTGCGCACCATTTCCGGTCGCAGTGTGTGAGGATGAATTCCCTGCCTATGGCGAGTGGTGCGATGATAGAATGCAGCGGTGGGCATCATGTCAAACAATTCATCTGAGCACAAACCATTGTATAGGCGGTAGAACACACACAGCGAGGCAAAGTCTCTTCTGAGGCTGAGAGGTTCCACATCGCCTGTGAGTATGGGATTGTCGACGAGCCTCAACGCCCGTCTTTGCAATGAGTCGAAGGGGCCAAGCTGGTATGCAGGCGCTCCGGCAAAAAGGTGACAGCAGTACTCCATGTGGGGCCGAATTTGTGCCTTATAAAGCAGAAGTCGTTGCCCCGCAGTGAAGTACTGCTTCGCCCTGTTGAGCACTCCAAGTTTCTTTGAGGCCAGCTTGACCTTGTCCTCCAAATGGTTGCGGAACTGAACGTCGCTTGAGATGTCGACACCTAGGATCCCAATACTCGAAGAGATGGAAAGTGGTGTGCCCAGGAATTGCGGCGCCACAATAAATGGGGTTTTCTTAGCGGTGAATACACATACTTGTGTCTTAGTGGGGTTAAATTGGACTAGGTTAAGTCGACCCCAATCGGATACTCCCGAGAGAGTAGTCTCGATTTCAGACACAAGTTGTTCGCGTCTCTTCTCCACCTCGAATTGAGGGATATTTGCACGACCCGTGTAACACGTATCCCCGGTACTGTCGTCCGCATAGCAATGAATAGATCCATCAGACAGCATGTCATTGATATGCAGCAGAAACAGCGTCGGGGACAACACGGAGCCTTGTGGGACACCAGCGTTTATGTCCATGCGGTCCGAGCAGCTGCCATCGACGACGGCTTGGATACTTCTGTTGGACAAAAAGCTGGCAATCCATTCGCAAAGTCCCTCGGGGAGTCCGTAGCGTGGCAACTTCGAAAGAAGACCTCTGTGCCAGACCCGGTCAAAGGCCTTTGCTATATCGAGGCTGACCGCTAGTGCCTCGCCCCGACTCTCGATAGCTTGCGCCCATCGGTGTGTGAGATACACAAGAAGGTCACCAGTGGAGCGACGGTGGCGAAAGCCATACTGTCGGTCGCTCAGTAGGTCGTTTCCCTCAAGGTATCCCAGGAGCTGTGCGTTAATCACACGCTCCATTACCTTCGAGAGAAGGGAGGTTATAGCAATAGGCCTGTAATTGGACGGGTCTGTCCTGTCGCCTTTCTTAGGCACAGGATGCACGAATGCAGTCTTCCACGAGGCTGGGACTTGTCTCGCGGAGTAAGAGAGCGCGAAAAGCCGTGTAAGTACTGGGCACAATTCGGGGGCACAGTGCTTGAGCACCATCGCCGGTATACCATCCGGCCCACTCGACTTCCGAACATCCAGGGACTTGAGTTCCCGCCGAACCACCCGTTGCGTGATTTTAATTTCAGACATGAAAGTACCACAGTCGGGGACAATAGGTGGCTCGGCATTCCCGTCGTTCATCGTCGAGTTTGACGCAAAGAGATTACCTAAAAGATCGGCTTTCTCCTTAGCGCCATGAGCTAGGCTACCGTCGGGTTTTTGCAGCGGCGGAAGGCAGGAATGGCAGAAGTTTCCCTCGGCAGCTTTGGCGAGTGACCAAAATGCTCGACTACCGGATGGGTAACGAGTAAGCCGCTCGCCAATTCCACCGATGAACTCAAACTTCGCCCTGGCAGTAGCTTTTTTACTGGACCTCGAGGCGGCATTCAATTTCCGCTTCACTTCAGCTATGTTAGGATCCTTATTGGCAAGTGCCGAGGTCCAAGCCTTATATGCAGATTGCTTGCGATCTCTAGCTTCTCTGCAAGGCCTATTAAACCACGGCCGTTTGCTCGCTCCTGTTGCGATCCAACGGTTGGGAATATAGCATTCCATGCCCGATAGGATCGTTTCAGCGACTGCTGTTGCACAGGAGCTTGGATCCTTAGAAGTGAAGCAAAGCCGCCTCCACGGGTACGACGAGAAGAATTCTCGCAGTCCGTCCCAGTCTGCCGACTTGTAGTGCCAGACATGCCGCCACTGAGGTGGCCGCGGTGGTTCTGGCCGCGCGAGAGTCACTTGCGCCCGGATGACGCTGTGGTCCGAAGTACCGAGAGGTGCTTCCACAGTTACGGAGTACTCATCCGGGCGCGTAGTCAGCAGAAGGTCCAATAAAGACTCTCTTTGGGTCCCGACATCTGGTTTTCTGGTGATGGAATGCACCAGTTGCGAGAACCCATAGGTCAGGGCAAAGTTGTGAGCAGCCCTTCCCGCAAAATCAGTCCTGTGAGACCCCAGCCACTCCACGTGGTGAGCATTGAAGTCACCCAAGAATACTAAGTCCGCGGCAGGGTACTGCTCAATTACTCTGTCCGCCGACCGCTGCAGGTGCTCAAACAGTTGAGCCGTGCCCAGGTCACCGCTATGAGACCTGTAGACGCACGCATAGATACGGGTGTGGCCACCGTAATCCATACGTACCCATAGTGTGGACAGGTCCCTGTCTTCAAGGCCGTTTAGACGGCGACAACAAACGTCATCCCGGACGTACATGCATACCCCGGCTTTACTCAGGAAGTTATGCTCGAGTCTGTACCCGGGGTACATAAGGTAGGCTGTATCGGCCGGGCATGATATTTGGGTCTCCGTCAGAAAGAATAGGGTCGGCTTTGCTGTCTCAAGATGGTGGTGGACCTCGTTAAGATTGGAGTGGAGGCCCCTGATGTTACAGAAGTCCACTTTCAATGTGGACGAAGGTGCCGCTGTATATACTCTATTTCTTTTCCTTTTTACTGCCATGATAAAGAAGGGGGGGGGGGGGAAGGTATAGAGAGTCTCTGTGCCGTCAGCGCAGAAGACAAAGCAAGGCACCCCACCACTGCAGACGAGCCAGGGTTTCGTGACTTGCTGGCGCGGCGGGCGGAAGGGCCCCCGGTCCCCTCCCAGATACTGTAGCTGAGTCCACTCCGGTTTCCTCCTCCGGCACGACTACAGCACCGGGAACTTTACACAGGCTGCTGGTTCAGCCTCCTGGGGCGGAGATTATGTGATCCCCAGGTTCGGGAACCGTGCAGCCTGCGGGCGGCCAGCGGATAACCGTTTCACCGGGTCTCCCTGACCGCCGCGCCAACATTTCACATCCCCACTAGTCAGCGGTGGCATCTTAAGCCTTTGGTCTTCCCACTGCCAACACAGAACCTCTCCAGTGAGCTCTGGCTACCCTACTCACCGTCGGGAACACAACACAAGGTTATTATAACCGCGGTATTCTGTAGGGCGAAGGTACTTCCCCAGTCGGACTGCTCAGTTAGGACGGGAGATACCGTCGTGTCCTACCTTCTACAACTCTCTCTTTTTACTCCGTTACAGACTTAAAGAGTATAGACAGTATAGATAAAAGTGTAATTAGATGATTTAAGCTTCTATTTGACTTCGTATAATTTTGTACGCTAAAGTATTTTATATTAATGAAAATTTGCATGCCCAATTTAGGCAGAACATGATGTACCTACCTAGTCATGAGACATAATTTGTAACACCCTTATCACAATGTTCTAGCAAATAAAGATCTATTCTATTCTATACTATTATTCTATTCTATCTATCTATCTTACTATCAGAGACACTTCTATGTACACCTCGAGATTGTTTTGTTATAAATTTGTGCTTTGTGAATTTCAGCTCGTCCACCACCGCCGTGCCATCCTCAAGACACACAAGAAACGTGTACTATGGGTATAGAGGTCATTTCGAGCACATTTTAGGTCCAAGCTATATATCCCGAGCAATAAGTATAATAATAGGCTATTAAACTGCCAAAGCCGTACGTCTCAGTAGCTGTTAGATTTAAAGATTATTTGTTTGTTTTTTATAGCCCTGCCCAGCTTATAGATAGGCCCGACTCAGTAACGCCAGGTACAAAACGCGAGAATGAAAATCAATTAAAAAGAAAAATGTAAAAGAAATCTTTATAATTTAATAAAAAAATTGTCTCAGTTTGGAGGTTGTGAGAGACGTGTCGGGGTAATGATTGAAATAGATAATAATCATTAGTAAAATACATGAATTAATTACTTACCTAAACCAAATCCATCTTGAGTCAAAAAAGGACCTTATATTGAAACCAAAGGTAATTGATTAAGTCCACTAAGTATTTCCAATAAATCAATTATATTTTTATCACTCTCTTTGCACCCAAAATAAATACCTCATTTTCTCATTTTCGCACCTTTACAGGTGTCAAATCAATATGTCATGCTCTGGGGCAGGCCAGTAGACGATTTTGGAATTTTGTCTCGGTGAAAATAATTGTACATAATATGTACATAATTAGTACTACCTTACAATAAATAGTACTTCTGTAATTTAAGAGTACAAAAGTTTCAAATTGGTACTGCTGCGGAGCATCCTCTCCAGCAAACTATAATGCAAATTAGCGCTTCTGTGAATGATTTTAGCACGAAAGTAGTTTAAAAAAAATGTACGGGAGATATATAATCAAACAAAGTGTTTGAATTAATTGCAGGCGACGAATAACAAGATTTTTATATTTCAATTTATAATATGAAACTACGCCTGATCCAAACATTATGGCAAAGTTTCATTTAGCTAAATTGAATATTAATGTAGGCGCTTATCCTTTATTCCATTTTGCTCAAATACAAAATTAAATAATTTTATAATACATAACTAATAAACAAGTTTCCGTTTACAACACATACCCATGTATTGCACTAATTATATAATTATCGCAAGAACAAATGAATATAATGTCGTCGTTTATACTTAGGTGTAGAGTTCAAAAATATTGTAAACTACCTTCATATTTTTGTATCGTGTTTCAATATTGAAACTAGTTACTTAGATATTAGTTTATTAAAAATGAAGCGCGGAAAAAGACTTACCGTGTGTTTAGAAGAACAAAAGAGTGTATTTCTGGAATACTTGAAAAATATTGAAGACATTAATAGTTTACCACCTTCCGGGAGTGATGTTTACAAAAAAAAATGTATAAACCTGTGTGCTCGAATGTCTGCGAAGGCATTGTATTTATCTGCAAAAAGAAATTTTGATTTGTTCTTTCGTGCAACAGACTCTGAAAAAAGTAACGTTTCAAATAAATCAAATGGAGCAAATGATATTATGCCGTACAACATTACTGATTTGAGCAGTGATTGTACTTCTACTCAGAGTGGTGAAGAGAAAACTGATAGTGAGCAATCTTTTACTGATGATTGTGATAATACGAAGTCGGCTTATTTTGAAATCAGTTTAGAAGCGTGGGAGAAAATAAAACCTAGCTATTATGAACCTACAAATGATAAACGTGCGTCTGCAGGAAAAAGTCGTATTAGGATGAGACTCACGCCTGAACAGTGGACAGATTATATAAGGAAACATATTTGGATCAATACACAGAACCGATGCAATTGGATTTTCAAGAACAACTACGCAACCAATGACTATTGTGTAAAAATGAATGGAAGATGTAATCAATGCACTGGAAAAATTCATATAAATACAGAGAAAAAAGACTCTTCAGTATCTGTCAATTGTTTTTTTCAAGATGTAGATTTGCAATTGGTACACGAATCCCACAAAGTCAGAATAACGAAGTTCACCAAGAATAACTTCGCGTCTCAATTGCAAAACGAGTATCCAGTGATTGTTAGAAACAAATCAATTAATTCTGCTATGACCGACGATGACACCGTCGAACCACCTTATGTCCCTAGTCTTAAAACCCTGCAAAACATAAAGAGTCGAACTAACACTTCAAAATATTTTCATAAAATAGTGGTGCTCTCATTATGGATTATGTCTTTTACGCCACCATACAATGATATTGTTCGAAATGTTTCCATCCAACCATTCTTCATGTACTATTGGACAAATTTGCAATGTAAATTCTACGAAAATTTTTCAAAAACACATTATACTGCCATAAGCCTTGATGCTACGGGATCTCTCTTTAAGGATATACAGCCACCTTTCGACCCTTATCATTGTTATCAGTCGAAGCATTTGTTTTTATACGTTATAATTCTTAAAATAAAAAATACATCTATCCCTCTCGCTCAGATGATATCGGCAACTCAAACGTTATTTAATATATTTGTTTGGTTAAAAACGTGGATTGGTAGTATGGTAAAGCCTAAAGAAATAATAACTGATGATTCAAGCGCCCTCATTGGGGCCTGTGTTAAGGCTTTCACTTCGTTTAATACAACTAAGGAATATATAGGTCATTGTTTCGCAGTTTTAGATAATAAAACTAATATAATACCTAGTTGCTTCATGCGACTTGATTCATCGCATCTTATAAAAACTTTATACGCACTAAAATGTTTTAAGAATGTTGATTTACGAGTAAAAAAGTTTTATATCAAATTTTTATTAAAGTTAAAATCTTGCACATGTTATACAGAAGCCAAAGAAATTATCAGAAATCTAGTGATAGTTGCTGTACACAGATTCGATAGGAAAACTCTAGATGGCGAAAAGACAAAATGTGTAATCGCAAAGGAAAATTTATTTGACTTATCATCATCAAAAGAAGTAGACCTTATTGAAACTGAGTTAGCAGAAATTTCAAAACGGCAAAATTCCATTTTGGAAGAAGACAACGATGATGTAGTACTACACCAGAGAACGTTTATGGCTAAGTTTGAACAACTGATAGACATCGAAAAGATCTGTGATGAACTTAGTGACGAGACGATTCATGAGAACATGTATTACTTGCCTGAATTTATTGATAGCTTTAAAAGGCTTTTGTGTCGATTGCCGCTATGGACAAATTTGATGTTGCCATTCTACAAACAAGAAAATGATGCAGCTAGCAGCTCTAATATTGAAAGCTATTTCAAAACTATTAAACAGCTGCTATTGAATTCACGAAGTGGCCTTTTGCGTGTCGATGATTTTGTTATGAGGCACACAGAATATTTATCAGGAGAATTGAAATCAGCCCAATGCCTGTACTCAAGCAGCGATAACACAAATACTAGTAATGAAACGCAGGCATATGTAAAAAAATCTACAAAAAATGGTGAAAATTTTAGAGAAAATTCTATATTTATGACAGTACCGAAACAAGAAGAAAACTGGCGTAACAAAAACGAGAAAAATAAACAAATACCTTTAGTGGGTAAAATTAAACCTAAATGTAACAAAAAAAATGTACAATTGATTCCCAATGGAAATATTTCACGATCAGGTATAAAAGACGTTATTTTACAGAATACGTGTGCGTTTGATGCAGTTCTGCATGGATTTGCTGTTGTTTATACTGATAACAGAGGAATAAGTGAACATATAGATGACAAGAAATCAAATTTCTCAGAATTAGTCAGGGCGTTTTCACAAAATGATTTTTTAGTAGATGTTTTAAGATTGAGAGCTGAAATATTACTTAATTTTTTTGAAGTTATAAAAAAAGGTTCAATACAGATAGTCGATTGTCAATGTAATGTGACAAAAATTTTTGAAAGTCTATTACTAAATGAATACTACAGTGCAATCATATCAAAAAAGTGTTCCGATTGTAATATAAAATGCGAAAGGCGTCTACCAATACTGCCACTGAACGTTCTTCTTTTATCAGACAACGGTGTTACTTATTTAGAGGCATCAGCGAATTCAATGATTCAAGATGAACTAAAACCGTGCAAAACAAATCAGTGTACTGGCACGGTTACTGAAACCTATGAATTATCACATAACTTTTTAATTTTTGAAGTAGACGATATAGTGAATATACAGGGTATTCCAAAAACCATTGTTTTGAAATCCGACAAACGATATTATCTGGCGTCGGTAGCAGAATTTGTATCAGCTGAAGGTCTAGCTCATTACAAAATGCACTGTAAATCAGGAGACAACTGGTATTGTTATGATGATCTAGCAAATAAAGTATGTAAATCAAATTTAAATAAAAATATTCAATCACATGTACTAATGTTTGTAAAATTTTAATTACAAAACTGATTATTTATAAATTACTTTATTTAATCCTTGTATTGTATGACATTAATAGGTTAATTCATTTTACTGTTAAATTATCATACAACAATACAAATTATGTCAGCATTCCATAATTTGTTTTGTATGCTGTATTAATATCGATCGATACAACACGCCAGCGGTGACAAGGGCCCGACGGATAATGTCGTTAATGTTGGCATGTCGGGGCATGCGGCCTGCGCTCCTGCTGCAAGATAATCCGTGAACTTAAATTCATGTGAAAAAGTTTAATTACGTTTAAGAAAGCGCTAGATGACACTTTGCCATTATATTAGGCTCAGGCGTAGTTTCATATTATAAATTGAAATATAAAAATCTTGTTATTCGTCGCCTGCAATTAATTCAAATACTTTGTTTGATTATATATCTCCCGTACATTTTTTTTAAACTACTTTCGTGCTAAAATCATTCACAGAAGCGCTAATTTGCATTATGGTTTGCTGGAGAGGATGCTCCGCAGCAGTACCAATTTGAAACTTTTGTACTCTTAAATTACAGAAGTACTATTTATTGTAAGGTAGTACTAATTATGTACATATTATGTACAATTGTTTTCACCGAGACAAAATTCCAAAATCGTCTACTGGCCTGCCCCAGAGCATGACACAAATCAATCTAAGCCAATGACCATAACGCGCTTCATTTCTTTATTTTAAAACCATAGACCACATGAAGTTCGAGAATTAAATGTTCTTTTCTCAAACATGCAATGAAATATTGACATTACGTTCCTCTTAATAGGCTGCGAAGTATGACGTTTCAGGCGTAGCTAGGACCAGAGGCCGGTAATGGAATTTCATACAAAACTTGCAGGCCTAAGGCCGGCAAAGTCTTCTTTTTTAATTTCGATTCCACATAAATTTTTGGCAAAGGCATCGACACTCTGCCACAATGCGTATTAAAAAAAAACGAATAACACATTATTATCATTTGTTTTCTTAACTATACACATAAACATTGAAATATTAATATTTAATTTAGTTGCAACAACTTGAAATTTATAACAATGACAAGTGTCACTGTTCGTTCAGAAACGTGCCTTTCTACTTTTTTTAAGTAACATGATAATGAACATAAATGTAAATGTTTACTGTTAAAATCAAGCTGAAATAGACGAAACAGTACTATACACGTGAGTTTTAGTTTTTATCTTGTTTACTTTTAATGTCTTTAAAAATAAATCTTTAATTTTTTTGTTGTCTATTTCATTGCCTGTTTGAGAAAAGCACTATACATACCTCGGCGGGAAATATTGGGTTGCCTGACTCAGACCTATCCGACTAAATGTCTTCGGCCGGCAACCCCTTCTTCCCGGCCTCTGTAGTAATGTATTATCACTACATAGTATAAAACAAAGTTGCTTTCTCTGTCCTTATATCCCTTTGTATGCTTAAATATTTAAAACTACGCAACGGATTTTGATGCGGTTTTTTTAATAGATAGAGTGATTCGAGAGGAAGGGTTATATGTATAATACATGTTTAATATAGAAGACGGTGCAGCGGGAACGGGATCTGACGCCACGCGGGCGGAAAAATATTGGCGGTGCGAAGTTCGCCGCGTCAGCTAGTTATGTATATAGAGTAAGCCAGCGAAAACCACACGACATTTCGGCCATAAAGATAATGAAGGGCGTCCCTTGAGTCACTTGTCAACTTCTAATTTGCTCACTCGCATTAGAGCTGGTTCAATATTTGCACCACATACCTCCTCATGGGGCTCCGTCTATCCCTATTTGCGCACTTGAAAATAGCATCTCATTCTATATTCCTACTTCTTGGTGACAGATGTGGAAAGCTTTGTGTCATATTGCTTTATTATTGTAAATTTGCCTGAATTTCATATGCATGCGTGTAACATCTGAGCGCTTCCGTGCTTCGGAGGGCACGTTAAAAGTCGGTCTCGGCTGTCAACAGTCGTTAGGTCAAGACGGAGACAACATTTTTTTAAGTGAAGACTTCTTTAGCGGCGTTGGATGGGTAAAAATTGTAAAACTCGCGCGTCAGGATCACTTGACCTTTGAACCGTAACTGACGACTGACGTCATACAACATTAGCTACATACAGACTGTTGCAAGATACGATAAGAAGCTTCTTAGCTTAGCGGTGAGCGCTTCGACTGTAGGTTCTTATGGTTTCAGATAGTACCGGGTTCGAACCTGGGCTTCTGACACTTTTGTGATTATTTTTCTTTTTGTAATTTATTACTTCATGTGATTATTTTTTCTGTTTGTAATTTATTAATTTCTTATTACGGAAAATTAGCAGAAAATTAGTGATAGGTTCTATGATTGGCGCTTTATTATAGGTATAGTAGGAACATACTTACATTTTATCTTTTTCTCTGTATATGTACATATAACGCGGAAACAAAGAAAGAAAAAGTTTTCACTTCTGCCGGCACTAATGGAGTGCAACCCGTCTTTTTTTTCTGTCGACTAGGATGATAGATTTTTTGAGATGGAAATAAAATCATTGAACTCGCGACATCGTTACCACTTCTTGTGACAGATAGTGACCTTTCTATAAAGTATATATATATTATACTGGCCAAGTTTTTGCTTCTGTCTGTTGTTTCTTCTGTTTTTTGCGGCTCATTTTTAGAGAGTGATAAATCTTTTTTTTTATTCTCCTTTTTTCTCCTTTATTCGATTTATATGATACATCTACCTAACAGCAGTTGCGGAGAGGTTGAAACGAATATGTACCCACTAGTAATTTTGAATTTAAAAATTGGAATTTTGAAGAATTAATAAAATTAGTTCGGTTAATATCCACGAATAGCATCTGCCAAAAATTTTGATAGGTGCTGTTCATGGACATGGCCAGGTGCTATTCGCTCAGGTGCTATTCGCTCAGGTGCTATTCGGCTGGGTGCTCCAAGTGGACTACACCAATTTAATATCATACAATTTTAATGGTCCGTGTTATGTCCCACCATTGCCGACATGACTGTCTGCGTACATATTTCATGAGTTATCATGAGTGCAGAGCTACAGTGTTCCAGTGATTAACAGATGCACCCGTTAGTTAATCAATGTGGCGTTTGAGGGATAGTGTCAGGATCAATATTTATGGATAGTATTCGGTCCGTCAGAATTCGTGTGTGCTGAAAAGCAATTCAAAAGTCTTAGAATAAATAGGTATCAAAGTACAAGTTGACATAGGAAGAGCAGGTTTCATCAACTGTTTAAACATAATACTACTCAATTAATTTCATTCCGTAGAACCTAAAACAGCATTTAAGTTGAACCGATCTTCACTGATAAAATTCAACTGTGTTTACTGGTAAAATTCAACCGAAACGCTCCAAACGTATTCTAATTTCAAAATATTTTCCCTATCAAAATGTTATTCGCTATTCAAAATCGTATCGCACGTCTGATGACGTTCATTATACAAAGTTAAATTCAGAATTGTCAACGCGATAGACGTCGTTGTCTGTACGGCGACACGCGTTGCATACAAATGTACCATTCCGTATAATATCGGCGTAATGGTGCTGGCAGTACGACGGTTGCAATGTTCATACCTTCGTTTGTGCATAACTGCGGTATGTTCAGATCGATTTGAGGGCGTTTCACAGAGATTTGTGTATTTGTATTTGAATAAATACGTCGTTTCATGAGAGAGAGAGAATTTTTGTAAATAATTTTTTGTGTGTCATGCTTTTCAATAACCTAAAGTAAAATGTTGGTGAAGGAAGCCACCTTTTCATTTAACATCTAATTATATAGCAAATTAAATGCGGTATATAGCATTTAATAAATATGGTACGGAACAGAATAAGCGTGGTCCAAATTACAAATTCAGCCAATATCTGATATTAACTGCGTCTTTACCAAAACTTTTGCAAAATAGATTCACTACAGTTATTTTATAAATAGAACCATGGTAACGCGATTTTGATTTCTGTAGGTACACCGCGCATCGTCAACAGTAAAAACACACAAAGCTGATTCTGAATTCTTGTTGTGAATATTTCAACTACCGGCCGAACTTTGATTTCAATTTTGTAATTAACCTTTGATGAAGAATACTTAATACATAATGAATTCGGAAGAGTTCATTCAAGTTAACCACAAGGTTGTGACCTTGACCCTATCTTTCTCTATCTGAATCTATCCAGGCGAAAAATTAGGGTTCAGTCTGTTAGTCACATGGGATTGATAAATCAGGGTCCGAAGTAGATTAAAACCAAACAATCCGATCCGCGTGACGGTCCGGATTCGGACAGCAAACGATATATCAATCAGTATCCGGAGCGTGAAGTGAGCTGAATCTATAGGCTTGATCATTTTTTTACGCCTGGAAAACCCCTGGGATTTTACCTCACTGGAATTAACGGTGAGGTGGGTATGTTGAACTCTAAGCGACTAAAATCGCATGGTATTTCGTAATAACTACGAGTATCTGTTTAACTGGAGAACCAGGTATGCCCTAAAGATGATATACCTGACTACTTAACCCTAATCAACCTTGGCTGTTAACGTTTTGTTGGGATAAAACTCCCGTCTCCTATAGAGACGCACAAACTACTTACGATTTTAACAAAACTATTGGGTACAGATTGCTCATTGCTGACTACAATTAAATTTTTTTTATAATGTAGAGAATATTAGTTTAATCTCCCGAATTCAAAACTTATTACTCTCGATCGTAAGGGCGATTTCTTAAGCACTAAGCTACCGACGCTTAGATTATCATCTCAATAGTGTATTTAATAGTTCAACCTATCTCGTCTTCCGCACACTTAGTCATTTTCATTCATGAAACAAACTGAAATACAAGACGAACTAACTTGTTTCATATCCGCTTCAAACTATACCAAACATGGACTTACAAGCCACAAACAAGCTTAATCTTGCGGAGATGCTCAAGTTCGTGCAGTTCACGAAATGCATAACTTAATGAACAGACTGGATGACAAAACTAGCGCAGACAGATCTTGTTCAACTGGGTCAAACGCCGCACAGTGATCAATTATTAGATATTAGGGGGATAATATTCAAATTTGACATTGTGAGGGTATGTAAAACAAATTATCTCTATGCGATTGGGGGTACTTACCTCATATTATTGTTTAATATGAACGGTAGAAGGTAAGTCGTTACTGAGATATCAGTTAGTGAATGCAGTGTTCTTGCTAATTGTATCGATTTGTTCAATTTACTTCCTGTTTTCGCGCACGGGTATCTATTTGTTGTGACTTAACAGTGCATTATAGCTCATCAATAAATATGGTACACATTAATAAAGGTATGTGCTTCATTTTGTTTAACATTTGGTAGTTGTTCATTGTTACAGTAATTTTGGAAGGAATATTCAAAACTTAACTTAAAATTTAACATTTTTTTTAAATTTTAAAGCCTGTATCTTACGAGGAACATATTAGAACATAGACATTTTTACACTAGAAGATAATTGGAAGTCTATAGTATGATATTCAATTTAAAAAAATACCCCAAAGTACCCCTGCCCGAACAAACTTTTCATTTATACAGCAAACGGTGGTACAGTTAGAAATGCCGATTTGTTTAATTATCTCAAAAAACACCCGCCAATAACCTGCAACTAAGAAATCTAAAGATATGTCATTGAGCTATATTTATGAGGTTATTGGAGTGTCAGATTTGACAATAAAACAACAAAATGAGTTACGAAATTCAGTACATAGCTTTTGTTTATCAGCTTCCTGAAATTGGATTAAAATCGGCAAAGATGTTAATAAATTTGAAAAAAAAAAGAGGATTGGTTGGTTGAACAAATCGATACAATTAGCAAGAACACTGCATTCACTAGCTGATATCTCAGTAATGACTTACCTTCTACCGTTCATATTAAACAATAATATGAGGTAAGTACCCCCAATCGCATAGAGATAATTTGTTTTACATACCCTCACAATGTCAAATTTGAATATTATCCCCCTAATATCTAATAATTGATCACTGTGCGCCGGGGCGAGTTGATTGTGTCCACTACACTGCAGAAATTGACTAGGTACTGATCTTCATTCTGCACTATCTTTGCGTGAGATTTCTATTATATTAACTGTATGAAACAAAAGCAGAATATAAAACAGAAAAAAAAACTTTTAAGCAACGTCTTATCCGTTTTTAGGGACAAAACTGGTGACTCTCGGTCTACCTCGTACCTGGGGAAAAGGTTGGCCATCGCTACTCAACGGGGTAATGCCGCCAGCGTGATCGGCATATTTACCTCGGTTACAGTGAGGGGCGGATCATAGCGGGCTCCTGTATATACATTAATATTTAGTCAAAATTATAGTGTTTTAAAATATTGTATCGATTATTGTCACGATTGGGATTATTAACTGTCTACATGCGCTCATATAATATATTGTTGCAATATTATTATTAATCATGTTTAAAACTTTAGAAGACCAGACGATTAATGAGTAAGAACTCCATAAGAGTAATAGAATTAGAACTCCGTTAGTGGATTTGTGAAGTTAATGTTTAGGACTCATCAAGCACTTTGTAGATGCTCTAAATGCGTATTCGCGGTTTTGTTAAATAGTGGGTTTGTTGGATATACTAAGTTTGTAAATTTGGCAAATGTAACAGGTTAAATTTTTCATTGGTAAATAATGTAATATTGTAGTTTTATTATTTTATTCAGGACTCTCTTTAGAATGTATTTAGTTTTTTATTTCAAGCTTTATTTCAAATGTTGTTGCAAATGTAAAAGAATACAAGTAATTTCATAGAAAATATATAAAACACGTTAAAAAATAAGTAATAAATTCAAGTAGGCACTCGGATGAGGACAATATTGTTCATCATTGGAAAAAAAATCAATATGTATTCTCTATATGTCATCATGGCGTAAATCTCTCGCTAGGGTTGCCATATCCAACCTGTGAACAATATTATAATATATTGTCAAATATGAATCTGCCGTCGTTCCTTTTTCTCTAATCATCCCTATTCCTTTTTCAAATTTCGCGCGTGTTCTACATTAGTTTGTACTTTAACCTATCAGTGACGAAATAGCTCAGTGTTAGCTTTGACAGGTCCAATCCAGTTCTTGACATTTTAACGTAAATAAAAAAATTACGTTAAAATGTCAGCAAGTTTGTATTTTAATTTTATGATCAAATATTGGGTAAAAGCTTTTAACAAAAAAATAAACCGCAGAAAGGACTGAAAAGCAAAAGCTAAGAAACCTTTTTTATTTAACCTTAATAACTAACTTCTTAAAGTAATAAAACTATATCCAAGTACATATTTTTGCAAATAGTTGAGTTTTTAATCAACCTTAATAAGTAAGTTCTTAAACTAATGTAAGTATAGCTAAGTAATTTTAAGTAGGCGCCAAACGAGTTGTGTAATTGATTAATTAATCTATAAACTACTAATACATGCTTAATTTTTGATTACTTTTAAAACATCTACTTACCTTACTTAAGTTATTAACTTTCATTTAAGTAATACTTCTTTAATCATTATTTTATGGTCATACCTTTTCATAAAATTCTTCTTTTACCATTATTTGTGTCATACATTACAATCAGTGAGTGAACAATCATCCCCTGTTTTCCAGCCCTTAGGGTTGACTTTTATTTTCAAATTTATATGGGACCAACTTTGGGGTATATTGTTTCCAATAAAAAAAGAATTATTAAAATCGGACTACTCTGTAAAAAGTTATGCGTGGTCATACATAAAGAAAATATACGCGTCGACTTGAGAACCTCCTCCATTTCTTCGTCGTATGAAATTTAGTAAAGAGTTGCTACAGAAAATGATAATAACATTTTCCAGCTATCATCCTTTTGTAATATACTTGACAACCCTAGTCCGGATACACAATGTTGATGGACTTAACTTGTTTGAACTCGAAACAGAGTTGTTTGAGACAAGTCACTAGTGACATCTGGACAAGTTTGTTTGTAATTCTGTCGACAGCAGTCACTATTGAGACGGAGATACAAATAAAGCTATTGTTGAAAATGTTTGGACCTTTTCTACGAAACGAGGTTTGTAGATTTTCAAACTAAAATGTCTCTATACGTTTACTGAAATGACAATATTCTATACCAATCATAGGCAAAGGCTTAACTTTTCTTAAACCCCATGCTTAGGTATAAGCAGTTACTGAGGCGCTTGGTCGGGAACCTCTACGTGGTGCATGCCCGGCAACGAAGACACTAGTTTAGGGTTACTCGGAGGCTTACTACGTGTCCCTCTGACTAGCAGAGGGCATACTGGAGAGCAGACAGGGCGGCGTTGTAAAACTTCTGCAAAACCGAAGCAGGCCGATTTTTATTAGACTTTTACTTTATTTCTCAGATCTCAATTGGACTCAGTCCTCTTTTGTCGAACCGGATTAGCACGGGAGAAGCAAACTTAATTAAAGATTTGAATTTAGAACAACAGCGGTAAAGACTCCACCACACAAGCACAGGTTATAACGGTCAATATTATCTGATGCGTTATCAATTCTCGATATCAATTCTCAGAACACAGAATAACGATGCAATTAAGTAGGACGCACAATTTGTGTTTTAAACAAGGAAATATCAGTTATGTTTATTTGTGGATAGTGTGGTGTATAGATTGAGGTAACGTTTCTTTATTATGAATAGCAGTTGCTCTCGTAAAAGCCTTAGATTAGCCATATCAAGAGGAGCAAGCGTGGGAGGGTGATTAGAGTGCAATGCACTACCTGCTCTACCTGTCAGTGTAACGCTAACCAATACACGGTGAATCAGAATATAGAATCAGTGTGGAAGGGATTTAAAACGCATTGCTTGCTATTGCTTACTAGCGGCCCGAGTCCCGGCTTAGGCCGCCAATATATTCGTAAATTCTATATCACGAACGCAGTTCCATCTACTGACACGATTTTTTTTTGCATATTGTATATCGTACCAAAATTTCAGCTCAATTGATATAGTAGTAGAACTTTTGAGTTTTTCAAGCATACAATAAATTAGGATGTCGAGGTCGGGAGGATAGCAGATCAAATGGCAGTCGCTCCAAGAAACATCAAAGTTCATCCGCATCACATTTATGGCTGCTAAACACATTCCAATAAGTTGACTAAACTGGTAGTTTCAAACAGTTCGATCAAATTGGTATGAGTGTGTGGGTGGCAAAATTTGAACCAATTTAATGAGTATTAGTAAAGGGTTTGAAGAAATTTAAATTGAATCAAACTGTTAAAAAATGCCTGTTCGATCAAATTATTTGAACGTATATGACGGGCTTTAGACTGGAAAACTAACCAGAACTGCTTTAAGAAAATGTTCAGAGAACGATGACAATAGATTAGGATAACCCAAGTTATTATTTTAATTACAATAACCGTTTTATCATTATATTATACACATGATGTCTATGTGAAGAACCTTAACGTTATCAAAACACTCACAACGAATTATTCTGCTGTCGAAGTTCGCACCTGTCCAAGGTCAAGACTACGGCCATTGATACACAAGATCATTGACCAAACATTATGACGTCACTAACCGCTATAAATTTTTACAATACGTAATTTAACGAACACGTTTGAACTCACATTTAATGTATGAGACTCGTTGAAACAAACCAAATGAGCTCAATTTTAATAATTTTTCTGTTAGCTGTTGGGAGTTAAATTATACACATCCTGGCTTTAATCGATAGGTAGGTAAGTCCTTATTGTACAAAAACACAGTAGGTTGTCTACTTTGAACCTGTGCTATCTCTCAAATCGTTCACCATACGATTATGATAATTGTTCGTGCTAGGGTATAGATATTTAATACACAGCTTTAGTTAGGACAATAGCAAGAAAAGGGCGATACACGCTGCAATGGAGCCACATGATTATTTTGTGCCCATTGCGATGGAGACTATGGGCAGTTGAGGTTCGGAGGCAAAGAGGTTGATCGCGGAAATTGTCCGCCGCATCCACGACCAAGCTGGTGACTCCCGCTCTGGCTCGTTCCTGCGGCAAAGGATGGCCATTGCGATTCAACGAGGCAACGCGGCCAGCATCGTGGGCACCTTTGCGCCGGGAACGATACGGGGTGGATTATTGAACACGAAATAAGCATATAATTAAAAGAACGGGAATACATACCTTTGATTGCCTGACGTTTCGACCAGGTCGACCGGCCGTGGTCACAGGCTGCCTTAATTATATATGATGGAACGCGAGACTTCAAAAGTTAACGAAATGTTTTTTGTCTAGTTGTATTATTTTAGTAATAAATAATAATACTTAAAAAACAATAAAATAACAGTCATCAACTCGGTACCAGCAAAAAATGGAGTGTAGAATATATAGTGTCTGGTAATGTCTTAACCATCTGGGTACATAAACTATAGGTACCCTTATCATGGATGTCAAACTGTAATAGGACGTTTCGTTCACTATTGATTTATCGCGGCGCAAAAATATATCCTTTTTATCCGGTCACAAAAATTGCCGAAACAACGAGTTATTTTGTTTGTCTGTGACGTCAGAGGTCGCGGATTTGATTTCCGTTCAATGCAAATATTGGTGGCTATATTTTTGGTAATATTTTTGTTAGCAATGATTCAGTGTTTTTTGTAGCCCGCGGTTGTACCTGTATTCCGTTCCACGACTCACAGGAATCTGTTCCTGGTACCTTATGTGCTATCTATTACAGACAACGATCTAACTCTATACGGAATTCAGCTAGATCCGTTCAGCCGTTTTATTTTGACGTGATTTACTAACAAGACTAACAAGGAATTAAAATTTTATCAACAGAGTAGGATTTCCAAAAAAAAAGCATTTTGAATCGCGTTCTGAAATCTGGAAAGTACAATGTACAAGCTAGGCAATATCACCAAAATCCCACGATATTATAATAATTATAGTCTTAATTAAATGTTTATTTTCTCAATTATACAATAAAATGTCACAATATTAAACTAATTAAAATTTATGTTATCACAAAAAGTCAGCGATTACACGTCTCCGTGCTTGTCCTTAAAATAAAGGTGCGCCCAGACCTGTACCCGGTGCGAAAGGGCCCATCACGCTAGCTGCGTTGCCTCTTTGAATGGCGATGGCCAGCCTCTGCACCAGATACGATCCGGCGCGGGAGTCGCCCGACTTCTCCCTGATCCTGCGCCCGATGTCCTCTACAAATCTTTAAGCCTCCACACTCCAACATCCCAAAGTCTCCACTGCGAAAGGAACGAATATATACCGGGCCTGCAATGCCTCGTACTTAAGCCGCTTCCTGTCGGCTGCAGCCTCGGCGGCAGCGGCCGGAAACCGGACCGTACGGTCAAGGTGGCTGGGCGCGACAGTGCTGACGCACGTGGCGTCCCATAACAGGCACTTACCATTCCTCCAAGGCGCCAACGTCAAACCATTGGGTCTCTTGCTATCGGATCTGCTAAGGCCGGCTCAAGCACGCAAGGAACGTCCGCGGCATTCTCAATTAATTAAGAAGAAAGTCTTAATTAATTAAATAAAACACTATTAACAGACAAAGACTTTCATTCACAAAGTTTTACATCCAACAATTAATTTATAATTACATATTATATTATACTAATTACATCATATATTATGTAGTTGTGAAATTTAAAAGGTTCTTACATTTCATTTATAATTATATTATGTTCATTAATTAAGTCTACTTAAATATAATAATAATTATTGCCAGCATCTTACTTGATGAGAAAAAGTGATCCGTAAGTTTTTATTGTTAGATATTTTTGTACCGATTCTTATTATAGTTATATCTATGTAAAAGCAGTTAATCTAAACTATTATGCTTAGTAATTAGTAAGTACCATACAACAGATATGTGATGAAGATTGAGAAATTATTAACTTTAATTAATAAAATAATATACAAACGTTAAGATGGTGACGAGCAACAATTGATAAAATTCGTAATTCAAATAATTTTGACGTGAAAAGGTATAACATGATATTGAAAGAAGTTTAAATTTTTGATCGAATTAAATATATTGCCATTATTAAGGTATTGTTTTATGTTATTTCAATGGGTGATATTCGAGAAAATTTCCAATAAATCCCTTTGTACTGTCATACTATTTAATTAGCTATCGTGCAGTCGACAAAGGAGATACGGTTGCCCCATTACATATAACTTTATTATGAAAAAGGTTTCACATTTTTCAACTGTAGGTACCAAGGAATCCGTGGAATGGCAAAAGCGGCACTACGGTTGTCACTGTTAAATGCATATTGGTTCACTGTACATTAAAGTCAATTAAGCACGATTAACAACTTTAAGGGGGCGATGGTGCCATACACGCCACAAGGTAATTTTTTGGTAGGCAAATTTTACTTCTATTTTCGGTAACATTCTATGTAGTAACGAGGCCCCCTTTAACTGTGTTTCTTTATTTATGGGTTGCGTTCAATATTCTAACTTTCCAGTTTTATTTTTGCGTTGCGTTTGCTACTCTTGTTTTGCTTACATACTGAAATAAATCGGAGCAGAGCTTTGAAATTTACTCACAACTTTCTTAAGCCGTACATAGTTACATAGTGAACAAGAACATTCGCTTGTATCTACGTATGGACGGCATATTCGAACACAAACGCGCACATAGTTAAAATCGAGTTCGCGCACAAAAGTCGTGAACTCTATCTCAATAGCCAAGGGTCGGCGCCATTGGAAGTAATCGGTTATGAAGTGGCGGAAAGCTTTTTGGTGTTTGCAGTGATTCACGAGACATTGTTTAGGTAAAGCGGATCCTAGGTTTTGTACAAAAAAAAATATAACAGTTTACTTACGTTACATTTATTAAATTTATTCGACCATCCATACGGAACATACCCACAGACAGGATCGCCCCAAACATGTTTGACGAACAGAGTGTTCGATGTTCCTTAGTGGTACATACGTGCGTACCAACTTGTTGCGTATCATGCGACGCAACACATAAATATTCGTACGTGCGTATAAGCTCTAGGCTTGCTTCTACCTACAACCAGATGAGTTGGTTTGATTTTCAAATAGGGATAGAGGTGTTGGTAAGAAAAATAATAAACTATAGAGTAAAGACCTGAGTATTACAGACAGACGTTGAAGGTATTAAAAACAACCACACATTTATGCCTACTGTTACTAATTATACTCACACCTGCGTTGCTAACTCAACGCTCGTTCTGCATCTCTTGACACCATGACAAAGGCACACCGTTTATGGTAGACGGTTCGCCGGTAATCATCAGAGTTTGACCTTGACCCGGACCGCTACCTTAAACTGGCAACATTAACTCTCGGCAACAGACCTTATTACATTTAAAATTTCCGCGTTTTTTTATATCTGTAGCTGTACGTACTACTTATCTAAAGGTAAACATTCATGAAGCGAGTCTTTATTAAAAAAAAAAAACAAATAAACTAGGGTAACTACTAACTAGTGGTTCAATTTCAGTTTTTAGTCTTTAAAATGAGTTTCGAAACATGAAATATTAATAAACTGAGTTTTTAATATAACATTAAAATACACATCAAAATGCCGAATGGAGTATAGGTACCTATATCTTTTGCATATAAGTAAAAATACTCATAAACTGTTTATTTTAGAATAGGTTACTTGCACTTATACATGAACCTAGTGTGCCTTTGGTGTGCCCCACGTTTTTACGCGCTACGTGACTCTCTAGTTATAACCTCCAACGTTTCAGGTAGAAAAAAT
Organism: Eilema caniola; assembly: GCA_949126895.1. Taxonomy (NCBI): domain Eukaryota; kingdom Metazoa; phylum Arthropoda; class Insecta; order Lepidoptera; family Erebidae; genus Eilema; species Eilema caniola. The sequence continues at coordinate 22,007,182 of OX421467.1, forward strand.
ACGATGCGCTATTAAGAATTTCATGCATTTTAAGTCCAGTACGAACTAACGAGAAACTTTTAATGGACTGTTTGAGAACTTTGATAGTTTTATCTATGCCCATTTTTTATTTTAAAACTGTTGAACAAGTCTTTTCAATCAATTAGCAAATTGTTTAATAAGTTCACTTATAGGATTAGAGGTAATTATAAAAACAATAAAGTTTAAAAATTATTAGAAATTAAAATTATTTATTGTTATCTAATCGCGTTAATTCACGTTAACTTTTTGTGTAACCACGTATAATAATATTAACGTGAATAAATATACGTGATTACTGTTACAGTCATTGTATTTACTAAAATTTAATAGAAAATTAAAATGTAAGAGCGTTTTCACACTCATCCGATATCCGATATCCGACATCCGATATCGGAGGAAGCCAAAATGTATGAGATATGTATCTCTCTTACACATTGTTCGGCCCGATATCGGTTATCGGAACCAACACCACTGTTTTGGCCCGATATCGGAACACAAAGAAACTAAAACAGCGAATTATTAGAAATTAAAATTATTTATTGTTATCTAATCGCGTTAATTCACGTTAACTTTTTGTGTAACCACGTATAATAATATTAACGTGAATAAATATACGTGATTACTGTTACAGTCATTGTATTTACTAAAATTTAATAGAAAATTAAAATGTAAGAGCGTTTTCACACTCATCCGATATCCGATATCCGACATCCGATATCGGAGGAAGCCAAAATGTATGAGATATGTATCTCTCTTACACATTGTTCGGCCCGATATCGGTTATCGGAACCAACACCACTGTTTTGGCCCGATATCGGAACACAAAGAAACTAAAACAGCGACTGCAAGCAATTTTTTCGACCCTAATGACATTTTCTGAGTTACATGTCTTTTCGCTTTAATTGATGACGCTGATCACGAATATAAGAAAAAAAAATGCGATACTACATCATGTCAATAATTTTTTTTTTACTCCTAGCATCCCTAACTAGTCTGTGCTATCGAGAAAATGGCCGTATCGGGCCGATATTATCGGATAAATGTGAAAACAGCACAAGGTGTCGGCTATCGGCGTCCGACACCGATATCGGATATCGGATGAGTGTGAAAACGCTCTAAGGTGCTGTTACTAACTGCTAACTTTTCCTTTTATTTTAAATCTGAAAAACTAACCCAAAATGGAACTTAAAACAGCGACTTACCTTTTTACCTATCTAAGGGAATACACTGACTAGCCTGAACTACCCGGACACGTCCTGGAACGACTAAATTCTCCTTTATAAATATCCTGGGATGACGAACCACGCTTTATCTAAAATGTTTTTAGAATCACTATAAAAGTAAACTGAATATATTTCCTTCGCAAGTATAACGGAATCTTGGTACACAGTTCTTTGTTAGTTATATTTAGCTGATTTTGCTGAAACGTATTGTTGAATAAAAGATAAAACAGGCACGTTCTAGCTTACAGTGCTTAGTTTACACCCGGGCCCGTGTCACAATATAGCGAGCTTTCGGAACCAGTTGGTAACTGTATTTCACGATAAATCTGATTTAGTGATGTGACTATATTGTTTTGATGCTAAGAATTATCGATCTTTTTTATCTGATATTTATTGTCATCTTGGTTTAAATTGGCTTTCGTTTCGATACATAATAATTTATTTTGACTAGAATTTGCTGAGTGATGTGGTAGAAATTCAACTGTGATTAAATGATGCATACTTGGGTCAAAATAAATGCTCACTAAAAATCATTAAAACTCTTCAATAATTATCAAACAGAGAAATACGAAAGTTCCCGAAGGTTTCAGTTAGCGTTTTAATATACGTATTATATTCTAGACTGATAATCGTGTGACGACTGTAGTCATTTCGTAATAGAGACAAATCCGCTCCTCTTCAAACACAATTCCAAAGATAAATCTTAACTAACCGGGCTTGCTTCTTTTCACCAACTTAGTACTAAACTCTTCCTTATCTCAGTAGGTACGTTTCCACACGATTGTTGGAAGTTAGCGAAGTCTACCTTTACTAGGCTTAAGCCGCTTGACTGCCTCACAGTCTCAGACTTAATCCGATTCTACCTACTCCACAAGAATAACTACGATCAACCATCTCGTCGCTTGAATGAATTCTCTAGTGAACTGACTCACTGGCACAAAAAGTTTATTTTTTAAATGCGTAAGTTTCATCACATCATTAGACGTAGTCTAAGAAAACAAAGTTATAACTGTTACATAGTACTTAGAAGATTTAAACAAAGAAATAAGATACTTTGTTTAATGAAGAAACAACTTGAATTGGGTTTCTTTTGCTTTAAGAAAGTAATTAGGTACTTGCTTGTTTTATTCGTTTAGTTAGCTTAGTTCTAAGTTCTTGTACACTTTTAATTGGGTTTTTCTATTAGGAATCTCTCGAATAACAATTCAGAGTAGATTTCGGTTGATGACAGTATTCAATTTTATCGATATCGATAATACACATAAGGATAATATACAAAGGAATTCTCCTCACTATTAATATCTGCGGAAACAAATACGAAAATGTTCAGCTAGTATAATATTTAAAATGGGATGCAAATTAATGAATGGATTTGTTACACCACATCTTTTAGCAATTACATTAATAGACTAGAAAAAAATTGCGTGATCAAACAAGTTTATCTGCGAAGGAATTTATAGTACAACTTGAAAGACTTGGAAAGATTAAATGAATGTACGCATGGGTGTATATGATAACATATTCATAGACTTGGAAAATTTAAATGGATGCATGAATGGAATGTTTGGATGTACGGATGCGTATGGATGGCTAGATGACAGTTATTACTCCGTAGAAATGGCTGAATGGATCTAGATTTTTGGCACTTGGCACAGGCATTGAAAGAGAAGTACCTACGTATATTTTGAATTAGCCACTATTTATTCCAGGAATAGGAACCTGTGTCGTGAGAACGGGATCAGTTGTTCACGCGGGTGGAGCCGCGGGCAACAGCCAATTCAGTGATATGTTAACGTACGTATGCATGACTAATGTGCTGTCGAACACCGTAATAGAATACACGGTGAGGTATGCGTACTAACGGTAACTAACTATACCTTGGTAATCTTATTTTACGCTTGTTTTTCAGTCTTGGATTCCTCCACAAGTGTTGTATAATACTTATGCTATTATACACCATTTGAAACGGCGATAGTACGACTGCTGTCCGTGAGATCCTTAGTTCCACTCCTGGGTCGGGCACTCGTCACTTTAGTTACGGAAATCGCAAAAGCAACTCAGAAAATAATAATATGCTGGCAGCAATAAGATCACTTTTTATAACATGCTGTTCAATGGGAAAAAATGTTGAAAAATAACTGACAGTCAACTGTTGATTCTTTATTCAAAATTTTGAATAATATCATTCATGCGCATGTTAGATATTATTAATTAACGCTTGCGTGAAGGGTGAAAAACAAAAATATCTTGATATAACTTATTTACTCCAGAGATTTTCAAGATTTGTTGGAAAATATCAAATCCACAAATGTTCCACGCACATTCATGATTAAATATTAATTTATGCGGGCATAGCTTCCCTTGAATATCTAACTTGAAAATTGGTTAGTCGGAAAATACCTTAACTCCTTCCTTATGCAAGAATAAATCTAAAGTAGGCTTGATGAAGTATATTTAAATCTCTTCTAACAAGTTACTAGCATCTCACAGGTAGGTAGAGGTATTTAATCATCTAAGATATTTACAATTTTAATAACGTGAAGGGAAAATGATCCTACACGAAAATACTTAGTATGTGCTTATACTGAACTCTATAGTACCTCAGACAAAAGGTTTCTATACTGTGTTACTTTAAAACAGGATGATTTACATGTTAGCTTTTCACACCGCTCAAAAAAAGGGTTTCGCAATTAAAACCAGATCCTACAGATTTATGTTCCGAAACATCCTTTAAAAAAAAAAGAAATAATCGTTTTCAACATTTGAACATGAAACGTTCCACTTAAAAATGGCGGGAGTCTAGCATTCTAACGGTAAGTGTATTGGAGTTAGTGATGGACGGAACTCGAGTTCTTTAAGTCCTAATTTAGGGACTAGGCTCGATTTTTGGAGACTGAACTCATAAAAGAGAGCTCGAGCCTTTTTGGCACTGACAAGACTTGCGAGTCCTCACAATATGACTCACGAACTTGAATCTTTTTACAATAATATAATTAAAGAGACTTTTAAGACTCGAGATCATTGCTAGTTCCGAAGTCTTTTTAAAAAAAGTGAGTTCTATTTCTATTGATATAAATTTCTAGGCTATAGGTGGTTAATAACAACCTGTAGCCTAGATATTATTAGAAACTAGAATAAAAACTTACACAGGCAGATTTTTATTACTGGCTTATTTATTTTAAAAAAAGAAAGCCACGTGCCTGTATAGTTTTGTTTCCAAGTCTATATACGCCCCCCTCAAATCCAACCACACGTCCTGATCGTCCACCTGAATCTCGTGGGGGGCGGACACACGGAAACAAATTTACTGGCGTGGCTAACGTGGCTCTGGTACACTCGACACTGGCGTGTCGTCATTAATAATTTTATATGACATTTTACTTGACATTGGCGAGTTGTGGCGATTTGCTGCAGAGGCCATTTTGAAGAAGTTGAAGTTGAAGTCTATATACAATATTCACTAGCTGATGCCCGCGGCTCTGTCTGCGTGGAATTGATTTTTATTCCTAATCTTTGTTAATCAATAATTTACAAAAAAATTAACAGGACTCGATTCTTTTTGATAAACTTAAATTCTCCAATATGACTTTAGTTTTTTGAAGAGCTTGAGTTCCATAGTAAAAACTCAGTTCTGTGAGACGAGTCTTTTTGCATTAGGACTCAACGAAAGGACTCAAGACTCAGAACTCAGGACTCATTTTAGTCGGAGTCTTGCGAGCTCTGCCAAAACGAGTTCAGTCCCTAAATTAGGACTTAAAGAACTCGAGTCCCGTCCATCACTAATTGGAGTAGATGTAGCAGTTAGCTCGTTCTTGTATAATTTATTTTATTCACTTTACTTCGTAGACTATATCTAGCTAGGTAAATCTAGGTAAAACTCACAGGTAATTTATAACCCGTTCAGTAATGTCGATTCAATGTGTAAAATAGGATAAAGGAACGTTCGGAAGTGTTTCACAATCATTAGGTAAGGGCACGTTTACATGAGACGGTTTCTTAGCGGGGAAACTGTATCCGGTCATCAGTCTGTTGCATACAAGTTTTTATTTTCGAGCCTGTAGTCGGCTTTCCTACGCTTTCTCGTTCAGATGGCTTATCAACTGCAGTTTTACCTCCCAACTTCTTGAAGAACGCCTGCACCAAAAGCTCATCCGTTAATCAGCGAAGACCCTTGGTTGTCCAAACTATACCCAAACTTGGGTTTCCAAAGATCTTGGTGGGGCCCTTAGCTACATCTGGTGATCAGTTTTCCGTTTTACAGTAGTACGTTGTGAAACAGTACCGAAACCGTATTATACGAATGCGGCCTTAGACTAAATTTCCAATATATCAATCACTGGGGATGCGAATTTGTTTAGCGATTTATTCGTATTTTGTGAATTTGGAAAAAGGATTATTCTTGCGATTACTTTGAGAATGCTAGTCAAGTACACTTTGAAACAAACTTTATCTAATTCTATTAAAAGATCCATTCTTGTTGTACCTAATACTAAATTCGATCTTTTCAGTCAGATATTTTTACATTATTGTCGCTAAAATCACAAATTTATTTCTTTAAAATCCGTGCTTAGATGAGGCTTCTCCTGATGATTTTGAATCTGAGAAAAAAACATTTTATTCCGTAACCACTAAATTACATTAAAAAACACCATGTTGTAATTTTTTAAAGTACGTACCGACTTCCATTGTTGTCTTTAAAAAAGAAAAATCCGATCGACGCTCGAAACACAGGTTCTAATTAATTAAACACTCAAATGTAACATTCATTTAAATTAACTAATTAACATCCTACCAATTAATTTGATACACGGAACGAAACTAAACGGCCCTTCATTTTCAAAATTTAAACATTCTTTAACAACATCGTATTTTTTCAGTTAACTATTTGAATACAACAAGTTGCCTTAAAGACTCTGTACTCGCTTGTAGCACAGTATAATTATATGTGTATATACATAGAGTGTGAACTGTGCTTTATACTGTAGTGGTACAGACCAATACTATACCTATCCTGTGATTAGGACTTTAGAGCATAATAGTTAATAAAATAGGACTGGCGTAACTATATTAGGTACAGGCTGTTATAATTTTCACAGACTACCTGTTGTCGTCCTTTTTAACAAGTAAGAAATACACACAAAATACAAATAAATTAGCGGTTATTTCGTTCTTGTCATTCACATATTTGTATTTTAAAAGTAAAAGGAGTTATGAGCGATACCGTGTAACAGTACATATTATTTTTGAATAACAAGCCCCTTTACACAAGTGGGTGGCAATTCTTTAGCCGGCGTTTGATGGCACAGAATGACGAATGTATGGGATTTGATGTATATGACAGTCGTTAACGCACGTCATGGAAGAAAATCTTAAAGATATAATCTATATACATCATTACTTATTACTTAGCCAAATAATTGATTGCAACTGTGTCTGTCTTCTGGGCCCAAATCATTCGCACCTTCTGACATCTTACTGTAGCACACTCACTTTAACTACTAAACTACATTATATTAATAATAATGCATACAATAATAAGTATAGTATAGACTATACTTACTATTGTCTCTACCCGCGCCTGAATATCCATTATAATAATCTAAAGGGAGATCGCAGTAGTACCTGCCACGCTAAGGCAAGGAATGAAAATTGTTCCCCCGCTGGCTACAAAGTCGAGCAACAAGAACAGCTCGGCCTATGAAAACTTGCAGCAGAGTCGATAACTACCAGAAACTTGTAATCCTGTACACGCAACTAAATACAATAGGTGCAACATTAAGCACAAAATGATATTAATTTTACTGTATTTAAATTTAATGTAATTAATTTTAATGCAATTGGAACGGAATGTAAATGAACTGGATATTTCTTGCGGATAATTAGGTATAAGTGTAGTCTGGATTAGAGCAAAATGCAATGTGTTCTTTTAAAATAAAGAGTGAAATTTAAGCAATGTAGAAATGTGATAATTACAGATTAACTTATGAAGCTTCATGAAGATTAACGAATTTAAGGATATTATTTACAAAAATACCTCATACAGATTCATTGGTCAACATACAGTTGTGTGCCAGAAACTCAATTTATATTAGACACAATTACCTAGATTTACAAATAAGCAGAGAAAAAAATTGTGTTCTAAAAATGTGTTAAAAATTAAATAAATCTTAACGCATGTTACGTTAAGATTTATTTAATTTCTAACACATGACGCACGTACTTTTGGAACATGACATATTGCGTTCCAGCAACCCTCACCAATTCGTTACAATTTAAACATCGTTCCATAATTCTTTTTTCAAAATGAGTACTCACAAAAAGGCTAATAAAATGTAGCTAGAATTACTTTATCCACAACCCTCTAACATTTCAAATTAAACTCATTGCATCCGACTGTACTAAGGCTTCTTTTTTCGACGAGGGCTTCACTTTAATTAACCGATACTCAACACTTTTCAACCGACCTGTACTCCTAAAGAAACAGTCTGCGGTCTCTTTGCTTCTTGTTTTAAACCCTAATTTAATATGCTAGAGTATAAAATACCTCGGGGATGAATTAGGAAAGGCTGGAGTCAATTTGCATACGAGTAAACCAGTTTTGTTTGTTTCCATTTTGTCCCGTTATATTGGAATGGGTAACAATATTAGATATTAAAGATTTATTTTGTTGAGCTCTTTGTATGTATTATATGTATGTATATAATATATAATGTTTATTATCTATGTATGTATTATATTATCATGAAATATAAAAATATATTGCACACGTGGCAGTCCTTTACCGCACCATATTGCTAGTTTTCGTAATAATAAGTATAAGCTTTTTCTACATCAATTGTGGAGAAAATTGGTACAGAAATCTAGACGTCCTAATAAACGTTAACTTTACTAGTAACATGGACATCAAAATAAAGGTTACTATTGTGATAGTTAAACTTGATTTTTTGTACCACTCACCTGACAATGATTATATAAGGTATACATAATTATATTAGGCAATAATTAAAGAAATTAATCATTAAAACTAAAAGAATTAAACACACGCATATAAGTACTGCTTCAAATAATTTCAAAGACGAATTAGTTTTATACTTTTGCACTGTTCAACTCACTTATAAATAAATAACAAGTATTAAAACAAATCCGATAATATCGTCACGATAATCTCGTGGTATAACGAAAACAGTGTGTGCAGTGGCCGGCTGGTGCACGTTCCCTTTGCTTTTGTACGGCTACTCCCCTTTTGTTGTCAGTCCTTGTACTCTTTACTGGACATTCCACTCGTTAGTATTCGTTTCTGACCGAACTTCAACTTAACCCTATTGTGAATCTTATTTTGCCCATTTTTCACATGTCGTTGGACTTGTACTGTGTTTCTAACGGTCTTTTAGCGTATCGGAATATTAAAATTTCGAGCTTCGCCTCTCGTTGGACATCAAAGATCTTAGCCCAAATAGGTTTGTATAATATTCTACTTATTCTGCTAGTTCTTGCTCGCGGCTCCGCCCGTGTGTTCGATTCGTTCCGGCTACCCATGGGAACCTAATCCAAGGACAAAAAGTATTATATGTTAGTGCAGATTATAATCTATCCCTGCACTAAATTTTATCAAGATTCGTTCAGCCGTTTGAGCGTGTTTTTTTGTAGTAAACATGTTCATAAACTTTCTCACCCTACTAATATTATAAGCGCAAAAATTTGTATGTATGGATGAATGGATGAATTTTTGTTACTCTTTCACGTAAAAGTACTGACTGAATAGATTTTAATGAAACTTTACAATAACTTTACAATAGCTTATACATCATAACACATAGGCTACAATTTATAACGATAACCAATATTATAGCGATACCGATATGTACCGGGCAAGAGCTAGTTGAAAATATTGATAGAATATGTTAAATACGTTAAACAATATGTTAAACAAAACAATATTCACTCCACGACACAGTTTAATAATTTTGATTATGCTCAAGCTAAAATTACACAATACATATTCAACGCAACTGTTCCATTTTAAATTTACAATTTTCCTGGCGTGTAATAAAACTCTAAATATTAGATTTGATATTACAAAAAGGTCGGTTCTACCCAACTTTGTTCTATAGACCGCTCTTATAACCTGGATTTCTACTTTGATGCATAAAACAAAAGCTGCCAGTTTAATTTACTGGAGAATAACGAAGAACAGGGTAATGAGAAGTAGTTGATTGAATTTGTTGAAACTTCTTGATGGAACTCCATTTTACTAGCTTTATATATTAATATATACAATTTTTTTTATATATAAAGATAGTAATGAGAAGTATTCTATGCAAATATAATAAAGAGGAAAGATTTGTTTGTTTGTAATCGATAAATTAAAACGAAAGAACCGGTTTTAATAATACATTAAATCATTAGAAAGCTTGTAGAATATACTGTTTCCGGGCTGTTTGGCCGTGGTCTATGTGAAACTTGCGTTCCAGACGTTTCGTCGATCACTGCGGTCGACATCTTCAGTGGCACAGGTCCGGGCGACGGGCGGATGACTTATATTAGAAAGCTATTTTATACAGAAGTAACACAGGCTGTATTCCTTAGGGATGAAGACATACGCAAATGAAACCATGTGGCGATGCTAGTTACTGATAAATACAACGGAAGTCTTCAAACTTCTAATTAAAGTCGATATGGGTTTTGCTTTAGAGAATTTCCAAGCGGAATATATTCAAAATTGCGATATAACTTATTATATTCTCGTTATTAAGTTTTATACATACATTATTAAATGCGCGGTGCTGCGACGACAATTCTGTTTTGAGGAAGGCCTTACGATTGAGAGGTCCCGGGTTCGAATTCTGGCCATTAATTAGGTACACTACCGACGTGAACCCACTCCTAGCACAAGCGAATTGGTTTTGGGAATATAAGTAATTTCGATAATTCCGGTTGCTAACATGCTGATAAATAAAATAAAAAAATGGTGCTTACAAATCAAATAAAAAAAATGAGCTTACTATCAAGCGAGGTGAAGTCCAATTGACGTGTCTTATAAATATAAAAAAAAACAAATGTTTCTGAAATAAAACACTTTTTAAAAATACTGTAGAAGGGTTAATATTCACGAATTAAAAGTTTTTTGAAGTAAAAACTTCTTTAGCGGCGTTGGATGGATAAAAAGTGTTAGACTCGCATCAGGATCACTTGACCTTTGAACCGTAACCGACGACTGACGTCATACAACATGAGCTACAGATTGTTTATTTTGTTAGTTACGTTAAGAAGCTTCGTAGCTTAGCGGTTCGACTGTAAGTTCTTATGGTTTCAGATAGTACCGGCTTCTGACACTTTTTATGATTATTTTTTCTTTTTGTAATTTATTACTTTTTGTGATTATAATTTCGTTTTATAATTCATGAATTTTTTCCGACAGAAAATTAGTGATAGGTTCTATGATTGGCGCTATATTATAGGTATGGTATGGTATGTTATTTTTATCTTTTCTCTGTATATAACGAAGAAGGAAAGAAAGAAAAAATTTTCACTTCTGCCGGCACTCCCGGAGTGCAATCTTCTTCTTTCTTTCTTCTTTTTTAAAAGAAATTCCCCATCCCAGTATTCTAACACTACCTATGTAGGTTCAGTTTAGTTTCCTAAACCTATTTAGGTACTGACCGTACAGTCGTGCCGAGAGCCGGCAGTGTAATGAGAAGGTGTGGTGTATTTGCAGATAATTATACGGCGGAGGTCTTCAGGCTCCTGTTGGCACAGCCGGTCTAGCAATGCGTACAGCAATTTGTTACGCCTGTGTTGGACGTTCCTGTTCAAAGTTTAAATAGCTAATAGGTTTTAAATCATGTAGCTTACACTGATTACTATTTATGATATTACTATTTCGTACCTAAATAAATCATTTTTGCGACTAAAGTTTTCATTTTGTTCAATTCAATTCAATTTATTTATTTCAATCAATTGTACTTTACTTTTTAGTACGTGCTTGGGTGATTGAGCTTTGGTTGTATTATCTATTTGTTTTTAATTACATCTCATAGAGTTTGAGGGACGAAGACAAAATGGTGTTATGTCTATCATATAATTTTTCTATTTACCCGACTGCCAAGAAGGGTTATGTTTTTCGCGCGTATCTTGTATGTTTGTATGTATGTTTGTAATATTCTTTATTACCTCATATCTTCTGATCCACCGCACGGATTTTAATGATTCAGATCTCAAATGAAAGGTATTTATTACCCGAGTGTTCTCAGGTACAAAAAATATGAACAAAAGCTATATGTTCGGTTTTTGATGCCAAAATGTAAGTGGTAAATAAAATATTTTCACTCAAATTCATCAAGTGGGGTATCAAAATGAAGGCAATTAGAAGACGATCACAAAAATATATATGTCATGACTAAAAAGTATAAAATAAAATAAATTATTAATTAATACTCGTACCTAATATATATTTTTTCTGTATACAAACATATACCTATATTTTTTCTGAAGAACACAACATATAAATTTTTATAATGTAAAAATAACTCTAGATAAAAAATACCACGAAGTCATTAGACCCGTTTCTTTGTTTTTATTAATGAAATGATAAGTACCATTTTATTAATAAAATTTTTACTCACTCAATAACGTTATAACAGTTTAGCAATAAATATGTACAGTATTCACTGTTTTGCAACAGCACTTAAAAGTTATGATTATACCGCAACTAATTACAAACTTCTGAAATAATTGAGCTGAATTACCAGCTAAAGTTTTATGGCACAGGAATTAGTGGGAAGCAAAAGTAATCTAGTTTGCAACTGTATACATCCGAACTTTAATCAACGCACCGGCAAATTATGTCTGTGTGGGTAAACGCGGCACATTAGTTCACCATACAGAATATTTACTGAGGGCATCATGTCTAACGTGACGAATACATGCCGTTTTAAACGGGAATGTCCGTTTCCGAACAGGAATTTGAACGGAAATGTCCACTTCTACGTACCGATGTCCTGAAATGTGCTTAAACATAATCTACAAGATCTGCTTCTGTCCTTATACATTTGACGAGTTGCCTCTATTATCATTAAATGTTTTAAGCAAGCTTGTTGGTTTCGAGTGCTATTGAACTGTCGTATAGATAGATATATTATAGTTTGATAGCCCTTTGGCTACTTCTTATCCAAGTATAAACCCCTGCTGTGGTTTTACCAAGCGACTACAATATGGGAAGACAAGAAGGGTATTTGACTCCTCTGGGGTTGCCCACGTTCATAGGCCACGGTAATCACTTTCCATTAAGTCCTGTCTGCCACCTAAAATGTATAAAAAACAAAAAAAGCGATTTACAACATAAACACTTCATCTTCCAATTAAATTCTGCCAATAATCAAACGTCCATCCGTCTCCCATTAACGCCTCAAAACAAACCCTTCCTCATCTTTATTAACGAGTGGGGAGCAGTAACAATTACCACTATTACCATATACGTTCATGAAGGACGGTCTCGCGCCCGTAAGCTCTCGTAACTTACCTCCACTTACATGGGTTGCCTATCCGACTGTGTAATACACTTTCCTTCATGTTTTGTTTCATTCATTCATTCATTCATTCATGCAGTCACTATTATTTCAGCGTTTCGTGAGATATGGCAGTTTGATTTTGTTGTTCCCATAGTGCAATCGAATATCTTTATGCTAAGATTTTCGATACTATAACTTAAGATTTTGCATGTACTAATGTTTGTTTGATGATCGCAAAGAACGTGAAATAAAGTAAAGGAAACAAATAATATCTGATATTGTTGGAAAATTTATTTCAGTTCTTTTTTTGAGGTAAATTTACAAAATCTTAATACTCTAACTGTGGTATAAAATGTGATTTCATATTGTCACTCTTAAAGGGGAACCGTTGTAGAGCCTTATCTAGCCACCTCGGCGGCGACAACGACCCACAGACCGCGTGCGGTTTAGTCGGTTCAAGTCTGACATAACCGAAGTATCCGTGGGGATTTCCCGCACGTAAATAAAAAAAAAGAGGCTAGTTTCTACTAGGTAGTAGTCTTGACTAGTTTAAAATGTCCTTGTTTCTCATTTTCTTACACAAAAAATTTCAACTTACCCCTGTTACTTTTAACTCCGTTATCCCTTCAACACATATGCCATATGAAAACAACCTTTTCTCTAACCTTTTAGTAAGAGTCAAATTATAGGTATGACAACCTTCAGCTCAATTTAGCTTCTAAAAAACAGCTAAAAATGAGTATACTTACTTGTCGAATGTTCCCTTGGCTTTCATTTTCATATTTTATTATGTGTAGCAGAAATGTATTCATATTAGGCTAGATTACAAAAAAAAATGTCAAGTGTGAGTCCTATATAGTTTACAGTTCCGTAGTTACATCATATTATTTATTTCATTGAACTTCTAAAATATAACCTATTAAAGAACTTGTGCCCTTTTTTACTGGTTACGCTACCAACGAGAGCTGTACAATCCCTTTCTTGTCTAACACAACATCAAAAGTAAATTCGTAAAATCTTATACTAACTATATGTAATTAACACAAAAAATTTCAAATTACTTTTTATTTATTAGGCTTCACTTGGGTTTAGGCGGAAGAAAATTGACATTGAAACTGTGTGAGCCACCTGTAAAACAAGAGTCGTAGTCTAAAAAGTTAGAACTTCGATATAAAGTGTAAAAAGACAGTACAAATCTTCGCCGTTCACAGCTCAGTTTCAGTATTAATTTTGGACCTTCGAATACGGAACCCTCAAATTCTAATACATCGAAATTGGGTTCTCAAGAAATGTTATTATGTAAACGAAACTGTGCTCTTTGCTAGCCTATGTTTTGATATTCAATCGGAGCGAGTTTCTAACTTAATGAAAGAACATTCGTTACATCTGAATAAGTAAAACCAATATCGTTAGTATTGAACTTATTTTAGTTCTATTTTTATTTCCCTTTCTGTTAGAAAGTTTCTTCGTAAGGCATTCTCTCAGCATGAGGACAGATCGGCTTTTATAAAGGTTTATCTCAGTTTCATCTCATTATGAGATAGAAGTTCTCGCGTATACTCGTGTTCTCATTCACAGTTGAATCCAGTATTTAATAGGTAGGTACTTATTCCCTATTAGGGGGCTTTCGATGGCGCTAGGTCAGCCGGGATGAGAGGGATGTAACAGAGGCGACCGCAACCCTCGGCAACTGATAGCCCAAAGCGGCCGTTTGGTTTTAGTTGGTTTGAATCCGATATGAGACCGATATTCTTAGCAATCCATGAATTCTCCTGCGGGTGCCGGGTCTCATTGAAGTTGGGAACTTGGGACAGTGCCTGGGACTTGCGACCCAGGTGAAGGTTTAAAAGGGGCTCTTTGTTGATGTCCATCAACACTCACCTTCACCACCCAAGTTCCCCTCCCTGCCTTACCAAATTTGATGCGAACCTACTAGTGCCGTTTCAGACATTCGTTCTAGTAATGAGCTAATTATTCTAGCTCTCGATAGGCCTAGATCTTTAAGTAGGTAATGGGGATTTCTGCACGTAGAAAGATAATTACATATTTTAGTTAGATACAGCGAGATTCAAAAGCCCAAACAATCTTCAATCGTTCAAGAATGTGTAGACAAATGTTGAAGGAATTGCTTTCATTCATTCAACACAAGTATGTCTACATTGTGTAGACGTAAATGTTTAATGAATTGTTCTCCCCAATCACATTATGTTTTAGACTGAATAAAGAGTCCGTAGGTAATGAAAACCAATATCTTACCGAAGTTCCTTTTAACTTCGAGGCAACACCACTCAAAAGTACTGAAAATCAACAGATCTAGAGTTGTAAACATATGTGAATTAAGTTTGCCTTTGAATTCAAAGTTCAATTTTGCTGAGACGTTTTCATACGACAAACAAAAACTAGTAAAAAGTGTTCAGTATTCTTTTATGCATGTGAATTTCTTTATTTCAGTATAAGTGAAGGCATCATTCTGTGTCATTCTACAAATTTTATTGAAGAAAATAGCTTTGATGATAGTTATTTTTTATATCAAGTTATAACAAAGGCTAAACACTCTTGGAAGAAAATACAATGCCCTGTCAAAATGTACTAATTGAGTTTTGCGAATGTAAACATAAATGTAAACCTACCTTTTTTTACGTGCGGACATACCTACGGACACCCACGCCGGAACCAGCAGGGTTGGTATTGTCGGACGTACCGACGAAAACCGCACGGCCGTCTCGTGTCATCTGTTGCCGAGGCTGAGGTAGCCGCTGGCGAATCTCTCGCGCACCCCAGCTAATATAAACATACTGATGCCAAAGTTTTGCATATATCTACGAATGTACATTTTAAAATATCATATTTATCTCACAGTAATACATATCATCTCGTCGTGACGTCATATACGTCCTTCGTATTCTGTCGACGGACGACACGTCACGCGTCACGCTCTGGCGTCGAGAGCGAGGGGTCGCGCTCCACTGGCCAACCATACATCACGATATGGTTAACACACTGCCCGATTTGTAATTGTTTAACACTTTCGTTGCTTTTATCTCAGACCATTAACTATTACAATGGTTTTTCAAGTTACGTAAAGCTTTTTTGTACTCTATTTGCTAATGCCGCGTGGTGCCCGGCAGAGTAGAATTTGGGCCACCCCTTCTCTTCCCATGTGGTGTCGTACAAGGCGGCTAAGGGATAGGGCTGATTTATTTTAACATCAAACAGATATGTACAGCCCAGACTCAGCCTCAGATGCATGGCTCGAGTCAACAATAGTGCCCGGAATACGGCAATAGGCTCACCTCCTATTACGTGGGACCGAATACAGATTGGTGAAATGTGGGTGTTAATTCACCTCTGCCTAACCTTCCGGGGATAAAAGTGTGATTATATGTATGTATTTGCTGGCAGCTGTCACACAGTTTTAACTAGTATGGCTGTCAACGTTCGACATATCAATATAGTATATAGTTATATAGTTGTAATACAAAAATCAGTATATTTTTTGTATGTTTGTATTGTGATTGAACCAATAAATGTATAGCCAGACATCAACAAATTTAAGAAAAATCTAAAGGAATATTTTTTAAGTACAATCCTTTGAATTATTAGGGGCTAAAGTATGAAATTGCCGATTTGTACTGACAAATTGAAATTCGTTTTTTTTTTAATTTAACGTATTTATTTAATCAAAATAATTACCATTATTATCTATACATTGCTGCCATCTAGTACGAAGGTCATTTATGCCTTTGCGATAGAACTCTGGTGATCTAGATTCGACAAACTGTGTGAAAGCATTTTGTACTGCCTCCTGAGAAGAAAACTTTTTATCACATAGAAAATTGTCCAAATCACGAAAAAAATGGTAGTCTGTTGGAGCAAGGTCTGGCGAATACGGAGGGTGACGAATAGTTTCTAATTGCAGTTCCTGTAGAGTTAAAACGGGTTCTCGTGCTGTATGTCTCGCGTTATCATGGAGCAATAATGGTGAAGATCGATTCATGAGTCGGGGCTGTTTCACTGCTAGTTTTGCTATCATTGTTCGGAGTTCGGCACAGTAGACATCTGCCGTTATTGCTTGACCAGATCGTAGAAAGCTATAGTGAATAACACCATGCTGAGACCACCAAACAGTTACCATTACCTTTTTATTGGTAAGCTTTGCTTTAGGACACTGTTGTGGCGTTTCACCTGGGGTCAGCCATTGCATTTTTCGCTTACGGTTATCGTAAAGAATCCACTTTTCATCACATGTCACAATTCGATCCAATATTCCTTCATTTCTGTATCGATTCAACAAGGCAACACAAGTTTCAACACGCATTTCTTTCTGCAGATCAGTCAAATCATGAGGTACCCATTTTTCACATTTTTTTATTTTATTGATTTGACGCAAATGAGTATATATTGTTGGTAAGGTAACGTTAAACCATGCAGCTAATTCCTGGGTAGTTTGGCTCGGATCGGCTTCCACCATGTCTTTCAATTCATTGTTATTCACCTGTGTGGACGGCCTTCTTCGTGGTTCGTTCTTCAAATCAAAGTTTCCATCACGAAAGCGTTTAAACCAAAATCGCACGGTGCGTTCATTAGCAGTCCCCTCTCCAAACGCAACATTGATATTGCGAGCTGTTTCTGCCGCGTTAGTTCCGCGTCGGAACTCGTATTCAAAAATCACTCGAAATTTCGAAGTATCCATCTTTCTTGTCTAAGCTGAATAAAAAAAAACAACTGAAAGTCGATAATCGAATGTTGCACATTTTTAAATGAAGAACTACATAGGTACCATGTGGAAAAAGTTTCACTCAAAAATCTCAAACCATGAAGGTTCTATGTCAATTCGAAGTACCTATTACAATGAAACGGCAATTTCATACTTTAACCCCTATTATTATCTTTATCTGATCTTATTTTGTGGCATTTTTATACTAGGTACTTATACTATGGTTATTTTAAGTGCCTTTATAGTGCCTCCTGGTTACTGTCTAAGCAAAAGTATGCCCAGGGTAGCTTTGCGTCTTGTTTCCGCGGTATACGCGATCTCTACACACTTAGACCATAGTACTATTATTTTTTCTGTGCCTAGGCAGGCAGGGTCACGGTGCCTAAGATAGACATCCTTGAGAACTAGACCGGCTGATAATAACCTGACCTAGGGTATATTTGAGTCGGTAAACTTGGTGAGTTGAAGACTGAGGGGGTATGTACGTAGAGAGAAAAGAATACTGGGGCAAAGCGTAACTAAGCCAATTGAGTATTTGACTGACTAGTCAAATAATTTACTTTTCACTCAAAGTTAAAACGGTAATTAAGGCAAATTGTCGTCATAATATTTAATAGTCAAATCATTTACTGTTAGTAGTTGATAGATGGATGGTTAAAAATAAATAAAAACGATAAATAAGAATCAGAGTAGTAGGGATTAACGGGGACTGGACCACCTCCAAACCCCATCTCCCCCCTGTCATTTCCTCCCTCCTCGGCTAAAAAAAAAAAAAAAAAAAAAAAAAAAGTTTGGTGTCTATTTGTAGGTTTTCGACCATGCCGAGTCGATTGCGCTAATTAATTTTTGCGTACGACGCACCGTTACAAAGTTATAGAAACACTATCACAGATAGATAACAAAACCATTAGAGGTAGATAACTGGTAATGACTAACGTTCGATGGTTTCCTGGGGTCTTATCTCAGGGATGTCATTCAAATTACGCTCATAGTTAGTCAATGAGTCCTCTTAGATATAGAACGGATAGGAATTTATTTATCTCAGTGATGTCATTAAAATTACAATCATATTTATTCAGTCAGTCCGATAGTTGTGTATAAAAGAGAGTCCTCTCTCACATTATTATTTTGTGTACATGGTATGATATGTTTATAAGATTATGTTACAAATGTTTATCATTATAAGTTTGTCTGTTACAAGATTGTATAAAAAATATGTTCATAAAATAGTGCTATAAATGTTTATCATTATAACATTGTATAATAAATGTGTAAAATATATATACTTTCTCTCAACATTTTTTTTTCATTCTTAGTCTTAATCCTTACTCACTCGGACGTTTATCAAAATGATCCATTTCAATCATCCATTTACTGCGATAGTTGCCGGTCCAAGTGGATGTGGAAAATCAGTATTTGTAACAAATTTTATAAAGTTTGTTAAAGATGTTTGCAACACAAATTTTGATCAAATAACATGGTGTTTTGATGAAATGCAACCTTTGTACAATATCCAAAATGTCAATTACATCCAAGGTATACCAGACCTAACTATGTTTAATGGAAAGAATCCTCAACTTTTAATAATTGATGACTTAATGAGAGAGTCTGATGGACGTATTGTTGATATATTCACAAAAGGAAGTCATCATAGAAATTTAAGCGTATTTTACATATCACAAAATTTGTTTCATCAAGGAAAGGGTCAACGAGACATATCTCTGAATTCAAGTTATATAATTTATTTTAAAAATCCTAGAGATAAAACTCAAATTCGATACTTAGCACGACAAGTATTTCCAGAAAATCCAAAATACTTGGAAGATTCTTACAAAGATGCTACTAATAATGCACACGGTTATCTTATGATAGATTTAAAACAAGAAACAAATGACATGTGTCGTATTAAAACAAAGATATTTCCATGTGATGGATATTGTACTGTTTATATACCTTCAAAAGGGTTTAAATATAGTAGAAATCAACAAATATCCATCAGTTACTAATAATGGCTGGAAGCACGCAGACACATAAAAGTCTGTTAAGCGCCTTAGTTAGTCTTAAACCGAAATATCAAAAAGCTCTTTTAAAAGCCTGTGATGAAGAAGAAATAAATTGTATTTGTGAATGTATTCATAACGTTTTACAAGGAAAAATAGAATTGAAAGAAAAAGAGAGGTCAAAATTGAAAAAATACAAAAATATTCTGCGAAAAATAGTACGGAAGGGATCACACAAAATTAGAAAACATTTAATAGTACAAAAAGGTGGTGCATTTCTACCTCTAATACTGGGTTCTGTTCTAAGTGCCTTGGTTAGTACACTGGTTTAAGAAAAATGGATAATGCTAAAAAAATGTTACTCATCGATCCATCTCTGTTAGAAAAGTTAAAACAACCTAGCGTGGTTGATACTCCAATGTCCCGCTTAGACACAGATATGCAAAACATTTTAAATAGCGATATAGATGATCGAAAGAAGTGTATTTTATATTTACAAATTCTACAAAGATATTTAAACTTCAGTAAACAGGAGCGACAACCTTATGAAATACCATTAATAAATCAAGATTTGAAAAGATCGGTGGAGTATATTACTGATGGTGAAGATTTTAAAACTACATTTCCTTCTAACACAGCGGTAAAGGAAGTAAGTTTGCCAGAAACTAATGAAGGACCATACACATCCAGTAACATTTTAAAACTTATACCAAAATCCTATATTAAAAGGGGAGAATCACTGTTGAACTTACTTTCTTTGAGTAAAAATAAAATTACTTGGGATGAAACAGGCACTGTGGTTATAGATGGTCAAAAAGTTCCTGAAAGCAATATTGTTGATTTGGTAAATGATTCATTGAGGACACTTAAAAATAGTGAACCTACTGGATGGGAAAAATTTGCTGCAGCTTTAAAGGAGATCAAAGTGCCGCTTATATATATTGGTAATACAAAAAGATCTGAATATATTAAAAAATTACAATCACAAGAGCATAAAGAATCCACCCCAACAGCTGAATTATTTTCTACACCAATAACTGAAAGTAAATTTCGCAAGAAGATAAAAAGAAAAATTGATTGGGAAAAATGGACCCCATATTAGAATTAAATAAGATTTATTATGATTCTTCACATCCTGCAGGGTACAGTAGTCTTAACAAATTAAGTAAAGCAATGAAAGGTAAATTGAAAAGAGATGATGTGAAGAAATGGTTAGAATCACAAGAAACATATACATTACATAAACCTGTTCAAAGAAACTTTTCAAGAAATAGATATATTTTATCTAATATTAACGAACTGTGGCAAGCTGACTTAAGTGATATGAGAACTTACTCAAATTATAATGATGGTTTCAACTATATTCTTTGTGTTATTGATGTTTTTAGTAAATATGCCTATGTGAGACCAATGAAAAAGAAAAACTCTGAAACAATCAAAGCATGTTTCGAGAGTATATTCATCGAAGCTAAGGTTACACCTACACATATACAATCTGACAAAGGTACAGAATTCGTATCCAAAGACGTACGAAAATACTTCACATCTAAAAATATTAATTATTACACTACTAATAATCCTGATATTAAAGCAAGCATTGTTGAAAGATTCCAAAGAACTCTAAAGATGAAAATGTGGCGTTATTTCACACATAAGAATACACATAGATATATTGATATTTTACAGGATTTGCTATACTCGTATAATCATAGTTATCATTCTAGTATCAAAATGTGTCCATTTGAAGTTAATCGTGATAATATTATGACTGTATGGGAAAATTTATATTATAAGAGAGACAAAAACAAACCTAAAATCGCTTTATCGAAGTTTCGCGTTGGTGACTTTGTCAGAATAACGAAATATAAACATATTTTTCAAAAAGGTTATGAATCTAACTGGAGTGATGAAGTATTCATAATATCTTCAGTAATTCACCGTTCTCCGTGGTTAGTATACACTCTTAAAGACTTAGAGGGCGAAGAGATAATAGGAACTTTCTATGAAAAAGAGTTGCAGAAAATCATCTTCGATCCCACTGCAAATTTTAAAGTAGATAAAATAGTACGTTCTCGTTATTCTGGTGTTAGAAAAGAAGTGTTAGTGAAGTGGAAAGGTTATCCAGACAAATTTAATAGTTGGGTCTTGCCTTCTAATTTGAAAGAAATATGAACAAACAAAGTTTTTATCTAACCTTACTAAGTAATAGTTCCATGGAATACTTTCCAGATAACAAAACATCTATTTTTTCTACAAAATTACCGAAACCAATAATACTAGAAGGAGAATGGAAAGTCGGCGTCGTGGAATTCCAGTACCCATGCACCATGTTTACGGTTCAAGAGCATGAGAATGTTATATACATTGCAAAATTGGCACAAATGCCTAATGAACAAAAAGAATCTCTAATATATTACAAAACACACATTCCGGCAACGAATTATGACAATATTAATCACATTTTAAAGGCAATGAATAATATTCAAGAAAAAATAAAATTTCGTTATGATGAAATATCAAAGTTTGTTGTGGTTAGTGTGTCAGATGAAACTATAAAATCCGTAACACTATCACCTAGATTAGCCCTTCAATTAGGTTTTGAACCAAATAGAAACTTAATAGAAAAAAATATGGGAAAATGTCCAGCTAATTTACATTTAGGCTTACCATCGCAAATATTTGTTTATTGTGATATAGTTGAACCACAAATTGTTGGGGATGTGATGACCCCACTTCTGCGAATTATACCATTAGATCCCTCGAAATACATTTATGGTGCTAACAAAATGCATGTATTTTCTCCACCTCATTATTTGCCTGTTATGCGAAGAGATTTTGATACCATTGAAATAGATATAAGATCAAACACCGGTCAGAAGATACCATTCCAATTCGGGACAGTGTGCATTAAACTACACTTTCAAAAATTATGATGTATTCTCAACACGATATCACATGTCCTTACCAACACTATTATTCCCATCAGGCTGGATCAGGTATAGGAGTAATCTATAGGGGAGCACCATATCAAAAAGGCCATGGTATTGGAAGTTTTCTTGGAGGATTATTTCGATCTGTTTTCCCATTACTATCTAGTGGAGCTAAGGCGATTGGTAAAGAAGCCCTAAATGCTGGTGTTGGTCTGTTGTCGGATATGGTTAGTGCGCGTCCTATGGAGGAATCAATTAAATCACGCCTCAAAGAGGTCGGCACAAATTTAAAACGCAGAGCTGATAATAAAATAAATAGCATCAACATGTCTGGATCAGGATATATAACGAAACGTAAACGTCTTTCTGCATTCATTCCTACCATAACCTCGAGAGTGAAAGCCACAAAAAAATTAAAAAGTCATCAAATTAAAGATATATTTTCGAATTAACGATGTCTTTTTTACATAGTCAATCTTGTGAATGTGTTAAGTCAGAACTAGATTTATTTGCATTACCATCAACTCAAACTAGTATTGAAAGCGGAATATGGATACATTATAAGCCCATTTCGTCCCTTGCTGACGATGGACCTATTGAATTTCAAGTACCTGGAGCAGGCGACGACTACGTTGATTTATCTCATACTTTACTTCAACTAAAAGCGAAAATATTAACCCAGGATAATACAAAACTTGCTGCTAGTGCAGTTGTTGCTCCAGTTAACAATTGGTTGCATTCGCTTTTTAGTCAACTTGATGTGTATTTAAACCAGAAACTTGTTTCACCTCCAAATAATACATATGCTTATCGAGCTTACATAGAAACACTATTGAACTATGCACCTGCAGCTAAAACTTCTCATCTATCATGTGGTCTTTGGTATGAAGACACAGCTGGAAAAATGGATGAGACGGATGATAAAAATGAGGGATTTATAAAGAGACAAAAATTTGCGAGTGAAAGTAAAGAAATAGAAATGATTGGACATCTTCATGGTGATATATTTAATCAAGAAAAATTTTTGATTAATGGTGTTGATATGTGTGTAAAATTAGTTCGCTCTAGGGAAAATTTTAATCTCATGGCTTCTTCGCATGACGTTAAGTTTAAAGTTACTATTACAGATGCAACCCTGCTTGTTCGTAGAGCACGAATTAATCCAACTGTGTTACTTGCTCATCAACAAGTTTTATCATCTACGACAGCTAAATATCCTATCACACGAGCTGAAGTTAAAGTTTTAACGATACCATCAGGGGTTCAGGGTAAAACTCTTGATAATATATTCCTTGGTCAAGTACCCAAACGGTGTATAATTGGTTTTGTGAATAATGCAGCATTCAATGGAAATCTCTCTAAAAACCCATTTAACTTTGAAAATTTTGATATTAGTACATTTTGTTTATACATAGATGGACAACAAATACCTTCAAAAGCTTTGCAACCATCATTTGGGAATAATATTTTTACTTCCAGCTATCACACGTTGTTCTCGGGTACAGGTATACATTTCCTTAATGAAGGCAATGGGAATATCTAGAGATCAATATTCCAAGGGCTTTTGTCTGTTAGCATTCGATTTAACACCTGACTTATCAGCGAATGCTTCTAATCACTGGAACCTTATAAAACACGGTAGTGTAAGAATAGAAGTTTGCTTTGATACGGCTCTAACACAAACTATTAATTGTATTGTTTATGCAGAATTTGACAATGTTATAGAAATAGATAAAAACCGTAACATTAGTGTTGACTATAGTAGTTAACTAATATCTTATTAGAATTAAGTGTAAGTGTGCATGTAGTTATCTAGAATCTTGTTATAAATAAGTTTGTATTAGATTTAAGTATGTATTATTGTATATTGATCCTTTCAATAAAATATATTCGTACATAGTATTTCTTTGTTTTATTAGCATTGTATGTACTTACATCTGTCATGTCACAGTTAAAACAGAAAGTTTTTTGATGATCTGATCACTTGCTTACAATCTACGAGTCTGATAACATCGTACAGAGATCATGAATACATTGGAAATACAGAGATACTTGAGACAAATAGATTCAAAAATTGAATGTAATGTTTATGCAGCAAACCGCTTGCCTATTCATGTAGATAAGCCTACATATATCATAAGCAATTTAGATACCGACAATGAACCTGGATCTCATTGGATTGCTATACACATAGATGCGAATGGAGTTGGTCAATACTTTGATTCCTACGGTAGAGCGCCCAAAGGTTTCCACCGCTCGTTTTTAGATCGAAATTGTAGATTATGGAATTACAATACCATTCGAATCCAAAACGATTACACTGCAGTGTGTGGCGAATATTGTTTATTGTATTTATACCATAAGTATTACGGTATGTCATTAACCGATTTTCAACAACTGTTCACTAACAATACCCTGTATAACGATATCATATTAAGTAAGTTATTCAAAGATTGTTTTGAAAATAATAAACAACATTAGTATTGAGAAGGTACTTTTTTATTTAGAAGTTCAATTATTGATGAAGTATTTGTTACAATCTTCGGTAGCAAGCTGCTTTGTGATGTCATATATGATGTCTTGCACATGGGCATGGTCGAAAACCTACAAATACACACCAAACTTTTACCCGGGGATTCTCGCGGGGATTCTCGATGCTCGCTTCTGCAGCTTCAGCTGGTCGCCTTCGGCGACCAGCCTCAGCCGCTCCACCTCGCACGGGTGCCCGAGAGGTTCGGAGGTGGTCCAGTCCCCGTTAATCCCCGGGTAAAAGTTTGGTGTGTATTTGTAGGTTTTCGACCATGCCCATGTGCAAGACATCATATATGACATCACAAAGCAGCTTGCTACCGAAGATTGTAACAAATACTTCATCAATAATTGAACTTCTAAATAAAAAAGTACCTTCTCAATACTAATGTTGTTTATTATTTTCAAAACAATCTTTGAATAACTTACTTAATATGATATCGTTATACAGGGTATTGTTAGTGAACAGTTGTTGAAAATCGGTTAATGACATACCGTAATACTTATGGTATAAATACAATAAACAATATTCGCCACACACTGCAGTGTAATCGTTTTGGATTCGAATGGTATTGTAATTCCATAATCTACAATTTCGATCTAAAAACGAGCGGTGGAAACCTTTGGGCGCTCTACCGTAGGAATCAAAGTATTGACCAACTCCATTCGCATCTATGTGTATAGCAATCCAATGAGATCCAGGTTCATTGTCGGTATCTAAATTGCTTATGATATATGTAGGCTTATCTACATGAATAGGCAAGCGGTTTGCTGCATAAACATTACATTCAATTTTTGAATCTATTTGTCTCAAGTATCTCTGTATTTCCAATGTATTCATGATCTCTGTACGATGTTATCAGACTCGTAGATTGTAAGCAAGTGATCAGATCATCAAAAAACTTTCTGTTTTAACTGTGACATGACAGATGTAAGTACATACAATGCTAATAAAACAAAGAAATACTATGTACGAATATATTTTATTGAAAGGATCAATATACAATAATACATACTTAAATCTAATACAAACTTATTTATAACAAGATTCTAGATAACTACATGCACACTTACACTTAATTCTAATAAGATATTAGTTAACTACTATAGTCAACACTAATGTTACGGTTTTTATCTATTTCTATAACATTGTCAAATTCTGCATAAACAATACAATTAATAGTTTGTGTTAGAGCCGTATCAAAGCAAACTTCTATTCTTACACTACCGTGTTTTATAAGGTTCCAGTGATTAGAAGCATTCGCTGATAAGTCAGGTGTTAAATCGAATGCTAACAGACAAAAGCCCTTGGAATATTGATCTCTAGATATCCCATTGCCTTCATTAAGGAAATGTATACCTGTACCCGAGAACAACGTGTGATAGCTGGAAGTAAAAATATTATTCCCAAATGATGGTTGCAAAGCTTTTGAAGGTATTTGTTGTCCATCTATGTATAAACAAAATGTACTAATATCAAAATTTTCAAAGTTAAATGGGTTTTTAGAGAGATTTCCATTGAATGCTGCATTATTCACAAAACCAATTATACACCGTTTGGGTACTTGACCAAGGAATATATTATCAAGAGTTTTACCCTGAACCCCTGATGGTATCGTTAAAACTTTAACTTCAGCTCGTGTGATAGGATATTTAGCTGTCGTAGATGATAAAACTTGTTGATGAGCAAGTAACACAGTTGGATTAATTCGTGCTCTACGAACAAGCAGGGTTGCATCTGTAATAGTAACTTTAAACTTAACGTCATGCGAAGAAGCCATGAGATTAAAATTTTCCCTAGAGCGAACTAATTTTACACACATATCAACACCATTAATCAAAAATTTTTCTTGATTAAATATATCACCATGAAGATGTCCAATCATTTCTATTTCTTTACTTTCACTCGCAAATTTTTGTCTCTTTATAAATCCCTCATTTTTATCATCCGTCTCATCCATTTTTCCAGCTGTGTCTTCATACCAAAGACCACATGATAGATGAGAAGTTTTAGCTGCAGGTGCATAGTTCAATAGTGTTTCTATGTAAGCTCGATAAGCATATGTATTATTTGGAGGTGAAACAAGTTTCTGGTTTAAATACACATCAAGTTGACTAAAAAGCGAATGCAACCAATTGTTAACTGGAGCAACAACTGCACTAGCAGCAAGTTTTGTATTATCCTGGGTTAATATTTTCGCTTTTAGTTGAAGTAAAGTATGAGATAAATCAACGTAGTCGTCGCCTGCTCCAGGTACTTGAAATTCAATAGGTCCATCGTCAGCAAGGGACGAAATGGGCTTATAATGTATCCATATTCCGCTTTCAATACTAGTTTGAGTTGATGGTAATGCAAATAAATCTAGTTCTGACTTAACACATTCACAAGATTGACTATGTAAAAAAGACATCGTTAATTCGAAAATATATCTTTAATTTGATGACTTTTTAATTTTTTTGTGGCTTTCACTCTCGAGGTTATGGTAGGAATGAATGCAGAAAGACGTTTACGTTTCGTTATATATCCTGATCCAGACATGTTGATGCTATTTATTTTATTATCAGCTCTGCGTTTTAAATTTGTGCCGACCTCTTTGAGGCGTGATTTAATTGATTCCTCCATAGGACGCGCACTAACCATATCCGACAACAGACCAACACCAGCATTTAGGGCTTCTTTACCAATCGCCTTAGCTCCACTAGATAGTAATGGGAAAACAGATCGAAATAATCCTCCAAGAAAACTTCCAATACCATGGCCTTTTTGATATGGTGCTCCCCTATAGATTACTCCTATACCTGATCCAGCCTGATGGGAATAATAGTGTTGGTAAGGACATGTGATATCGTGTTGAGAATACATCATAATTTTTGAAAGTGTAGTTTAATGCACACTGTCCCGAATTGGAATGGTATCTTCTGACCGGTGTTTGATCTTATATCTATTTCAATGGTATCAAAATCTCTTCGCATAACAGGCAAATAATGAGGTGGAGAAAATACATGCATTTTGTTAGCACCATAAATGTATTTCGAGGGATCTAATGGTATAATTCGCAGAAGTGGGGTCATCACATCCCCAACAATTTGTGGTTCAACTATATCACAATAAACAAATATTTGCGATGGTAAGCCTAAATGTAAATTAGCTGGACATTTTCCCATATTTTTTTCTATTAAGTTTCTATTTGGTTCAAAACCTAATTGAAGGGCTAATCTAGGTGATAGTGTTACGGATTTTATAGTTTCATCTGACACACTAACCACAACAAACTTTGATATTTCATCATAACGAAATTTTATTTTTTCTTGAATATTATTCATTGCCTTTAAAATGTGATTAATATTGTCATAATTCGTTGCCGGAATGTGTGTTTTGTAATATATTAGAGATTCTTTTTGTTCATTAGGCATTTGTGCCAATTTTGCAATGTATATAACATTCTCATGCTCTTGAACCGTAAACATGGTGCATGGGTACTGGAATTCCACGACGCCGACTTTCCATTCTCCTTCTAGTATTATTGGTTTCGGTAATTTTGTAGAAAAAATAGATGTTTTGTTATCTGGAAAGTATTCCATGGAACTATTACTTAGTAAGGTTAGATAAAAACTTTGTTTGTTCATATTTCTTTCAAATTAGAAGGCAAGACCCAACTATTAAATTTGTCTGGATAACCTTTCCACTTCACTAACACTTCTTTTCTAACACCAGAATAACGAGAACGTACTATTTTATCTACTTTAAAATTTGCAGTGGGATCGAAGATGATTTTCTGCAACTCTTTTTCATAGAAAGTTCCTATTATCTCTTCGCCCTCTAAGTCTTTAAGAGTGTATACTAACCACGGAGAACGGTGAATTACTGAAGATATTATGAATACTTCATCACTCCAGTTAGATTCATAACCTTTTTGAAAAATATGTTTATATTTCGTTATTCTGACAAAGTCACCAACGCGAAACTTCGATAAAGCGATTTTAGGTTTGTTTTTGTCTCTCTTATAATATAAATTTTCCCATACAGTCATAATATTATCACGATTAACTTCAAATGGACACATTTTGATACTAGAATGATAACTATGATTATACGAGTATAGCAAATCCTGTAAAATATCAATATATCTATGTGTATTCTTATGTGTGAAATAACGCCACATTTTCATCTTTAGAGTTCTTTGGAATCTTTCAACAATGCTTGCTTTAATATCAGGATTATTAGTAGTGTAATAATTAATATTTTTAGATGTGAAGTATTTTCGTACGTCTTTGGATACGAATTCTGTACCTTTGTCAGATTGTATATGTGTAGGTGTAACCTTAGCTTCGATGAATATACTCTCGAAACATGCTTTGATTGTTTCAGAGTTTTTCTTTTTCATTGGTCTCACATAGGCATATTTACTAAAAACATCAATAACACAAAGAATATAGTTGAAACCATCATTATAATTTGAGTAAGTTCTCATATCACTTAAGTCAGCTTGCCACAGTTCGTTAATATTAGATAAAATATATCTATTTCTTGAAAAGTTTCTTTGAACAGGTTTATGTAATGTATATGTTTCTTGTGATTCTAACCATTTCTTCACATCATCTCTTTTCAATTTACCTTTCATTGCTTTACTTAATTTGTTAAGACTACTGTACCCTGCAGGATGTGAAGAATCATAATAAATCTTATTTAATTCTAATATGGGGTCCATTTTTCCCAATCAATTTTTCTTTTTATCTTCTTGCGAAATTTACTTTCAGTTATTGGTGTAGAAAATAATTCAGCTGTTGGGGTGGATTCTTTATGCTCTTGTGATTGTAATTTTTTAATATATTCAGATCTTTTTGTATTACCAATATATATAAGCGGCACTTTGATCTCCTTTAAAGCTGCAGCAAATTTTTCCCATCCAGTAGGTTCACTATTTTTAAGTGTCCTCAATGAATCATTTACCAAATCAACAATATTGCTTTCAGGAACTTTTTGACCATCTATAACCACAGTGCCTGTTTCATCCCAAGTAATTTTATTTTTACTCAAAGAAAGTAAGTTCAACAGTGATTCTCCCCTTTTAATATAGGATTTTGGTATAAGTTTTAAAATGTTACTGGATGTGTATGGTCCTTCATTAGTTTCTGGCAAACTTACTTCCTTTACCGCTGTGTTAGAAGGAAATGTAGTTTTAAAATCTTCACCATCAGTAATATACTCCACCGATCTTTTCAAATCTTGATTTATTAATGGTATTTCATAAGGTTGTCGCTCCTGTTTACTGAAGTTTAAATATCTTTGTAGAATTTGTAAATATAAAATACACTTCTTTCGATCATCTATATCGCTATTTAAAATGTTTTGCATATCTGTGTCTAAGCGGGACATTGGAGTATCAACCACGCTAGGTTGTTTTAACTTTTCTAACAGAGATGGATCGATGAGTAACATTTTTTTAGCATTATCCATTTTTCTTAAACCAGTGTACTAACCAAGGCACTTAGAACAGAACCCAGTATTAGAGGTAGAAATGCACCACCTTTTTGTACTATTAAATGTTTTCTAATTTTGTGTGATCCCTTCCGTACTATTTTTCGCAGAATATTTTTGTATTTTTTCAATTTTGACCTCTCTTTTTCTTTCAATTCTATTTTTCCTTGTAAAACGTTATGAATACATTCACAAATACAATTTATTTCTTCTTCATCACAGGCTTTTAAAAGAGCTTTTTGATATTTCGGTTTAAGACTAACTAAGGCGCTTAACAGACTTTTATGTGTCTGCGTGCTTCCAGCCATTATTAGTAACTGATGGATATTTGTTGATTTCTACTATATTTAAACCCTTTTGAAGGTATATAAACAGTACAATATCCATCACATGGAAATATCTTTGTTTTAATACGACACATGTCATTTGTTTCTTGTTTTAAATCTATCATAAGATAACCGTGTGCATTATTAGTAGCATCTTTGTAAGAATCTTCCAAGTATTTTGGATTTTCTGGAAATACTTGTCGTGCTAAGTATCGAATTTGAGTTTTATCTCTAGGATTTTTAAAATAAATTATATAACTTGAATTCAGAGATATGTCTCGTTGACCCTTTCCTTGATGAAACAAATTTTGTGATATGTAAAATACGCTTAAATTTCTATGATGACTTCCTTTTGTGAATATATCAACAATACGTCCATCAGACTCTCTCATTAAGTCATCAATTATTAAAAGTTGAGGATTCTTTCCATTAAACATAGTTAGGTCTGGTATACCTTGGATGTAATTGACATTTTGGATATTGTACAAAGGTTGCATTTCATCAAAACACCATGTTATTTGATCAAAATTTGTGTTGCAAACATCTTTAACAAACTTTATAAAATTTGTTACAAATACTGATTTTCCACATCCACTTGGACCGGCAACTATCGCAGTAAATGGATGATTGAAATGGATCATTTTGATAAACGTCCGAGTGAGTAAGGATTAAGACTAAGAATGAAAAAAAAATGTTGAGAGAAAGTATATATATTTTACACATTTATTATACAATGTTATAATGATAAACATTTATAGCACTATTTTATGAACATATTTTTTATACAATCTTGTAACAGACAAACTTATAATGATAAACATTTGTAACATAATCTTATAAACATATCATACCATGTACACAAAATAATAATGTGAGAG
This sequence comes from Eilema caniola, assembly GCA_949126895.1. Classification (NCBI taxonomy): domain Eukaryota; kingdom Metazoa; phylum Arthropoda; class Insecta; order Lepidoptera; family Erebidae; genus Eilema; species Eilema caniola. Next base: position 22,038,792 of record OX421467.1, read on the forward strand.
AGGACTCTCTTTTATACACAACTATCGGACTGACTGAATAAATATGATTGTAATTTTAATGACATCACTGAGATAAATAAATTCCTATCCGTTCTATATCTAAGAGGACTCATTGACTAACTATGAGCGTAATTTGAATGACATCCCTGAGATAAGACCCCAGGAAACCATCGAACGTTAGTCATTACCAGTTATCTACCTCTAATGGTTTTGTTATCTATCTGTGATAGTGTTTCTATAACTTTGTAACGGTGCGTCGTACGCAAAAATTAATTAGCGCAATCGACTCGGCATGGTCGAAAACCTACAAATAGACACCAAACTTTTTTTTTTTTTTTTTTTTTTTTTTTAGCCGAGGAGGGAGGAAATGACAGGGGGGAGATGGGGTTTGGAGGTGGTCCAGTCCCCGTTAATCCCTACTACTAATCAGCATCATTCTTTTACTATTCTTAACATAATAAGTTCAACTAAATATATTTTTTTTACAACAGGAAAATACTCAAGTAGGGTAACTCCCGCGCTCTCACAAATCACAAATGTAGGTACTAAATAGAACATTTTACTACCTTCTTTAAGTCTATATCAAGTGAAAGGGTGGTACTTCCCCGGACGTGCTGACTCATTCGTGTAGGAAATGTAGGAAACAGCCTTTAAAAAGCCGCCGGCGTCGAAATTATGTAAGTTTCAGGATTTTACGACAGTTTTCTTGTTCTAAATTATAACTTGTTTTTACAACTTTCGAGTGAGTTATTATTTTGTGTGTGGTTTAACTTTTATATTGCCGCCTCTTTTGTGAATTGATGATATAATAATATTATCATGTATATTCACGCTCTGTATAGCTATAACCTGAAGGAATTGACAGAGATGATGCTACACGTTTATCGCGCATATTACTTATGTATGTATCTCTCAACACTTGCCTTGCTTTATGTGTTCGAATACCAGAAATACGAAACTAGCCTATTGTCCGACCGACCCGGGGTCTGAATCTCAACTCATGATTCTACCCAAACATAAGCGTAGAGCCATGTCAGTGATCTTAGATAATATCATATTTTTTCCATTCAAATTTAAAAAATCTAAAAGTACCTATCATTTCTTTTTACTTACAAAGATACCCGAGACCGGTGCCGCTGCCAAAACAAATTTGTATGAAGTAGCTTTACATTTGACCCGAGGCAGTTGTTAAAGTGATTTCTTGGTGGATTCGTTCACAAAAATGATTTAACTTTGCTCAAAGTTACAATGTAAACGGCGACTGACAGACAGCAGCCGTTAAATTATATCAATAGGTGAAAGTCAGTACGGTCAGCAAAAAAAGTTGTTCCTGGTTTGCATCCGAGGCTTTTACGTAGGAGGTCAAGGTCCACTTAGTCCCTCTCCTCCTTTGAATTTGGATTAAACAGCTTTTATGAGAGTGATTGCCGACTGACCTTACAACCTCGAGAGGAAATCCTGCGCCAGAATATCTTACATGAATCAACACGTGTACCATTTTACCATTGAGGTTGGCTTGGTTCCGAAAGCCTTGATTGGATATGTCGATACGGCTCGAGTGAATTTCATTTAATTTTCTTTTATAGTAGTTAGATGGCAGACAAGCATACGTCCCACCTGATAGAATGTGGTTACCGTGGCCTATGGACGTATGCAACATCAGGGGCGTCACACTTGCGCTACGAATTTTCTAATGCCTTCTTGAAGAACCCCAATTTGTAGTAGCTTGAAAACGTCACAAAGATTTTAACTCTATCCCCATTTATTACATTAATTAGGATGATGTTCACACTTATGTATCAATCAAATCAATCGATCAGCCTACTGCAGTCCATTGCTGGACCTAGGCCTCTCCCAATGTGCGCCACTTCGTCAGATCATCCGCCTTCTGCATCCACTCTGACGCTACTACCTTTTCCAGGTCGTCAGTCAATCTGGCTAGGAGGCTTCCTACCTTTTGCCTGCCTTTTCGCGGTCTCCACTCTAGGACTCGTCTACTCCAGCGGCCATCAGTTCTTCGACAGACGCAGCCAGCCAATTGCCATCTACGAATAAACATTAAACATAACATGATACGAAAACTTTAATAATTTTATTTAACACTTGTTGCTCTTTGTCGATTGTATTCAACCGTCTGTTCAGAAAACGAAAGGCACACATAATCCCAACGTATAGCTGAACCCTCAGCATTAAAACATCTTCCAAATATATGCGTAACACTAATACGTTTTTCAAATAAAAAATATTTATTATGCGGCTGGTGCTTAAAAAGGTAAATCTGTGATATAAGCAGCAACTTTTTTAGTTTTTCATGGTTTTATTTGATAAGGTATGAGTATATTTATATTTCAAATACCGGCGTTACGTTTTTTGCTAACGGTACCGATGGTCATAGATAAATAACCATGATAACTTGGAACTTCAAAGCCCGGAAGTCAGAAGGGGAGACTTTATAGAACCCCACGAATCCAGAGCAACATTGTCTATAAATAAAGTAAGTATAAACATAAAGAAATATTAATTTGGCACAGGTTAGTAACAGAAAAATAGTCCCCTTAATACCGGGGGCGAGTCGAGGACCGCGTAGTCCCCCCTCCCGAGGAGGGCCAGACCGAGAGGAATGGCCCTGGGGTGCGAGGGATATGTCGCGAGGCAACCTCACCTTCGGCCTAGCACTACGACCCACACACGGCATGCGGTTGAGTCGGTTCGAGTCCGACATAACCCCTCTCCGGCTTCGGAGGGGTATCCGTGGGGATTACCCGCACGTAAAAAAAAAGTATCAGATACAGACAGATAGAAATAGTAATGATTTCCGACAAATGCATAGTCACATCATATTCATCAACATCTGAGGCGTCAAGTCCGGTTGTATCCATCTTACTTTAATGCTGACCACAGCGTGATCCTAGTATCTAATAGTTGAAACAGTGCCGAGTTCGACTCCCCCCAGAATGTCATCTTCATCGACATTTAGACGTCATCCCGATGACATCCGAGGCCAAGATGCCCTCGGAGCTCGGGGTCCACCTTTCGGCTCTTCCTCCTCCACTTCGCACGATCTTGGGCGTCCATGGTAGTGAGACCATTTGCACGCATGTCACCCTGCACGACGTCAAGCCAGGACTTTTTGAGCCTACCCCTTCTACCTGGAGCCGGCGGGAGCGCCATCCCACCAGAATGTGTATAAAGTTTAAAACACACAATCATGTGAGACTTGTATGAAATAGTGCAGGTTTTTTTTTTAATTTAATTTTTTTACCTGCTCGAAACGAAATGCCCACGGATACCCCCCCCCCCCCCCCCTTTCGGAGCTGAAGGGGGAGGTTATGTCAGACACGAATCGACTAAACCGCACGCCGTCTGTGGCTCGATGTGCAAGGCCGAAGGTGAGGTTGTCTCGCGACACATCCCTCGCACCCCGGCTGACCCAGGGCCATTCCTCTCAGTCTGGCCTTCCTCGGGAGGGGGGACCACGCGGTCCCTGACACGCCCCCGGTATGGGGGGGGGGGGGGGGGGAAATAGTGCAGGTAGCGTAATATATATTTCAATATGAAATCATTGAATTAAACCCAAATCAAACTGTTACTAAAAGACAAGTTACAGTTCTCAGTTGATTAAGTATTCTCTTTCTACGTCTGCTAGTCATCGAACTTGGTTTAAACTTTGCACAGTACACTTAGAACTTAGTCTACTGTGCACTTTACGTACGCCGAGGTTAACCAACTAATTACGAAGTATGTACAGTCGACAAAATCGATAGAATCCCACCTTTACATATAAAGTTGTATGTAAAGGTGGGATACTATCGATTTTGAAGTAGATCTTGAATAAGACACTTGTACTTTTCCACAGTATTTTATTTTTTAACCTGAACGTTTCGCCTCACGGCGTTTTTAAAGGTTTCTTTAATATTGTGTAGATGTATTTTTTTTATATAGGACACGTCAATTCTACGTGTCCTATATAAAGAACGTCTTTCCTTCTTTCTACAGTCCCGGGTCCTTTAAGCGGGAGTGAAATAGCGTCTGATCAGGCCGTCAAGTTGAGTGCCACTATTGTTAACATGGTACGTGTATGTAATGGTGACCCTCTTTCCTGAGACTTTGCCTTCAGCTTACCATCAGGCGAGTTGAAGTCAAATTGACGTGTCTTATAAAAATGTTGTAGAAAATATCCAAATACTAAACGTTTAGTTTTGATCGTTATCTCCCTACCTGCCCTGAAAATAGATTGTTTTTGTATGGTTCATTCGTGAAGGTCCACTAAATGGAGAATATGTTTAAACCTTTCTTTTATATTTCAGGTAGTATCCACAGAAAACGGGGTGCATATAAAGGTAAGGATATCCTTTAATCTACAAATTAATATATGAAAGTGCTTCTGTGAGATCAATGAAAGAGTGAAGAAAATAAGACATTTTTAAAAACCTATCCTCTGAATAGAAGCGTGATGATAAATACCCTATGTGTTTTAATTCAGTAGTTTCTACGTAAAATACTTTTTTATTATATAGGACACGTCAATTTGACTTTACCTCGCCTGATGGTAAGCTGAAGGCGAAGTTTCAGGAAAGAGGGCCACCATTATACACATGTGCCATGTTAACAATGGTGGCACTTAGCTGGACGGCCTCATCAGATGCTTTTTCTCGACTCACTTAAAGAACTGTAGGGACTGTAGGAAGAGGGAAACACGTGAGCTGGCAAGGAATTCCAGGTCTTAATGGTGCGACAAAGGAAAGACTCACCGAACCGCTTGGTTCTTGAAGGCATGTTCTACATCGCATGCGGGTGACATCTAAGTCGTGGTCGTGTCGTCCTGTGTAGCAAAGGAGAGGGTGGGACTAATTGGAATAGTTGGAATAGTTCTTCAGAACACATCCATCCATACTCACAAAATTTCGCGTTGATAAAATATTAGTAGGATTTTGATCTCATATTCAAAATCCCTAACTTCTTCACACTAGCGTCTTACTGTTCGAAGTGGCGCAGGCAACTGAATGTTTTTCTCAGACATAAATTAATCGATTCAGAAACTTATTATGAATAAACTACTATTGAAATAAAAGATAAATTTGCTTCTTGTTACTCCTTCTTGTTCTTGTTGAATAATGATATCACTTGTACTTTTCCACACTTTATTTTGTTTTTATTTTTAACCTGACCGGTTTCACCTCACGGCATTATCAAAGGTTTACTAAATACAATGGTTTTAAACAATTATATTTCTAAATACTATTTTTTATATGTGGGTAGTTTTGAAAATGTGATTTTGAAAACCAGGTTCTATTTTTTCCCAACATTTGGGGAAAATAATGTTTGAATTTCCTTAAAAGTTATTTTGTTAAAATATGAATAAGAATAAGAACATGTTACTTATTCATTTAAATGAAGGGAATAAAATATGAAGAAGAGAGTGACCGCAGTTGTAGGACAGTGCACATTAATAAAATTCTCTATCATAATTTAAATATAGGTTTTTTGCAATGTTCAAGAAGAGGGCGTATTCCCACCTTAAAGGTCGGCAACGCACCTAGAACCCTTGTGGTGTTTCAGGTGTCCATGGGCGGCGGTAATCGCTTACCATCAGGCGATCCGTTTGCTCGTTTGCCTCCTATATCATAAAAAAGACGGGTTGCACTCTGGGAGTGCCGACAGAAGTGAAAACTTTTTCTTTCTTTCTATCTTCTTTAAAACATAGAAAAAGATAAAAAAACATACCATACCATACCATACCATACCTATAATACAGCGCCAATCATAGACCCTATCACTAATTTTCTGCTAATTTTCTATCAGAAGAAATTAATAAATTACAAAAAGATAAAATAATCACAAAAAGTAATAAATTACAAAAAGAAAAAATAATCACAAAAAGTGTCAGAAGGCCAGGTTTGAACCCGGTACTCTGAAACCAAACCAAACCAACCAAACTTATCAGTTTCACCAAATTATACTTTCCGAATGCAAATAACTACCTCTGTAACAGAAAATATTAAAATTGCTATGCGCATGTCTTTAACTTTAAAGGGGTAGATAGATACTCTCAATTCGTCATGGATGCCATTAAATTTGCAAAAAACATTATGGTACAAGTGTGAAGTTGGTAATTATCGCTTAGGCGCCATAAAAGAGCCGAAGACGGTAATCAACAATACACACGTGTATCATGCGACGTTTTTAATACATTTGTGAGTAAAATAATACTTAAGTAGATATTTACCATTGCAGTTTTTAGGTAGTAAACATTCCATAACGTTAAGGGCTTCATATCAATCACATCATATATCGGACGTTGTATAACATAAATCATTTCCTTCATAACAAGTACTTGTAGACATTTTAATTAAAAACATTACTAACATAACAATCTTCATACAGATTGTAAATTATTTTCATAAACTAAAAACAACATACAACACTATTAACTATACAGTAAGGTAATTTGCCTGACAATGTTACCCTGTTGGATCAAACTTACCAAATAATAAGATTACTTTAACCATTCAAACAGACGTATTTATCCTTCAAAACAACTGAAGACATGGAAACTTTAAGCAAAGCACGAGGTACAATTGTTGCCACAACTTTTGAAATCCCAGTCTACAATTTATTACATGAGCAATTTAACAAACTTTGCCGAGACATTTCTAAGATCTTCATCATATCTACAATTGCACGGGAATAACGCGTTTGTGTGTAGAAGTACATAACTGTAGTAAAAGTTTCGTCCTCAGATTTAAATGTAATATTTAATTTAAACTTTGGGAGGAACAAACTGTGACGTGTAGATTTGTAGATTCAGATATTCTTGCAAATATAATTGGAGTACTTTTGAATTACTTTACAAAAGAACGCTATAATGTACAGCAATTTTTGAGATGAAGCCTGGTTGGGTGACACTTTAAGGGACCTGCAAATATATCTTACTTATAGAGTTCTTTCACTTGGCGACTGTCTTAGATATCCAGGTATAAATAATATATAAGCTACGAATAATAGTATATAAGTAATGTAAATTGTACGGGAGTATCGATCTTTATTGGGAATAAAAAATAATAATAAAGGTTAGGTATATAAAGGTAGTAAAAACCACGTATTTATAAATAATACAAAAATGGAAATAGAATATATTATGGTATCAATTATAAAATTCTGTCTATTTGGAATCGGTGGGTATCAGCCATTCGATATATTTAGATAATATAAATTTTATCAAATATCTACCTATGCTTTGGTCGAAAATTAATGTTCTTTCGAAATAACATTCGGCATTTTCTACGTAAACATCCGTATACTAGTAAGACAAAACAAAAATTGAAAGTCATAGAGGTTCAAAATTAGTCAAGTGCGGAATTTGCGAGTGGAATAAGAATAAGTAAATGAAACGATGGTATTTCAGTTACAGATGTAAATACATATAAAATTGTTCCAGTCATTTAGGTTTCTCACTTATCCAGGTCCCATTTAACAAAGTTTTACTGTAATAATATTTGTTAACATTCATATGCATTCATTAAAAATGTTATTTTAACGATACAAAGACATTCCAATTTTATTTGCATGGACAAAATATGACTCAATAAAAAAAGAGTTCGGTCTTTCAAAATTCAATGTGTAAACACGATTTTATTACGGCTCCAAACATTGCCTAACAGCCGTATTAATAAAAAAGAATCTGTAATTTTTATTTTATGTCCTATTTGATATCAATCTGTTCTATTTTATCTTTATTTCGTATCATTTACAAAAATACCTTTACCCATTCTGTCTCCAATTATACGGACTTATAACAAAGAAAATTGGGACATTATCTGATAATATTAGGGAAATTCAATCCCCGTTAACTGATATGTGACTAATGAACCGGGCACGGTTGGTTATCCAGGCATAAGGCCGGATATACGGATATCGTCCAAAGTAGATTATCCCCATTTCCTCCCTTAAGGATAAGTGTACGTGTCGTGTTTCCCTTTTCTTCTAGGTGTTTGATTTCTCTAATGCGATTTTGTTGTTGGCACAAACACTTATATCGCTACTTCTAATTCTTATCAAAGGATATTGAGTTTATATTGCTAGAATTTCATTGAATTGGCTTAACTTCTATGTAAAAGGGCTTAGATTGTTTGGAATTTGTACTATTGTTTGTAGATTTAGATACTAAATAGAATACCATTTCAACCGCCTCTGTACTTCTCTGCTTTATATATTGATATTGTTCTAGAGATAAGGGCCCTCTGAGTGCTTTTCTTTTGTATTAAACATAATGGACATTATAATTTATATGTAATAAAAGCATATAGTAATATCTTCGTATTAAATTGGATAGGTTCCGACGTAAAAGGGGGGAGCAATTGTGGTTTTTATAGTTTTTATTAATTTTACAAAGTCCACCCAATTGGAAAATAGCATGATATGACGTCATACTTTGTTATTTCACATACGTTTCCAAAGAACCATTTTGACATTTATTAATAGAAGCTGATGATATTGACGGTAGTCTCTTGTTTCGTATGAAGATTGGAGATAAGGATTTCGATTTTATATGAGTTTTCGGAAACACGAAGCAGCCCAAATAATATTATTCAAACACAAATAAAGCTTCAGAAACTCATTTTCAATAATGTGTTTTCCAAAGTTTGAGAATATGGATTTAATAAATCCAATCAGATCCTTTGCGTCGATTGTTTCCAATATGTGAAGGAAGACGACCCGATTTATAAACTCCTTCTCACTCGGCTTTGAAAAACTTTGCCCAGTTTAATTCGAAATTAAACTCTTCATGTGGGCAAAGTTTTTATTGAAAGTTGATATTGAGTTCTCGTTTCACAGTGGGCGAAATTGGGCGGGTGCAACCCGTGCTACCGATGTCGTACCGCTACTAGACCGGTTTCTGCAGAATTTAATAAAGTCTTCACATTTTACGATATGAATCGTAAAAGTTTTGTAACTGTACACTACCGGTACAATGTTTCGGTTTTTATGATACAACTCGTTCTTGGCTTAAACTTTATTACATTGTCACAATATTTTTGATGAAGTTATTATACGTATTAAGATGTTAATCGGTTAATTTATACTCGAATAGTTTCGTAATAACTTAAATTCTTTTTAAGATAATTTTGTTCACGGCATGAAGTCTTCTTTCAATATGATTTTAACAAAATTTATCCGGACACTTCATGAATTTTCATATTGAAGCGTACTTTTTTATGTTAGGCATGTCAATATGACTTCAACCCATCTGATGGTAAGCCGAAAAGTAGTCTAAAAAATGTGAGTTTAACAATAATACGACAAGTTGAAAAGGTAGCTTTCAATTAGACGAAATAAGGATTCGGGATTGTAAGAAATACGTGCGTTGGCAAAGAATTTCAAGTTTTCAAGCAAGGAAGATAGGTATTGAACTGCCTAGTCTTCGATGGTTTTTTTTGCCATATCCACACTAAGTAGTATTTATTGGAAGAAGGGTGACTTTTTATCAATAGCTGCCACGGTTTTAGGGAGAGGGGTAGCGTGAGTTTTATACACGGTGGGTGAACAGTCGTCTGTCCCGACATAATTCAAATTAAGCCTCATGACAGGAGGGTCGCGGCCAAAAGTACTAGGAAGGTAGAAAGTGTTTGGAGGTGCCGCTACGTTTGTATAATTTATGTTTTGAACATAATGCCTTTGTAGAATTCAAGTGCTGTCGTTGATTCTTTCGTTAATGAAGTTAGTTTTGTTGCATTGTTATTTCGAATACGGCAGATTGTTTAAGAGTGGTATGAATTTGAGCTTCTGCATATTATTTTGTGTTTTTTTTTATACAACTGAGGTGGCAGACAGGTACACGGCCCACCTGATGGTAAGTGGTTACCGTGGCCTATGGGCGTGTGCAACACCAGGGGAGCCACACTCGTGCTGCCAACCCTGTAAACACAGAGAGTTTCTGTGCCGTCAGTGTAGAAGACAAAGCAGGAATTGCCTTTGGCCTCAGCACAAAAACTCTCCAGTGAGCTCTGGCTACGCTATTCACCGCCAGGGACACAACACGAGGTTACTATGGCCGCGGTATTCTGTAGGGCGGAGGTACTTCCCCAGTCGGACTGCTTAATTGAACGGGAATACCGTCGTTTCCTACCTGCTACAAAAAGCTACTCCTAAAAAACCTTTCCTGTATAGCGTGAGTTTTTTTTTCTGATGAAAAGTCGTTACCAGGGCCCTTCAACGTGTGCTATTGTAATTCCTACAAACACCTAATTCCTACAAGTTTGGATGTTTGTATCTCAATCATGGGTCAAACGGCTAAAAGGAACTGGCTGAAGGGGTAGGTACAGGGTTAGATTTGTAGTCTAGATTTGTAAAAAACACATAGGTAACTATTATTCCTGGAATGGGTTCCAGTATGCTGCAAGAACAGAAACAGAATTCCCACGTGCACACTCCCACAGTCACGTGCTAGTAATAAATATAGTAACTGTTTATGAATAAAAGAAAACAGCCCTCCATGTCCGGCGGCGCCACGCTACGGTCGCTTTCGTTCCTATAAAAACGGCACGAAAACAGGCGAATTGGGTACACAAATTTACACCCCATCTGTCTTATTCCTTGGGGAACTCTTTTAGGAGATTACATGCGTGACCACGCAATAAATTTGCATTGTAATTGTCTTTGTAAAACATCTATAAATGTTTAATATAAAGGTTTCCAAATGATGTTACTGTATTTATTTCTTATATTATTTTCTATATTTTCATACACTTGCTAGACGGTGCATGAAAAAATAGATGACATTAGCTAGATCCTAATTAAGCGTAGTTCCATCCATTTATTTTTCATATTACAATTATGAAATATACATGTTTTATCGAAAAAATTAGGTGCAAGATGAAACCCTAAGGATATACAACAAGTAGGTACCTACTTATCTCTCAAAAAATATCAGTTTGAAGAGCTTCTACACACGCAGGTAATACTTAAGACTAGAATTGTAAAATACCTCTGTAATAATTCACGTGCCTTTTTAGAACAACAACTACACAAATGCAAAGAATTCATAAATCAAAGTGGCCATTTTTGTTCCGTGCAGCCGATTTAGATTCCACTTACATAGGTACCAGTTTTTGGTCTCGCTATCCTAGTACAAAGTACCTGCAAAAGTGTGAAAAAAGAAACTATATGAGTAATGAATCTCACATTTCTGTTGTAACTACACCATAAAAAGTGAGTTTATTATATATTGAGAAAGTAGATTAGCGGTAACGGTACTTACGACACAGAATAGATAATAGTACTACTAGCTTACGATTATCGAGCTATCAAAACATCCTTCGAAATTTAAAAAACGGCGGCAAATCTATTTTGTGATGTGTTATGAAATCATTTTAGTTTAAGTGTATACCTTATAATTCGAATAATAATGATATTTTAAAATAATTGTATCTTAAATTTTGTTACTGCAAAATTGTAGTAATAATCTGTACTACTAAATACTTGCTTTGAACTTTCAAGGGCCCAGTAGCCATGTCAATAATAAAACAATATTTTTGAACACCCCAGTTCAAATTTAGAACCATAATCCAATAGCACATCAATATGAAAAATAAAGCCATTCACACACGAGTAAACAACAGCCAGTATTGGAACAAGACATGATCGTGGCGTATATCCGTATATCTTTAAAAGCTTTTATCTAATGACACAACCTCTTATACCTCCGGCTATATCCTCAAGTAATGAAATTAATGCCCCGAGCACTTTACCCGTCGGTGCTCGCTCATTTCATTATTCCATGTCTCGTTCGATAGTGATCGAGAATGCATCTGTCGTCCCGTAAACGGAATAGATTATCACGTCTAATGTTAATATATGTGTTCTTTTTACATAGAATTTATGTTTGTAATTAGTTCTCGATGCTTCTGGGAGGTTAGTTCGGAGGTGTTCTTACGTGTTTCAACTCATACTCATAGCTTTGACCTTAGGTGTTGACGTGATCGTGTTCGTTAGTGGTGAAGGGTGATTTTTTTTAAAAGGGAAGCCGGTGGAAACAGTATGTTACCTCGACCTATTGGGAAGCCGACAGGAATCGGGTTAAAGGGACTCCTAGCCACTGGACTGTTCGTGTATCGATGACGTATGTTTATATTTACTAGAGAAGCTGTTCAGACCACAAATTGTGTCACCTCTCGGGGGCGATACGGAAATTATACCTAAGAAATAAAAGTAACTTTATTTGTCTGTCTGTTATTCTTTCAGCTCAGCCCGCTGAGCGATATTGCAAAAATATTGCAAATTGAACGTTAACCTGTAGGAGGCCATATACCTTTTACTTCAGAAAATAGTATTTTTTCGTAAAAAAGAATTTCCACGACAGACGTAGTCGCGGGCAGCAGCAATTGGAATATAAATATGCAATAAGTAACTACACGGGAAATTGTGAAACGAAATGAAATTCCCGTTCAAGTTACGTGACGGTTGGTTAAGTACAAAACTTGCAGTTCTTCAAGTTAAATTAATGCTAATTATTTCTTGTAAGTAAGTAGGTACTTTCTGTAAGAAATAGTGTATAGACTGTGATGAGACACGATGATAGTTGAAAGTAAAGTTTGTTACTTCCGTACTGAGCGGCTGTGGGCATCAGTTAAGTATTGTGTAATTAATATGAGCATATATATGAATGTGTATTTACATAGATTACAACTACCAACTATTAGGTAAAATAAGTTACAGCTACGAATGCGGTATAATTATTAATAGTCCTATCCTGTACCTTTGCTTAATCGTTCTTTAGAACCCAGTGTCGTTAGTTCAAACACGCATATATCAAGTTCTGTCACGTCACACAAATGAGTTTAATGATAGATTATATTATAGAGTCGATTGGTTATAATTTTCAGCAGAAAAATACCTATTCTAAAAATATGTAAGTATCAGTATTAGCCGATTATGTTAAAAATTTCTTCAGTATTTTGTGGCATATAATATAGCCACCCACACAAAGCTCTTCATACAGGCCAGTAAGTAAGTAGGCAAAGATGCCATCAGAAAATCATTTAAATTTCAAATGAAGAATCTTTGGAATGCGTAACGAAGCTGTTAATTAATTCATTTGTCATTTTGTTTTTACAAATTGTGGTCATTTATAAGCTCGTGTCGTGTGTCAAATACGCTTTATGATTTATTATGACTTTCGTTGAGGTCGTCTACACCTACACTAACTTTATAAAAGTGAAAGTAACTCGGTCTGACTGCGGCCTTTCACGGTTAAAGCACAGAACCGATGGAAAAATTCTGTCTTTCGGCCCCTATAGAGATGTTACCCTCGTCGTGGAAACCTTTTATTGCAGTCGGGGATTAGGAATTTCCTTTGTAGGACACACCTGGTTCCCTGGCCACACAGGAAACCTGTAAAGTTGTAGTCGGTTTAAGTCGAAAGGAAATTGACTGAACTGAACTCTTAAACTTGGATGTCAGCCAGTCGGTGACGACAAGACCTTCTTACAAAGTTTCAGAACCGACAATTTTTAAAATTCTTTATTTTTTTATTATAATCATGACATCAAAACAAAAAGAAATGTTTCATAAGGACCCATTTTCTGGCGGTTTCTCTGATATATTATATTAATAATGAAAAAAGCAATTTCGTGCATCCAGACAAAATGAAATGGAGGTAATCATTTAGACAGATGATATAGGTAGACCCAGACAGCAGGTTTAATCCAGGCAATTTTATTATACCCCATTATAAGTCTGTACGTGTTCGTTGTACAATGGGACAATGTCGGGACAGATTAAACTGTATTCGGGGGTTATATTAATGGCATATTTTGGACAGCTATTGTTAACGAAAATATTAATTTTTCTTTTTTTTTATACCTCTTACAGGGCAAAGACATACCGGCCCATCTGATGGGAAGCTGTAACCTTCGCGCAAGTGCAACTGCATGGACAGCGTATACGAATACGTTCAATATTAACAAACAATTAACCTTCAAACCTCCATACTAATATTCTAAAAGGAAACTGTCTGTTTGTTTGTTTGTTTGTCTGTGACAGAATCGATCTTGAAATTTGGTACAGATTTGTACTAGAGCTTTATCGTCGAAAAAAGGAGATGAAGGGGTTCAAATAGGGGATGAAAGTTACCATGAAACTTCGTTATTTTTTAACACTTTTTATCCACGCGACATTTAGAACCTACTAATATTATAAACGTGAAAGTTTGTGAGTATTGATGTATGAATGGATGTTTGTTACTCTTTCACGTAAAAACTACTGAATGGATTTTTATGAAACTTAACAATAATATAGCTTATACATCAGAATAACACATAGGCTACAATTTATAACGATAACCGATATTATAATAATAACCGACATCCACGCGGGCGGAGCCGCTGGCTACAGCTAGTACCGAATATAAATAGGCTTCACACCATGTTTTTATCTTTCAATCTACCACACGCTTACTGACCCTGTATCCAATTTTCTCCAACGCCAAATAAAATCATGTTACAAATCTGGCGTTCAATTAACACGTTTGATGACAAATCATTAATGCGCCCTCCTAACACACACACACACACACACACACACACACACACACACACACACACACACACACACACACACACACACACACACACACACTTTCCCAATTATAAATATTAGTATGGATGGTACACTTCGCTCTGTGGAAGTGGATCTTAGTTACCGAGCCGGCAGAGGGTTTTATGCCCGGTTCACACTAAGTATCAATATTCACTCCAGTAATCCAGCGAATCGATCCAGTTTAATGCTGAAATGGATTATAGTGTTCACATTATTCCAGTGGTCTGGATTGCAGTGAGCACATTCCAGTGATTATTAATATTCCAGTAGCATTCTAGCACTGGTTTGCTCGCTGGACTGGAATAGTCTGAACCAGGAAAAATATGAACACTTGATAATTTTTTCCTCAATTAGGACAGGAAGTACTTTAACCTATTTAATATATCAACGACAGGAAGACGATGTATGAAAAAATGTCGAAACAGATTTATGATACAAAGGTGAATAGTCAATCCGGTAAGGTAGACCTACGCAATCAGTACCCCTAGCACGAAAAATTAAATTAAGTTTATTGAGAGAATGGAGCGTTGCGATTGGCCGGCTTCACACATACACAGGTTCACAGTATGCAAAACGTTTACAATACGATTACGTTAGATTTTCGTGCTAGGGGTACAGATAGAAGATTGATCGATAAAATCAAACGCGCAGTGAAAATTGTGTAAATCGATCAAATCGAGGCTGTTTTATCAGATGCGCAGAGAAAACTTTCAGATCGAGGACATCAAAGGAAGGTCAGCTACGAATAGTTTTTCCAATATAGCGCAAAACATTCGTACCCCTTTTTACAAAATGGCGGTCGCGGGACAAGGGTTGTGACCTTACAAACATTTTTTACATTGCCATAAAGCTCTTTTTGCCAGCTAAAAAATAAAATTACGTTCTTTGAATGCAAAAAAAATGCAACATTTCAGTAATAGAGTAAGTACACTAAAAATAATACACTGAATATGGATACAAAAATGACACATAAAAAACATCTATCATTTTCACATGAAAATCTCGTTGGCAATACCAACCGCAGCATTTTTCCGCTTGTCACATTCCAGAGTGGTTCGTTGACGGAGTGATTTTAATTAACGGATTGCAAACTGGTGTCCAAACTCAAGGATTTTCGTATTTTTCCTGTGGCGGGGCTAAATATTCTCTTTCGAATGGAGTGCTTTTTTGATGATGCAGCATTTTTAAGTAAGTAAGTTAGATTGAAATGTTCCTAAATAAAGATATTCTATTTGTGTTCTTTCCTATGTAGAGAAACAGGAAACAGGACTTCTAGTACACTTTCGAACATATAGTGTCTTTGCTTTTACGGGAGCGACTGTCTAAACTCCTGAGACGAAAGAGTCTTTAACCGACTAGCAGTTGTGGTTGCCCTGGGCTCCAAAGATTTTGATTTTGAGCATTCACACTTTGCAATATCTACCTACATACTTTAGATCTGCTCATACAACACTAGCCTTAAAATATTTATGGTCGCAAGAAGATCTGACGTCATTTCATGGTAGGTACACCTAATTAATCAGGACCCATTTCATCTGAAAATCACACCTTCTCTGTCACACGTGTGATATGGAGCGGAGCAGTTAACAATTGAATTCAATTTATTATGCGCACCTTTGAGAATTGAGGAACTTATCTAGGGTGCGAGATTGTGGTTCCGCTTTGTTCAAGCGATGGGATTTGTAGATATTATTTCTCTTTCTAACCGACTTTTAAAGGAGAAGGTTAGTAGGAGATTCCACGTTAGTGAACAACATTTAAACAAAATGGAGGATCTCCTTCTTGAAAGTCGGTTAAAGTAGTCAAGTTAGGCAAGTAGTGGTACTCAAATGGCTAAGGTCGGTCTTAGTAGAATGTTTAGTGAATTCCTTAGTTAGTGTCTGATTCCATGATTCTTCTTACTTCAAGTAGAAGTGCAACATGACATAAGGACTAGTCAATGAGTTCGACCGAGAAGAAAGCAAGCTTCTGTCGCATAACTTAGTACACTTTTAACAAAAGACTAAGTAACCTCGCCTGATGGTAAGCTGAAAGCAAAGCCTCATTGAACTGATTCACCATTACATACACGCACCATGTTAACAATGGCGGCACTCAGCTTGGCGGTCTTATTAAAAGAGGATTGTTGCCGCAACACCGCGTGACACCCACCGGACCCACTAGTGCTGAGACCACAATACCCCTGCCCGGCTATGCAATTGCTGGCCCCGAAACGCAATCCAACCGAGATTGGATTACTATGGAGGGTTTTTCGCATAGTGCACGGTGGTACCCACCCGGCCGAAATTTGTGACAAATTTGTGCCATCAAATTTCAACCACAAGTAAACCTAAACAAAAAACCAACTATCTTACAGACCCCTCCAGATATACCACACTTAAATATAGATCGTTCCAACCTGATTGGGAACAACATCGAATCATGAGACGGTTACTATACAACTCGTACCCACCGTTATTAAGTATAGTACATTATTATCGTTAGATTACGATGTTGGCTCGGCGATATTTCAGCCTTTATCTACAATTTGTGACTTTACAATAACGTGGACCCATAGTTCCACAATAGACTAGATACCGCAAGCTGTCTGTTTCAGCGTTGCTAAAGAGAGAATCGAATTTATTGTATCTAACTCTTCAAAGTTAGTTTACATTGATTTCTACGGTTTTCCTGGGATGTCATCTGATACACAGGTGTGCTCGTAGGTCACTACTTTGATGTTGGTGTGCAGGTGTTATACTACGGCTGCACTACCGTGATATTGTACCAATAATTACCGCCATAATTTCAACAACACTAATGATTACCGCCATAATTTCAGCAACGCTAATGATTACTGCCATAATTTCCACTACGCCAATGATTACCACCATAATTTCAACAACGCTAATGATTACTGCCATAATTTCAACAACGCCTAGGTGTAGTGTAACCACGATTTGCGGCCATAATTTTGCAATGCCAATGACATTGTCAGTTTAGTGTATGCCATAATCTTTGTGGTAACACCCGGTAGACGGTAGTCGGTCTTAGTTTTACAGTAGTGGGAATGATTGAATCGGTCTAGGTGGGGCTTGAACCCGCGATCTTTGCCTTACAGGGGCAGTGCTTTTACCACTAAGCTACCAGACCTCGCCCGAACCAATCCATATTTATCATTAATATCCGTTTTTGAGGCTACGAAGGTGGAGACCGATATTCTCACGAACTAGAAAATATATAGTTAAAAGATTTAACACTAAGTGCACTGTTTGCTTTACCAGAATTGAGGCCCTGATCCAGTTCCCAAGATTTTCGCACCTTTTCATGCTCCTATCATCTACCTACGTTCGGATGCATAGGGCCTCACTATTATCTGTTCAGTTCTTGGTTTATGGCTCCGCTTGCATACTCTGCGACTCTGCCAGTGTCAACGCCCTAGTGTTATGACACTCCTGGACGTTTATGAACTTCAAGATAAAGTCAAGAGGAAGTTTATGAACTTCAAGGTAAAGTGATCGGTTCAAAAATAATTAATTAATAATTTGTAGAGAAAAGAAAAATCACCAGTAAGTAGTGATCTAAATAGCAAAAACTGATCATCAAATCTTTATGCATCAAATGTTCAGAAAAAGTGTGGGGGGGGGAGGAAAAAACCAAATAAAGAAGAGGGGAGGGGAGGTTACATCAATCAGCATGGAATGCAGGCATACTTTTAAAGATTAATATTGTTGAGTTTTATAAATTTACAGAGGGTGAAGTTTATTGAGGGGGAGTATATTGGCGACAATATAGTCTTGAAGGAAGTAGGAAGGGGGATAGCAGGGGGATCACTATTATCTGTCAGTTAAAGTCTTTAGAAATGACTTAAGTAATGCCTATCGGTATTGGCAAAAAAATAACATAGCGTGTTGTACATACGGTATCTAGCCTATTCGAAATCTGTGCCCACAACAAAATACCTTCAAGCTGCTTTTAGAACGCTTTGCTACGAAACTGTCCAACGTTTTTTGAACTCGTGAAATATTATGATTGTTTTGCTGTACGTCAGCCACCCTTTTATCTGTGGTGCCTTTTCGAGATAAGCTTTTTAAATTTGATTCTTATCTGTGGAGTTTGAATTGTAAAATATTTTAGGATTATTGGTAATGGTGATGTTTTGTTCTGTGATTGTGTTAGATTAAAGTCTGAAAACGATATTTCACTTGCAACTCTACTAATACCGCATTATTGGTTTTATCTTGACGTTTATGGGAGTGATTAATGTCTGACTTCCTAACCCCTAAAGGAATCGGGCGTCGGAGATGGAAAACCGACCTCCGCCCCCCATGAGCGCGGGCCTGAGGGTGACGGGTGGAGCCGCTCGTCACCCTAGCAGAAGCAGGCCACGGCGGCGGCGCGCATCTCACCTTCGGCCTAGCACATCGCTCCGCAGACGGCGTGCGGTTTAGTCGGTTCGAGTCCGACATAACCTCCCCCTCCGGCTCCGGAGGGGGGGGGAGGGGTATCCGTGGGGATTTCCCGCACGTAAAAAAAAACCCTAAAGGAAAGCCTACGTCAGCGTTTATTTGGTTGATCAGTAAGTAGGTATGTACTCTTGGGCCTTAAAGACCTTGGTGGTGTCTCATAAATCCCATTAACCCAGTTCAGTACTGTTATTATATTTCTTTAAACAACAATAAGAAGGTACTTTTTTTTAGGAAAATCTGAATATACAAAACTTATTAGAAATTATAATACATAATATTGCATATATTGTATGCATAAGTTATGTCAGGAAAATATTTGCTCGAACCGTTTTCCTCAATATACGCCCCGAACTTTGTAGAAAATAATCAAGCCTCATTTTCTGAAACTCCCCGTATCCTGAATTCCTGCATATTTTATAACATCTATACAAATAATGAAGCTGAAAAGTTTGTTTGTTTGAACGTGCTATCTAGAACGACATGTGTGTGTTTAACTAAGTTAAAATAATATTTTATATTAAACAAAAAAACACAGCTAACCCAGAATTAGAAACTGTTTTAAAACGTACTGTTATAGAAATATTTCTTTAACTAAGATATTCTAAAGTAAACTTTATCATAAATGTCCTTCATATTTAAATTTTAATCACATTGGACCTACGCAGTGGTACCTTTACCACAGATTAAGACATTCGAACGAATCCGTATCTTTATTATAATCTGTGGACTCGACCAGCCCGTTAATGGTAATACAGTATCAAGTTGACACTATTTATTAATACATTCTACGTTCGAAATACCACGCGTTCTAGGAAATAGACGTCATAATGCGTAGATATGTCTTTAAACCTTTTTACTTTTTTTACACTTTTTCTACTTTATAGAGATACCACTAAAAGATTTTCTTGCAAAATGATGCCAATATGAGCTTGCATTTTATAAACTTTATCATAAATTATGGAGAGCCAAGCTACATGAACTCTACACGTCCGTAAACCTAACACTCTTGTTTCATTATAACGTATACGGTTCTGCGTGAATCCTAGTCTATAATTCTCTACAAACTCGTCAAAGTCAGAATGTCAAAATGTGTTACCCACTAGGTAACACATTTTGACATTCTGACTTAAACATCTAGATTTTAACTTCAATCAAGCAGCAGTTCTTTGATATCCTAAAATATCCAGTTCCAAGTATAAACTTCCCTAAAGTATAGGGAAATAGTAATAATACATAATACCACAATCATATTTTTTTAATATCTCTCAGGTGGCTGTCAAGCCCACGGACCACCTGAGTAGAGCAACATCAAGGATTTCTCTCTCTCGCTTGCTGACTATAAAAATAAATGCGGTCAATCAGTCCACAAGACCACAAAACCATTCTAATTCTTTCTCAAACCTGTGGTTCTACAATCTAAAATACCGCATACTGTGGAGTGTCAGCAGCGTTTATATGGAAAGACCTGTCTACATCGCACTGGCAGTGCTCGTTGGCGCGGGTGCGGCTAAACAATTCTCGCTGGCCATTAGGCGTGTGGCCAAAATGTCTTCGTCGGGATTAGTGAACTTTTGCCATACTGTCTATTATCATGCTGTTTAAAGTTTGAAAAGTTCAACCGGGAAATTGCTTTTAAACGTACGTTTTTATGTGTTTCTAGATAGGGTGTTAAGTTTCGAGGTCAGCATATTTAAGGAGCTTTAGCGGAATTCAAAAGAGGGTTTTGATTCGTTGTATGCATATTTTAGTTGATTTTCATTGCAGAATTTGTTACATTGTGTTTAGGACCCAATTAAAACTTTGGGGTCTAAGCTAACCTTTTCTGCTAGTCGATATACTCTGATTAAAGGATGAGGGTCTAGTACAGGCTGTTCTACTTGGGATGGTTGGCGGTTCAGACGGTAGTTACTTCCATAATAACCTGTTAAAATCTTAACCCTCATTAAGACAAGACAATAAATGTGGAAAAGAGTTTTTTTTTAAGGTGCTGGAAATCCCCACGGTTCCCTCCCCCCTCCGGAGCCAGAGGGGGGTTTGTGTCTACTAAACCGCACAACGTCTGTGGGTCGTTGTGCTAGGCCGAAGGTGAGGTTGTCTCGTGACATATCCCTCGCACCCTGGCTGACAAAAGGCCATTCCTCTCGGTGTGGCCTTCCTCGGGAGGGGGGACCACGCGGTCCCCGACTCGCCCCCGGTATGGGGGAGGGGGCGCATCGTCTTACGATGCGCGCCGCCGCCGTGGCCTGCTTCTGCTAGGGTGACGGGCGGCTCCACCCGTTACCCTCAGGCGCGCGCTCATGGGGGGCGGACGTTGGTCTGCGCCCTCCGACGTCCGAGCAGCTCATCGCGCCGCGCCCGCTCTGCTGCCTCCTTTGCGAGCATGACCTGCTCGCATCATCACCGCGAGCAGGGTGGAGAGCGTGAGCACTCTCACCCCCAGGGCCGTCACAAGCTCCCGCCTTGGCGTCTCGAACGCTGGACACTCGGTGAGCGTGTGCAGCCCCGAGTCCACGCTCGCGCCGCAGTGATGGCACTCGGGCGTTGGTTTTATGCCCATCAGATGCAGGTACCGCCCAAAGTTACCGTGTCCGGTAGTGACCTTCGTCTGACGGTACGAGAGGCCACCGTGTGGCGTCACTAGCCACTCCCCCATGATGGGTTGAAAAGGCGTGCCCTGGGTGGAAAAGAGTAGGGAAGCGAACTCCCAAGCTTTCAAAATATTATTAAGGATAAACGTACCTAATTTTTTTGTTGTATTTACATAGAAACTTCCTGACCAATGTAATTCTTATTTTAATCGATGCGATATACTTTCTAGAATACTAACAATTGAATTATTGTAATTAGGTATTGATCGATTGCATGATTGATTTCCACCTGTGAATCAATCACAAGACCTCAAAGCGATCAATCAAAACACAATAAGGTTCAACACATTCATCAAACATAACTCGTCAGTTGTGTTGCTACACTGGACTAACAGCCATTACAGTTTCACAATTTTGTTTTTGGGTCGAAAGGTGAGACAATAGTCGCTTCCATTAAACTCAAGATATATCACTTTAGAAGGAATTCTCCTTCTAAAGGTTGACGACGACCCACAAACGAAAGACATTCGTGAAGATCGATCGATAGATTTGTGAGAACATATTCGAATTCGTATCGTAAACGTATCCAGAGAACGGAGCAATGCGATTGGCCGCCTGCCTACTGTGAACCAATCGCAATGCTCCGTTCTATCGATACGTTTACGTTACGAATTCGAATGTTATTCGTGCTCGGGGCACAAGTCACCGGGTTTCAAAGTGCCAGCTTTCTATGCAACACGTTAATATAATGATAGGAATCGTACCAGAAACAGCATTTTTTGGAAACTTCGAAAGTACGCCAATATGTGGTATGACAAACAATACGCAATAAGCAACAATGGCCACAGAATGACTGATATCTCGTTGTATATCCGAGCTCGAATAATATTCGAATTCGTAACGTAAACGTATTCAGAGAACAGAGCAATGCGATTGGTCGCCTGTCTACTGTGAACCAATCGCAATGCTCCATTCTTTTGAAACGTTTACGTTACGAATTCGAATGTTATTAGTGCTCGGGGCACAAGTCACCGAGTTTCAAAGTGCAAGCTTTGTATGCAACACGTTAAGATGATGATAGCAATCGAACCAGAAACAGCATTATATGGAAGCTTCGTGACGTAATCCATGCATGTAACAACAATACTACACCAGTATGCCAACATGTGGTACGACAAACAATACGCAATCAGCAACAATGGCCACAGAATGATTGATGTCTCGTTGCATATCATTAACTCTCTACTGCCATTTGTTGAATTCACTAGCTCTATACATTTTTATTGTGGTTGAAATTGGATTAAGAACATTTTTTGCAACGGTTTTCATAAAGATTTTGTTCAAAATAATTCATATATCTTTCACAAATTACCTTTTATTTCATCATACTAATATTATAAACGCCAAGTTTCTAAGTATGGATTAATGGAAGGATGGATGTGTGTTACTCTTTAAAACTACAGATTGATTTTAATGAAAATTTACAGTAATATAACTTATACATCAGAATAACACATAGGCTACAATTTACAACGATAACCGATATTATAACGATAACCGACATCCACGCGAGCGGAGCCGGGGGCAAAAGCTAGTTACCATATATCTCAGAGAGATTTGGTTCTTACGTTTAGACCTATCGATTGGTACAGGACTATTTTTTATTTTGGCCGATTCAATTATAGGCGTGCGTGTTTTCCAAAACCTTCGAATGTAGGTAGATTTGTTTGTTTTTAAAAGCACGAAAATCGTGATTGGTGAAATATGGTTATTAATACATCTTTGCTTACCCCTTCGGGGATCAACAGACGTAAATATATGCGTGTATGTTTATTTTTTTTTTCTATGAAGTAAAATTTACTATCCACAATACTTATGATAAGTATTTTCACCGTTAATTTCCGTGCTATTAAAACTTTCAACCACTTATTTGAAAGCTATAAAACTCTTGAAAACGTAAACTTTCCTCAGTTCTCTGATAATAACTTATTCTCTCTCTTTCCGGCTTGAGAAATATGCACTTTCATACTTCCATTGCTGAAGAGGAAATTGCCTTCTCCAATACTAATTTTATTACCGTACCTACTAAATTTGACGGAAGCATTAAAAAGCTGAATTTTTTATGATTTTAATGTAAATAACTCGTTAATTTTCCAGATTTATGTGCAACGGAATATCTAAAAAAATAGTAAAAAAAATTAGTTAATGTTTATTTGTTTGTTTGTCCATGTTTACGTGCGAGTACTGTTAATCCGATAACGATGAAACTTTGAAAGTGTGTATGTATGTATGTATATATATAATCACTTCTCTCTCAATCACACTCAGCCATTGATTAATTACAACCAATGCTGCCTTTCTCATCAATCTCACCCAAAAACTCACATAGTAACATAACTGTCAATAAACTTTCGTACAACTTCACAAAGCGTGTAATCCTTCTATTATTAAGCTTTACAAGTTGTCCGACGGACACTTAAGTTATCTCTAAGTTGCCGCTAAGTTACCCCTCTTATCGGAGTACCTGAGGCTGCGATAAGGCTCGACTTCCTGCTCCGTAATTTAGGAAGAATATCAGGAGTTCAACTGGAAAGTGATAATTATTTTAAGCTTCTGTGAATTAATGTTTAAGTTAGGTTAAGTAATTTTTTTTTTAATTTTGGAGAATATTTAATGAGTATTTTTTTTAACTATTTTATAAGTCGAAGTTGCTTGTGCTAGGAGAATGTTCACGTTATTAGTGTATTAGACAGGACTCCAAACTGGTACTTCTCGATCATAAGGCTAACTCCTAACCCACTAAGTTACTACGCTGTTTTCTTCTAATTCAACGACCTGTAGAACATTAATTTGATTGCTAGGTCTAGGTATTAATGGTGCAGCAATGGAAAGAGTCACCGAACCGCTTGGTTCTTGAAGGAATATTCTGCATGAATATGCGGGCGACATCTAAGCCCTGAACGTGTTGTCCTGTGTAGGAAAGGAGAGGGTGGATTCAGAAGTTTGCTCCAGAAGTTTATCTTCATATAAATTAACAACAAAACAACCCACTCCACAACCCTAATTAATAAACTTACTCTCTCGTAAGATATATGGCGTCAATTAGCAGAACAGAACAAACAACAGCAATGAATTTTAATCGACTTAACTTCCTTTTGTATATTTTAATATTAAGATCATATTGTACTTAACTGTTCTAATCTTTTTGATACTTACTTCGAATTTAATTAGGCAAGAATTGTTATGCTGGCTGTACATGTTGGGCCAACGTCAGCCAATGTACTTATACTACTAGCACACACTATTAAGCAATTAAAGAGTTACATTAGGGGTTGCATTTGCATTTGCAATTATAATATTATTTTAATATACAAGCTGTTTGGACTAAAAATTGTATCACACACACACACATTCCTGGAAGGGGCGAGCATGAATTTTGAATTAAGAACGGGACGCAGAAACCACATATGTTATATATACAATGCGCGGAAATTAAAACTAAGTAGTATCTAGGCAGAATTTTTTAGTTACCTACTTTCAAAATCAATGACGAACAACGAACAACAGTAATTTTTCACGCGGCGAAATGTTTATTGATTTTTTATTTTTCTTAATAAACAGCATTCTATTTGCAAGCCAGTTCTATATTTAAATAACGCCTTGGATAAGTTACCTCCTTGGTTGCCATGGTTCGGAGTAAAAGTTGGTTCCATTTTTAAATTACACGACAGATATGGGTTTACATAGTAATTTATTTGGCCGCTAAAACACGACAGATATGTATTTTCATACAACTTTTGCCGGCCGCTGCTCGCATGTACAGCAATTTCGATTTATCTCGAAGAAGGTTGTCAAAATAATGTTCACATTTCCAAGCATGTTTGAGAAAAAGAAATTATGACTCTTTCGTGATCTTATCTCTACTTCTTGTAGAGACCGATATTTTTAGCAATCCATTGATTCTCCGTGCGAGTGCCGCGTCTATTGCGTTACTGAGTTGGGAACCCGGGACAGTGCCCGGGACTTGCGACTCAGGCATAGGTTTAGAAAGGGC
The DNA here is from genome assembly GCA_949126895.1 of Eilema caniola. Taxonomy (NCBI): domain Eukaryota; kingdom Metazoa; phylum Arthropoda; class Insecta; order Lepidoptera; family Erebidae; genus Eilema; species Eilema caniola. The sequence continues at coordinate 22,064,477 of OX421467.1, forward strand.
CCCTTTTGTTGATGTACATCAACACTCATCTTCACTACCCAAGTTACCCTCCCTGCCTAACCAAATTTGATGCGAACCTATTAGTGCTGCTTTAGACATTCGTCCTAGTAATGAGCTTATTGTAGCTCTCGATAGGCCTAGATCTTTAAGTAGGTTATAGGGAGATTTTACTGGTATACCTCTCGCTCCCACTTCTACTGCATACAAATTAACCACATAGCCGTTTTTGATCAATTCGTTAGTGAGATTATTGTATTTATTTTTCTTTATTATGTGCTCCTTCGGTATACTTGTTTCCCACGGTACAGTAAGTTCCACAAGGACCACATATTTTATCGTTTTGGAATACAGAAATATGTCAGTTCTAGATGACGAAACCTCAACATCCTGTGGAATTTTATAGTGCTTTTCATACGTGTCGATTAGGAGAATCCAACCTGGAGTTTTTTAATCCCAGTCGTATCCGAAGATTCAACTCGGGGTTTGGAATCTGCTTTACCAGTCTAACTGCGGATTTGGGTGAACTTCGATATTTTCTGTGAAGCGACTTTCATCTGACTTCCACAAACCAATGGCGATGTCGAAGCATTGCAGCTAGACTAGTTATTGAATATCTGCATGAGTATAATTTTTTTTACATATAAAAATATTACCGAAATTATCGAAATTATCCTTCTAACCCCTCCAAACTAAGCTAAATAGCTTGTGCTAGGAGTGGTTGTGAATTTTTGTGATATAATTTTTTATCATTGAAACATAAAATGTAATCGGCGAATATCCTTATAAAGTAGAAAGATACTCGTATACTTCGTTTAAGTCGGTACACTATTACTTGGGTTTTTACGGGCGGTAAATTTCGAATTACAATCGTAAAGCGTAAGAAAAAGACGGAATGCAGTTTACTGCTACCTACCCAATATTTGTATTCAAGGAACGTAAGGGTTCGCTTGCACGGGGTTGTGACTTCCAAACAGTGTTGCTAGGAATTGTATACTTAATTTTGTTGGTAGATTTTGGTAGATTTATTGGAGAGTCTTCAATGTAAACACTTGTACTATTCCACATTATTTATTATTATCCGATGACATCTGATATTCAAAAAACATGTATCAACCTTTGATAATGCCGTAAGGCGAAACCGGTCAGGATAATAATAAATAATGTGGAATAGTACAAATGTTGTCTTTGAAGATGTGTAGCAAGTTCCACCAAGTGCCTTCCATCAACAGTATAAGCAGTTTATAGGAGAGTGCTGTTACCCGCGGATCCGCCCGCGTGGACGTCGGTTATCGCTTAGTGTTATGACGCCACTCTACTCAACTTTGTCCTCGACTATTTTTACAATAATGATCACTGGTCCATTCCCTTGAGTAGAAGCGTGATGACATATTCTGATGTATAAGCTATATTATTATAAATTTTCATTAAAATCCATTCAGTAGTTTTTACGTGAAAAAGTAACAAACATTCATCCATACATCCATCCATCCATCCATCCATCCATCCATCCATCCATCCATCCATCCATCCATCCATCCATCCATCCATCCATCCATCCATCCATCCATCCATCCATCCATCCATCCATCCATCCACCCATTCATCCATCTATACTCAAAAAGTTTAACGTTTATAATATTAGTAAGATTTTACCTGCGCTGTTACGTTTTTGCCATTATCAGACCTTACCACTCACAGGGTCATCTAAAACCTGAGTGAAAAGCCTGTACATTAGCCTGGTTCTCAATCAGCAGGTTTATGGCCTTGCAGATAAGGCTCCGAAGATCAGGTGAGGAAGACAAAATGCCCATAAACGCTTATTAAAAACACCCATAGGATATTTTATGAAATTTTTGCAAACATTGAAAAATAATTCCGCAGTTGGAACCAAACGGAAGACCTCCCAAATAGGTATAAGAACATCATATCTAATGTTTTAAATATCTAAACCGGTGGGACGTTTGATATACTTACTACCTATTAAGTTAAGTATATGAAATATATATCTTATGAGGCTCTTTGAAACAATATTAGGCTCTATGTATAGCTAAAATAATATTCATTACGCTCGTTTCTGCTTTATTAAATCAAAATACAATAAAACGCAAAACGGAAATTTATTCCTGTTTCGTTTGAATTGGATTTCTTACTTTAGTATGTATTGTATTACGTTTTGCCGCGGAAAGTGGAAACACCTGGATATTTTTTTAAATTAGCCGACCGACCGTTAGATAGCTGTATTGCAAAGAAATAAAGATAAAACAAGAATACTACACAAAGAGAATCAAAGAATCAATTTCGTTTATTCAGTTTAGGCACATATAGAGCACATATGAACGTCAAAATTTTACAGTCATGTCAATAAATTATTTATCTACTCTGATACTATAATACAAAAATTATAAAATTGAAATTAGAACTCTTATGACAAACATTACGCACAGGCCAAAAAAAAAGTTTTATTACGATACATGTCTTGTATGGACACCTATATCATAAAATAACTTTTGAATCATAACGATACACCTATACAATCCCCATCTGGACTGAACCTCTAATTTAAAAGAAGAATCCGCCATTTCGGAAGAAAAAAAAAGAAACACGCATGCGCAATCGAAGTTTGTGCCTTGGCGCGAATATTTTTTTTTTTGTTCTATTCATTTAAATTAAACAAAGTTTGGTTTGGTTTGTAAAATAAATTAGTTTATGTATTATAGTATGAGAGTAGATAAAGTAGTGTATGACACTGTACATAACTTGGTCTTATAACACTCGTGTGATAATATAAAAAAACTCGCCTACGGCTCGTTTTTTTAAAACACACTCGTGTTATAAGAACCCTTATTATGCAACAGTATCATAAACTACTATTATATAATATTAAATTAAGTAAATAAATAATTTGAAAATGATTCTTTCGCTGGTTTGGTAAGTTGGTTCTACTGAGAAGATACCAGCAAGAAACTCGGTGAACAATATTGTCCATACTAATATTATAAATGCGAAAGTAACTCTGTCTGTCTGTCTGTATGTTACGTTTTCACGCCTAAACCATTAACCGATTTTGATGACATTTGGCATAGGGGTAGATTAGACCGCGAGAAAGGACATAGGCTTTGTTTGATCGCGATAACCGACATCCACGCGGGCGGAGCCGCGGGCAAAAGCTAGTCAGTGAATAAAGTTAGGTATAACTACCTCCGCGTTGCTCCGCCGGCGTGAATGTCTGTTTGGTCAAATCTCTGGTTCGAATTAACCATTTGAAATTAAACATTACATGCTATCAATAAGTTTGTTAGTCTGCCTAAAACCTAACTATTAATCAAATTTCGTTCAGTAGTTTGTGCGCCCATCGCTAACAAATAGATAAGAATTTTGTAGGTTGTTCGTTAGAGGTTAGATATAGTGATTTAACTAAATGACTAAACGCATATACTTCTATTATACGATAAAATCTTGGGAACAAATTCATCTTGATATGCAATAACGTGCTCTTTTTTGAAATCTATTTTTGTAAATAAACTTTTACCTCTCTAAATGTAACTTGTCACTTACTGTACTAGTTTGAATTCACTCTCAACAAAGTCACTATCAAAAATGCGACAAGTACACTCAGCGAGACAATTACTTAGCACCAGGAGAACTTTTAGTAATGCATTTTCATACAAGCTGGTGTCCATTTTCATTTACAAGTTGCAGCGGTGCACCTAAAATAAATTGTCGCTTACCGCCTTTATGCTGTCAGAGAAATTGCACCGGGAAAATGTTGGGTGTTATTTTTTTAACACTTGTTTTCAACCATGTGGAATATTATTTTCAAGTTAATTGTTTTTTGAGTAAATTTAGTCGTATATAAAATGATGTTTGTATCTGATACATAAATAATATTGTTGGGAGTTACCGTGAATAATGCATATTGAAATAAAACTATTTCGACGGAATCTATCACAATTTATTTTGTATTATTTACACTGATCCTGACTTTTCCAGTTGTTTTGAGCAGCCATGGTCACGAGAAGACTGATAAAAAGTAACCAAAATCTCATGATCAGTTTTTTTATATATCTTTATTTATTTTGGGGTTTTGATCCAGTAAGGATATGTCAACCCCATCGTACCTTAATTCATAGTGGACACAGTCTTACAATGATTGCTATAGTCTAGGTAGCTACATTTATTAAATCGAATCATTGCTGAACTATTGTAATTAGATGACTCAGTTAAATCAACTCAGTGAATCAGTTAAATTATAATTTATAGTTTAGTAGTGATAGCTTTATTTCAAGGAAAACATAAATATTAAAAAGTACCTAATGAAGATTAGTTTTAAGGTTTTAAAGCTTCCTAGCTCATTTTGGTAAAAAAATAATAGTAACAATTTAAAAATGTCTGTCTCTCTCGCTCTTAGGCGGGCTAACCATGCCCGAGTGGAAGGGACGCGTGCCTCTCACTCGCTCTCATTGTGAGCGCATAACGTGAGCGGAGCGTAACGCAGTTTCTTGAAGTGTCACCCGGCAAACCAATTTATAAGACGTTGTCACGTCAAAACTAATTTTATATATATTTGGTCGTTAATTGACTGCTCTACGCTAGATGGTAAAAGTTGAGGTCTAAATGACACTCTTTTTCATCGATACTTTGGATTAGAGACCACCAAGAACCACACGATAGAAGTACTTATCTATCTTTAGCCTAAATACTACCATTGGTAGTAAATATCTAATTCAATTTAAATAAATTCGGTATCAAATTGAAAGACTTAACGACATACGTGTAGGAGCAAGTCTTTAATATCTTCTCCAATACCTTCATTATACAGTACCAGAGGGAAACTGTATGAAATATAGCTTCGAAGGGGAAAAGTGTATCTGCGAGCGACGATAACGAGAATACGTAGGGATGTGAAGTTTGGAGGACAAGTTGGCTTGTGATGTTGGTAATGTCGGGGAAAAAGTTACGGTACGTATGGACATGACCAATGAACCCTATCGGTCCTCAACATATAAACACCCTTGCTCATAAAGTGACTTTATTATGACCGCAATAAGGCACATATGAGACCTATAATGAAATTGTGACATTTCATTGCTATTATTCACAAGTGAGCTAGTTATATTTTTGTATTAAATTTAACTTTATTCACAAAACTGATTACATCCAGTGACTTTATGTTCTCCGTAACTTAGTAAAACCCTAAAAAGGGATTAATATGAATAAAATGGTCAAACAAAAATTTTGCAGTTATTTTCACTTAACTATGGATTAGTTCGATGTAATAATGAACAGAATTTCAAAATATCTGAAAGTATTATATGTAATAAAAAAATCAAATGTCCATTTTATCTCTATTCACCCATTGATTCACCCCGTTTTACTCGGTAATTAATCAACGTAGAAGAAGTGAAAGACAAAAGACATGACAGTGTAGCTAGTGAAAGATGTTTTTTCTACCTATTCATGAGAAGTCATCGCACATTACTCTATAATTTGCATCAAGATGCATATTCATCGTTCCTCTAATTCAATTACATATTCAATGACTAAGAAATTATCCCTTCAAGTCTCACGCAATAATCGTGGACGATAATTATCAAGATGCTTGTCAAGTTAGACAGCAGTGTGTCCGCAAGCGATGTCCCGTTGCGATTACGACATGAACAACTTGATAAAGGCATTAAAATATGCAAGTAACTGCCTTGGAAGCTCCTTATAACCAAGCGTCTAATTAGTGGCAAAATGGCTGCCGGTACAGTCAGCATCAGGTCGATCTTGATGAACAAAGTACTCAAAATGATCTTAATGCCTTGGTTTTCCCCCCTTTTTATACCACTGTGGTGGCAGGCAAGCACCCGGCCCTCCTGATGGAAAGTGGTTACCGTGGCCTATGAACGTGTGCATCACCAGGGGAGTCACAATCGTGCTGTCGACCCCTTTACCACAGAGAGTTTCTGTGCCGTCAGCGTAGAAGACAAAGCAAGAATTCACCTTTGATCTTTCCACTGACAGCACAAAAGCTCTCTAGTAAGCTCTGGCTACCCTACTCACCGCTGGGAACTTAACACGAGGTTATTATGGCCGCGGTATTCTGTAGGGCGGAGGTACTTCCCCAGTCGAACTGCTCAATTGGATGAATATACCGTCGTGTCCTACCTCCTACAGCCTTCCTGTTGACTGATCGTTCCAATGTTTGGTACACGTCTTTAATTCGGACAACAAAACAAAAAATAATACTTTGGTGTTAAGATAATTTTGAAACTTTCAAGTCAAGATCGTTCTGACGTTGACTGTACAACACAACCCCTTTGCATTTACGTTGTATATAACAGCATTTTATTATGAAAGGTATGATACCTGGTATGAAATGCTGTATAAGTAAAATGTTCTTGAATAACAAACGTCTAGTACTTACCGGCTCATGCAAATTTCGTTTAAATGACTTTATTTTGGTGCTCGGTTTTAGTTATTTAATGCCCGGAAAACATGACTATAAAATTTTAATTTCTCCTGACCATGGTTTTAAGGGTAAACATTTTACTTTGTAGTTTTTATCCTGACAAAGCATTCCACAGACGAATAGACAAAACTGTCAAATGACTTAAACTTAAATGTTATGGAATGCAGCAATATTATTGTTACAAATTTTCAGGCAAAAATTTTAATCATTCTTACAGATAGTAAGGCGCTGTAGATTTGAAGAGTAAATTGTTTAGCAAAGCAAGAATTTGAACGTACCGAGATAGAATATTGTGAGCATTTAAGCAATTTCCGGGATTCAGACACTCAAATCATTTATTCTCGTAATCCAAACATAAAATTAATAGAGAAATTGGTCTCTCAGGTCTTTGGAAGGTATTTATTGGATTTTGGAGAGGTCTATAGCTGGAAAGAATTGGAAGGAAAAAGGAATTTGTATGCTCGGTTTTGAAAAGTATAAAAAGTGCCGCAAGAATTTTAGGAATCCTGATAAATCCCTAAAATTATGTGGAAGCATCCTTCATATTAAGTGGGAATTGTGATCTCTACCTAATCCAATGTAAAGTAAGCATGACTGATGCCTATGTCCAGCAACGGACTGCAATAGGGTTTTTTTTTTATATATAGGACACGTCAATTTGACTTTACCTTGCCTGATGGTAAGCTGAAGGCAAAGTCTCAGGAGAGAGGGCCACCATTATGCACACGTGCCATGTTAACAATGGTGGCACTCAGTTTGACGGCCTTATCAGATGCTTTTTCACGCCCCGCTTAAAGGACCCGGGACTGTAGGAAGAGGGAAACACGTGAGCTGGCAAGGAATTCCAGGTCTTAATTGTGCGACAAAGGAAAGAGTCACCGAACCGCTTGGTTCTTGAAGGAATGTTCTGCACCGTATGCGGGTGACATCTAAGTCCTGCACGTGTCGTCCAGTATAGAAAAAGGAGAGGGTGGGACTAATTGGAATAGCTCTTCAGAACATTCACCATGGTAGAGACGGTAAAATACTGCCAAGGAAGCAACATCTCTACGCAACTGCAAAGGCTCGAGGGTACTCGTGACCTCAGGATTTCCGATAATGCGGACCGCACGTCGCTGCAACCTGTCGAGAGCATCTAATAAGTACTTTGCGGATCCATCCCAGAGATGCGAGCAGTATTCTACGCAGGAACGAATTTGTGTCTTGTATAGAAGACACCGTTGCTCCGGCGTGAAAAACCGTCTCACTCTGTTCAGGACTCCGAGTTTACGCAAGGCTGTTTTGATGATACTCTCGATGTAGCTTTTGTTATTTAGTTTACAGCGAACATCCATACCGAGGATATTGAGGTTATTTTTATTTTATTTTATTTCAGTTGGGACACAAAACAGTTATACATTATATTGTACAGTATAATAGTTACATTATTAAACTTTGGTAAATGTATAACCCACACTTATGTCCGCAAAGTAATGTTCAAAGTAATAGAGTTAAAATTGTGCTAATCCCGTGCCATGTTAACTCAAAGAAGTGAAGATATAGCTTGCATTTTAAATTTATTGTGCGAAAGTGCGAAAATATCTAAGTGAACAAAGTGCGTGTTATAGTTGTCTAGAAGGCGGCGCAGGGGCGCACGCCACTGCCACTGCAGGTTATCCTGCAGTGGCAGTGGCGTGCTCTGAAGAGTGGGAAGGGGAAGGAAAGAAGATACCTTTGCTGTAAACGCACATGCCTGCGTCTTCTTGGCATTTAACTCGACCAAGTTCTCAGAGCCCCATTGGGAAATGTGGTTCAGGATCCGGTCAAGCTCAGTGACAAGAAGCTGCCTTTTTCCGCGATATGCGTCTCCAATGACTCGCCGTGCTCGTCCATAGCCTCACCCCAAAAAATGGTTAACATACGCCAGAAGATCACCCGCTGACCGTTTCTAGACTACGCCAAGACCCACCGGTCCCACTTGTGCTGCGACCTCAATCCCCCCTGCCCGGCTATGCACTTGCTGACCCCTGAACGCAATCCAACCGAGATTGGATTACTATGGAGGGTTTTTCGCAATCGTGCACGGTGGTACTCACCCGGTCGAAATTTGTGACAAATTTGTGCCATCAAATTTCTACCACCCTAAAAAAGGGCTAATTAAATTGAAGTATGACTGAATGTACTATGTATTCAAACAAAATATAATAACAAAAATTACAAAATTCTTCATTGAAAATATCACTTAAAGCACTTTAAACAATTAACAAATCATGTCCAACGATTACAAATTATACACACATAATAGGGACAGACGTTGACTAACGACATCTCCATCAGATGTCCCACCCCAGGGGTGTGGGTTCGAGTCCCAGCTGCGCACAGATGCCCGGCTAATTGCTCGATCAGTGTTATAAATGACTATTAGACATGTAAACTGATTACAGCAATCACTTTAATGTTTGTGTTTTTAATGGAATTGAATTTGTTCATTCAATTTAAATCCATTATAATTTAAATCAACATTTAAATTATAATGGAATACTTTCATTAGTACTAGTTGTACTGTTTTACTTTAAAAAAATGAGTTGGACAATCTAGATCCGGGATGGGCAAAGTACGGCCCGCGAAATCATTTAATCCGGCCCACCGACGACATCAATAGTAATATTTGACGGGCCAGAAGTATGAACTAAAGTCCGGTGTCACAGAAACTACTTCAGAGCCGCCTCTACCTCGCACTGCTCGAGAATACGTATGAGACACCGAGGCGGAAGCTAGTGACCGCCCTAGGAGGGAGTGTTCTCTCGCTCGCCGTCTTGCTCACGCCGATGCATGGAACGTATGGTGAGGCTGCCATCACCTCCTTCTGCGAGCAAATAATACTGGTGAAGGAGATGGTGGTGCGTGAACGGAGGAGACTCATCAACCGCACAGTCTGCGACGAACGGAGGCTACTCGGGCATCGGACGTCGTCGTACCTCCGTTTGCCACGAGTGCGGGCCTGGGGGTGAAGCGAAGCAGGCCACGGCGGTCCTATACTCAAGGGCTAGATGGGAACTCCGTGGTCCCCACCCGAAGAGGGCCAGGTCGAAAGAGATGGCCCTGTGTCGGCCGAGGTGCCGACGAGAAATGTCTCAGCCAATGTCACCTTCGGCAACCTACGACCCACCTTTTCCACCGGCCCGAGAAATCCATCGTGGCCATCAAGAAAGTTTGCATACCAATGTTCTAGATATTGAGGAACTCGTAGGTAACCGAGTAGGTTAGCACGTTGTAAGGTTAAGCTGTGTTAGGCTGTAATGGCTAGGTTAACCTAAGGATAGGTAACCATTCATTAAAAAATTAAAATAGAAAATAATAACAAATAGAAAAATAAAACTTCAACCATACTCAAACCCGAAACAGACTCTGTTAAACAAATGTCAAGCAAAAATCTCCGTGAATAAAATTATCCCACTCAAAAAAGTCCCGAAAAAGTAAAGAAGTACCACTTCATTTCGTTAAAAATCAGCGGGGAGCTTTGATTATAGACACGCAGGTAAAGCCCGCTCGCCACAAATATAAATAAACTTGCCAATTTTTGCTCGCCACCCCTCTACAGAAGCATCAGTGTAAAGTGCTGTATATACTGTATCATACCGAACCGGTACAATCGCTTTTAGAAGTTGCTAAACACTAGCAAATTTAGCAATGAAAGAACATTGAAATAAAATAAATAAATAATATTTTTGTAATCTTCAATTACGAGTGCAAATCTAACATTTGCAAGCTAGCTTTACAGTACTGTCTTATAGTTTTTACTGCTGAGGATATAATAGTCAGAGTTCCCTAGTATCGTAAGATTTGTTCTATTAAGGTAGGTATATATTTTTCATATCAGACAAAAGAGTACGAGTATGTTGATCGCTTTAGTTCATACTTGTTCCATTAATCGCGCACGGATCATTCCGGTTACGAGTATTCTTTACGTCCCGGTACGGTAGTCTAAATGCTCCTTTAACTAACAAACTGTCAGTGTTACCATACTCGCATCTCACGTATTCTCCGAAAGTTTATCTGCATATTTATGCTTTGTTACTTTGAGTTTCGAGTTATTTCGCCAGTGGCAACAGGTTGTACAGATTGTTTTACACACAGGAAACATTTCAATTTATTATTTTATTCCTATACTAACTTTTGCCCGCGGCTCCGACCGCGTAGATGTCGGTTATTGTTATAATATCGGTTATCGTTATAAATCCATGTAGTAATTTTACGTGAAAGATTAACAAACATCCATCCATTCATACTTGCAAACGTTCGCGTTTATAATATTAGTAGGATTGTTTTATGTGGGGGATTCTCGAAGCTACGGCCATAGAGTAAAGTTGTTAAATCTTTCCAATAGAATAAAAGAATAAGAAGGGACACTTTTCCCTTACCATCGTCGACTTCACGTTGTAAAGGATAACATGCGGGTCAATGATCTCACTGCCAGCCAGGGCTGGAAAAACCCGCGCGAAATGGAATAGTAAAAGCCGACCTCTTGTTTCAACGTTTTTCTTAATAATGGAATCGAAATGGCGCGTTTTTAAAACGTCGCGTCTTCTACACTAGTTTCGTATCACACTGGGACGGAAAGCTTTCTAAGCTACACTAAAACTGTGCTCCGAGCAATGGGGTGCTTACAGCCTCTTAGAACAACCTATCCAATCTCTCTGCGGGTGGTGTTTATACTCATCATTTATAATACTTAAATAACAATTTCTGAGACACCATTCAACACTCGATATTAAAATAAATCGGCTACTAAGTCCTCTATTTTCGTGAAAGCAAACTTCATTGAAGAGTTCGAGAATTTCGAAATTCCAGGCAAAGGGATGTTTTGAACTCTTAAGATAATTGGCTCGTGTTTTGCATACCTGAAATTATTGACAACTAGCCTAAGCCCGCGGCTCCGCCGATGTGTGGATGTGCGGTTCTTAGCCATATTTCTAGGTCAACTCAACCTATCTATTGCAATAATGACGATGAATCGTTAATATACATGTAATATAACCCAAGTATTTGTTTCTAAATATCTCCAATGACGATGATGATGATGACAAACATCACACTTATTACCTGTACCCAATAACAGTACCTACCTATTATCTAGTACAAAAACTAACATCTTATTTCGCGCGGGTAAATAAATTCACGAAGCTAGCAACACGCGTACATCACCTTCCCAATTAAGAATAGGCCACAGCAACAGCACTTAAAACATGAGGTCTGAGGGAATGGGAATCTCCATATTATGTAAATTTCATAGAAGATGTTACTAATTTATTGAGGTACTAATTCAGCGCAATGAAACGTACCTCCGAGAGAATTAATCACCTTTACAGCTTAAGTTTACGCCTAGTTGAAAGATTAAAGTCTTGCTGTTTGTATAATTTTACGTTGGGTATGATGAGAATGATTAAATATCTACGTATTTGGATGTAGTCATGCTTGTTACCCTAATAATGCTAGGCAGAGATGAAAAAATACCTTAATTTCACCAATGTAGAATGAGAAGTAATCAAGCGCCAAATCCTTGTCCTTTAGCATTTGCGTCCAGGTGAGTTTGACTTGGACCTCAAAGTTGTCGGTAAGGGTCTCTACAATCTGAGTAAGTAAAATTTAAAAAAATTAGCCCCGATTCCAAATACTCTATTTTGGATGCAAATGGGAAGCGTTTTAACGATGTTTTTTTTTTACCGGACTGCTAAGAACGGTTTTTTTTATTGCGCGTATCTTGTATGTATGTTTGTAATATTCTTTATTACCTCATATCTTCTGAACCACTGTACGGATTTTAATGATTCATGTCTCAAATGAAAGGTATTTATTGCCCAAAATGTATATGGTAAAAAAATCACTCAAATTTATCGAGTGGGGTATCAAAATGACTGATGAATGATGAATGATAAAAAGACGATTACGAAAATATATATGCCATAACTAAAAAGAATAAAATACAATAAATTATAAAAATAAAAAACCCGACTGATGCTAAAAACATTGAAACAAGCTTTATAGCAGGCGGTACTCATTTGCAAATCTCAAACCAGATGAAAAATATTGGGTACCTCCTGCTATAAAGCTTGTTTCAATCTTTTTAGCATCAATCTGTTTTTTTTTTTCACTTCTGAGGCACACAAGTAACCGGCCCATCTGAAGTGATTACCGTGGCCTGAACGACACCAGGTGCGTCATATTTATACTGCCAATCCTGTAGAAACCTTGAAGAACCCCATATTGTAGTCGCTTCGAAGAGCCATAACAAGGAGTTGATGGTACTGGTCCAGGAAGTATTAATTGTGTTTCCGTAACACTCAAAAGACTCCACACCAGTAGTAAACAGAAACTACATACTCGTATTATCTTGAAATATTGCTTTCAAGTTTTCGGTATCTTAAAGTGGATAAGCTTCTAACAATCTCTTAGAACTTAACATGTAAATGCCCACAAGTTAAAATGAAAACAGTGAATTGAAACCTTCGTAGTAAGTACAGTAGCCCAAACAAACAATACCGTCTGTTGGCTAATTGTCCGCCCATGAAATTGAATATAAACATGGGGTGGAATGGTGAAGCGTCCATATTTCGATATAATGCTGTCAGTTTTCTGTATGTTGTTGACAAAGTACGCGACAAAAATAACTATAGTGGTGATTAAAAATGTAAAATGAAAATGAATTTTGCATACATACATATAATCACGCCTTTATCCCGGAAGGTTAGGCAGAGGTGAATTAACACCCACATTTCACCACTCTGTATTCGGTACCACGTGCCTATTGCCGTATTCCGGGCACTATTGTTGACTCGAGCCATGCATCTGAAGCTGAGTCAGGGCTGTACATATCTGTCTGATGTTGAAGTTAATCAGCCCTATCCCTCAGTCGCCTTGTACGACACCACATGGGAAGAGAAGGGGTGGCCCAAATTCTAATCTGCCGGGTATTTTTTGCATAAAGATTCTAATATTTGATTTGTAATTAGTTTAGTACTGTTATATGTATAAAACTTAGTATTTATATGTCATATGTATGTATGATACATACTGTGTATGTTTTTTTTCTTGTTATAAACGGACGGATGTCTGACTGCTCGACTGTCTATCAAACTGGTACTATAAAATATACACCAGTTAGCAAATGTTTTGGAAATAAAATTATGTTGATACGCGTCAGGAAACATTAATGACTCAAAACGGTGCTATTTCTATTACATAATAAGCCCACAAATTTTGACGATTTTAATGAACGAAGTCTCACAATTCATACCTACGGGCCAGCACAAAATACATGCACTTAGTTTCGAGTCAAAGTCACTTGCTGCGTTTGGGTGGACTAAATGTGTTTCATATTAGTTATCAATCGTCCGAAACTTCGGTCCGTAACTTCAGACGTACGTTTCATGGTTTGCCTACTATTCCCTATTGAATGCGCTCAACTGACAATGTTTATGTACCTACTATTTATTTAAACTATGGGCAACTATCCAATTATATTTGCCTACTAGAGCGTACGTATTATCCGATATTAATAACTCGTAGTGTATTAGATCCATTCCCAAACGACCGTGCAGGGACCTATTCCATTTCCTAATGTAGCATAAGAATTATTTATTCGATGCGATATCAGTTAGATGGTTCAATAGAAAGATTCTCTCTGTAAGGTTGTTTGATTTAATTAATACTATGGGGTACCGATAATTAGAAAATATCTTAGGTAATACTCAAAAATCAATAGACGGCACTGGTAGACTCAATCAATGAATTTAAAAAAAAAATCAAAACGCTTATTTCTCTATTTAGAATCACGGAAATTATTTCAGAACTTAAGCACATGATAATTATTTATTTTTAATGGTTAATATTTTTTTAATTAATATATTATTATATTAATTACATATATATAAAATGTCACAGAATATTTTTAAAATAAAGATTCTGTGACATTTTAGGAAGCCGCCATCTAGCGATATGGTGCATTAAGTCTGTCACTTTTACAATTACTGAAGAATCGGGCAGAATCAATATAGATTAGAATATTTTATAGTTTAGTGTATTTTATAATTAGTCATGTTCAATAATGTGTTTGGTGTATATTTTATTATTGATAAGTTAATTTTTAATAGTAAAATTAGAAAAGTTTGCCAAAACAATGTCGCCATCTAGTTACTACTCTTGCAAACAAAAGTTGCAGGCATGCTTATCGAAGTTACGATTGTAAACATTTTTTGTTCCTGATTGATTGTGCATCTGTCTAAGAATTAAATTGTACCTGTGTTAATACCTACTTTAGATACTAGGTCAGTCAGCATTAGATCGATCTGAACGAACAAAGTACTCAAAATGATCTTAATGTCTTGGTTTTCCCTCCTTTCTATTGACTGGTTACTCTCCCGAGGAGGGCCAGACCGAGAGGGATGGCCCTGGGTCAGCCGGGGTGCGAGGGATATGTCGCATGACAACCTCACCTTCGGCCAAGCACTACGACCCAGAGTCGGCGTGCGGTTTAGTCGGATCGAGTCCGACATAACCTCCCCTCCGGTTCCGGAGGGGTGGGTATCCGTGGGGATTTCCCGCACGTAAAAAAAAAGACTGATTACTCTGATTTTTGGTAGGTACACCTTTAGTTTGGACAAAATACAATTGGGTAATTTCACGTATGCCTAATTTTATGCTAATTTCGGTGCTGTTTTTCAATCATAGGTTTTCCGATGAAAAAATTTAATTAGGCATGCGTGAAATTACCCAATTGAATTCAATAACAGTTTGATTTATTCTTAATATCTAGGTCTTAAGATCTTTTTGAGTACCTACTTGTTGGTCACTAGTCAAGATTGATCTGATTCTAACTGTACCGAGTTCTTAGTGCGAGTTCATGACAACCGATTAGTTAGTATACGAAAAGTCAAAAGTGCACCATGAAAAGACTAATTTCTAATGTATTTTAATAATTTAAGTTAAATATTTAACTTATTTTTCCTCTTTTCCAGAATTCAACAGCAGAAGCTTGGCGTTTATAAAGGTATAGTTTAAATGATTTTCAAAAGTATATCTAAACAGAGAAGAATTCTTTCTAAGTCTGGTATGGATTTACCATGTGGGTACCGGGTCCATTGCGTGTTAGTTATAGGGAACACAGGACTCCGACAGTGTTTGGGATACGCGACTGAGACGTATGTAGGTGTAGGGAGTACTACCACATTCTAACGACTCATACTTCATAAGATTACTAGTTATACTAATTACTATGGCACTACCATGTACTATGTAGGTACTCTTTGCGACACGTCAGCGCTAACATCCACTGACTACTGTGTTTGTCTAGCTAACCTGATTTTGTAGAACAATCCTAACAAGCCCACTTTTGATATTCGCTCAATAAAAGAGTTTACTGAAATTCTTGGTGTTTCTAAGTCTTAATCAACAATATACTATTTTGTGGATCATAGGTTAGTTACGCTGGTCGTGAAATTATGTTAGTGGTGGTGTCTGATATTAAAATTAACCGAAATGATTTAAAAATGTAAGTAAGTAATTCAACAGTCGTTAAGCATTTTAGCTGGTGTGCCTCGAGCACTCACTTCCAAGACATGCTTTTCTATTTTTGAAGTGAAAACAAACGGATGGGTAAAAAGTGTTAAACTCGCGTCAGGATTACTTGACATTTGAACCGTAACCGACGACTGACTTCATACAACATGAGCTACAGATTGTTTGTTTTGTCAGGTGTGAAGCTTCGTAGCTTAGCGGGAAGCGCTTCGACTGTAGGTTCTTATGGTTTCAGATAGTACCGGGTTCGAACCTGGGCTTCTGACACTTTTTGTGATTATTTTTTCTTTTTGTAATTTATTACTTTTTGTGATTATTTTTTCTTTTGGTAATAAAGAAGAAATATAATGATATTTCTTCTGACAGAAAATTAGTGATAGGTTCTATGATTGGCGCTATATTATAGGTATGGTATGGTATGTTCTTTTATCTTTTTCTCTGTATATAACGAAGAAAGAAAGGAAGAAAAAGTTTTCACTTCTGCCGGCACTCCCGGAGTGCAACCCGTCTTTTTTTATTTCTATAATTTTGTCTGGTCATTTATTTCACTTCAGCATGGGTTTACAGTTAGTTCTCACACAGAACATTTTATAGATTTTGTATAAAGAAATATGTCCGGTCTGGACGCCGAAGCTACGTAGTATTATTGTAGCTTGTGGCTTACAAATGCAACCCTTCAGTCCTATATTACTCATATCGAAGCCACAGACCGATGTTATCTTGTATGATATATTATATTTATTTAACCAATGACAGCTTGTAGTTTAGGAATGCTGTAAATGTATATTAAAACCATCAATTACTATCTTCTGAATGAAAATTAAGCATTACGAGTGTTTTAAAAAAATATTCATATGCTCAGCTTTATAGCATGTGCTATTCTAGACTTTTATTTTATTTCAAATAGATGCGTTCAGTCGTTCTGGAATTATTGAATAATAAGCCTTCAGCCTTTGTTTAAGATTAAAGATCTATTCATTCAAACTTTCACATTTATTTCATAAATAGTAGTAGAGAAATTATTCGTAAAATTGAATCTAATTTAAATTTTACTGTTAAGATTAATTAAGAAAGTCAAGTATACCTACAATTTTAATAATTTCTAGAAGACTTCCAAGCAGAAATAACTTTTTAAATTAAACATTGCCACCAGTAAGAAATAAAAATGCAATTCGTGGGAATTAAAAGTTACGTTTCAGAGGTCGAAATTGAAATGTATAAAAGGTCTGAGTTGAGCGCCCGTGGCCGCATTAAACTGTGAAAGATATTCTTGAAGAAATAGTATTTATCCTGAACCTTTTTATTTCCCAATTTTAATATTTAATGAATATAGAATGGCAGCTTTCTGAACGATGGTTTATTTACGCATCATATTTTAGCTTGGTAGATAAAAATACTGGCTGTATAAGCATAAGCTATCTCAATTTTTTAGAAGAAAATGAAATATTTATAGTTCTCACAAAGCTACATTGACCGTAATGTTATTAAGTAGGTATATTGAATTCTGACTGAAAGTGCAATACGGTATTCTGCTATGCTGTTATTTCATTGATAAAGATAAAGTAAATTAAAAAAAATTCCGTTTTTGTACGTCAAGTTTAGCTTATTTTAAGTCAATTTGTATTTCAATCTCAATTCCATTACTTTTCATTCTGTGATGGTTTCAGATTACAAGAATTGGTCTTCAAATTGTTTCCTCCATACCGCGTAGTTTAATAACTTTATTATTTCTATTATATTTGTAAATTTGTACAGATTGAAGTATGATTTAATGTGCTTTCATAATCTGCCAGCCATTTATTAGTTTTGATAGTAAACTGACTAATAGAAATGTATGATAATCAATGTTTTGAATTATACGCGTATTAGGATGCACAATATTGTTTCAAGTGAACCATGATATGCGTAAACATTGGAAAATACCGCCGTTAATAATCAATTAACTACTATAACTATACCGTGATACTTTCAGTAGTTTACACGAAAATGTTGGGTTTACGTTGTTCCAGTCCAGTAAACCAGCTAATCTATCCAATCCAGTGATGAACTGGTATGTAGGCTTCAGTGTTAACGCACTTGAGCTGCTAAAAATCCAGTGACTAGACTGGAATACTCACTGGAATAGGCACATTCCAGCGATGGTTCATATTATTCCAGTAGCATTCCAGCACTGGATTTGCTCGCTGGATTGGAATGCTACTGGAAAAATGTGAACCGGGCACACTCATTGAAAAAGAAACACTTTTTAAGGACTTCTATCGAGTACTGTTTCATTTACAAGTGAAATGGCATTGATTGATCAAACGAACGAATAGTCTCCTCTTCAAAAGTGACCGAATCATGATTCACTCACTCACTCAGTTTCGTATTCTTTTTTTTACAATTCGTATAAAAACATTCAACTGATGCTATTCGTTTGGACATACTGTTATATATCGTATGTAGGTAATGTATGTATTGTTACCGTTAATGTGCGAAAATAAGTTAAAGTGCAGATTAACTAGATATTCTATAGATTACCTGGCTGCGTCAGTTAAAGTGCGAAAAATCGCTTCATTTCTTACTCAACTGCAGATTAACGACCAGGCATACGGTAAAATGCATAAAACAGATTTCTTTTAAAAATATCCTTTTAAATCAATGTTTTTAGTCATAAATTAATGTGCATTTGCGCGGGAGCGAGCGAAGCGACCTCGTGGACACCGCGCGCTCCGAATAGGATAGATTTCTTTAACGATGTACCATCCTTTAATCTGCAGACTAACCAGATAAAGTACGAAAATGATCTTTTCAAATAAAAATTTCGCACTTTAACTGATGGTATCAGGTAATCTGCAGATTACCTAGTTCATGTGCACATTAACGGATTCCGCACTCGAACGGTAACGTTTAATTTGTCGGCAATTTCTATTTTGTGGAAATGAAATTTAATCGATTTTCTCGGTAATCGTTGTTGATATATGAGCATACAGGTCACATAATAATAAACGGTTACCATAAAACAGCCCATAAAAGATTCCAATTGACGTGATCAGGCTTAATCTCTTATAGCGTGTTACCATAAATCTGTATTAATACACCACTGCTTACCCTCCAGGAATAGACAGGTATAAGTAAACATATGCAGTATAATATAATCTCTGTATCATTCACACCGTCATCATTTAACATGGTTAATATAACCACTATTATTTATTCTGTGGTATGACTAGAGAGTAAAGGTACGATTCCGAAGCCGACCGCATACGATAACTGAATGAGTGAATGCATGAATGAACAAATGAATGAATGAATGAATGAATAATGAATGAACTGCAGCAGATAGTTTAACAAGTAATGTATGTGCTGACATACATTACTTGTTAAACTTCGATACGGATTAAGGAGACCATTAAGAAGCCGCAATGATTGGCTGCGTGCGTCTGCAGTTGTCGTATGCGATCACCTTCGAAATCATACCTTTAATCTCATTCATCTGTCAATTTGTCTGTCTCACGCGTATTAACATACCAGATACGATCAGTCATGCGTTGTGATGTGACATTTTAATAGTTATATGTGCTACCTACTCATAATGATGTCACTTTCTTTTTATTCTTATGACTGTATGAAGCTGTGAGAACGTATATTAAACTAGCTTTTGCTGGCGGCTCCGCCCGCGTGGATGTCGCTTATCGCTTATCAGAAACACAACAATAGGTTATTATGGCCGCGGTATTCTGTAGGGCGAAGGTGCTTCTCAAGTCGGGCCACTTAATTGGGACGGAAATACTGTCGTAACCTTGAAAAGTTCACTAGTACATTCGTCTTGGGTTTCATTTAAAATTATAGTTGAATTTCGTCTTGATTACGGGAACAATATTCCAAGCGGGCGGGCGGACCTATGGACTATCAAAGTCAGTGTCAACTACTTTAGAATCTGTTCAAATAATTTGTTATACCCAATGTTGGATGTACATGTTAATTGAACAAGATTTGGGATACGCTAAACTTTGGTTCCGTTACACATGCAAATTAGTTGTAGGTACTATCCCCATTATGGTGTGGCACGATGTGGACGATATTGCCACGAACATATTGTGGGACTGCGATAGAGCTTTGTGTATACGGGATTTACGTTACTAGCGAATTAGCATTACATAAGGATTATACAGCGAGCTAGGAGATATGTGTTTATGAATTAAAACAGTATTTCAATTGGTACTTTTTTCATCTTAGCGTCGTTTCCGCTTGTTTCTTATTGGTACGGTGAGGGGCAACTGCGTCTAACTCTGTTTTTTTTTATACCACTGAGGTGGCAGACAAGGTCTCGGACCACCTGATGTAAAGTGGTTACCGTTGCCTATGGACGTGTGCAACACCAGGGGAGTCACACTTGTGCTGTCGACCCTGTAAACACAGAGAGTTTCTTTGCCGTCAGTGTAGAAAACAAAGCAGAAGAATAGCCTTTGGTATTCCCACTGACAGTACAAAAACTCTACAGGGAGCTTTAGCTATCCTACTCACCAACGGATACACAACACGATAATATAACACGGATAATACCGTCATGTCCTCTCTCCTTTGTGGTATTGTCATGATAGAAAATATAATAGGTAGCCATCATTGGCAGTAAAATATTATAGCGAAGGCCACATCTGGAATGGTAGTCTTTACTTTTTGACCTTTGTCACAGAATATATAATAGTACTAGCGACTTATAACCATGATGTAGGTATAACCCTAATAGGATTAAGCCTAAGATCATCGAGCCAGGCGCTTGCTGATAAAGGGACGAGATTCTGGTACAGCATTCCTCTTGGGGATGAGAGTTCTTCTATAAAAACCCTATATGCCATAAAAGAATAAGCTGATTCCAGGGTGAAAATTCCCAGAAACGATACGTTTCTTTTTTTTAGCTAAGCTAAGCTAAATTGCTTCTGCTAGGAATGGGTTTACTTCGGTAGTGTAATGGCCAGGATTCGAACCCGGGACCTCTCGATCGTTAGGCCGACCCCTTAACCACTAAGCTACCGACGTTTAAGATGTTGATGTTAGTAACGAAATGATTATTAAATTTATTATTTGTTATTAAAACTGCAGAGGATGTACATCTAGACAACTGATTCTCTAGATGAAACGGATGCTATTATACAAAGTGTCTTTATGTTTAGTGTCATATCAATATAAGTACTAGAATATTCATCTCGCATGCGGGCTCCCAGACTCATATTGCATAATTGCAGGATATGCTAATAATTGGCTAAAGAGTCTAAAATTGTCTAAATTCCTTGTTGTGTAGTCAGTCCAAGGGCCTTAGGCTGCCTTTCCACATGAGATGTGCTGTGCTACGTAGGTATGAATGTGTTTGATATCCACTAATCATATTTCCTGGTCCACGTCATAAGCACTGGTGGAAACGGATTCAACTAAGCTATATTTTCTACACAGAAAGATGCAAGCTACGGGTGTTTGCTATGGATGTGTGCTGTGGATGCCTACTTTGGAGTGGATGCTTGCTATGGATGCGTATTTTGGATGGTGCAGAATATGCAGTACGATACGGCGCCAACTAGATTAATCAGCCGTCCAATTAACTACGTAGGCAGTTAACTAAACGGCGCCATTCAATTAACGGCCTGAATGATATTGAGCCTTCTCGTTTATTATATCATTTAACAACCTGGCTGGCTAATGCTTAGGCCAATCATAAGATTGGTCACTACCACGAAATAAAGGGGGGTACACAGAGGTCCCCGAGGGGGTACACAGAGGTGTATTTACAGAAAATTAGTGATAGGTTTAGTGTGATAGCTGCACAATTCGACTTGGTTAGGTTAGGTTAGAATTAAGCCTTCGTGGTTTTTTTATATATGCAAAAGTAATTAATTTTTCTAACTGTTTAATTAAATGGCTAGGCAAGTAGTTAAACGTCATCAAATTATACAAGCTATTTGCCTAGCCGTTTAATTAAATGGCCGTTAATTGAATAGCGGCGTTCAATTAACTGCCTAGGCAGTTAATTGAACGGCTGATTGAGATAGTTGGCGGCGAATTAAAAAATTAATTAGCTAACTCGGCAAACTTCGTACCGCCAATATTTATCCGCCCGCATGGCAACAGATCCCGTTCCCGCTGCACCCTCTACTATATTAAACATGTATTATACATATAAACCTTTCTCTTTAATCACTCTATCTATTAAAAAAAAACCGCATCATTTACCGTTGCGTAGTTTTAAAGATTAAGGCATTGTTTTGTTTTATACTATGTCGTTATGATATACGAATTACATATAAATAAAATTGGAGTGTCTGTTTGTAATATTGAAATAACCGTTTTTTACTACATGCATATGAATATAATATGGAACATACACCAAAATAACATTTTTTAAATTTTTGCCTATCTGTCTATTGGCAGGTAGCTGATGTAATAAGGATTAACTTAGGCTACTTTTATTTTAGAAAAATAGCGTTGACTCAACACTAAGCGATAACCGATATCCACGCGAGCGGGTCTAGTTATTAATTTATCATTGCGCATCTTCATATCATTTCTTACTCGTTAAGTACACTACATAGCATAGCATAGTGGAAACTGTCACATAGTTTTATAGCTAAGCTTTTACATTCTCTTAGCATAACTGCATAGCACATCTCTGGTGGAAAAGCAACCTTACTTTATAAATAGCTGTGCGGTCGACAACTTACAATAATAATATAATTGTTAGGTATGTGTGACTGTGTGAGCGAGATGGAGTTATGGTAATAGACTAATTAACAGTTTTTAGACGTAATATTCACAGTTGTAGTGTTGCATCATACCGTAATGTTTATGAACTTTGTGTCTAAACTAAAGGTTATTGAATAATTTTACTCGTTTTATCGTCTGTGTTCTGTTGGTGTGTACTGTGGTGTCGGGGGTTTGATCTCCAAAGCTTCACTATTTCACTTCAAGAGAAACAACTGTTTGCTGTAATATTGATATTTATTTGGAAAAACATCATTCCTATACGAGCTTTTTTAAAAGGGGATTTTACGCGAGGTTTTTTTAATTTTATACAATACTCGTTTTAGAGGACAGCGGAAGCTAGGAACACTTCTTTTCAAATCTTGAGCTTCCGGAGCCTCGCTGGCTTCTTCAGAAACCTCCCGTCCACTGTCAGGAATTGTCCCGCTCGTTCAGTTTTTCCCTATCTTCTAAATTCAATATTAATTTTTTATTCGTATGATTTATTTTTAAATCGTTGACACAATGATGTCCAGGCAACTACTAGTAATATCCTGCCACGGAGGGCGGATATCATAGTACCCAGCATAATTCATCGTCAATACAATTTAAAGGCATATTGTAACCTCATTGTCAGTACTATATCGATTTTGTCAGATTTTGTACTTATAGATACTGGATGGATGGATGGATATTACCATTAGCCATATTTTTACCCGATTGCCAAGAAAGGTAAGAAAGGTTTTTACACATATCTTCTTTATATGAATATATGTATGATTGTTGCCACTATTGATTGCGTTGTAAATTTCGAAATGTCGTTCCGTTTTCACAATTTTTTTAACTTTTTGGAATCTACAGTATAGAGCCGGCGCCGGTCATTAACTACGATAATGTTATTCAATCATAGTATTTAACTAAATACCTTATCAAATTTTTATTAGACTAAATTGATAGACTAACAATGAACGTTATCCTAAAGAGGTCTAATAATTATGTTAAGCCGAAATTACAACCTAACCAAAAGCCAGTTTTAATTCAGCCAACCGAAAGCCAGTCTTAATTCTGCCATGTTTTGATAGAGTAAAACACACGATCTATCGCAGAATTCAAACATCTGCTAAATTCATGTTCTTGCCATCCAGCCGTATTTACGACGCAATAAAATGATAACTTCAGAGTGTAGGGCGTCCGCCGATACACCACACAACTAATACATGCAAATGGCAGTCCGTAAACTCATTATTATACGTTCGTGTGTGAGTTTGGATGTGCATTTCATAACTGAGACAATCCCATAAGAGGTATTTGAGCAGTTCATGCATATTCTATGGTGTAACATCGTTGTATTTGTAGTATAGAATAATCTCTTATTAAAATACAGTGGATAATATTTAATGAGACTTTCTATAAGTACTTTAAGCTAGCTGTCGCCTGCGGATCTGCCCGCGTTGAATACTAATTCCTTTTTCACAACCCAATGAAACCTATTCCAGGGGTTAAAAGTAGCCTAGTTTTTAGTCTAGAATACTAGATAGACTAGATTTTTTTTTACTTTACCAAAATTTTGCTGAAGCTGTTTCGTTTAGCTGAAGCAAGATGATTAACTAAAAAAATCCTACCACCCAAATAGCTTTACAAACTTTCACGATTATTATATTAGTAGGATTAATAGGTACCTACCTACTTATGAGATAAGCTGAAAGCATGAAGATTTTTTAAAATTGATTTAATTATTTATAGTAAATTGCTGTTCCCTTTTATAGAAAATACACGCTGCAAAACAAAACATACAGAAACGAGGCGCTTATTTCCGCATGTTCCATGAAAGATTATTATTATTATGTACTTATTTCCGCGTCCACGTCTAATCCGAGGGTGTAAGACTTGTCTAATGTGTCTGGCTGACCTTAAAATACTGTTTAAAAGATACGAGAAGGCTACAAACTAAGTATACAGCTACCAAGGAGCAAAAAAACGGGGCAAAACATGGTACTCTATTAAAACGGGAACGAAACAATTATTATGTGATTATATCGAAGTATGCAAAGGTTAATCATTTCACAAAAGAAAAACAACCATTGTTTATTTTCATAAACAATTTTCTCAAATAAACAAGTCATAATGATAAACAAGCAAAATCCTTCATTATTCTGAAAGCATTTAATTTTATTCACGGTTCAGAAACGGTGCAAAGATGCAAATAAACCTTTATTTCCGAACGATTGGCTTCGTTCGAGAGCCGCCACGAACGCCTGCAGCCCCGCGTCCGAAAATTAAAAAATTTCATCTGTTCAGCCATCAAAAATGTTAAGCTGATAAATATTGAATTAATACTGTTTCTTTTTTCATTAAATTAATTGTTTTTTGGAAAGGTAAGATTGACACGGGCTGTTGTTAACGTTCGTTCTGAAATATGAGAACAATGAATTAAATCGTAACGCTTCACAAAATACAAGAAAACCCAATCAGGTGAATAGATTCGTCGAGTTTACTCGCACAATGATGTTGCTGGTCTACTTCAGTGAGTGCGACTGTTGTGTGTATGGGGTTTTGGTTCGAGAAAGCTTTTAGTGCAAAATCAGCACAACCTTATAGATAATAGTTATTTTTTTAATAGCTTGTTTTTTCAGTAACTTAAGTTTTTATAACAACATCATCTGGACCGATATCTATCTATTAGTTTATTAGAACTTCGTTCACGTCCGTATTCGCTATCCTATATTTAGAACAGTCAAATTCGACGTACAGATTATTATCTGAAGTGAATTTGAACAAGCCTGCCAAATGTCATGTCGGAACAACACTTGTGCCAGCGGCGGGGGAGGCTTCCTTTGTTTATGTCAGACGTTCGACTCACTGAGTCTTGTTTATAGATAGATAGACCCTTACATTTTAATATAAATTAAGTGAATTGATGTTGGAATTGAACTTTACTTTTAAAACCGTGGAAAATTGCTTACATTCCCGCATAAATCAACTTATTTTAGCTGTTCTACACTCGATGCAGTACCAATTTAGTATCTAAAAAGCGCGATAAAAAGCTTTTCAGCTTAATAAGGTATTAGTATAAATTTCAATTAAGAAATAGCTATAAAAATATTACAGAATATCATGAAAATTTTATGACGTAAAAGACGCAATCAAAATTCCTTCAAGAAACTTCCTTCAATCATTTTTATATGAAATTTCATGGTAAGTCATTTCGTCAGGATGCTTATCATTATTATTTTATAACCTTACTTGATTTGATGCATATACCTGCTTATTACTTGCCTATGAATGAATACCTAACGTCTTGAATGTATTCACCAATATCATCGAGGGTCAAGCTTATCACCCCTGCCTATTTTCTCTTCAGGATTGGGAGTCAGATCAAGAGGGTAAAACGTAACCAAACAGGAGGAGAAGAAGCGCAGTACGCCTAGCAAGAAAAACTATCGTAATCGTATCGTAAACGTATTGAGAGAACGGAGCTTTGCGATTGGTCGGCTTCACACACACACAGGTTCACAGTAGGCAGACGACCAATAGCAATGCTCCGTTATCTCAATACGTTGACCATACGATTGCGATAATTTTTCGTGCTTGGCGTACGGATCCTTGGCTTCAAAATGAAAGATTTGGTTGCTTTTAAATGAAAAGCAAAAGCAAATGTGGAGTGTTGTAGAATGCAGTGCAATCATGTGTCATTGTTGGGTGTGGTGGTATTAATTGAAGCACTGATTTTAAGTTTTTACCAATTTATTAATCTAGTTTTAATACAGACACGACAGTTGGGATAAAGGCGATGATGGAAGAGAGGCCGTGTTGCCATGAGACATATATAATTTCCCTTAATTTAACTAGTGTTGCCAAAACAGTCATTATATTGGCCAATCAATAGGTCTAATATCAGAGACACCGTGATATTTTATCAGTCTGACTTCGATATATCCAGTTAATTGCGCTCGTGACCTTGTATGGACCAGGAATTATCCGACACGCAAAAAAATATAATGTGGTATTGCCACTTCCGATGCCCAGAGTAGAGATTTCCAGGCAATATTTTTTTATATAATATGTTGTTAGTGACATTTAATTTGACTTCAAACATAATTCTACATTGATCGTGTGTTTTGAATAATTGAATACGTCAATTTTAATTAACTATGGTAATTACACTAATTAAGTAATTACACATGTTAATCATGATCGTTTTTAATTAAAAAATCCTAGCAGATTTTAATGCCTCTTATTTAGTGATTGAATTAAAGATATTGATTTATTTTATTAGGTTGTCGTTGATTGAGGTTTTGGGTTTTTTTCTCTAGCCGAGCTAGATCTAAATCGAGATCTAGTCTGCATCAAACTCGTTTCAATTTATAGAACAGCTTATCCATTCATTACTTACAAATCTTAAGAAAGGCTATCAAATAAGGGAGGAAGTTTTTGTGTAAGAATAAGGATAATAAATAGTAGATTCTATTCTACAACTCTAGAACATTCTACACAACGCTCTCTAGACCCATGGTAAGCTTAGCTAAACTAGCTTATGTTATGGAATCTAGAATGCGGATAAACATACTTGGATACTTTTTTTTGTAAATACATACATATTATACATAGAAACACCCAGACCAATGCAAATGTTCATGCTTACAAATATTTGCACTGAGCGGGAATCGAACCCGCGCCTTCTGCGTAGCAGTCAAACGTTCTAACGCTACGCCACTGAGGCCGCCACTGAGTAGATAAGTAATGTGTATGTGTTATTTATTGTACTTATTGTTCAGCAACTTTTCGTGCTTAGTGTTACGTACTTTGGGCTTAGGCCTAGCTTTAATTGAATGATTTGGCCGTTACCTTATTATGAAAGCCGTTGGACAACATTATTGAAGGCTTAGCTTATCATCATCATCATCATCAGGCTATATGAGTCCACTGTTGGACATAGCCCTCCCCCAATGAGCGCCATAGCGCCCTGTCTTCAGCTTGCCGCATCCAGCATCTGCTTGCAGTCTTTCTTAGATCGTCATCCCACCTTATGTTAGAGATTATATTATTAAATATGCGGATTATATTCATATGCATGTAGTAAAAAACGGTTATTTCAATATTACAAACAGACACTCCAATTTTATTAATATGTAGGTGTATATGTACCTATAGATATTGTGATGAACTTCTAATACACCAGACTTCAACTGAATATATTCCAAAATAGAGTTTACCACGAGAGTTCGTGTCATCATTCATTCACACGATAGAGACGTTACGATATTGAACCGATTTAACACGTGATTTAACGCTCCGACTGGTTAACCGATAATAATTCCTAATTCCTTGGAAATAGAAATATGGTTGTACTTCGAAACATTGATGTTGTTGACCGTATAATCGATTACGAGCGATACGTCTTTGTTATGTAATTCTTGCGTGATATTGTCCGGTTAATATCGATAGGTCTATAATATACGTTGTGGAAGTTTTATGGATATAATATAATGACTCATCGCATGTATAATTGCTTTCATCACTATAAATATAGCCTGGAGTGAAATAAGCTTGAGTATATTTATGTATGTATGGTATGAATTAGACCACTAACTGCTATCTGTGATACCGCATGCGTGATTTTTTTTTGTAAAAAAATTAGTGAGTACGGAGGTATTTGATATTATGGTTAATGCTATGGAAATTATACAGGAAAAGAAATCGCGAAAAACTTTTAAAAATTAAATCTACCTAGTTTTCATAGAAAATTTGAAATTAGAACTTCAAATTTTCTTAGTAAAACTATAAAAGGTTTTTCACGAAACTGCAGCATAGGATTGTTTACAAAAAAATTATAAAAAAGATTTTCTAGATTTCATACAAGATACAATTCTGACACCTGTTCAATGACTTTTGCTTTTTGGCTGAATTGCCAACCTGCGTCATTATTTTAATGATATTTTTAATACAATAAGCCACTTGTCTAAAGATTTTATATTTCAAAAACAAAGAAAACTCATGGTCGTGCTTAAAAAAGTTTTGTTACACAAAACAGCTAACAAGTCGCTCATTAATTTCCCGTTCGCCAGAATAACCGCAGTGCCTCAAACACACGCATTTGCTAAGCTACTTAATTAAAGAGCCAATTATAGGATGAAGGCTTTCGTCTAATTCCAGCAGATCTGTCCGCTGCGCACCGTGTCCGATATAACTAGAGCCCTGCAAGCCTACCATGAAATATTCACAGTTGCGTATCGAAGTTTCGGTCAATCGGTTGCATGGAACATTCGTATGTCTATGTGACACTTCAGTTCGACTTAAACTCTGCCAAAATTATATTATGGTCGGCAGCACGATGCACACGGCCCACCTGATGCAAAGTGGTTACCGTGACTTTTGTACGTGTGCAACACCATGGGCATCACACTCGCGCTGCCGACCCTGTTAGAACTGAGAGTTTTTGTGCCGTTAGTGTAGAAGATAAAGCAGGACAAGCATTAGGTCTTCCCACTGACAGCACAAAAACTCTCCAGTGAGCTCTGGCTTCCCTACTCACCGCCGGGAACACAACACGAGGTTATTATGGCCGTGGTATTCTGTAAGGCGGAGGTACTGCCCCAGTCGGACTGCTCAATTGGGTATTTGACTGACTAGTCAAATTAGTTACTTTTTACTAAACGTCAAAACCGCAAGTTATAAGTAAAATGTATGAAAAATTTATTGTGACGTCATAATATTCAATAGTCAAATCATTTACTATCTATTAAAGGTTGCATGGATGATTAAAAATAAATAAGAACTATAAAATAAAAACCGACGCAACTGTTTTCTCTCCTTTACTATTCTTAATTTAATAAGTTCAGCTTAATATTTATTTTAACTTCAGGTAAATACCGATTTGGACGGCAAATACCATCGTACCCTACCTCCTACGAAAAAGTGTGACTCCCCTGGGATTACACACGTCCATAGACCACGGTAACTAAGTGATATAAAAAAATGAAACCATTTTTCCGTACTTCTCTCGCATTTCTTGATATTTTGATTTCTTGCATTTCGCATTTCTTGATACCTTGGTATAGGTACCTCCTTATCTATATATATATTTTCGTAAAGCATAGTACGCTCTACAACTCCATCAGAATTTTCAACAAACTGCCTCTAGACTTAAAAACCATTATTTACAAAAGAGAGTTCCACGACAAACTGAAGGCTTTTCTGTTAAAAGGGTGTTATTATTCAGTCGATGAGATATTAAATAAATAGATTTTATACTGACACCAGAGGTATAATGTAATTACACTGTTATTTTTTACGTGTCATGATATTTTCCACTTCTTTTGATTGTTTGATTTTCTTATGTTTTTTATTAATATATGCAATGTATGTGTACAAACGATGTTCAAACACGATGTAAAAATTGTTAATGAATAAATAAATAAATAATATTTATTTATTTATTTATTTAGAAACTCAACAGCTTATTTACATATGGAATGGTATATGGCAAATGACATTTAATTCTTAAGCTAATAACAGAGTTTCATGACATGTGTATAGGTAAATAGGCAATTGTAATCAGAAGTGGCAGCAGTCAGACGAAGATTACAAAAATATAAAATATACAAAACCAAAACAAAAAATATACAAAAGTAATCCTACAGAATACATTAAAACAACCAAAAAAGATAGCAAGAATGACACAGGATATAAAAAACAAAACCCCAAAAAACAAAGTAATGTTGTCTTACAAACTTACTAGTACTTATTTACTTATTAAATTAATTGGTTAATCACTGACGAGCAACTCCACGATTTGGCTGCGGTAAGATGCCTTCGACAGATGAAACAAGTCTATATTTTCAAATTGCTCTGTATAAATACGAGGCAGTCGTGACATTACAGTATTTTTACCATAATTGGTACGATGAAAGGGTATACTGAACAAGTGAGTGTGTCTAGTACGGGACTTATGTGTGCAGAATTCAATAGTTGAAAGGAGATCAGAACTGTCCAGCCCTCCACGTAATATGTCAAAAAGTAGTAACATATCCAATACTATACGTCTATCATTGAGAGATAACAGATTATAATGTCTACAGTCTAGGGAGTAGGAGTTATGGCGTCTTTGACACTTAAAGTTTAGGAATTTGACGAATCTTTTCTGTAGACTCTCTATTCTATCAGTATAAATCTTATATTGGGGTGACCAGATAGGACAACAGTACTCCAGGACGCTTCGAACATAGGCATAATAAACGATCTTCAAACAATGAGAATTCCTGAAAGGCACACAGGTACGCCTAATAAAACCCAAATTTCGAGATGCTTTGTTAATTATACTATTAATGTGCTGGGAGAAAAGTAATTTGGAATCCAGCATTATACCCAGATCCCTGACTAGGGTCACCCTTTCAATTACATTGTTATCGAATCTGTATGAATATTGGATTGGGTTTTTTGATCGACTAAAGCTGATAATTTGACATTTAGATATATTGACAGTGATGTTATTTTGTGAGTAATACTGGTATAAAGAATTAAGGTCCTTCTGAATTAGTTCACAGTCCAGTCTAGATCCAATACGCATGTATATTTTCATGTCATCAGCGTATAGAAGGTGTTCTGCGCTTTTAAAACATGATTGTATGTCATACAGATAAGCACAGTAAAAAAGTGGTCCCAACAGAGATCCCTGGGGAACACCAGAGGGGATATTTATAAAGTCCGATCGAAAGCCACCAACAACGACCGCCTGAGACCGATTTGATAAATATGATCTTATCCATCTAAGCAAGTCTCCATGAATGCCGAGGTTTTGCAATTTTGCGAGCAGAATAACATGATCCACTCGGTCAAATGCTTTTTCAAAATCTGTGTATATCACATCAACCTGACCACTTGTTTCCATGTTAGTTAGAACGTAGTCACTAAACACAGCTAGGTTTGATATTGTTGATCGTTTTTTGACGAAGCCATGTTGTCTTTGACCTATGCCATTAGTTACTATGGGGTAGATACTCCTGTGGACAACTTTTTCGAAAACTTTACTGAGTGTGTTGAGAATCGATATAGGACGATAGTTTTTTACATCTGATTTAGGACCCTTCTTGTGTACTGGAACTACATGAGCAATCTTCCACTTAGAAGGAAAAACACATTCAGTTAAAGATTTATTGAAGAACAATGTAATAGGGTGTGCCAAACTATCAGCACAACTACGTAAGAACATCGCAGGCAGGCCATCATTCCCGGGACCTTTTGTTTTATTTAAAGTGCGTAGAATGCTAAGTACTGTGTCCTCAGCGACATTTAATTTAGTTAAGTCATTAAACGAACTACACACTACTTCAGATTCACTTGCAGGTATTCCTGTAGTAGAGAGTAAGGAGGGCTTTGCAAAAATACTATTAAAATATTTGTTAAACGCTGTACAGATATTATGTCCATCCTTGAAGGTCTCATTATCTAGTGTAAGTGCTTTAGGGTATTGAGAGCCACGCCTTTTGCTCTTAATGTAAGTCCAAAAAAGTTTGGGAGACTGAATAATATTCTTTTCCATAGTCGTCGTATAATTTTGAAAGCACAATTTTCGAATATTATTTTGCCTCGCACGTAGTATTGAGAACTCCTGATAGTCACGTGGGTTTCCATACTTTTTCCACTTAATATGCATTTTATTTTTTTCCCGAATTATTTTAATTAGGCTGCGGCTATACCAGACGGGGTAGTGTTGACTTTTAGGTTTATTAGTTAGCGGAATGAATCGTTCTACCCCAAGTTGTATTACCTTGTAAAAAATATCAACTGCGTTATCGACTGAGTTAGTTGCTAACTTTTCATCCCAATCTATTTCATTGAAGGACTTGTTAAGACCCTCATAGTTTCCCTTGTAATAATTTGGTCGTGGTATGTGAACTTCCACCAGGGGCGAGGAGAATAACTCATTGGAAATTATATTTAATGCGGGGTGATGAGAAGCTTCACGGAGTAAAGGGTTGTCGCTTCTGCTGACAAGCAAAGGTGTCGTTGAAAAACATAAGTCTAAGGTCCTGTTCTTAAGATTTGTAATGAGATTATACTGTGTGAAACCTAGCGTACTCAAACCATCCGCAAAGGTAGTAGCCGCAGTTCGAAATTCCTGTGTACAATTTTTCATGTTAGTATCTACAGAAAACCCCTCATCCGACCACGTCAAGCATTTCAAATTGAAATCACCAATAAGTATACAGTCGTGATTGTCAAGTGTCGACATTAAATTACCTACCGCTCGTTCAATGGCATCCAGTTGTGCTGGGATGCAGGACATATTAGGGGGATAGTACACTAATATAATATGTAAATCTTTCATCGTACCAACACTTGAAAATGAAAGCGTAGTCTGCAATATCTCAGCACCAGCACAGAGAAAATCGTGACGTCGTATGCAATCAAATTTACGATTTACACACATCATGACGCCGCCACCTGTCTTCTTATTAGTCAAACTTAGGTTACGATCATGTCGAAAAATCAAATACCTGTCATCACATATTTCCGAGTCCAAGACATCATCCCGCAACCATGTTTCCGTGATAAAAATAATATCATAATTGTTATGTGAAATACTGTTAAATATATCCAACAGCTTAGTATTTAGACCTCCAACATTCTGATAATAAAAATTCAAATACGTATCAGCCATAATTGAAGTATTATGAAAATATGTTATACTATAGCACATCACACATCTAAATGAAATACAACCGTGATATGCAACCATCCCACAAGCATTGTCACCTAATGCGCTGTGTATAGCTCCATCGTACATAGGGCGGATCACAAAAACTAAATTCTCGTTCAGAACAAATACATATACAAGATAAAGGACGTAAAAACAGTCAAACAATTTATTTACGATATATAGGTTGTCAAAGTTGTCATATAACGGTTCACATTCCCTTATGTTGCTGTCACTATGGTTCATTGCCAAACACAATAAACAAATTGGAATCGAAATGCTACTCACCAGTGAAACCAAATAATATCTATAACATTGACAAAAGTGTGTCTTATAGTGTCGTGCAGTCCGCGAATTAATGTGACAAGAAAAATTGTTACGATATGAACTGGTAATACTCGTATTAAAACTGACTAAGCAGATTTTAGGTATACATGAACGTACGTATATAAATTCACGACTGCAGAACCACGAAGGGGTAGGCAATGGTATTTTAAATTTGGTTATTGTTTCAAATACAAAAAAGTAATATATTTCAGACATAATGAAAGCTACAGTTAATACATTACGAGCATGCTAATAAACACAACACAAACTGTTCCCAATGATTACCTCAGTTTACCCAACATATCGAGGTCGCGAATAAATATCTTCTCTGTAGTTTCAGACTTTCTCATGTAAATACGTCCACCACGCACCCATACAAACCTATATTTTAATTCTTTAGCACGCATACGAGCTGCCGCATGCAAGTTTTTATTTTCAGGTGACAAATTTTCCACTACAAACACAGGCGACTTTTCCTTTGACGTGAAACCAAGGTCATGTGTATTCAATTTATCTTGAGGATTCTTCTTATTATATTCAATCACTGCAGATAAGAAAGTATCGCGAGTTCGAGGCGAGTTGAACTTAGTCAGTATAGCCCGGGGACGGGTACTAGCCGTATTTATCTTCGCAATTCTTGAACAGTAGTGTATCTCGTTCTCGTTGATCGCGACTTTCACAGTGCGACCTAGTTGTTTAATTATATCTACGACATTTTCAGACTTATTCTCCGGAACACACTGAATTTCGACATTGGTGGCGCGTAATAATTGATCCACCTGATTGCATCTCCCCTTGACATCCCTCAATTCTGAGTGTAGCGTTTCATTCTCTTTCCTCAAATGGTTCACTTCATTGCGGCACAATGCGGCAAAATAAATAATAAATTAAAAAATTAAAAAATATCTTTCATACATAGCTTAATCCTGCGGAAAATATTAAAGTGCTGACAAACCCGCAGCTAGACTGAAAGAAGCGGACCCCAGACTACAGAAAGCTTTGGATGTGACTGGAATTACCGCTAGGATGAAGAAGAAGGTACCTGCTTAGGTAAGCAGGTAACATTTGGCCATGCAAGGTAGGTACCTTACATGGCCAAATGTTACATCTTTCGTTCGTGTTTCATACGGATCCGAAGTTTCGGGACATTTCATAGTACTTCCCTGGAATCCTGTGTTCAAGGTGGAACGAGGTAATTTTATCGTAAAGTCTGGGATGCTGTTTGACGCCAAAAATTTCATGTTAGCGTTTGGTTTATGGTGTGCTTTGACTTGGTGAGTTTTTTTTTATATAATATTGAGGAAGTTTTGCGGTTTGTATGTGAAAAATTTAAAATAAAGAAAATAATGTTATATTCTTGGAAAACGAGTGAAGAACGCAACGGCATCATGGAAACCTCCCTCGAGTGGCTAGACGGTGTTAATATGTGAATTTTGAAGTAAATAAATATGTTATTAAGAGTGAACGGTAATTGAATTTAAAATAAATATACTATACATAAGTACATACATATACTCACACCTAGAAATCCCCAAAGGGCACGTTTCACCAACTATGATTTTCGGTCGCCTTTTACGACACTAAGCTGGAGAGGTCGTATTCTACTCCACCGGAAACCAACATAGCATCCAATCAACGTATCTTTCCATCAGGTGGGCCGTGTGCTTGTCTGCCAGGTAAATGGTATATAGCCTTGCACTGCGACCCACAGACGGCGTGCGGTTTAGTCGGTTCGAGTCTGACATAACCTCCCCCTCCGGTTTCGGCGGGGGTGGTATCCGTGGGGATTTCCCGCACGATAAAAAAAGTGGTATACCAAAGAAGAAATGATTATAGATTTCTAAAATAATAGGGGTTAAAGTATGAAATTGCCGTTTCATTGTAATAGGTACTTCGAATTGACATAGAACCTTCATGGTTTGAGATTTTTGAGTGAAACTTTTTCCACATGGTACCTATGTAGTTCTTCATTTAAAAATGTGCAACATTCGATTATCGACTTTCAGTTGTTTTTTTTATTCAGCTTAGACAAGAAAGATGGATACTTCGAAAATTCGAGTGATTTTTGAATACGAGTTCCGACGCGGAACTAACGCGGCAGAAACAGCTCGCAATATCAATGTTGCGTTTGGAGAGGGGACTGCTAATGAACGCACCGTGCGATTTTGGTTAAACGCTTTCGTGATGGAAACTTTGATTTGAAGAACGAACCACGAGGAAGGCCGTCCACACAGGTAAATAACAATGAATTGAAAGACATGGTGGAAGCCGATCCGAGCCAAACTACCCAGGAATTAGCTGCATGGTTTAACGTTACCTTACCAACAATATTGACTCATTTGCGTCAAATCAATAAAATAAAAAAATGTGAAAAATGGGTACCTCATGATTTGACTGATCTGCAGAAAGAAATGCGTGTTGAAACTTGTGTTGCCTTGTTGAATCGATACAGAAATGAAGGAATATTGGATCGAATTGTGACATGTGATGAAAAGTGGATTCTTTACGATAACCGTAAGCGAAAAATGCAATGGCTGACCCCAGGTGAAACGCCACAACAGTGTCCTAAAGCAAAGCTTACCAATAAAAAGGTAATGGTAACTGTTTGGTGGTCTCAGCATGGTGTTATTCACTATAGCTTTCTACGATCTGGTCAAGCAATAACGGCAGATGTCTACTGTGCCGAACTCCGAACAATGATAGCAAAACTAGCAGTGAAACAGCCCCGACTCATGAATCGATCTTCACCATTATTGCTCCATGATAACGCGAGACCTCATACAGCACGAGAAACCGTTTTAACTCTACAGGAACTGCAATTAGAAACTATCCGTCACCCTCCGTATTCGCCAGACCTTGCTCCAACAGACTACCATTTTTTTCGTGATTTGGACAATTTTCTATGTGATAAAAAGTTTTCTTCTCAGGAGGCAGTACAAAATGCTTTCACACAGTTTGTCGAATCTAGATCACCAGAGTTCTATCGCAAAGGCATAAATGACCTTCCTACTAGATGGCAGCAATGTATAGATAATAATGGTAATTATTTTGATTAAATAAATACGTTAAATTAAAAAAAAAAACGAATTTCAATTTGTCAGTACAAATCGGCAATTTCATACTTTAACCCCTAATATATTGTTGAACCGATAGGCTTCCTTTTACCATTACAGTGAACGGTACGGCCAGTATGTAGTGTACTTGGAGTACTACCACGGGCCTTCGGCTTAGGGAGCGTTCCCCTTACAACCGGTATGTTTCTGAAGAGGTAGACAGCACTATTATACAACAGAATTTACCACATTTGTTAGAGAGATTTGATACTTGTGAGTTGTGATTAACTCTATAGATTAATGGCATAAAAATACAGGATGTTATTGTTTTCGGATCTTAGTTGATTCGACTACCGGGGTGTGGCAAGTTAGTTGATTGAGGTGGCAGACCAGCACATGACCCATCTGAGAAAGTGGTTACCGTGGCCTATGGACGTGTGCAATACCAGAGGAGTCACACTAGCTAGCCAGAGCTCACTAGAGCGTTTCTGTGCCTTCCCGTTGATAGCACAAAAGCTCTCCAGTGAGCTCTGACTACTGTATTCTGTAGAGTAGAGTATTCTGTAGGGCGGAGGTACTTCCCCAGTCGGACTGCTCAATTTGACGAAAATAATATAAAACTTCAATGCAAAAAGTATTATCCAATGTTATACAGTCTGTCTAAAGTTATAACCTCCATATTTGTGTACTAGTTATTACTTTACGGGCCATAGGGATAGATGGTGCACCATTTGTTCTAATTTTCGTCCCCAGTACCACATAAAACCAATGGTCCCATGCATGTTGATTACACGTCTTGTTTATGGACCATGTAACGGACTAACAGCCGTTCACCCTTCAATGATATAAGGATACCATCTTGGTAAGCAAACTGTTTGCAGCTAACTATCTGCACCTCTGTCTAGTCAAATAAGCTTCTTTTATTAAACGTTAAAAACGAGAAGTTTTACTGAAACTTTTATAAGATAAAGAAGTATGTCATGTTACCTCATTATTCTCTAAGAGGCTAATTTTGATGAATTTTGACTCCTATTTGTATATCCTTAGCGCGCCTATACAATGTAATGCTATGTGCATAACAGCAACAACCTAGTGGTATGGGTCATAGAATGCTGAGACGAGGTCTCGGGTTCGATCCCAGGTTTTACCATGTCACACACCAATGACAGTTCGATGCTTTAAGTTATGTGTGTATTTATCGCAGGTTTATAAGTGCCCGGCTAATGGCAATAGGCTCGCCACTTGTTACATTGGGACCTAAAATATAAAAACTGGCAAAATTTGGGTGCTAGCACCTCTGCCTACCCCTTCAAGGATATAGGCGTGAGTTTATAAAAAAAAGAAACAAATGCACATTGTTGGTGGTCTATTAGTGATCTTTCGCGATACCTAATTTTGGTTCAGTAGTAGGTACATACTAGTAGTTTACATAGAAGTCATTATTCTTATACTGTACACGTACAGTCCTAAAAATGTCACGAGTTCCTATACAGACTAGTAGATCTGTGAACAGTAGACTTCGTGAGGTTTTTGGTAACCTCAAAAAAATAACACTTTTTAACGGATCCTACTGCAATTTATTTGTTATTTCAATGAGTGATATTCGCGTAAACTTTAGAAAATATCACTCAAAAACAAACTTAAAAAAAGAACGATACGTAATTTCTTATTTTAAACAGTTCTGCATGTTTAAAAAAAAATATAATGAAGATCGGGTATTTACAACACCGCTACAGTAAACGTCCTCCCTTTTCTCGTCAGTATTTATAACAAAGAAAAACCCTTACCGAAACATGTTTATTTTTTCACAACAACCTGTGCAGAACCATGTCCTTTTTGTGTCAGCCAAAATCATCAAGATCCGTACATAAATGACGCGACAGCAAACCAACCCCCTTTTCTCCCTCATTTTTTCTCCATTTAAGAAAAGCTCTTGTCAAAAATTTATTTTTAAATCAATGAACATGTGTGCCAAGTTTGGTAAACATCGACGTAGAAATGAGCCCTATAGACCGGAACTGACAAACCGACATAGATACCTACTTACATAAAGCAAAATCGACGAGCTTGTTTAAACGGAGACTCGTTCGCGTTGCTCACTTGGTCAATTATATTTTTTTTTTATAATGTTTATACTAAAATTGCCTAATATCTTTTTGATTAAGTAACAGACACAAATTACTTTAAATTAACACGACAACTTTAAGCAACTGGTTCTACGCATTTATATTGTACCTACTTATATTTAATTAGCTATGTGCTCAGAGGTCACTAGCACTATGGTAACCGAAAAATTTATTTCTTCTCAGCCCGTGCACTCGGTATCTCGGCAGACCATAATTAAGTGACGTAATCATCCAGAAATCATGCCACAGCTTACAGAAATATGAACTATAGACATACTATCGTTAACGTCCCGAAGTCACAAAGTATGTGAGTAGTACCTTCAACTACCTACTTGTAGTTCCAAAACTTTGGATGCAACTGGTATTGGCTGACGATATAAGATTAGATAGCTGCGTTTACACGTACAGGATCGGAACGAAGGATTTACCACGCGCCAGTCCAAAACCGTCAGTTCCGAACGAACGTGTAAATGTTAGCGACGCGCCGGGAATGACAATTTAATATTTTCGCGAAATGTCGGCTTGGGGCGCGGAGGCCATTACACACTTCTGGAAAATTGTCTCGTAATTCTTTTATCATTGATATGTGTGTGTATTCTGGTGCTGTCCAAACCGAATATGAAATCAGCCACACAGGAATGTGAAAGATCTGTTGTTCCGAACTGTGGTCATAGTTTAGTCGCACATATCACCATAGTTCGATCCGCAGTCCAAAAAGTCCGAACGCGGTCCCGATACGCTGTTAAAACTGTAAGTGTAAACGGCGCTGATCTACCGATAGAAGATCTTATAAGGTTACTTAGCACAATCCTCAAAGCGAACGTATAGTACATTAAGTCGTATATTAATTCCTAAAATATGTTTAGGAGATAATACTATATTCCATTTGGTTAGATACTTAACTTAAGATCAACAATCTTGATGTGTTGAATGCTTGTGTCTTTTTCATTTGTTATTTAAAAAATCACTTCAAGGTTATTTACTTTAGTACTAGTACGTACTAGTACCGAAACAATCAAAGTGTAGGCCTCATATTGATTGAAAAAACGAAAACTGTAAATTTACAACTAGTTTTCGGCAAAATCTATGTTGTGTGAGAACGAATCCTAATTTTTAAACAGCTGCGTGGAGGCTTTGCTTTCGGTCATTTCGTACTAAAGTCTCGTCGAGTCTAACTTTGATTAAGTTAGCCAAGTTTTACGGGGCAACTTGTATAGAGACGATACTAATAAAGTTGTTCTTCGTATTTGTTTAGGGCGATAATTTGATGGGATTAGAGCGAGTGATCCAGTAGAGTACCTATTTAATTAAAACAGGAGTATTGTTTTTAAACTCGTATGTTTTGTTATGTAATAGATATAATTACAGGGTGTATTTTTTAAATGAGGCCGTAAGGGGAGGTACCCTAACTGTTGTAGTTACAGCAAAATGTTCTTAGGAGACCTTCCCAAAGTTTTTGAGATATTTTGAACTGCATTAACAGATTTTGAAAATCGTAGTCAGCAATAAGAATGCCAAAAGGCTCAAATGTATTTGTGTCCAGTCTATCATATTTTATGTGAGGATGAAAAGACTCTTAGGAACCATTTTAGCTTTGAGTACTTTCTAGGAAAGGCAGAAATCGCCAAACACGTTTCCCATACATTTCAGCAAGAAAAATCAATTTCTACAATGGTCAATTCTTTTGTTTTGGATAGGAAGTGGGAAGGATTGACTGAAAAGTAAATAAAAATATTTTTTACCTACAAATTTCGGATTGTGATGCGAATATCTTTATGTCATTCTTAGTGCGAGCTGAAAAAATCGTGTTACCTACTTATTATTTAAGAATTTGATGAAATAGGAAGTGTGTAATAAACTTGACTGAGAATTAAGCTTATTAGCAAATACCCAT
Source organism: Eilema caniola (assembly GCA_949126895.1). NCBI lineage: Eukaryota > Metazoa > Arthropoda > Insecta > Lepidoptera > Erebidae > Eilema > Eilema caniola. Next base: position 22,105,290 of record OX421467.1, read on the forward strand.
ACACTTTTTACGATCAAATTAATTAATTAATTAGATCGTAAACCAAATTGTAAGATCAAATTAATTAATTAATTAGATCATAAACCAAATTGTAAGATAAAATTAATTAATTAATTGGGTCATAAAAAGTGGAAGCTAACAAATAGGTAGATCGGATGAAGTCAGCCCTACGATAAAAATATCTAGGTTCGAATCCTGGCCAAGTGTAGGTAAAACTATCATCTAAGGAACCCTGTTTTTAATTTAGTTAGCTAGTTGACTTAGTTAACGGGAATGCTAGAATTTTCTGTTACTGGTAAAAAAAACATTTCTATTTGTATTTAGTTAGGTACTAAAAGTTAAATATTCTGGATTAAGAATTCAATTCAAAAGCCGAATAATCCGGGCTTTAAATATCTATAATGTACTCGATGCTAAATTAAACCTAGCTTATAATTAAACCTAGTTTAACTTTACGACCAGGCTTAGTGCTTGGGTATTTGAAATAGATTACGGGTCAACAGGCGAGACTGACTAAAGGTTAGATTATATAGTGCTTCACTAATTTAAGTATATCTCTTTCTGCGGTATTTCATTATAAGGTTCTATATTAGAACCAGCTATGTTTCTACAGGGTTGGCAACACGAGTGAGACGCCCTTGGTGTTGCGCACGTCCAAACCACAAGGCATGGGGTACCGATACTAAGAAAATATCTTTAGTAATACTCAAAAATAAATAGATGGCACTAGTAGACTCATTAAAAAAGTTATAACACTGATTTCCTTACTTAGAATCACGTAAATTATTTCAGAACTTAAACACATGATAGTATAAGCAAGTAAGCATATAAAACTTGTTGGTAATGTAATAAATAAAGATTTTGTGACAATCGTGCTACATATTTATTTATTTATGTTTGCGCCATCTAGCGGCCACGGGTATAACGTCTGTAACTTTTACAAATACTGCAAAATCTGGAAAAATCAACATAGATTAGAATATTTATAGTTTTATTCAGTCATACTCAATAATGCGTTAAGTGTAAGTTTTATTTTTGATAAGTAAACTTGTAATACTAAAAATTTGAAAAGTTTGCCAATACAATGACGCCATCTAGTCACAAACTCCTGCAAATAAAAGCTGCCTGCCTGCTTTTCGAAGTTTTACAAGTATAAACATTTCTGTTCTTGATTGTGCATCTGTATAAGAATTATATTATATTATATGTGGCCACGGTAACCACCTTCTATCAGGTGCTTGATTGCCACCTAGGTGGTATAATGTAAGGATAGAAGCAAATGGTGGACTTTAACTGTACGTAGGGCTGTACGATTACAGAAACAGTACCTTACATTACATATGGTTTGTTAAAGTGCTCGCTGTAAGCCTCATCTTTTATCATCCCTGCCAAAATTTGCGCAGCACCCTTAGTATTGCAAGCAATCCTTATCAACAGCAGGTTGTTTTTTTTTTTTTTTTTTTTACGTGCGGGAAATCCCCGCGGATATCCACCCCTCCGGAGCCGGAGGGGGAGGTTATGTCGGACTCGAACCGACTAAACCGCACGCCGTCTCTGGGTCGTAGTGCTAGGCCGAAGGTGAGGTTGTCATGCGACATATCCCTCGCACCCCGGCTGACCCAGGGCCATCCCTCTCGGTCTGGCCCTCCTCGGGAAGGGGGGGACCACGCGGTCCCCGACTCAACCCCGGTGTGGGGAGGCGCGCATCGTCCTACGATGCGCGCCGCCGCCGTGGCCTGCTTCTGCTAGGGTGTCGGGCGGCTCCACCCGTCACCCTCAGGCCCGTGCTCATGGGGGGCGGAGGTCAGTTTGCGCCCTCCGACGCCCGAGCCGCCTTCGGGCGCGTGCAGCAATGTCAGCGAGCCTCTCTCGCTCATCGCGCCGCGCCCGCTGCAGGTTGTTAGGCTTGTTTGTTACTCTTAAAGATAAAAAACAATGGGAACTTATCTGTTATCAGGTCGATTACCTACTCAATAATGATAATCATAAACATTATACAAATTATTATTGTTAAGACTAAGATGCCACCATTACTGTTTAAGAGTGTTTTTAATGTCTGAGAATTTCTTGATAACTGAGTTTGTTAGAGGCAATCAACAATATTATTATACGTAAACTAATAATAAGAGTACGAATTTGTAGCTCATTGCAGAGTGCTTTTCAGTAATAATTAGGCAAAATGGTTACGATAAATATATACAGTAATTGACTATTTTTTGTTTTTGTTAGAACCTTATCGTGTTTTGTAATATCTGATAATAGTGATAACAGTCGTCATTTAAAATTCAAGTCAAGTAACCTACTAAAATAATGTAGATACTGAATATGATGTATCTGTCGCCGCCAACTAGCCGTTCAACTAACTGCCTAGGCAGTTAACTAAACGGCGGCATTAAATTAACGGCCTGAATGGTGTTCAGCCATTAAATTAAACGGCTAGGCAAATAGCTTAGATCGATGACGTTTAACTACTTGCCTAGTCATTTAATTAAACAGTTAGAAAAACTACTTATTTCTGCATGGTTATAAAAAAAATAACCACGAAGGCTTAATGCGGGAGCTACACTTCGCTCCGCTCCCACATTAGCCATCTAACCTAACCTAACCAAGTCGGATTGCGCAGCTACAAACCTATCACTAATTTTCTGTGAATACACCTCTGTCTACCCCCTCGGGGATTTACATGTGTAAGTATATGTATGTATGTATGTAATTTTCTATCTTATTTCGAAGTAGTGTCCCATTTTACGATTGGCCTAAGCATTAGCCAGCCATGTTATTAAATGATGTAATAAACGAGACGGCTCAATATCATTCAGGCCGTTAATTGATGGGCGCCATTTAGTTAGCTACCTAGGCAGTTAATTGGACGGCTGATTAAGCTAGTTGGTGGCGACATATCTACTGCGAATGCAATATGGGTCTAAATGGCTTGAAATAAATTACTTTTATTTCATTTTTTTGTAATAAGCTAGCAATTTCTTTCTTTTTCTTTAAAAAAGGAAGTTATCGTAAAAAGAGTATAACAAAATAGTGTCAGCTCTTGATACTACAAATGTCAACAAAAACCTTTTTTACCCAAATCATGGAAAATAGTGATAGATGAGCCTCTAACCGTCCTTTTTTGTGAACACTTTGACTAGTTTTCAACAGTTTGGCTCGTCCAACCGTCGTTAGCAAGGGATCAGGGGTATTATCTAAAAAAACGCACGGTCAATATTAATGGCAGGCCAGATGGAAATTTAATAGGAATATTATGAGGAACGCCTTTTGAAAAAAAAAACGATATACTTAATATCTTTTTTTTTTTTTAATAATATAACTCACGCAGCAAATGTTTGAAAACGTTTATTAAGTTGGACTGGATGCGCAAGGCGGAGGCCTTATGTCCAGCACTACAAACTACAGAACTACAATAAGCTAATCTATTGATCGATATCCGAGAACTAGAACAATTAAACTATGTTTCTAACGCGAATAAATTATGGTAGGTACACATCATAAGTCATCCTGTGGACACGACTACAGCCCCTCTAGCCAAGTGGTAATTCGTTACTCGGCGTTTGATGGAATAGAATGACGAATGTATAGGATTTGAAGTTTATGACATGCGTTAAAGACTATCAAATACGTCAAATCCCATACATTCGTCTTTCTATTCCATCAAACGTCGACCACGAATTGTCACTTGTCTAGAGGGGCTGGCTGAGTTTTGGTCGAAACGACAGGCAGTTCAAGACTGTATGGAACCTATACCAAGATTGCGTTAATTCCGGCAAGCATAGTGGTATAATGTAGGAACCACTTAGGCTTAAATCCGTTTAGAGATTATGTACCGGAATTAGTGTTCTGTAGGTATTTGAATGTTCTGCTCTGTCTCTATTGCTTGTTATACAGCCGTTTTACTTGATGGATGCATTTACATCGCCACGTGAAAGCATGTCATAAAAATATTCAACATCCAATGCCTATCGATTTTATTTTTGTGAAACTTCTTTTTAGCATTCATTCAGCTGGGGTATTGTAAATATTATTTTATTTTATCTAACTCGCGAAATATGGTTGCACTACAGTAGGTGTTCATATGAGAACATAATAAAAAAAAGACGGGTTGCACTCCGGGAGTGCCGGCAGAAGTGAAAACTTTTTCTTTCTTTCTTTCTTCGTTATATATAGAGAAGAAGATAAAAAGAACATACCATACCATACCTATAATATAGCGCCAATCATAGAACCTATCACTAATTTTCTGTCAGAAGAAATAATTATAAATAGAAAAAATAATCACAAAAAGTGTCAGAAGCCCTGGTTCGAACCCGGCAGTATCTGAAACCATATAGACTTACAGTCGAAGCGCTTACCGCTAAGCTACGAAGCTTCTTAGCGTACCTAACAAAATAAACCATCTGTAGCTAATGTTGTATGACGTCAGTCGTCGGTTACGGTTCAAAGGTCAAGTGATCCTGACGCGAGTTTAACACTTTTTACCCATCCAACGCCGCTAAAGAAGTTTTCACTTCAAAAAATATATAAGACTACTTTTAAATCCAATAAAAGCACAGGAGCCCTAATTCAACATCCTCCCGTATGATCAGATCCCATTAGTTCATATAACAATCACTCGATAAACATCTCAAAGTTAATCGATATTGAAATCGAATCGAAATGCATTCGAAACCGCATCACAAAAAAACTAAGTCGGTAACTAGCTCACGTCCAGTAAACCAAATAAACCAGAATGATCCAATGAGATGTTTACTAAAAGGAAAGAAAAGATGGAGTGTGCGTGCAGGTAAACGTAAGCGCAACTGGCCAAGCCGCCATTAAAACCGCCTTAAAAAACTGTCCTATTCAAACTATAAAGCAAATTATAACGTATTTCTATTAAGTTAAGGTTAAAATCAGATTGCAACGGATGATCCTGGAGGATTCGCGTGCTTCAGTTGCCATATTTCGAATGATAATTTTAATGGAATCCAACATTCATATTATAATGTTGCGTGGTAAACCTGTTAATATCCCTTAGGACTTCCATGAGTTGCGACTCTAGCTGAAATATTTAATGCAGGGTTTGAGGTGAGTGATTTCAAAGCATCATGTATTTCGTACTCGCTTCGTACATTTCAAAATTTCGTCGCGTTCGTTGCTAGCCGACGAAATAATAATTAAACAGCAATTCGTTTCAATATTTGAAACATAAATGTTTGTCATAGTATTTTAAATCGAAATAAATCATATTCCTCGACCTATAAAAGATTATAAATTGTAAGTATTCTAAAATAAACTAAACAAAAGGAATTAAAGTCCTCTGTTTAGTCTTCCTAATGCGCGTGAAAAATGCATACCTATCGCGTTATTTATAGTTACCTGCACTTACTCGTTAACTTTATTGCTACTTACTGGTTCAGTGACAAGTTAACAGTGACCAATCCGAATGTGTAGTGAATTGCTTTCTCTGTTGACTGGCCGACGGATCTTCAAGACGCTGATATTGCTCAGGACATAATATATAATTATCTTGGACCTAAAATATGCTCAAAATATGGTCTATACGCGCAGTACATATTTCTTGGGTGTCTTTTAAGGACAACATGCCAAGGAACTCAAATTACCAAGCATTTTGTCTCGCAATTCAGGTTTAAGTTACGTGTCTCGCGGTATACAGCATCACATATTTCTGCCTATTTTCAAAACATCAAAGAACGCATAAACGTGGTGTGAATGAAGAATAATAGTCAAGATTAGGACTGACCCCGGCCTGACAGGACCCAAGCAACATTAAGGAGTCACAAAGTCCACGTATCATTTCCTGTGGGACCCTATCCGTGGCCTTTCGTTGCCCATTTTTATACAAACGACATGTCGTCTGTATTAAAATGGTTTGAAACATGAGATGTAGCGAGAACATATTATATTTGTACCATCGAGGATTTTTTCAAATTCAAACTTTCATTCAAAATTTCTGTCAAACTAATCGTCATCACGGAGTTTGATTTATACTACGAACGAATAACGTAGACGATTTAACTGCTAAACATTCAAATCCATTAATGGTTCGTTAAAGTTTGCATTGCGAACTAGGCATTTAAATTTAAACAGGGACCACCATAAGTTTAGTCATCGAAATTAAGTGAGAAATCGCCCGTGAAACATACAAGTCGTACACTGGCGTATTCTTCTCTTCCACGGGTTTATCTTTTGATAATTTTCACCTCGCATCTCCGCTTTTTGCTACAACAGTCATAATCTAAAAAACGCTCATCGCTCATGACTTACTTAAATTTTATTCACTCCTTCCCCACATTTATTTTGGAAATTCCATTTTCCAGGGTAACACTTCGAAAAATCGTGGGTCATTTTTGAATTACGACATATTATCGTTATTATCAATCATAGAACGACAGTTCTTCTGATTCGCTACATTAGCGCATCTGACGTGCGAAAGCAGCGCTGCGAGCTACAACTATTGAAAGACAAAATAAGCAGTAGGAAGAAAATTGCGTTTATGTTGACTTACTACAGTTAGGATCCATTTACTCTTTTCTCATTCTATTTTCACTTATCCTGTTTTTAACCTACTTCCAAAAAGAAGGAGGTTCTCAATTCGGTCAGTATTTTTTTTAATGTATGTACACCGGTTACTCTAAGATTTATTAAGTATTCGATTTACTTTTTTTTATGTGAACGACTGCCGCCTGTACTCCCAACCCCGTGAAGAAAGCTAACGACATAGGAGTTCACGAAAAATGAACATGTTTTTATTATTGCATTATCTGTGAATACTTTAAACATCCCGCCACTCAGTTCATTCGACAATCAACTCTCATTGGTAATTCAAAATCGTATTATGTTAATAAAAATCTGTAGTATACAACGGGAACACATCCCATTCGTCAGCAACTTTCAAGCAGTCAACACGTATATTCAAGTTCAGCATTAAATTAATTGTTCATTTCAAATTAATATCGCGGTATCATCAAGGTTCAGGTGAACTCAAAATCATTCCATATTCAATACGGCGGTGACCCATTCTAATTGTAAATCAGATAAATTAAAGTATGTATGTACTTGTGATTCAAATAAAGAATTATACCAGTGAACACATCGAGTCGTAAAACACCACCTCAGCGTGTTCCATCTATTTCGGAGTCAAGAAGCGGGTGGAATACGCAACCAATAGGCTTGTCCACAAAGTAGTAGTCCGCCAGTTCTAAAGGTTTTGGCCCCAACCGCTGAAGCCAACAATGTCCCTAATGTCACACACTAAATGTTTTCTTCATTTTATACGCCATAAGCATATTTGATTTATATTGGCGTGGTTCCCGGCAGAGTAGAATTTGGGCCACCCCTTCTCTTCCCATGTGGTGTCGTACAAGGCGACTGAGGGATAGGGCTGATTAACTTTAACATCATACAGATAAGTACAGCCCAGATTCAGCTTCAGATGCATGGCTCGAGTCAACAATAGTGCCCGGAATACGGCAATAGGCTCACCCACTATTACGTGGGACCGAATACAGATTAGTGAAATGTGGTTGTTAATTCACCTCTCCCTAACCCACCGGGGATAAAGGCGTGATTATATGTATGTATGTATGGAAATAAACAGAAATAAAGCTAAAAAACGCATGTTAAACGCGACTGAATCGCTGTTATGTGAAGGGTTCACCTTGCAGCGCTGCCATAGCGCGCCTAAAGCGCTTTTTAAGTGTTATATAAAAGTGCTTTTACTGTAAAAATACCCGGGTACAAGTAATTTACCGCATTGAAAGGATAATCTTGGGACTCCAATTTGTCAAGCTTGGTCCTCGACGTTTCACGCACTATGTGTCTCGCTTATGATGTTATATCCTTGCTGTAATTTTGTTACATTTCTCTCCTGTAATGGTGTGATTCTTTTTCTCTGCCAGTATTTTCTAAGACTTTATCGTTTTGAGGATATTAGTACAGCCTCTTACAAGTGGCAAGGCAGTGGCCGGCGAATTGTAGAATAGATTGATGAATATATGGTACTAGCTGAACCACCTCGGCTTCGCCCGTGGCACACCTCGAAAGCCTATGGGAGGTTGCCGGATTTGTTGACATTTAAGGTTATATTTACCCTATAACCTTCCTCGATAAACAGGCTATACAACACAAAAAGATTCATTCAATTCGAATCATTAATTCCTAAGATTAGCGCGTTCAAACAAACAAACAAACAAACAAACTCTTCAGCTTTATAATATTATTAGTATAGATTAACACGTATTTTGACGTAAATGACGTACTAGCTTTTGCCCGCGGTCCCGTCCGCGTGGATGTCGGTTATCGATATAATATCGGTTATCGTTTTAAATTGTAGCACATGCGTTATTCTGATATATAAGCTATATTATTGTAAAGTTTCATTAAAATCCATTCAGTAGTTTTTACGTTTTTTTATGCCACTTAGGTGGCAGACAAGCACACGGCCCATCTGATGGGAAGTGGTTACCGTGGCCTATGGACGTTCGCAACACCAGGGGCGTCACAATCGTGCTACCGACCCTATGTGAAAGAGTAACTAACATCCATCCATACATACTTACAAACTTCACGTTTATAATATTAGTAGGACACGGCGTCAAAGTGTGTCAATTCCATACATTGATCAATTCTACCCTACAAATGTATCACCACTGACGGTACAGAAACTTTGTTCTAACAGGGTCGGCAGCGCGAGTGTGGCGCCCCTGGTGTTGCACACGTCCATAGGCGTCCATGGTAACCACTTTTCATCAGGTGGGCCGTGGGCTTATCTGCTGCTGAGTGGTATAAAAAAGCCACTTGTCTAGCGGGGTAGTTCGGTCTAATCATATTGAGACGAAGCCTATTCATTACTTGCTCCATTACTTACTCCTAACAGTCGTCAGTACCAACTACTGTTAGTAATGTGACTCTGAATTGTCACGAAAACAGCTCATTAATGTTGTTTACATGCTCCAGTTTTCGGTTTAAATAAAAGGAAGACGTTTGTGTTTTTATTTGTATGTACCTACCCACTCATATAAAGCAGTATACTGAGGTACTAATGATTATTATGACTTCTATGGTCCCGTCTCTGACATACGACTACTCAACATAACAAGCAACGAGTTTTTATCCACGGAAGGAAGTGTGCCAAAATGCTGTGAAGATATACAACATAACGCAATGCAATTATCTACGAGTACTAACTGGCATTTATTTTTGGTAACCTTGTTCTCTACCAAAAATGATCACCAATCACCAATGACTTCTTGTTTAACTACGAGACAGACTGTAAGGAACAAAAGGAAATCACTAAGCTCAGATTATTGTAAAACACCCCGCGCCCAATATTCCAATATGGTCTAATATAAGTACCTATGTGGTGTATGTGCGGAGTCACGCGTAAAGATCGCGTAAGGAACTCCCGCACCTGCGGCAGCCTTCATGTCCGTGACATCGTAAATAAAATGCAAGAGAGTCGCCTTCGCTGGTGTGGCCTCGTCTTGCGGCAACAGCCAGGCTACGTGGGCAACAAATGCCTGGCAATGGCGCCCCCGCCGGGTCCACGTAGAAGGGGTAGGCCCAAAAAGTCCTGGCTCGAAGTCGTGCAGGATGATATACGTGCAAATGGTCTCACTACCATGGACGCCCAAGATCGTGCGAAGTAGAGGAGGAAGAGTCGGAAGGCGGACCCTGAGCGCCGAGGGCACCTCAGCCTCGGATGCAATCAGGATAACGTCTAAATGACGATGATGATGATGATAAGTAGGTACCTGTGTGTCCCGAGGTGTACTAAACATAGTAGATACTCATTATCAATCACGACACTGTTTTGTGAGAAGTCATATTGAGAGCTACGCGAGACAAGTTCTTATACTACAAACCTCGTTAGTAGGTTTAAGGCCACTTTCTCAATATTCCATGTTTCCTCGTTCCTAAAGAAATGAGAGTCTTAACCTACATTTCGTATTTACATTCAGTCACCTCCATAGTTTCGTCTTACGCACCGTAAGAAACCCTAGTGCTGTACAGCTTAAATTACAAAACAAAAAAGTATTATCTCATAGCCTGACTTCCTGGGATATTAAATAACCAAAGATATTATTGACTTAGGAACCACTTCCTTTAGTTTGGTTTGGTTTCCGATAATCGAGAGCAAATACGTGCTACTTCGTAGAAAAAACCTTCTTGAAGAAGTCAAACCGGATTGGAAATAATTTCTTTTAAAATTAAGGTGAACATGTAAGAAACGTTCCGATGTATCGTTCAGAAATGACGTATCTAGACGTTATTTCTGAACGATAAAAAAGAGTTTGGCGGGAAAACGCAGAGTGGCACATCGTTGTGCTATTTTATTTTCCGAAATTGTTGTGAATTCGAGATTTTATGTGTAAAAATGGTGGATTTTTAGTCATAACGTCTTGGACAACGCACACAAGTTTTGGAATATGGCATATTACAGTGAATTGTGACTTTTCGTGTTCGAGCCAAATCTCCCTAGGGAGCTTCTAGTAAAGGCCCACAACTTTACTGAGGCAGTAATCATCTCATTGATCGTCATCATCATCATCATCATCATCGTCATGAATATCATCAATCTATTATCATCATCATTAAAAAATGAAGATATATTATATAAATGAAGATGTGGCTTAAAGGTCCAGTGACCAGTTTATTTGGAGTATTTTGGATATATGTAGATTGGATATTGTTTGGCTATGAAGTATTTAACACGTGGAATCTATTTCTGTCAAGTGAGCACTTTAATCATGAGCTGTATGTTTCCTGTCAGCTGGTGAACAGCCATAGGACTAAGTCGAAATAAATTTGCCACGACGTAAATAGGAAATCTTCACACTGTTCTTTCGCACTGATGTTCAGTATATTAGAAATGTAGATTATACGTACCAGCCGTTGTAAATCTTTTATTTACCTAATACCTACCTCAACACCCTACTTAATGCCATTTGCTTTTTATGATAGAGTACCTGGATGATAGAGCTTCGCTCGGTATTTTTTTGTAACAACGCCATCTGCTGGTAGCTTTAGTTTCTTATGTCGTTAAAGCAGTTAGTTGCTCACACCGCCAATAGATGCCAGGAAGAGACTTATTTCTTTTCTTTTTTTTTTATATAAAATGACATTTTCTAAAAATGAATCCTAGCTATATCGATTTATCGCCCCCGAACAAATTTCATGAAAATCGTTGGAGCCGTTTTCGAGATTCCAATTACATATATATATTCAAGAATTTATCGTTTAAAGATATAAGATACCTTATGAATAAAATTATACTTATACTTATGTAACTTATATATAAGCTATAATGTCAATTTAGATGTATTATTCGTAAATTTTGCCTGACATATCATTAAAAGTTTTATAACACATGCATCAATCCTACTTTGATCATATCTGCTTCTGAACAAGATTGACTTGGAGAGAACATTCTTACAGGAAGTACACAAAATAAGCAAGAACTTTATTCCTGTCTTTTGTTGAAGAGTTTTGTAAGCAGTGAAATTTGATAATCCGAGCAGAACGTACGGAGTTCATCAAGGCATTCCATTGACGAACTAATATTCATGCGACAGCGACGGACGTGAGTTAAAGTCAGGGTTGCCAATTCAAAAATTTGAATTAACTGAAAAAATACTAAAAGAGATACTAGTGTATGGTAAAATACGTTGGGAGATAATGAACATCACCTATGTAAGTAAATATTAACTTTGAATTTCGATGGTTACCCGGTACAGTCAGCGTCAAAAAGATCTTGATTGCAAAGTCTCAAAATGATCCTAATACCACGGTATTAAGAGCAAATCATAATCGCGGCGGGTTTTATTACCACCTGCTCCTCAGCTCGTGGGTCACCCCACCCATCCGCGCTTGCGCGGGCTTTAATAACACTGTAGGGATAGGGCAAACAAGACCACGTGAAGTCGGATTTGCAGATATTCATAACTGTCACTAACCTTTGACTATTGAAGACAATATTGAAGAGTAAAACTTGTTTTGCCAACTAACATGTTTAAAAAATAATCAATTTGTGAAATGATATTTTATTTATTTGGAAAAATTTCATTAAGCCTTAGCTTAATGAAATTTTTCGAAATAAATATTTTGTCTAATGAGTAGTTTATTAAACAATAGTTTGTAAAATGATAAGGTAATCAACTATAATTTTGTCAAACGTTGTTTGTCAAATGAAGATTTGTTATTCGTTTTTTGTCAGATGATTGGATACCAGTGCTGACTGTTCATAAAATGCTTTAGGTATCTAGTTTATGCTTAAGCACAAAACAGAAATTGTAGGTAGGTACCTGCTACATGAACTAAGAAAAATCGCAAATTTTCCAATGTTTTTCAGAAAACTTTATGTTCCTTGAGAGTCAATACAATCTAATCGCTCCTGCCTGGCAACCCTTATCCAAGTACAAGTATAAAAGAAACCGGTTACTTTTTTTACTCCATACCTCTGAGTCAATTACTTTGAGCTTACTTGTTCCCTGCTACTGGTTTTGGTATTGATGGGAAGAGGTTTTAATAGTATGTACAATTAGCCACCTGTTGTTCTTTTAAATTATTTTGTTATGGTCCAGGTGATAAATTGTGCATTATACATAATGCCCAATATAGGAATATGCATAATGCCCACATTGTGAGCATAATGTAATAGCGCACATTAGGAGAGGCATGTCTAGGCTAGTTGATTGATTGATTGATATACAATTGCCCATCACCTTTAGGGCAGATTAATAAATGTCCTATAAATGTACATTGTACATGTTTAACAACTATTTTTCGGTTAATTTAACTATAATTTCTTTAACGTCAGGTTGATTGAACGGTATTTCAATTCTAAGTTTCATGACGACTCACCAGCGATTCATATATGGGTGGCAACAAAAGGCTCTAAATGGCTCGGCTCCGCTCCGCTCCCGCCTTTACCTTCTAACCTATACCTAGCTATTCATGTCGAGGCGCGTGGTTTCCACCTCACGCAATTTGACTTGGATAGATTAGGTTAAACTATTTAATAGCCAGCAATACATGAACCGTTGGTGAGTCGTCCATTAGTTGAAATGATGGACATAGTATTAGGATAGGAAAAAGAGGAAACGATTCAGGCAGGACTTGAACCCGCGACCAGTGACCTACAAAAAAAATTAATAACGACCACTGAGCTACCAAGTCACGCCATGAGTGCTCCAAATTCTCCTATATATTACCATCTTGGGGCGATGGTGGGAGAAATATACCGATAGTCGCAAGAACTATCGGAAACAATGAATGATGTTCCATTAATTTTTAAACATTGTTTTTTGATTACTACGCCCAAACAATTGATTGAAATTTTTAAGCAATTTATACTAACTATTCTAATCGATTTGGATAGGAAAAAGAGTGAACGTCGAAGGAATGACTATATAGGTAAGATATTATTAGAACACTCATAGCTGAATGGAAAGTATATTTCGTCATCACAACGATATTGCCGGTTGCTTCCAAAGCTTACACTTTAGAGCCTGATGTTCGTTCTCCTGCGTTAGAGCCTCGGAAGCCTTTTACGCTCTGGGCTCCAAATTTTGCCATTTGGAGCCCAGAGCGCATCCATTCTCGGCCGGTAAACGCAAGGGGTGATGTGGACTCAGGTCTGGGATATAGGTAGAGGTGTATGGAATCCCTATGAAATGTAGCAATATTACTTCTTAACTGCCTGAAGTCTGATAAAAATAAAGTATTTTACGATTCGTTTCTACGACAACGGCATACAATTATCTTTTTCTAAGAATTTATATAAAGTCTAATTTACCATAACGAGCAAGATGTGAACGTAACAAGTAAGTACCTAAATCCGTCGGTATAAAAGTGAAATGTGACATTGAAATGAACTTCCAATAAGTGAAAAAAGTTTTCAGACAGACTTATCGCGCGCTTTGTACAAATTAGGTACCTACGCATCAATTTCGTAGAATATTTCGATGAGAATTTTCGCGGACAACAGCTTAATGAAAACGAGTTTTAGAGAATCAATCATTGCTAAATTAGCAAAGGAGATAGCTACCCAGATTTGGCGGGTGAATTTGACAATTTAGTTCACCAATCCAATTTCACCGACGATGCTCGAATTAACTCATTTGACCATTGCTGATAAGTAGGTAGTTGTGAAAATGGCGCTTTAGAAAAGTCTTCTTATTTTTAGTTCTACGTCACCATTTATAGTTCAGTGGAATCGAATTTCTTCTTTTTCAGTTTGGTACCACAGAACAAGAATTAAAAGCAACGATCGTAGTAGTAGTAGATAGTCGTTTTAATGATACATTGTTTAAAAATCGTTATATGTACCTATAGATACTTATATCAGGAAGCGATTAATAAAAATGATGGTGCTAAGGACGCAATAAAAGTTGTCGACATCAGCACTCTTCAATTCGAAATACAAATTCGTAGCACTTATCTGTCAGAAACAAATATAACGTAATGAAATACCGATTTAATATTCCAGGAACGTTCGAACTTTCGCTATTTGACGAATGACTTCAATCGATGACAGGCGTTCCAATTTCAAATATTCACGGAATCTTATTTGAGAGATAGATGCCTACTGATTGTTTGCTCTAAAATTATTTTACAAAATAATGACAATTTAAAATAAACAATCAAATATAGATATTTGTTCAATTTTTAAGAGAGAGAATTAAATTAGGAACGTGGGGTCACACTCACACTCCGTGGGTCACGCATGGTGGTCTTTTGAATATCTTCTATTTATCTATGCTAGGTATCTCTACACTTGATTGAGACCGATATTCTTAGTAATCCATGGATTCTACGTGCGGGTGCCGGGTCCATAGCGTTGCTGAGTTGAGAATTCGGGACAGTGCCCGGGACTTGCGACCCAAGTGTAGGTTTAGAAGGAGCCCCTTTTGTTGATGTACATCAACACTCATTTGCCAAGTTCCTCTCCCTACCTAACCAAATTTGATACAAACCTACTTTAAACATTCGTCCTAGTAATGAGCTTATTGTAGCTGGCGTTGGATGGGTAAAAGTGTTCAACTTGCGTCAGGATCGCTTGACCTTTGAACCGTAACCGACGACTGAAGTCATACAATATTTCAGACTGTCTATTTTGCAAAATACGATGAATAGCTAGCTTCGTAGCATAGCGGTTAGCGCTTCGACTGTAAGTCCTTATGGTTTCAGATAGTACCGGGTTCAAACCTGGCCTTCTGACACCTTTTGTGATTACTTTTTCTTTTCGTAATTTATTACTTTTTGTGATTATTTTTTCTTTTTGTAATTTATTACTTTTTGTGATATTTTTTCTTTTTGTAATTTATTACTTTTTGTGATAATTTTTTTCTTTTTGTAATTTATTTATTTCTTCTGACAGAAAATTAGCAGAAAATTAGTGATAGGTTCTATGATTGGCGCTATATTATAGGTATAGTATGGTATGTTCTTTTTATCTTTTGCTATGTATATAACGAAGAAAGAAAGAAAGAAAAAGTTTTCACTTCTGCCGGCACTCCAAGAGTGCAACCCGTCTTTTTTTTATATAGGACACGTCAATTTGACTTTACCTCGCCTGATGGTGAGCTGAAGGCAAAGTCTCAGGAAAGAGGGCCACCATTATATACACGTGCCATGTTAACAATGGTGGCACTCAGCTTGACGACCTCATCAGATGCTTTTTCACGCCCCGCTCAAAGAACCCGGGACTGTAGGAAGAGGGAAACAGTAAGTTCCACAAGGACCACATGTCATATTTATTTACACACTTATCCAAAAAGAAAGTCTCAGTCATTAGCATTACCCATTAATCTGCAGGTGTACCGGCTGGCATCCAAGATCTTAGTAAGACCATATATACCCGTTTCCCCACAGTTAATAACTTAAACATAAAGCAAAATAAAGTGAAATTACAATAGGAATGAATTTCACGGCGTATTATTAGCATACGACAACTTGGCCGAGTGTTTCAACGTCGGTTTTACAAAGTATCTCAGCTACTCGAGTCTAAAGGATGCCGAGTATTGAGAGGCCCTTGTGATGTCGAGTGTGGGTTCACCCTCCTCAGGCCTGCGCAATCCCCTGCACCAGGGGCAGAACAAGTGTCTATTGAGAAAGTTAACATTTGCAATGTAGACACTTCGGACTTATGATCTGGCACGTTGAAGGTTTCTTTGCAAACACGCTTAAGGGGGGAACATTTTTGTTGAACAATGAAATTCAACAATATTTTTGGAATGAATTTTGAAAACGGTGGTAAACTTAGCTTATTTGTAGAATTAATATTGACATCAATAAATCTTTGACTCTGACTTCGAATTTGAATTTATAAATTTTCTTTGTTTTCTTAAAACTATTCGTCAGAGGCTAGTTTCCTCTAAATTTCTTTTTTAATGTGTTGCTTGAAAATTAACCCTTACCACCGCATGATACTTGCTTCACAATAAAGGATGGACTGAAAGAGTATACTATGCTGTTGTGATTGGAAGTTTCTTTTTGCGAAGCTAACATTGTAACTTTAGTACGAAGAAAGTAAGAAGACGTGGTCTCTCTCCAAATAAAGGGCAATACCCTTAAATGTAGGTAACCCATATTGATGAAAATTTCAACAAGTAGTAGATGTGTGAATACACATTAATAAATTAAGAAGGATACACGATGCATGATTGGCGCGTCGCGTATTCAACATTTCGAAATTTAAATATTTAAAATTTAAATATACAATAACATAGCAGCAAGAAATGGTGTCAAGTGGTCCGGGCTTACTGCCTTTGATCCACCCCTAGCGCTTCCGGAACCTGCACGTAGGTATACGAGTACTCTTTCTATATAACAGAACATCTTGAATTTATATTTTTTCTTTTACGTGGGGAATCCCCCTCGAGCTTCACTTCGCCGTAGACAACGTTAAGGTGGGTATATCGGACGGAACCGACTTAAACCGCACGTTATCTCATCACGTGTGATCTAGAGAGGAGGATAGCTTGTTTTAGAGTTTGTCTGAATTTATCTGCAACTTTTGTTTTTAATACCATAGCAAATTAAAAATAAAGCAATGTATCAATAATAGTTATATTTTGGAATTTTCTAAAAACATTCCAACAATAAAAGAAATACCTAACTAATATAACCTCTGCAAGAAACATTCCGTGTCATATATATATGTATTACATTGCGAATCCACTGTATATTAATAAAGTTGAGATATAAGATCACAAAATTCCATTCAATTCGTACAATAGGAAATGGCCGTTAGAGATTCTGGATTCCTGCAATATTTTCCGTTTTGCCGCCCGTGAGCCGTGCTTCTTAGTCTTATTTTATGAAAACAGGATGAATAGAAATTTCAACCTTATTGCAGATCATCAAGATACATATTCATTGAAACATATTTTCGCGTCCGGTGTTGCAAGAATTTTTAGATCGGTTTGAATTTCGAATCATATTTTTGAAATACCTATTGAACGTTTTATAACAACGCGGCAACGGTAGCACTCACATAATAAATCGATTAGGCCATTACGATATTATTTTATTATCTGTCCTGCTATTTTTCGTCATCATTTGGCGCCATAACCTTATAGATAATTTTTATGTTTTGTTGTTCTGAAACCTCGAAGGGTGGTTTAAATTTGATTCATGATTAGAGGATATCAAGATCGTTCTCATTTATTGCCAATAACTAGATCCCAAACTGCGTTAATGATGGTCTGGCTGGCTTAAGTTCCTTAAGTACCTAGTCTCTGGTCTCAATATTTTTCTGATGCGAGATGATTATGATTTTAATAGAAAGGTCTACCAAAATATAATTAAGTAGGTAAAGCATCAATAAATTCGTTTGCCGCCACAAAAGAAAGAAGTCTTAACAATATTCTCGCTTAAAAATTACAAATAAAGAACTGATCCATAATTTGTATGTACATGTAATTTGAAAACAGGTTGGGTTCAATTACCGGGTGTGGCAAGAGAGTTTCTAAAAATCATTGAGTGCATTATTTTCCTTTTAAAAATAAAGGAATGTTTCCTTTGAGTGAAATAGCTATCTTCAGTATTTTGAGTACTTCTTTTCTAGTTAACGTTAAAATCTTCCACCCTGTATATTAATTAATGAAGTGTAGGTAGAATATATCCATTAATTTATTCATTATCTCAAACTAGGCCGGGACCACCTTCAGAGTTCATGCATTTTGTTCTTCCTTTGTAGTGGAATTATTTAAAAGCTCTTTATTTTTTTACGTTTCTATGAATTCGATTAAGTAGGTATATGAGAAATTCTTAAGATGGGAGGTCCTTAGAGTTGACCCCACAGGCCATGTGATAAGATAAAAAAGCAAAAAAAAAAAGTATATTAAAAATTAAAAATATTGTAATATATTTATGAACCTCCTCTTTTTCTGCAGTTGGTTAAAAGAGTTGTTTATACAAAAGGAACAAAATGTTTGTACTCATAAAGTTTCCTTTGTTAAAGTTTGTTCATACTCTTCTCTGAAGTAAGTAACTTATTAAGTAATTTGTCTGTGTTACTTATTTTTCTTCTTTGACTGCCGTTCAGTCTTGTTTCAACGTTAAATGGTAAATAAATCCTTAAGAAAGTTTGAAAGCAACTACAGAGCTATAAAACATTAGTCTAACATATGAGTTTCAACGACCCCATAGTAGAGGATACGTAATACAACGACCTTCACCCATCTCAAATCTCCAAAAGCTTTTTATATTAAATTTTCGTAAATTATTGTACAAGTATGGTACAAGAAAAAAGACAACTCAACCAATAATTTTTTAATATGAATCTATAACCCCCTTATATTATAAAGCCTTGAAAAGCCACAGTTTGTTTATAGGTGTCATTATGTGCCTAATTGCGGTGAAATTAGAGCTTCTTCATAAGCAAGTGTTAGCCAACCCACCCGCTGGGTTGGCTAAATAATCATGGTCAAACTATTATTAATTATAAAAAATTTAATATAAAAAACCTTTTCAGCCGATAAAAAGATGGGTGAAGGTCGTTCTATTACGGATCTTAGGCTATTAGACAACATTTCCAAAATTTCCCATCACTAGATTTCAATTTGCATTACTGTTACAATTAAAGAATACAACACCTTACCTAATGCTCATTACTTTAGGGTTAAAATTAGAATAATTTGCCAACGTTCGTTAGGACACTTGTTTATATCTAGAATGGAAACCAATTATAGTAGACACCCAAGCTCTACATTGTTTTGTCTTATGATAGCTCAATGTTAATTTGACTTTGTTGTAAACATATCTAGGATTCTTTATTCGCCCTTCTGGTCATTATTTTAACATTTTATGTTTTTGTTTGCGCAGTATAATAAACTTGGTGTAGCCGGAGTGCACATAATGGTGTTTGTTTTAGCCTTTGAACGTACGTCGAGGTGTTTTTAATTTTATAATTTCGTACGCTGTACGTTCGAATTTTTATTTCAGATCATATTGGGTCGTATATTTTAGAGAATAAATAAAATGCTGGCGAATTGCGGAGGTCGATACTTTATCGTAGCATTTGCAGGTACCTTAATACGCGATATAACGCGATTATGGTATCAGTACATAATACAAATACCTTTGATTTGCCTGACGTTTCGACCAGATTACACCGACCGTAGTCACAGGCTGTCAGTGTTTGCAATTTGGGAGGTCCACTCTCCATAATTTAGTTTGAATGACTTTTATGGGAACAATAGTTATTTGACACCTCTAACCCTAAGAGGAAGGCCTGATGTAATGGATCTGATGTTTAGGCACGATAGTGATCATCCTACTAATATTATAAACGCGAAAGTGTGTAAGTATGGATGGATGGATGAATGTTACTCTTTCATGTAAAAACTGCTGAATGGATTTTAATGAAACTTTATGTAATCTTCTTTAATCGAGAAATTCTTGTATTACAATGAATTAATTGGAATTTTTGGTAGGAAATTTCAGTATATAGAGGGTTTCGGAGACGATAAATCGATCTAGCAAGGATTCATTGTTAGAAAAAGTTTAATTTAAAATTAAAAAAAAAATTAAAAAGAAATATGACTATTCCTGACATCTATTGGCGATGTGAGCAACTAGCTGCTTTAACGACACAACAACACTAAAAGCTCCCAAAAGATGGCGTTGTTAAAAAAAATACCGAATGAAGCAAGGCCATCCAGGTATACAGGGTGTAATCGTTAAGTGTGTCCAGGCGATTATACCGAAACTATTACAGATATCAAAAAACTTTAAACTGATATCGAAAGTACGTTACCTAATAAATAAAATGACATCAATAACTTTTTAAAAATCAAACGAGAGGTACCTAATATTTTGACATTAAACACTCCCATACATTTAGTATGAGATTAGTAGAAAGTTTTTGGTACGTTCACCAGAAGGGACTTCTCTGTCTGGGTACTCTCTTCTGTAGGCGATAATGGCCGCTCTTTTGTTACAATCATATTTGTAGTCAATTTTTAGCATATCTCTCTTTTCTCTTTTGGAATATGCCATTTTGCAATCAATAAATGAAACAATCACGATTATTAACGCAAATTAAAAAAAAACAACGATTAATTGGTGGGAACAACAACCCGAGATAAAAGTTTTGAATTTAGAACGAACACCAAAGAGTATCTTTTTTTTTGTAGTGCTTTTCAGTTAGCTCAAATTACTTAATGCGATATTAAAACACGGTTTATTACTAATTTCAAGTGGTACCTAAGATAATTATTTTACACATGTATCTATTTGAAAATCATCATTGTCATATTATACGTAATCATAAAATATGATTAAGGTAAAATGGGTACTAGATCACTTAAAATAAGGAAACTAAAACCTTTCTACTAATCTCATACTAAATGTATGGGAGTGTTTAATGTCAAAATTTTAGATACCTCTCGTTTGATTTTTAAAAAGTTATTGATGTCATTTTACTCATTAGGTAACGTACTTTCGATATCAGTTTAAAGTTTTTTGATATCTGTAATAGTTACGGAATAATCGCCTGGACACACTTAACGATTACACCCTGTATAGCTTATACATCAGAATAACACATAGGCTACAATTTATAACGGTAACCTATATTATAGCGATAACCGACAGCCACGCGGGCGGAGCCGTGGGCAAAAGCTATAATCTTTTTCTGTAAATTTCAAACATTTCTGGATTAAAACTATGGTCAATGTACTAAGACTGACAATACCTTCAAAGAAGTGTTAGCTAAAATATCTCTGAAAGCACTTTGTGGATTTCATCTATTGTGTTGTGTGTAAGGCCCCATTGAGCGTATTGTCCGTTCCTGAATGCCGGCAAATCGTATTGCCACCAGTATCATTGGTCTCCCCTTCCCCGCCGACTCCACAAGAATGCTATACAAAGATAAGAAAATAGAGGAGGTACATGGGTTCAAGTGATGCTGGCTATGTTATATGGCCATGTAATTTGTCCTATCATTGCGGATCGAGGTGCAAAAGATTTATATGCGTCTACTGTTCCTTTGTTCGTGGAACTGTTGTTATAAGGATATAGTTTTTACTGCGACATAATATTGGACATATTAGATACTAGCTGTTGCCCGCGGCTCCGCCCGCGTGGATGTCGGTTATCACTTAGTGTTGAGTTAACGCTATTAAGCATTACTTTTTTCTAAATAAAAGTAGCCTAAGTTACTCCTTATTAGATCAGCTACCTGCCAATAAAAGTCCCGTCAAAAATTGATCTAGCCATTTCAGAGATCAGCTCAAATAAACAGACAGATAGACAGACAAGAATTGTAAAAGAGAGAGACGATATTCTTAGCAATCCATTCTCCGTGCGGGTGCCGGGTCCATCGCGTTACTGAGTTGGGAACTCGGGACAGTGCCTGGGACTTGCGACCCAAGTGTAGGTTTAGAAGGGGCCCCTTTTGTTGATGTACATCAACACTCACCTTCACTACCCAAGTTACTACACTAGCCTAACCAAATTTGATACGACCCTACTAGTGCCGCTTTAGACATTCGTCCTAGTAATGAGCTAATTGTAGCTCTCGATAGGCCTAGATCTTTAAGTAGGTTATAGAGAGATTTAGCTGGTATACCTCTCGCTCCCACTTCTACTGCATACAAATTAACCACGTAACCGTTTTTGATTAATTCGTTTGTGAGATCATAGTATTTATTTTTCTTAAGTGTGTGGTCCTTCGGTATATTTGTTTCCCACAGTACAGTAAAGTTTTGGTCTAGATACCGTATTATATTCATATGCATGTAGTAAAAAACGGTTATTTCAATATTACAAAGAATTTTATTTATATGTAGGTATAGATGTGATTATTAGGCAGTGTTATTTGGTATTTTGTTGGACCTGGTTGAATATTTTTAGAGCATGAGTGTCTGGTCAGATGATATTGCCGACCTGATTTATGTTGTGGGATTTTTCTACAACTTACGCTAAATTTAATGTATGTTAATTTGATTTTGAGTACACGTCGCCTGATAGCACACTTAGGTGCAATACCAAAAATAAGCCATTACAGTGATGTTATCAATTCTGTAGGTAATGGACTGCTGAGACGAGGTTTAGGGTTCGATCCCAGGTTTTACCATGGCACACACCAATGACTTTTCGATGCTTTTCGAAGTTATGTGTGTATTTATCGCAGGTTTATATGTGCCCCATTGTACATTGGGACCTAAACATAAACTGGCGAAATGTGGGTGCTAGCACCTCTGCCTACCCCTTCGGGGATATAAGCGTGAGTTTATGTAATGTATGTAAAAAGTCATGTAAAAGTTGTTGAGCTAGTCTTATTTTTTAAATTACATACTTAAACTGATATTAACATACTTAATCGTAGTTGGGAGAAGTATTTTTATTACTGTCACTTCTGTGAATCACAGCTTACTACTAACGCCGAACATCTATCGTGTCACTAACTCATAACTATTGCACATAAAACGCTTCACAAAAGCGTTTACGATCAGAAAAGTCTTCCATGCACTATCTCCATTATTCAATATTTTCCCGCCACCGCACCGCCCGCTCCGTACCGCGACACATTATCCCATTCAGTTCACCGTTCATCCCTCGCAATTAGGGTTGTCAAATAAAATATTCAGAGTTGCACTATTCTTGGTCGCTGAGCCCTACCTTAGGCCGGTTATACCATAATAGTCGCGTAGAGTGCGGAAGGAGAATTTCCCAAATGACAACTACAATTCGGGAATTTTCAAACAAGCCTTGAAATCAATGAAAACATTTGTATTTTTGGGATAGGCTAGGCAAAGCACATGTGTCATCCCCTGAATTGTAAAACCCCATAGAATGCAGTGACAGCTTGTCATTGGGCCACATTGCCAGCTCCGGCCAACCATGTTCGGTCGTCAGTGTTGTAGATACACTATGGACTTATACTATTGACCTATTGGTTGTTGAACCTATTTGTACAACAACTTGAAAATACAATTTCCATAAATATTTTTTAAACTTATAAAAATCTGTCGATAAATTGTTGACAACCCTATTGACAACATTGGTTTAACGCTAAAAGTAACTAAGGTATGAATGGGCACTGCTAAACCCTCTTAGGTCGGTATCAAATGGAACCCCCCGATATGATTTTCACACAAAATTGCTTAACACAAAAGGAATTGGACGCTTTTGCTGAAATCCCCGATTTATATCTGACGCATACGGACATACATCAAATGCTGGGTGTACTGGGAAACAAATATTATGCTCCGTCCCCAACACATATTGTTACATGATGTTCCAAAGAAAATTTTAAAGGCTTGTATTTCCATATTTCAAAGAAAATTTATAGGGTTGTACGTACGGTGCCATTGTGTCAATATTCCAAACAAAGTTTAAACAGGTGTACATACACAATGTGTTTTTAATTGAATAATTATAATAGACGAAGACCTTTTTCAGTTATAATTACGTACTTAGTAAAAATAAGTAGGCGAGGTTTTAATATAGACTATACGTTTTCCTCTTCACGTAGAAAGGACAATTTTCTATGAGCCCCAAAAAGCCTTATTTCCTGTTTATTAGTTGCGTTACGGGTTGGCTAAACGTGAGACTATGTCTTTGCAATTTTGTTTTTCGCAGCCAGATTAGAAATGTTATAATTTATTATATTCATGTACCGAGACGAAACATCCGCGCGCCTACTTTGCTTCTCGTTACTATGTTGTACAATAATCGTTGATGCACCGCAGGCGTTCCGCAGTCGCACCGCAGCCTCGTCTTCATCGCTCGTTTTTCACTTGATTATGTTAAGGCTGCCTTACAACCAGAGATGTGCTATGTTACGTTGCGGTTGATCCATATCCATCAATTATATTCACTGCATTGCACTGGTGGAAACGGATTTAGCCTAGCTATGTTTTTTTATATGTAATAAAATTAATAGAGATGTATGCTATGGAGGCGTGCTGTGGATACGTACATTTGTAGGAAGTTTTGTTTTTGTAAGATAACATGCACATTTTCAAAAACTTCTTTGATTTGATTAAACACTTTATTTTGTAACAGGCCCCAGGTCCACTTAGTATAGCAGCTGCATAGCACATCTCTGGTTGAAAGGCAGCCTTATGCTTCTAGCTGCGAACATCACATACTTATCCAATTTAACAGCCGGAAGCAATAGACCGGCCACAGTAACGGGACTGTTGCTGGCGTTGCGGAAGCGTCGCGGAGGCGGTTTGTTAGAGGCTGTCAACGCGTATACATAGTTAAATTTATATTATGTTGAAAATCGTACCAGTTTCATGATATAGCTTGAAATGTTTGAATGATCTTCTCATATGAATTCTGGTATATTTTAGTAGCGGAATTTCTTCTCGTTTTAATAGTTTTTACAGAATAACAGTCGATAAACCGTCTGGTCAAACCTGGACATGTTCAATGTTTACTCACTGGCCAATAAACATTTTTTTCGAAAGATCTGTGATACTTTATTGTATTTTTTTTTGGTAAACCAAAATCTAAACTACTTCGCATATCTACACTCAGTTATGCCTAAGTAGATCCACTTCAAAATGTTATAAATAAGACATCAAACGATCAGAAAAAAATCATAGCAATTAAAAATAATTACGCTAAAATCTTCATACGTAAAACGTCTACGCGAGCAGCTCTTTGTAAAGTTAAACTCCGGTCCCACTTCAGGTGGAAACGCGAAAGCGATCCAAGAACAATAAGTCCCCCTCAAAACAAACTGGGTAGGTAGTGCCTAGGCATTGTACACCGCCGACGCTTTCAGACCACTCTTCGAGGCTCTTAATTAAGGGGGCGATACGATGGCTCCTAGACACAAAATGAGTCCATTCAGACGTGTACCGTCTGCGCCGAGATAACGAACCTCTCTCGGTTATTAAAGCCTATTTTGTTGTTTTTTTTTGTTGGGTTGTCACATGTTTCGTGTACTATTGTTATTTATTCACTACCGCGAAAGTATACAGTATTGTGTGAAAAAAAAAACGGAGAATCAAAGTGGGCAGTTACCAGGCGGAAAGGATGATCAAAGAGAAGTTAGGTGGACGGTGTGATAAAAAGGGAGGGAATGTAGCAATGACTGCAAACAGGGATGAATGGAAAACATGTTATGCTGACCATTTTATATAAATATGGGAAAAGGCCAGGAAGATAATGGTAATGATTGTGAGAACAAATCTAGAATTTTTATGAAATGAAAAAAAAAGTACTCTGGGAAAGCTATATCTATGAAAGAAATCATAGAGGTATTATTTTCCCCAAAGGTTTGATCCCAACGGACCACGGGTATCTGTACCCTCACGGGGTCCGTTGGGAACTGAACATATGACCTCTAAACGCGGAAGTACCAAACCCTATAGTCTCGGAATATTATTATTTTCCTTCAAGAAACACCGTCCTCGTATATCCACATGTTTCTTTCCTTCAATTAATCAGACGCGACACACTAAATAAGTATTACTAATTAATTATATTAAAATAAGAGAACCGCCTCTTTGTAAATGTGTAGGTAGGTACAAGCACAGTAACATTTTCGCTTGATTAAATAAGGAAGAGGCAGAATGAACTAACTTCGGTGCCTTCATGAAATTGCTATGAAAAAGATTATTGTAAAAAGATAACATGGTTCCCGCCATTTATCTTTCCGCATGGCGGGCTTTCTGTAAGATTAAACGTATTTTTCCTGTTTTAATCATAAGTAAGAGAAAGTGAAACATTTATTTATAACATTATCGTGTAGTGCTTTCCTTTCCATCTACGTCTTGTGAATAATAAAAGGTATATGTTATCTGTAGACAGTTCTTGTTTAAAGAATGAATTGAAACTGTAATATTTCACCTGTGTGTACAAAAACTTCTACATGTAGGCTAGAATCTGGTTGCTTGCATTACATCTAAGGGTTGCGCTTAGACGGGATTCGCTCTCTTTGTCCTTTCCATGATTTAGTTTGATTGATTGACCACTTATGCGATAGGAATCCTAATAGAAAATTATATTCGATCTCCTAAATGCCGAAGAAAACTTATCTTTAGAAGCTATTCAGCACTACATATTTGAATTTCGGTTTCAGCGCTGAAGCGAACTTTATTCCTCGTACCGAAATGGAGTACATTTTGGAAGTGAAAACTTCTTTAGCGGCGTTGGGTGGGTAAAAAGTGTTAAACTCGCGTCAGGATCGCTTGAGCTTCGAACCGTAACCGATGACTGACGTCATACAATATAAGCTACAGATTGTGTATTTCGTTAGGTACCTATGCCAAGAAGCTTCACAGCTTAGCGGTAAGCGCTTCGACTGTAATTCCTTATGGTTTCAGATAGTACCGGATTCGAACCTGGGCTTCTGAAACTTTTTGTGATTATTTTTTCTTTTTGTAATTTATTACTTGTTGTGATTTTTTTTTTTTTGTACACTGTTTGACAGAAAATTTGTGATAGGTTCTGTGATATGGTATGGTATGATATGGTATGTTCTTTTTATATTTTTTTCTCTATATATAACGTAAAAAAAAAAGTTTTCACTTCTGCCGGCACTCCCGGAGTGCAACCCGTCTGTTTTTTTCTAAATAGCGTATCTGGTACATAGGATGCGAGTATTGGAAATAAACAATATTTTCTCTAAGTACCTACCAGCAAATAATTATAAGTAAGTAGTTATTGAAAGCAGCAGAAAGCAGTAAACAACTTTATCGTATCTGCGGATTGGACCGATCTGGTTGATTCTACAATATTGGGTTCTTCAAAAATTATAAAGTACAGCTCCTCCGTTTGCAGTTACAAGTGTTTACGGAGTATAGTGGCCGTATGCCGCGACTTTTTTAGTAGAATTACATTTTAATCTGCCAAACTGTAAATAGGTTACATTCTCTTATCGCACCGCTCGCCACAGGCAGGGAATTCATTCTCACACGTTCTGACCGGAAACAATACGCGCAATCATGTATAAATACAACACTATTGGTACAACTAATACATAACATTTCAAACAACATTATGTCGACCCATGGTAGCCATAGCTTAACTGGCTTGTGTTATGGAATCTAAAATGCGGACACACATACATAGATACTGTTTTTTTTTGTTGTAAATACATTATATATTACACATAGAAACACCCAGACCAATGCGAAAATAAATATTTATGCATACAAAAAAAATATTATTTAATTTTATTTAAGGATTTTACTATACCATATTATTTAAGGATTTTATTATTGAATTTTATTAATGCTTATTGTCTTTTTAACTTAGAACCAACCACATTTTTTATCAGGGTAGTGGCGTTGATGGCTGCGCCTCAGTGTATACTTTTGCAGTCATCACCGAACCCTTTTTATCAAATTGTATTATTTTTGTTCCTAATAAAGCGGGGATCGAACACTCACCTCCTGCGTAGCGGCCGCATTCACTACCGCCACGCCATAGAGGAACTTCATCCCACGCACGCTTAAGCTGTGGAATGAACTTGCTGTGGATTTTCTTAGAGATTGCATATGGGATTCTCCAAGAAGGGCATTACAAGTTTCCTACAGGATCGGCAGCACGAGTGTGATGCCTCTGGTATAACACACGTCCATAGGTCACGATAACAACTTTTCATCTGATGAGCCGTGTGTTTGTCTATCATATAAGTGGTATAAAAAAATTAAAATATAGTGCCTAGACAAACCACGATATTATAAAAGCATACATATGTAGCCCAATCACATAATTTCACTTCATATCTCAACTGTCAGAGCACCACGTACGGTTCCATCGCCCATTACGTTTCTTATAGCACTTGTTGCGCCTCAATTAAGTCCAAATTGCTTCAGCTTATTAGCTCGAATAAGTGCCAATTGATTGCCGTACTATTATGGGAATACCGTGCGAATACTGGCTGGAAACCCGTTATGTCTAGCCTTGAGAAACTGGATGCTGTTGCAATGAAATAAGATGAGCTTTCTATTATTTATAGCCTTTTCACTGTTAGTTTTTTGTAAATGGCAAACTAGTACACATACTGTTAGTACTGTTGATCGATGGCACTTGGTAGAACTTGCTGCTGCTCTGGAACAGTACAAGTGTGTAGCGCCAATCCGGGTTGAAGCCGAAGCATGCACTTCGGACTCTGGACCCGCTCTTCTAGCTTACTATGGATTGGCTTATACTTATACAATACATTATTGTACACTATAAGACGGTGAACCGCCTCACAATACCAAAAATAAAATCTAGACCGACCGCGACAAATGAACGCCTAGAGTTTCGCTGGTCACGATTCCTAATGAAATACAATCAATCACCTTACAGTCCTAATTTTACTAATTCCATTTCAATGTTATAAATCTGCTAGCTGACCCGGCGAACTTCGTACCGGCAATATTTTTCCGCCCGCGTGGCGTCAGATCTCGTTCACTATATTTATTTAAAAAAAAACCGCATCAAAATCCATTGCGTAGTTTTAAAGATTTAAGCATACAAAGGGATATAGGGACATAGAAAGCGACTTTGTTTTATGCTATGTAGTGATGCTATGGCATTCAACCCAGATGCTAATAATTTGATTAAAGAAGTGTGCCATTTTGGTATGCAGTTTTTTTGAAGTGAAAACTTCTTTAGCGGCGTTGATGGGTGTAAAATGTTAAGGAAGCGTCAGGATTAGTTGACCTTTGAACCGTAACCGGCGACTGACGTCATACAAGATTAGGTACAGACTATCTATTTTGCAAATTTCGATAGATAGCGTCGTAGCTTGAACGGTAAGCACTTCGACTGTAAGTCCTTATAGTTTCAGATAGAATCGGGTTCAAACCACCTGACCTTCTGAAACTTTTTGTGATTATTTTTTCTTTTTGTAATTTATTACTTTTTTTATGATTATTTTTTCTTTCTGTAATTTATTACTTTTTGTGATTATTTTTTCTTTTCATAATTTATTAATTTCTTCTGACAGAAAATTAGCAGAAAATAAGTGATAGGTTCTATGATTAGCGCTATATTATGGGTATGGTATGGTATGTTCTTTTTTATCTTTTTCTATGTATATAACGAAGAAAGAAAAATAGAAAATGTTTTCACTTCTGCCGGCACTCCCAGAGTGCAACCCGTCTTTTTTTTATTAAGTAATTTGAGGCAAGGTACACTTATTTTGTTGTTTGAATTAAATGTTAGGCATTTTTCATGCTAAATATTCAAATCGATTTAAATAGAAAAATTGAATCGGTTAGGCGGTTAGGGCGAGGTCTGGTAGCTTACTGGTTAAAGAATTACCCCTGTAAGGCAAAGATCGTGGTTTCAAACCCCGCTTAGACCGATTAATTATTTTCTATTAAATCGATTTATTTTCTTATTTTCTATGTCACTCGGCTGACTATGATCATATTATTATAAAACAACTGTTCAAGTGTTTAACAAACTTTGTATGTAGTTAGACACTTTCATTTTTCATTCATAAAATACTAGTCTAATACTGTATGGTACTACATTACTCACCAAACAGATGGAAATAACAATACCGTTGTATAAGGCAAAAAACAACTTGCGCAAAAAGCATTCTGATAGACGTGATGATAATATAGATGATTTCCTCTATCCAAATAATCTGTATAATCATGTACAAAAAAAATCAGGTGTACTATCGTCATTAAATAGTATAAAAAAGACCATTATTCGTGTGTTTGTTTCTCCGGTAACTTTTTTATAATGTGTCGTGTCGTATCTAGTGGTTTTTATTGTGATGTATTAAGAAATTATTTGGGTTTATATAATTTGGCCAAGGCTTGGACTCGGAAGACCTGGCCCCCGGGCCGGACCGAGCCCCATACAAACCTCCTGTATGGGGCTCGTTCGAAATTCTATCTCCAAAATGGGCTGGAACAGGAAAAAAAAACTAAGGAAAGGGTTCCTTAACAATAATAAGAGCTTACCTATAATTTACTAAAATATGACAGTCCATATACTAGTCAATAAAGTCTAAATAAGCTCTTCCCACCGTTAGAATATTCCACAGCAACAAGCAACAAATACCTTTGATCTAAAAAGTAACAGTTATCAAAATTGATTATTCATTCTTATACAAATTATATTTCCAATTATTCTCAACCGAACTGAACATCAAAGCAACGCGTATCTGAGTTATATTTAACGTCAGCATCTGCCAGTCTTTAAGCTAATTCAATGTTGAAAGAAAGAGAGGACTCAAATTAGGAGTCGACTAGGAAAATAATTATGTTGTACCGCGATTTTTAATTACCTTCACCGCATGCTTAAGACGCTTATCAGCTGCCTTCCACGAGGACTAACTAGAGATCATTCAAATCACAGTTTCATACTACATACATAAGCTATTCAGAACAAAATACGAACTAAAGAAGAAACTCGCTTTCGGTCCTAACAATTTTGACAATTCACTCTATCCAGTCTAAATCAACCGTACAACATGTGTTGAACATAGGCCTCTCCTATGGACTTCCAGAACGACCGGTCTAAAGCAGTCTGCATCCAGCGTTTCCCGGTAACCTTGATGAAGTCGTTCCATCACCTGGTCGTACTTCCTATACCTACATCAAAAATCTTAACCGGTACACTTCTTCTTTAAAGGACAAGGTTTTACCGCTGGCTTTCGTTTTGGGTTTAGGGGGCCAGACGGCATTCGCTCTCGCAAAAGACCACTCAAATCAAGGAAAAAGTAGGAGAGAGAACCTCGGACAGAATGCAAATTTGAATGTGACTAAAAGGTGATTTGCCACCAGAGGGGCGAGACGAGACGAGGCGAGGAGAGAATTGAAATTTGTATGGCAAATTTTCAATTCTCTCCCAGCCTATCTTTGGTGGAAACAGTGTGGATTGACGAGAATATGCGAGGCGTGAATTGAAATATTTGTTTGTGCAAAAATGAACCGTATTGGTTCCTATATAGAGTATAAATCACCTTCAAAGTGATTTTGCACCAGAGTGGCTAGGCGGGGCGAGGCGAGGAGAGAATTGAAATTTGTATAACAAATTTTCAATCCTCTCCCAGTGCATCTTTGGTGGAAACAGTGTGGATTGACGAGAATATTGACGCCTAATTTTTGTTCGGAGTTTTCGGCATTGACGCTAGAATAAAGTTATATCGAGCATTGTGTGTGAGCTGTCTAAAATACATTTATATAGACTGGCGTTCAGATGATACTAGAGGAAGTTTAACCAAAAGTATATAGATACACTTAACTATGTATAAATCAATGTGTTTGCCATAACATCCAAAGTTTCGAAGAACAGTCAATAGTTACGTGCTGTTAAAAAGCTCGGGTAAACATTTAGCCTACTGCTTAACACCTCACGTACCTACTTAAGACCACAGATAATATAGGAACAGCGGCTGACCACGGAAATGTCATTCGGTCAACGACCTCAGAACCACAGCTTGATTACTATGTGAAATTGTTGTGAGATTACATTACGAGGTCTCAGTTACTGAGGATTAGTGTATATAGTAAAGGTATAGGGTATGGAGTAATACAAGTTTGAAATGTATGTAATAAATTGTTTGTTGCACTGAAATTATACATTACTAACTTTTCCCCGCGGCTCTGCCCGATTGGATGACGGTTATCACGACCAAACATAGCCTATGGCTTTGCCAAGGTCTAATCTACCCCTACACCAAATTTCATAAAAATCGTTTCAGTGATTTAGGCGTGAAAGTCGGACAAACAGACACACACACTTTCCCACTTATAATATTGTAGTTTACTAGCTGTCGCCGGCGGCTCCGCCCGCGTGGATGTCGGTTATCGCGAATCGGGGTATGAAAAATAGATGTTGGCCGATTCTCAGACCTACCCGATATGCCCACAAAATTTCATGAGAATCGGTCGAGCCGTTTCGGAGGAGTTTGGCAACGAAAACTGTTACACGAGAATTTTATATATTAGAGATATCCTATGCAATGACATCTAAGTATTAACTATTACTAGGCAGGTACACTAAACAACTAGTACTAGGTTTAGAACGAAAATTCCGTTTCAATGGTGAGACGAGAATAAATTTTGCATTTATAGTAGTTTGGTTGTATGCGGTCTCACCAAGCTTTCTGGGGTCCAAGTCAACCGCACCAGGCAGACGGTCGATCCCTTAAAACTCACAAATAAGCCAATTCAGTGACGGAAAGGAGAAGGAAGGGAGCGGCTCCTTGACTTCGAGGTATATTATTCGAATTTGACGCTGAAGAGTGAAAAAGAGAGAATTTAAACGTTAGTTTATATTAAGTTTATGGTTTTAAATAGCTTTATCTTCTTCTTCATTCAAAAATAGTTTCGTTTTAACGTGTAATATTCGCGAAAACTTTCGCCAATATCATGTAGAAGATCAATTTAGCTGAATGTTCCTTTTTGCATGTGTATTAGGCAAGTTATCGACCTTTTCAACGATTATGAACCGATATTATGATATTTTTTTATTGAATAGGCTGTTTAGGCCTCGAGGATGGTCCTATTTCCATTCCCATTTCATTATCATATGATTTTTTTTATGTATGTATTAGGTTCCCAAAAAGTTTATAGAACGAGAACCAAAGGGAGGCATCATTCAAAAGTGAATCTACAAGGAGAGAGTATCGAACGGATTTACATACAAATTTTTACCAATGGACGTAGTGATTCACTAGAATACGTTGATGATTTTAAAAAAGAAAAACTGTATAAACTCTACTTCCCGTGTGAAACTGGCTCAAATTACTAATTTAATATATTTCGCAAAATATCTGACAATATCCATGCTCCAAATAACCTGTTTAAACGCTCCAAATACTACATTACCCTGAGTTAAACGCAGGGAGCTTGCAGTAAGTCATTATAAATAATAAATTCATAATTTGAGTTCGAAATTCCCAGTAAGTGGTACCTAGTCACCGATGTTGGTAATCATAGGCCAGCGACCTCATCGGTCGATAATACTTGCACCGTTTTTACCTTTCAGCACACCACTATTGTTCATGGGTATAGTTTTTTCTTCCGATGAAACTGTTAATCATTGATAGATCAGAATCTATTGAAGCGGCTCTGTTTAATGATTGGAAACCGTGATTTAATTCGCTAGCAGGCGTTTGATGGAATAGAATGACGAATGTATAGGATTTGACGTAAATGACAGTCGTTAACGCATGTCAAATACGTCAAATCCTATACATTCGTCATTCTATTCCGTCAAATGCCTGCTAGCGAATTGCCACTTGTCTAGAGGGGCTGGTTGCTTCCAATACTTGCCTTTTGTAACCCGGGATACGCGGTTCTAGTATTCCCTTTTATAATTTGGTTCATATTGGTTTTTAAGGGCCGCTTTCATCCTATCCACTTTCCAAAATTACTGCTTTTGATTTTAGTAGTCAATTTGTGATTTACACAAAATGACCTCATTTTTACAAAATGACCAGCTATTCAAAATGACACTTTATTATAATGACTCATTGCCCCGCCAGTCACCAAAGTGCACTGGCTTGCACCGCTTGCACGTGAGGATGTAATGGGCTCCATAGATCTTTGTGGCTAATATATATTGAACATATTGAATAATGATAGCACTTGTACTTTTCCACACTTTATGTAGTAGTGTAGTATTTTAAGTAGTATTTTTCATAAAGTGTGGAAAAGTATAAGTGCTATCATTATTCAATATGTGTAATAGATTCCACCAAGTGCCATCAATTTCCAGTATAAATATATCTTGAACAGGTTAAAGTATATTATTATAGCTTTTACCCACGGCTACGCCCGCGTGTATGTCGGTTTTCGTTATAAATTGTAGCCTATGTGTTATTCTGATGTATATAGTTTTTACATGACTTACGAACTTTCGTGTTTATAACATTAGTTATTTAATTAGTAGCATTTAATTTATGATCTTCACAGGTTTATAGGTTCTTTTTAATGTTGTAGGACCTTTATAAGTTTTACGACTTGCATTTGATAACTACGCTATCGTTGTATCGTTTTTATTATGACCGAGGAAGCTTTGCTAAAGTATACGAGCAAGTTAACGATTCGCAGATACTACGTCTACTCTGGCGACAATGTAAACTCAGCCAAACGCCTCATGAAGACAAAAGTAAAACACAAGAAAGGAATATCCTCCCCCCTTCTCCGCCGGGGCCAGAGGGGAAGGTTATCTCGGAATTGAACCGACTAAACCACAAGCCGTCTGTGTGTCGTTGTGCTAGGCCGAAGGTGAGGTTGTCTTCGACATGTCCCTCGCACCCCGGCTGACCCAGGGCCTCCTCTTGTCCCTGTTAGGATTTTCTTCTGTGGCTAGGTACACTTAGTCTGGGGGCAAGGCAGTGCCCCCGCCAAGACGAGCCAAGCGAAGCGCAAGGGCACAGATCAAAAATCTTGGCTTTATACGAGATCTGATAACGTTTTCACAGGGTAAGCTACGAAGACTCGTCTTGGCAACATTTTTACATGAAAATGATTTTGGTGGGATAATATTTTTTATGTAATTATCCTCAAAATCATATCCAGTTGATGACAACCGGCTCGCGTTGTATTACGTTGAACTAATAGCAACTAACGGAAGGTATAGGTACGTGTTAATTATAATTATCATGTCCAGATTTCGTCTGCTGTATTTATACATCTCCGCCTATACCTTCGGGTATATTTGAGTGTCTTATATCGTGTCTTCTTGAAGCCTCATAGGGTGACGAACCGAAGTAATGTACTGTAAAAGTGTATTAGGTATGTGAAAACTGTTTAATGATCTCGTAAAATACCGAAAAAGACTGTAAAGCTTGTAGGACTATCTATTTATAAACAATACTGTAATAAAATTGAGTTAATAGCTCCTTTGTCATAAATTCTCATATATTAGTGTTGTCATAGGATCATAATAAAAGCGACCAAATCTTGCAAAATATAAAGGTCGTGGCTGACTTGCACGCTTATTTCCCTCTAACATAAGTACGCCGCGTATTTGGAATGAATAAATACGTTTCATATGCTTCGCGTAACATAAAAAAAGAAGCTAAATGTGCTTTCTAATGAGAACATTTGCATGCATCTGCAGTTTTAGTGAGGCGTTTGCACTGTTTTTACCTTATTTTATGCAATTTTTTTCGTTATAATAAAATTATCAAGATACTCTGTGCCTATTCCTTCATATATCCTCGACATTAAAACAAACTGACTGGTAATCCATCACCGAAATTCACAAGGCAGTTGTAAAAATATAGAACAGTTCAATTAAGTACCTACAACAAGAAACCAGATAAATATAATATCTTATTTAGTAAACTTAGTTTGCAAAGAAAAGGCGTGCAAAGGTTTAGTAGGCAGCTAAAATAACTGAAACAATGTATGTTTAATCAATGTAATAAATCATTCTTAACAAACCAAAAATAGACACTGTTACTTTACTATAAATATTTAAAGAACATCGAATTTACCCTGTACTCTGTGTTGAATGTACCCTGTGTCCAAGTGTGTACCCTGCCTTGTTAAACTAGCACATCCTTTATGGCCTTTTAGCCCGAAGGCCAACGTCGTTCCAATCCGAACGGGTTCTGTTTGAGCTCCCTAAGCAAATAGTTGAAAATTATACTTCTATATGTAGTAAAGACACAAAAAATAATGCCCAGTTCATATTATTCAAACAGCCTTCCAGTCCAGCGAAGAGTCCAGTGCTGGAACACTATGTGTGGCTAGGCGCCTCCAAAGACTTGGGACCAGTCGGTGGAGGCGTCGTGTGGCGTCCGTCAGATGCATTAGCGTCCAGGTCCCCAATTCTACTAGTTGTCAACCACTGTCACACTATTGACACTGCACAAAATTCCATTAGACTTCATTGACATGAGTATACTTAGAGCTCAAATTAATTTAAAAAAAAATACACATTTTTTCCATTCACTCTACAAGATGCCTTTTAAGTTTGGACTTTTAAAATTAAAGGGTATTCTTTGCAGTGTCAACGGTATAATATATGATAGTGATTAAGAATCAGCGGAATCTGGGTGCAGGGCATTCGCGCGCATTCGCCGTCGTTGTCTTAGTGTGAACCATACTTTAGTTAACATTAAATCACATCATTACAGAAGCCATTTTACTGTGAATATTATAATATTCTTTACATTTGTCTCGGTGTACGTTTGAAACTTAATTGGTGATTTTTTAATTTTTAAAACACCATTCTGTGTATATTTTTTCGCTCTCACCAAGGTATATAAATGTCTGTTTAATAATTCTGTCCGCATTTAAAGTTGACAGTTACATTAAAAATATATCCATATTTGCTGATTCTAGTAAGGTATTATCTCTTTTCTCATAAAATTAATGAGCTACAAGTTTGATAGAAGAACGAGTTGCATCAGTTCAGGCAAGTTATAAAAATATCGTAACGTTCACAACGCTGTGAAAGTGTTGCCAGGTATAAAGTCATCAAAATATAGTTTTTTTTTTTTACTGTTACTTGTTTTAATCGAGGTACCACTTCGAATCGAGTTCAATTGAATTGCATGAAGCAATTAGGACCTGAACACCGCGATTATTATGCAGAGCAAAAGAAATTATCTCGCATTGAATTTTAGGTGACTTCAAAAAAAGGAGTTTCTGTTATGTTGCTTTTAAACTTTCTGGTTCTGTGTATAATCTTCATGGTACAGTTCTATCAAAATCATCATCTGTGCATTAATTCCGGTTACATCTGAAGCTTTCTCTTTGGACTCTGATGGTATACCATCAGATACTCTACCATCAGGTACTCCGTGATCGTATTTTATTCCTTTTTTTTTTAAACTCGTTGGGAGTCGGCTTTCTAGTTTTACTAAGATACTGCTAAACTTCGTTTTTTTTCCGTGAAGCGACTGCCATCTGTCTAGTCAGACTTTTTAGGGCTCCAACTACCCGTAACGACTGCCATAGTTGTTCGTATGGTAACCAGGACCGATTGTTTAATGTGCTCTCCGAGGCACGGAAATTTCCAGACAAATGCAAATAGCCATATTCGTGTATATAAATTTGCACTGAGCGGGAATAGAAACCGCACCTCCTGCGTAGCAGGCCGTCTTTTATCTAATATTTTACTAAAATCATTAATTCAGACTTGCTACAGTAACTTCACTATAACGAAGACGCAGTACCTACCTCCTTCGCATTATAGTGAGGAAATGAGAAAGTAAATCAAGTAGTAACTTTGTCTCCAAGAGCCTTTCGTGAGCGTGCTCAGGAAACGTTCCTATTCATCAAACGCACACGTGAGGCGGTTAAATCTCTCTAGCTGGATCGTTCCGTATAAGGCGATGTACTTGGTTCGTGCAGACTAGATACTTTTTGTGGCGCAGTGAAAATAGCATTTGGATAGGTGATGTCATTGAATGCCAGGCTGTTTATTATCAGAAGCACAGACGGTTTAGTCGGTTTAAGTCCGATATAACCACCCATTCTACCTCCAGCAGGGGAAGTGGTATCCGTAGGCTGTTCATTATAGATTTATAGTTTTGGATTCAGAGCTTTCACAGTGAAGAACTTTGGAGAACATTATAACTTCTTAAATTCAGAAAAATTGGTCTATGAGAGTTCTGCGCTCTATAATTTCTAACAGACACATCCCTTGTTAGTACTAATATATCTGACTGAACATAGGATCTTCAACTACACTGAAGATTCAAAATTTCTGCGTACAGTATGTCATAAATATCTTCTTAGCGCTTTGTTAAAGTGGACCATTGTGATTGAAACTTAATCTCGGTAGGCAACCCCTCCCCCCCCCAATAAACCCTCCTCTTATGGAAACCAACTAACGTTGACAGATTTTTCCCTGTTTCCTGGAATCTTAATACAATTTGTTTGATAAAATCGCACTAAAAACGAGTAGCTAGTCTGTGCGGGCTTACCTAAATCTCTCTCAGTCCGTACCACTGCTTTATACGTTACGTGTAAAGGTGCGTGAGCTGAATAACAAACTACTATTTTTTTAAGTAAAAAATAGTTCGAAAAGTTTGAATATGGGTCCCGACACAATAGCTGGCACGGGAGGGAACTGTTCACCTGTTTCGTTTTCATATGTCATTCTATTTTAATCAAACATTTTAAAAAAAATAAAACAAAGTTAGGCACTGTAGTTAAA
Organism: Eilema caniola; assembly: GCA_949126895.1. Classification (NCBI taxonomy): domain Eukaryota; kingdom Metazoa; phylum Arthropoda; class Insecta; order Lepidoptera; family Erebidae; genus Eilema; species Eilema caniola. The sequence goes on from OX421467.1 coordinate 22,143,858, forward strand.
AGCTTTATTTGCAGCGCATTAAACTGCATCTAGGTTATATTGTAGGTTCAATTGTCATCTCGCCTCATTTGAATGGTTTTAACGAATAATCTGGTTGTCAATTTGTAGATATACTCGCGGAAATGGAACTGCGTTTAGACAGTTGCGTTATGCTAACCGTAATACCGTCACGAATAGCGATCATACTAAAACAATTGATAAAATAAAAAAAGAGTTGAATAGTTTAATTGAAATATTTACCTATGTAAAAATAGTTTTTATTTATACATATAAATACGTTTAAAAATATTATTATCTGTGGCATAATTGCAACGCTTCAGAGCCATTAATGAAAAAAAGAAAAAGAAATATTTTGTGGATGTGTAGTAACGATAGTTTTGGCGGCTAATTGAAATTACTTATGAATTTATTTATTCATTAAATCAGTGCGGTCTATTGTAATAGTAAGTAATAAATTATCTTTCCCTTTTCGGACTGTAATTTTAAACTCATTGATGGATGAAAAGAAATTTACGATACTCATTCTTGACTTGGAATACTGTTCATGAAAAAAGCTGAGGAGCAGGTGGTTATAAAGCCCGCCGCCCCGGCTGAGGCTGGCCGGCAAGCCGCAGCTGCGGTGGTGGGACTTACAACCATCTGCGACGACAAGCTCCTGTGGGGCTTTCTTTTAGACCAATAAGACAGTTAAGAAAAGTCTTTTCTATAATAGACAAAAGGTTTTATTCAGAATTGTATTGTTACCGGCCATGTGCTATAAAATTGTTTAATTAAAATGAGACCATTGTCTTAACGTTTATTGTTATGTTAGACAATTAAGGTGTCTTTTTCTGAGCCTGTCTTTTTCAGGGTATCCAATCATTTGACAAAAACGAAAGACAAATCTTCGTTTGACAAACAACGTTTGATAAAATTATAGTTGATAAACTTATCATTTTACAAACTATTGTTTAATAAACTACTCATTAGACAAAATATTTATTTGTAAAAATTTCATGATGCCTTAACATGATTTCACAAATTGATTTTTTTTAAACATGTTAGTTGGTAAAACAAGTTTTACACTTCAATTATTGTCTTGAATAGGCAAAAGTTAGTGAAAGAAATTAATCTCTTCAAATCCGACTTCATGTTGTCTTGTTTGCCCTATCCCTAGAGTGTTATTTAAGCCCGCGCAGGCGCGGAGGGGTGAGGCGGCCCACGAGCTGAGGAGCAGGTGGTTATAAAGCCCGCCGACGCGGCTGAGGCTGGCCGGCAAGCCGCAGCTGCGGTGGTGGGACTTACAACCATCTGCGACGACAAGCTCGTGTGGGACCGCCGGAGCCCCGCAGCGCCAGTGCTGTGACAGAAACGATGTTTGCTACATGCTACATACCTACCTACTGTATGCTATTCGCGGGGTTTATGCTTGCTTGTTTGTTAATTGACTTTATTTTGTCAAATTAATTTTTTTTATATCTTAAATTTTAACAATTGAAATATTTTGTATATGCTACATTTGCAAAACCTTCATTTATCAAATAATTATAATTGGAGTAAAATCTTTGCAAAATGAAAGTTTTTTTTTGTCAAACAATGAAAAGTGAACCCTTTTTCAGCCTCAGAAAAGCAATTTCAGTCTCAGAAAATGCAAAGTGAAAAGAAAATGCATTAAATTTGAATAATAGTTACTAGACAAACAATTTAAAACAAAAAAAGTGTATCTATAAATTCAAGGCTAAGGTAGAGGTAAGACTGGGGAACTGGGCGACGGTAACCACTTTCCATCAGGTGGGCTGTGTGCTTGTCTGCCACCTCAGCTGTATAAAAAAAGGAAGTGATAATAATAGTTAAATAGAAATACACATTTAAAAGGTAGTTATCATCTCATTTATAACAATTAGGCTTAAAAGCATCGGGGCTTATAAAAGGAAAAAAAAAATTTACAAGCTGTGCATATATTTCAGTCAAATCCAGCGTCTTTTAAAACATTTGCCCGTAGTTATATTATGTAGTTGGGATCACTAAATATATCATCACAAATACTCAATATTGAGCCTATATTTGTTTGAATATGTCGCAATCGTTTTGTTGTTTATAAAGCCCCGGGCAATATTAAACCTAGCACAGTTACATGGCTTGCCCATTAAGGTACCATACAGTAAAATACATATCAAACGTACCTACATAAAAATGTTGCCGCGTAAAAATTTAGATATAAAATAAAATGTTCGAATAAAAGTTTAATACCGAAATGAAATCGTTTTATCTGTGGCACTGTAATGCTCAGCGCGCGCTCAGTTGCATGCAGATTAGCTGATCCTCCTTTTTCCGACAGCATTCAGAATATTGTCTCAAACATGTGTGAGGGTGGAAATGATATTAAATTTCTTTGTATTGTAACTGAGCCTGGCGTGAAAGGACGTGTCGTGTCTTGAGGAATGAGTGGAAATAAAATGGATGACTAATCGCTCAATGGAATGTTAAACGCTTTCTTATGCTGTAGGATGTGTATATTTTTGTGATATTTTTTTTTGCTTGTATAATAGGGTTGTAAATATTAAGTTTGGAGATCATTTATATATTATGTAACATTAAACTACAACTTAAATTTGTTAGAAGTGGGTTTTATTAAAAGTATGATGAATTCCCTAAAGTCACAATATTTTTGGCCAATCATACCCAGATATATTTTACTTTACTTTTATAGATTGAGGTAGAATGGAGTTTGATATACGCATACTGGATTGAAAACCGGCAAAGAAAATTAAGATGAGCAAAAGAGCCGGTAATGTAATAACTGCAATTACTATGAAGATGATATTCATATCTATAATAAAGCGTATTAAAAAAGAAGCGTACAAAGCGAACATGTACTTAACGAGAAATTAACCTCGGCGCGTAGAAACATAAAGGGTTCATTAATCAACATCACCTCCATGAGGAAACTGAACAATTCGTTCATTCACTCATTCATTTGTCAAAATTACCTACTAGCTTTTGTGCGTCGACCAATTATTTTCATGACTGCCAATTAGTGGAAAAGTAAATGGAGGGGGTGAAGTCTCAAGCAAATTCATAAAGGTTTAATGCAGATTTCATTGTTTTCGCAATTTTTGTAGCCAGTGGTAATTCACTCAATTACCTAGGTTTTTAAAACTAAGGCTGCGTTTTGAAACGGTGGTCGTTCCAAAACGCGACCTCGGTCAGAAACTCTGCGGCCTTTTTTTACCTTTTTACTTTTCGCCATTTTCTCCTCTGTAGGTACAACGATATTCTTTTTTCAATATTCCTTTCTTTTTGTTACAGATGAAGCTTGGATAAAAGGATAAATATCTCGCTTATTATAAAAGGTACGTATCTATACACCAGCTGTTCAAACTTATGTAAAGAAACACAGCGCTATCTAGACCCAAAGAACAGGATTGATAACTTGTATCATGGATTCTAGTATGCGGATGAACATACTTAGATTTTTTTTCTAAAAAGATAGAAGTACATTTCATAAAATCGTTTTATAACCACTTAAAAAGTTATCGTCAATGTTTTATGTTTAGATAATGTGATAAACGGTACCTTTATGTGCATTCACGACACTTAAACTCAAGGGTCAATTTTGATCAGGCGGAAAAAATGCTCGTGTTCCTTCTAAGGGTTAATAAAAGTTGCCTGAATGAAATAAGGTTAAGTTCGTCCATGCAGGCAAGGCTGAAAATAGCATGCCAATAGTATGCAAGGATAAGACTGCAATGCATTGTTAGATATAGGTCATTCTTCGTTGTACATCAATATTATGACAGAGTACCTATTGTGTTGATACAATTACAGTTAAATGCACAATAGGGGCCTTATCACGGATTGTTGCATACTATTTATATATGGAATAAGCTTGATATTACATCGCCTAGTAAACACTGTTCGAACATATTTTGGATCATTTCAAATCGAGATACACATCGAGATAAGCTTAGGCAAACTTTGATATGAAACCAGTAGCCAACAGTTAAATCTGTATAAGATTAATTATCTGTGTTTTTAATACCACTTAGGTGGCAGACAAGCACACGGCTCACCTGCTGGAAAGTGATTCCTATGGACGTGTGCAACACCAGGGGAGTCACACTCGTGCTGCCGACCCTGTTAGAACAATCAATTTCTGTGCCGTCAGTGTAGAAGACAAAGCTGGACAAGCCTTTGGTCTTCCTACTGACAGCACAAAAACTTTCCAGTGAGCTCTGGCTACCTACTCACCACCAGGAATACAACATGAGGTTATTATGATCGCGGTATTCTGTAGGGCGGAGATACTTCCCCAGTCGGACTGCTCAATTGGACGGAAATACCGTCGTGTCCTACCTCCTACAAAGCTTATTCTGCTATAGGTATCATTAGAACAAAATACCTTCTTATAAATCTGTGGTTTGAACATACACCTGCTGTAGCCGGCGGCTCCGTCCACGTGAACCTGATTCTCACAATATATAAAAAATTCAGGTGAATGATATGATACTCATTCAAGCTAGGAAGGCTAAATAGATCTAGATGAAATTTGGTTGAGGTAGATTTTTGTTTTAAATAGTTTTAGCCCAGGAATTAGTTTTAGCGGGTTACGAAAACATGCTGGGTAGACAAGCACACGGCTCACCGGATGGAAAGTGGTTCCCGTGATCGTAGACGTGTGCAACAGGAATTCACGCTCGTGTTGTCTGTAAGAACAGAGAGATTCTGTACCGTTAGTGCAGAAGCCAAAGCAGGCCAAGCCTTCGGTATTCCCACTGTCGGCACAAAAACTCCAATGAGCTTTGGGTCACTGCCAGGAACAAACACCAAGCTATTATAGCCGCGGTATTGGGAGGTACTTTACCAGTCGGACTGCTCAAGTGGGACGGAAATACCATCGTGTCCTACCTCCAACCCACCTAGGTCCCAACATCTCATCATTAGATGACATCAAAGCCTTTAATTTATTATATACCAAGATGACCGAGCTTCGCTTGGTATTGTTTTTTATAAAAACACCATCTGTTGGAAGTTTTAGCGTTGTTGTGTCGTTAAAGCAGTTAGTTGCTCACATCGCCAATAGATGTCAGGAAGAGATAATTTGTTTTTTAAATATAATGACATTTTCAAAAGAAAAAAAAATCCTAGCTAGATCGATTTATCGCCCCCGAAACCCCCTGAATACAAAATTTCATGAAAATCGTTGGAGCCGTTTCCGAGATTCCAATTATATTATTCTAGCTGTTGCCCGCGGCTCCGCCCGCGTGGATGTCGGTTATCGCTTAGTGTTGAGCCGAGGCTATTGAGCATTAATTCGCCTCTCTACTCAACTTTGTCCTCGAATATGTACTCACCTCTGTTCTGGACTTTCTACTCGCCTCTATATTCGACTCTCTACTCGACTTTCTACTTGTCTCTATACTTGAATTTATACTCGACTCTCTACTGACTTCTCTGTTCCCCTCTCTACTCGACTTTGTACTTTTCTCTATACTCTTCTTTCCATTGGCCTCTCTACTTGCCCATTCATTCGATTCTCTTTTCGCCTCTCTACTTGACTCTCCCCATTCGCCTATCTACTCGCACCTCTACTCAACTCTCTTTTCGATCTCTACTCGCCACTACATTCATCTTTCCACTCGTCTCCCTATTCGCCTCTCTACTCAACCCTTTACTGCATTCTATTTGATTCTATACTCGCCTCTCTACTGGCTTTCTACTCGCATATCTACTCGTCCCTGTAGTCGACTCTACTCGACTTTCTATCTTTACACGCCTATCCACTCGTCCCTATAACAATCTCTACTCGCCTCTTCACTCGCTTCTATATTTGGTTTGCTATTCGACTATGTCCTTTCCGAAGCTCTAAATCACCTTGGTACCAAATTTCATAAGGACATCTTAAAAGAAATTCTTACTATTTATGCCATATTCACCCCCATTTTTGTGCCATTGAAAAATGAGAAACTTTAATCGCATAGCCCTATTCCCCTTCCCCCTTCCCCTTCTATCCATTTTTTCGCGATAAGGGGTAGCCCATATCCATTTCCAAGCTCTAATCCATCTCTATACCAATGTCATCAAGATATTTTCAAAATTGTCAAACTTACATAGTACCCTAGCCCTATTCCACCCCTTCAACTCCCTTTTTTTGCAATAAAAGGTAGCCTATGTCCATTGTCGGGCTCTAATCCATCTCTGTACCAAATTCCATCAGGATATCTTCAAAACTGTCAAACTTTCATCCCTTATTACCCCCCTCCCCATTTTCGCGTCAATAGGTAGCCTATGTTCGTTCCTAAGCTTTAATCCATGTCTGTACCAAATATATCATCAGGATGTCTTCAAAACCGGCAAACTTTCATCCCCTATAACCCCCTCCCCCCCTTGACCTCGTCTTTCGCGACAAAAGGTAGCCTATGCTCGTTCCCAAGCTTTAAACTCTGTACCAAATTTCATCAGGATATCTTCAAAAAAGACAAAATTTCATCCCATAGCCATATCCCCCCCCCCCCTCCTAACCCTTTTTGCGATAAAAGGTAGCCTATGCCCGTTTCCAAGCTCTAAACTATCTCTGTACCAAATTTCATCAGGAAATCTTCAAAATAACAAACGCCCTAGTCCCCCCCTTCTACCCTCCCTCTTCCTTCGCGATAAAAGGTAGCCTATGTCCGTTCCCAAGCTCTAAACTATCTCTGTACCAAATTTCATCAGGAAATCTTCAAAAATGACAAACGTTCATCCCAAGGCCCTAGCCCCCCCCCCCCCCCTTCTCCCCCCCTTCTACCCCCCTTTTTACGATAAAAGATAGTCTATATCCGTTTCCAAGCTCTAAAATATCTCTAAAACTATGTAAATATCTTCTAAAACGATAAACTTTTATCCCAAGAGCCTGGTCCCCCCCTTTTCCTCCCTTTTCGCGATAAAAGGTAGCCTATGTCCGTTCTCAAGCTGTAATCTACCTCTGTACCAAATTTCATTAAGATATCTTCAAAAAAGACAAACTTTCATCCCATAGCCATATCCTCCTCCTTCCCCCCCCCCCGCCCCCTCCTTTTACCCTTTTTTGCGATAAAAGGTAGCCTATGTCCGTTCCCAAGCTCTAAACTATCTCTGTACCAAATTTCATCAAGAAAGCTTCAATAATGACAAACTGTCATACCAAGGCCCTAGTCCGCCTCCCCCCCTTCTACCCCCCTTATCGCGATAAAAGGTAGCCTATATCCATTCCCAAGTTCTAAACTATCTCTGTACCAAATTTCATCAGGAAATCTTCAAAAATGACAAACTTTCATAAACATCCTATATTTCCCGCCCTTGAAACCCCTTTCTCGTGATAAAATGAAGCCTATGTCCGTTCTCAAGCTCTAATATACCTCTGTACCAAATTTCATCAAGATCGGTTCAGTGGTTTTGGCGTGAAAGCGTAACATACAGACAGACAGACAGACAGACAGAGTTACTTTCGCATTTATAATATTAGTATGGATAATGTCGCCGCCAACTAGCTTAATTAGCCGTCAATTAACTGCCTAGGCAGTTAACTAAACGGCGGCATTCAATTAATGGCCTGAATGAGATTCAGTCGTCTCGTTATTTACACCATTTAACAACCTGGCTGGCTAATGCTTAAGCCAATCCTAAGATTGAGCACTACCTCGAAATAAGATGGAAGATTACATACATACATACATATACTTACACCTGTAAATCTCCGAGGGGGTAGACAGAGGTGTATTCACAGAAAATTTGTGATAGGTTTATTGTGATAGCTGCGCAATCCGACTTGGTTAAGTTAGGTTAGAAGGCTAATTGCTCCCGCATTAAGCCTTCGTGGTTTTTTTTTATAACCACACAGAAATAAGAGGCTTTTCTAACTGTTTAATTAAATGGCTAGGCAAGTAGTTAAACGTCACCTATCCAAGCTATTTGCCTAGCCGTTTCATTAAATGGCTGAACACCATTCAGGCCGTAAATTGAATGGCGGCGTTTAGTTAACTGCCTAGGCAGTCAATTGAACGGCTGATTAAGCTAGTTGGCGGCGATATACATATACAGGGTGGAAGATTTTAACCTTACCTGGAGGGGAAGTACTCTAAATACTGAAGATAGTGAATTTTACTTAAAGGAAACATTCCTTTATTTTTTAAAAGAAACAAAACTGCATTCAATGATTTTTGAAAACTCGCTTGCCATACCCGGTAATCGAACCGATTAAAATCCCCAAAAGTAACCTGATTTTTATGGCATCAATCGATAGTGTTAATCATAAAGATAAAATTTATCTAAGAAACATGGTAACTTAAATGAAAGGAAGTTCATAAAATCTTAACTTATAAACTCAATGCCAGCAGATTCAGCATTTTTACTCAAGGAAGTTTCACTCATCAGAAACCTTATCAACAATAAAGTTATCTTTGAAGCCAAATATTTATTAAAATGAGTGGATACTAAATGACTGAACTTTGTTTTCGGTTTAGAATGTAACTTTATTGGGTAGCTGCCCGAGATATGTAGGTAGGGTAGGTAGTAATTTAGGATGCTTGATTGGAAACCTCCACGCGGTGTATTATTGGCTGAGCTTCGATATTTTCCGTAAAGCGACTGATGCCGCATTCACTACCACCACACCACAGAAGATGTTAATTGAGTCCTGAGACGGCGTGCTATTTTAGTCGGTTTGAGTCCAATGTAAATACCCCTACTGACCAGCGGCGGTATCCGCCACGAAAAAAAGTAATTTTATTTAAATATCGAATTGTATTGTTAGTATGATATCAGATGAGCGCTTGAGTTAAAGTGCTTTATTTTGTCAAATTTAATTTATAAGTTTAGATTTCAAGGAAATCCTTTCATTTAATTTACCATGTTTCTTAGAGAGATTTGATCCTTATGATTGACCCGATCCTATCGATGGATGACATAAAAATATGGTTCGATTACTGGGTTTGGCAAACAAATTTCCGAATTTAAAAAAAAAAGGAATGTTTCCTTTGAGTGAAATTCTTTATGTCCATTATTTAGAGTACTTCCCCTCCAGGTTAGGTTAAAATCTTCCACCCTGTATATATACAAGAATTTCTCGCTTAAAGATATAAGGAAGATAATACCATGATAAGAAAACCCGTAACTTTGCCTTAAACATTAATTGGCAACATTTACAGAATAAGGAGCTAAAGTGTCTGTTTAAAATGTTATTTATTTATTTATTTATTTAAACTTTTTGCACAAATACAAATTGATTGTACAAAGGCGGACTTAATGCCATAGGCATTTTCTACCAGTCAACCTTAGGGTGATGCAGAGATATTTATTCCAAAGGTAGGTGCACGCAGTATTGCAGTGATGTTTGACCCATCGTGGTACAAAAATAAACTTTGTGATAAAAATAAATAATACTTTCTTAAAATAAATATATATAAAACGTATCCTAATAAACATGTAGAAACATCATAAACTACATACATATACAAACCAATATGTATATACAAATAAATATACACAAAAATACATATGTAATTATATATACATACACATATACATATCGAATACATACAAGCGGAGAAATCTTACGAATATAATATCAAATAACTGACTTGATTGCCTTTTCTGCAACCACCCACAGCCAGCTATGGGTTGTTGTAGAGCCGGTGTCTTGGTTTTAGGTGGCAGAAAATTTTTAAGGCGGTAAAGGGCTCTTAGCGTCCCAGTAACTCTCTGGCAGACGTTAGTGACCTGAACCCGCCAACTCAAGGTTGAGTTCAGGTGTAAGCCGAGGTTCTTAACACTAAGTGTGACAGGAATAACATTCCCATCAAAGATGATCGCTGGCATGTTCATGTCCTTTAACCTTCTTATCATAAAGCTAGTACCTATTATAATACTCTGGCATTTGTCAGGGTTGACGGCCAATCCAAATCTGCCACACCAGCTACGTATAAAATTCAAGTCTCCATTCACTCTATTGATAGCCTCCGAGATGTCATCCACAGAGGCTTGGCTATACAATTGCAGGTCATCGGCATACAGGTGATACGCACATTGAAGATCGGAGGTTATGAGGTTAATAAAGATGGAGAAAAGAAGGGGAGAAAGTATACCGCCTTGAGGGACCCCTGAGTCAAGATTGCACCACCTCGATGAATTCTCGTCAGCACAAACTGACTGCTGGCGCCCCTGAAGATATGAAGAGAACCAATCCAGGTCATCAGATGAGATTTTAATATGGGCAAGGATTGACAGAAGAATGTCGTGATTCACATAGTTAAATGCGTTGGAAAAATCAACTAGTACCATCACAGTAGCCTTAGACTTTTCCATACCATCTCTGATGTCACTCGTTACCTTTAGGAGTGCAGAGGTAGTGCTGTGCCCTGGTCTGAATCCTGATTGTAGAGGACTTAAAATGTTATTGCGTTGTATAAAATTAGTCAACTGTCTATGCACACATGCCTCTAACACCTTGGATAGAAAGGGAAGAATTGAGATTGGACGAAAGTGGTACTATTTAAATCAATGCATATGAAGCTAGATAACTAACATGTCTTTTACATTAGTCGTTCTTTTTTTTCCGCTAGACTCCGAAATGTTTTTGCCGATTTTGACGGGATTTTCAATTATACCAAATATCTTGTAAGAAGAAGAATAAGAGCTGTAAAAACAATAAAACAGAAAAACGATAAATTGAAACAAGTTACATGGGAACGAAGTCGCGGTTAGCAGTTAGTTGTTGAATAACACACTACAAAGTTTTATTACAATGTTAATAGGCAGTGCGACGGATGCACTTAATAAACATTAAAATGTGTTTTATTGGCAATTAAAAGTAAAAAGATTAATTGGAAGTGAAAGTTACAAGCGTTTTTAACGTGTGATCTTCTAATCTTGGAATATAAAAGTGTAGTGTGTTCCTACGTATCCCTCGTTGATCTCGGTTACTTGCATATGAGGCTTTCGTCTTGGAGCCTGGGCTCTGCTTTCTTCTACTTCTGATTTTGATTTGGCTAAAGGTGGAAGGACGATCATCGATCACAGTCGCCGGGAAGCGCGTGATGCGGGCTGCTTTAGATCGGTTGTTCTGGAAGTCCATAGGAGAGGCCTATGTTCAACAGTGGACTATGTGCAGCTGATATGATGATGATGATGATGAATACTTATTTAAAGGAGAAAGGTTGGTACGAGGTAGGACACAACGGTATTTCCGTTCAATTGAGCACTCCGACTGGGGAAGTACCTCCGTCCTACAGAATACCGCGGCCATAATAACCTCGTGTTGTATTCCTGGCTGTGAGTAAGGTAGCCAGAGCTCAGTGGAGAGTTTTTGTGCTATCAGCGGGTAGACCAAAAGCTATTCCTGCTTTGTCTTCTACACTGACAGCACAAAAAACTCTGTGTTTACAGAATTGTCAGCACGAGTGGTGACTCCCTTGGTGTTGCGTTACGTCCATAAGCCCCTGTAACCACTTTCCATGACGTGGACCTTGTGTTTTTCTGCCATATCAGTGGTAAAAAAAAGGAAAACCCCCTGCCAGAGCACCTTTCGTTAATCATTAGGTGAGATTGGTTTGGCTGGTGAAGCCCGACGTCCCACATACCCCATAAATCAATTACGAAAGTATAACACAACTCGGGCAGTTTATAATCGTCCGAAAAGAACATAATGATAATATGCCATTAGTAGTGAATTCACGAATGCACGAGTATTGTATTAAAAACGATTCTAATCCCAACTCCCTGAATGTCCATCACCTGAATCATTAGACGACCAGCCCCTCTAGACAAGTGGCAATTTGTTAGACGGCGCGGCGTTTGATGAAATAGAATGACAAATGAATGTGATTTGACGTGTTTGACATGCGTTAACGACTGTCATAAATGTCAAATCTCATACATTCGTCATTCTATTCCACCAAACGCCGGCCAACGAGTTGTCACTTGTCTAGAGGGGCAGTCTGTCTGTATCATAGTACCAAATGAGCAAGATCAGCCAACACAGCATAGGTCATTACGTAGGTCCGTATATATATAAATAAATGCATTAATTATTATAGTACAAAGGGGTCCAAATGGAATAGCTGAAAGGGACCGGGATGGGAATCGAATCGGCTTTTCGGGGCACGTTTAATTGATAGCGCTATTAGCACTGCAGTGTCTACTATTTTCGTGTTGTGTGGGACATGGAAAATGGGAACATTGTTGAAACTTCTTTATAGTTTATGTTGTTTTATATTTATTGTCGTTGTTGATGTCGGTTATCGCTTAGTGTTGTGTCAACGCTATTGAGCATTACAATTTTCTAAAAAAAGTAGCCTAAGTTACTCCTCATTACATCAGCTACCTGCCAATAAAAGTCCCGTCAAAATCGATCCAGCCATTTCAGAGATTAGCCGGAACAAATAGACAGACCGACAGATAGATAAAAATTGTAAAATATGTTATTCTTGTGTATGTACCGTATTATATTCATATACATGTAGTAAAAAACGGTTCTTTCAATATTACATACGTTCACTCCAATTTTATTTATATGTTTAAACTAGCGATGGTAAAAACGTTTCCGTGGAAATCCAATATAGCCTATGTTACTCAGGGTGAATGGATCTTTCCAATGGTGAATGAATTTTTGAAATCGGCACAGTAGTTTTTGAATTTATTTATTACAAACATACACACAAAAGTACAATCTTTCTTTTTTGTAATAGTAGCGTAGATGTAGATTTTAGACTTACTTGTACCTACACAAGGTAAATAAATATAATTGAAGTCGCTCCGAGGCTATGGTAACAGGTAACAACACAATGGCATTGCGCTTGCAACAATTTCTACTAGGCTACGTTAAATGGAACCCCATGTTCCGTAGCTAAAAAAGAAAAAGCTACCCTTTTAGTGTCCCTCGTTATTCGTCTGTCAGTCGATACCCTAGGCACTTTCGTGAAAACTAAAATAAACCAACATCACCTCTTTTAGGGGCTAGGGATAGATTTCCTTAAGAAAATGATGCATGATTGTTTTGTTAGTCAAAAATAGTCCGCATACCAATTTTTAGCTTTCTACCTTGAAAATTGCGGAATGCTCCATTCAAACTTCCATCCCCGATTTTAGGGAAGTGGGGGTTAGTAAGAGACAAATGTAACCTATGTCACTCTCCACCCTTCAACTATAGGTATCCACTTAAAATATCACGTCAATTCATCACTCCGTTTTGCCGTTCAAGACAGACAAACAAACAGACACACACATACACTTTCTCATTTATATTATTAGTATGAATGTACCAAATATAAAGTTTATCTACCTTACTTATTAAATGTGTGTCACCCTAGTCATGAGTGATCCCGAACTCCCATAGCAAGGGACCTCACGTTTCGGCCAAACAACATATCAATGAGTCATTTCCCGACCATAGACATCGGCTCACAGACAAACCGTTTATTTTTATGTCGGTCTAAGCTTAGGCGGTCGCCTTGTAGTGTGTGTAATAACAGGCTTTTAGGTTTTTCGTTTCTGCATGTTTTCGTTTATATAAATACCTATTCGTGCACTCTCTTGATTAGGTACTCGCGGTCGTAACTAGCTGAAAATGGAAACAATTTGAATATCACCTAAATATAGATAGAGCTTAAACAACTGCAGTAGTTACATACTAGGAACAATAAATCTTCACATGAAGCTGTCGTATTCTGTAAGTGGTAAACAAAGGTGTATTAAACATTCATATTTTGCCAACCATCTTTAGCCCCGCAGACCACGTAAAAGTAATGGAGTTATTGGCGTGTACGTCACACAAACCATGAAAAATGCCCGATTTTTCATGGGTTGTGTTGTATTGCAAACTATTAGAAAGTGGTTAAGAAGTTGGTCGACACATACACACCTACACACAAAACACACATGTCCTTTAAAATACTCAAATTCACATACATATATGTACATAACTACTACTATACGAACACACTTCACACACATAACACACATACACACAAATGCCCGTAATGGCCATTGTTCGCACAGGGGTAAAAATATTGCGCTACACCAGGTATCGATGATACTTGCAAGTTTAGTAAAGCCGTGTGCAGACAGGTGTCTAATATTTTTGCACTGTTACTAATATGTCTCATCATTGCCATTACATAATATATTTGTAGAAATATATAAAAGCTGTTCACAACATCTGCTCGTAGCTCAAACACAGAAAGCTGTGAATTTATGAACCAAAATACCCGACAAAATACAGGTTGCAAATGCCGTCAACAGAATAAATCACATTGCGTGCAGTACCCCACGATATTAATTAAACACGGTCAATATTATCGAAACACTGAAACCCAGGTGTAAAATGATCTTCCCCTCGTGGAAAATTGGAAAACGCGGATATTGGCTGCACAGAGACCGACCCTATTAATTGGTGCCATTTATCTTTTGAACGTAACCGTAACCTCTACGCTACGCGATGGTCACGGAAACATCCGAAGGGTGCCGATCGTCGGGAATTGCCACAGAGCAAATCTATTGTAGATATGACATGTATCCATCTGGTTAAATCATTCAGTTACCGGGTGCCTAGAATAGCTGGAAATTAACTGACCAAATCATTAAACTTCATGTAGTCATTAGGTTAAACGAGACTGATGGATTACTTACTTGGTTATTTCTCTATCTTATATATAATTTACTGAGCGAAGTCAGTAGAACTCTGCTTAGCGAGACTTCAATTTCTTCGTGCTTTATCACAAGTAATCTAAGACGAAAGGTTTGGTGGAGGTTTCTGCCAAGGCAAACTGATCTTAGTCGGAACTTCTAGTGCAGTACCGGGCTTGTATGTGTATATCATAAGCAACGTTTGTTTAGGAGTATTTATTAAGTTACATCAAAGTATTAAATATTTGTTAAGGTGGTGTGCCTGCGCCGTTTGTATAAACAAAACCTTTTGATCCAATAAGTAGTTCAACCCAAACTCAATTGCTTCGATGCACAGGTGTCTCTATTTTCTTTCAATTTCTCCTGTAGTAAACAAAACGTGTTCAACTTGCGTTGTTTCCGAACGATTTACCTTGGGTATTTTATTGAAACTAGTGCTACGGAGCTGTTTACCTTCGAATTGCGTTAATGTTATCTAGGTATTAAAGAAAGTTGATTCTATTTAAATGTAAATTGTGTTCAATAAAGTTTTGCCCAGAGAACTACACCGCTTAAAAGAACTACTTAATTAATGACTTAATTTCCATTAATATTTATATCACTAACCTTATACCATTATGATTAGTGCTATCTGAGGGCAAAAAAAAACCGGCACGGCCATACCATGCTTTTCTCGGAGTAATTCAGGCCACTGTCGACCCCCTATAACTTCGTTGTGGATATAACAAGAAGCCCAAATTTTCAGCAACCAAGCAGGCACTGTATAATCACGGTATATTTTAAACTTGTTATATGTAAAAGTTAGATTGTTTAGTGCGTTTACCGAGTCAATATATTTATTTAAATGTTAAAGATTTTTCGTATTGATATGGTCAATATAAGATGTTGTTAGGTTAGATAGTTACGTAACAACTTCAGACAGAAGGTCCCTTAAGTTGCGACTGAATAAATTAATAACCGACTTGGTATTACATGGGTCTCATAACTTTTTACCGTAGAAAAACTGAGGCAAGACATGATATTTTATGGGATATATAATCCAATATAAATAATAATACAATTTTTGAATAATGGTTTTCCGTTATCCAAAAATGTTGTTATAATATTGCGTGCGCGTCTGTCTGTACCCCAGATTTACTTGATTTCTTTGTTCATAGGTATTTATCAAACAGTAACTCGTATCAATTTAGCAAATAATGATGCACCTTTTTCCCTTTCAGATGGACAGCCAGAGCGGTTGGTGGTCGCGGCGGCATCGCTGTAGGTGAACCTGCCACAAGATGGTGCAGGCGTGGCTGCACGTGGTGATCGCCGCCCTTGCGCTGGCGACTGCCCACGCTTACCTCATCCTCGTGCCTGACTCTGCACCCCCCGGACATGTAGTCCTAGACGCCGCCGTCTATAAACTCGGCTCGGAACGCACCTACAATATAGACGTACATAGAACGGCCAACTTCGTTCACCACATTCTCCGAGTCAACAGAACCAGCGGGCTTGTCACTCTTCGCAAAAGGCTCAGATGTGATGGAGTCCTCTACCCAAATCTCTTCATGTTCTACGTCGACTCCACTTCAGATCGAATTAGGGATATCGATTATTACAGCCTGCCTATTCGATTACTGGTTACTGGAGAGGACTGCAACCGAAGACATGCTGAGTTATATGATATAGATTTCGACCGTGTTTATGATGAAAGAGATTCAGCGTCACAGTACGAGGATGAATCGATTCCTATAAGGGATAAAAGAGAAGTAATATATCAAGAGAGTATAGACTGGAGGTTGCTGGAAGCCGATGATTTAGTCTCTAGTCAGTATAGTGTGTTGTCCACGGCGTATCCGTGGATGAACTCGATGTTCGAAGACTCCGTAGCGAGAAATCGGAGTAGGAGGAAACGATCTCACAACTTAATACCATTCGATATGGCCATAGATGTAAAAATAGCTGAAGCGAAGCAGTGGATATCTGAAACGTACGCTAGTTTCGCAATACCGACTACAGATCGATGGCAAGGGATTTGTCTGAAGCGATCTCAATTCGTGAATTCCCTTACCGCGTTCCTGCCAAGGACTGTGCAGAAAATGTGTAAAGTGCAATTTTTGGATGTGAGCGATCCAAGATTCGTTATTGAGTCCAGTCAGGGCGACTTGGTTGCAAGTGAAGATGTCTGTATACAGGAACCAATGTGGAAAGTGTCTGTGCTTTTCACGTTTAACTGTGATAAGGCTAATATTGTGGATTCAGATCATCGGTTGAAGATAGTGTATCACCATCAAGAGCTGAACGACACTGATATAGCTAGGAGAGTGAAGAGGGAGCTGCGGAATCAGTCGCCGTACTTCGAACAGGCGTTGTACGTGGCGTCGGTGGCTGAAGAACAGCCTCCTGGAGTGGTTGTTACTACCGTCAGAGCTCGGTAAGTCTACATGACACTATTATCACTTCAACATTTGACGTTACACTTTTGATGTCATGTTTTGACTATGTCAAGAGTAGATCTATGCCGACAAGATGTATGTATGGATGTATTAACCACACTATTTAACCAGTCTCTTAGACATGCGAGCGTCGAACCCAGGTCCGATCTCATACTCCTTCCTTCCATGAATCGGGTCATCAGCATTCTAGAATTCATATGACATGTCCATCCACATGACATGACATTGAAATAAAACTACTTTTAAATGGATTCTATCACGATTTATTTATTATCATTTACTTATAGCCCGACGTTTCGGCTACTTTATAGTAAGTAACCATGGTCGCGGTATGGCAAAACATGTCTAGATTAGGTCTAGATAGTGCTATGTAATGTGCTCAAGAAAAAAAAATTAATAGCATAAAGAAATTGTGACGTGCACAGGATTTTAATCACTCTTGTTGCACTTTATGAGGATTAATGCCTTTTACATCTTCTTAACCCCGAGTTAAGTCCAGGATGTAATCATTATGTAGTGTACGTCACTAGCTGTCGTTTAACACGACACCTAGTGGCGGCCATTTGTTTTAATTGACTCCAAGAGAACTTTTATGGACCTATCTATTTTATGTTTTCCGGAGCCATTGTTAGGAGGCGGATGGACCAACGGATCATACTGCTTATTACAAATTAACCTAATGATATAATATAAATTTACAAGTCTAATAAATGATCAATTTGTTCAGACGAGGGTAGGATCGGAGAGAGTTGCATATGGTAATTCTTACCTATTTAAAAAAAATAAGTTACAATATTTATCATCACTATCACTATCATTGGAAGGGCATTTCTCACTATCCCCTAATATAAATTCAATATAAATGTCTAACGTATCTCCTTTAGGTATACTTTGTCCTTTTAACTCGTGTATAGCTTTTCGTGGTGTTAAAACGGAAACGTTCCTATATCCCACTTGAATATACTTACCATCGAACGAAATCGTACTTATCCCCTGTCCGTACATAATTCTGTATATTTGCGCCCCTCTCCCCCTCCCCCCACCACCCCCACATGAAGAATACCTACATAGGGTAGACGTGCGATAACACCCATATTCACCAACTATACAGGGCGACCCTCTATAATTGCCTTCCGTGAAGCAATTTTTCATGAACTTTATTAAGTACCTAGTTATTATAATAATCTGAAATAATGCAAATTAGGTTATTGCCGTCAATGAAGCAATTTTTCATGAACTTTATTAGTATTATAATAATCTGAAATTATGCAAATGAGGTTCAGGTAACTTCTTAATTAACACCCCCCAACACGTAGGTACTCACCGTTTAAAGCGGACCAGCATATTATGTCAACCTTCTTTATTGCATTATTTTGGGTTGGTAACCCAGGGTGAGTTGAAAGTTATCAGTAATTGTCTTAGGGCACACAAAATACTCGTTTTGATTTAAATTATTGCTTTAGAACTCATATTTATTCATCAGATGTATGTACCCACATTTAATTTAGACGTCCAATGAATTCAGATAGTAGTATCTGGATGGAATATATATTACATTTCTAAATTAAGTGGTACGGTACGTATTTCGAGACTTATCTAAACGTCATGCAAGGCCATAAAGTGTTATCGGTAAAACGGGGTGAATAGTAAATATGAAGTGAATACAAACAAAGTAATTACATAAATTTTGCAGATATTTTCTCTGAGGGCATTTTCACTGTGATTGTTTTAATGTGGGTGGTTTATTGAGCCCCATTAATTCTATCTTCTCTGGATTTTTTTTATACCACTGAGGGGGCTGACAAGCTCACGGCTCACCTGATGGAAAGTGATTACCGTGGCCTATGGACGTGTGAAACACCAGGGGAGTCACACTCGTGCTGCCGACCCTGTAAACACAGAGGGTTTCTGTGTCGTCAGTGTAGAAGACAAAGCAGGAGTAGCCTTTGGTCTTCCCACTGACAGCACAAAAACCTCTCCAGTGAGAAGTCTGATGATATTCGTATCCTTCAAAGCCAAATCAAGAGAAAGAGTGAAAGAGCGGACCTAGGACTCCAAAGTACAAGAAGAAAATGCATACCCGGGGCTAACACCGCCGTGATGATGATGAGTTTTGTCTTATGTAGATCGTGAGATTTTATAATAATTGTTATTTAATTTGATGATTGGAAAGGAACAACGTGCATTATAAATTATAATACTGTATATGTTTTATAATTCATCATTATACGTTACATACAATGAGCACAATATGAAACAAACAATGTTGCCTTTTTATGCCTGTTGGATTTTTGCGATCATCTCAGAACACCAATTAGACATCACATCATAGTATCACATCAATTACATTGATTTTTCGATAAACCTGTCCACGTCTATTATTTTCCTGGTCTAGCAAACATTAATGTACCGATTACCTTTATTGATTACCGGATAAGAATACGGGTATCGGAAGAAGGGACCTCTCCCCTAGTAATTATCCCGGCGTCTACAGAAAGAGGGCCGCTTCTGCCGTTTTTAATACACCTTTATTACCTTTACCTGTAACTAATGGATTATGTTGTATGTAAACAAATCATTGAAGTAGATATATCTATTCCTAAGGCTGAATTTCACCAATGAAAATCCGTTTTAATAATCTGGGTTCTCGCTTTTTACTCAATGAAAGTCATTGCGTACAAAGTGATAACAACTCAGTTTAATGTAAATTGCTCTCATTTTTTCTCACTGACGAAATGCCAAGTAATTTGACTCATTTCGACTGTTTCGACTTGGACACAATCTCTTCATCATACTACTCTAGATGAGATAGTACCCGGATGTTTAAACACGAAAATAATGTCAAATCCGGTTATCACATCAAACCAATATGTTTGAAGCTTATCACGTGCTACCAATCATACATAATAACATGTAATTCAGGTGAGATTTGAGTCAGCATTTCTAAATAACGGCTACTCTCACACATTTCATGGTTACAAGCGGATTACGCGCCGTAATTCGCTTAATAAGCGAGCTCCCTGTTTGACGAACTTTCTAACGCTCAATTACCTATTAAGTTTAGTGTCGAAATTGCTGCCAATTTGAAGAGATTATAAAGACTAGATCGGTTTAATGATATAATTAATTGAGTGAACGTGTATACCCGAACACTGTAATAAGACTGTCGTGATTCGTTTGGTGAAACTTACTCTCTGACTATACTATAAGCTTTTTAACAATTTCGGTATTCTTTAAAAAAAAAATCCTTTAGCATCCAAATTTTATTTTGTCAATTACAAAATAATGTTTTATTATATTCTATTTTCTAATCTGTAATTATTATTCTTTCTTATTATATTATCTTTTATTATTGTAGTTTATGATACTGTTGCATAATAAGAGTTCTTATAACACGAGTGTGTTTTAAAAAAACGAGCCGTAGGCGAGTTTTTTTATATTACCACACGAGTGTTATAAGACCAAGTTATGTACAGTGTCATACACTACTTTATCTACTCTCATACTATAATACATAAACTTGCAGGCACATGGGGTTTACTTCGGGTCTGGGGCCTCTTAGTAGCCCATTGTAAGCTTGCACTTACAATCCGCGTGGATATGCGGGCAAGGAGATAGGACAACCTAATACACGAATCACCATATTTCAATCACATCAATCACTGACTACACATTTTACAGACACACTCGCGATCTATAACCAAGTATATTCAACCGAACTAGGAGCGTTCTGCTAGACACGTAGTACTCGGTCGAGGTTCACGGCGATACTGATCACGATTCGCCGCGCGCCCCACCAAAGTCAATGATCTGTCAAACTCAAATTGACCGAATGAACGAATGACGTCACACTCGACCATAGAGCACTAGAGTCTTGCATTACGCCAGAGTGAATTTCATTCACCCTAATCACACAATTATAACGCGCCGTCACGGCCAGACTGACATGTCGCTCGTCCTCGTGCGACCAATGCCAGAGATCCGTCTGTGAACAAATGTACGAGGCTTTAATTCTTCTCGCACTGACACGCTCGTCCATCACTGACTTCCATCGCCGCACAGGCCTAACATCTCTCGTTGGTGTTCTTCGGCCACAACGAGCAGAACCGGGCAGCCACTCATTGGTGCCCCTACGACTATGAACTAGTCGGACCGGGCGACCACTCATTGGTGCCCCTGCGACCATAAACCGGTCGGAACCTGGGCGACCACTCATTGGTGCCCCTGCGACCATAAACCGGTCGGAACCCGGGCGACCACTCATTGGTGCCCCCGCGACCATAAACCGGTCGGAACCCGGGCGACCACTCATTGGTGCCCCTGCGACCATAAACCGGTCGGAACCCGGGCGACCACTCATTGGTGCCCCTCCGACCATAAACAAGTCGGACTCCGGGCAACCACTCATTGGTGCCCCTACGACTGCAAACCAGTCGGGCCGGGCAACCACTCCTTGGTGCCCCTACAACCACCTACACTGTCCTCCAAAGCTAGCAACATTACATAGTTCGAACATCGACCCTCGTGGAGCCAGTCCAAACATGAATGTGAGTCTAGACCTACGTACAACCACTCGGTGCCCCTACAAACACCTACATTATCCTGCAAGGCTAGCAACAATACATAGTTCGAACATCGACCCTCGAGGAGCGAGTCCGAACATGAAAGTGAGTCTGGACCTACCTACTTACAATATGCATCAAGATCTGTGGAAGGTGGACTAGTAGTAATGATGTGAGAATTAATCGCTGAGAATGTGTTGTTGTCGTGAATTCTTCCTTCGTTCTGATTATAGACCGCCGTCTCGGCCAGCTCGTTGTCAATTTCTACTACAGTGGTGTGACTAATCTCTCGAGATCGGATTGAGGCATTGGGGTTCGAAGCTAGGAGATGAAATGTACTGAAGTCTGCCCAAACACGATGTGTCCCAGCTCTATCCGCCATATTGGAAGCGAGTAGCGTCTACATCCTAGCCCAAGCCGCGGCCAGGCTTTATTTGAATAGGTTTCCAAAGGTAGTAGTAGCAAGTAAAGCAAGACTGGAAACCAATAAACCAACACTGACTATACTCCATTTAGTGCTCTATCCGCATACACTCGAAACCGATTAATTGGAACAAACTTATGGTTCAGAATTAGTTAGGAGCCAATTTTGTTACACTTCGCTTTCCTGTACCAAACTACCATACGCGCTTCGTTTCAAAAGAATATTAGCAACCAAAATTATGGAAATTACTAATATTCCCTCTAAGCCCTCCAACTAAGCTAAATTGCTTGTGCTAGGAGTGGGTTCACGTCGGTAGTGTAATGGCCAGGACTCGAACCAGGGACCTCTCGATCGTAAGGCCGACCCCTTAACCATTAAGCTACCGACGCTTCTCTCGCAGAGGCTCTCGTAACCGCTCCATTACCCTGTCTATTCACGAGGGCACGAATCACGACTACGCTTCCCCGGACCATTGGCGGAGTCGCACGGATTGCACATCTACGCTGTTACTTTACATCACTCAATCATTAATATGGAGCGAAATAAGACGCATTGAGGAGCACACCGCCCTCCCACAAACTAGAACGGTTTCATTACCACCCTGGCCATCATCCGTGTGTTGATCCATCGAAGTCACTATTGGATCGGCACGATCGGCCGTGGAGCGAACATATCTACCACACTTACGGGGAAACTGTCACTTTCATCTAGCTCATTGATTGCCTATTAAACAGAGTATCCCTATGACACCGATACTACCCTGTAAAGTAAGAGGAGTCACCCAAGCACGCGTCTGTTTGAAGTAGTAATCCTCAACTTGGATGTCTCTTCCAATGCTTGTAAGTATCTGGAGCTTTAGGTCTTCTCCTGTTCTAATCATATAACATAGATAACCCATATCCATGTAGTATTTCGAAATGGCGCACATTGGGAGAGGCCCACGTCGAGCAGTTGACCATGGTGGCCTAGTTGGTTGATTGATTGATCGATGTAGAATTTCGTCTATGTGACCACGTACGACGAGAAACCGTTACTTGAGATAACAATGAAACATTACTTGCTAATAGAACATCTTTCCCTAAATCTTAGGTACGCGAGGGTATTGAAATCAAAGACGTCCTAATTTCACCAAATGAGACATCTCAAAGCAAAGGCACACAGCTTGTGACGACTTTATCACTCATACCCGAGAACACAGTACCAAAGCACTTTATTTTCACTCCTTGTACACCACTTACTGATGTGACGGATTACAGCCCCCTTCATCTGATTATAGTCTGTACGTCAACTTCTGACATCTGAGCAATGATTCGTACTTAGACCCAATTTAGACTGAAATTTCGTAACAGTTTGAAATTTACGTGTTAACGCTTCAGAACGCATCCCGAGCGGCATACCATCTTGTATCCGCTTCCGGAATGAGTCCGCCATACTGCTCTTACATGTCAGCCACACAAGTCACAAGCACTAGCTAGTTACCTTAAGATTATTGTAAAATATTGCAAACACTGTCCCAACCTTAGAATAAAATACAGTTAACTAAAGAATCTTGTCTAACTAAAAAAAACCAAACAACACGAAATCCTCAACATTACGCACCTCACCTTGTGCCCGTGATTGCAGTGAGTCGGGTTCAGTTTTCCTACCACCAGAAACCTTCTACAGTTAATAACCTAGTGTCAATTTGTTAGCACTCAGATAACGCGGAATCAGCTGGTAGCCATTCTGGTGGTGGTGGACCCGTAATTACACACTTTACTCTACTTCATCATAATGGAGGGTATATGACAAATAAATAGCAGCAACCGCCGCTCCTAGCAATCAACTCCAACTCATTCTATCGTCAATCTCCGAACCCTTTTCTCGACCTAGTCGGTCTCGGCTCTCCAGTACAAACGCGGCGCGACTGGATCTCTAAACACCCCGAAGCGAAGCGACCGCCATCCGATCCCCACAACCAAGCGGCACACCGTTGTTCCGCAGCTACACCAGTCGGACCCCTGTGGGCTCTAATCACCCGTAGCGGCCGCCGCAGACGCTCGCATGACAACCGGGATATATGACGCAACAGGCCCTCCGTAGCACGTAGACCAGACCAATGCCAGCAGACCCATACGAGCACACAAACACCCGCACCGACCGGGGACCGAAACCGAGGCCTCGCGTAGCAGCCGCATCGACCACCGCCATGCCACAGAGGCTTTCACCAGAATGTAGATCATATAATCGCCCAGTAAAGACGAGAGACTACTCGGGGCAGTTTATCGGCCTCAATCTGCCAATTTGGCGACGAGAACTATTCCTTTAGTCGACCCGAAATATTTGGTTACCAAACTGTTGGTTCGTGTATTCTTGCTAAGAATCCGCCACGCCTTTTCTACCTAGATACACAATAGTGTGACCTCAAAGTGAAGTACACCACGGTGAGTCTACCCACTACCCACTTGAGAAATATTTCGAACAAAACCCGTCAGAGCCGATACTGCATGGCTCCTTCGCTACTCAGCATCATAGAAAATTAGACTGACAATCCAGCACGCGATTATTAACAGAGTTCAACCTTCGTCATAGGAAGCTATATCTTACACTATACAGCTACATTCACCTATCTGTCCACCAACAATTAAACACAGTTCGAGCACTCCGAGGGACCTATATATCTCAAGACAAGACACACCGGGTCAGTACCTGCTACCGAAAAGATATGGAAACCAAAAAAGCAAACGCAAAAACCAACACGTAATACATCGTGATATAATCGAAATCGTCCTTCGTTAGTTTTTTCTGCAAACTACTCACTTTTACGTAAATTATGTCACTTAAATAAAAAGATTAAATCGAGAACTGGTTCCTTTTGTCTCACTACCCTCCCACTCAATGGAAGACGATTTAACACGAGCCTTTGCACTATGGTGACATGGCATCTGCGTACTGACAATAAAGAACTCACTGATGTTAATATAGGGTAGTTCGTTAAAAATTATCGTTCTCACTTCTTGTACGTACTGATTGCGTCACCGCATTCCAAGCTAATCTAAGCAATCACAGTAACCTTTTGCAGCGTACCCTACTCAATTCGAATAAGTCTTCTCACCGTATTAACAGCTACAGATAGTATAGAAATTAGCATAGTTAGATATTAGGGATATTTCGAAACTTTCTCGTGTAATGACAATATGACTTAGCCACTATATAATAAGTGATCAAACGAACTTACCTGTTGTGAAGTTCGATCATTATTATACGAAGGGCTTCGTTCGAAGATATAAGATTTACAATGCAGCTTCCTCACGCCAGTCGACAACCAAACGCATATTTAGAGCTGAAAGCAAAAACTAAACGCACAAGTGTTACCATTCCCGCTCTATACATCAACTGTCATTATTTTAGAGTAAGCTTTAGAACTCTCAGATTTTTTCAGGGGTTGGGTAGGGAGGGACCTTATATCTTCGAACGAAGCCCTTCGTATAATAATGATCGAACTTCACAACAGGTAAGTTCGTTTGATCACTTATTATACTTTAGGCTTCGTTCTCGATATAAGATTTACAATGCAGATGTTAAGAGATTATTGGAAAAATTGAGGTTCCAAACATGAAATTTAAAATGAATAGTATTTCAATAGGAAATTAAAATCTTTTATTTTTAAGACACATGGTATGCATATTACAATGGTAATAATAGATAAACAGTGTCATTCATCATAATGTTAGACTTTATGTCCAATTTCTAAATCAAGTTTGAAATCAAATTATAGTGGTGGATAAACAATCAGGTTAATTATCTTAACATAGATTTATTTTTATAATTGTTATGGCACATAAAAAAAATTGTACCGTAGGTAACTAATAATTATGAATTTTGTTCAGCGTTAAGCACAGCATGAGCAAATTCACATGAATTATTTGTAATAATTGGTCTATTATAAAATCTAGCAAAGGTTGAAGAGCTATTTGTCCAACCTGCTGTTTGCCTTATAACATCTAATGACACTCCCTTATTATAAAGTATTAAGTGAATATTATTTTTCCTAATGCTCTGAGTATAGTTTATGTAATCACGTAATGTATTGGCTGGACAAATTTCGTGCTTTTCAAAGAAAGGTAAAAAGAGGTTCGGTTGACAGCGACCAGGGCCAGATGTTTTGATAGTATCTGTAATAGCAATGTGTACACCTGTATGATTTACTGTGATGTTAGGTATTTTAATTAGAGACAAAGTCTGTGCTCTTTGAGCTGTGCTTAATGCTAATAACATTACCAATTTTTTGGACAACTTCTCAAAATTTAATGAATTATTTGGAGTCCAAGTTTTTAAAACATTAAGGACTTTACTTGGGTCCCAAGTATTTTGATACTTGGCCCGAGGTGGTTTGATGTTATAGAAACCTTTAAGTAGCCTCTTGATGCGGTCATCACCCCCAATTTTTGACCCTACTATTACAGCAAGAGCTGACTTGTGTGAGTTTAAAGACCCATATGAGGCTCCTAAGTTGAATTGCTCGGTTAAAAAATACATAATAATTGGTATTGATGGTGTAAATGGATCAATACTTTGTTTCTGACAGAAGGCCCACCATATTTTATAGGTGACATCATATTGTTTCAAGGTATTATTTGAAAGTGAACTAAACATAACCTCTATTGCTGATGGAGGGATGGCCCGACTTAGCCATGCTTTCCTGATAATATCCCGACCATTAGTGTAAGGTGACGATGTAGGGGGTGATGCTCTCTGAAAGAGGAATGCAATAATTGTTTATTGGGTTTGAAGATTAACAGTTTTGAGACTAGCATTGTTTGCATTGATGGATACCAAGCTTGTGACGGCCAATATGGCATGACCATAATGCCTGTCGCTTTGTCATTCTTAATTTTTTGTAAACATCTTAATAATAAACTAAATGGGGGGAAGGCGTAAAAAAAAAAGTCTGTCCATGACACAGTAAAAGCATCTATGTTCGATGCGTCTGGATCTGGTTTCCAAGAAATGTAAGATTCACATTTTGCATTGATTCTTGATGCAAATAGATCAATATCGGGTTGGCCAAACTGAGTCACAATGTACTGGAATGTGGAGGTATTTAGTTCCCACTCTATGTCAGGATTGACTCTACGAGATTCTTCATCTGCTTCTTTGTTATCCCTTGATTTTATGTAAGAAGCAAATAGCCAAATTTGTCTATCTTCACACCATTGCCATATACTTCTGGCTAAACTATTTAAATGTGGGTACTGAATACCTCCCATTCGGTTAATATATGATATGGCAGTCTTATTATCAACACGTAATAATATATGTAAAGATTGTTTATTTTTAACAAACATTTTTAAGGCTAAAAATTGGCAAGTAGTTCTAGATAATTTATATGATATAATTTTTCAGTTTCTTTCCAGAACCCATGAACCTTATTATCATTACACACGCCCCCCCACCCACTTCTTGATGCATCTGTAAAAATCTCCAAATCATATCTAGAGTATGCTATACTTTTGTGTAAACACTTGATATTATTAGCCCACCACTGTAGGTCTAGTTTAATATCTGGGTGGATGATAATCTTTGTATCATAATTGCCTTCACTCTTAATTAAACCATGATATTTATGGTGTTCTAATAATTTTGTGTAAAGCCAACCATATGTACTTGCTGGGCATGCAGCAGTCAATGTTCCTATTAATTGGGCAAGGTCTCTTAAACTACAACTTTGTTTATTCAAGTATCTTTCAACGGATTTTTGAATAGTTAATTTTTTCTCAGTGGGTAATGTAAGTGTCATTGTTTTTGTATCAAATAAAAATCCTAAGAATTGACAGGACTGTGATGGTATAATTATGCTTTTTTCATAATTAATAACAAACCCAAGGCATTTTAAAATAGCAACTGTTTCATTAACATTTTTTAAACATGTTTTATAATTAGAACCAATGCACAAGAGGTCATCGAGATATTGTACTGATTTGTAACCTTTTGATCTTAAATGTGTAACCACCACTCTCATAATCTTGGAGAACACATAAGGTGCAGAACACAAACCGTACGGAAGAGCATTAAATTCATACAATTGATCATATTGAAACCGTAAATACTTCCTATGGGCTTGATTAATATTTACCAATAAATAAGCTTCTTTTAAATCAATTTTTGCCATATATTCTCCTGGAGAAACAAGAGCAACTGCAGTTCTGTGATCCTCCATTTTAAAATGGCTTGTTTTAACAAATTTATTAAGTGGCTTAAGGTTTAGAATAAATCTTTTACTACCATTTGGTTTTTGTATCAAAAATACTTTAGATATGAATTGTTCTTCACATTGTGTACAAGGAGAGATTGCACCTAAATTCAGTAAATTATTAATGGCTGCCTGCATATTAGGATCATTTAAAATATCATCTTGAAAAAACTGTTGAGACTGTGACTGGTAAGGTGTGTCAGTAAAAGGTATTGAGTATCCCTTGATATGTTTCAATATTGAAACATCATCACAGATCCTTTGCCAACAAGGTAAGAAATGATTTAATCTTCCAGCATGACTAACCTCTAATGTCGAGCACGAGTCTTGTCCTGTGGTGGTGGCGGGGCTCTGGGTTTCCTCGCAGTGTGCTGTGGCTGGTACTGATTGTATTGTTGTGCTGGTTGATGTTTCCTTGCTTGGTAAGAGGACAATAGTTTCTTGTGTCCCGGCCTCAGATTTGTCCTCTGTTGGTTGAAACGAGGTGGACCACTCAAGTTTCCCTGACGGGTAGTGGTAAATGTAGTTGTCTTTTTTATAGATTGGCCTGTTCTTTGGCAAGCTTGTAGGATCTTTATTTTTTCAGATAGGTTGTTACCATAAAGATAATCATCTCTTTCTACTTCTTTGACAATATCTAAGAATTTTTTGTCTAGGACAGGGAAAATAAGGTTTTTACGTGATTTTGTTTGTGTAAAGTGTAAGTCTGTTAAAATCCTTCCAGCATCACTGAGTTGAGAGATCAGTTTAAGCCTGTCATTATTGGTGTTGTTGATTATCATGGATAATGCATCACCTAGTATGGTCAGCCCCATTCCCAACTGGTTTTGTTCTGATTCTATCTTTTTATCTCGGTTAATTATTGTATCATTTACTGTAGCAATGATTTCAGGGTTGAGCATAGGGGCTTTGAGCAGGCAACAGTTTTCTGGTATATTTTTCTCCAGTTTCAGTTTACTTTCCCTTGCGAGTCCATTCTTCAAAATGGTGTTCCAAATACGAGCTAAGTCCGTGTTAAGTGCCGGCCCATATTTGGGTTTTTCTGGCATCAAATCCCCTAATGCTTCCAGCACTTCTTGGGATAGAGCAGACTCAGTGTCCGGTTCAGTTGTAGGATCTGGCTCAGGTATGACATCCGTTACAGTCATGACTGTATTTGTGTTATCCAGATTTGCTATGGAAACCGGTAGATCGACACTGTCATTTATTTGTTCAACGTCTTCGTCATTTTTGTCTGCGAAAGATAGAATTGACCCCATTAATGTACCATGGTATTCATACCTAAAGCGTAACCTCTCGGATTACACCAATAGGTGAAAAAATAAAATTCGTCCGTTTATCTCGTAAACGACCCGAATTATTTATTCGCGTCAATATATCTCGTACATTGCCCGCGTGGTACAATACATTTTATGCCATTTGAAACAAGTTGTTATTGTTTTACCTGGTGAAGAAAAAATGGATGCCTCCGACGCCTCTGATGAATCGGCGCGGTACCGATGTCGTTTCATCTTCTTTTCTAATCTTCGGATTTTTTGAAGATAATACTCATTTCCATGCTTTCGCTTTGGTATGATAACTTTTGCCGACTTTAAACACACTTTAAACCGGTTTTTATCACTTATAGTAAAACTTTGAAGGAATTACCGCGTACTGGTTGCCGCGCAAACGTAATGAATGACAGTTGATGTATAGAGCGGGAATGGTAACACTTGTGCGTTTAGTTTTTGCTTTCAGCTCTAAATATGCGTTTGGTTGTCGACTGGCGTGAGGAAGCTGCATTGTAAATCTTATATCGAGAACGAAGCCTAAAGTATAATTAGGTGCAAACTCCGCTACCTCATAAACCTCTGCTCACGGATTGCCAGAACTGCTATCGTCTCTTCTGGCACTACATGGAATAGTAGAAATAGGACGAGACTTTTTATTCAAACACGAATTTGTACCCACGAGTAATACCTTTACAACAATATCTTTACCTGGAGGGTGGAATGCGATATTCCGCTACCAGGAAATTATTTGGCTATACCACTTGTTTTTAAAAATAAGCAAGCACACACTGTCTACGAAATAAAAAGGAACGGGCTCACCGGGTCTTGTAATCGGGATGCGGCCGACAATCAGGACAGTCACAGTTTCACGTTATTTCATGTAAACCCGACTAGCGAGTCTTTTGGTTGCCACTGCTATTCTCCTCAGCTTGTTGCCCTGGTATCCCACTTCTGATGCAGGCACATGGGGTTTACTTCGGGTATGGGGCCTCTTAGTAGCCCATTGTAAGCTTGCACTTACAATCCGCGTGGATATGCGGGCAAGGAGATAGGACAACCTAATACACGAATCACCATATTTCAATCACATCAATCACTGACTACACATTTTACAGACACACTCGCGATCTATAACCAAGTATATTCAACCGAACTAGGAGCGTTCTGCTAGACACGTAGTGCTCGGTCGAGGTTCACGGCGATACTGATCACGATTCGCCGCGCGCCCCACCAAAGTCAATGATCTGTCAAACTCAAATTGACCGAATGAACGAATGACGTCACACTCGACCATAGAGCACTAGAGTCTTGCATTACGCCAGAGTGAATTTCATTCACCCTAATCACACAATTATAACGCGCCGTCAAACTAATTTATTTTACAAACAAAACCAAACTTTGTTTAATATAAATGTAAAAAAAAAAGCTGACGCCAAGACAAGGCCGCAAACATCGATTGCGCATGCGCGTTTCTTGTTTTTTTTCTTGCGAATTGGCCGTTTCTTTTTTTAAAGTAGAGGTTCAGTCCAGATGGGGATCGTATAGGTGTATCGTTATGATTAAAAAGTTATTTTATCTACTCTGATACTATAATACACAGATTATAAAATTGAAATCAAAACTCTTATGACAAACATTACGCACAGACCAAAAAAAAAGTTTTATTACGATACAGGTCTTGTATGGACACCTATATCATAAAATAACTTTTTTATCATAACGATACACCTACAACCTCCATCTGGACTGAAACACTACTTTAAAAAAAAACGGCCGATTCGGAAGAAAAAAAAAGAAACGCGCATGCGCAATCGATGTTTGCGCCTTGGCTTGGCGTCAACTTTTTTTTATATTTATATTAAACAAAATTTGGTTTTGTTTGTAAAATAAATTAGTTTATGTATTATAGTATGAGAGTAGATAAAGTAGTGTATGACACTGTACATAACTTGGTCTTATAACACTCGTGTGATACAATAAAAAAACTTGCCTACGGCTCGTTTTTTTAAAACACACTCGTGTTATAAGAACCCTTATTATGCAACAGTATCATAAACTACTATTATGATATAGGTGTCCATACCAGACCTGTATCGTAATAAAACTTTTTTTTTGGCCTGTGCGTAATGTTTGTCATAAGAGTTTTGATTTCAATTTTATAATCTTTGTATTATAGTATCAGAGTAGATAAAAATGTATTTTGATTAAGTATGTTTAATACACCTCAGCCTATCCCTTCGGGGATTAACAAGCGCAGTGTAAGTATGTAATTGTTTGACTCAACGCCCATATTTAATGTCGTCCCACTAGCACATGACCGGTTTTTTTGTTTTGAATTAAAGTGCATTTAGTAGCACCTGTTACAGCTGTAATAAAATTAATCATAATTCATCGCTTAAAAAGTTTTGATTAATGTTCGCTCTGTGATTTATTATTTAGACCTTTTTTTAAGTTGTTATGGAATAGCAGTGAGAAATGAGAGAATAATAAATTGATCTACTAGCATATGCCCGTGGCTTTACCTTTATGAAATATTGATTCCGTTCCTGCATCATCATCATCATAGCGTTAGTCCTGGCCCCCGATTCTGCTAATATTATGACATAACAACACCACTGTCATACCGCTGACATTATATAAAATTTCAATAAAATTTAGACTATAATGTAGAACATTTAAGTTCCAAAATCAAAAGAGAAGAGTATAAAATTTTTCATTCACTTTACATGATTGTCATTTAATTTTAGACTTTAACAGTATAACGGTAAAGTCTAAAGTTAAATGGCATTTATTACAGGGTCTGTGGTACGGCAGTGTTTTTGCTATGATTAAAATAATAGCAGAACTTACACTTTGGAGCCCGAAGCCCGCCTTCTTTTGCTTGATTTGACTGATCTCGCCTTTTGAGAGAGCAACTGCCATCTGACACCTAACCCTGAGATGAAAGCTTGCACCAAAGCATAGTCCGTCAATCATCAGCCCCGCTAGCCAAGTGACAATTCGTTGGCCGGCGTTTAATGAAATAGAATGAGGAATGAATGTGTGTGAATCAAATCCCATACATTCGTGTACTTACAGGTGAGCTTGGCTTGGGCCCAGGAAATCTTAGTGGAACCCCAAATCACAGTACTAAAATTATATTATGATAGGAAGGTATAATGTAGAAACAATACTCGGTGCCTAATTGCATAGTTTAACCGACATGACACTTCCAATTAGAAACTTGTTACTAGCTTGCTACTGATTAAATCAGTTGTCATTGAACTTACCAGCTAAACGGTATTCTAGATAAATTAGACATCACTCAAACTCAAGTAAACAATTTGAAACAATGTTATAATTAATTAATTCAGTTCCAATTATTTAATCCAGTCAATCATCATTATAATGTTGGCGTTGGTCCCGTTTGTATCCAAGGATTTTTCACAATAGAGCACTGTGTTCGTATGCCGATTTTTTCCACATTTGTATTAGAATTATTTCGGCTATGACGTGAGTGCTGTATGCCTGCCCAACCGGAGAAGAAAGCGTAGGTACACCAGGATCTTGTCCATTCATTGGACGGTGTATTGATTGGGCCCCGAACATCATATTTCTACTTTAATCCTGTCAATCTATTTGATGTTGGTCTCCTATAATCCCACATTAAAACACCGCTCACACAGTTTTTTTTTACGTGCGTGGAATCCCCACCCCCTCCCCTCCGGCGCCGAAGGGGGAGGTTATGTCGGACTCGACCGACTAAAACTGCACGTCGTCTGTAGGTCGATGTGCTAGGCCGAAGGTGAGGTTATCTCGCGAGATATCCCTCGCACCCCTGCTGACCCAGGGCCATTCCTATCGGTCTGGCCCTCCTCGGGGCCGCTCATACAGTAACACATACAAAAACACATAATTCTTTATTTTGCTAATACTAACCAACATCCTTCCTCATGACAGTGACCCAGAAAACAGTCCAGTGACGTATTCGATGTCCAGTCTCCTCGACTCACGGTCTGCTGGTATGTTCGCGGTGGATTCAAGAACCGGCGTGGTGACGACACAAGCGAGGCTGGACAGGGAGAGGCTCGATGTCCACTACTTCAGGGTCGTGGCTCAAGACGATACGTTCCCGCCTAGAAGTGGCACTACAACTTTACAGGTGAAATACACTATATATTCTTAAGAAATAGTATTACCACTTTTCTACAGCCTAGACTCGAACACGAAACCGCGCACAGCACTCGCTACTGCTGCACCACAGAAGCAGTGCTAATGGTACTCATGAGTGCCTTCGAGAACGCTGTCAGGGTGACTGCACACTGGGCAAACGAAATATGACCCAATATGCCGTCGACTCGAAGTCCTGATGGTACAGTGGTTTAGGTGTACCGGTTGAGTGAGTTCGAAACAATTTTGTGTACACTTACCTTACAGAAATACCTAAAAACATTTTCGCTAAGAGTCGAACCCGCGATTTCATCTACAGCAACTCTCGAACTTATCACCCAAATGTAATGGGTATGAGCTGCAGACGTCATCAATATTAATCATTCCTCTATTCTCAGATCAACGTCCTGGATTGCAATGATCATTCACCAGTCTTCGAGATGCAGCAGTACGAGTCGTCAGTTCGAGAGGGAGCCAGCCCTGGGACCACTGTTCTCACGCTGAAAGCCACGGACCAGGATATTGGGAAGAATGCAGAGGTAAGTTATATGTTTATGAAAACTCATATCTTTTATAACTAACTATGACGTAGTTTGAATGATCCACCTTCATCCTATTGGCCCTAGTGGCACTTCAGTTTAGTTTCTTCTTCAAGCGCCAATTCCAGTTGTATACAAAACTTCATCATTGAATTGCCATCATTATCCACCAGCTAACGTGTGCTACTTGCCTACACATACCGAAGGAACTCATGACTGCATCTATGAACGCTCTCAGGGTGACTGCACACTGGACAAACGAAATATGAGATGACATGCCGTTGACTTGATATAAGAAGATACAAAACTTGAGCTTTGAAAGCCAAGCTCCACTCTGTTGTTATTTATTGGCTCATGTTCAGTCACTTACTCGCCTTATTACCGTATAAGGGGACAAAGGAAAGTGTCCCACGGGAGGAACTTATATTCTGCTATGTTGGGTACCGAATTTAATTACAGTGTTGAAAGATGGAGGTTTTTCCCCATTAGATCCCATTAGCATTTCCATAAATATTCTTAAATATGCCTACAAATACTTCTTGTATTTGTAGACATGATATATTTAAGAACTGTATTAACCTGGGTGTATAATACCTACAAAAAATATAGATCTAAGAATATTTATTTGTATTCTTCATATTACAAGCTATTCAAAGCTTGGGACTCGTTGGCTCTGTGGAAGTATGTCCTAGTATATTATTAAATAAACTAGCGGACCCGTCCCTGGTTCTCACGAAAAATAGCCGAATTAAAATCACAACCCCGATTGAAATGCCACACACCGAATCCAATAATTATATCATCTTCACAAAAGTGCGAGCTCTATCGCAATCGGCTGAACGGAATGGCAGCACAAAAAAAATTGGAATAGATATTGTATTATAACACTTTTTGCAGGTGGAATACTCAATCGATTCCGTGACAGCAGAAAACTTAATCTCAGAAGACACGAACGATTCCATCGACATGGATCAGATTGATACTCAAGACGTGTTCAGGATCGACGGCAGGAGTGGAGCCTTGCTGACCAGGGCTCCGCTGGACAGGGAGAGAGTCGCGAGATACACCGTCATAGTGAAGGCGACAGACCAGGCCAGCCCCGTGTCTGACAGACTTAGCAGCACGTGAGTAAACTAAAACGAATATCTTTTAATTCCTACTAAAATAATAGGGGTTAAAGTATGAAAATGCCGTTTCATTGTAATAGGTACTTCGAATTGACATAGAACCTTCATGGTTTGAGATTTTTGAGTGAAACTTTTTCCACATGGTACCTATGTAGTTCTTCATTTAAAAATGTGCAACATTCGATTATCGACTTTCAGTTGTTTTTTTTATTCAGCTTAGACAAGAAAGATGGATACTTCGAAAATTCGAGTGATTTTTGAATACGAGTTCCGACGCGGAACTAACGCGGCAGAAACAGCTCGCAATATCAATGTTGCGTTTGGAGAGGGGACTGCTAATGAACGCACCGTGCGATTTTGGTTTAAACGCTTTCGTGATGGAAACTTTGATTTGAAGAACGAACCACGAGGAAGGCCGTCCACACAGGTGAATAACAATGAATTGAAAGACATGGTGGAAGCCGATCCGAGCCAAACTACCCAGGAATTAGCTGCATGGTTTAACGTTACCTTACCAACAATATTGACTCATTTGCGTCAAATCAATAAAATAAAAAATGCGAAAAATGGATACCTCATGATTTGACTGATCTGCAGAAAGAAATGCGTGTTGAAACTTGTGTTGCCTTGTTGAATCGATACAGAAATGAAGGAATATTGGATCGAATTGTGACATGTGATGAAAAGTGGATTCTTTACGATAACCGTAAGCGAAAAATGCAATGGCTGACCCCAGGTGAAACGCCACAACAGTGTTCTAAAGCAAAGCTTACCAATAAAAAGGTAATGGTAACTGTTTGGTGGTCTCAGCATGGTGTTATTCACTATAGTTTTCTACGATCTGGTCAAGCAATAACGGCAGATGTCTACTGTGCCGAACTCCGAACAATGATAGTAAAACTAGCAGTGAAACAGCCCCGACTCATGAATCGATCTTCACCATTATTGCTCCATGATAACGCGAGACCTCATACAGCACGAGAAACCGTTTTAACTCTACAGGAACTGCAATTAGAAACTATCCGTCACCCTCCGTATTCGCCAGACCTTGCTCCAACAGACTACCATTTTTTTCGTGATTTGGACAATTTTCTATGTGATAAAAAGTTTTCTTCTCAGGAGGCAGTACAAAATGCTTTCACACAGTTTGTCGAATCTAGATCACCAGAGTTCTATCGCAAAGGCATAAATGACCTTCCTACTAGATGGCAGCAATGTATAGATAATAATGGTAATTATTTTGATTAAATAAATACGTTAAATTAAAAAAAAACGAATTTCAATTTGTCAGTACAAATCGGCAATTTCATACTTTAACCCCTAATATTATAAATTTGAAATTTTAGGGAGATGTTTGAATGTTTGTAATTCAATTACGCTCCAACGGCTTAAAGAATACTCAGGAATTTAGTATATGCATAGATTGTAGTCCAAAATAACACAATAGGATACCTTTATCTCGGATTTCCCCGGAAATAGAGTCTCATTGCTAGTGGGAACGGGATAAAATTTCACGAGGGCCGTACCACGGGCAACAGCTAGCAATAAAGACGTATGTAGAAAGTCGCAACAACTTCGATCGCCGATACTAAAAAATAGCATACTAATTGACAACCTCCATCTATTTGAAATCGGTGAATATAATCGGTAATAAAATAAATCCCACCAAAAACATTTTCATGTAAAAGTGTTGCCAAAACCAGTACTCGTAGCTTACACTTTGAAAAAGTTATCAGATCTCGTATAAAGCCAAGATTTTTGATCTATGCAACATAACTTTACCAGGGCTACCTTTACAAATTCTACATTTTAGTCAAAACGTGAGGCTCGGCCGTTTTGTTTCACACCCAATGAACGTATGCCTATGAAATCTTTGTGATGGTAGCAAAACGGCCATGCCATATCTTGGCCCGCCAAGACGAACCAAGATATCGTGGAAAAGTACAGGTACATTATCAATAATATGTGAAATAAATATGTAGAAAAATAAAGGACAAAAATAATTTTTATATCTTTTTCTATCTTTAGAAACTACCGCAATAAATTTCAAATTTATGTAAGGCCCTAAATACACAGTATTATTTAAGTGTTGCGTGACCTTTTGTTATTATAAAAGGGGTGGTCTGGCTGTGGAGAGGACCTCGGTGTAAGCCATTCGCTCGTTAACGTTATCATACAAAAGCTTTATGTGTAGGTAAATTTAATGGTTAATGAAGGTTTTGCATTTATTTCACATGAGCCCGTGTGTATTCCTGTGGGATAGGTAGAAGCTTAGTAACACAATGTCTTATTTAGGAGACTGAGGTCCCGGTGCAATGGTAAAATTTAGATATTCACACTCTTGATAAACCTTAACAGACTATAGCTAACGGGGAATAAAAACTATAGTCTGTTTTTAATCTCAGATAGCAGGGTGTGTGAATCCCACATATGCACCTGCTGTTCCACGGTGGAAGCCGATGGCCATCACGCACTGAGCTGTCGTAGGTGCGCGGGTAGGTTCTCGCGTCATCATGCCCTCAATGATATAATCCGGAGGGCCCTGGTTTCCGCGGACGTTCCTTGCGTGCTTGAGCCGCCCGGTCTTAGCAGATCCGATGGCAAGAGACCCGGGGGTTGAAGTTGGTGCCTTGGAGGAATGGTAAGTGCCTGTTATGGGACGCCACGTGCGTCAGCACTGTCGCTCCCAGCCACCTTGGCCGTACGGTCCGGTTTCCGGCCGCGGCAGCTGAGGCTGCAGCCGACGGGAAGCGGCTCAAGTACGAGACATTGCAGGCCCGGTATATGTTCGTTCCTTTCGCAGTGGAGACTTTGGGGTGTTGGGGTGTGGAGGCAAAAAGATTTGTGGAGGACATCGGATGCAGGATCAGGGAGAAGTCGGGTGACCCCCGCGCCGGATCGTACCTGGTGCAGAGGCTGGCCATCGCCATTCAAAGAGGCAACGCAGCTAGCGTGATGGGCACTTTCGCACCGGGTACAGGTCTGGGCGCGCCTTTATTTTAAGGACGAGCACGGAGACGTGTAATCTTTGACTTTTTTTTATATTGTGACATTTTACTGTATAATTTTGATGATAATTAATACACTAATAAATTTTGTCATAATAAAAAATAGTTATGTGCAAACATGTATTGAAAGTTGTCGATAAATTAAATTAAATACAGATTTTTGTAGGTTATCCTATAAAATGTATAAATACTAATTTTAACATACAAACATACAATAATCTTGCCTTTATCCCCGGAGGATTAAGCAGAGGTGAAATGTCAGCCACATTTCACCAATCAGTGTATTCCGTCCCACGTAATAGGGGTTGAGCCTATTGCCGTACACCGGGCACTACTGTTGACTCGAGCCATGCATTGGAGGCTCCGTCTTGGCTGTATATATCTGAATAAACTTTTTAATTTTAACTTTTTTCTTTAAATATAATAAGGCCACATACCTACATTGTCGATAGTTTCGGGCACGTAAGCCAAGCACTAAAAGCTGGCCCCCGATTCTGCTAATTTTATGATATAACAAAACCACTGTCATACCGTTGACATTGCATAAAATGTTTATGGCAAGGATTTTAAGTCCAAAACGAAAAGAGAAAGAGTTTATAACATTTTTCATTCACTCTACAAGATTGTTATTTAATTTTAGACTTTAACAGTATTTCAGTAAAGTCTAAAGTTAAATGGCATTGGATACACTGTCTGTGGTACCACAGTGGTTTTGCCATGAAAAAATAATAGCAGAATCAGTGTCCTGGTATCATTATTTTATTTGCTATCTGAAATTAAAAAAACGGTCTATAGCATTTTTCTGGACTGTATTGAGCGCACATTTCAAAGTTCAGTCTATAGAGGGCTTCTTTTTTTATGCGTTATGAAAACCTTTTATGGCATTGGGTTCGAGGAAGCAGCTATGTCCGAGTGTACAGTCTAGTTGACAGCAAATGAGTGTATAAAATCGTACAAAAATTTATTGTTACTACACTTATTACCTTCTTTATCCGGCTTTCACCTCAGAGTCCAGGCCCCCGGATTTTGCTAATTTTATAACATAACAAAACCACTGTCATACCGCTGACATTGCATTAAATGTCAATGGTATTATGGCCGAGTTTTAAAGTCCAAAATGAAAAGAGAAAGAGTTTATAACATTTTTCATTCACTCTACAAGATTGTCATTTAATTTTAGACTTTAAGACTATAGTTTAAAGTCTAATTTTAAATGGCATTGGTTACAGTGTCTGTGGTACCGCAGTGGTTTTGCTATGAAAAAATAATAGCAGAATCAGGGCCCGGCCCCTCTAGACAAGTGGCAATTCGCTAGCCGGCGTTTGATGGAATAGAATGACGAATGTATAGGATTTGACGTATTTGACATGCGTTAACGACTGTCATTTACGTCAAATCCCATACATTCGTCATTCTATTTCACCGAACGCCAGCTAGCGAATTGCCACTTGTCTAGAGGGGGTCCGCTTTATTCATTTTAACACTGAGAGAAAAAAAGGCCAACAAAGCGACAATAAAAACTTTGTTAAGATTTTATTGTGATAGCATTAAAGTACTTTGCTACTTCAACGAGCTGTGCATAGCGGAACCAACAATCTTTTTGTTGTTGATTTTTTATTGTGCGTCGAGCTATAGACACCTGAATGCTATGACAAAGTTCAAAATGCTTTGATAAGTTGGCAATGTCATTTTGTTAGCTTACCAACATATGAATTGATATAATAGCAAAGTTAAAGGTTGTTGGAATGTAAAAATTTTACTTTGTTGAGAGATCCAAACAACATTGTCATGTTAACTACTTCATATTTTGCTAAAGTCATACATTGTATTCCCATCAAATTCAACATAAGCGTTCCAACAACTCTTATTTTGATAAATACAACTTTGTTGTAGAATCTCGGCATACTTAGTTGGGTCAAAAAAGTGCGGGAGAAGGGCGGGTAGCAGGGGACGGGGAACTATTGCGTGGTAACTGGTGTCCTCCACGTGGCTCGTTCATTTGTGTGTCGGCGACTGGACGACGCGCTAGTTCAAATAGGTATTATTTTGTTCGTCGTATTTTGTGTGCGTGACAGTATTTGTAATTTTAAACATACCAATATCGTGGATCGTTTTTGTTATGTAAGTGACGTCCAATTATTTATTAATCTCTGTGTGCAAAATAATTGTGCATGTTAACGGACAGTGCGTGTAAAGTTCAGCATGGAGGAAAATATTACCAGTTTAAAAGATTGTCATTCCTGTAAATAAGCCGTTGACATCATATATGTATAGATAGTGCTTAATTTGATATGAATGTAAAATAAAGTACTTATCAAAAATTGTTATACCTAATCATTGATTTTGTTGTTGAAAATATAAACTCATTAAATTACATTGCATTTTATTCATTTCACCATAACCTTCTAGGTAAGAACGTCACCTGCAGGTTTTTACGTTTACTTAATTAAAGTGTTTGTCTCATTTCATATATATTTTGTTCAACATAAGCTGTAGAAGAGTTGATATTTACTCGCAAGGTTTAAATATCAACTCTTCTACAGCTTATGTTGAACAAAATATATATGAAATGAGACAAACACTATATATAGAACAACAAAGAAACTTTGTTAGAGTAGCAAAGGCTACTTTGTTGTAGGATCAAAGTGAAGTTATAGGCCCTAAGCAACGTTGCTAGCGTAGCTAAACGAGAGTAAGTACAGAGACAATGTGCATTGATTTTATAGCAAAGGACTTTGTCACGCTAACAAAGGTACTTTGTTATAGAAACAAAATGAGCATTGTAGATGCATCAATTTGTACATTGTTAGACCTACAGATATTGTTCAGTCAACAAAGTTTGCAGTTTTGAAACACTTTGTTGACTTAACAATGTATTATTTAACAATAAAAACTTTGTTAATCCAACTATTTACTATGAACGGCTCCCCAGCGTTAAAGTTTTTTTGTTGGCGCAACAATATTTTTTTCTCAGTGAACTTCGTGTTTAGCTAACCTCAACTCATTGGCGATATCGATGTACCTACCTATTGCAATTAGACTAAAGGCGGTTGCTATAATTGTTACTATAGATAGGTACATATTAACGTATAAATACCTTTGTACTTTGAGAGAATTATATTGTTGAAGTATTTTAAGCTTCAAATTGTGTCAATCTGTATATACTTGTGTACATACACTTGTATACAGCAAACAGGCCTTGTGGCCCTAATCCTACTATTTGTTTTATTACACATTGACATCCTTTTTTTCTTTTATACCACCTACTACTGTGGTAGCAGACAAGCACACGGTCTACCTGATGGAAAGTGGTCACCGTGGCCTATGGATGTGTGCAACACCAGGGGATTCACACTCCTGCTGCCGACCCTGTAAACACAAATAGTTTCTGTGCCGTCAGTGTAGAAGACAAAGCTAGAATAGCCTTTGGTCTTCCTATTGACAGCACAAAAACTCTCCAGTGAGCTCTGGCTACCCTACTCACAAATTAAACAATCAAATAGTTAAATTGATTAGAGTTCCGGTGTTCCGTGGAGTATGTTGTGTAAGTAAACTCGGTAAATATTTGTGTGTATGGAGCCCACTAAGACCTTCAAGGTCAAGCCAATCTCACCTGTAAGCCGATATAGCTGCTGATTGATAGACGTAGCTGGGTAGGCTTGCCTCTCAGGGTTGGAAGGTCGGTTCAGTACTGTTAAACATCACTAGGTGGCTAAGAGTGAGCAATTTACGTTGCAAAGATATTTAAAAATATATTTTGTTGACGAAAATTAATAGGTACGAATACTACGAATCTGTTGCTGACCGCAGCAGCAAATACTTATTTACAGCAGATACAGCGTACCATTAAATAGAGTTGTTTTTTTATTGTAATAATTCAATTAAAACTATTTTCTTTCTTTCAATTCCTTGCGGCTTGTCAACGGTGCCATTTGCCTACCCGTATCGAAGTGTAACAAAAAATGTATCACCATTTAAAAATAGTATTTATGTAATCTAATCTAGTTACCAAGTACAAAGCTCGTGTTAATTACGTTCGAAAGCCGATAACCCAGAGTCAGATGGAAATGCGATTAGTGACTGCACTTGCCTCACATATTATGCACTTTGTGGTGACGACAAATTAGTAGCAACACTACGCTTGTAGCGTCCATGTCGAGGGATACGAACAAGAACATTGTAATCACCGATTGGATAATGTAATCTACCTATGTCTGAGAGTATATAGTGATAATTTTAAGTCGTGTACCTATATGTGCAAATCTGAGTAGGTAAATGTCCAATCGTGTCATGTCCGTTTATATCCACATGTCTGATGCTGATATCCATTTAAACCCTGACCACTGACCGTGTTTTATTTGATTGATTCACTCTTCAGTGTGTCCTCCAAAGAGGTAGCTACCTCAACAAAGTACCACTCAAGCGGGCACTTTGGGGTAGAAGGGTTTAGGAATGTTAAGCAATAGCCTGAAAAGTCACGTCGCGGTCGCATAACAGAAACCCATTAATGAAATACTAGCTAACCCGGAGAGAAAAGCTTGTTTAACAATAAATTGAAATCTTATTTATTGAAAAAATGTTACTATAGCATAAATGAATTTGCAGGCACATGGGGTTTACTTCGGGTCTGGGGCCTCTTAGTAGCCCATTGTAAGCTTGCACTTACAATCCGCGTGGATATGCGGGCAAGGAGATAGGACAACCTAATACACGAATCACCATATTTCAATCACATCAATCACTGACTACACATTTTACAGACACACTCGCGATCTATAACCAAGTATATTCAACCGAACTAGGAGCGTTCTGCTAGACACGTAGTGCTCGGTCGAGGTTCACGGCGATACTGATCACGATTCGCCGCGCGCCCCACCAAAGTCAATGATCTGTCAAACTCAAATTGACCGAATGAACGAATGACGTCACACTCGACCATAGAGCACTAGAGTCTTGCATTACGCCAGAGTGAATTTCATTCACCCTAATCACACAATAATTATAACGCGCCGTCACGGCCAGACTGACATGTCGCTCGTCCTCGTGCGACCAATGCCAGAGATCCGTCTGTGAACAAATGTACGAGGCTTTAATTCTTCTCGCACTGACACGCTCGTCCATCACTGACTTCCATCGCCGCACAGGCCTAACATCTCTCGTTGGTGTTCTTCGGCCACAACGAGCAGAACCGGGCAGCCACTCATTGGTGCCCCTACGACTATGAACTAGTCGGACCGGGCGACCACTCATTGGTGCCCCTGCGACCATAAACCGGTCGGAACCTGGGCGACCACTCATTGGTGCCCCTGCGACCATAAACCGGTCGGAACCCGGGCGACCACTC
Source organism: Eilema caniola (assembly GCA_949126895.1). Classification (NCBI taxonomy): domain Eukaryota; kingdom Metazoa; phylum Arthropoda; class Insecta; order Lepidoptera; family Erebidae; genus Eilema; species Eilema caniola. The sequence continues at coordinate 22,187,568 of OX421467.1, forward strand.
ATTGGTGCCCCCGCGACCATAAACCGGTCGGAACCCGGGCGACCACTCATTGGTGCCCCTGCGACCATAAACCGGTCGGAACCCGGGCGACCACTCATTGGTGCCCCTGCGACCATAAACCGGTCGGACCCCGGGCGACCACTCATTGGTGCCCCTCCGACCATAAACAAGTCGGACTCCGGGCAACCACTCATTGGTGCCCCTACGACTGCAAACCAGTCGGGCCGGGCAACCACTCCTTGGTGCCCCTACAACCACCTACACTGTCCTCCAAAGCTAGCAACATTACATAGTTCGAACATCGACCCTCGTGGAGCCAGTCCAAACATGAATGTGAGTCTAGACCTACGTACAACCACTCGGTGCCCCTACAAACACCTACACTATCCTGCAAGGCTAGCAACAATACATAGTTCGAACATCGACCCTCGAGGAGCCAGTCCGAACATGAAAGTGAGTCTGGACCTACCTACTTACAATATGCATCAAGATCTGTGGAAGGTGGACTAGTAGTAATGATGTGAGAATTAATCGCTGAGAATGTGTCGTTGTCGTGAATTCTTCCTTCGTTCTGATTATAGACCGCCGTCTCGGCCAGCTCGTTGTCAATTTCTACTACAGTGGTATGACTAATCTCTCGAGATCGGATTGAGGCATTGGGGTTCGAAGCTAGGAGATGAAATGTACTGAAGTCTGCCCAAACACGATGTGTCCCAGCTCTATCCGCCATATTGGAAGCGAGTAGCGTCTACATCCTAGCCCAAGCCGCGGCCAGGCTTTATTTGAATAGGTTTCCAAAGGTAGTAGTAGCAAGTAAAGCAAGACTGGAAACCAATAAACCAACACTGACTATACTCCATTTAGTGCTCTATCCGCATACACTCGAAACCGATTAATTAGAACAAACTTATGGTTCAGAATTAGTTAGGAGCCAATTTTGTTACACTTCGCTTTCCTGTACCAAACTACCATACGCGCTTCGTTTCAAAAGAATATTAGCAACCAAAATCATCGAAATTACTAATATTCCCTCTAACCCCTCCAACCAAGCCAAACTGCCCGTGCCAGGAGTGGGCTCACGTCGGCTGTGCAACGGCCAGGACTCGAACCAGGGACCCCTCGATCGCAAGGCCGACCCCCCAACCACCAAGCCACCGACGCTTCTCTCGCAGAGGCTCTCGTAACCGCTCCATTACCCTGTCTATTAACGAGGGCACGAATCACGACTACGCTTCCCCGGACCATTGGCGGAGTCGCACGGATTGCACATCTACGCTGTTACTTTACATCACTCAATCATTAATATGGAGCGAAATAAGACGCATGGAGGAGCACACCGCCCTCCCACATAGAACGGTTTCATTACCACCCTGGCCATCATCCGTGTGTTGATCCATCGAAGTCACTATTAGATCAACAGGATCGGCTGTGGAGCGAACATATCTATCACACTTACGGGGAAGCTGTCATTTTCATCTAGCTCATTGATTGCCTATTAAACAGAGTAGCCCTATGACACCGATACTACCCTGTAAAGTAAGAGAAGTCACCCAAGCACGCGTCTGTTTGAAGTAGTAATCCTCAACCTGGATGTCTCTGCCAATGCTTGTCAGTATCTGGAACTTTAGGTCTTCTCCTGTTCTAATCATATAACATAGATAACCCATATCCATGTAGTATTTCGAAATGGCGCACATTGGGAGAGGCCCACGTCGAGCAGTTGACCATGGTGGCCTAGTTGGTTGATTGATTGATCGATGTAGAATTTCGTCTATGTGACCACGTACGACGAGAAACCGTTACTTGAGATAACAATGAAACATTACTTGCTAATAGAACATCTTTCCCTAAATCTTAGGTACGCGAGGGTATTGCAATCAAAGACGTCCTAATTTCACCAAATGAGACATCTCAAAGCAAAGGCACACAGCTTGTGACGACTTTATCACTCATACCCGAGAACACAGTACCAAAGCACTTTATTTTCACTCCTTGTACACCACTTACTGATGTGACGGATTACAGCCCCCTTCATCTGATTATAGTCTGTACGTCAACTTCTGACATCTGAGCAATGATTCGTACTTAGACCCAATTTAGACTGAAATTTCGTAACAGTTTGAAATTTACGTGTTAACGCTTCAGAACGCATCCCGAGCGGCATACCATCTTGTATCCGCTTCCGGAATGAGTCCGCCATACTGCTCTTACATGTCAGCCACACAAGTCACAAGCACTAGCTAGTTACCTTAAGATTATTGTAAAATATTGCAAACACTGTCCCAACCTTAGAATAAAAGACAGTTAACTAAAGAATCTTGTCTAACTAAAAAAACCCAAACAACACGAAATCCTCAACATTACGCACCTCACCTTGTGCCCGTGATTGCAGTGAGTCGGGTTCAGTTTTCCTACCACCAGAAACCTTCTACAGTTAATAACCTAGTGTCAATTTGTTAGCACTCAGACAACGCGGAATCAGCTGGTAGCCATTCTGGTGGTGGTGGACCCGTAATGACACACTTTACTCCACTTCATCATAATGGAGGGTATATGACAAATAAATAGCAGCAACCGCCGCTCCTAGCAATCAACTCCAACTCATTCTATCGTCAATCTCCGAACCCTTTTCTCGACCTAGTCGGTCTCGGCTCTCCAGTACAAACGCGGCGCGACTGGATCTCTAAACACCCCGAAGCGAAGCGACCGCCATCCGATCCCCACAACCAAGCGGCACACCGTTGTTCCGCAGCTACACCAGTCGGACCCCTGTGGGCTCTAATCACCCGTAGCGGCCGCCACAGACGCTCGCATGACAACCGGGATATATGACGCAACAGGCCCTCCGTAGCACGTAGACCAGACCAATGCCAGCAGACCCATACGAGCACACAAACACCCGCACCGACCGGGGACCGAAACCGAGGCCTCGCGTAGCAGCCGCATCGACCACCGCTATGCCACAGAGGCTTTCACCAGAATGTAGATCATATAATCGCCCAGTAAAGACGAGAGACTACTCGGGGCAGTTTATCGGCCTCAATCTGCCAATTTGGCTACGAGAACTATTCCTTTAGTCGACCCGAAATATTTGGTTACCAAACTGTTGGTTCGTGTATTCTTGCTAAGAATCCGCCACGCCTTTTCTACCTAGGTACACAATAGTGTGACCTCAAAGTGAAGTACACCACGGTGAGTCTACCCACTACCCACTTGAGAAATATTTCACGAACAAAACCCGTCAGAGCCGATACTGCATGGCTCCTTCGCTACTCAGCATCATAGAAAATTAGACTGACAATCCAGCACGCGATTATTAACAGAGTTCAACCTTCGTCATAGGAAGCTATATCTTACACTGTACAGCTACATTCACCTATCTGTCCACCAACAATTAAACACAGTTCGAGCACTCCGAGGGACCTATACATCTCAAGACAAGACACACCGGGTCAGTACCTGCTACCGAAAAGATATGGAAACCAAAAAAGCAAACGCAAAAACCAACACGTAATACATCGTGATATAATCGAAATCGTCCTTCGTTAGTTTTTTCTGCAAACTACTCACTTTTACGTAAATTATGTCACTTAAATAAAAAGATTAAATCGAGAACTGGTTCCTTTTGTCTCACTACCCTCCCACTCAATGGAAGACGATTTAACACGAGCCTTTGCACTATGGTGACATGGCATCTGCGTACTGACAATAAAGAACTCACTAATGTTAATATAGGGTAGTTCGTTAAAAATTATCGTTCTCACTTCTTGTACGTACTGATTGCGTCACCGCATTCCAAGCTAATCTAAGCAATCACAGTAACCTTTTGCAGCGTACCCTACTCAATTCGAATAAGTCTTCTCACCGTATTAACAGCTACAGATAGTATAGAAATTAGCATAGTTAGATGTTAGGGATATTTCGAAACTTTCTCGTGTAATGACAATATGACTTAGCCACTATATAATTAGGTGCAAACTCCGATACCTCATAAACCTCTGCTCACGGATTGCCAGAACTGCTATCGTCTCTTCTGGCACTACATGGAATAGTAGAAATAGGACGAGACTTTTTATTCAAACACGAATTTGTACCCACGAGTAATACCTTTACAACAATATCTTTACCTGGAGGGTGGAATGCGATATTCCGCTACCAGGAAATTATTTGGCTATACCACTTGTTTTTAAAAATAAGCAAGCACACACTGTCTACGAAATAAAAAGGAACGGGCTCACCGGGTCTTGTAATCGGGATGCAGCCGACAATCAGGACAGTCACAGTTTCACGTTATTTCATGTAAACCCGACTAGCGAGTCTTTTGGTTGCCACTGCTATTCTCCTCAGCTTGTTGCCCTGGTATCCCACTTCTGATGCAGGCACATGGGGTTTACTTCGGGTCTGGGGCCTCTTAGTAGCCCATTGTAAGCTTGCACTTACAATCCGCGTGGATATGCGGGCAAGGAGATAGGACAACCTAATACACGAATCACCATATTTCAATCACATCAATCACTGACTACACATTTTACAGACACACTCGCGATCTATAACCAAGTATATTCAACCGAACTAGGAGCGTTCTGCTAGACACGTAGTGCTCGGTCGAGGTTCACGGCGATACTGATCACGATTCGCCGCGCGCCCCACCAAAGTCAATGATCTGTCAAACTCAAATTGACCGAATGAACGAATGACGTCACACTCGACCATAGAGCACTAGAGTCTTGCATTACGCCAGAGTGAATTTCATTCACCCTAATCACACAATAATTATAACGCGCCGTCAAATTCATCCAGGACATGGAATAAATATTATATTACGCACTACAATAAACAAACAAATAAATGATCTATTAAGTAATTTATCACTAATGTTGCTACTGTATTGCTCTAAAAATGTTAATACAAATAATATAATTAAATAACTGAAACTGTATTTTGTGCATGATAGTTAGATTTTTAAGTATTTAGTATTGTGTATTAAAACAAATGTAAGTTTGTTCAGAAATAAAGGTCGTATGTCTTATGTGCCAAAGCCTCATCCGTAATCAGCAGGTGGGTACCGGCTTACCGGTGGGGTTGTCTCTAGCCCCGTAGGTCTTCGTAACCCCATCTACATTCTAGAAGAAGCATTTATTTTTACTAACGAATATTTTCTATTCCCAGAGCCACCGTCCACGTCAACATCTTAGATGATAATGACAACTATCCTCAATTCAGCGAGAAGACCTACACCGTTACTGTGGACGAGGACATCAGTGTTGCTGACAACCCAGTTATAGCACGAATCAAGTAAGATATTACCTTCTTCTTTGGTCATAAAGGTAAAGGCAACAGGAGGTGAGAGGTGAAGGCAACAGGAAGTGAGAGTTGAAGGCAACAGGAGGTGAGAGTTGAAGGCAACAGGAGGTGAGAGTAAAGACAGCATTCAGGCAACGTGTCTACGCAACTGAAAGCAAAGATCCAATGTAATGGCATAATTACGAACTTTCATATGTACTTTTGACTCCTAGGGAAATATCTCGTGGGCCACTTCTGGTATTGAGAGAACGGAGCATTGCGATTGGTCGGCTTCATGTTCACACAGGTTCACAGTAGGCAGGCGGCCAATAGCATTGCTTCGTTCTCTCAATACGTTTACGATACGAATACGACAGTTGTTCGTGCTAGAGGTACGGAAGACCCGACATAGTATGCGGTTTTAGTTTGTTCAAGTTCGACATAACGGGGGATAGCGGTATCCGTGCTTAACTTCTAAACACTCAACATGTAATAAATATGGATTCAGTGTACAAAGACCATTCTCTCTTCAAAGTACGTGTTCTACAACCAATTTGTCTCGTTTTTAACGTTTAGTCAACAGAAAGCTCTAAATAAACAGTCTAAAATGTATCAGTAAAAGGTATAAGGAGTGAAAATCGGAGGACGGAGGATGAAAAATGATGTTCGTTTACTTAGGCATGATGTAATTTCCTATGATTGTGCTTCATATCATAACTGGCGCAAAAAGGGAATCTGAAATTTCGGATTTTATTAAATTTATGCAAAGTGAAGGCAATATTTAGAGCTCGTTTAAGTATTTCCATATTTAAAATCTTACCTCGAACCTTGTATAAAGACGTTGCTTCTGCGTATTTTATCGTCTCTTCTAGTCGAGTCTGCTTTACCAGTCTAACTGCGGATTTGGCTGAACTTCGATATATTCCGTAAAGCGACTGCCATATGACCTCCACAACCCAAAGACAATATCAAAGCATTGCAGTTCGACCAGTTGTTGGACTTTTTAGGGCTCCAACTGCCCGTAACGACTGCAATAGATGTTCGTATGGCAACTGGGACCGACGGTTAACGTGCTCTCCGAGGCACGACCAGACCAATGCAAATACCCAAATTCATGCATACGCTGAGCGGGGATCGAACACGCGCCTCCTGCATAGCGGCCTCGTTGGCCAGGCCACAGAGACTGACCCATCCTTTCCTTTTGTACCCGGCCAGAATAATACGTTCGGCTGAGGAGGCACGGAATTCTCTCCAGAATCTTTTCACTTTACCGCAGAATAAAGACTTAAGATTCTTTACCAACATATATGTTTCTTTCTTTCTATATTCCCCTATCTATAACTAGACTACTGTTATAAAGAGGAATGATTTGTATTTTTGTATGTTTGCAATGAATAAACTCAAAAACTACTGTGCCGATATCAAAAATTCTTTCACCGGAAAGCTACATTCACTCTGAGTAACATAGGCTATATTAGATTCCCACGGTTACGTTTTACTACCGGTGCGAAGCCAGGGCGGATCACTAGTCTATAATATATTTAAATGAATCGCTGAATGTGTTGCTAAGCGTAAATGTCGAGAACAGTTGAACCGATTTCGATAATTCTTTTTTTAGAATATTCCTTGCAATAAGACGATGGTTCTTACGCAGAAAAAAAAATTAGAACAGGGTTACACGGTCACGGGGATGGGTACAGAATTCCACGCGGGCATCAGCTAGTGTTTAATATTAACGTGACTATAAAAAATAAAGACTAAAAAGTTAAAATATAAACTCAAAATATCGTCATACCAAATTCCTGTAGGTACCTAATATTTTTGCTGTCTTGGCAAGCTTCCTAGCCTGGCGTAGGTGCAGTGTACCGTCTGGAGTTCAAAATTTCTATAGCAATAAATCGTTATTGAAATAGTTTCCGAAGCCAGCAATTTATTTATTGTTTTAGTGCGACGTCCAACTGCAGTCGTAACATATTTCATTGGGCCATTAGAGCCAGTAAACAGCTAGAAATTTATGTTATTTTATAGTACAGCTGCGAATTATACCGCTTTTCGTAAATATATATTATATTTTATTTTTATTTTTTATTTTTTATTATAAATTGCCGTGGTGTTCCTACTATTGTTTAACTAACACATTTGCTGACGTTAATTTACCATTAAAATAAATGTACACTTATATTGTCATGTTTCAATGAAATATGAGTTTATATTCTATTGTTCCGCCCGCGTGGCGTCAGATCCCGTTCCCGCTGCACCCTCTACTATATTAAACATGTATTATACATATAAACCTTCCTCCTGAATCACACTAGCTAGTAAAAAAAAACCGCATCCAAATCCATTGCGTAGTTTTAAAGATTTAAGCATATAAAGGGATATAGGGATAGAGAAAGTGACATCGTTTTATACTATGAAGTGATAGCCTTAGAATTAAAATGAAGACAATGCAAAAGACTGACTTCTTGTTTAAACAGCCCGACAATTGATTGACACCCTTTTTTTATTGTGCGGAAAATCCCCATGGATACCACCCCGCTGGAGCCGTAAAGGGAGGTTATATGTCGGACTCGAACCGACTAAACCGCACACCGTCTGTGAGTCGCAGTGCAAGACCGAAGGTGAGGTAGCTCGCACCCCGGCTGACCCAGGGCCATCCCTCTCGATCGATCGATTGACTACACCTTGCTGGACGGTTAGAAGCTTGGGTGAAGTTCAATAAGGACCAACATTTCAGATGCTGAAAAACTCAAAATGGTAGCCATTAAATGTGTAGGTACTTCTATTTACAATAAATTTATCTATAACATAAGTAAAGTATGTAAGGATAGAGTCAATGTCGGACTGTTGTCTCTACCTACTCCTGAGTGAAATATGTAATGTTAATCTATAATATTATGCGGCAACACTTGTATCAATGTGGCGCACTTTCGCGGTAACGTGCACCGAAGTAACAAACATTCGACAATGCATGTATCGATGTGGCGGACTTTCGTACTAACGTGAGTCGTATTTCTGAACTTTCGAACTACCCTTCATCGCGATTATAAACTTAGAAATTTAATGGGACAGTCCTTTCTAATTTACAATACATTACCGTCTTTATAGGGCAAGTGATGCAGACGTGGGATCGAATGCAGCGATACGCTTTGCAATCATCGGTGGGAACACTCAAATGCAGTTCTCTATAGACAGCCTGAGTGGGGACGTGTCGTTAGTGAAGCCACTGGACTATGAGCAAGTCAGGAGCTATCGACTTGTTATAAGAGCACAAGGTAAGGCATAAATGACTAATCGGAGAGTAAACCCCGGGATCTGAATTAATTTACAAGGCTTGAATGCAAACGGGATTGACGTTTAAATCTAAAAGAAGAAATGTCGAGAAGCGTCGGTAGGTTAGTGGTTAACGAGTCGGCCTTACGATCGAATGGTCCCTGGTTCGAATCCTGGCCATTACACTACCGACATGAACCCACTTATAAAACCAGAAATGTAGCTTAGCTGGAATAATATTGATTTAGATTCTAATATTCTTAAAAAATATATACCATTGAAATAACGTTACTAGAATCTGTTTAAAAGTGGTTTTATTTCAATGAATGATATTCGCGTAAACTTTAAAATTGATATCTGAATCTCTGAAACATTACTTTCAGTCAAAAAAAACATGGCTTAACTTCAAATTTGTTTACAGATGGCGGTAGTCCCTCACGATCAAACACAACACAGCTACTGGTGAACGTGAAGGATATCAATGACAACGCTCCCAGGTTCTACACCAGCCTGTTCCAGGAGTCTGTCAGTGAGAATGTTCCTACAGGGTACAGTATAGTTAGGGTAAGTGCAGATATATGTATTTAGACTAAGTAGACTATAAGTAAATGTTTGTAAATAGACCAAAACCAAACCCGCTGCGTTTCTTGCTGGAGGTTTCTCAGACTATGGCCGTGTTTCGAAACGGTGACGGTGTGGTCCATTTATTTTGTCCTTTTCCAACAGCCATTTTAATGGTTTATACAGAACAAATGATTTTTGGCTTTAACTTTGAAATAGTCAATTTTAAAGAAGTATTAATTAAGAATCATGTTTTGTCCTCCGTGGCTAGTCCAGACCGTGATTTATTTATATGCTGAAGTTCTTCCAGATCTATTCAGCAGTTTTTGCGTGAATATGCAACAAATGTTAGTGGCAAATGGTGAAAATTTTTGCCGAGCAAGCTGGCAAAAATCGTGTTGTAGGTACCCCCGCCACTGACAAATATAACCTTGTAATCTAAGATTAATACCAAGGACAGCCTCCGTGGCGTAGCGGTAGGGAACTCAGCCGCTACGCAGGAGGCGCGGATTTGATCCCCGCTCAATGCAGATATTTATTTTGTATGCATGAATATGGGTATTTGAGCTGGTCTGGTCGTGCCTCGGATAGCACGTTAAGGCGTCGGTCCCGGTGGCCATACGAACATCCATCGCAATCGTTACGCGTAGTTGGAGCCCTCAAAAATCCAACAACTGGTCTAGCTGTAATATGGCAATTGCTTCACGGAAAATATAGAAGTTCAGCCAAAACCGCAGTTAGACTGGTATACGACCTATTATATGATATCTCACTAACATTATACGTGAAAGTTTGTGCGTGCATATGTTTGTTATCAATCACGCTCAAATGGCTATTCAATAAGCGTTCCATATAATTCATTACTATCTTTTCATCAAAAGATTTCAGTCCATTGCTCTTTTTCTTGCCAGTGGTAACAGTGGCCTATTTATGTGTGCAACACCAGGAGAGTCGCACTTGTACTGCCGAACTTGTAAGAACAGATAGTTTCTGTCCCGTCATTGTAGAAGACACATCCTTTAGATTTCAACTATTACAACATTGTTTTTTCTCTTTTTGAATTATTTTTAAGCTTTTTTCATCCTAAATATTCAAATCGATTTAAATAGAAAAAAATTGAATCGGCCTAGGCGGGTTTTAAACCCGCGATCTTTGCCTTACGGGGGCAAATATATTGACTGTTGAAGTTTCATATAGCTATGTCCCAATGAGTACCGGTGACCTTCGTGTCACTACCTGATTGATTATTATATGATAATCGACTTTTTTTATGAAGACGTTGCAATCGGTTATCTCTTCTTTATCTTAGCGTTAATTCCAGTCGCATCCGAGCCCATCACCTCGAAGTCTGGGGTCCGTTTTCAGTCAGTCTAACTTCGAATTTGGCTGAACTTCGATCGATTATATGAACCGTATTACCGTTTACAGGGGCAATGTCTTGACCACTAAGCTATCAGACCTGGCATGTATTTGTATTTTCTCTGTTTCGGATACAACAAAGAACATATCTCGATCGTTCTTATCATCTTTCCGAGACCATTAGCTCTAAGAAAGAAATATTCCTATCGTATATTTGTTTCCTATTTATGTAGCTTTACTACCGTGAATCATTATTTATGGGGTAATCTATCACTAAGTTAGTCAATAAATGCTACATTGTATACCGATATAAATGTGTTATCGGTATTTTATATACAATAGTTATTACTTTATACGGGCGACTACAATGTATTAGCAATAGCTTGCGGTTTACGCTTGATTTATTGGCACTTATATTGTTTTAGTTCGATGAGGTCAATAATCTTATATTAAAATCATTCTCGGTGTCTGTTTGACTTGGTTAATCTTTAAAATTGCTGACTAGTTTTGCAAGGATGTTTACTGTGTGTAACGCAGAGATTGATTTCCAAAAGTCAGCTGCTCACCGCAACCCATGACCCATAAATTAAGATAGTTTTATTTTAATCAAATTACGGGTGTTCATTAAATATGGATATTTTTAGGACCAAAGCCCGCAATTTGGAGCCCGGAGTCACAGAATAGATAATAGCTGGAGTGTACTCTATTACTTTAATTGATTTAGCTTTTCCGAGAGCTACTGGCAACTGCCTCTAAGTGAGAAGGTACTGAAAGAGAGGAGATACTGCGCCAGTGTCTATTCCGGCAATCAATCTGAATATATAAACCGCCCTAACTTTCTATAAATTTGTATCCATTACCTATATATATTACGAACTTTCCTCAGGTACAAGCATACGATGCGGATGAAGGTACAAACGCTGAGATCACCTACTCACTGACGGATAAAGAGTATAACAGCAACAATGGCCTGCCCATCAGCATAGATCCTAGATCCGGATGGGTGTACACGTCAGGGCAGCTGGATAGAGAAGTGCAAGCCAAGTACCAGTTGATGGTAAGTACATCTGTAATTTAATTACAGCTATGAACCAGCGTGAACGGCCTGTCTAATCATTAATAATGGCATCAAATCATTAGTGTTGTGAATAAAACGTGAACTCGGCCAGACGCTGACTTCTTGAGACTTTGACTTCACTAAAGAGACGGAGCGGAATAGCCGTTGTGTGAAACTTCGCGATCTTTTTTTCAGCGGTAATTTTCAATAGATTAAGATCGGAAAAAGTGACTCGCTCAGGCGGGACTCGAACTCGCGATCTTTCCCTTTGTAACGAAGAAAATTTTGATGCTTGGGTTTTAATGTGCAAGTTAAATAAGTAAATAAAATGTGAATTAAATGAGCTATGAGAGCGCTGTAAAATTAATAGAGATGATGTCTATACAGGCTAGGGTATGAGCAGAGAAATGAAAAGATTGATTAACAATTTAGATCATAATTGTAATCGATAAAAAAATTAGCGTTACATGAATTTATGTTTAGGTATTAAGAAATGGAAATGAATCTCAGGGTGGATTCGCAATAAATATTCTGCCGAGGCGTTGTTTGATCCGTTGTGCAGAGATGGTGGTATGCACTTAGCTATTTCACTCCCGGCTGCTGATGTTGCCGGCGTGCCAGGGTCCTCGCTGGTGTGCCTCACGACCGAATGATGGCGTGAAGCCCGGTGCGAAGACCCTGGAAAAAGAAAGAGTGCGGGTCAGTTTGTCACAAGGGAACTACGTCCAGTGACCCGCTAAAATAATAGCAGGTGAAGATAATCTCCCCAGCGGCAGAACAGCGTAGCTAGAAGCTATAAGAAAAAATATTAAAAGTAGTGCAAGCTGATGACGTGACCTCTGACCATAGGGGTCATCGGCCTCGTGTCACTAATGGGTAGGCTGAAATAGCACAAAATATACATATTAAAATAAAACATAAATAAGCCATGCATATTAGCAGGCATAAAGCTGCGCCGCTGAGAAGTCTTCACCTGTTGAAAGAAGTAGGAAATGTTGATCTCAAAACTTACCCGGTGCCGACAGCAGTTGGCCGCCGGGGTCAAAGCGACCTCCCTCGGCCAAGAGTAGCCGAAGAAAGGGCCCACTTTAGCGCCGTGAATAGACACTTAGTTAGTGTTGTTCAATCTCGCTCGCACAGCCATAGACAAATTAGTATATCGTATCGAAAATACTAAATTATCGACTATTTTAGACAAATTATTTAAAAATAGATTTTTAAAAAATCCACAACGTTACAATACCCCCCCAATTAGTTCTGGGTTTTTGTTACCCGAAAACCCGATACTGGACTGCTCAATAAAATGCCTGACTTACGCTTACACATACATACTCCCTTATATACCTCCCCTATCATGTTCATCCATACTTAGCGGTTACCACTTCAGTAATGTAGCACACGCGTTCCTTTCAAAGAGAGTTTCCAGGTTCATAGGCACTGGAGACTCAGACGTAAATCGAACAAGATGGAAAACATTGAAATGTCACAGACAACAATTTCAATGGGAAGAAAAGGAGCAATCGAACCACTATATATTTTCAACTTTAAAAAGGGAAAGTGTTATGTTTTTAGTATAGGGCTTATTTTAGATGTATACATTACCGCATCTGCAATAAGGCTTATTTCACGAGTTTGCAAACCGCTCGGAAGAAGACATAACAAAAAAGGATGCAATGAGGCTTGTTTTTAAACTGAGTTTGCACGACCGCTCAGCATAATGGTATAAAACCATAAAACAGTACCCCGATACTGGTTGAATTCCCAGCTCGAAGAAAAAGGTATCTGTTGGTTTAAAACGCCAACAGATCCAACAAATGGTATAAAACCATAAAAATTCCCGGTGACTGGTTTAGTATCCCAGCACCAAGATAAGGTATCCGTTGGTTTAAAACGCCAACGGACCCAAAAACAACATCGGTTGGTTTAAAACGCCAACCGACCCACAACAACCATTACTAGGCAAAGCCTAATAATAAAGAAAACGAACATGAAGTTCAAAGTTCCATCTCAAAGAGAGGAGAAAAGAAGAAGAAAATATATAGCAGTGGTAGGGTAATAAGATTTAAAATAAAGTTAAATTTAGTCTAGCCATATAAGTGTCATTGTCAAATATGAACAATGCAAAAGTATAATTAACTACTTTTAAAAGTTATGACCAAGTCAAATTATTATTAAAAGAGTTAATTTCAAAGGAAAATGGCTTATTATTTGACCCACATACTGCGAGTATTATATATGCAAACATGAGTTGCAAAACGAACAACGAGTGTTCAAAAAATTTAAAAGTTTCAAAATCTTTCCAAGGTTTAAAAATATTTAAAAAAATCAGAACCCAAGGTTCAACAACCAAATTAATTAATTTAATGTTTTGTAGTCGTTTGAGTTTGCATTGTAATAAAAAGTTCCAAAAAATTTTTACAAGTCAAGAAAACTATGAACGCATTTTAGTGTTATTGCAAAAGTCAAATTTTTTGAAAAATTTCTAAGTTCTAGTTCCAAGGAACAGAGATGTTAAAAATATTTAATATTTTTAATTAATTTATATTTAATAATTTTAAATATTATATTTTATTTAGTATAATTCACCATATTGTAGTGATAAATATTCATATAAAAACAACAGGAACATAAAAATGAAACATCCATCCCAGGAAAAGTCAGACAACAATACGGAGGCAACCATAGGGTCAAAAGATTTTGTGTGATATTTAGCACAAAAGACCAAAAATTGTTATTCTCAAAAGAATAATCTTATTTTGTTTTAAAAAAAACAAGGCAATTTTGAAACAAAATTAGTAGTTTTTTCAAATTATACTACTGGCAACACTTTTTGATTGTCAAAATTATATGACGTTTGACAGTTTAGTTACATTTTTCTTTTAAAACAATTCAAAACAAAGTTTTGATGAAATTAATTTGACGTTCTATTATAAGAACCAAAGATATAAACAATAGAAAAGCAGTATACTTGTACGCAAGAAGACTATCAACATGATGTATGCGTATTTCAAGATATAAAAAGTTTTTGTAAAAAGTGTTCAAAGTTGGGTACATGAAATTAAAGTTATAACTGTTGACCCTTTTATAGGTAAAAGTGTATATCATTACGACCATGAAGTGATTAAAAGGTTGTAGGCAGTGTACCAGCACAGTACAATAACAAGAAGAAGTTTGTAAAATACAAGTTTTAATTACATTTTAAATTACAAGTATGTGTTGGTATATACTTGTTTGCCATAACAGTGGTGTAATATTATTTAAGTGCAATGTTAAGTTTATTGGAATTGACATATGATTACAACAATAGTTATTATTAGAATACAAGAAGTTGTTACTTTAAATTAATTGATTAGGTTAGGTTAACTTTATGTATTATTTTGTTTGATTAAAATGTTTTATGTCGAATTAGGTATTTGATTATTTGAATGACTGCTATATATTTGCTAAAAATAACATGAAAGGAACACACACTTTGTCATGAATATGTCCATTGATGCACCAGGCATCTTAAGAGGACTCGGGGAAATGGTAATGTATACTTTACAGAATTGCAGTAATTAAGGGTAATGATTTTAATAACTTGAAATATAGCAAACTCAACAATCCCATATGCAGAACAAGATGAAGGACTATCAATTTAAACATTTATTATCTTTGTTGTTCTTTTCAAAGATTTTTTTTTTTTATTGTATGGAGACCTTTTGTTTTTCCTTGTATTTCTTTTCAAGGGATATATATATATTTTTTTATGATCAAGCTTATTTGGATACAGAAATCCGACAACGAGCAACATGACTACAAAACAGGTCAGTATAAAATTTAAATGGTAAAGTAACCCAAAGTTAGCAATAAGTAAAAACTATGGTGCGATGAGCGAGATTGACATAAAATGAAGTAAGTAATTTACTTCAATAAAGTAAGTAATTTGCTGAAATAAAGTAAAATATAGGTAACCTGTCAGTGAATGTAAGCTATTTGTGTTCAAAATAACAAATAGTTTCAAATAAAATAATATAAACAAAATTCAACCAGCAATAGGTTGATATAATAACATATTATATGTTATTATTATGCATAATATATGCACATAAGGTAAGTAAATGTAAAAATATAATGAATTCACTGACGGGGTACTCAGTGTGTGTACAATAGACACACCTGCACAAAAATTAATAAAAAGTAAGTAGCGAGATGGTATGAAGTTGAGATCAACAAGTCCATAAGAAGTAAAAGAAAATAGAACTTTACTTTACCAGTGGGTATAAAAGTAGTAATATACAGTTGAAACAACTGCAAAAATAATAAACCTGTCTAGTTTAACTAGTATAAAGGTTTTCATCAACAAAAGTTAATGCAAAAACATTTTAAAATTAATGATAATTACCTTGTTTTTACATGAAACAAGAGTATTAAAGTAAATAATATATGTAATGTTACTTATATAATGAAAATAAATGATCATTATTCAGTTTAAATATGTAATTGAGAAAAATAATACTTTATTTTTTTCTACCCACATATGGAATAAAAAATTCCAATTACTAAAAATTGGTGAAAATATCACCACACTGGTAAAGTAAAGAGAAATAAGAAGAAATATAATATTACGGAACAAACACACAATACCTGCGGCAGAATAATACCTTTGTAGGGGCGCCAATGTAACGTAAGAAAAGTTTTATGCTTGGGTTTTAATTGAAGTTAAATAAAGAGAATTAAATGTGGCTATGGAAGCTGTAAAATTAATAGAGATGATGTCTATACAGGCTAGGGTATGAGCAGAGAAATGAAAAGATTGATTAACAATTTAGATCATAATTGTAATCGATAAAAAAATTAGCGTTACATGAATTTATGTTTAGGTATTAAGAAATGGAAATGAATCTCAGGGTGGATTCGCAATAAATATTCTGCCGAGGCGTTGTTTGATCCGTTGTGCAGAGATGGTGGTATGCACTTAGCTATTTCACTCCCGGCTGCTGATGTTGCCGGCGTGCCAGGGTCCTCGCTGGTGTGCCTCACGACCGAATGATGGCGTGAAGCCCGGTGCGAAGACCCTGGAAAAAGAAAGAGTGCGGGTCAGTTTGTCACAAGGGAACTACGTCCAGTGACCCGCTAAAATAATAGCAGGTGAAGATAATCTCCCCAGCGGCAGAACAGCGTAGCTAGAAGCTATAAGAAAAAATATTAAAAGTAGTGCAAGCTGATGACGTGACCTCTGACCATAGGGGTCATCGGCCTCGTGTCACTAATGGGTAGGCTGAAATAGCACAAAATATACATATTAAAATAAAACATAAATAAGCCATGCATATTAGCAGGCATAAAGCTGCGCCGCTGAGAAGTCTTCACCTGTTGAAAGAAGTAGGAAATGTTGATCTCAAAACTTACCCGGTGCCGACAGCAGTTGGCCGCCGGGGTCAAAGCGACCTCCCTCGGCCAAGAGTAGCCGAAGAAAGGGCCCACTTTAGCGCCGTGAATAGACACTTAGTTAGTGTTGTTCAATCTCGCTCGCACAGCCATAGACAAATTAGTATATCGTATCGAAAATACTAAATTATCGACTATTTTAGACAAATTATTTAAAAATAGATTTTTAAAAAATCCACAACGTTACACCTTACAGGGGGAATGCTCTGATCACTGAGCTACCGAGCCACTGCAGAGCATTCCCCCTGTGTGGGAAAGATCGCGGGTTTGAGTCCCGCCTGAGCGATTCACTTTTTCCGATCTTAATGGATTTGAAAAGTTAGCACGGTAAATGCTTCAAAATTTCATTCAATTTTCAATTGCTTTCCTCATTTTAATAGAGCGTTCTCTTCATCACATAGCGCACGTCTACAGCTTGATATAAGTAGGTATTTGAAGAGTAGTTAAAACCAAATACCAAATTGTCAGTCCAATGTGCCAAAACCCGCTACTGTATACACATGAAGGTCAACAAGCAATCATTCTTTCCCCATCAGGTGACAGCTACAGACGGCGGCTCCCCTTCTCGCTCGGCCACTGCGTCCGTGGTAGTCGTGGTACAGGATGTGAACGACAACGACCCAGTGTTCTCCCCGCCACAGTACGAGGTCGAACTGGCTGAGGACGAGCCGCCGGGCACGCCTGTCGTCACGCTCACGGCTACTGACGCTGATGAGGATAATAGGTATGACACGAAGGTGGATTTATTGAGACTCCAGTTGTTCTATCTGTATTTTTTTTCTTTAATTTGTTTTTTTTTTCACAATTTTTTAAATTGTATCCTAGAGTCAACGCCATAAAAGAAGTCCCACGACAAAACGCGGAACTAAAAATGACATCGTTTATTTGTTGGGTTTTTTTTTAGTATTATTTATTGGGGCTGGGGTTTGGGTTTAGGCTGATGGCTTTGTGCCAAACAAAGCCATCAGCCTAAACCTTAAATATCTTCAATACAATAGTTTTTCATGACGATGACGATGAGTGATGATTGCCATGACGATGACGGTGAGTGATGATTTTTGCCTCAGTAAAGTTGTGGGGACTTTACTGAAAGCTCCCCCAAGAGATTCGGTACGAACACGAAATGTCACAATTCACTGTAATATGCCATTTTCCTACACTTGTGTGAATTGTCCAAGACGTTATGTCTAAAAGTCCACCATTTTTACACATAAAAACCCGAATTCACACCAATTTCGAAAAATAAAATAATACCGCGATGTGCGCTTACCCGCGTTCGCGCCAAAACTCCTAATTTGTTGGGGCCATGACAGAGTTGCCAGCACATTTTTATATGTTGTACTAGTGGGAATTATACTCAATAAAGATCCCCATCACGTCACAACAGGTCACAATAGGTCCTACTCTAAATGCACAGTACGTGTTTTTTTGTGCCTTGAGGGTGGCATGTTACATGGCACACTTTTATGGTATATAACATTTCTTCATCAGTAAAGAAGAGTTACTGTTGTTGTTTAAGTGTCACATACGTAATTAGATTCTGTATCACTATCACTCTCTGTTGATATGTTGTTGCATCTATTAATACATCTTTTTTAAGTCAATCTCTTAAGTGTTATACATGATCACATTCTAACGCGCGAATATAACTTCTTAAGTTCTGTGATTCAACTACTATAATAGTCATGTCTGAACAATAAAAGATGTTGTAAAATAAAAAGACGATACTGGCAACATTACATATTGCGACAGTCACGCCGCGGCCAAGGGACTTATTTTGTGGCGCGTACTCTAGTCATGTCTTGACGTACACGTCACCTCGTAGTCTATGCCCATAGGTATAGACAAGGTGTACATTGTATTATGCGTCCTATATTAATATATTCCACTTCTTCCCAGATTACACTACGAAATCTCAGGCGGCAATACCCGCGGTCGTTTCTCCATCACCTCCCAAAACGGTCGTGGCCTCATCACCGTCGCCCAGCCTTTGGACTTCAAGCAGGAACGTCGCTATGTTCTGACTGTCACGGCGACGGACAGTGGGGGTCGAGCAGACACCGCTATGGTGCATATCAACATCACTGATGCGAATAACTATGCGCCTGTTTTTGAGAATGCCCCGTATACTGCTTCGGTGAGTAGAGCTAAAAGCTACATGATCCTTATAATTTAATTTCATACAATATATACAATATGTTGAGCTAATAAATTGAGATGGGGGTGATCTAAAACTCGCTTATTTTTGCTACTACGGTGAGTAGCTAGAGCAATTTAAGGTTTTAATCATTTTATTAACATCATTATTGTTAACATGGTACGTGTAGCTAATGGTGACCCTCTTTCCTGAGATTTTATCTTCAGCTTACCATCAGGCGAGGTGAAATCAAATTGACGAGACCTCTATTAAAAAAATTAAGAATCTTAGAGTGATTTCAACCATTTTGGACCCCTTGCTATGTTAGGAATTGGAAATTGTGTTATGTGTGTGGGTATGAAAGGGCACAGCTTGTGGTTTTTCTAAGTGTTCTTACAGGGGCAGCAGTATGACGCCCCTGATGTTGCCCACATCTATAGGCTTCGTTAACCACTTCCTACTTGGTGGACTGTCCGACCACCTAAGCGGTATAAAGAAATATTTTAAGTTTTATCTAAAGCCCCCAAAAACCAATTTCACACAAAAGTATGGTCATGTTATTATACTATGGACCCCTTACTCCCTGGTATCTGAAGACCCTGGGCGACATGCAATTTTAGTCGTTTTGATTCCGATATATTCTCTCCCACCTCTAGGATTACCCTAGAGGTGGGAGAGAATATATCGGAATAATCAATAGTATGTCGGCATCCGTGAGGATTTACATGTCAAAAAACAATGATGGGGTCATGTCAAACTCCTCTCTTCGGACTCTTACTTAAACATAAAAACCCTTCAGAAATACTAAAGTCACATTCCCCCAGGTATTCGAAGACGCTCCAGCAGGAACTACCGTCCTGGTTGTCTCAGCGACAGACAGCGACGTGGGAATCAACGCACAAATCACTTACAGCCTCAGCTCCGAGATATCCAACGAGGCGGTCACTCATCACGACCAGGAGTTTGTGATCAACCCTCAGACCGGAGCTATCACTACTAATAAACTGCTGGACAGAGAGACTATGAGCGGTGAGTACTTAACAGAATGAGCTATAGTCATCATTCTAGAGTTCCAGGGGCATCCAAAGTTTGGAACTTGGGTCTGCCCTCTTACTCTTTCTACTCTTCTTATCTTGACCTTTTCTCCCACCCTCTAACTTGGTCAGTCGGGGTACGAGGGATATGTCGAAGACAACCTCACTTTCGGCCTTGCACTGTGACCCACAGACAGCGTGCGGTTCAGTTGGTTTGAGTCCGACATAACCTCACCCTTCGGCTCCGGAGAGAAGGGTATCCGTGGGGATTTCTGGCACGTAAAAAACCCTCTAACTTATTAGCCTATTACAGCCTATTAATAGCATATTACAGAATTGTCTATTACAGAATAGTCTATTACAGAATAGTCTATTATAGAATAGTCTACTACAGAATAGCCTATTATAGTATAGCCTACTACAGAATAGCCTATTACAGTCCACTGTTAGACAAAGATGTCTCTCAATGTGCGTTATAGCACCCTAACCTCTACCTTCCGCATCCAGTATCTCAAAAGATCAATTTAATAGGACACAGGTCTGTAAGTCACCGGAACAGGATAAATATTTCATATGGTCCTATGGCAGGCTTCTATAAAATACATCTCCTATTTCTAAGCTATCAGCAGTCTTTTCTCCTACTTTATTTATTTATTGTTCATTGAACAGTTTATTTCTTTTAAAGTCTCTGTAAAGAATTTTAAAAAATACAACACGAAAAGAAAACCTCTGTTCGTATTCGCGATGTTACAGTTTTGTACCCATTCATCTCTGTCGGAGCCAGCGGCGCGGTAAACATGTGTTGTCGTATGAATATCACAATATTTCGCAAATAAAATGTACTGCTTGCGTATTAGATAATTTTTAGAGACTATTCTTTGAACTTTATGACTCAAAAAGTAACAAGGACTTTTTGGATTAAATTGTTTAAGCATTTTGCATGCTAAATATTCAAATTGATTAAAATACGAAGGGCGGAAAAGTCAAAAATTAATGTTTAAAAATGATTGACATTAATCATTCATTGGTTCCGACAGTTCGTAAGAATATTGGTAGACACTCCACTGTCGCCTCAAATACAGATATTGAAGTAGACAGAATTGGTTCGGGCGAGGTCTGGTAGCTTAGTGGTCAAAGTATTGCCCCTGTTAAGCAAAGATCACGTGTTCAAACCCTGCCTAGACCAATTCGAACAATTTTTGCTATTTTAATTAGTAACAAGGATCGTAGTATATTACTGACTTGTATGTTGTACGGTATGTTCTCGAATGTAGTTGAGTATATTTCGATAAATTCTCGTATACCATAAACAATCCACCGCGTTGGATTTCTATTCGCTCGGCTAGGATCGCTAGGCAAGTCCGTTTCGCGAAAAATACAGCTAGAATAAACTTTTTGTGGAAAACTGAAGATCGCTGAGGCGCGCATTGGAAGAGATCTAAAGAAGTATATCCAGTCCAGCAGTTTCTTTGAAAAGTAACCAAAATCTATGCCACGTTTCATTGTCGTCATGAATGTCTGTTACTTTTTTTATACCACTTAGATGGCAGAAAACCACATGGTTTCGTTTATGTATCTTTTAGTAATGATATTTTTTTACATTTTTCATCTCTTCTTATCTTAGGGTACCTACTGACTGTGACGGCTCGAGACGGCGGAGTCCCTTCTCTATCAGACACGACCGATGTGGAGATATCCGTAGTGGATGTGAACGACAACGCGCCAGTGTTCAAGCAACAGCTGTATACAGCTAACATTGTGGAGGATGCTTTAGTTGGTAAGATCAATGATCCTGTTCTTTAACCTAATTCTTAAAAAGGAGAAGGTTCCCAATTCTGATTTTCTATTTATTTTTGCACGTGTAGTAATCCTCTCCAATTTCACCTCACTGGAACTAATGATGAGGTGGATATGCCATACGACAAGCGACTACAACATCACGTGTTTCATTTGTCTGCCTATTTTGACAGGGATTCAGGTACACTCTAAGATATTGAGGGTTCAATTCCCACATTAGGTGCAAATATTGTTTTGAATAATTGTGCATATTTTCATTAGTCTAGGTGTTTTTTTGTATGTGTTTAGAAAAACAAATGTAACGAAGTACGTTTGTTCATATTCTGACACCTAACACTTACTTTGGATTCAGATAACGCTGTATAAGTGTTCTAGAATATATTTTTTATACCACTTAGGTAGCTGTTAAGCACGACGTCTACTTGAAAGGAAGCAATTACCGTGACCTTTGAACATATGCAACACGGGAGACCCTTTATAAACCTAGGAGGTTTATAAGACAAAATTACTAAACACCATTTTCATTCTCCAGGTACATCAGTAACTCAAGTAAGCGCAACCGACGCAGACGTCGGCCTCAACGGTCGCGTCCACTACGAGCTGGACCCCAAGGATCGAGAAGAGGGGTCGTTCGTGGTAGACCCCGCGTCGGGAGTCATCAGGACTAATAAGGCGTTGGATAGGGAATCAGTTGCTACGTATGACTTGAAGGCACTCGCTATTGATGGCGGTACTCCACCGTTGAGTTCTACTGTAAGTATTGTTGATACACCTTTTAGACAGGGTTCAAGTATTTTATATGAATTTTTTTCGGATCAAAGCTTGCAACTCGATTTTGTAGCAGATATCCTCAACCGATTTTGATGAAAAAAAGACGGGTTGCACTCTGGGAGTGCCAGCAGAAGTGAAAACATTTTCTTTTTTTCTTTCTTCGTTATATACATAGAAAAAGATAAAAAAGAACATACCATACCATACCTATAATATAGCGCTAATCATAGAACCTATCACTTATTTTCTGCTAATTTTCTGTCAGAAGAAATTAATAAATTATGAAAAGAAAAAATAATCACAAAAAATAATAAATTACAAAAAGAAAAAATAACCACCAAAAGTAATAAATAATAATAAGAAAAAACAATCACAAAAAATCCCTGAAGGCCAGGTGGTTTGAACCCGATACTATCTGAAAATGTAAGGACTTACAGTCGAAGTGCTTACCGTTTAAGCTACGACGCTATCTATCGTAACTTGCAAAATAGATAGTCTATACCTAATCTTGTATGACGTCAGTCGTCGGTTACGGTTCAAAGGTCAACTAATCCTGACGCTTCCTTAACATTTTACACCCATCCAACGCCGCTAAAGAAGTTTTCACTTCAAAAATGCATCTAGGTTTAGTTTGGATGACAAGCCATCTATATTAATATATTGTCATCCAAACCATACATATTATCATGAAAATCACCTCATATCTGTTTCAACATCTGCTCCATATAGTACGATGGAGTTGGTTTCATGATGAAGTAGTATTAGAAAGTTCTATTTTCGGCTCATATTTATTTATTTATTTCCATATTTAGATAAATCTCCAGTTTTGTCTTAACAAACTATCTCCTGTTACATGGTAGTTAGATTCTAAGGATGATGTAGGAAGGTGGTCATAGGAACTCCTGTACTAAACAAAATTAAACTAAACAATATTATGTATTCAAAACGTTATAATAATCACAGGTAATAGTTCACATCAAAGTAGAAGATATCAACGACTCCCCGCCGGTATTCGAGAGCGACTGTCTGACCTTCTACATCTCAGAGAACAGTCCAATCGGCACCACCGTAGGGGAAATATACGCACACGACCCCGACGAGGGGCCCCACGCAGTCGTCCATTACTCTATAAAAGGTAGGTACTTAAGGCGTTACTTCCTATCCTATACGTACTAATCCTGGCAGGTTCATGAAGATGTTAGGTTTTTTATGCTACTGAGGTGGCAGACAAGCACACTTTCCCCCTGATGGAAAGCGGTTACCGTGTCCTATGGACGTGTGCAAAACCAGGGGCATTACACTTTCGCTGCCGACCCTTTAAGAACAGATAGTTTCTGAG
This sequence comes from Eilema caniola, assembly GCA_949126895.1. Taxonomy (NCBI): domain Eukaryota; kingdom Metazoa; phylum Arthropoda; class Insecta; order Lepidoptera; family Erebidae; genus Eilema; species Eilema caniola. The sequence continues at coordinate 22,211,609 of OX421467.1, forward strand.
CCGTCAGTGTAGAAGATAAAGCAGGAATAGCCTTAGGTCTCCCGACTGACAGCACAAAAACTCTCCAGGGAGCAATTGCTCCCGTATAAGCAAAATCAAGAGAAGAAATCGCTTGTTGCTTGATAAGGCCACCATTTGAACATTTTTAGGGCTCCGTACCCAAAGGGTAAAAACGGAACCCTATTACTAAGACTTCGTTGTCCGTCCCTCTGTCCTCTGTCACCAAGCTGTATCTCAAAAACCGTAATAGCTAGACAGTTGAAATTTGCACAGATTGCGTATTTCTGATGCCGCTATAACAACAAGATAATAATGATAAAAGGGGGGCCCCCATACAAACAATGTAGTATGTTAGCCCTTTTTCATACCCATTTCAAGTCGCCGAGCTAGATCTCAAGAGCCGTAATAGCTAGACAGTTAAAATTTGCACAGATTATGTATTTTTACTGTGGCTACTACAACAAATATTAATAATTATGTTTAAGATGGGCTGCCATACAACAAAAGTTTTGCTCGATGTTAATAATGGCGATGACACGTAGACGCTAGAAATAATTACAAATTATTAAGGTTATATATGTACTTTTAGCCTTTTTCTGGTACGGAACCATTCGTGCGCGAGTCCGACTCGCACTTGGCCGTTTTTTTCATAATGTTTTCCGTACATGTACTTTGATATATCGATGTACAATAAAGACTTATCCTACCTTAAATGGGAAAGCCTGGGATATAACTGACAATATCGCTAAACTTGTGATGATGGTCGTATATATTTCTGGAGTTGCAAACATTCATATGTCATGATAACCGTTTACCTTCAAATGTTATGTCTGCATATTAAAAAAAAAATCTGGTCTTAAAAAATAATTATGAGGTCGGTCAATAAAAAGTACCAATACTGTACTTTAAATTTTTAAAATACCTCTTACTTCTAGGTGGAGATGACTCCAACAGCTTTTCCCTCGAAACTCGCCAAGGCTCCGATAAAGCCGAACTAGTGACCATGGTAGACCTCGATTATGAGAGTCCCCGAAAGAAATACGAACTTATAATCCGAGCGGCCAGCCCGCCATTGTGGAATGACGTCAGAGTGGAGATCATGGTTACCGACGTGAATGATAACGCACCAATGATGAAGGACTTTCAGATCATCTTCAATAATTACAAGGATTGTTTCCCCGTGGGGCCGTTTGGGAGGGTGCCTGCGTATGATGCTGACGTCACTGATAAGGTAGAGTATAGGTAGTGAAATTTGATGTTGCATATATTGAAAACACTTGTACTTTTTCCACAGTATTTATTATTGAACGTGACCGGCTTCGCCTTATGGCATCTTCAAAGGTTAAAATTGATGATTATGAACATTTATAAGCTTCACACTACGTTGTTTAACATAAGCTTCGGAGCTTTCCTTTTACAGTTTGTGTTAAACCAGATATGCTCGTTAAGTTTGGCAAATTTCAGTTTTGGTTTAAAGGGACGAATTGTTGGTTTTTTAAGCCATGAATTATCTTATCACGAGGAAGCGAAAGATGTCAGGATCGTAGCAAATGGAAAGCTGTGGTCTATGCCTACCTCACTAGGAAAGATATATATCTACAGTATATATGTAAACACATATAATTTTACCCTAATATCACCCATTAAAATAAAACCACTTAGTCAAACTGCGAACATGGCTGCTGAAAAGTAGCCGAAACATCGGTCTAAAAGTAAACAATTACAAATAAATCGCGAAAGAATCTGTTAAAAAGTTTCTTTTTCTCAAACATGCTTGGAAATGTGAACATTATTTTGACAATCTTCTTCGAGATAAATCGAAATTGCTGTACATGCGAGCAGCGGCCAGCAAAAGTTGTATGAAAATCCATATCTATAATAATCCATATATATCATTGGTTCCATTTTTAAATTACACGACACGTGGCCGCTAAAACACGACAGATATGCATTTTCATACAACTTTTGCTGGCCGCTGCTCGCATGTACAGCAATTTCGATTTATCTCGAAGAAGGTTGTCAAAATAATGTCCACATTTCCAAGCATGTTTGAGAAAAAGTTTTTTTTTTCAATTTTTCAGTACTTGCCATTGGTATTCTACAACACGAAAAATAGTTGACACTTAAAGTTAAGCTTTTCACAAACATGAACCTGTTTCTAAAATAAATCAGTTCCTAAATACCTACGTACTTATAATCTTTTTTGTTGGCCATTTTACTAAATTAATATTCATTACTTTTGATTGTGTAACGCGAGAAGTTATGAATTGATTTGATTAAAACTTACAGTGAACTTCAAGGTCTACAAAATGAAATGTCCAAGTTTATCTCTCTTTATATTAATTAAATCGGAACTTATAGACTTCCAAATCTTTGCGTACAAAACAGGCCAACTGGAACTTATTCGATTTGTTTTTAGATCAAAAAACACATTTTTTTTTGACCTGAAGTTTTGTTTTAATCATAAATCTGTGAAAACTTTTTACGTCCCTATGCTTACTTATAAAATGCTCCAAATATCACGCAGGCGGAACCGTGGGCGTCAGCTAGTCAATACTAATTATAATCTTCTATATACCACTATCTCATTTATGTTAGATATGTGGTTTCAGACATAAATAAATAAAAATATACATATACTCACGCCTGCAAAACCTCGAAGGCATAGGCAGAGGCGTGTTAGCACCCACATATCGTCAACCATGATTTTCGGTCCCACGTAATAGGGTGCGAGCTCTACTCAGTTATAATCTGTATGTTTACTATTGGATAAAAAACAGTCCTATCCCTCTTTTATCATCGAATCTTTCATCATGTAATCTTTTATCTTACACCACATTTCCTATATTCAACAGTTACAATACCGCATCCTGTCCGGCAACAACGCAAACTTAGTGCTCCTGAACGAAACGTCGGGAGAGATGACGCTGTCACCGCAACTCAACACCAATGTGCCCAAGCTGGCCACCATGGAGATATCTGTTTCAGGTAACCTTTATAATAATTTTTAGGTACCTTGTTGTCAATCAATGAATTAGCCTGCTGCAGTCCACTGCTGGACATAGGCCTCTCCCAATGTGCGCCACCACCTTGTATCTGAGTGTTTTTATATCACGATCTTCGGGGCACAAGCCCATCTCAACTGCTAGCTATTCCACCTGCTGATTGATGGATGTGTAACTGGTGCAGGCTTTCAGGTGAAGTCGTTTCCTCAGCGATTCCTACCAGCTCCTCTTTCAAGATTTTAGTTATGTTATGTTAGTTGTTACTATAATTACCGGGCACGTAATTAGCGAGAACTTTAAATGCGTTTGGAAAGCTGACGGAAGTTAGTTTTTATTATAACCAAAATCGCAAATAAAGAGAAATCTATTTTTTTTTGGGAAGCCGACTAAACTTGAAATGTATTTTCAAATACATGCCAAGTTTTAAAGGCTTCCCAGAAAACGATAACCAATCGCCACTGCTACGCAGCTTCACGTTTTAGAGGGCACTCTTCACTCGACATATTTAAGAAAATGACCAGTAAATAGTTTGAGTGGACTGACTCTTTTCACGATATGAACTTCGAACTAGGGCTAATTAATGCTCTGTTACATTTCATTAACTTGCTTTTTCACCCACAGATGGCGTAAACGAAATAAAAGCGATGATGCAGCTATCAGTCCGACTGATCACTGAGGAGATGCTTTTCAACTCCATCACCGTGAGGCTGAACGATATGACTGCGGAGCATTTCCTCTCACCGCTGTTTGGTTTCTTCGTGGACGGGTTAGCGGCCATCATACCTTGTCCGAAAGAGAATATTTATGTGTTCAGTGTACAGGTGAGAGAAGCTTTTAAATAGTTTTCTATAATAGTTTTAATGAGTTGTAGTAACCTATTCAGTATAGTCGAAATTAAAACTAAAAGACTCATATAACCAAAAAAACTTTTTGAATGAACTACGTATCGATCACTCTTTTGAACGTATCCAGAAAACGGAGCAATACGATTGGCCGGCTGCCTACTGTGAACCAATCGCAATGCTCCATTCTTTCGATACGTTTACGTTTCGAATTCGAATGTTATGTCATGTATTAGATGGCGTTATTTGCAAGTTCATTCTTCGACATGTATATTATGTCAACTATAACCGAAGTAGTAGCCATTTTTTACATTGCGTTGAAATGACACTTTGTAACGGACTGAAACACCGTTTCGAGGTTCTTATAAAACAAGAAAACATAAATAAATAAAATAATTCAATGTCGTAAAACGCCATCTAGTAATTAAGTAAGAATTTCTACAAGTAAATTGAATATCACTTGGTTTTTTATAAAACGAAAATAATTCAATGTCGTAAAACGCCATCTAGTTGATTAAGTAAGGAATTTTTATACGTAAATAAAATGATGAATAAATATACACTATGGTATGTGGTCAAAGAAAAAAATTGATTCATAAAGAAATTATTCTGTTAAATTGCAAAGGGCAAGTAAATTTGTTTTGTGAACAAATAAATTTAAAATGTAGTTTAATATATACAGTACCTATAGATGGGACTATGATTGAAAGAATTTAAGAAAAATAGTCTATGGATATTTACACAAGAATAATATTATAATAATTTTGTGTATTGTTTATAATAAAATTAATAAGGAAAAGAATAAACAGATAAAGTTAAAACTTATTAATTATTTACAAGGAACAATAATTATAATATTTAATGCAATAAAGTACTGTTGAAAAGAGATTATAAATACTATTTATTATCTGTGTGCCTCAGAGCTATGGAAAATGCAGGAAGTGGCTCTGATTGGTTATTATTGTTTAAAGGTCAAATGATTATTGAATAATTTTCTATATCTATTATTGAGTATTATATGGATGTTTATTAAACATAAAATTAATCTTATATTATTATGAAAATATTGACAGTTAGAATCAATGAGTGTAAGTATGTAAATAGTTTATAAATATTTAAAAAAGGGCCACTGGTTCACGGAAGATTTAAGTTAGTTCATAATTATAACGCAGGCGCCATAGAAAACCTAGCGCTGTTGTCAATTATTCAGAAATTGTGACTTTTGGCGGGAAAATAAAAGCTTCTGATTGGTGGAGGACACTATTGGAGCCCTAATTCGGCGAAAGTAGGATTTTGAGTGGGAATTCAAGGACACTTTTTCTTTGAGCTGGCTTCGGGGTTGGTCGATTCGCGAAAGGTATTCTGTACATTGTACTTTGGCGGGAATTTTGAGAATTTTACATTTAAAGTCGTGAAGATTTTTTTTACCTTGATTGTGAATAATTGAGTTTAATTAGTAAATATATAGTGTTTAAATTAGTGAAAAGAGGAATTAGGTAGCTCGCCTTTATTGAAGTTTATAATTCGCGAAATGAACATTTTATCGTATGAGCCAGACAAGACACCTTTATCTCTGGGATTAAGAATTGAATCTCGTGTTCAATTCGGAATATCAGCTGTACTGTGAGTCTGCGGTACAGGGCCATACATGAGATAAAATGTTTATATAGGGATTCTTTGTGGGACTTTGGTAGGGCTAGGGACGGTTGAGGCCTTAGGTATTAGCTAGGTTCCCCCGCTTAGGAAGTCAATCGACGTGATTGCCCTGAGTTGATACCTATCGGTGATAACGAAGCTCTTGACCTCTGTTCAGCTAGGCATGCTGAGGATAGTCTGAAGCGCTCAGCACACGGATTTTGCCTGAAAGGGATCCGTGAGCTTCCAGGATGGTTTGTGACTGGAGAGGAGGCGGTTGTCGCTCTCCAGAGCGGATCAGTCCTGTCTATCTTTATATATGTATATATACACACTTTTATGTCCTTGTCCTGTGAGAGAACACATCCTTGGCTTCGGCCGTGGTCTCTTGCTCGTAGGGGGTACTAGTGATAGTTCAAAGTCAGGCTTACTACCTGCGCCCTAGTCAGATAGATTAGCTTTACACATTTCACGTTTAACGTAGTTGAATGTTTGTTGATACATGGTTAGTTTAGTCAGGTAGGTGAGTAGGTACACACTAATAGCAAACATATGAATATATATATTAGGTAGGTAGTATTGCGTTTGTAAAGGGGTGATCTAAGTTGTTATTATTGTAAATCATGATAAACTGATTGGGAAATTAGATAGACAATTGGTTCAATTACAACAAAGCAGATTTGTAAATGACCGCCATCTTGTGACCGAAGAATGAAAGTTTTCCCGCTAATTTTTGCAAGCCAATTTTCATGTCGATTTACGTTGTTGGAATTTACTGGGATTATAGTGACAGTAATGTGTAATAATTACGCTAAGATTATGGTGAAAATAAAACTACAAGCGAATGCTGCAACACCACGACGAGTGATTTAATAGTGAAGTGAGTGATTGTGAGTGAAATGGAGACAGTGAACTGGTGTATTCATTACAGAATTCAGATATTGTTAAAGGTAAATACACAGTGATTGATCTGTCCTAACCATCTTTGATATAATATTTATTATTTACATATAGATCCTTGCTGGTTCATTATTGAACAACAACACAACGGTATATTGTACATTCACACTAGTGAAACCTTTCTGACTACAGAATTATGTGCAAGACCACCGAAGTCTGAAGGGTCGGAAGTATCCAAACAGACTAGCTACAGAGGTAGTTATTTTACCATTGTTCTTTGTGTACGAGCAAGATCTTACACATAAGATTACCATGGCTACAAACACACAAATAATGATGTTTGGACATTTTAATCACTGTTGCATAATCAGTTGTTATATGAACTGTATTGAGTGCACATGGTCGCTCGATCGCTATCTTATAGTAACTTTGCCATCCGTTAGGGTGAAGCAAAAGCTATATCTGAGCTGAATTATTGTAGTTCGATCAAGTGTTCGGTGAGAATATATTCTCTCTGAAGTGTCTATATAGACATTATTATTCAGAAGTGAATTGGTTCTAGTATTAACTATAATTATTTAGGTCTGTGCTAATAAATGAGCTTTTCCTAACTAAACTTATCGTTAACAATCAGCGCAGAAGTTACTGCGATAGATACTAATGTAATTGTCCTAAAATGACGCTTAGAACGATGATTCTGTGTTATCATATTAATACCTTATATTAAAGGAATTACGGCAATAGGACTGAAGTCCTGCGTTTGAGTTACGCTATTCTGAAAATAGAATTGGGGATTTGTATACCGGATGCCTCGGTGCAGTAGGCAGGAGACTTTAAAATTGTCTTCTAAATACCTACTTAGGCATAGGAAGGACTATGTTGGTACTAGTGGCGAGTCCTACTGAATGTGGCGAGCACGGGGCCACATTTCTTATACACGGGGGGGGAAAATACACTATATTACAGAAATAATAAAGATTTATAGAAGTTTCAACGATGAGTTGATCTAACTATAAATTATCACTGACAGTAATTGTTTGTGTATTTTTTTTTGAATAACACGACCTCTGTTGGTATCCTCGAAAACAATTATAATTTGAAGTATTGAATGATTGACAGTTAATTTTGTAGATTCTAATTTTACGTGTAGTGCAAGCGTAATGTGGTAGGTGTCTCTGTACTAAGTGTTGAATGAGGGCGGTAAAAATTGTCAAATTTCAAACGTCATAAGAACGTAGTTGTCAAAAGATTGTCTGGTCGTATTCCACTAAGTAAATAAGTGAAATTGTATGTTATATTGTGAGTTTAGTATGATAAATAAGGTGACGAACTGTGGATTGACTACGAAGTAAGGTTGGAGTAGCGACAAATCTGTTAAGAGGTATGTTAAAGTAAATACGAGTTACAATCATAAGAGTATGTGAACTTTAGGTTGGGAAACTAGGACTGGGATATACATGAATTCTATTGTAGATAAAGTACGATAAGGAATAGGTCTTTCACAACCCATTTTTTCTATAGAATCACGGATTACTGCGTATCACGATAAGCGGTCTGAAGGTCATTAGACGATAGCACGGCTGGGAATTGTAGGTTTGAATACGAGAGGTGTACGGGGATAGCTTTATACATCTAGATTCAATGGTCATGACATAGAATTAGTTACAACTTGGTCCCGCGTGATCGGGGTGTTACAATTTGGTCCCGCAGGACCGGGGTTATTACAATTTGGTGCCTCTGACCAGGATTAGTATGGTTATTGCAGTGACGTTACAACTTGGTGACGTGATCCATGGCACTGAGCATTACAATTTGGGGCTCGGTGACCAGGATAACACCACAATTTAGTGCCTGGTAAACAGGATGACACTACAATTTTGTGTCGTTAACCAGGATGTTAACGTTTGTTTGTCCCGGGAAGGTCAATATCACGGTGCTACTTGGTACTGTGCGACCAAGACTAGCTAGGGATGCACGGAAGTAGGTATAATACTAATATCTTGAAACCAGGATCCAGTAGGGTCTGGTATTAAATAAGTAAATGCATTTATATTAAGCGGAGAATATGGAGTGGAATAGAATGGTAGTATTATGGTCACAAGATGGTATTAATAATTTAGTATCATTAATTAGAATATATTAGGTATCGGTGCAATCACTCTGTGAATTATAATATAATTGAGATGTAAACAAAAAATATCATTGACCAGAAAATATTATTATTGGTTATATTAAATAAAAACAAGAATTATATATAGTAGTAGTTAGATTGATGTATTGATTTCTTTACAGTTTAGGTATTTATAAAAAAAAAAATATATAACAAAATGGATTTAAAGAATTATTATGAGTTGGAAATAAGAGGGAGAAATATTGCTATTAAAGCAAAAATATATTGGTATAAGGTTAGGAAAAAAAGAGGGTCTTATGGGGTGGTTTGTAAGAAGAAAGTAAGTAAGTATTGAGTGAAATTATTTGGGGTTAATATAAGTTAATAAGTTCCTTAAGGTACGGTATGGTTATGCTATACCGTACAATTTGTTGCCGTGAATATATATAGGTAAGAGGGAAATGGGTTGTATTAATATATTAGAGGGGGTTTAATAGTAATAATTAAAATTAAAAATATTAGAAAATGGGGGGTCGAGATAGTGTTTTAATTAAAAAAAAAAAAAAAAACATAATAAATGAAATAAAATATTAATAGTTGGGGGGTCGTCCTTGGAATTTATGATAGATAGGGAAGTAAATGGGGGAGACAGGAGTATAGTATAATAGTGAATAAGTGTATACAATATACAAAGTTAATGCAATTGTGAATTAATTTTTAGAACTAAAAGTCGTCATTTATTAATAAATAAAAAGGGAAGAGAAGAGAAAAGAAGGTGTAATTTGATAAGTGTACCTTGAAAATGTGTAAATTTATTAAAGTGTAATGAAGTGTAATTGATAAACTGTAATTTGATGAAGTATAACTAAATACGGTGTGACTTTATTGTGTTGTGATACTATTTGATATTGGAAGCCACAAGGGGGGAATTGTGTGTGGTTTCTAGTGAACTAAATACATTTAGAATATTACCTTGATAATTGTCCAAGAGAAGATGGTTAAGCCAAAAGGTAGAGTGCGTAAGACACCTGCTCGATATAGGGAGTCAAATACTGGGTTTACATGTGCAAATAGCATGGGAGATCTGAGTTCTGAGGAATCGTTCAACGTTCACCCAGTTTCTAGGCAAGTAAATAAAGGAAATAGTGGGGGTTTGAACTCTAATAAAGTAGTGGAGCCAATGGATTGTTCAGTGATAGAGAAGATAAATCAGGCATTGGGAATATTGACTTCACAGATAGAGGCATTGAGGGCCGAGGTGAAAGAGGTTAAATCGGCGTCTGTCAATCAAAATGAGGAAATGTCATCCGAGGTAGGGAATCCTTCTGCAGTGGAACCAGAGCTTTCGAATTCTTCACACGAACAAACCAGAGTGTGTTTGGATAATGGAGAACGTAAGGAGTTTAATAATCAAGGTTTACCAGGAAATATTAATTATCATATACGGAATATCACATTAGATAAGCCTAAGTATGGAGATGATATGGGTTTGCACCCAGTGACCTTTTTAGAAGATTTAGAAACTTACCTTAAGAAGATTGGACAAGGGGGTAATCAACTAGAATTAATACAAGAATGTCTGTCAGGAGAGGCCAGGGATTGGGCGAGGGTTTATAAGTTGCGTTGGACTAATTTTGAGGATTTCAAGATGGATTTTCTATCCACCTTTTGGAGTGAGAGCAAGCAGAATGAGCTGCGGAGGTCGATCGTAAATGGCGTTTGGGATAAAGATAAATCTTCAACTATGTTGGGGCACTTTTTGAATTTAACCGGGAAGGCGCAAATGCTTACCTATAAGATCTCAGAGAGACAACTAGTGAATGATATAGTCAGACAGTATCCTAAGTACATACAACAAGGATGGTATACTTCTAAATTGAACACAATCATAGAGACGGCGGATTATTTAAGGGAGATGGACGACATCGCACGAGTAGACAGTGGGGTTCAACAGGCAAAGGCGGAGAGGAAGAAGGAGTTGGACCGTAATTTCAAGGAGCATCGTCAAAATTATAAGAAATGGCCAAGACCAGCAATTAGTCAGCAGTCAAAGGTAGCAGCCGTTGCAGCTTCGGGTTCATCGGTGGTAGTAGAAGATACAGCGAGGGAAGGTTTAAACTAGGAGGGATTGGAAATTTGGTTCCCGGTCCAGTCTCAATTAAAGGGGGCGCTGCATTAGAAATTATGCGTAAAATGGGGTGGAAACCAGGTGAAATGCTAGGAAAAGGGGGAAGGGGAATTAGGACACCATTGGCACCGGTATTATTAGATAGGAAGGCAAAAGAAGGATTAGGCTATAGACATTTTGAACCAAAACAGTTATATATTGACGAGCAAATAGTAGATTTAATTAAGTGGAAGGCTGACTTTAAACAAGTAGGATGTATAAGTCCAAGGGTAGAAGGGGTAGTATTTGAAGAACAAGAAGGTAAAGAGGGAGAAATTAGTTTTACTTCGGAGGTATATGTACACGTTTTCGGGTGTGAGGTAATGGCACTGATTGACACAGGTTGTGATATTACTAGTGTGTCAGAAGAGTTTTTGAACGAGTTAAAGTTAGGCCGGGAGGTAGGGATACCCTGGCTACCAATTAAACCCTTTCAAATAAGAACAGCTGTAGGGCATAAAAGTTTGGAAATAAAGAAGGTAGTTTTGTTACCGTTACAGTTAGGAGAGTTTGTTGCGGAGACGGGGTTCATAGTAGTTCCGGGGTTGATAAATCCTTTAATATTGGGGTTTGATTGGCTGAAAGGACATGGAGTAACTCTTAATACCAGTGGGGAAAATAGAGGTTTAGTGATAAAACAGGGGGATCAGTTATCCGTAATTCCGTTCGTTAAACGTAACAACGGGTGTAGCTTTAAAGAAGTTCAAGAGTCCTTATTAATAGAGACTAGATTAGATGAAGTTAATTGGTCAGAGTTAGAAACGGGGGTTGTATTAGAGAGTAATCAAAGGGATAAACTGTTAAAATTGTTACAAAAGTTTGAGAATTTATTTACATCACGGTTGGGTAGAGCTAATTGTTATCAACATAAAATAGTTATGGTATCGAACGTCCCCATTGTTAAGAGGAGTTATCCAGTACCTTATGCTTACAGAGAGCGAATGGAATTAAAGTTAAACGAAATGGAAAATTTAGGTATTATTAGTAGAGCTTCAACTCCATATTGTAGTCCCTTAACCTTTACAATCAAAAAGGATGATTCCATCAGAGTGTTATTAGACGCTAGAGAAATTAACAAGTTTATGGTAGCTGAGACTGAGAAGCCGCCTTTACAATTAGATGTTATGAACTCATTCCATGGGGCTAAATTTATTAGTATAATAGATTTAAACAATGCGTACTTTCAAATACCAATATCTCAGGATAGTAAGAAATATACGGGGTTCACCTTTAATGGGAAGTCTTATGTTTATAACGTATTACCGCAGGGGTTAAAGACATCTGTTGGGAGTTTTAGTAGGGCTATGGACACTATATTGGGACATGAGGTTAGGGAGTATTGTGTAAATTACCTAGATGACCTAGCTATTATTACTACAGGATCATTTAATCAACATTTAGAGCATTTGGACATAGTACTTGGGAAATTACAAAAGGCAGGCCTTACTTGTAATTTCAAGAAGTGTGAGTTTTGTTGTGAGGAAGTGAAGATGTTAGGTTATATTATTTCTACAAAGGGATTACGCACTGACCCAGAGAAAGTTAAAGCTATTCAAGACTTTCCAGCACCTAGAAAAATTAAACAATTAAGAGCATTTTTAGGATTATGTAATTTTTATAGGAAATTTATTCCAAATTATCATAGACAGGCTCAACCATTATATAATTTATTAAAAAAGGGTAAGGTTTGGAATTGGGGAGATTTGGAACAAATAGCTTTTCAACAACTTAAATCATTGTTTTTAGGAACTATAATGTTGCATCATCCAGACTTTACTAGGCCATATTACTTACAAACTGATTGTTCACAAATAGGGCTGGCCGGGGTTCTATACCAGATAGATAGTAATGATGAGCAGAAGATATTGGGGTTCTATAGTAGAGCTTTGAGGGGTGCACAATTAAATTGGACTACAACAGAACAAGAGTTTTATTCGGTGATTTGTTGTTTAGAGAAATTTGAATCATATTTACGGGGTGCAAGGGTAATTATTCAGACTGACCATAAGGCTTTATTATTCGTGAAGACTTGGAAATTATATAATGCAAAAATAACTCGCTGGATAAATTATTTGGAAAATTTCCAATATGAAATACAACATATTAAAGGTAGGGATAATATAGTAGCCGATATATTATCACGTTATCCACCAGAGGGGAAGATTTTACAAGAGGAAAAGATTAAAATGCCTAGTATTCTTTACATGGAGTCAAAACAAAATAAAGAATTGTTAAAAAGACTTGAACAAATAAAATTATATCAAAGGGAAGATGAAGAGATTGGCAAATTACTTAACATATTACAAAATCCTAGTGAGGTAGGTAGACAATCGTCTAGGCTGATTAATAAGTGTAGATTAAAAGATGGGGTTTTGGTTATAGAGAGGGATGGTGGAAAGAGAAATTCGATATACTTGCCAGATAAGCTTAGAGATGAGGTAATTAAACAGGTACATTTGGAGATGGGACATCAAGGTAGTTATAAGATGTTAAAATATATAAAGGAGAGGTTTTATTGGAAAGGTTTGACTAAGGATGTAAAGCGCAAAGTAAGGGGGTGTAATGTATGTCAGTTAACTAAACATAATAATAATAATAAAGTGGGTCCATGTTGCCCCATTGTGTCTAAAGATATAGGAGATTTAGTGATGGTAGATCTATATGGACCTTTACCTGTGGGGAAGTTTGGAATGAGATACATATTAGTTTTACAGGATTCCTTTAGTAAATTTGTGAAGTTTTATGATCTGAGGAAGGCAACAGCCAGAGCGGTAATTAGCAAGGTGAAAAAATATTTAGAAATAATAAAACCTAAGGCAATTATGTCAGATAATGGAACGCAATTCACTGGTCGAGTTTGGAAGGAAGGGATGGAATTGTTAGGTATTAAAGTAATTTATACCACAGTTAGAAATCCCAGGCCTAATACTGTAGAGAGAGTAAATAGAGAATTGGGAAGACTGTTTAGGACTTATAATAGTAGTAATCACAGGGGATGGGTTAATACATTGCCAAAATTAGAAAACTTGTATAATAATACATACCATGAAAGTACTGGCTATACTCCTTGTGAAATTCTATATGGGATTAGCACTGAACTATCATTTGACCAAGCTATAGGGAAGGATAGTGATAGGTTAGATATAGTGGAAATTAGGAATTCAGTGAGGGAGAACCTGAAATCAGCTGCAGAAAAAAGGAAGCTGGGATTCAATAAAAGAAATAGATTGATAGAGTATCAAGTGGGAGATATTGTCAAAATAAGGAAATTAAATAAATCTAATGCTGAGTTAAAAATTACTAAGAAATTTGAAAATTTATATGAAGGGCCTTATGTCATAGCGGGGAGTCCCTGTAAGAATGTTTATATTTTGGTAAATCCATTAACAGACGAAGTGAAAGGAAAGTTTAATACTATACATTTATCGAGGTATTATAAAGAACCATGATAGGAATTGCTACACAATGGGTTGATTCCTAGGAGTCATAAAGGATGATAGGGGGAGATGTTATTAAGGCTAGGATAAGACTGGATTGGGGAACAATGGGAATGGCTAACTGTATCTGTCGAAATTAAATTGAACCGTATTTGTGTTATAACTTCTGAGTTAGGAATTGGTGATTCAAAGTCACACCAAAGTAAATTGGTGATTGGTTGAAAGGTTAACTATATGAAGTTATTGGAAGTTTTTTTTTCTTTCTCTTTTCTTTCTCCAGAAAGGGAGCAATTTGTTATGATGATTTTACGTTTGTAAGTAACTAATGTGTTGTTAACAGAAAGTTATATTATTTATTTTGATTAAAGGTTGAAAATTTTCTTTAAAATTAAAGAAAGTAATAAATTGAAAATTGTAAGATTTAATTAACACTTAAAAAGGGGAGGAAATGTTTTACAATTGTTAAATATGATTGATAATTATTGAGTAGAGTAAAATTAATATTGTAAAGTAAAAAATTCAAAATAAAATGAATAAAAATGAATTAAACAAAGAATTGTAAAATTTTGAATTAATGTTAAAATTGTTGGAATTGTAATTTTTGTTGTACTAATAATTGATAATAAAAGGAGGAAAGGGGTGAAGCCCATCTGAGGACATGAAGGAGAATGTGGTAGTTTAAGAATTTCTTAAGTTCTGTATACATGTAGTCAAATATTAAAAGGGTCAGATATGTTTATATATATCTTGTTCATTTCGTCAGATGGTGGGGCGTAGAGGTGGCTCCACCCAAATAAAATAATAATAACTAAGTAAAGTTGAATATAAAAAAAAAAAAGGAAATGAAGGAAACATATATAATAATAAAATAAATAAATAATATGTTTACGTATAATGTCAATATTAAAGGAGACGAAAAAAGGGGGGGGTGGAAGGAAGACAAATAATGAGAACTCTTTTACTTTATTAGTATTGGTCGGTTGGTAGTGAGCACAACCGCGGAAGTTGGTTCTGAAAGTGTGTATGATGAATTTCTTCATTATATGAGATGTATACGTTAGCGAATTGCATGAGTTGATGGAATGGGATTGTTAAAATCAGAATGGAGGGCCATCCCGATTAATACTATAATTAAAGTGTTAAAATTATTATACCAGTTTGGTTCAATTATCTATGTACACTACAATAGATTTTGTGAAGGTTATGCAAGGTGTTAGGTTAAGGAAGGACTAGAAGTCTAAGCATGCCGTTAATGGGCCTTCACAGGGTCTCAACTATACACGTTAGGAACAATTAAGAAAGCACACTCTACATGCTTGTTTGAGAAATGGGATGTGTGTCCTTGGATCTCCTTCGGGTGGAGTGGAGGCTATTGGCCCCTTTATTTTTGTTTGTCCACAAGGTTTGGCTAATTTTGGGGAATGGGGTAGGCGGATCATGGGCGACGTAGATGGATCATGCTACAAAGTCCCCTATGATCTTCTACTCTATGCGACAGCGCTGAGATGATTCACAACCATTTTTTCCCGCTGAATTGGTCAGGCTGGCAGGAAATAACGTGGTCCCGTAGTTTTCGCCTTAAAACTTGAATGTGGGAGCAAGCGATATCGTGTCCCAATTTTGAAACACACACACACACATATAGAAATTGGACCTAAATTGGGTTTAACCAATCTAACAATATGTATACTACCAAAATAAATTTTAATTTCATGCAGGTCATTTAGACTAGAGTTATAGCTAGGTTAGTGAATCTTTACTTCGGGCACAAAGGGGGAATGGTTGTGCCTGCGTAAATGATTCAGGGGGTCGGATGTAACGGACTGAAACACCGTTTCGAGGTTCTTATAAAACAAGAAAACATAAATAAATAAAATAATTCAATGTCGTAAAACGCCATCTAGTAATTAAGTAAGAATTTCTACAAGTAAATTGAATATCACTTGGTTTTTTATAAAACGAAAATAATTCAATGTCGTAAAACGCCATCTAGTTGATTAAGTAAGGAATTTTTATACGTAAATAAAATGATGAATAAATATACACTATGGTATGTGGTCAAAGAAAAAAATTGATTCATAAAGAAATTATTCTGTTAAATTGCAAAGGGCAAGTAAATTTGTTTTGTGAACAAATAAATTTAAAATGTAGTTTAATATATACAGTACCTATAGATGGGACTATGATTGAAAGAATTTAAGAAAAATAGTCTATGGATATTTACACAAGAATAATATTATAATAGTTTTGTGTATTGTTTATAATAAAATTAATAAGGAAAAGAATAAACAGATAAAGTTAAAACTTATTAATTATTTACAAGGAACAATAATTATAATATTTAATGCAATAAAGTACTGTTGAAAAGAGATTATAAATACTATTTATTATCTGTGTGCCTCAGAGCTATGGAAAATGCAGGAAGTGGCTCTGATTGGTTATTATTGTTTAAAGGTCAAATGATTATTGAATAATTTTCTATATCTATTATTGAGTATTATATGGATGTTTATTAAACATAAAATTAATCTTATATTATTATGAAAATATTGACAGTTAGAATCAATGAGTGTAAGTATGTAAATAGTTTATAAATATTTAAAAAAGGGCCACTGGTTCACGGAAGATTTAAGTTAGTTCATAATTATAACGCAGGCGCCATAGAAAACCTAGCGCTGTTGTCAATTATTCAGAAATTGTGACTTTTGGCGGGAAAATAAAAGCTTCTGATTGGTGGAGGACACTATTGGAGCCCTAATTCGGCGAAAGTAGGATTTTGAGTGGGAATTCAAGGACACTTTTTCTTTGAGCTGGCTTCGGGGTTGGTCGATTCGCGAAAGGTATTCTGTACATTGTACTTTGGCGGGAATTTTGAGAATTTTACATTTAAAGTCGTGAAGATTTTTTTTACCTTGATTGTGAATAATTGAGTTTAATTAGTAAATATATAGTGTTTAAATTAGTGAAAAGAGGAATTAGGTAGCTCGCCTTTATTGAAGTTTATAATTCGCGAAATGAACATTTTATCGTATGAGCCAGACAAGACACCTTTATCTCTGGGATTAAGAATTGAATCTCGTGTTCAATTCGGAATATCAGCTGTACTGTGAGTCTGCGGTACAGGGCCATACATGAGATAAAATGTTTATATAGGGATTCTTTGTGGGACTTTGGTAGGGCTAGGGACGGTTGAGGCCTTAGGTATTAGCTAGGTTCCCCCGCTTAGGAAGTCAATCGACGTGATTGCCCTGAGTTGATACCTATCGGTGATAACGAAGCTCTTGACCTCTGTTCAGCTAGGCATGCTGAGGATAGTCTGAAGCGCTCAGCACACGGATTTTGCCTGAAAGGGATCCGTGAGCTTCCAGGATGGTTTGTGACTGGAGAGGAGGCGGTTGTCGCTCTCCAGAGCGGATCAGTCCTGTCTATCTTTATATATGTATATATACACACTTTTATGTCCTTGTCCTGTGAGAGAACACATCCTTGGCTTCGGCCGTGGTCTCTTGCTCGTAGGGGGTACTAGTGATAGTTCAAAGTCAGGCTTACTACCTGCGCCCTAGTCAGATAGATTAGCTTTACACATTTCACGTTTAACGTAGTTGAATGTTTGTTGATACATGGTTAGTTTAGTCAGGTAGGTGAGTAGGTACACACTAATAGCAAACATATGAATATATATATTAGGTAGGTAGTATTGCGTTTGTAAAGGGGTGATCTAAGTTGTTATTATTGTAAATCATGATAAACTGATTGGGAAATTAGATAGACAATTGGTTCAATTACAACAAAGCAGATTTGTAAATGACCGCCATCTTGTGACCGAAGAATGAAAGTTTTCCCGCTAATTTTTGCAAGCCAATTTTCATGTCGATTTACGTTGTTGGAATTTACTGGGATTATAGTGACAGTAATGTGTAATAATTACGCTAAGATTATGGTGAAAATAAAACTACAAGCGAATGCTGCAACACCACGACGAGTGATTTAATAGTGAAGTGAGTGATTGTGAGTGAAATGGAGACAGTGAACTGGTGTATTCATTACAGAATTCAGATATTGTTAAAGGTAAATACACAGTGATTGATCTGTCCTAACCATCTTTGATATAATATTTATTATTTACATATAGATCCTTGCTGGTTCATTATTGAACAACAACACAACGGTATATTGTACATTCACACTAGTGAAACCTTTCTGACTACAGAATTATGTGCAAGACCACCGAAGTCTGAAGGGTCGGAAGTATCCAAACAGACTAGCTACAGAGGTAGTTATTTTACCATTGTTCTTTGTGTACGAGCAAGATCTTACACATAAGATTACCATGGCTACAAACACACAAATAATGATGTTTGGACATTTTAATCACTGTTGCATAATCAGTTGTTATATGAACTGTATTGAGTGCACATGGTCGCTCGATCGCTATCTTATAGTAACTTTGCCATCCGTTAGGGTGAAGCAAAAGCTATATCTGAGCTGAATTATTGTAGTTCGATCAAGTGTTCGGTGAGAATATATTCTCTCTGAAGTGTCTATATAGACATTATTATTCAGAAGTGAATTGGTTCTAGTATTAACTATAATTATTTAGGTCTGTGCTAATAAATGAGCTTTTCCTAACTAAACTTATCGTTAACAATCAGCGCAGAAGTTACTGCGATAGATACTAATGTAATTGTCCTAAAATGACGCTTAGAACGATGATTCTGTGTTATCATATTAATACCTTATATTAAAGGAATTACGGCAATAGGACTGAAGTCCTGCGTTTGAGTTACGCTATTCTGAAAATAGAATTGGGGATTTGTATACCGGATGCCTCGGTGCAGTAGGCAGGAGACTTTAAAATTGTCTTCTAAATACCTACTTAGGCATAGGAAGGACTATGTTGGTACTAGTGGCGAGTCCTACTGAATGTGGCGAGCACGGGGCCACATTTCTTATACACGGGGGGGGGGAAAATACACTATATTACAGAAATAATAAAGATTTATAGAAGTTTCAACGATGAGTTGATCTAACTATAAATTATCACTGACAGTAATTGTTTGTGTATTTTTTTTTGAATAACACGACCTCTGTTGGTATCCTCGAAAACAATTATAATTTGAAGTATTGAATGATTGACAGTTAATTTTGTAGATTCTAATTTTACGTGTAGTGCAAGCGTAATGTGGTAGGTGTCTCTGTACTAAGTGTTGAATGAGGGCGGTAAAAATTGTCAAATTTCAAACGTCATAAGAACGTAGTTGTCAAAAGATTGTCTGGTCGTATTCCACTAAGTAAATAAGTGAAATTGTATGTTATATTGTGAGTTTAGTATGATAAATAAGGTGACGAACTGTGGATTGACTACGAAGTAAGGTTGGAGTAGCGACAAATCTGTTAAGAGGTATGTTAAAGTAAATACGAGTTACAATCATAAGAGTATGTGAACTTTAGGTTGGGAAACTAGGACTGGGATATACATGAATTCTATTGTAGATAAAGTACGATAAGGAATAGGTCTTTCACAACCCATTTTTTCTATAGAATCACGGATTACTGCGTATCACGATAAGCGGTCTGAAGGTCATTAGACGATAGCACGGCTGGGAATTGTAGGTTTGAATACGAGAGGTGTACGGGGATAGCTTTATACATCTAGATTCAATGGTCATGACATAGAATTAGTTACAACTTGGTCCCGCGTGATCGGGGTGTTACAATTTGGTCCCGCAGGACCGGGGTTATTACAACTTACTGCGTCTAGGTATAGATTTTATATTATAGTTTAAATTCTTCACACACAGGACGACACAGACGTAACAGGCAACATCCTAAACGTGTCATTCTCCGCGAGACGACCCGAGCCCGAACTAGGCGCGGGATCAGCGCCGTACTACTCGCCCACACACCTGCGGGAACGGGTGTACCTGCACCGCGCTACCCTGGCCAGGCTCGCCACTGTACAGGTAAGATAAATAAATACAATAAATAAAAATTTCAGAATACGTGGAAATCCTTAGAGACCTGTGTCGAAAGTTAAATTGTGAAAAATTAACTCTGGTACCTATGGTAAGAGATAACTTGTGTTACGGGTCCCAGCAGGCTCTCAAAGTAAATGTATTTAGTACGATGTCAATGGTTTTACATTAATTTTTAAAATCACAATAGGTAGTATGTGACACAGCTATACCCCATTCGGTTGTGACTTAACTAACACTATTACACGATTAGGTATTTAAGCAAGCGTCGGCAGCTTACTGGTTAAAAAGTCGGCCTTACGATCGAGAGGTCCCGGGTTCGAATCCTTGCCATTACACTAGCGACGTGAACCCACCCCTAACTGCGATATCGCCAATTCGTTGTAGAGATCAGCCTCGAGCACGAAAATCATTCCAATTCGTAACGTAAACGTATCGAAAGAACGGAGGATTACGATT
The DNA here is from genome assembly GCA_949126895.1 of Eilema caniola. Lineage (NCBI taxonomy): Eukaryota > Metazoa > Arthropoda > Insecta > Lepidoptera > Erebidae > Eilema > Eilema caniola. The sequence continues at coordinate 22,232,139 of OX421467.1, forward strand.
GGTTCGCAGTAGGCAGGCGGCCAATCGTAGTGGTTCGTTTTTTCGTAACGTTTACATTACGAATTCGAATATTATTCGTGCTCGGGGTACAGATGGCAGTCGCTTATCGAAGTTCCGCCACATCACATTTAGGCTGGACAGTCGTACCCAACTGAGTTGGGTAAGGGCTCAAAGAGTGATAATGATAACTATCATTGGTAATGTGGAGGAATGGGTTAAGATGTTCCTCATACCCAAAAGAAACGCAACGTTTTTTTTAAGGACACACCTGGCCCTCAATTCTGCTAAAGCATACCCGCTAAAATGCCACAGACACTGCAAAAATTGGCTTTCAATTTTAGACGTTATTGCTATAGCGGTAGTCCAAAATTAAATGACGCGAGTTAAAATACATTTCTTTATTTACTCTAAAAAGCCATTTAATGTTTTAAGAGGCCCTGATGGCAAGTTTAAAGCAAAGCGTCAAGAGGGACACCATTACAAACACCAAAAAAGGCCCAAGGGTGGTACTGGCCGTATTTAGCCAGGCCCTCCCTTGGTGAAGTTGATGTTAGGATGTTGTATAATTATCTTACCCAGTGCGAGAACTTCAATTGCGCGATATAGGATTGGTAGTTTCTCAGTAGTTCAGCTTGCTGTCTCTAGATGGCGCTGGGTACATGTCTTACAAGGTTGAGGCTCTTGAACAGGCTTTTCTTTTGGGGTTGGGTGGTCAAACTAATATTCACTCTCAAAAAACCATATAAAGTATAATACGTAGACGTATGTCGATTTAAGATGGTTGTATAGGAGAATTTTGAATGCTCAAGGCACGGCGTGGCAGTAGATCAGTGGTCAGTGGAACTACATTAAAACTACCAATCCTACATCGCGCAATTGAAGTTTTCGCACTGAGTAACATGATTATACAACATCCCAACATCAACTTCACCAAGGGAGGGCCTGGCTAAATACGGCCAGTACCACCCTTGGGCCTTTTTTGGTGTTTGTAATGATGTCCCTCTTTTTCCTGACGCTTTGCTTTAAACTTACCATCAGAGCCTCTTAAAACGTTAAATGGCTTTTTAGAGTAAATGATAAAGAGTATTGTAACTCGCTTCATTTAATTTTGGACCGCTGTAGCAATAACGTCTAAAATTGAATGCCAATTTTTGCAGTGTCTGTGGCATTTTAGCGGGTATGCTTTAGTAGAATCGAGAGCCAGAAGAAGTGAAGTTATATCGACGTGTCCTTAAAAAAATGTGGCGTTTCCTTTGTGTCGGAGGAACATCACATTACCAATGATAGTTATCATTATCAATTTTTGTGCCCTTATCTAACTCAGTTGGGTATGACTGTCCAGCCTAACTCAGTTGGGTACGACTGTCCAGCCTGTGATGTGGCAGAACTTCGATATGCGACTGCCATCTGTGCCCCGAGCACGAATAATATTCAAATTCGTAATGTAAACGTAACGCAAGAACGAAGCATTACGATTGGCCGCACGCCTACTGTGAACCAATCGCAATGCTTCGTTTTCCGTTACTTTCCATACGTTAACGTTCCTTTTCTCAAAAGTTAGAGCAGTCGGACTTTTGAGGGCTCCATCTACAAATTAATAATTATACTATGCATATCTTATTGCCGTCTCAATTGAGCAGTCCCACTGGGGATGTAACTTCATCCTACAGAATACCGCGGCCATAATAACCTCATGTTGTGTTCCCGGCGTAGCCGAGTATGGTAGCCAGAGCACACTGGAGAGTTGTTGTGCTGTCAGTGGAAGATCAAAAGCTTATCCTGTTTTGTCTTCTAAACTGACGGTACAGAAACTCTCTGTTCTTACAGGGTCGGCAGCACAAGTGTGACTCCCTTGGTTTTGGACACGTCCATAGACCACGGTAACCACTTTCCAATCAGGTGGGCCGTGTGCTTATCTGTCACCTAAGTGATATAAAAAAGGCTCAAAAACTATCTGATTGTGTCCAGGTCCTACCATTCGATGACAACATCTGCGTCCACGAGCCATGCCTGAATTACGAAGAATGCCTCACGGTGCTCAAATTCGGCAACGCTTCAGGCTTCATCAACAGTGACTCCGTACTCTTTCGACCGATATATCCTGTCACCTCCTTCACTTGTCAGTGTCCCCGTGGATTTACAGGTAAGAAATATAAAAACAAACCATCAACTATCAAATGGTGCATATCAGATGGTTCACTTGTAGTTCATTTTCGTCTTTCATTTTTCTTCTTTAACTCGAAGTGACATATCTGGACATAAAATGAAATATTAGTACTGAAGTAGTGTGTTCAGTATTGGCATGGTATCTTCGTGACGGGTAATAATTTCTTGAATTAACAATATCAAAATCGGAAGTCGTAGCTCCACGTAATGAATTACTTGATTCTTTAACTATATCTGGATTTAATGTTTAATGTATTATTTAATGTTTGTGATATCCTTTGCCAGGTTCTCGGGAACACTACATGTGCGATACAGAAGTGGACCTGTGTTACTCGTCGCCTTGCATCAACAATGGAACCTGTATCCGCCGCGAAGGAGGGTACAGTTGCGTGTGTCCAGCTGAGTATACAGGTGATTGTTATGTGTAACAGCTTGTTTGTTTGTTTGTTTTGATACGACAAACAAAGTGTGAATTTGCGCTGAAATTACCCCGAGTATAAAGTCAAACCCTGCGGACCCACCATACCCCCGGCCATACCCCTGGTGGTAGGCCAGGTCCCAAACCATACCACCACAGTATCGAATATTAGTATAGTGTTGTAACCTATGATACGTGTTAAATAACGAGTTTGACGTTTAATGAAAATATTGTTAATTACATTTATTATATTTTCAACTATTATATATCTACATCTACACTAATATATAAAATTTGAATAATAATAATAATAATATATAAATAAACTGCTATTATTTTCACAACCTCTACGTCTATGTATCATAAATATTATGAAAATACAAGGGAAATGTATTATAACTTATCCGAAGCAATATCACAAGCATAACATAATACTGCAGTATGACGAGTAATCTTATGTAAAGTATGAAGGTAAGTCGTTAGACTGTGATATTATTGTTAGAAATTTACCAAATAAATCACGATAATATCCTTTTAAAAGTGGTTTTGTTTCAATCAAGGAAATACATTAAAATTTTGTGACCTACTTAAAGATCTAGGCCTATCGAGAGCTACAATAAGCTCATTACTAGGACGAATGTCTAAAGCGGCACTAGTAGGTTCGTATCAAATTTGGTTAGGCAGGGAGGGGAACTTGGGTAGTGAAGGTGAGTGTTGATGTACATCAACAAAAGGGGCCCCTTCTAAACCTACACTTGGGTCGCAAGTCCCAGGCACTGTTCCGAGTTCCCAACTCAGCAACGCGATGGACCCGGCACCCGCACGGAGAATCCATGGATTGCTAAGAATATCGTCTCATTTAATTTGGATCTAGATAGCGCTGTGTCCGGAATATTATTATCAAGAGAACTATAGAAATCTTAATAATAATGTCCTTGACTTTGATAACCCACTCGATAAATTTGAGTGAAAATATATTTTTTACCACATACTTTTTGGCATCAAAAAACCATAATTATCTTTCATTTGAGATATAAATCATTGAAATCCGTTTGGTGGTTCAGAAGAAGATAATAAAGAATATTACAAACATACATACATACAAGATACGCGGGAAAAACATAACCCTCCTTAGCAGTCGGGTAAAAACTACAACCCTCTTGTCCCATATGTAATTATTATCAACAGGTGTGAACTGCGAAACTCAGCTAAAATCAGCGACTTGCTCCATGTCGTCTGCTGTGTGCCGCAGCGGCTCTCAATGCATCTCATCCCGTGAAGGAGGGCTTTTGTGCCAGCCTTGTGCGTTAGACGCGGAACATACGACAGCTTTGTGTGAACTGAGAGCTAGAAGCTTTCCCGCCTCGTCTTTCTTGACGTTTCCTGGATTAAAGAGGAGGAATAGACTGCATTTGAAGCTGAAGTAAGTACAAATTTTCACTGGTCTTGTACTTGTGTAATGAGATTATACCACATGAAGGAATTCTAGATCTTTTCACTAGCCTGCAGGGCTAACATGCGCGCGTCGTCAAATATCTCGAATCGAGATGAGATATCATCTCGAGTCTTCTCGAGCGAAGTAACGCCGACATATTTTGTCGCGTCAAACTTTTTCAATTGTTGTCTATGGCATACACATTTTTTTAACATTTATCCGATAAAATCGGCCCGATACGGCCATTTGCTCGAAAGCACAGACTAGTTAGGGATGCTAGGTATGAAAAAAAGAGAAAAAATAGTGCAAACAATTTTCGACCTTATTGACATGACATGCTATCGAATTTTTTTTCTTATATTCGTGATCAGCGTCATCAATTAATGCGAAAAGACACGTAACAAAGGAAATGTCATTAAGGTCGAAAATGGCTTGCAGTCGATGTTTTAGTCCAAAATGAACCGAGCACAAAAATGTTTACACGAGATAACTTCTCGTCGACCAAATAAAAGACGGTAGACAAAACATTTTAATTTAAGAGAAAAAATAGTGCAAACAATTTTCGACCTTATTGACATGACATGCTATCGAATTTTTTTTCTTATATTCGTGATCAGCGTCATCAATTAACGCGAAAAGACACGTAACAAAGGAAATGTCATTAAGGTCGAAAATTGCTTGCAGTCGCACAAAGGTACTAAATTTTGATCCAAAATGAACCGAGCACAAGAAAAGTTTACACGAGATAACTTCTCGTCGACCAAATGAAGGACGAGAGACAAAACATTTTAAATGTCAAAATTCGAGTAAATAAGGGCACGTATGTTACAATTTGCAGACACTAAGTAGAGATGATTTCTCGAAGTCGAGTTATGTCGACATCTGACAGATCGCCATGAAATTTGCCAAGTTACCAACAGTCGATATCGACATAAGACGGCAAAATGCCTCGAGATAGCTATCTCGTGGCGCGCATGTTAGCCCTTCATGCTACCAACAATCGACATATCAACATAAAACGGCAAAATGCCTCGAGATAGCTATCTCGTGGCGCGCATGTTAGCCCTGCTGGTCTATTGAGATTCTTCACATGAAGGAATACTAGGCCAAAAATAAATCGAAGCAATCGTATTTAAAGCTAAATAAGTCGTATGATAGTTCTTTAAGACAGCCTCTGTGGCGAGGCGGTAATGAACCAGGCCGCTACGCAGGAGGCGCGGGTTCGATACCCGCTCAGTGAAAATATTTGTATGCATTAATATGTTTATTTACATTTATCTGGGTGTTTCTATTTATATCTAAAATATATAACTCAAAGGTGACTGACTGACTGACTGACATAGTGATCTATGAACGCACAGCCCAAACCACTGGACGGGTCGGGCTAAAATTTGGCATGCAGGTAGATGTTATGACGTAGGCATCCGCTAAGAAAGGATTTTGATTAATTCTAACCCCAAGGGGATAAAATAGGGAATGAAAGTTTGCATGAAACTTTGTCAATTTTAAAACGATCGGGCTGAGACTTGGCATGCATGAAGCTACTATGTTGACTCAACCCTAAGCGATAACCGACATCCACGCGGGCGGAGCCGCGGGCAACAGCTAGTGATATATGTATTTACAGAAAAAAGTATTTAAGTATGTTTATCTGCATTCTAGATTCCATATCACAAGCTAGTTAATCTTTGCTTACCATAGCGTCGTGTGAAATGTTGTGAAATATTTATTTATTTATTCAAGGTAAGCCTGAACCAGTTCCGCGACGCACGACATTTTCCGTCATTTCTTTCCGAATTAAAAATGGCAAGGTTCAAACTACAAAAATTGTCTGTTCAAACGCCATGATATACAAGTTATTTGTTTCCACAGATTCTCAACAATAACCCCAAACGGTTTACTACTCTATAACGGTCGGTACAACGAACGCCACGACTTCCTCGCTCTCGAGACCATTAGCTCCGGCGCGGGAAGACTACTGAGGTCTGGTCTCCGGTTCAGCTTCGGTCTTGGAGGAACCAAGGTTGATGTCACCGTCGCTGGGAACGTAGCTGACGGCAACTGGCATACTGTCGAAATTGAGTACTATAATCGGGTGAGTTTTAATAACAATATTACTGACATGTTAATTGTTGAGGCCATTTTTTTTTATCTGCCCATGCAAATATCAACCACAAGCCTGTACACTTGTTTTTTGATGAATTAAGCTCTAGCATAGCTGTTTTTCTAGGGAAACCATAATAGAATAAGTAGGAGAGCTGGACGAAGACGCGAAGTGGGGTTTAGATGAAGCGATTGTTTTATTTACGTATATCCAGACTCACTGGAGAGTTTTATGCTGTCAGTCGGAAGACCTAAGGGCTGTCCTGCTTTATATTCTACACTGACGGCACAGAAACCCTCTGTTTTTATAGGACCGGCAGCCCGAGTGACTCCTTTGATGTTGCACATGTCTGTATGCCACGGTAACCACTTTCCATCAGGTGGGCCGTATGTTTGTCTGCCACATAAGTGGTATAAAAAAATCAGAATGTACAAAATTTCCGAATATCTATTAACATCCATTTCGCTAACTATATCTTTCGATCGCATAAAATAGAAAATGAGCATTATTAGCCAGAAAGTCTTATCTTCTTGAACGAGAGCCATGAGAAACCATAGGTGGAAAATATTATATTTCTTAAACCGAAAATACACTTATATACATGTTTTTATTTATTTTCACAGACGGCAACACTAATTCTAGACGATTGTGACAAAGCGTTGTCTCTGGCGGGCGCAGCGGAGTTTAGCGACAAGTACGCATGCGCCAACTACAGCACGAAGATTTTACCCCCACGCTGTGATATTCCTACGGAATCTTGTCACAGGTAAGTTATGAAATAACGTCATACTACTTTACGACAGGGGTAGGCAGAGAGGTGGCCATATTTTTTCACTTCCTACAATCTTGTCTTACATCTCTCATTATCATCATAAAGATTTTGTGTACAGATTTCATTCGAAACCTTCACCTTAAAGCCCAGATTCAGCCTTCCACCTTTTCCTTCCGTTTCTCACGGTCTTGGGCATCCCTGCTCATTCCTACATACTCAAACCACTAATATACAACTACTATATACTATATGGAACTAGGTTAGGTCTAGGTTATCGCTTAATGTTGAGTCAACGCTAATGAGCATTATTTTTTCTAAAATAAAAGTAGTCTAAGTTACTCATTATTACATCGCCATTAAAAGGCCCGTCAAAATCGGTCCAGCCATTTCAGAAATTAGCCGGAACAAACAGACAGACAGACAAAAATTGTAAAACATGTTATTTTGGTGTATGTACCGTATTATATTCATATGCATGTAGTGAAAATCGGTTATATCAGTATTACAAACAGACACTCCAATTTTATTTATATGTATAGATGAATAGATGTATTGTAGATAAGAACTACTAACTAAAACTACTATGCTAACTACTACTATAAAAGAAATCTCGTATTTAGTCAAGCTGTATCATGATAGTAGAGCGTTTGACTGGAACGCCCGGCATCATCGGTTCAATGTCAAGTTACATCAACCTGAGTTTTTCTATGTATAATATTTAGAAAGAAAAAACGAAAATCCATACTTACCTTAAATTCAAAATTACCAACTATACTTCACAAAACCTTGAATTTCAACCCATTTTTTCCAGATTCCTCGACCTAACAGGGCCTTTACAAATCGGCGGGCTCCCAAACATTCCAAGCAGCTTCCAAGTGAAGAACAAAGACTTCATCGGCTGTATATCAGACCTTCACATCGACCACAAGTTCATAGATCTAAACTCCTACGTATCAGACAACGGCACGTTAGCCGGCTGTCCCGAGAAACGCTCCCGCTGTAGCTCCGCACCTTGCTATAATGGGGCCGAGTGTAGAGACCTGTGGGACACCTATCTATGTGACTGTACTGAAGGTTACACTGGGAAGGATTGTGCTGATTGTGAGTATATCTTTTGTTATTGAAAATAGTTTTTCATCATGAGTTGTTAATGGAATTCACCAAGATCTTAGGGTCCAAGCTAAACTTATGCCGCATCCAAACTTCGCGTGTCAAGCCAAATGAACGTCAAACGTTGACTAAACGTTGACGGCAGCCGCGCGTAAATTGTACCCACTTTTACCTGCTACATACATACATACATATAATCACGCCTTTATCCCCGGAGCGTTAGACAGAGGTGAATTAACACCCACATTTCACCAATCTGTATTAGGTCCCACGTAATAGGGGGTGAGCCTATTGCCGTATTCCGGGCACTATTGTTGACTCGAGCCATGCATCTGAGCCTGAGTCTGGGCTGTACATATCTGTCTGATGTTAAAGTTAATCAGCCCTATCCCTTAGTCGCCTTGTACGACACCACATGGGAAGAGAAGGGGTGGCCCAAATTCTACTCTGCCGGGAACCACGCGGCTTTGCAACACCTGCTAACCCACTTATAAACGGACAAAGCACAAGCATATCTTTCAGGGTTGACTGTTGAGACAGTAAACGCTCACGTAAAGGCATTAACTCAACATCAAAGCGTTGTTGATTACAACTTAAGCTTTCACCCCTACGGTCTACGTTTATGGAAGCGACTGCTGCCTGTGCTCTCAACCCCAAGAGAAAAGCCTTCACCGAGCCGTTTGCCAATGAGCAAGTGTACCAGAATGCAGGTGAGGTTGGCTTGACCTCAAAGATCTTGCTATAACCCTGAAACTAACATAAGGTCTTTTCACAGCAACGACTCCACCGTGGCGATTCAGCGGGGATGGCATGCTCTCGTTCAACCCCCTGCTCCGGCCCATACAACTGCCCTGGCTGAACGCGTTCTCTCTACGAACTAGGGCACAGGATGCTTTCATCTTGTCGATACAAGTTGGGCAGAACAGCACTATATTAATTACTGTGAGTCATCATGATCATCCTCTGATTTTCCCTACCCACTTGAGGTCGGCTTTCCAGTTTAACTGGAAAACGGATGAACTTCGACTGCCATCTGGCTTCCACAACCCATTATGATTTTAATGATTTTTAACTTAAGTTTTAAAAAACACATTATATTCTACAGAACCAATAATAAGAGGTTTAAATTAGAGCATACTAATTTCTTTAAAATTGCATTAAAATAATAATAAGAGATATAGAAATGGGATGCGAAATAAAACCGCGATCTGACCATGAACACTAAAATTATATTAATATAATAATAAATTAAGCGTCGGTAGCTTAGTGGATAAGGAGTCGGCCTTACGATCGCGAGGTCCCGGGTTCGAATCCTGGCCATTACACTACTGACGTGAACCCACTCCTAGCACAAGCAATTTAGCTTAGTTGGAGGGGTTAGAGGGAATATTAGTAATTTCGATAATTTCGGTTGCTAATATTCTTTATAAAAAAAAATAATAAAAAAAAAAAATCGCCTTGCGGCATTTAGTACTTATCGGATATTTCGACAGACCATTCCTCCTGTAAGGGACTGGTTGTGGGCTCCAATCCCGTCTCGGAAGTTCAGTGTTTAGGGTTCCGTAACTATATAAGTAACAATAAACGTCATGTCTGTCTGTCTGTCCGTCTGTATGTCACAGCCACTTTTTCGAAACTATAAGAACTATGGTGTTGAAACTTGTCAAGTACCATGTAAACTTCCACCGAAAATTGGTTTGAACGAGATCTAGTAAGTAGATCTAAATCCCATCATTTAGATACCTAATTATAATGTTTACGTATCAATAACTTATGAAAAAAAACACTATTATTAAAACATCGATCACAGGTACAACGAACTACAAGAACAGTTACTTTACTCGTATATTACTTACTGCTACGGAACCCTTCATCCCCGAGCTCGAAGGGCGCTTGGCTGCTTTTAAAAAATCTAAATTTGTAGGAAAAATTAACTTACCAATTGCTTTAAAATTACGTTAAATACATTACTTGTTCGATGCACATTACAAATATTAGTACCATTGAGAAGTCGCAATGAATTAAAACTCTAAACGCACTCACTAATCTGTTGCACTGCCAAGTAGGGCCGCTGTACAGAATACATACAGAACTCAAGCTCCATAGCACTTCACCATTATTTATTTATTAAACTCAATTAAATAACATTATATCTCCTACAGCTAAAATCTGGAAACCTCCACTACGCTTACAACGGAGAATCCATGTACCTACCCACAACGACCCTCTCTGACGGCGATTGGCACAGAATAGAGATCAAATGGCTGGGCACAGACATCTCAGTCAGCGTGGACTATGGGCTTAGGACATCATTGCTGCCTATGTTGGCCAATAAGATACAAGGACAGTATATCGGCAAGATTCTGATTGGTGGGCCGGATACTACTGCGGGGTTGTTAGCGTCTGAGGTTGGATTCTTTGAGGGGTGTATTCAGGTATGTTGTTTCATCTTCTCTTCTCTTCGTCGCATGTCAAATACGTCAAATCCTATACATTCGTCATTCTATTCCATCAAACGCCTGCAAGCGAATTGCCACTTGTCTAGAGGGTCTGATTTCTTTTCTATTTAAATCGATTCGAAACTTCGATTAATTCTGACTTTAAAAAAAATATATATTCACCTTTCATTCATTTTTATTCATTCTCCGCGCCTTTTCTCAACCTTTTTGGAGTCTAACAGCGAAACTGACTGACTTCGATATTTTCTGTTAACCGACTGCTATATGAACTCCACAATATATTATAATATAAATTAATATTTCAATCGCAAAGTATATGATTTTGGGCTAAGCAACAGATCTTGACCTAATTCGTATGGGACTCGACAATGCTCGTTTCAATTAATTTTCATATGTCTGCAGGATGTAAGAGTGGGCACTGCCCAATCTCTGCTCAACCGACCAACAGTGAGGGAGAATGTTAGAGATGGATGTCAGTCGCGGGCCGATTGTATGCTGTCCATCTGTCCGCCATATGTAAGTAAAAGCTATATACAACTAGCTGACCCGCCTCGGCTTTACCCGTGGCATACTTACGTAGCACCCCTAAGCCGTTATGCGTCACTCAATTGTTTTGCTTTCCAGGAACCTCTCCACTAACACTTGAACTTTATGATATGGTATTAAAGTTCAAATTGACTTCTAAGTATTATTACGAATCGTTTGAATGGGTGTATATAAAAGTGTTATATTCGACTCTTTCAGGCAATTTTTCTCTGCGTAGGAACCATCCCCGTACTGCTTACAGTACGGGGATGATTCCTTCTTCTTTTAGAATATGCCTTAGCATATTCTAAAAGAAGAATTAGCGAAAACAGTTCGCTTGTTCTCGAGACGCTTAGCTACACATTCAGCGATTCATTGTTGTAAATGTCTCTAAAACTTTAAATTTACTGGACAAAAGTTGTAGATAATCTTATTTGGAACATTTTTTAAATTATAATTTAAACGGGTAATCGTGGAATAAACAGTAAAAACCATTTAAAACCCTATTGCCAAGATTGTGGCCCTGTGGCCAGGGTTAAAACCCCACAAATTTGAATGATGGTGGTAAATTAGACCGCACTGATGGTTTATTTATTTCAGAGCTCCTGCGTAACGTCGTGGGACAACACAGAGTGTACGTGTGAGCGGGGTCGCGTGGGCCCGCAGTGCATACAAGCTTGTGACCTGCAACCGTGTGGGGAACACGCCACGTGTGTCCCGGACGACTCCGATAGGGGGTACCGGTGTACTTGTGACGATGGGTACATGCTTACAGGTGAGTTCTTACTTAGTTAGTTAGTAGTATCCTTTTTATACGAAAACCTGGATTGTAGTTATGTCAGTCTGTATATGGGATATATGTGTAAACAGCACATGGTGTGAGCTATCGACGTCCGACACTGCCGTAACGTGAAAACGCTCTTAGTCCTGATTGTATCCAAAACTTGTTCTTTGGGGCCCGGGGTTTGGCTTACTTGACTTTTGTGGGGAAGACTGCTTTTTGACCTCCCAGGGAAGCCTGCGCCAGACTCCCATCCATCAATAAACATGTATACGGGCCCGTAGATGAGGTTTGGTTGTACACTTAAGCAATGTTATGGACGGGAAAGAAAGAATAGGGTGTTTTTGGGGTTTTACTACAATAGGAATATGCATGTGATTCAAATACCGCCCATTTTTTGCCCTAGTTGAGAGGGAAATTCAAATGAGTTAAAACGTAACGCTATTGGTACACAGTTCCGACCAATGACGTTCCGACTCGGAGTGTACTTTGACGTCATATCCTATAATAAAAAATATCAGTTTACGGCGTCTGGTGTCAATTTGTTGTGAATAATTGTCCAGTTGCATTATTAAAGTAAAACACAAAATATGAATATTATACAATCCAAAACACTTTTGCAACTATTCACGCTGTTTTCTTGATGAACATGTAGTTGTTAGCTGTCATGTACATTGACGTCACGACAAGCGCTGCAATGGTGTCTGTTTTGCAGTGTTTCTTTAAAAAAAAAAATATAATGATGTAAATAAATCATTTAAAAATATAAAAACAAAACATGCATATTCCCTATTTGTAGGGCCCCAAAAATATCCTATTTTTTACCCACCAAGCATTAAAAACCTAGTTAAGTATGTCATCAATTTGTAATATAAATATAAACTTGATCAAGAAAATTTGAATAAATTTTTTAAGTATTTTTCATACTAAATATTTAAATCGAATAAAGGAGAAAAAATTGAATCGGACTAGGCGGAGTTTGAACCCGCGATTTTTGCCTTACAAATGCAATGCTTTGACCACTAAGGAAACCTTAGTGGTGAAAGCATTTCTCCTTTATTCGATTCATCAAGAAAACTTTTATTGTAGCCTCCGGCTGTACAGAGTCGGTAGCCCAGGAGTGCCCGGGCGGCTGGTGGGGCGCGGCCGGCGGCGCGTGCGGCCCGTGCGACTGCGACGCCGCCAGCGGCTACCACCCGCACTGCCACAGCAGCACCGGCCACTGCCACTGCAAGGTAACGGACTGCTTGGGGACTGATGACGATTGTCACTGTTTATACCTACTAATGATAGATTGCACTTGGTGGAACTTATTGTTACAATATATTCATTACGCACTTGTACTTTTCCTCGATATGTATTATGATCTTTTTCTCAAACATGCTTGGAAATGTGAACATTATTTTGACAACCTTCTTCGAGATAAATCGAAATTGCTGTACATACGAGCAGCGGCCGGCAAAAGTTGTATGAAAATCCATATCTGTCGTGTAATTTAAAAATGGAACCATCTTTTACTTCGAACCATGGCAACCAAGGAGGTAACTTATCCAAGGCATTATTTAAATACAGAACTGGCTTGCAAATAGAATGCTGTTTATTAAGAAAAATAAAAAACAAATGAACATTTCGCTGCGTGAAAAATTACTGTTGTTCGTTGTTCGTCATTGATTTTGAAAAGTAGGTAACTAAAAAGTTCTACCTAGATACTACTTAGTTTTAATTTCCGCGCATTGTTTGAGAAAAGCACTATACAAGCCTTGGCCACAACTGAGCATTGCCGGACTCCGTAATGCGTGCCGGCCCGCATACTTCACGATCGTCCGGCAACACTACACTTGGCGGCCGCGGCAGTAATGTACTATACCCGTTTTCCTTTATTTTATTTTATCCTATTTACTCTTGAACTTGATAACCATTAATGTAGGTAAACCTTTGAGTAGTCCGTAAGGCGAAACCGGTCAGGTAAAGTACAAGCTTGTTATCAATATCTGACATGTTAACATGGTAAATTTAGCTTGCGATTCGTGGTGGTCGCTTTGTGAAATATTTGTGTAAAGTAAAGATTCAGAGACTGAGACCTAAGAAATACAAATGTCTATTAAAAAAGGGATACCTAATTGCCACAAATCTTGCCCAAATTGCGAATTTTCCGGAAACCTTAAATGGAATTTGAATGTATTCTCATAAAATTGAAGAAAATTAACATCAAGAAAGAAATTTGAACCTGTAATAGTCACTTTCTTGGAAGAATACTTTGTCAACTAGTACGTTTCTTATAGGAAGAGCCATTAAAGATTTACAGTCATGCTAGCTCAAGTAGTGCAGTTAGCATAATACTTCTGTATATAAAGTGATATTTGTTGACCCAATTCACGTCATTTAACCGATTCTCATCTCGATTTAAATTGAAAAAGATAAATCGGTCTAGGCGGGGATCGAACCCGCTATCTTTGCCTTACAGGGGCAATGCTTTGACCACTAAGCTACCAGACCTCCGCCTAACCAATTTAAATTTCTCCTTCTATAATCTTTGAGGCGACTCTCATTCTGATTCTCATCTCCTTCAAAATCTTGACTTCTTCGATGATAATAACAATGTATTGATATCCTGCACAGGAGAACCACTACAAGCCCGTGGGCTCGCCGTCGTGCCTGCCGTGCCAGTGCTACGCGGCGGGCTCGCTCAACAGCTCGTGTGAAGCAATGTCGGGCCAGTGCCACTGCCGCGACGGGGTCATCGGCCGCGCCTGCGACTCCTGCGCCAACTTGTACGCGGAGGTGGCGCCTAATGCTGGCTGCGAAGGTAACTGCCTGTTGAGAACTCTAATATACATCTTGGTATATTATAAATGCGCAAGTAACTCTGTCTGTATGTTACGCTTTCACGCCTAAACCACTGAACCGATTTTGATGAAATTTGGAGAACGGATATAGCCAGATGGAACCACGGGCAAAAGCTAGTCCTGTATATGTGTGATTCATCAACTTCACAACGATTACTCAGTTGCGTACGTAGTTTGCACTTTAGTGCTTTGCTTATTCTTTTTGATTGATATGTCGGCGTTTTTGGGAGCGACTGCTGTCAAACCTCCAAACCCCAAGAAGAAAGTCTGTGCCGGAGCCGTCAATCAAATGACGGACGGTTCACAGGTGAGATTGGCTCGGGCCACGAAGAGTTTTATGGTCCCCGACAGCTTGTTCCTATATCATGATTATCTTGAAATACATACATATAATCACGCCTTTATCCCCGGAGAGTTAGGCAGAGGTGAATTAACGCCCACATTTCACCAATCTGTAATCGGTCCCACGTAATAAGGGGTTAGCCTATTGCCGTATTCCGGGCACTATTGTTGACTCGAGCCATGCATCTGAGGCTGAGTCTGGGCTGTACATATCTGTCTGATGTTAAAGTTAATCAGCCCTATCCCTCAGTCGCCTTGTACGACACCACATGGGAAGAGAAGGGGTGGCCCAAATTCTACTCTGCCGGGAAACACGCGGCTTGAACTATAGAAAAATAAAATTAGGAAACCTCATTCCTTCTATGTTTGTTCCGCAGTTGTGTACGATGGATGCCCTCGGTCCTTCTCTCACGGTGTGTGGTGGCCGCGAACTAAGTTCGGTGTTGAAGCCATTACCGAATGTCCTGCAGGTAAACTTATTATATCATTTTCCTCTATAGACACCAGCAAATATCTTGTGCAAAGTCTGAATGATCACGCATGTACTGTTATATACCGTAAAACGGAGTGAATAGAGATCAATGGATGAATAAATGGATAAAATGGCCATTAGATTTTTTTTTATTATTTATTTGACGAAAGATTTGACGATTCTGAAGATTAATACATTGATAGCCTACCATTTTATTATCTATTTTTCTCTATTCACACTTTGATCTCTATACACTCGGTTTTACTCGGTACTTGTGATTTTTTTAAATAGGTCACGTCGATTGTATGGTAAGCTGAAGGCAAAGTTTCAGGAAAGAGGGTCACCATTACATACACGTACCATGCTAACAATGTTGGCACTCGCTTGACGGCCGCATCAGATGCTTTTTCACGGCCCACTTAAAGGACCCGGGGCTGTAGGAAGAAAGAAACGTGTGAGCTGGCAAGGAGTATGGTGCGACAAAGAAAAGAGTCACCGAACCGCTTTGTTCTTGAAGGAATGTTCTTCTTCTTTACTTTCAATGTCTTTTGTAGGGACCAGTGGTAAGGGAACTCGGATGTGCGACAAAACTCAAGTTGTACCGTGGCAAGAACCAGACATGTTCAACTGTACTACGGCCACTTTCTACCAGCTCAGGAAACAGGTATCTATTACGATTTTCGATTAAAATATCAAAATATGAGCATACTTGCGATGTTTCGCAAACTATCATAATATTCTTGGTAGTGTTTCCGATTGCATCTTTGATTTGGTTTAAATATGAATTTAATGAGAGCGTTTACTGTCCGAAAATTACACTACGTCCACGAGCTGTACTGGCTTGCAGGGTGAGATTGGTTTGAGCACCGAAGATCTTAATGGGGTCCCATAAACCACACGAAAGTAGGTGGTATAAGGGATTCTTCGGCATTCTTTAGCATCCTTCGGCATCCATCGGCATCCCTCGACATCCTTCGGCATCCGTCGGCACTGTCATAAATTACGATTTGATATACTACAATGTCTTTAGGGATGAAGCAAAGGATACTTTTCCTTGCTTATGGTGATAATGGGCTAAGGGTCCTAACTTACTTTTTACAGCTCTTAACACCAACAAACAAGCGTAACCACTGCCTTTTTCCACAGCTAAGCAAAATCGAATCAGGCGAGCTCTCAGTGAACACCTTCGTGGGAGTTCGTTTAGCGGCGGACGTGACGTCAGCATGTAGCAACACTCCTCGCCTGTTTGGAGCCGATATTCTTATCGCTGAGGGGATACTGTTGGAGCTACTGAACTATGAGCTGAAGCAGGCGGGGCTGAACCTCACTCATAGTCAGGACAAGGATTACGTGAGGGTAAGTGAATGGTGTATGAAGGGATCTGTTTTGGTAGAGAGAGGTTTGAATATCTCCGGACGCCGTCAATCAATCAATTAAAATTCAAAATAATATTTATTCCATAAAAAGATATAAATTTTTATGGCATTTTTATTATTTTTTCAACTACCATGCAGTGCGTGACATGGCAACTAGTGAGAAACACTGCCAGAAAACTCAGTCGGAATCCTCTTTTTTTTAAATCGTCTTGTAGGTACATTTTTGTCATACAAATAGTCTGAAATGTTTTCATACGCCATGCTACACAATCAGCCCCTCTAGACAAGTCGCAATTCGCTAGCTGGTGTTTGGTGGAATAGAATGACGAATATATGGGATTTGACGTACATGACAGTCGTTAACGCATGTCAAATACGTCTAATCCTATACATTCGTCATTCTATTCCATCAAACGCCGACTAGCGAATTGCCACTTGTCTAGAGGGGCTGGCCTTAACAATTGTTTTAAATTTATTTATGGACAATGTTCTAATGAATTGTATTTAGTTTATTAATCTACTTTTGGCTGTATCATATTGAGTTAGTTGTAAACTGTAATAATGTTAAGTTACTTTGCGTGCTAACTCTACCTATTTATCTTTAATTTTAGAACGTAATAAAATCAGCAAACACGATCCTAGACATTCAATACGCGAAGGAATGGCGTCGCATCAGGGAACTGACCGGCCAGGGAACCGAACTTCTAGTGCAAAGATTCGACAAGTACATCGCGGTACTGGCAGAGAGCCAACACGACACATACACCAGTCCCTTCGAGATCGTTACTAGCGATTTAGGTAAGATCTAGAAAGTGTTTATGGCGCAGTGGTAAAAAGTGCGACTCCTGTGCTTGAGGTTCTGGGTTTGATTCCTAGGTTGGGCGAAGATTTTTGGTTGAGCGTCGGTAGCTTGGTGTTTAAACAGCAGCCTCATGATCGAGAGATCGCAGGTTCGAATCCTGGTCGAACTTTGACCAAAAACATAACAATGAACAGTAGGTGTCTATACATTAACACTGCACGAAAACTGACGTTAATCTGATTTTTTTTGAGGATTATTTCAAATTAATCAATTTAAATCGATTTGAATATTTACCATGAAAAATGCATAAAATTTAATTCAAATTGTATGGGCGGAATAGTCAAAAATCAATGTTTGAAAAATCATTCATTGGTACCGTTAGTTCGTAAGAATATATGTAGACACACTCCACTGTCGCCTCAAAGGCAGATATAGAAGCTTAGTTGTCAAAGCATTGCCCCTGTAAAGCAAGGATGGCAGGTTAGGGTACCCCGCCAATACCGATTCATTTTTTCTATTTAAATCGAAGAGGACTTTATTATTTTAATGAAGGATTTATATTATACTAGCTGTCGCCCGCGGCTCCGCCCGCGTGGATGTCGGTTATCGCGAATCGGGGTATGAAAAATAGATGTTGATCCTCATGAAAATTTCATGAGGATCGGTCGAGCCGTTTCGGAGGAGTATGGCAACGAAAACTGTGACACGAGAATTTTATATATGAGATTTGACTTAATGTCTCAGTTGCAAATAGTACGATTCCTTAATTCCGTTTAATTTCAATATGTATTCGTCGACAATATGAAATTTAACATCATCATCTTGCATTAACCCCGGTCGCATCCTAGTCTTTCTCTTTTCAAATTTAACATTACCACTTTTGTTTCAGTAATCGGCGTAGACATCGTCACAGCAGAGTCTATATACGGCTTCGAACCACCACAATTGAACCGATTCAACCAAGACACATACACCACCGAGCGAGTGGTCCTACCCGACACATCCACTTTCATACACTCACCCATACAAGTGCCCGTTTTCTTCGCTAATGGAAAAGTGAATAAGCACAAGAAACCATCAAGCCCGACCGTTTCGTTTCCTAAGTACAATAATTACGTGAAGAATAAGAATAAATTTGATAAGTTTACGAGAGTGTTGCTTCCGTTGGATCTGCTTGGAATTACTAATAGTAATATACAAGGTGAGTTTAGCAGTAATAAACAAGGAAAATTATGATAAAATACTCCACAGCTATTGCCCATAATGCTCTCGGTCCACTAGGAGCCACTGTCACTGTAATCCTGCTTTGGTCTAGTGGATCCAGTGACACCATCGTGGCGGTGAATCCTATTGGACTGAAGGCCTATATTAAATATCAAAATACTGTGCAGATGGAATATAATTCACAACACTATTACTTAGTACTTATTAATAAAAGCATAAAGAGTCTGCTTTTCCTGTCGGATTCTTTGAGTGACGGGGCTTTCCAGTAAATATTAATTAATATAATCGTGGTATAATTATTTTTAGAATCGATTCTATTCAAATTGATTAAGATATTATAGTTTTTTTTCAGGCGGAGTTCGACCCCGCGATGCTTCTCTTACAGGGAGAACGCTTTGACTATTAAGTCCAGTCCTTTCACATAAATACCACAAGAAACCAATTCAATTTTTTTCCTATCTTAATCGATTTGAATAATTATTTTTATTTTTACTTTTAATGTTTTCTAAGATGGGTTTAAATAATCTATTAGACTTTGACATTAATTTTACTTTTGGGGTTACACCACCTTTCATTAACAAAACATATTTTATAAAACTTCCAGAAA
This sequence comes from Eilema caniola, assembly GCA_949126895.1. Lineage (NCBI taxonomy): Eukaryota > Metazoa > Arthropoda > Insecta > Lepidoptera > Erebidae > Eilema > Eilema caniola. Next base: position 22,251,578 of record OX421467.1, read on the forward strand.
ACCTAGAACTCAACTACGAATCGCGCGCAGTATTCTCGTACCTCCAATACTCTCGCAACACATCCCAACTGATGCCTCTACGCATGGACGAGTCGGTCAGCCAACGATGGGGGGTGAATATCACTGTGGGCTCACCCGTTATACAACTGGCCCTGTTTGTGCCAGAGTATGTGTGGATGAAGGAGGCGAGTGACGCGAGTGATGATAACTCACTAGAGAGCAATGCTGAGGATGTTGAAGGTTGGTAGTTGATTAAATAAATATTCTGGTACATAACAAAGTGGCTGATGGTTGGCACTAGGCTCGCCTTCTACACACACCGGCAGAATTAGCGAAACACAAAAAAAGAGGAGTATAAAATAGTTAGCTTCATTTTTAAACAAATAATAATTAAACATGAAACTACAACAACATGTTTAATAACGATTGACATGATTTTCCCCTCGTGCCCTGATTAAGGTTTCCATCCGTCTGGGCATGCTGAGAATGATATTGTCAATGATTTCTTGGAGCAACCTCCTCCATTCTTCAACTAATGTATTTCGCAGCTCGCCCAGATTGTTAAGAGGTGGCAGTCGTGATTTGACACTCCTCTTTAGCAAGTCCCAAACGTGTTCAATCGGATTCATATCCGAGGACCTTGCTGGACACTTCATCATGTATGCCTGTACTGAGCGAGCACTGTGAGCCCGAGCATTATCCTGCATTAAAATGAAGTCGTTATCAATAAATGGGGCAAATGGCACAACATGTTTCTCTAAAATTTCCCTGATATATACCGATCAGCAGTCAGATTTCCGCCGTCGACTACCACTAACTAAACAAAACATATCCCTCCCCAGACCATAATTTTGTGCTCCGCTAATTTTGCCGTTGTGTGTATTATGTGGGACCGAATATCATAGTTGGTGGATTTCACCTCTGACTACCCTTTTCGGGGATTTAGAGACGTGAATCCCCTAAAGGGGTAAAAGTACTACACAACATACACAATGTGTCTCATCCCAACGTAAACTTGTATTGTGGATTCTAGAATGCGAATGTGTCTTAAAAGGCACGTTATTTTTTACACAAACGCTTAGAGTCATTCATTAAGAATTGAATAGCTTTTTTCATGTCCGTAAATCTTCTAGGGGTAGACAAGGGTGTACGAGGAATAAAAATAAACTTGTAGTGCCAAAACTCAGACTTCAAAAGGTTGGTAATTCTTTTGTAGGTAACAATATTAAAATGTTTAATAAAATTCCTCAAGAGTTGGTTGACATGCCTCTAAATAAGTTTAAAATCGAAGTAAAAAAGACTTTAATGAAAAAAGGATATTACAAAGTAAACGAATACCTTAATGATAAAAATGCATGGTCATCCTAATCTCTTTGCTTGCTCGCACAATATAAACCTATGAAAAATAAAATAAAAACAAATTGTTTAAAAAAAAGAAACTATAATATTGTTCACTGAGTTTCTTGCTGGTCTCTTCTCAGTAGAACCAACTTACCGAACCAGCGAAAGAATCATTTTCAAATGAGTTATTTACTTAATTTAATATTATATTAGTAATTTCCTGACATTATTGTAAAATTTTGACGTTCATATGTGCTCTTTATGTGCCTAAACTGAATAAACGAAATTGATTCTTTGATTCTTTGATTGACATAATATTCCTTAAAAGGATTCGGTTGTTCCGGTTTTAATTCTCTGTGTATACAACATATTTAATTATATTTTAAATTCTCAACAGGCATCGTATACGCCAATAAAGGCAATCACCAGTCCCACCAAACCGACAACCTGAACCCAGTTCCACCACAAAACACTTGGACATCCGAAGACACCCAAAGCCAAGAAAACCATGGCCCAATATTAATACAACCAGCTTTCAAGAAACAGGACAAGTCCTACACAAGCGAAAACTTGCAAGAAAATGAGTCTTTATACGTGGCAGATAAACTCGAGAATGATGGACCAAAAGTAATGGCCTTGATCAGTGAAAGTGGAAACATAACTAAAGATGGCCTGAAGAAGAAATTGATGTACAAAAGCCTTAGTGGGATAAGACTTAAGAGACCGATTAGGCTGCAGATGTGGTTGGATATTGATAGAGAGACGTTTGGATCTAGGACTAACCCACAGTGTGTTCACTGGTCTACTTTGAGAGGGTAAGTGTGGCAGTATGAATTTTAAAGTTAGCTCTGAGTAGTGGAGTGAATGGGTGGAAATGGAGGAGCCTACCTCCTCCATTTTCACGACGGTATTCACGTCCAATTAAACAGTCCAACTGAGGAAGTACCTCCGCTCTACAGAATACCGCGGCCATAATAACTTCGTGTTGTGTTCCCGGTGAGTAGGGTAGACAGAGCTCACTGTATAGGTTTTGTGCTGTCAGTGGGAAGACCTAAGGCTATTCCTGATTTGTCTTCTAAACTGACGGCACAGAATCTCTCTGTGTTTACAGGGTCGGCTGCACGTTTTCAAATCCCGTTCACGATAGTAGCTTTTCCAAATTAAATTTCTAACAAAGAAGAATTTATAGAAGAATTCAAAAAATTATATAGTTTTATTTCTCTTCGACTGATTGATACAATCTTTTCATAGGTCTGGTGAATGGTCGCGTGTGGGCTGTCATACAGAGATAGACTATGACTGGTCTCCGTACTCCAACGAACCACTCCTCATCAACTGCACGTGCAACCATCTCTCCACATTCGCTGTACTGGTCGATGAAGTGGACATTGAAGTAAGTATTGAAAAATATGGTGTTTTAAGTAAATCTTTATGCAGCGACTGACTGCAGTAACTAACGCCATCTAGCGATAGCAAGCTACAGTACTGTCAACCCTGCATCGCGTGGTAAAAGTTTCTGCATATAAAATAATATCTTGTTCGTTCTCATTATTCATAGGGAGCATCTAAATTATGTGCGACCTCTACTGGTTGACTTGAGCACTAACGGCCGTCTCACTCGAGTATGATAGGCGCATTAGTATACAATACATATTATCAATTAATTTCTCGAAAATATAAAGAAATCTTTTGAGGGTAGAACATATTCAGGTTAAGTCGCTATTGCTGAAACTGAATGAAACAGCTTGGCTTTGACCTATACATACTATATATTAGCCCTAAAAACATGCTCCCCAAATTATCCTTAGAAGTAGCACTGAAGCGCAATAATCTCAATATTCTTTTGTATTTTTGTCTAACGTTGTTATTTTATTTCTATTTAATAAGAATATTACAAACTGAGATTACTAATTAAATTACCCTTCCAGCTAATCTAAATTGCTCACTTAAACAATTATAATAATAAATTAAACTTGTCCTCAGTTTGTCCCAGAGGCATCTCTCCTAGAATCAGTGACGTCATACACAGCGTTCAGCATATCGTTGCCTCTACTGTTAGTGACGTGGACGGCTTTGTGTCTAATGCGAGGCGGCGCGGCGACTGTCTCCAACTCTATCCATAAACACCTAATTTTCTGCGTGTTTATGGCCGAATTGTTGTATCTCATCGCACTGAAGGCTAGGACTTCTTTAGTCCAGAACGAGGTTTGTACAAATAAGTTTTAATTAACTTACTTAATATACAAATTTAAGGAAATAATATCTATGGCATTACTAGATAGGAAATTGCGTCAATTCCATCAATTTAAGATTTCTTCTACCACGGTAATCCTAGTCGCATCCGAAGCTTTCACCTTGAAGTCTCGGATCCGCTTTGGCTGAACTTCTATATGTTCCGTGAAGCGACTACGATCTGACCTCCACAACCCAAAGGCGATATCGAAGCATCACAGCTAGACCAGTTGTTGGATTTTTGAGGGCTCCAACTACTCCTAACGACTGCCAAAGATGTTCGTATGGCAATCGGGACGACGACGACGGCTTAACGTGCTCTCCGAGGCACGACCAGAGCAGTACAAATACCCGTATTCATGTATAGATATTTTTGCATTGAGAGGGGATCGAACCCACACATCCAGTGTAGTTGGGTTGTCCCACGGAACATATCAGGCTCGGGCCTGAAAGTGACAGGTGGACCCTAGCATTACGCAATCCACTGTGTTTTTTTTTTTTACGTGCGGGAAATTCCCACGGATACCCCCCCCCCCCTTCAGAGCCGAAGGGGGAGGTTATGTCGGACTCGAACCGACTAAACCGCACGCCGTCTGTGGGTCGATGTGCTAGGCCGAAGGTGAGGTTGTCTTGTGACATATCCCTCGCACCCCGGCTGACCCAGGGCCATTCCTCTCGGTCTGGCCCTCCTCGGGAGGGGGGACCGCGCGGTCCCCAACTTGCCCCCGGTATGGGGGGGGGGGCGCATCGTCCTACGATGCGCCGCCCCCGGTATGGGGGGGGGGGGGGGGGGGCGCATCGTCCTACGATGCGCGCCGCCGCCGTGGCCTGCTTCTGCTAGGGTGACGAGCGGCTCCACCCGTCACCCTCAGGCCCGCGCTCATGGGGGGCGGAGATCGGTTTGCGCCCTCCGACGCCCTCCGACGCCCGAGCCGCCTTCGAACGCGAGCAGCGATGTCCGCGAGTCTTTCTCGCTCGCTGCGTCGCGCCCGCTCTGCTGTCTCCTTCACGAGCATGACCTGCTCGCAGAAGGAGGCGCTGGCCGCCCACGCATCCGCGCAGCGGACCATCGCCGCGAGCAGGGTGGAGAGCGTGAGCACTCTCACCCCCAGGGCCGTCACAAGCTCCCGCCTCGGCGCCTCAAACGCCGGACACTCGGTGAGCGTGTGCAGCCCCGAGTCCACGCTCGCGTCGCAGTGATGGCACTCGGGCGTTGGCTCTATGCCCATCAGATGCAGGTACCGCCCGAAATTACTGTGTCCGATAATGACCTGCGTCTGACGGTACGAGAGGCCACCGTGTGGCCTCTCTAGCCAACGCAATCACTGCGTTGCGTTGCGTCCGTTGTATGCGTTGCCGATAGGTGGACGGTTAGCTTTAACCGTCGGTCTCGTTTGCCACACGAACAAGTATGACAATCGTTATATAGGGGAAATGGGCCACACGTAAGGGCTAATCACCAGTGTGCTCAACGGCGTCCTCATTGGCAACAGTAGTAGTAGTTGTCGCAGTACATACACCACCTCCTCTCTTTCTTTGCTCCAATTCACGATGCAAAGCATGGTATAATAATATGCTTCGCCAGGTATGGCACTCCGAAACACAGCGAACACACGCCTACGTCATCACCACTATCAGTGTTTCTCAAACTTTATAGTTTGGGGAAATTTTATAACCTGCATATCTACTTAATTTTTATTATTTAGTTATGTTTATTTCACGGCTAACGATTTAAAACTACTTCTAAGCAGTATTCTGAAATGAAAAATATCTTATTGTGCCACTTTTTACACTTTTACTCATACAGTTCCCAATAGAACAAACAACCATTTTAGTCGAACAAAGCGAAAATTTTAGAGATAAATCTTTGAAAATCACTGTATGCCGTAGGACTGAGCGAGACCGGCTTATGAGTTCAACAAGAATAGCAATACATGTCAAAATGACGAAATGTCAATGAGACAGCTTTTTTGTGTACCCAGTATTATAAAATAATAACTCCCCAACCACCTTTATTACACAAGGTGGTTTTAATTAACAATTACGTTAATATATTAATTTTTAGTGTGATTAAACAAACAAAATGATAATTTAAATGCTAAATATATATTCTTGAACAGACTGGTGGCTGAAAATGTTTCCATGAATTCGTGTTTTGTTATGTTATGTATTAATAAAATGGCAATTGGTTAGGGACGTAAGCAGGTGTCGCTCCCGGAGTGCTAGACCTTGTTTTCTTAGACCACGATGCAAAGTTAGTTATGCCACCTCCTCTCTGTGTTCGCCCCTCCACAACACAGTTCGCGTGCAAGCTGCTGGCCATGGCGCTGCACTACTGGTGGGTGTGCGCGCTGGCGTGGTGCGCGTGCGACGGCTGGCAGCTGCGGCGCCTGGTGCGCGAGCTGCGCGACGTCAACCACGGCGGCCTGTGCGCGCAGCTGGCCACGGCCTACGCCGCGCCCGCCGTCATACTGGCGCTGGCCGCCAGCCACCACCAGCACCAGTACGGGAACGCCCTCTTGTGAGTATTGCCCGTTGTCTTAGGCGCGCTTGTCGCTAGCGAATAGTACATTACTGCCGCGGCCGCCAAATGTAGTGTTGCCGCACGATCGTGAAGTATTACGGAGTCCGGCAACGCTCAGTTGTGGCCAAGGCTTGTATAGTGCTTTTCTCAAACAAAGCGCGGAAATTAAAACTAAGTAGTATCTAGGCAGAATTTTTAGTAACCTACTTTTTAAAATCAATGACGAACAACAGTATTTTTTCACGCGGCGAAATGTTCATTTGTTTTTTATTTTTCTTAATAAACAGCATTCTATTTGCAAGCCAGTTCTATATTTAAATAACGCCTTGGATAAGTTACCTCCTTGGTTGCCATGGTTCGGAGTAAAAGTTTGTTCCATTTTTAAATTACACGACAGATATGAGTTTACATAGTAATTTATTTGGCCGCTAAAACACGACAGATATGGATTTTCATACAACTTTTGCCGGCCGCTGCTCGCATGTACAGCAATTTCGATTTATCTCGAAGAAGGTTGTCAAAATAATGTTCACATTTCCAAGCATGTTTGAGAAAAGAATCTTTTTTTTTTACTTTATTTAATATTATATTGATAATTTCTTGACATGACTGTAAAATTTTGACGTTCATATATGCTCTTTATGTGCCTAAACTGAATAGATTCTTTGACTCTTTGACTCTTTGAATCTTTGACTCTTTGTCTCTTTGTCTCTTTGACTCTTTGACTCTTTGGGTCTTTGATTCTTACGTGAGCGACAAGAGCGACCTCCATACTTCACGGTACGTATCCACGCGACACAATAAAGAACAATCAATCAATCGATTAGCCCACTGCAGTGGCTGAGACGAACTGGATGCAGAAGTCGGAGGATCATACGAAATGGCGTATATTGGGAGAGGCCTATGTCCAGCAGTGGACTGCAGTGGGCTAATAAAGAACGACTGTTTAATATTACCGCGCCGCGTCATGACACGATGCGTTGTCGCCCTTCTTGCTCACGAAGGAGCCTAGGCATGGCTGAGCACTGTCTTACATAACCACATAGCGGGTTTCTTTATTTTAGACGCCGTTATTACCATTATCTCGGTGTAATTTTTTAGCTTTTATGTCCTGTATCATTGATGACCTGTGCTTTCTTACACTACCTCAATTTTGGATCACAGTATAGATGTTTCTGTCTTTCGTTTTCATTATATCACACCGTCGCTTATCACATTTTTCATATTTGCCCTCACGAATAACAATCCTAAATCCTCATAATATTATGTTTTAAATCATAATGCGTTTGTACAGCTGCTGGGTGAGCTGTCACGAGCCGGTGGTGTGGTGGGTGGTGATACCTGCTGCTATATACGCGGGGGCCGCCATTTTGTTCCTTGCCGGGGCCACAAGAGCGGCGTTCACTGTTCGAGATCACGTCATTGGATTCGGAAATTTAAGGTGAGTATCTGTTTAATACTTCTTGTTTGAGCAATTACTTGAACTTTTTATTTTAAGTTATTTTAAGTGAAATTGCACTAAAAATCAACATTTAATTTTAAGAGTTTTAAGCTGTCAAATTGACTGCGTTTTATTTTAATAAATAACATATACTATACCCCAGAATAAATAATAGTACTGATATACTTCCAATGACATTTTCTTAGTTATTTTTAGCTATACAGTACAGTATAAGTAAATTTATCGTTCAATGCAGTAAAGTACAGTACCGTACCGCACAGTACTGGTACAGTACAACATGTTAATCCCAGTCGCATCCGAAACATCCACCTCGATCCTGGCTTCCGCTTCACATATCGAAATAAACCTACTAACCTGTGCACTTGACCAGGATGCTGCTGGGCGTGAGCGTGGTGTGCGTCCCACTGGTGGTGCTGGCGTGGGCCGCGGCCCTGCTGCTGGGCAGCGAGTGGGGCGCGCGGCGCGACGCGCTCAGTGCGGCGCTGGCCGCCGCCGTGGCCGCACACGCCGCCGCCGCCGCTCTCGGGTACATCGCGCTCAATGTACGAGTGCGGGATAATCTGCGCAGGTACCGTACCACACTCCATACATTTTTTTAAATTTAGGAAATGTGATTATGACTTTCAGTCCAGTCCATGATGCTTTGACAAGTGAAGTCCTACTTTCAGTAGCGCATGGATGATACAAGGTATATATAATGTGAACTCTGCACGCAACCGGTGACACGCTGCAGAATGAGATAGTCCTTATTTATTTACTACTATTATCGTATGTTCTTTAGGACTAGATGGCGTGTGGAGTCAAATTATATAATTTTACTTTTAATCGTCCAGGCATTTCTGGAGTCCACTGCACATATCAACACACACGACACAAGTCTCAAATCTGTGCAATTATCATGTACTTATAACACAGACTATACGTACAGCGAATGGGGTGCCATATAATACAAATATAGAGAGGAGGCGGCAGGTGTGTATGAGGATGGTTCTAGGGCTTATCTTAATTGGAGAATGTGTTTTTGTACACCTAATAATAATTCCTACCTACCAAATAAACCTGTAAATGAATAATACTAATATTTTAACAGGACAATACTGAGATGTCTAGGAAAGAAAGTGCCTCTGGTCGACACTTCCATCATAATAAGCAGCAGCGCACAGAACTTGTCACAAATAAACAGGTAATTTAAATAGTAACTATATAATATCACTAACCTTTTGCCCGCGTGGATCTCTTAAGTCGCTACTTTTATAATAAAGCACAAGACAAAGATGAAATGATATTGTATGCCTATATTTGTAACTTGAACATAACTTAAAATTTCAATTTATTTCATTTATTATCTATCAAAGTTTAAAACCATTTTTATATTTAAATAGATCTGCCCTAGCGTACCACAGTAGCACAGAACCGGGACGCCAGCTGAGGCACATTGGCATATCTGCGTCATCAACCACATCAAGGTCCACTACCAAAACTAGCTCAAGTCCTTACAGGTCAGTTGTAGTCTTTTTCTTATATAGATACTTTTTTACCTAGCATAACTATACAAGTTTCTTGGTCACATTATGAATATTCTTTATATTACCGCTGTATTGTATGAATCATCATGTTTGGCCTTAAAAGCGACGGATGAAACACAAACTGCATGTAGCGGCGATGCGAATGTTTAAATGGATATGTGGTGTGACAAAAATAAGGAATGAGTATGTACTTAAACTATCCTATTTTAGAGGAAGTTCGAAAGTGGCACCAGTGAATAAAAAATTTGGAAGCGAGTGGGACTAGGGACTGTCAAGCGCATTCACTTTTAGTGTTTTGTCTCAGTCCAGTTGAAATATGTAGGGTAGATGCAATGATGATAGATTAGTGCATGCGAAGACATGATTTCACCGCGCGTCCCCTCCCGATCCTCGCGCCCTAGGCTGCAGCCTAATTAGCCTAAGGGTTAATCAGGCCCTGTAAAAGATGGATGGATGAAAGGATATATTAAAGAAGGGAGTGATATCTGACAGGATTGTATGGAGTAGAATGTCATATTCCGCCGACCCCAAATAATTGGAACAAGGGCAGGAATAAAGATGATGAATAATATGAGATGAATAATGATGATTATGTATCTCATTTAGTTGTTTTCTAAAACTTACAAGAAATAATTTCTTGCCGTAGTCGCAGCGATGGCCAATTACGGCACACGAGTACTTCGACTTCAAACTACAATACCAGTGCGAGTGACATGCCTGCCTACCTCCGAGGGTTCGACTCTTCACTGCACACCAGGAAAGATGGTAAGTGTACAACAGTATGTACATAGTATACATCGCGACACATATCTTGGACCTAAGGCGCGAGACAAACTAGGCCCTGGCGCACGCGGATTGTTTTGTAATATTCTATGTTTGGTGAATTTGAGCTCGTCCACCGCCATAGCAACCCCGTGCTCTCCTCAAAAGACACCCAAGAAACGTGTACTGCGCATATAGAGCACATTTTGAGCACATATTGAGCAAATTTTGAGCACATTTTGAGCACAATTTAGGTCCCGACGTACATCTTGATCAAGGGTGTAAAAACACATCTGATAAGTGAAAAGGCCGTCAAGCTGAGGGCCACCATTTTGTAACATCGTAGGTGTCTATAATGGTGGACTTTGCCTTAAGCTTACCAAAAGGATAGGTGAAGTCTAATTGACATGTACTTTCTAAAACAAAAAAAATTGTAAATGTAATTGAATGTATAACTGACATTGAAATGAAATATTCAATACCAAATAATTAGGTACCGTATGTAAATGTTCAACAGATCAGACACATACAAACAAAAGACACTTAAAACTGTAAGACCCGTCAAGACCCGTCTTGCGTATTCAGTTTTTCCAATTAAAATTTTTTAGTACCTTTCCATTTCATTTAAAATACATTCGTCTGTCAGACGAAGGTCGTCGCCGCCGCAAGGCCGCTCGCGACGGCGAGGCGCCGGGCGAGACGGGCGAGGAGGCCACGGAAGGAACCGACAGCGACTCGGACAGCGCGCGCAGTCTCGAGCTGGCCTCTAGCCACTCGTCGGATGATGATGAGACCAGCACGCGCCGGTCCAGCCACCCGCCATCCACCAACAGTGAGTACACTCTGTACTGCTAGAAATATATTCGTCGTATAGACGAAGGTTGTCGACGTGGAAAGGGGGCGCTGCTAGTCTCGCTCATTGATGATACCACGCACGCGTAGATCCACCCATCCGCCTTCTACCAAAAGTAAGTATACTCGGTACTGCTAGAAATATACTCGTCGTACAGACGTGAGTAGTGAGTATACCGCTTTGTACTGCACGAAAAGGACCTACCGCTGAAAAAGTCCCAAATGTCTATAATTATAGTGATGTAGCTACATCATTCAGTTTAAGAAAGATGGCCAGATAACCTCGCGAGAGTTGAGCATCAGCAAATTTAGGCCTTGTCGAACAAGACCGCTTTCAGCATCTTGGTCTCGTCACCGACTTGCCACTAAACTAAATCCTCGCAAGACCGATGAGAGGCTCCTCAGAATCAAACCATTTTTATCATATGTTTTTTCGCAAGGGAGTTCTTTGATTTCGAGAGGGAGAAACAAAATAACAAAAATGTTATTGAAATGACTATATTATTCGTCTAAAAACTAAAAGAAGGTTGAGTCATAGATATTTTGAATTATGGGGGCTACCAAATACACCGTTTTTAGGAATTTTACAATAACTGGAGTCTTAAAACATGCCCATTAGAAACTCCACACTGAAATAACCATGAGTAAAAAAAAAGACGGATTGCAGAAGTGAAAACTTTTCTTTCTTTCTTTCTTCGTTATATACATAGAAAAAGATAAAAAGAACATACCATACCATACCTACAGTATAGGGCCAATCATAGAACCTATCACTAATTTTCTGCGAATTCTTTTTCAGAAGAAAAAAAAATACAAAAAGACAAAATAATCACAAAAAGTAATAAATTACAATAAGAAAAAACAATCACAAAAAACTCCTGAAGGCCAGGTGGTTTGAACCCGATACTATCTGATACTATAAGGACTTACAGTCGAAGTGCTTACCGTGCTACGACGCTATATATCGTAACTTGCAAAATGTATAGTCTGTACCTAATGTTGTATGACGTCAGTCGTTGATTACGGTTCAAAGGTCAACTAATCCTGACGCTTCCTTAACATTTTTCACCCATCCAAAGCCGCTAAAGAAGTTTTCACTTCAAAAAAATTTTGCACCTCTCGGGGTATATCCCCGATGGGGTAAGTAGAAGTGCTACTTTTTTTGTCTTTGGACGTGAGTCTAAAATTTAAATTTAATCGTCTTGAGAACTATAGTTATATAAACCTAAAATGCACTACTCTCCTAACAGGGGATCGCGGGACAAGCGCGTCCAATTATCTGCCAAACATCACTGAAGGTGCTCCACTAGCGATACCGCCGAGGTGGCCAGCGCACGTCCGAGAAGGTACGTTGCTCTAATTTTATACTATACTAGAAATACACCACGGTTTCAACCACTTTTTCTCTGCAGTATTTTATCATCATATCACAAATCTAAGAACTATGACTATGGAGCTATTAATCAAGGCAGCAGTGCCCCTAGCACGAACAACCATCATAATCGTATCATAAACGTATTGAGAGAACGAAGCATTGCGATTGGCCGGTTTCACATACACACAGGTTCATAGTATGCAGCCGACCAATCGCATTGCTTCGTTCTCTTAATACTTTTACGATACGATTACGATAGTTCTTCGTGCTAGGGGTACTGATAACCCAATACCGAGACGGAACTCTGCACCAGACCCCTGTCCATCAATCAGCTAGTGTACCGGCTTACAGATGTGGTTGGGCTCTGGTGCAGGCTTCCGTCTCGGTATTGGGTTAATTATAGGACGAAAAAATATCGCAATAGTATCGTAAACGTCTTGAGAGAACGGAGCATTGCGATTGGTCGGCTTCATACAAACACAGTTTCACAGTAGGTAAACGGCCAATCGCATTGCTTCGTTCTCTCAATACGTTTACGATGCGATTACGATAGTTGTTCGTGCTAGGGTACTGTGCTTCAATTCATATGGTAGTAAATTAAACCAACTATGAAAATCCTGCATCATGAAGCCTGTATCTGTAGTTTTCTCAAGAAAATTTGATAGCCCAGTATCAAATGCAAATATATTCTTTCAAATCGAATTATTATAATAAATAATATAATATATGTTATAATAATGCGATATAATATAAATTTTAAAAAAATAATAAAAGTTTAAAAATTTAATTCAAATTATATTTTGCAGTTCCAAGAATTTGCTCTAGAAATAAACAAACCTCTAGCTTAATTAATCCAGTTTCTTTGCGTTTATCGGGTTTCTGATTATACATATATTAATTTCTCTTCTTTGGAATAGTTTTGTGTGTTTGATAAACAAATTTTCTTTTTTTCTTCTATTAATAATGCATACAGAATTCCTATCTAACAGTTTTTCTATTCAACCAGAATCAAATCGACCAGAAATGGGCCGCTGGTCCCAAGACACGGGCTCAGACAACGAAGGAATGAACGCTGGCTTGGCGTCACCGTCACCGAACCCACTTCCCAATCCGGATCTTACTTCAGATGTGTACCAGCTCAGCAGACATCGGATGAAGCCGTCTATTCTAGAGAATGTGCACGATACTTACGTAGCTAGTGTTGACGCCTCGAGATTGCCGCTAGATAATAGGTAATTGTGTTAATTTATTTATGCAAGAGAAGGGCGGACTTGCATGGAAAGGATTAATTACAGTTTTTTTTTTTACCGTGAGGGAAAATCCTTCATGGATGCTATGCCGGACTCCTACCGACTAAAAACCCTCACGTACCGCCTAATAGCCTGCGGTTGGTAGCCCCGGGTAAGCCCTCGGAAGGATGTCCCAGGACTACCAACAGACCTGCGGCTGCGGCCTCGCCTAAGGGATTTTTCGGGTGTTATCCCGCGTCTATAGTAGAGGAAACTCTTGAAATATGTAAGGATAGAATCAGATGGCGGTCTGAGGTCTCTGTCTACACCGGATGGACGCAGATTCGGTAGGTGGTAAGACACGACAGTATTTCCGTCTAATTGAGCGTTCCGACTGGGGAAGTACCTCCGCCCTACAGAATACCGCGGCCATAATAAGCTCGTATTGTGTTCCTGGCGGTGTGTAGGGTAGCCAGAGCTTACTGAAGAGTTTTTGTGCTATCAGTGGGAAGACCAAAGGCTATTCCTGCTCTGTCTTCTACGCTGACGGAACAGAAACTCTGTGTTTACAGGGTCGGCAACACAAGTGTGAGTCCCCTGGTGTTGCACACGTCCATAGTCCACGGTAACCACCTTTCTATAAGATGGGCCATGGGCTTGTTTGCCACTTCAGTGGTATTATAAAAAGGGCCTGTTATCTCTGCCTACCCCGGATGGAAATAGGCGAGAGCGTATGTATGCCTGTAAGTAGTGGTAAGTAAAATCTGTAGGATATACGGAATGCCGCTCAGACCTTTATTTGGAGCTAGGGGTGTTTCGTTCGTCTCCGGGGTATGAGGGATATGCTGGCAATGGGGATGCCGACTGCGCTTTTATCCCTACAGAGGGCGCCTCGTAATGGCCAATGTTAGCTGTCATCTACGTAGATTTCATTGTTTGTCTCTTCAAATCTGACAACTATGAGTTTGTTATTGTCACAGAACAGATAGATGGTGATTGTTGTTTGGTCATATGCTGCTGCCATCTACAATTAGTTTTGCGTCGGCATCCCCATTGAAGACCCACGAGGGCATTCGGTTTTAGTCGGTTCCCCAGAGGATATCCGCACAAAAAAAGGGTATTTCATTTCAGTTGGGTGCTGCGTTTTGTGTGAATACTAACTTAATGTGACGACACATTCAAGAAATGATCTTGAAATACATTGAACATTCAATCAAAATCAAAACTTAAGAAATCATATCCTTTGTGGGTTTCTTTTCAAAATTACTATTTCATTCTCAAAATTAAAAAGTTTTCATAGAAGCAGTGCGGCTGCCAAAACAACGAATTTGAACGCGAAATCCAATTATTTCCAGTCTCCAGATAAAACACCCATCACTTGATGTTGAAACGATAATATTGCATCATATAACTCTCTCTTCTACAGATACGGTGTAATGGACGACGAGTTAATGTACGGCGTACTACCAAACGACACTGAAAAACAAATACCCTATGATCCAAACTACCCCATTTCGCCCACAATGTACAGACTACCCGGCAATCCCTACGGATCCAAAACATACTTGGCCTCAAGAACATCCGACTACGGATACAGCCCAACGAAATATTTAAATTCAGAAACGAATGTTTACGGGTCCAGGGATTTCCGGGATTCGGGAGTGTCTACAAGAGAACACGATGGGTACCCACCGAGGGATTATAGGGATTCAGGGATAGCGACTATGTTGAAGAGTGACTATCAGAGGAAGATGGATAGTCACTACGGAGGCGAATACAATGATAGAATGTCGGATGGATCTGAGAAACACCATCATGACAAATATTTATTCCCTTATACAGGTAGGTTATTTTAATTGTTAAATTGTATAAAATAGTATGTTTTACATTACTTATTACCTGTAATGCTAGGTACACACCTCTCGAACGAAGGCGAACCAATAGGCCTATCATGAAACGTACAGTCGACAAAGGAGAAACGGTTGCACTTTTTCATTTAAGTTGTATAGTATATTAAAGTTGCGGACTTAGTTTTGGGCAATTGGTTACATGTAACGCAGCTATCCCGCAAGCCGGCCTGAAGACGACGTTCAACTGAGAGGATTCCGAAGTTACTTTATAGCAAATGATTCATCTTTCGTTCGTGTTTCGTGCGGGTCTGAAGAGAGCCCGGTATTCTCGAGGAAAGTAAGCCAATGGGATTCTTCATCGTTATCACACAATTCGACAG
Source organism: Eilema caniola (assembly GCA_949126895.1). Classification (NCBI taxonomy): domain Eukaryota; kingdom Metazoa; phylum Arthropoda; class Insecta; order Lepidoptera; family Erebidae; genus Eilema; species Eilema caniola. The sequence goes on from OX421467.1 coordinate 22,267,111, forward strand.
CGTGTAGAATGTTCGACGAATTCCACTCGTTTCTCATTGTGGTTCGTTCGTCTTCGTGCTAGTGGTGTGTAGGTACCCAGCGTAATGAAAATTTTCAGTTAACCTTTAACCAAGCAATCCAGTAAAAATATTTACTTTTGTGTGTACCCAGCGTAATGAAAATTATTAGTATACATTTTATCCATGGAGAAGGAAATTAATCATATTCTGTCCTCCGTGATTTTATCCAACCCAGTGTAAGGGCGTTTTCACATTGTCCGATATCCGATATCCGAAGTCCGATATCGGAGGAAGTCAAATGTATGACATATGTATCTCTCTTTCACATTGTCCGGCCCGATACCGGTTATCGGAGCCAACACCACTGTTTTAATGGCCGTATCCTGCCGATTTTATCGGATAAATGTGAAAATAGCGCATGGTGTCAGCTATCGGATGTCGGAAATCGGCGTCCGACACCGATATCGGATATCGGTTGAATGTGAAGACGCTATAAAGAGAATATTGGACATCTGTATAATATTGCAAACCCCAAGTGTTACTTTTCGTGTGGTTCTAATTTCGAGTGTGCTTTATTTTTTATTTTTTCATTATTCCTAATGCTATTAGCGTGTTAAAAAGCTGCTTTTGACGTTATCGTTTCGCTTGCTTTAGCTGAGGAAGACCATGCACACTTGCGTGCACTCAGCCAGTCACCGCACGTCCGTAGTAGTGAGCCGCAAACAGGTAATACACGCTTTTCAACATTCCACACACAATTGTTTTACTTTTAGGGTCAATCCCCCCTGAAGGATAGCGGCCGGCATCGGCTCTTGAGGCAAAATATTACAAATCAATTTAAAAAAAAAAAAATAATCGGTCGACAATGCTTTTACCACTAAGCTACCAGACCTCGCCCCAACCAATCCAAATTTCTCCTTTTATATCCGTCTTTGAGCCGACGTTGGAGCATCTGCCGACTTTCTTACGAACCATCGGAACCAATGAATGATTTTTCAATCATTTTTAAATATTGATTTATCACCATTCCGCCCATACAATTTGAATTAAATTTTAAAGCATTTTTCATGCTAAATATTCAAATCGATTTAAATAAAAAAAGAATAATCGATCTAGACGGGGTTTAACAAAAAAAAATACAAATCATTTGCCGGCGATGGTCATAGTCATTTGAAGGCGAAGAAAGGGCCGCGCGAGCCTGCTCACAATCAATTCTAGTACGAAATTCTAGCCGCTGCTAGCTGCTGCTGGCCGCTGCTCTTTCAGTGAGGATTAACCCTAAGTGTTATTTTATAAAACGTTTTTTGTTATACCTAGACACATATCTTGGACCTAAGCCGCGAGACAAAGGAGGCGCGGATTGTTCTATAATATTCTATGCTTATGCTGGTAAATTTGAGCTCGTCCACGGCTACCCCCGTGCTCTCCTCAAAAGACACCCAAGAAACGTGTACATTTTAGGTCCAAGACATATGTCCTAAGGTGTTTTCATTAGATGAGCTATGAGTACGATTAACAGTATAATCCCGTAAACTCTTCATCGTCGATTCAATTCGCTTACAAATACATAAGTCTCTATTTAATTATATTTTTATTTGCGCAAATCTTATGTAATATTTAATCATTGACATGAAATCCAAGCTAACTATCTCAATATTTAATGCTTATAGGAGAATCTCAACAGCAACAAATGGGAGCACCTCTAGCGAGCATGGGAGAGACTAGCGAGTAAGTTGTATTAAATTTCGGGTCTACAGGCATGAATATTATATAATATGTGCATGTGTTCTATACCACTCATCCTTACAGAATTCCATGTCCAATAGAGGAATCATTTTAATGTGCCTGCACATTCTCAATTCTTAATCTTCCCTCTACTGAACAAATGACAATTAATTTGTTAATTGATTACTCTTGTTCTGTTCCATTTATTGATACTACTTTCCTATTTGCATATGGAATATTGATACTGTGGGACAAATTTCAGCCACCTGGTAACTGTACCAACTATCTGAAACAGTTCATTAAAAAAAAATAACGACTTGAAACCATAATATTATCAAATAATTTATTTTATAACAAAAAAAAATGACTGTGGATTTCTGTTAGATGATAAAAAATAATTCAATAACGTAGAACTCTTCCTCAACCTTCCGCAACTGTGATGCGACAGTGACCAGGGAGTGGTCTGCAGGGGAGGGGGTCAAAAAAAGGCATTTTATGGAGGAATTTCCGCACTTAAAAAAGTTGTCAAAATTTTAGGCTACAAACGTGATATTCTATTAGCAATAACGCTAGTAGAAAAATTCAGCAATATAATTATGAATATTAACATAATCATAATTGTGACTAAAAAAATTAATGTAATGTGAATCGTTGTAACTCAAAATAAAAGATTTAATATATTCTCATTATAACATTGGAATGGAATCAGCCTCACATAACTACAACAATCTTCACTACATAAACTAGTAAATGACTCTTAGCTGGAATAGCTGAATTTACACGTGCAGATCGAAACGAAGGATTTAACACGCGCCAGTCCAAACCGTCAGTTCGAATCGAAGGTGTAAACGCTAGCGGCGCGCTGGGAACGACAGATCGATCTGGCGTTTGACGCGTACGCATCGCTTCACAGTTTTATCCGCGGTCATGTGTAAAGGATTCCATTTTAAAACAACAGGAACTTTATAGATCTGTCGTTCCAACTGTGGTCATATTTTAGTCGTTATATATCACCACAGTTCGATCCGCAGTCCAAACTGACATCGATCTGTCAGTTTTTTACTGGCGGTTTGGAACGCAGTCCCGATGCATGGTTGAAACTGTACGTGTAAACGGCGCTAATATGTTGTCCAAACTATGTGTCGACGTTGAAATCAGTCATGTTAACGAACTTGTCAATAGATGGTGGCGGTTGTATGAGAAACACTCATTGTAAATCATCTTTTGCTTTGCTAACTGGTGGTGTGGCCGCGCGCAAAATCATCTTCAACCATTTTAGGGAGGAGGTAACTGAATGTTTATTTATTTGTAGTTTAGATCAATGAATGTACGTGTATGTTTATTTATTTGAATCATCTAGGTAGGTTTTACACTAGTGATATTCTGGAAATTATATCAAATTCATATTGTTAAGAAAAAAACATGTAACTATAAGGAACATTTTTAATTTATTTCACATTTTGTAGAAGCGTTTTTTATGTCCAATATATTATAAAAATTAAGAATTTGCATGTTAACTTTTAAGAAATCTATAAAATTTTATTTTGTGTTGGTGTTGCATGATAATCCCATTTTATTGATGAAATTCTAAGTAAATAAAATTAGTTGACTATTGTTATACCAAGTATTTTTGTAAAGAATATTAAAGGAATAAAGAATATTAAATACTAATTAAAATAGTGTTAACATTTTTATTCTGAACTTATACTTAAATATAATAAATAGCCTTCTTCTATTTATAGGAAATCTACTACTGAAGACGATGCGGAAACAAGAGTGTAACAACTATTTTAGTACAAGATTTCCAATGCATCTCAATTAGTTATAATTTTATATTTCTTAGTACTTTTATAATGTTTAGTGTTAATTTATACAAAGACTGTCGACCACTCAGTACCCACTGCCATAGTGTAGAATAATGAGTATTTATTTTGATTTTTGTCTATGCTTTAAGTAGGAACATGAACTATAGGGAACAGTGGAACTTATGTACTCCTGATTTTTGGCGGGTTTTAGCGCTTTAAAAGTCTGCTTATATTAAATTTTTGAGCCAATAAGTTCTCACATAGTGCAAATAATCTTTTAGGGAGAACTTTTTTTTAATATGCTCTAAAATTGGGTACAATGAATAATGATAGAAATTCAACGATCACATACTTCTATTTTAAATACATGTATATAGTGTTTTAGAAATTCTTACGCGTTCAACCGTAGAGTATCAGAAAATATATAGGTAATGAAGTATTTTATTATCATTTGGTAAATGATGGTAGATGATGATAAGCAAAAATAACATTCAAAGTCAGTCATATAAATAGTCCAAATTTAGCATTCGATCCGACGCCTCCTGGTCAAAAAATTCCCTCGTATTTTCAAAATAAAAATTGAACAAACTAGAAGAATTTCATAATAATATTTGAAACTTTTGATCGATAACTCTATGGCGGGAGTTAATGTTAAAATAATTTGGAGGATAAAATATAAGAAAGTTTGTCGAAAATAGATTAGTGCTAAATATGAATTACTATTATTTTTATATAAAAAAACCAAAAGTATCGTTTATAAACAATGTATTTAGTGGTAAGATAATGTTTAAAATGAATTTCTTGTTTCCTTATTAGTGTGAGAGCGGTGTGATAGGTATCCGGTATGACTTTGCAATATTTGTTTAATATCGGGATTTTAAAAAACCCATTTGTGTTTAGCTGTTTCTGGTTGTTGTGTTTTTGAAAATCGAGTCAATACAAATTTAAGAATTTCGAGTTTTGTGTGTAAATAGAGTGGTGCGTGCATTGCTAGCGTTTTAACGAAGAGTCCACCTATTTTGTAAATAAATAGATTTTTACACGTTTAGTAGTTTCATTAGGATTTACGATAATAGTGGAATATTAAGTGAAAGCTTTATTTAGATATTCTCTAGTGTCAGATTGCCATAATTAATATTAAATGAGTTAGTAGAATGCACTTTATATATGAACAAAGTTATTGAATATTTTCCAATATACTAGTTTTTGCTAATAAATAAAATCAGGCGTTCCTTCGTAACTTGCATTCCCGTTAAAAGTGGCAGTTTGTCTTATATACGATAATTATTATAAGAACCTACTCATGTTCGTATTAGTATTTTATAATTTAAAATAAAATACAGTATTTATATTTATTATTAAATTAGTACAGAACACTCAATGCAAATAAAACCAATGATATTAAATTAAAAAGAGGTAGATACGGCCAGCACTGTCACTAATTGAATGCGTGCAAAAAGGCCTTTAAACTTCATTTGATTTGGATTTGGTAAGTAGGTACTTAACTAAAGGCAAACAATCTTGTAGGTACGGACTTTTTATAAAATAAATAAAAAACATTTTTTAATCTTTAAAATATTAATAAATGGAGTTTTTAAATAAAATATATTAAAAAGACAGATCAAGATTGTTGACGTTCACTTAAGTACCTTAACCAAATGGAGTATAGACAAAGTGACATTCTATCTATTAGCGATCACGCCAGTAGAAACGTTCAGTAATCTATGCGGTTGACAATCATTATTTTCGACTAAAAGTAATTGAAATGTAAGTAAGTCTATGTATCTTGAAATAAATTTGTTTATTATATTATTAGGGGAGAGTCGGGGAAAATTGTACCACCTTTTAAATCTTACCACCCCTAAATTTCTTATTAAATGACTTTTTTCTACACTGGTAACACCAAACTTTGCTTTAGTGTCGCCAATAACAACCCGCCTGTTTGGTTTAAGATGACATCTGATAAGAATATGTATGGAAGCGAAAACAGCTCTCAGTGTAATTTGACGTTAATTTTCATACTTCTTCGTAAGGTCATAAGACGTGATATAGGGACATTTAAACTACGCAGCCTACGTTATTTAACTACAAATTTGAACTAGATTTTTGTGCATTGCGTGGTGTGAATAGGTTTAGAAGTTATGTCGTACATAAATAAGGTATTTTTGTAGTTTTTTTTCTGTCTGGTACGATTTTAATACCTATGGTACAATTCAAACGACTAGTATGTATCGGTATGTAGTTGAACCGGTGGCAGACCTCCGCATAAACTACATTTTTATCTATCCTAACGTAGAGGCAAGAAATTGTTCTTTTATCATATTATAATCAAGACATTAAACTTTATTTTACATGCCTATTTATATCTGTAAGTCCTTTTATAAACTAAATATCCAAGTCCAAGTCAAAAGTGGTCCAATCGACTCGCTCATAAATAATTATCGAAATGTCACGTGAATCGCTATCAATTGACGAAATCCAATAGACACGGATTCGCTTCGAAACGATTCCGCAAACGAATGTCACTTTGTCTTCTGTCAAACAACGCGATACACATTTGACATTGCGATATTGAGAATATATCAGCCTCATTTTAGTTTAATATTAGATAATTATCTTAGAAATCTATGTAATACACTGACCACAGCTATCGATTTTTGAATTTAATTTATATTTTTGTATATGTTGGTGTTAGGAGGAAACAATTGTGACGTCATGTACATTCCCTGTAACCTTACATTCCATTTATTCGTGCTCAAATGTACGCTTTATGTATTAGGAAACAAGTTCGATATTGCTTTGTACTAATTGTAGGTAAATTTGCCACTTTTATAAACAAACATTTGGCTCAATTTTCTTTCTCATCAATAGTCTGTATCTGTCCAGATTTTTTGTAAGAACTTTTACATGCAATATTTTAAATAGTGGTACAAACCTTTAATTGTTTTTAATGAAATAAAATATTTTATTGCTAAAATTATGTTTTATTTATTTACTGTGAAACTGAAAGCTTATGGACAATGATAACTTGCAAGTGAGTATGGCTAGAATTTATCCCCCACCCCAGTGACCAGTTGTTGGCACGTATTTTGACGTTTATGACAGTTGTCAACGAAGGATGTCAGTCCCATAAATTGATCAATCTATTCTATTCTACAAACGTATTGCCACTTGTCTAGAGGGAGTGCACCTGCGATGTGGATCTGGCACCGACTTTCCTCTCGGCTTTAGGTCGACGACAGACGCTCCCGTAAACTTCAACCTAACTAAATTATGGAAGCGTAAGAGTGGACTCTCGGTTCCAAAATGCAACTGGGATTGATAGGTACCAGGGCCAGATCGTGCCCCGGGCGGCAGCATAAGGGGGTGGCGAATCCAAATTTCGCCCTCAGATGCCACCGGACGCACTGTGACCCCGCCGTTGATCCGGTGTCTCTACCAGAGGTGCTCGGAAGAAGTATTGGCTCCATATTCCCAGCGCGAGTGGTGGTACTCGTTCCACCGCAGGTGACTCTGCCTCAGTCGCTCATGGCGCCCAGCGTGGATGACGACAATGTGCCCGAGGTCAATTAGGTGGAACTACAGCTGACGGTGGGAAGGCATAATGCCAATAAATATTCCACAACATTTCACACAACGCTATCTAGACCCATGGTAAGCATAGCTTAACTAGCTTGTGTTATGGAATCTAGAATGCGAATAAACATACTTAGATACGTTTTTTTTGTAAATACATACATATTATACATAGAAACACCCAGACCAATGAAAATATACATATTCATGCATACAAATATTTGCACTGAGCGGGGATCGAACCCGCGCCTCCTGCGTAGCGGCCGCGTTCTCTACCGCCACGCCACGGAGCCTGCCAATGACATCGGCCCGGCACCCATTGATACTCCAAGATGAAAGTACGACAGTGGGTCCTAGCTCTAAGGGAAGATGCTCTCGAGCCCTGAGTTTCTTAGCGCATGTTTCTAGCGGGACCAAATTTTGCGTTATGCTAATTCAACTATGATAACAGGCTACCTGTCACCTTGCGCTTATGAAGGATGAGTCAAGTAGGGTGAAGAATCTGGCTTAGGCAATCTCTCTTCAGCGGCATCTGAAGATCCGAGCCGAAGAATGGTTCGTGCGGGTTTAATCGGTTCGAGTCTTAGGTTTGCTTATGACTTGAACCCCTATGGTATTCGATCTCCGGTTCTCGATTTCAGAAAAAAAGTGGGCGGGGCGTCATTTTTTACAAACTTAACATGTTCTTTTCTTTTCTGGACAAATCTTGCACCTCGGTTTTGAAGGCGATTTTGATGAAATTTTGCATACACGGTGAGTTTAGATGAAAATGCATTAATATAGTACCAAAAAGCTGGTCTGACGATGAAGTAGGAATTCAGCCTATAGGTAGTAACTCCTAAATTATATAAGATAAACTTATCGAGTTTGGGCTCATTTCTTTTGGTTTTAATAAACTCCCTGTGGGTCATGTGTGCTATACATGGTATTCAGGGTCTGGAGATAGAGTCAGATGGTGGCCATAGCAACTCTTAAACTAAACAAGATAAAACTGTCGAGTTTGGGTTCATTTGTTTTGTTAGAACAAACTCTTTAGTATATGGCATTCAGGGTTTGAAGATGGAGTCAGAAGGTGACCGTAGGAACTTCTAAACTAAAAAACAAAGTAAACCAATCGAGTTTGGTCTTATTTGTTTGTCTTAACAAACTGGTATTACATGGTAAGTATTCAGGGTCTGAAGATGGAGTCAGAAAGTTGCCATAAGAATTCCTAAACTATACAAGATAAACATATCAAGTTTGGGTTAATTTCTTTGTCTTAAACATCTCTCTGGTTTTACATGATATTAAGGGGTCGGAAGATAGAGTTGGAAGGTAGCCATAGGAACTTAACAAGATAAACCTATCGAGTTTGGGCCGATTTGTATTATCTTAACAAACTCTCTGACATTACATGGAATTAAGGGTCTGAAGATGGCGTCCAAGGTGGCCAAAGGAACTCGTAAACTAAACGAGATAAACTTATCGAGTTTGAGCTCGTTTGCTTGTCACAAACTGGTGGTATTCTATCGTACTTCAGAGTCTGAAGATGGAGACAGTAATTACATAGGTGGTCATGGGAATTTCTGAACTAAACATAGACTATCTACTTGTGTTTGTTTTTTTCTAGTAGATATTAGTAGGCACAGCTCTACTGTTACATCATATTACTATAACTAAAAAGTGAAAAAAATAAATAATAAAAAACCTCTTAAAAACAAGCTTTTCTTTTAATAATCTGTACTAAAACGTAAATAATAATTTTATGCAAGGATTGTGCAGATTTCAAGAGCATGTAGGGCAAACAATGACGGGCCCTACCACGTGCGTGTCCCTAACTCTGCCTTTCTCCTTAATTAAAAAAAAAACATCTTTATTAACGGAATCTATCGCGATTCTTTTTAATACCACTGAAGAGTCATACAAGCACACAGTCCACTTGATGGTAAGTGGTTACCGTGGCCTAATGGACGTGTGCAAGACCAGGCCCCCGATTCTGCTAATTTTATGACATCTTCTTCTTTCGCGGGCTCTTCTTCCGCATGTGGTCCCTTGTAGTTGGGCCTTTTTGCGTGAATGTGTGGTTTTTTGTATCCACTGCCCTACTCCAACCATCCAAGCTCCTTCCAGAAAGCGGCCAGGCTGCCGGGTCTGCTGCAGGCCTCTCGGAGTGTGCTTGGTGTTCCCAGGTGTTGCGCCCGCTGTTCCGCGACCTCGCTGCAGTTCATGACTACGTGGGCCGGTGTTTCGTCAGTCCTCATGCACGCTCGGCATAGTGGACTGTCCGTTAGACCTATAACATACAAATGTTTGTTAAGATTACAATGCCCTGTTATGGTCCCTACTACAAAGCGTAGGTCCGCCCTATTTAGGCGCAGCAGTTTTTTAGAGAGCCGTCTGTCTAGAGATGGCATTGCCTCTCTCGATTGACGACATTCCTTCGTCTTCGCCCACATTTCGGCGTGTAGTTTCCTTGTTCTATGTCTCAGCCAGAATCTTTGCTGGTTTGCCGATATTGGTATTACGGGTTCCACCCTGTAGGTCTCTATTTCGGCTCCCCTTCTGGCCAGTTCATCGGCCACGTCGTTGCCTAGGGAACCGCTGTGTCCTTTGATCCATTGGAGTGTAGTCTCGTTTGTCTCGCATATTCCCTCCAATTTCTTGTGGCATTTTATTGTGTTGCTGCGTAGAGCGTGTAGTACTGCAGTGCTGTCCGTTAGGATTCGAATGCCTTGATTCTCTATCTTTCTTGCAGCCACCGCGTCTGCGGCCTGATTATACCAACACATTCCGCTTGGAAAATTGTGTTGTGCATGCCCAGTGCTGTTGATATGTTAATATTTAAGTCAGCGGAGTAGGTGCCGGCACCTGTCCCTGTTTTCATTTTAGATCCATCCGTGTATATCCTCACCTCCTTTGTGCCGGATGAATCTGTTCTCTTTTCCTTAAGTTCTATTCTGTACCGTTTATCAAAGACGTATTGTTTTGGTATAATGTCGCAAGGGGCCATTATCAGTGGTTGGTCGTTTTTGGCCTCTTCCACCGCGTTGGTGTGCGGCACCCTCGTGTCGTGTGTCCATAGGGAGAGTTTATTCAATCTAATGGCTGTAATGGCTGCCTCTTGTTGTATAAATAGATGGAGTGGTGGGAGGTCCAGCATCGTTTCAAGGGCGGCTGTAGGCGTTGTGGACATGCAGCCTGTGGTGGCAGCATGCCATTCTTTGTAGACATTGTAATTGGTTTTATGCGGTAATCAGCTTTGTTCTTTGCCACCATGCTATGCAACCATGTGTTATTGTTGGTCTGATTACCGTTTTATAAAGCCAGAGCATAATTCTAGGTTGTATGCTCCATCTTTTCCCCAGCATGCGTTTGCATTGCCACAGGGTAATGCAGGCTTTGTTTGTCTTTTGTTCCATGTGACTGTTCCAGTTTAGTTTGCTGTCTAGTATCAGTCCGAGATACTTGACCTCCGTTGCGAACTGTAATGTTGTGCCAAATAATTTTGGTGGTCTCAGGTTTGTTAGTTTTCTTTTGTTTGTGAACAGTACCATTTCGGTTTTTTTAGGGTTCACAGACAGCTGGTGTTCTGTGCCCCACGCTTCCACTATGGTTAGGGCGTTTTGCATTAGAAGGCATAGGGTGTTCTCAAACTTCCCACTAACCAGAATGGTTAGGTCGTCCGCATACCCTATCGTTGGGAAGTATCTGTTGTTCAGCCGTCTTATCAGGTCGTCCACTACCACGTTCCAGAGGAGAGGTGACAGCACCCCTCCTTTGGCTACTCTAGCACGTTCGTAGTGTTCACTGTGAATCGTATGGCCCTTTGTTTGAGCATGTTGTGTATCCATTCGCATAGCGTTGGTTCCACCCCATATTTGGTCAAAGCATTGCTTATGCTCCTGAAGCCCGTCTTGTCGAAAGCGCCTTCTATGTCGATGAACACCCCTAGGGTCTGTTCCTTCGTGGACAAGGATCTTTCGATCATGGTGACTACACTGTGTAGTGCGGAATCTGTAGACTTACCCGTACTAAAGGCATGTTGATTCCGGTGTAGTGGTTTGCTTCGCAAGTGGGTGTCTCTTATATGTCTATCACACATCCTCTCCAGCGTTTTCTGCATGAAGGATGTCAGACTGATGGGTCTGTACGCTTTTGGATCTGTGTAATCTGCTCTCCCCGGTTTCGGCAGGAAGATCACTTTTACCTCTCTCCATTGTTTGGGCATGTATCTGTGTGCTATGCATGCAGTGAATACTTCTGTTAATTGGGAGTTTATTTGCTTCCCTCCCCATTGTAGCAGTGCGGGGAATATTCCATCAAGGCCAGCTGCTTTATAAGGTAAAAAACTGGCTATGGCCCATCTAGTCTTATCATTTGATATGATTTTGTGGGCTGTGTTCCAGTCTTGTTCTGTTGTGGTCTCGCCTGTGTTGTCTTCCCAGGCGGTGTCATCTGTCAGGGTGCACCCTGGAAAGTGGGCTTCTAGTAGCACTTCACAGGTTTCTTTATCTGTGTTGGTATAGGTGTAGTCACTCCTCTTCAGTGATCCTATTGTTCTAGTCACGCTGTTCGTGATAATTTTCCGCACTCTGTTTGCTGCACCACAGGTTTCTATGCTTGAGCAGAATCTTTGCCAGGACTCGCTCTTGCGGAATCTTATTAGTTTTTTGTATACTTTCTGGGCTTGCTTGTATTCCACCCAGTCTAGTTCGCACCTAGTGTTCATGGCCCTGTTGAAGAGTTTCCTCATCCTATGTTTCAGCCTGTCTAGCTCCGGGCCCCACCAGGACCCCTTGCGGTCACGGTTCAGGTGAGGCGTGATAGGCTCGCATGCCTTCTGGTAGCTTGTGATTATAATTTTTGTTAATAGGTCAATGTTGTCGTCAATGTTTGCCCTGTGTTTACGCATATCTTTAATAGTTACATTAGACAGAAGTACTCCCAACTCGGTCGTGTATCTCTCTATGTTGGTTTTCCTTGGGTTTCTATACGGAATTATCTGTTTCGCAGTTGCTGTTATGTTGTAGCATATTCGCCGATGGTCAGCGTAGGATGGTTCGTCGGAGACTCGCCAGTCGGTGATCGTCTCCATTGACCCCGTCGTTGCTAGTGTTATGTCTATTAAGGTTTGGTGACGTGAGGTCACAAAGGTTGGCTTCGTTCCCCTGTTTGGAATATTTAGATTAGTGGTAAAAAGATATGATACAAGGTCCTTACCTCTATTGTTACATGATTCGCTGCCCCACAGGGTGTGGTGCGCGTTTGCATCTGCTGACACGATGAGTTCTAAACCAGCTGTCTCGCAGTGTTGTACCAGGTCGGCCAGCTCCTTCGGAGGAATGGGTTCCTCGCCTGGGAAATACGCCGATGCTAGTACTGTGGTTACGGTCGTCTCAGAGTCCCTGGTGGTTTGTGGATCCAGTCTTATAGCTGTCAAGTCTCTTGTGCTAAACTGATCAAGTACCTAAGGTAGCATTTAAATTACATGGTAAGTATATGCATGTTCGAAGGGTTACGGACAGTGTTATTGAAAAATATATTACCTCCGATGTTGTTGAGACCACATATAGTGTGTCGCCTAATCCACGGCTCCTGGATTAGGGCGATGGTCTCCTGGTTAACCTCCAGCACTCTTCGAAGGGTAGCCGTTGCGATTTGTTTGTGCTGGAGGTTAGTTTGTATGGCCCTATAGGCTATCGGACTTTGGTGAGAGAAGATGCTCGATACTGCTCACCAAGTCCTCGTCCGAGCTAGCTACCTCAGGGGCAGGGTCCCTCATGTGATAGCCCTGGTCCATGTTGGAGCTCGGTGTTGTTTTCGAGGCAGTTATGTTGGGGTCTGCCTCGGTTGCACCCGTGTCCATACCACCTCCTGGAGTGGCTGCTTGGTCATTGCCAGGCCCGACCTGGCTTTGCTTCTCCGTTGGCGGCCGTGGGTTTTCTTTTTCGAGGACGAGGAGGTAGCATTGCGCCGTCCCGTAGTGTAGTGCCCGACCTTTCTCCTTGAGCTGGTCAAGTTGCGGCTTTGGGACCCCTAGCGTTAGGAACGTGCCCCTAGCCTGACGATCCAGATCATATAGGATCCAGTCCTCAGTGCTAAGGCCACGATTCTGCGCCATGAGTCTAGCCTGGACCAGACGGACATCGGTCGGGAACTCGTTTTCGAGAAGAATCCCGCATTAGGTCCTGGTTACCAGGTCACATGCCCTCACTGCTTCCAGTGTGGTGCCTGGTAAAGGGGATTCTAGTAATCCCGCTGCATCCCTTAGGCACGCCACGGATTCTTTGTCCTCGCACCAAAGTTTGAGGACTCCGTCCCCGTAGAGTGGCCTGCCCTTGAAGGCAGGGAGGAAGGGGATTACTGTCTTCTGGTCGAGAGCCTGTACCAGTATGTTGTCCATACGGGTCAGGATTTGCCTCTCGACCAGCCTAGCCTGGTCCGGGGTTAAAAACCCCGCAGGTGTCAGTCGGATCGCCATACGCAGCTCCGCTTTGGTTGCATCTGCGTACGACGTTCCTGGTCCGCTGACTTGTGAGGGTACGACCTTGACGCGCTTGGTGTCACCTCTCGGGGATACGGTGTCGTCTAAACGATTCCGTTTCGTCCTTCTGGACCTCCCCTGCGGCCTTTTGGACTGGCCCGCGTCTGGTCCCCTCTTGTTAGGTAGGGCTGGGCCTGGGGGCCCCCACCCCCGTCCCCGCCCCCAGGCGCCTCATGTGTCCTGGGGGCGGTGGCGCCAGCGGCATGTACCGCACGCTCTGCCCTGGTTGTTTTGCCGTCCCTCTTGGCTGCCTCCGCCGGTTGACGTCTTTCCTCAGCTTTCGCCTTGGATGTCAGTCCGCCGGGTTCGGTTTGCCTTGAGGTACCAGCTTTGGGCTCAGCTTCCGTCGTGGCGGCGACTACTCCCTCCCCCCCTTGGCTACGCTTTTCGCACTCACAGATGTTCAGAATCAGGAATAGCCCTCGGTCTTCTTACTGACAGCACAAAAACTTCCCAGTGAGCTCTGGCTAGCCTACTCACTACCGGGAACACAAGACGAGGTTATCATGGCCGCGGTATTCTGTAGGGCGGGATACTTGCCCAGTCGTACTGCTCAATGGAATGCAAATACCGCTGTATCCTACCTCCCATATTTATTATTATATATTTAGGCCGATGTTTCGGCACTACGCGACCATGACTGCTAAAAAGTTGCCGAAACTTCGGGTTAAATGTTTAATAATACTTAATAAACCGCAATAGAGTACATTAAACATTAAAAGGTAGTTTAATTTCAATGAGTGATATTCGCATAAACTTCAGACAGTAGGTACAATTAGTATAGGTATAATTAGTTTAGTCATCATAGCTCATATAAGGATAGCTTCCTTAATGCAATTTATCTAGTAATTTTTAAACGTCATACTTAATTATCCTCGACCAGTCCTACCACCAAGGAACTTATATACCTACCTATATACACACATATATTATTATTATTATTATTATTATTAGTCATGCACTAGCAGCTAAAAGCTGATGCGTGCATATCACAGCACTTGTTAATGTAAATGTTCACAGAGTATTTATTTATTTATGTTTATAATGTTTTATATATATATACTAACCATTAATAAAGCTGATCGGTCAAACACACGGAACGAAATGTATCACGTAATTATGGACTAAAGCCACTGATCGACGGGCGAGTAAAGACCGCGGTTTTATGGCTCGTCGGTAAAGCTCGCCGGCTCGCCGGTGTATCATTGCAAAACCGCGGTTTTAAATACCGCCGAGCCTGGCTCGCGGCTCGTCAATTGGCCTGCTGCCAATTCTTGAACTAAATGTATACGTGACAAAGCTTGCCTTTTTTCAATCCAATTTCTAACCCACACTTTAGGGCGTTTCCTTTTTTTTCTTAATTTCGTAATATCCTATGGCGAGATAACACAAGGCTTCAGTCTCGGAACAAGACATGTTTGCGACTGTTTTGCTCGCTAGTCGATCAGCACCAACGAGCCGCGAGCCAGGCTCGTCGGTATTTAAAACCGCGGTCTTTACTCGCCCGTCGATCAGTGGCTTAAGAGCCCGTTAACGCCAAAGTGCGTGACGGCCAAACCTTCGTCATTTTATAAAAGCTGAAAGTACACGAGAAGAAAAGATAGTTTCTCTATTTACGATTATTTTTTACACCTCTGTTGTTGGTCCTAACATACATGAAATTGGCGTTTAAATTGGCAAAAGAAAAACTATTTTGTTTAACAGTTATTTAATATTTTAATTTATTCAATCAAAGAATGTAACGTTTTTATCTATGCACTTTTGCCATTTTATACGCTGTTCATTGATTCCTTTGCTGAAAAAATTGCGGGAGCTTGAATCAACAAAATCTTTGAAAGCGTTTTGGACTGCCTCATCGGAATTGAATTTTTTCCAATTAAGATATTATCGAAATTCCGAAAAAAGTGGTAATCGGTTGGAGCAAAGTCCGGGGAGTATGGTGGGTGACGGAGATATTCCAATCCTAGCTCCTCTAGTGCCGCCACCGTATGTTGTGAAGTGTGTTGTTTAGCGTTGTCCTGTACTTAGCAGCAGTGGGCTATAGCAGTTGACCAATCTCGGCTGTTTAATGGCTAGCTTTTCCATCATAGTTTCAAATTGTTGGCAATACAGATCTGACGTAATCGTCTTACCTGATCTTAGGAAGCTGTTGTGGTTGTGAATGACTTCAACGTTGGTCCATCAGTTCTAGAGTAGGTAGATACGTTTAATTAATGTCAATTTCTATTGCACGTGATACTAATATCTTATTATTTAAAGGTCAGTGAATCGTACGTTAGGTACGTATTGGAACATATAAATGTGTGTTACAAGAAAATGATTAGTAAACAGAATTAGAATGGCTATCAGTAACAGCTACAGATAAGAGATTTAACGTAACGTCTGATAATGTTGGATTACATGATAGATTACCTGCCTATATATAAAATTCACGGAAATCGGCAACCCTATTATCGTGGACTCAGACTCACCAGTATGTCACGGTCCCTACCAAGATTTTCAAGGTGCTCCGCACCAGTCTCTCATGCATGCTATTGATTGATGGATGATGCTCTAACGTAAGCTTTCCTTTCGGACGGCTTAAATGATATTCAGCCGTCTCGTATATTACATCATTTAATAATCTGGCTGGCTAATGCTTAGGCCAATTTTGAGATCCCCATCTCACTCCTCGAAATAAGATAGAAAATTACATACATATAATCATAATATACACTTGTAAATCCCCGAAGGGGTAAACAGAGGTGTATTCACAGAAAATTAGTGATAGGTTTATTGTGATAGCTGCACAATTCGACTTGGTTAGGGTAGTATGGAAGGCTAATGCGGGAGCGGAGCCGAGCATTGCTCCCGCATGAAACCTTCGTGGTTATTTTTTTTTATAACCGTAAATACAAATGTCATTTTTCTAAATTTGTAATTAAATAAGCTATTTGCTTAGCCGTTTAAATAAATGGCTGAACACAATTCAGGCAGTTAATTGAACGGCTGATTAAGCTAGTTGGCGGTGACAGATATACTTACAAAGTCTTATAATCAGGGCCCTGTTTCTGCTATAATTTATTTCATGGCAAAACCACTGCGGTCCTTCAGACACTGTAATCAATGCCATTTAACTTTCGGCTTAAGTATTTAACTGTTAAAATTTAAAATTAAATGACAATCTTGTAGATTGAATTAAAAATGTTAAAACTCTTTCTCTTTTCATTTGGACTTTAAAACTCAGCCATAAAATCTAAAATTTAATGACATTTTATGGAATGTCAGCGGTATGACAGCGGTGTTGTTTTGTCATAAAATTAGCAGAATCGGGCACCAGAATTGGCGCTCGATGATGATCCACTAAATGCTATGATGAATTAAACTAAGCTACTTGTGCTCTTAAAAGTGCTAGCTTTACTCTATGCGTGATCTCAAGACGGGGTTGTCATCTAAGAAAAAACCTATTAGGGAATTAAATAATTATATAATATTTACTTAGTTGTTTGCTTAGGTAAAATACTTATTCTATCTACGCGTTAATAATTAAATTTTAGCATACCACACAACACTTTCTATATAGCTTGTAATATGGGTTCTAGAATGCATTTATTATATATTTATATTTAATTCATTACTTTTATAGATTACTATTGAAATTCAACAAATCAAAAAGGTATAAACTTTTTATCTATTTATTCATCAACATACATAATATCTACATTTGCACAAATAAAATATATTTAACTTAGAATTACATCAGTAAGCATAGTCGTAGACTGATATAATACTTTCTCGATTTGTTCCAAAATGTGAACACTGCTTACTTTGCCTTCAATATTGATATATCGACAATCTATGGCATTCACAACACCTATATATTTAAGTTTATGCAGATATGAATTTACAAGTACAATAAATTAGGTAAGGAAGCAACTAATATTTACAATTGGTAGTTATATCTTTTTTTATATTTTTTATATAAATATAAATGGGGAAACAGTGCTTTATACCAAAGAATGTTAACAATTTGGATATATTCCATAAGACACAAATATTCCCCGAATTTAAATTCATAGGCTAATGTATTGTCTCCCAAAGTTTCCTTACTATTATACTTTGTGCTTTACAAACATAAAGGGGCATCGGTAATGTTGGTATATACCATAAACATATATACTGCCCAACTGCAAGTTTGTGTCCAATGGAAAATAGCTTATAACACCAAAATACTAAATTTTATGTACATTTTATTAATATTACTATGCATAATATGGGATACAGAGTGACCAATCAAACCGTGACAAACTTGAAATAAGGTTTTATGGAATGTATAAGCCTTATACATGACTAGGTATAGAATTAGATGACAGATCGGGTGACATGTTAGGCCATGGAAACTTTAAATCATACCTAGTCATTTCAGTTGAAGTAAAACACTGTTATGATAAAACAACACAATCTCGACTGGTTACTTATAAAGATGTCAATAAACTGTACTGTAATACAAAGTTCTTGTCAAATATCTACGATCTTAGCACAAAATACAAACGTCAAATGCACATACAGCTGTAAGGATAAAAAGTCCAATAGAATACTATGCGGTGCTAAGATCAGATACTTTAGATAATAAGATGAACAATATTTTACTTTGTAAACACATCAACAATATGTAGGTAGTGGTTTACCTACACTAGTTCAACACTGTTAACTTGAAGCTTCTTTTTTCTTCGGTGATAATAAGTTATGTTATAGGCACTGGAAACTCTGAATGTAAGGTCTAGGTCTAGGTCAAGGCTGGTAACATCCAGTGCTGTTGTACACTGTAAATTAAAAAAAAAAACATTAGTGGTGTAAAGAAATTTAATTAATAATTCAGTTAACATAATAGGTTATTCATCATACAAATATAGATTACAACTAAAACAAAACCAAAAGAGTATATAATTTCTTAAGTTTATATTTATAGGTAAAGATGTTTATAAGTAGCAAACTCAAGATCATGTGATTACATACAGATTATCAATTCTTATTGGTGTGCAATTTCTATTTTCAGTAAATATTACAACAAATGAACAGAAGTAACCATAAATATGCTACTGTAAAGCTATTCATATCTTAATCATTAATTAAAACCATATAAATATGATCTCGGATTTATATTTCATAAATCACAGCTAGCATCAATATTCATAGTTCATAAACATCTGTAATGGTTTTGATTCACACCACAAGCACAATAATGAAAGTCACATGAATCACTATGCCATTTCTATAATCATTATTCACAGAAAATAATACATCAAAATATATTAATTAAAAGGTTTCACAATATAGCTCTACAACAGAAATGCCTCACACATCAGATGTAATATATAAATGCAAAATTTTTGATCAATACTTACACTTAGATTCAAGTTTTTATTTATTCTTAAATTATTGGTTGCCCATTTTGACCTTTGACGTCATGTAGATACCAACAATGAGACCAAAGAGACCGATGGCTGATCCGAAAATCTCTACAATTAGGATTTTTACGAACAGAGCAGCATTAGCGGCATCAGCCAGGGCGGCTCCTGAGCCCACAATGCCGACGGCAATACCACAAAACAGGTTGACGAGTCCCACGGCAAGACCAGCACCAAACATCACATAACCTGCCATGAAGTTCTGGTTCTTGATGGTGGCGTCAATCAGGGGCTCTGTGTACTTCTCCAGCATTCCAGACAACACGATAGCAGTGATCAATCCATAAATGGCGACGGCTTCGCAGAAGATGACTGAAATCAAATTCTTCGTCTTGATTCTGGGTGCTTTGACACCTCCTCCAACTATACTCACACCGGTCGTGTGGATACCCATAGCAGCCCCGACAACGGAGAAGGCGACGGCGAAGGCTATTCCCAACGTTGCCCACATATAGGGCGATGTGTTTTCCAGGAACCATCCGAAGCTTATTTGCTCACCCTTTCCTTGGAGCAGATAGAACATAGAAAATATTGGGAGCACTATCACCAGCAGCAACGCCAGGAGGTAAGTTAGGAAGTACCTCATCTTGAGATGTTTTTTTAACAAATTGGAGCTGTTTTACCCGATTTTCCCGAAAGGGACGGCCTTTTTTCGCCCAATTTTTGCCTTGACAGAAAACTTAAAATCGGAGAGGTCTTGTGATCACAAGTTGTCATAGACAAAAAAATGTTGCTATCATTTAATTACATTCTTGTGACCCAACTTTTTTCAGAAATATCGATTATGAATTTTAGGGTAAGTAAATTTATAATTATACAATTTTTTATAATTACGTCTATACGGTCATTTGAGTTAATAAAATATATTATGTCCCATAAAATGTATAATACACCAAGAAAAGAACGATATTATAAATTTTGGTTTCAAATCGTAACCACCAGAGAATTACATTATATTACTTATATGCATTAAGTATATACTTACTTAATTACTTGTCTGTATTTTTTTGTAGTCAGCTCAAAGAATCATAAATTACTTAGTTCGTCAAGAATGTAAAGATTTCAAGCAAACTAAATACTAGGCCAGGGCAATTTAAGTTGGCAACATAATGATTGATTGTGGGCGAGTATAATGGTGTCGATTCGGGTTGGCAAAATTCCGACTAAACTAAACTATAATTAGTTTAGTCACGTCAAATTGCGCTTTCTTATTCGGGAAAACACCAACTAACTTAATTTGACAGGACTAAACTATTTTTAGTTTAGTCGAATTCAATTTAGTGAAATCCTACATTTTGCTATTCGGTAAGGCAAAATTTTATTCCTGTCAAACTAAAATCCGACTTATTTTAGTGGCCATATTTTTGGTCGCGATTAAACTAAACTAAACCTTGTTCTGCTGATTGTTTGTGCTGGTTGAAATTTTTAAATTACAGAAAAATGAACGAAAAAGGAACGAGGAGCAAGAAAGGTAAATAAGAAAATTTATCAACTAAATATGTGTTTATTTGTTCAAAACTGACCTAGCAGTAAAAAATTACGCATCAATGTCATTGTGGAGAAGCAGTTGACCGACTCGGACACCATGGCCTGTCATGCTGCAGGATCGCGGGGCGAATTCCACGGCACGCCAGTCTCAACGACATAATCCGCCGTGCTCTTGTCATTGCTGGTATGCCAGCTGTCCTTGAAGCAAACGGTTTGGCGCGCGACGATGGCAAGAGACTGGATGGTATGCCAATAATGCCTTGGAAAATGGGTAGGACTCTGGTGTGGGACGCAACATGCGTCGACACCATTGCCCCTACCCATATAACTGGCACTGCTAGCTGTGCCGGTGCCGCTGCAGCTTCTGCAGCGGCTGTTAAGCGGCGCAAATACTCCAATCTTATTGCAGTTATGAATGTGTGCCGTTTGGAGTCGAAACGTTTGGGCCTTGGGGTCCGAGCGCCCGCAATCTCTTCAGGGAGATTGCGAAATGTATGGCTGACGCTTCTCGTGACCAGAAGGCTGGCCTCATATCAGGTCAGAGATTAAGTATTGCCATACAACGTGGCAATGCTGCTAGTCTTCTGGGAACGCTACCAAAAGAGGCATGCGATGCGGATGAATTCCACGACGCATTTTAACTTTTAGTTTTAGTTTTTTTTATTATATTTAGTAATGTGTATATATAGTAACTTTAATAATTTAATTTAATATTTGCCAATACATCTGTAATATATGTAAAAATTGTGTAACAATAAAAATAATTGAAAAATTAACTATTATCATAAAGGTTGGGTTTGAAATTTATTTTAAGGTTAGAAATAATTGGGCAACATAATCGCTCTAGCGACAAAGCCCTTTCAATAAAGAAAAAAAAAAAAAAAAAGTTAGAAATTTATTTGTTCTACAGAAATCGGGAAGAACGGGCCAGGTTGCTTCGGTCGAAGGATGCATCAAATCCGTTTGAGATGGCCGACCGTAAATTTAGAAAATTCTTTAGGGTCATCAGCGGCCAAGTTCCTGTTGGAGATACTTGAAAATCACCTTAAATTAAGCGTAGAGGATTTTTTTGTGATTGTGACATACACACACATACACATACATTGTTTATTTTTCCTCTTTTCACGTAATATTTCCATTACCATGCCGCCAAGTTTGTTGTTTTGGTTTGTTTATTTTTTCAGAGGTTTAATTTACGGTCACGTTTGAATTTGAACACGTTTTTTGACAAGAAGTTAAGTTGTCTCTCTCACACTTCAACAACAAGGACGTTGTCATTCGTTCATTGAATTCACAGATTAAAAAGGGTTTATTCAATTTAGTCGTGTGACCTTGACTAAAAATGCATGCACTATTTTTAGTTCGGTGGCCAAACCGAATAGACACAGCGTTGAACTAAACTAAAATAAGATAATTTTTAGTTTAGTTTAGTTTAATCGGGTGGACATGCCGAATTAACACCAATACTTCCTACTCACTCTGTGGTTTAGTGGTTTGACAGCACAGAATGATGTTTTTAATCTGTGTAAAATGGAAATGTATTTTTTATTTTTAGTTTGTGTATTATTTTGACATTTTGAGGAGGAGCGAATCTTTATTCCTTCCATTTTCCCAATGTGTTGATTAATTTAAGTTGCAAAATGTGATCCCTTTTTATTTAAAAAATTAAAGTAGCTTCGGTGAGTTGGGTATGTGTTATGCTGCTTTAAAGAGATGTTGCAGTGAAATAACTATGAGGCCCGTGAAATCATTACATAAAGATGTTGTCAGCTTACGCCAGGTTTATCGTCCGCCACTCCTACCTTGTTATTTTTACCGTAACTGTGATCTCAACCACTCTTACTGTGATTCCATTAGTATGCCATAATTTACCCTCATTTTCTGATCCAATAGTGGGTTTCGAAACGCGAGGAACAACCTTGGCACATCGTTTCATTGCGTGGGAAAACCTCATCGACGAAACAAGACCATCTCGTAGACTCGCCGTTAATCCCAAAGATATCGAAGATCAAATTCGTATGAATCGTACATACCACAACAGAACAAGGCAGGACAGACCTAGATCTGGTCGTGGCCGATCCAAAAACAAAGGGCGCAATAAGAAAAAAAAATTAAACCACAACAATACTATTTTAGAAAAATCGCGATCTGATTTAACTTCAGATTCAAATATTTCTAATGGCCATGTCCATTGGGGATTTGGAACAAACAAAACATATGAAGATGAAAATACGGTAATTTTGAAAGACCACATGAGAAGACAGTGGGGTTGGATTATTGAAGAAATACAGAGGAAACCTGACAAACCAGTTTATCACAACTATGCATCTGGGACTTGTGGACCACCCATGTCAGAGTATGCTCACTTAGTTATCACAGATACAGTAAATAAGTCTTTGATATCATTTGAAAATATAGAAAAGATGTGTAGATATCAATCAATTTTAATGGAATTGGGAGGTTCTGAATATTACAAAATGTGCCAAAGAAGTATAAATTCAGCAGAACTTTGTTGTCCAGTGTGGAGTGTGCCAAATTACATAGCTTTATTGTCTGGTAAGAATTCATGTGAAGATTTAAAGAAAGAAGATGTGGACCACACTGTGGAGTTATTAAAAAAGTGTGCAGGATATTTCCATAACTTTACGTTAATGGCATCATGTGATTTAGATCGTTGTAAAGTCCCTAAGTATTGTACTCGGTATGACGCAATATATAATTTGTTGTTCTATTTAATAGATTCAGAAGCTTTTATACCTTCAGATGTTTCGCAGACATTTGTAAGCAATGTGATGCTGTTCTTACCATTGCCTAGAAGTAGTACTGTATTACATTATTACACACAATTGCAAAGTTCAAATTTATCTTATGATACACTTGTTGTTCCCGCTATTGATTTTGGTCTGATAAATGCACTTTTTGATCTATGGGTAATACAAGACACTTGGCTAATTGGTTTAGGTGGACTGTTTGTATTTATGTGTGTATGGGTCTATACAAAGTCTCTCGTTCTCACCTTGCTGTTATTTACGGCTGTAACATATTCACTTGGTATAGCATACTTCTTGTATGTCTATGTGTTCAATTTGGAATTTTTTCCCTTCATGAATTTATTAGTAGTAGTGGTTGTCATAGGTATTGGAGCAGATGATGCATTTATGTATGTGAAGATGTGGAAAATGATTGGTAATCAGCTAATTAGAGACAATGCTGTTAGCCAAGAAAATGGTCTCACGGATATAAAGAATGTGTCCAGTGCTGGTGAAACAATACTCACACAAATACTCGAAGAGACTATGAAGCACTCTATAGTGACAATGTTTATTACTACGTTGACAACTGCAGTTGCATTCTATGCATCATATGTAAGCTACATACCAGCAATTAATTGTTTTAGTGTCTTTGCTGGCACTGCAGTCCTAGTCAACTTTTTTCTAATGATTAGTTGGTTGCCTGTATCAGTATTTATCATAGATGTTAAATTATGCACAAATCAGAGAAAACTATTAGACTTGATACATAAGAGTATAAATGAAGTTTGGGATGATATCCGAGTAATAATGAATAGATTTATTATAACTTGTGTAACAAGCTTACACATAATGTTTGTTACAGTATTGGGTGCTATAGGAATTGCCAGTATTGTTATAGTTTTCTACTACCCAGGGTTGCAACTACCTGACTCCAGACAGTTTCAAATTTTTCAAACTTCACATCCTTTTGAACAATATGATATGGTATACAGAAGCAAGTTTCTTTTTGAAAGATTTGGCAAAGATATTGACACAGGGAGTAAAATGCCTCTGAGGTGGGTGTGGGGAGTAAAAGCTATAGACAATGGGAATCATATGGATCCTGCCTCAAAAGGCCATTTGGTTTTTGATGAAAACTTCAGTGTATCAGAGCTTAACTCTCAAATGTGGTTATCAGGATTCTGTGCTAGAATTAAAGCTCAGCCATTTTATCAGCAGACTTTAGGTCCACTGCTACCAAACTGTTTTATAGAAAGTTTCAAAATGTACATGAGCAGAAGATGTGTTGACAATATAGACAAAATAAACAGAACCCCATGCTGTGAATCATCAAAATTTCCTTATAAAAAAGAGGTATTTGAATCCTGCCTTATAAAAGCTATTGAATCCTTGTACCAAACATCGCGTCAAATATTTATGCCAGGTGTAGCAGGACCTAAATTTCTTAGGAGTGCTACTCCTCCCACTGTGGTGGCAATGGTCGTGGAATTTGAAAGTGTTATACCGTATTCAATGTCTTATACAGCAATGAATGATTTTTATGTCCAAGTAGAAAATTGGACTCAGCATGAATTAAAAAATGCTCCGCCAGGAATGCAGGGTGGTTGGTTTTTGTCAGATTTACAATTTTATGATCTGCAAGACACTTTAGCTAGCGGAACTGTGATAGCTCTTGGTCTATCGGCTAGTTTAGGTTTTATAGTTCTTATACCAGCTACATTAAGTCTCGTCATTAGTATTTGTGCACTAGCAGCTATGACATTTTCTGCAACTGTTACAATTGCTATTTTAGTATTGAATGGCTGGAAGCTTAATATATTAGAAAGTATAGCGATATCGACGTCGGCTGGGTTAGCTGTTGATTTTAGTCTTCATTATGCCCTTAGTTATACACATGCTAAAGGCACAAAATCTGCACGGGTGAAGTATGCATTATCGGCTTCTGCAGGCCCCACTGCCGCAGCTGCGTTGACTACCGGCTTTGCTGGAATATTCCTACTCCGGTCGAACCTTCTCCCTTATTCCCAAATAGGTTCATTCCTCGCTCTTATAATGATAGTAAGTTGGACGTACGCTACATTGTTTTTATGTTCATTGTTCCAATTATTTGGGCGTAATTCTATAAAGGAGACTCCACAAGAAGAAAGAAAGTCTGTTTCGCGAGTTAGTTCTGTATGTTCAGGCGTACCCAACTTGGAGAGCCATGAACTTGAACATTTAGCTGACAGTAATCGAACTAACGTTACACATTCGCACAGCCCCTCCAACGTGAGCGCAACTACAGTGGTTCTACATGACGAGTACGAAAGTTCTCACAGTAAACTTGTTAATAAGTCTAGTCATATAAATAATATAGTTTCTGAAAATGACTGAATGTTAGATCTAAACTAGATAACTAAGAAGTATTTTGAAGTATTTTTTATGACAAAGCAGTATTATTTTTATGTTTTTTACTATCTGCTATTTCTTTTTACTTTTTTACTGTAGTTTGGTCTTTGTAAGTAATTGACAAATCTGAAAAGAAACTCAATTTATATGAAGAATTGATGTGACAATAATTATCACATAAATATTCACATTGGACAATATAAGATCATAACGAGCTTAGCTTAAAATTCCTTTGCTTGTTAATAAAACATTTTTTTTTCACTTTTCTCAATGAAAAAGTCTATTGAATATGATCTGATGTACACATGTAGGTACTTTCTTAACGTTAGATTTTATAATTCTATATAAGTATAGACATATAATTGATGTTACTTTGCACTGTTGTCTAATTGATGTACTTATATTCGTGTTGTATGCAAATAAGTGTATAAACTATAAAATAATGTCAATTCCAGTCACAATGAAATTGTTAAGTATGCATTTTGAATATAAAAAGGCGGTACTTTTTCAACAGTATTTATATCCTTTAAATAAAAATAATTCTTAATATTTTTTTTTTTCTATGTAGTCGTAGTAAAATAGCATTTTGAATTTTTTAATAATTTTACATTTTTCATTAAAAATTTCAAGTAAAAACCTAACCAGATTTTGATCTGATTCTACAAATTAGAATAATCAAACAGTCCATAGTTTCCTTTAAAAGAAACATTTAAAAAACCTCACCATTTTATTCACCCTCGATTTTTACACACCCTGCTGAAATAAGGTGAATTTTTATTAATTGTTATGTATGTAAAAGATATGTAAATTAGTACCAAAGGCCATAAACAATATAAAGGGATGGCATTTGAATATATTTAATATGTTTTCATGACCTTGAAGTCCTACAGTACCTAAACTAAGAGTAAATAAATGTACCTAATCTAGTTATAGTTTGTTCGTGATGTATTAATTTTCTAATATTGAAATAAAAATGATGATGATGACATACAAGAATAGTATGTACTTAAGTATTTTTGCAAAACCATTGTAAGGGATCGTGCTTTAAATACGTGAGGCATAGCTAAATTATATAAACTACTTGCACCCTACCTTCTACCAGTGCTGTTCCATGAAGCTGTGTTTGGTTGTGTGCTGTGTGAGGTCCTTACCACAAAGACTAAAGTATCAATCAGCTATGTGAACATTTAATTATGGGTAACAATTCCTAGTGCCATATTTAATAGAATTAACTCGTAAGTTATGCCTAACTAGTATAGTAAACTAATTTTTTAGTTTCTCATCACTTCCACCTCACATAATTATGGACGATCCCTAATTAAATTAAGGACACGCCTAAATAGACTTGCAGAAATATCGTACAAAAATAGTAAAATATTTTTGTTAAAAGATGTTGTGCCATTTGATGATAGCTATTTAGATAGAACTGGAATAAGAATATCAAATAAGTATACTATACAGTACTTATTGATGGCTACGTACCTACTTCTGTCAAGATTTAATTTGTAAGTTATAAGCACCTATTTAAGATTTTTTACTTCTTGGATGTATCGAATGTTGACTTTATGTATTATTCTTAGACAAGTATAGATAACATGCATCTGGGTACTCTCTACCTAAGGTAGCACAGACTCAATAGTATCAGTAGGTATCATTGTTTAAGAACAAATAAAATGTTAATTTTGTAAAATAAGTAGTTTTTATTTGCTTGAAACGATTTCAGTATTATTGCATTAACATAATCTACAAGGATAACATTTCATAGATAGGTACCTACTGATAAATAGAACCTCTTACCGCTATCCCCAACTGGGTGAAATCGCTATTACTGAGAATATCCAAACAAAAACCCAATAACCTACCCGACACGGAACCCGAACCCAAGTATAGTAAGGGTACAATTTTTCGTTGGAGAACGAAGATAAATCGAAAGACGAATGATAAATCTGTACGGGCATAGTTCTTATTAAAATAATCACCCGTTGCCAAATTAATCATTCATGAAAAATTCCTACGAAAACACTTTTTAGCAATGGCTTAATGCTATGAAGTTGGATTTTATTGTTTTCACATAAAAATAATGAGTTTATCAATATAATTTTGTAGACGTAAGTCATCGTCAAATATGAAAACATCGGAACAATAATAACAGCTTAAGATCAACTTCGTAACGTTATCCCGAACATAAATTTGGTCCCACATATGTACCCTGGGGTACACCGGGAATTGGTTTTTGTAACCATAATTCACACCTATTAACCACAACGTAATAGAACCTATCTCGAGAGAATTAAGTCTAGCCCCTCTAGCAAAAGACCAATGTCGCACGCACGCAGGGTGGAAACTAAACTACCTTTAAGAGATACTCGATTATGTACCTACTTAAATGATTCTGAAATGCTTTGCCGTTTATTTAAATCACTTCAGTTTGATGGTCATAATAAATAAGTAATTCCACGGAAGGTTACTGTATTCGATTCGATTGTGTAATAGTAGGACTATACGTGATTTAAATCCATGCTAATGATCGCTCAACTACAATTTTAGATTTCTTTAAATAAAATGATATATTAATGATACGAAGACTTCTTCAAAGACTAACAAAATTAACATAGAGACCGATATTCTTAGCAATCCATGGATTCTCCGTGCGGGTGCCGGGTCCATCGCGTTGCTGAGTTGGGAACTTGGGACAGTGCCTGGGACTTGCGACCCAAGTGTAGATTTGGAAGGGGCCCCTTTTGTTAATATACATCAACACTCACCTTCACTACCCAAGTTCCCCCCCTGCCTAACCAAATTTGATACGAACCTACTAGTGCCGCTTTAGACATTCGTCCTAGTAATGAGCTAATTGTAGCTCTCGAAAGGCCTAAATCTTTATGTAGGTTATAGAGAGATTTTGCTGGTGTGCCTCTCGCTCCCACTTCTACTGCATACAAATTAACCACGTAACCGTTTTTGATTATTTCGTTTCTCTCTCGATCTCATCATAGTATTTATTTTTCTTAAGTGTGTGGTCCTTCGGTATATTTGTTTCTCACGGTACAATAAGTTCCACAAGGACCACATATTTAGTCGTTTTTGAGTAGAGAAATATGTACGGTCTAGATTACGAAATCCCAACATCCTCCGGAATTTTATAGTACTTTTTTCATGCGTTGCGTGTCGATTAGGAGAGTCCAATCTGGGGCAGTACCTAAGATTGAATAATGTTTATTCATGGATTGTAAGGATGAAACTTCAGACACAAAGTTGATATGACGTCTGTTAGTAGTCTATCATCAATCCATTATCATCATCATCAAGAATGAAGACATATAATTATATATAAACTAGCTGTCGCCCGCGGCTCCGCCCGCGTGGATGTCGGTTATCGCGAATCGGACTATAATTTGAGATTTAAACTATCCTATCTCTCAAGTTGGATCGAACTGCACATGGTGTGCGAATTTTATTATAATCAGTTAAGTGGTTTAGGAGTCCATTGAGGACAAACATTGTGACACGAGATTTATATATATTAAGATGATATAAATGAAGATGTGGCTTAAAGGTCTCGTTGCGAGGCCAAAAAATCTTCAAAAAAGAAAAAAGAAATGTCAAATTCTGATTAGACACTGACTTGACAGTTTATTTTTGGCCCGTTGAGGCCCGTTGTTTTCGTGTTGTTATTTCTAGCTTTGGAAAATACTTTGTCTTAGTCTCGCATAGGCAAATGTCATACAGCCATCATCTTCCTTATTGATTTTATTAGCTGTATGGATATTATATCATTTCACTATCTGTCAAATGACGCAATGGAACGACTTTTAATATAAATCTGGATCTGGGTGATTCATTCTTATTCATACCAATACAAACAGTAAATAATTAGCGTTAGTCATTCGTGATCCCGTGTAACGTGAAAATTATTTTGGCATAATTATAGTCACAATGTTTTCTACAAATCCTAACTATACTAAGCTGAAAACGCATTTGAGGCTGTCTGTTAATCGCCTCAAGTTGCTTGAGAAAAAGAAAACTGAACTAGCCCAGAAAGCTAGGAAGGAAATCGCAGAATATATTGCAGCGGGCAAAAGCGAGAGAGCGAAAATTCGGGTGGAACATATTATAAGGTTAGTAGCGCATATATCCAATACTTTTGCATATGAAAGTCTTGTTGATTGGTCAACTCAGCCTTGAGACGGAATGTGTTTACTCCTGCTCGGTATACACCGAATAAATTACGTCATGTTTTAAGTAGGATTTATGAATAGCGTCTGTTCTATTACAGGATTGTAATTGAAACATACATACATTCTGAATACTCACGCCTGTCCTCCCTGAAGGGGTAGGCAGAGGTGTAATGACACCCAAATTTCACTAACTATGATTTTCGTTCCCACATAATTGGGGGCGAGCTCAGCCCTTTAATTGAAACAGCATATTTGTAAATATTGCCTGTATAAAGATTTTTATTTAGTTTTGAATTTTTTAAGTTGCAATGTGTACAACTAGTGAATAGATGAATTCTTATTACAGAGAAGACTATATGGTAGAAGCAATGGAAATAGTGGAAATGTACTGTGATCTGGTGTTAGCCAGATTTGGTCTGGTGACTCAGATGAAGGAGCTAGATGAAGGGCTTGCTGAAGCCATATCAACCCTCATTTGGGTTGCACCAAGGATGCATACGGACGTACAAGTTAGTAGCTTAATTATAATTAATACTTTAATTCTATTTAAGTGATTTAAGAAAAGTATTTATGTATGTTTATCCACATTCTAGAAGTTTCTAATGAGTTTGAGTATATAAAGCTATCTAATATCTCCAATATGTTACAATAATTCCCCTGTATAAGCAAATACCAAATGACTTCACTTGTATAGGCATATTTAAACCAGAAATAAAAGGTTTTTTTTAATTTTATTTATCTATCATAATGCTATGTCGCTGGCAGCTACGTAGAAGAACTACACAATGTACATCCCCAAAAGGATTGGCAGAGGTTAAGGATTTTTTAATTTTACTAACTACCATTTTCAGTCCCATGTAATTGGGGGAGAACTTATTCTTATTTTCAGGCATTTTAAGGCTAAAGTCCATGCTTTATGTTTACTGTTGGATGTAGAACAGCCCTATCTCTAAACAGTTGGAGGGCACATATTCTACTCCACCAGGAAAAAGTTTTCACCTCAAGATCTATTAATTTACAATTAGGGTACATATTATTTACACTTTTTTTTAATATTTACAGGAGCTCAAGGTTATATCAGATTTACTGACCGCTAAATATGGCAAAGTTTATGCAGATGCGTGCCGGAATGAAAACGTCAATACAATAAGTGACAAATTGAAACATAAGATGTCAATACACAGTCCACCAAAGATCCTGGTTGAGAGGTACTTAATAGAGATCGCAAAAAATTATAATGTGGAGTACACACCTGACGAACAGGTCATGAGGGAAGGGGAAGGTTTGTATTTATTTATTGCTAACTTCATTATACATTTTAATAAAAATTGTTACAAGCTATGTGACAGTTATGAAGAGTCAGCGTGCCCTTGCGCCCCCTCCAGCTCTGTTCAGTCTGCTCTTGATGCTGTTAAAGCCACAATGGTCGTCATACCATTGTTTTCTTCATTGTTGCTCTGTTTTTCTTTGTATGGAATCTGGGTGTCCACTCTGTTATATCTTTTGTCCATTTGCTTTTGATCTTTCTAATGTGGTCTGCCCATCACCATTTAAGTTTTGGATTTGACCACAACGTCTTCAATGTTTGTAATATTCCTTATATCTATTGCTTTTTTTCTGTCTCTTTTGTATATCCATGTATTTGTTGTTTATTAATGTTCAAAAAGGTACTTCCTTCCTGAATCTCAAATTAAAACTTGATCTGAAGACAATGTATTCTAGATGATATTTCTTATGCAATTGTGAGACTTGATTAAAAATGTAATAGCGATCCTAGTGATAAAAAAAAAAAAATCACAACTGAGTTTTGTTCTGGAAGACGGGCCTTAGTTGGGCAATTATTCAAGGTATAATCTATTGCTATATAGTGGTTTAGGTGTGAAAGCGTAACATACAGACAGACAGGCAGACAGAGTTACTTTCACATATATAATATTAGTATGATCTTGCATTAGTCTGGGTATTCCTATGTATAACATGTATGTAGTTAATATTTATGTTTACTCACATTCTAGAATTACTTTTGATTTTTGTTGATATTTAATTTGGCCCTTTTTGAGCATTAATTTCGCCTACATTTAAGTGCCACATTGATCAGAATTAGTTTCAATGAATGATTTATCTTTGTAGCTGTAGGTCAGGATGCATTGCTTATTGACATCAATGGACCCCCGATGCCACCTGGATTTATTGGTTACCCGCAGCCGCCTATGCCTATGCCTAACCTGCCCAATATGCCGCCCAATGTTGAAGCATTCAATTATCCCAGTGTAAGTATACAATATTTCATCATAATTTGCCACAAAGATTATGAGATCACTCAATGAAACTTAGTAAACCTCAGTGTGCCAGCGATTAAAAAAAAACACTATTTTAGCGATTTTTATAAAAACAGTAAACAAATAAACTAGGCTAACTAACTAACTAACTCTTCAGGTTCAATTTCAGTTGTTAGCCTTTTAAATTAGTTTCTAAACATAAAAATATTAATAAACCAAGTTTTTAAGTAAAACATATTAAAAAGACACATTAAGTTAGTTTACGTTTTGTAAAGTACCTACCTGAATGGAGTATTGGTATCACTTTCTGCAAACTGGATGGTGCAATCATGGAACTCCCTACCAGAAACAGTGATAAGTGCTTCCAACATAAACATCAATCATTGCATCAACTGTATTGCTAGTGTATTAAACAATTTATAGATGTACTAGCTTTTGCCCGCGGCTTCGTCCGCGTTGATGTCGGTTATGTAGACCAAACATAGCCTATGTCCTTTCTCAAGGTTCAATCTGTCACTATATCAAATTTCATCAAAATCGGTTCAGTGGTTTAGGCGTGAAAAAAAAACTAACAGACACACACAGACACACACACTTTCTCATTTATAATATTAGTATGGATATTTTTTTTTGAATAAAGGGAATGATAATAATAATGTAATCTTCATTAAAATTTGACGAAACATACTACAAATATTAAAAAAATATAATGCTTTTTGTGTTATATACACTCGAGAGCAATGAATCCGGGTCACTCAAAGAATCCAAAAAATCTCGGAAAGTAAGAATGCTAGGTTAATTCAATAAATTGTATTTAATAGACAATTTAATACTCCTTAAATGAAAGTTAAAAAAATATGAGTCACCATACATTTTATTTACACAAAATTACATAAAGAAAAAAAACTGCTGATCTCTCCTTAAAACAAAAATAGGAAACATGAAATTTTTGAACTTTATGACGATTTTCTTGAATTTCAATACTTCGTATTACCTCCTCGTGCTTCCATTACTGCGTTTACGCGGTTTGGCATGCTGTACACCAAGTTCCTTATACGATTTTGGGGAATATTCTCCCATTCCTCTGTGAGAGCAATTTTGAGCTCAGGAAGCGTGATTGGGGGAGGGTTTCGTTGTTTTACGCATCTCCCTAGCTCGTCCCAAGCATGCTCGATCGGGTTGATATCCGGGCT
This sequence comes from Eilema caniola, assembly GCA_949126895.1. NCBI lineage: Eukaryota > Metazoa > Arthropoda > Insecta > Lepidoptera > Erebidae > Eilema > Eilema caniola. Next base: position 22,300,466 of record OX421467.1, read on the forward strand.
GCGCGCTGGCCACTCCATACAAGTAATGTTCATCTCTTGAAGGTAGTCATTCACAATCCTACCTGTATGAGGTCGGGCATTGTCATGCATAAATATAGCGTCCTCACCCAAATTGACCATAAATGGACCAACGTGTTCGTTGAGGATTTCTTCCACATATCTTACGCTAGTTAAAGAGCCGTTTTCTATGATCACCAGCTCTGTGCGACTTTCAGAGGAAATTCCGGCCCACACAAGTACAGACCCAAAACCGTAGGCTACTTTTTCTTCGATGCATGCTTGCTTGAATCTTTCCCCTGGTCTTCTATACACTCTGTGTCTTCCATAGTGCTTGTAGAGCATAAATTTTGATTCGTCGGAGAACATAACTTTCGACCAATCTTCAATACTCCAATTTACGTGGTTCTGGGCATATCTTAGTCTTGAAATACGATGGCCACGCTCCAGTTTAGGGCCGTTTGCAGGTCTAAGGGGTTTTAAGTTAGATTCAGCAAGCCGACCTCTTACTGTCCATGCACTTGGGTTACTTCCTCCGAGGCGTCGAAACTGATTTGTGAGTTCAGTTCCTGTGAGAAAGCGATTTCGAAGCATGGTGTTCACCAAGTATCGGTCTTCTCGTGCTGTGGTACACCTAGTTCTGCCCGTTCCTGGTCTGCGTAGGTTAGAACCAGTTTCTTCGTAACGTCGGAGAACTCTTTGTACTGTTGACAGCGACACACCGACAGTCCTGGCTGTATCGCGCTGACTCCGGCCGGTTTCCACCAATGTAAGTATTCTGGTGCATTCTTCAAGTGTAAGCGACATGATTTCAGCTTGAATAATGAATATTGAGCACTATCAACCTGGTTTATGTACCAACATAAATGACAGATTACAAACAAAAGCAAAAACAAATCCTGTAATTTCGTAGTTCCATCTTCGACAGTGTTCCCTTTTCAAATTTGATTTTTTTATGATATAACTTTACAATAACTAAGAAGTTTTAATACTTTCATTTAAGGAGTATTAAATTGTCTATTAAATACAATTTATTGCATTAACCTAGCATTCTTACTTTCCGAGATTTTTTGGATTCTTTGAGTGACCCGGATTCATTGCTCTCGAGTGTATTAATATTGATTTTGCATTCATCATTATTCTAGCTACCGTCGGGTGGTAAAGTAGGCGGCTTTGTTGCCACCCCACCGGCAAACTACGGTGGGCCGAGTCAGCCTCCGATGGGATATCAGCTACCTCCCGGAGTTGATTCCAAGAATTTGAGTAACAGTTTCTTACAGGTTAGAAATTTACAAGTGTTTGTGCGTTCGCTCAGTCAAGCTCAAAATATATCAATGAAGCTTTGCCCGAACCTGGGCTTTGTATCTAAAACTCAGTGGACGCATTGCCACCGTAAAACGCGGTGAATAGAAATCAAGGGGTGTATGTAGAGAAATAAAATGGTCACTAGAAATTTTAATTAGAATTTAAATGATTCTGTAATTGTTAAACTGTTAATAGTTCAATAATACTCTTTAGTAAGTATGTAATGGCAATTTCTTTTCTGTTTTATTTCTATTCACCACTTGACTTCTATTCACCTCTTGATTTTTATTCACCTTGATTTTTATTTACTGCCTATTATACCACTGCACCGCCAGTGTGGTCGTAAAAACTGCATGCAATGTATATGTGACGTCTATGTGCTTGATGTAACTGGTTTCCTTTTTACAGGAGGAAATGAGCAATCTGCCCCCTGCTTATGACAGCATCCACCACGATTTGGTATTTAATTTATTATTTTATTTCATTTTTTTCCACTCATTTTAGTCTACACGAAAAACTTACCTAATCAAGTTTGATAGGACTACTCTATTTTTTTTTCAGCCGAAGGTCAGATAGAAATTGGGCATACATTTTAGTTCTATCACTCTTGTTTAGTTTCATTTATTGTAGTAGAATCCATACCACCTGTAAAATTTGACTGCATGTTGTTAATAACCATAAAGCTTATTAAAATAAACAGTTTAATATCAATAGGCTATTTTACTACGTCGTCTATTCTGCCCAATACTGCTTAATATGCTTGTTCTGAAAAAAAATGCTTTGCAAAATAAAATATTGCTTAACTAAACTGAAACTATGACTTCACTATTTTTGATTCCCAAGAAAAGTCAAAACTGAATTTGATTGTTTTTGTTTATCCAAAAACAATCAAATTCAGTTCAAATTTATAACTTTTTAGATCCTTCATTAAATTTCAAATTATTTTATTGTGAATTTATACGTGTAAACGCAACGAGACCGAGATAAATGTGACATTCTCTTGCATTCCATACATAATTTTTTTTTTCAAATAGCCTATTTTCAGCTATCAGTATTATTACACCTTGTCACAGTGTTAATAAGCGAAGAAATAGATGAACGGAACAACATAAAATCGGCATTGACCAATACACTACTATAAAAATTAAAATAAGTTGGTCAGACAGATCTACCCACCGCTTTGAACTAATTCGAAAGAGACCAAATAATATTCAGCCATATAAATAAGTCATTTTTACTTTTCAAATTAGTTAAACAGATACTTATAAGAACTTGAACTTTACAGCCGGCGCCCCTCCCGACGCCACAGCCACAGCCCCGTTCCCGAGTACCCCCACCAGCGAACCACTTCCCAGAACTTCCAGAGCTACCAACAGTACCTTCAGACTTGCTTTTACCATCAGTGCCCCATAGCCACAACTCGAACACGGCGAACGACGCACCAACGGCGCCTGGTGGATCAGATGAGATAGATTTTGATGATCTGAATCGCAGGTTTGAAGAATTGAAGAAAAAGAAGTAAATTGTTGGTTGATGAGGGTTGTGTTGGCCGAAATGTTGGGCTCAATGAAATCATGTTTGTTGTGTACGCGGCCAAAGGGCTACCTGCGGAGGGCGTACTACAACTAAAATTCAGCCTGCGCAGTTATTTCTTTGACCGTATGTACACACAATTTATTAATACTTTTATTGCTTAGCAGACTTTGATTTGAGACTGCACTGATGATGCAATTGTAGAATGTATCAGATTTGGTTAATATGCAAACTTTTACTTTTTTCTTATCATCATATTCTCATCATCTCAACGTCCACTGCTGTGTATAGAAAATATGGTATAAAGTATGTATAGTGTACAGTTATCGTCCAATGCATATTTTGATGTTTGAAGATTAAAATATTTCCAGGACCTAGCTCCAAAATAGCTGGTTATACAATTGTATAAATGGTCTAGTAAAGTACTTTATAATTTTCAATCAAATTGTTATACGACGTGGCCATCTTAAATTGTAGTCATAATTTTATTTCAATGTCTTAGACTTGGGGTTAAGTTGCACCCATGGAAAGTTTTCGATATTGAGAACAGGCTCATTCTGAGATTGTAATAATGTTTAAAAAATAAAATTGTGCTATTTAATAATGCTTAAAAAATAAAATTTAAAATCGTGCTATTTAGCCTATATTACGAAATTTAGTCCGATAGTGAGACGGTTGTGCCGACATTAAAGTTTGGATCCGTGATACGACGGTTTTAAAATCGATTTATAAATATTTTAGTTGCTTTAACGTACTTTATGAATAGCCTAAAGTTATAGTACACTTATGTGATATTATTCAGGAATGTATGTAATCATAAATATTGTAATATTTTTGTAAACTTGTATCATAATATTTTTAATCATTACCTGTGTTAGGAGGAATTGTTGATTATTTCAGCTCTTACTGTATGTAATTAAATGTAATATTTTTATATTGATATCTGTATTTTTCTTATCGGTTGCTACGAGACTCAAAAGACATCAATCATTGACTTCTAATACTCCTGTTTAGGACAATAATTGTAGGCTCATTATGGGTTGAGATAGGAACTTGAGGAAGGAGCGGAACGCAGGGACTAGATAATGAATTATTTAATTTTGTCACGTGACTTTTTTGTTGTGTTATCTGTCCGACCGCTAGTTGATGGGAATAGCTACCCATTTTTTTATTTTCTACAGCGAGTCTAGTATAAAATACAGAGGTCATTGATGATAACATAGGTACTCAATATACCCCTTATTGCATAAAAAATAAGGTTCCAGGTAAAACGCGGTGAATAAAAATCAAGGGGTGAATGGGAATAAATTGGTCAGATAAATTTTGCAGCATTTTTTTACTATTTCAATTAATATTGTGTATGCTAGTTGAAATTATGTGATCGTAATTATCTTTAAAACATTCATGATCTTTTTATGTCTACTCGCCTTTTGATTTCTATTCACCCAAGTTAACGACTTGAAGCGTTTTTCTATTTACATGAAGTATCCAGTACCAAGTGATTATGAGGGCACTTGCGCAGAGATAGAATCTCTAATTTAAATATTATAACAAATATTTACGAAAAAAACGTAGGCGATCGTTTTGTTTACTGTGAAATATTTCAAACATTTGTTTTTTTTATGCGGACATGAATTACGCTCAGAATTACGGAATAATGACAGTGTGCTTTTTATTGTTAGTATACCACAGCTGTTCTTGTAAGGGTAGGGGATCTTTTAGGGTCAATCCCCACTGAAAGCGCAGCGGCTGGCAGCGGCTTTTTGTGGCAAAATATTACAAACCATTTTGAGTCTTATCTACGGGAAAAAAGAGCAAGCCTGTTCGCAATCATTTCTAGTACAAAAGTTTCAGTGGGGATTGATCCTGAGGCGCTTAAATAGATATAGGTGCTAATTCATCATCTATTTCTATTAATTTTATACTAAAATAGCGAAATATATCGTTTTCTATTACATTAAATTTATATAGTAAGTTGTTATAAAATAGTGAGCCTGAATTTGTTTTGTATGGAATATATACATAGGTTATAAATAAAACTATTTTTATTTATCCAATGAAGCCATTCTTCCATGATGACATAGCAGGCTTGTGTTGTAGCTACATGTATCAAATACACGTACATTATATTTTACCAAGTGTTTTATTCTTTTTTATTTTATATAAAAAAGAATTATCAAAATCGGATTACTCTGTATAAAGTTATGCGTGGTCATACATAAAAAAATATACGCGTCGACTTCGAAAAGTGTTCTTCGCAATCATACATAAAAGACAGTTATAAAATCCCAACCGAAATATCTAACAAATATCTGTGGTTCTGCGACAGTCGTCTGAACTCTAGACTATTGTTTGACTGTAATACTGTAACTGCTGTATCGCGCCTTGGATACGTGTGCGGAGAGACGGGGGAGTATCGACCGCCAGATTTGGTCAGTCTGACGCCAACGCTCACGGCGTGCGGTAACTCGCTCGTAGTATAGCGGTCGTGGTCGGTCTATAACCTCGAGAGAAAAGCCTTCACCAAAGCATCTTCAGCCATCATTTATTTTTTAATACCACATCTTATGGAAACTGGTTACCGTAGCCTATGGACGTGTGCAACACCAGGGGACTCGTACTCGTGCTGCTGACCCTGTAAACACGGAGTTTCTGTGCCGTCAGTGTAAAAATTATGTCTTCCCACTGACAGCACAAAAACTCTCCAGTGAGCTCTGGCTACCCTACTCACCGTCGGGAACACAATACGGTTATGACCGCGGTATTCTGTAGGGTGGAGGTACTTTCCCAGTCGGACTGCTCAATTGGACGGAAATACCGTCGTGTCCTACCTCCTACATATATGGTTAAGGACTTGCAATTAGCAGGTATACTGGTTTGCAGGTATTGGGCTGGAAGACCTTGAATATACACATACATTCAAAGTAATTAGGAGCTATGTAACAAAGTAAAAGATTGTCATTTTAATATTTTATAAAACTTTAATCGTCTGATATAAAATATTTCTAGGATGACAGATAGCAAGCAAATGTCAAGACATGTAATAAAATACAAGTACCCTACATGTACTAAGTGATCTATTAGATACAAGTCTGATAACGTGGCGTAAGGCCACTGAGGATTTTCATTCCCTTAATCCCATAACGGGGTATAGAAATAAGGCATGGTTGAGGACTTGCCTGACTTTGAACGTAAAATAACACCAGATGTGCTCAAATGGTTGATCCCGTCAACTCAGTCAAACAACCCAAAAATATTACGAGAGATAGTACACCTACGATATTAAGAGCAAATTAAACTGTTTTATTGATTTAAATTGTAACATCGCGCATCGTAAGAACTGAAAGTGTGTTCCAAATATCAGAAGAGTTAGTCAACAGGATGTGGAGAATCCAAGGCATTAAGATAATTTTGAGTACTCTGACTGGCACCTACCCTGGTTTTTCCTTTGACACTTGTCGCGAAGAACAGTGAACATCCAGAAAAGATAGGCTAGGTTTTATAGAGCATTCTCTGTACCGTATTTCGGATTGAAAGTTTTCTAAACAGTTTTAACTATCTTTATAGAGTAGTTAAAACCAGTTAGAAATCTATAGCTTCGGTATTAACAACTCTAAAATTATATCAAGCTGTTGACAGGCTGTGTGCGATACAGTAACGCTTTAAAAAGCCGATCTTAGCCGTTCTCTTCTTCCCGATATGCCAAATCAAAAGCTCAGTTCACAGCTCTAGCAATTTATGTATTTGAAATGTTGTAAATTTACAACTAATATATTACCCTCTTTAATGGGTGAAAGTATATACTATTATAAAAGAAGTTATGCACAAATTGTCCACACTGGCTTACAAAAATTCCTCTTCCCTAACTTATTGTGATCTAAATTCTAGAAAAGTCTACATAATATTGCTTTCACGCATCAACATATATTATTGCTTTAGTTATTACAAAGCCAGTAAGTTAATCGCTGCATTTAGATCACCGATAAATCTCAGTATGTGGCAGTTATCAAAATCATTATCTAATCACAATAAAATTTGTCAATGCCGTCTAAACACCCCTGTACATTGCCTTCAAAATATTACCTATGAAACTAAGTCTGACATAGGCGACACATCAATGATTAATTAATCACTTAGTCTATATACAAACTATATAGACACAGTAATGGCCACTATAATGCGGCGTAAGCACTGACCTCTAAACTAGCTGGACTATAGCTAGTCCATAGAAATGACAGCTTACTTTTTGTGATTTAAAGCGACACCGTGAGTGTACTGAAAACTAATTAGTTTGCAAATGGACATTGTGCGTTGTTTTTATATATGCGGTTACCATAAAAATGTCTCTAATTGCCATATTGTTAATTTGATACATAAGACCCATTGTTTATATCAAATTATCGAGACCAAGACAATTGTTGTCCATCATTAGCATTAGTTCCAAGTGCACTCACTAATGCGTGCCGAAACTATTAGCGCCAATATGGCGATTTTAAATTGGACACAATATATGGGTACCGATCACAAGTCAGTGGGCGCGCGTTGTCAACTATAAATCCCATGACGTTCACACATTGACAGTTTATAGAACAATGATATAAGCCTACTTACACATATCACATATTTCAATTTACTCTGTCTTTTACGATGCGTTCTGTTAGCATACTCAGTATGCTAACAGAACGCATCGTAAAAGACAGAATGCCATACTGTGTCTATACAGTATACAGTCAAAAGTTAATTTCGTAGTAACAAATTATTTATATGAATAGTTTTAAAATATGTCTACAAGTTTCGAATATCCAAAAACTTGGTTGAAATTTTGCCTGCAAAACTCTTGTTATGTATTACTCGTTCAATGTATCTTGGACCTAAATCGCGATATACAGGGTGGAAAATCGCGCATCGTAGGCCCCCCCCCCCCCGTACCGGTGGTGAGTCGGGGACCGCGTGCTCCCCCCTAGCACATCGACCCACAGACGGCGTGCGGTTTAGTCGGTTCGAGTCCGACATAACCTCCCCCTTCGGCAGCGAAGGGGGGAGGGGGGGGGGGGGGTTCCGTGGGGATTTCCCGCACGTAAAAAAAAGGGTGGAAAATTTCGACCTTACCTGGAGGGGAAGTACTCTTATTATAGCAAATTTCACTCAAAGGAAACATTCCTTTATTTTTTAAAAGTAACAAACCTGCATTCAAAGATTTTCGTAACACGCCACATCCGGCAGTCGAACCTATTAAAATTGGAACAAATAACATCCTGTATTTTATGGTATCAATCGGTAGTGTCAGTCATAAAGAACAAGTCTTTTTAACAATAAAATCTGTCTAAAATTCGCTATTCGTATAAAAGGCCGTGGCGCGCGCGGATTGTTTTGTAATAATCTAATGCTTGATGAATTTGAGCTCGTCCACCGCCATAGCAACCCCGTGCTATTCTCAAAATGTATTCAAGAACCGTGTATAGAGCACATTTTAGGTCCAAAATTACTTATGGAACAAGCAATAACATTTGTATGTTCTTATTTCGTCAGGAAATTTTATCCTCTTATATATATAAATTACTAGCTGACGGTTGTGGTTAGGCCCGCGTGAAATTTCGACCCACCACCCGTGGGAACCTATTCCCGGGTAAAAAGTACCTAGACTATGTTTTATTCTAGATTATATTCTATTCCTATATGAAATTTCAGCCAGATCTGTTAGTGTGATTGAATAAAAAACATTCAAACATCTGCACAAAATTTCGCATTTATTATATTAGTAGGATAGAAATTTCGTCAGTATATCTCTTTAATAATGTAAGTACCTCTGTCTTATTGCAATACTCAAACTATTTTAACCGATATTAATATTAATCCCCTACCATCAAATTCAAATTGCTTGAGTTAGGAGTGGGTTATTACTGCCAGGATTCGAACCCGAGGCCTCTGGATCATAAGGCCGAGTTAACCATTAAGCCACCGAATACCGAGTCGTAAAAGAGGCGCATTGTGTCCCAAAAAAATATTACAATCAATAGCGATCTTAATGAGAAAAATAGAAAAATGATATAATTAATTCTAATATAAATAACAGCCTTATTGAGTAGTTTTGGATTAGGGTTTGTTCATAAAAGTCTGACAATTTGCCGCGAACAGGACGCTATTTTGGCTAAGTTAGCATCCGTTGGGGAGGTACCACTGTCTCTTTTCAGTCTGTTGTGGATTTGAGTGTTTGTGACTATTCTGGTTTGAATTTGCAACTTGTCGGGAGATTCGGCTAGGAGAGTGCCGAGGGCGACCAAACCTCTGTAACAAAGAAAAACATATTTCAGTAAGATAAAGTAAGTGTAGTACAATAAAATAAATTGTTAAAATTAAAAACCCGACTGATGCTGAAAAGATCGAAACAAGCTTCATAGCAGGCGGTACCCATTAATTTTCATCGGTAATCACCCGCTATAAAGCTTGTTTCGATCTTTTCAGCATCAGTCGGGTTTTTTTATTTTTAATAATTTATTTTATTTTATACTTTTTAGTTATGTAATATATATCTTTGGAATCGTCTTTTTATTTCATTCATTTTAATACCCCACTCGATAAATTTGAGTGAATTTCTTTTTTACCAAAATCGCCATTTTTTTAAAATTTTGATGTACCCAGTGTCCCTCTCACAGTAAATACGAATCTAACGACACCTCTCAAGCTAAAATCCATCGAGCCGTTCAGGCTGCAGAGCGTGCCAAACAATTATACATGCATACATACCCTCGAAAAACATAACCCTCCTTCTGGCGCAGTCTGGTAAAAAGAGCCACCCGCCCTTCCTGTGGGTCTCGTAGAAGGCGAATAAAAAATAGGGCGATTCTCCATCCGACAGTAAACACACAGCCCATAAGTAATTGCCCACTTGACGGCATTTCCCCTATTACTTGGGACCGAAAATCATAGTTGACGAATTGTGGGTGTTAATACACTTCTTGCCAACCCCTTCGTGAGTATACGTATGTATAAAAACCGCATCATCATTATTACAGGAGGTATCTAAAGCTTGCACTTTGGGAGCCCGAGACTGGTTCTCCTACTCCGTACCATAATTTGGTTTAGTTGCATTTTACAGATGAAAGTTCAACTAACTTAGCTGTGATTTCGTATGGATCAATGCTTTTTACATTAAGGCCGTCCGCTGCGTTGAGCGGCACCCAGCTCAACCGAAGCGGACGCCCGTGCCAGGTACTGCACAACGCAACGGGTAATCTAAAACCCACCCAAAGACATATTTTATCGAGGAATCACTCCAAGGAAAATATCGAAGTACACCCACCCATACTTCGACTGAAGGCCGACCCCAAATAAGTGGGGAGAAGTCTCATAGGGTGATGATGGTGGCAGTGGCGAAGGTAACCCGATTCCTACCAGCTTCCTCTTCAAAGATAATCCATGGTAGATGTTTAAATCTATACTGTAATAAATACTATTTTTCCACTAGGTTCTATTTTGAAAAATGTCACCCTTCGTGTCTGGATGATGGTACTTACCGGAAGTAAGCCTCGTTGTCTTGCAGTTTGGCGAACAGTTGTAGCAGGCAGTCGGCTAACTCGGCACTGTCGGGTTGCTGCGCCAATGCTACTGACAGGTTTAGGAGTAAGGATGTTGCCGCGATCTGTGGGTTATAATAACGTTCATTGGATACAAATGTATATAAAATCTAAACTAATATTATGAAGCTAAAGAATTTGTTTGTTTAGTTGAACGCGTTAATCTTCGGTGCTGGTTCGAATGGCAAATTCAATGTATTCAGTTAGTCAATGTATATGTATATAATGCAGTTAACAGTCGAAGAGTCGCATTAAACTCAGATCTTGTAGCTCACACAACAAAACGGCTAATACATCGAAGCAGCAAAATAACCTTTTTTTTCAGACAAGCACACGGCCTAAAAACGTGGCAGACAAGCACACGGTACACCTTATGGAAAGTGGTTCCCGTGCCCTATGGACGTGTGCAACACCAAGGGCGTCACACTCGCGCTGCCGACCCTGAACTGAGCGATTCTGTATGTTTCTGTATGTGTGTCAGTGTATAAGATAAAGCAGGACAAGCCTTTGGTCTTCCCACTGACAGCACAAAAACTCTCCAGTGAGCTCTGGCTACCCTACTCACCGCCGGGAACACAACACGAGGTTATTGTAACCGCGGTATTCTGTAGGGCGAAGGTACTTCCCCAGTCGGACTGCTTAATTGGATAGAAATACCGCCATGTCCTACCTCCTACAACGCATTTACGCAGCAAATACTTGTTGACATAGACATGTTTTTTTTTCGCCATTTTCTTTGTGCGGTGCTTTGGTATGTGGCCTCCCTAAGACCTGCTTCCTAACCGATAGCAATTTAGCCAACGTTTTTAAAATGTGGGAATGTCTTATAACATGATTGACCTTCAAACTAACCTGTGCATTATTGTTGAGTTGTGTGAGACATATGAGAGAATGCAGCACGCTCTCTCTAGCCGCTAGGACCAACATCTCTCCCGGCAAGTCGGCGAACGCGTTCACCAACACTCGCATTGCTAACATCTGATTCGCTGGCAGGTTATCTGAAAGTTATCAACGAAAAGTTTGTATTTGTTTGTTTTTGTGTTTGTTTGTTTTGGTTGTATAAAAAAAATGTGCTTTGTGTTGAAGGTTAGAAGCTATATTTATCATCACGCTGCTACTCACGGAAGCGGAGCAGTAATTATAAATAGCAACAAATACGACAGATTTCCGTACTAAATTATTTGAAAGGCAATTATATGACTTTAAAGGGAGATACGGAGTTTTGAATTATGCTACGGGCGAAGTTGGCTATTAAAATTAATATTCACATGACATAAAAGGATTTTCTGTTCGAATTAAAAGTCGCCATAACAAGAGATGAATATTATCTTTTTTCTTCAATTTTCGCAATTAATTAATTTCGATCATAATTTATTCTGTTTATTAGTCTTCGAATATATTCTTAAAGTTATATTTTTTTTCTATATGACATAAAGCTGTAGAACATACCTGGTGTAAGCAGGGATAGCAGGAAGTTGATGAACGGTGGTCCGTACACCGTATCGAACATAATACCGTTGATCTCCTTATTTCTAACAGCTAACCTCGTTATGTCCAACACAGGAAACAGGATTTCTGAAAACAGAGCAATTTTACACTTACCAAAAGGCAATACTACAAGAATAAGTGATTGATAAACAATGATACAACCAAGTTTCTCAGCAATAACTTTTATACGTGTTTCTAAAGGGGCTGGACAGAACAAAAGATTTCGTTTCGCGAGAGACCACGAATTTGACCACGCGCAACTTTTTTTAACGTGTAAAGTTGAAAATACAAAAAGGTGCGCCAAGCCTAGGTTTTACTTATTTTTAATCATTTACATATTCTATGCATCCTATTGCAAATTCGAAATTTGCTTTACCTCTGCACATTATTTATTTATTTATTTTCTTTGAGACACTAAACAGTTCTACAGTGTATCATACAAAAAGAAAATTAATTTTAAATCAATCAATTAATTAGACTATTATAGTCCACTGCTGGACATAGGCCTCTCCCAATGTGCGCCATTACTCCAGATCCTCCGCTTTCCGCAACCAGTCTATCCCAGCTACCTTTTTCGGTCATAAAATTGATAAATGCAAAATAATATATATACCGCGAGATATACATCTTGGACCTAAAATGTGCAGTACACGTTTCTTGGGTGTCTTTTGAGGAGAGCAAAGTAAACGAATACCTCAATGATAAAAATGCATGGTCATCCTAATCTTTTTGCTTGCTCGCACAATATAAATCTATTTTAAAAAAACCAAATTGTCTTAAAAAAGAAACGATAATATTGCTCACTGAGTTTCTTGCTGGTATCTTCTCAGTAGAACCAACTTACCGAACCAGCGAAAGAATCATTTTCAAATGATTTATTTACTTTATTTAATATTATATTATTAATTTCTTGACATGAGTGTAAAATTTTGGACGTTCATATTTGCTCTTTATGTGCCTTAACTGAATAAACGAAATTAATTCTTTGATTCTTTGATTGAGCACGAGGTGCTGCGGCGAAGGAGGGCCTCAAATTCATGAAGCATAGGATCGAGAATTTGCCACATTATATATATACATATATGTATATTCAACAGTAATCTCCACAAACCTTTGGGCCACTGCAACATTTCCTTCAACAAGCCTATAGTTTCATTGCTATACGTATTATTCTGTAACAAAAGAGAACAATTGGTGGATTAGTACTTATAAAACATAGCATTCAGCCAGATCCCTCAAGTATGACAGAATAACAAACATTGAAATATCTTCACAAATTTTCACAACCTACTTCCTATGTAATATTATAAAATAGCTTTTGCCCGCGGCTCCGCCCGCGTGGATGTCGGTTATCGCTATAATAACATAAGGTATACGCTTTTATAATAAATTGCCTGAATCGGTCCATGGTATGCCTGACACAAAATTTAAAAAGATAAAGAGAAAAGGCATATTATAGGACAGATGATTATTTTAAGTACAAAAATGTCTGTCTTGAGGCACCTCCTAAAATGCTGTAGTTACGGCATAATACTGTACTAGGAACGTGACTTTTTTTCATAGGTTAAATATTTTCTTATAAAGTTTTTATATGCTTATTGTTCAATGAGACACGAGACAAATGCAGATTCCTCCACATTTAGCCTTAAGTAAATAAATATTGTAAATTGACGTCTTAAAAATGCCGCAGTGGAGTTTGTTGCGCCGTTTCTCTTCCACCAGCGCCTTGGAAGCGGTGGTAAACTTAGCTTAAGAAGTATCATTTTTGTCGTCCATAAGAAAAAACCATGTTGTTCTAGATTTAATAAAAATCTTTGACTTTGAATTGGTATAGGGATAGATTTTCGTCTTGAATAACATAGGCTACTTTTATCCTAGGAATAGCGGGAACACGTTCAAAATTTCTCGCGGGCGAAGCGGAAAATATTAGTAGGATAAGATTTCATTTCAGGACAGCCTCAGCAGCGTGGCGGTAGCGAACGCTATGCACAGGGGGTGCAGGTTCGATTCCCGTTCTTTGCATTTATATGTAAGTATGAATGTGACTATTTGCATTGATCTGAAGCACTCGATTGCATTGGAGAGTATGTTAAGCCGTCGGTCCCGGTTGTCATATGCACATCTATGGCAGTCGCTACGGGTAGTTGGAGCCCTAAAAATTCAGACAACTGTGCCTCGAGCACGAATAATATTCGAGTTCGTACCGTAAACGAATCGTGAGAATGAATCAATCACAATACTCCGTTCTTTCAATACATTTACGTTACGAATATTGTTCGTGCTCGAGGCACTTATCCAACTACAATGCTTCGATATCGCCAATGGGTCGTGAAGGTCAGATGGTAGTCTTATCACGACAAATGTCGAAGATCAGACAAATACGCGGTTACACTGGAGAAATCCACCCACTTTTTTTTTACGCGCGGGAGTCCCCACGGATAAACCTCCGGACCCGGAAGGGGAGGTTATGTCGGACTCGAACCGACTAAACCGCACGCCGTACCGCCCGAAGCTACCGTATCCGGTGATGATCTGCGTCTGACGGTACGAGAGGCTACCGTGTGGCCTCTCTACTCCCCCTTGTTGGGTCTTACCGCCGCAATCACGGCATGCCCTGGAAAAATCCACCCCAGACTCCCAATTTAAAGCTTGGGATGCGACTGCGATTGACGCACTTCAGTATAAACCGTGTACTCACCAGTTCGCCCAGTTTGACGACAGTCTTCAACTCTTCTTCCGTCATCGCGCGGAGACCATCGCCCGCTTTGCTGTTGAACTCTATCAGTTTATCGTGGATCGCTTTCAGATTGGCTTGATCGAACCTAATACAAAGATATGAGGTAAAAAAATTGCTTTATTCTCGGCAAGCTTGTTGTGGAATGATTTTTCTATTGTGGTTTTTGCAAGCAACTATAATGTGGGGTTCTTCAAGACGGTCATTAGAAGGTTCGTATAAGGTTGGTAGCATGATAGTGATGCCCTTAGTGTTACACACGACCATAGGCCAGGGTAAGCATAACCACTTCCCATCAGGCGGTATGCTAGCCTGAGTAGCCAGACGCCTAAGTGGTATAAAAAAAACTCAGCCGCCGACGAGGCAAGGTCTCCGAACTCGTCGTCGCCCGGACCTGCGCCACTGAAGATGTCGACCGCAGTGATCGACGAAACGTCTGGAACGCAAGTTTTACATAGACCACGGCCAAACAGCCCGGAAGCAGTATATTCTACATATGTAGTACTGCTAATAGAGCCTTATGCTGTTACTTTCAGTTGAACTTGAGCGTCGGTAGTTTAGGTGGTTAAGGAGTCGGCTTTACAATCGAGAGGTCCCCCGGGTTCGAATCCTGGCCATTACACTACCGACGTGAACCCACTCCTAGCACAAGCAATTTAGCTTAGTTGGACAGGTTAGAGGGAATATTATCAATGTCAGTTGCTAATATACTTTAAAAAAAAAAACTAAATGTGAAATGGAATCCAGTGCAACTCGTTAAATTTTGACTGTAATACAAGAGTGAAAATGGAGTCCTTGTTGGATTTATTTACTACATGTAAAAGTCAACGATGTCACACTTCCTGTAAAATCAGCATGGCGACTATTCACAGCATGAAATAAATGTTTTATGTAATCGAGGATAATCGAAATCTATTCAGCTTAACGGCACCAGTCCTATTTACATCTTTGGAACCCACACCTAGATAGGTTCTTCTTTTTTTTTTTACCGATTTGAGCTTACACCACTGAGTCTGGGATCTGCTTTACCAGTATCACTGCGGATTAGGCTCAACTTCGATATTTCCTTGAAGCGACTGTCACTGACCTCCACATTCCAATGGAGATATCGAAGCATTGCAGTTAGACCAGTTGGACTTTTTAGGGCTTCAACTACCCGTAACGACTGCCATAGATGTTCTTATGGCAACTTAAAAAAGAAGTTTCTTCAGGCCTCATAATATACTCCACGTAGTTTCACATCATACCTAATTTGAATTTTTTTTTATAATTTTTCATTTCACACAAATCGATTTCAATAGAAATAATTGAATCGGTCTAGGCGAGGTTTGAGTCCGCGATAAGCTACCAGACCTCGCCCTAACCAATTCAAATTAGTTAGGGCGAGGTCTGGTAGGTAGGTAAGTGGTCAAAGCATTGCCCCTGTCACGCAAAGATCACGGGTTCGAACCCCGCCTAAACCGACACAATGAGGTTGATTCGGTTTGGCAAAATTCCGACTAAACTAAACTATAATTAGTTTAGTCACGTCAAATTGTGGTTTCTTATTCGGGAAAACACCAACTAACTTAATTTGACAGAACTAAACTATTTTTAGTTTAGTCGAATTCAATTTAGTGATAAGCTCCATTTTGCTATTCGGTAAGGCAAAATTTTATTCCTGTCAAAATAAAATCCGACTTATTTTAGTGGCCATATTTTTGGTCGCGATAAACTAAACTAAACCTTGTTTTGCTGGTTGAAATTTTTAAATTACAGAAAAATTAACGTATGCGTTGTGGCTGCTTTTTTCGAGGGGCAAGAAAGGTAAATAAGAAAATTTATCAACTAAATATGTGTTTATTTGTTCAAAACTGACCTAGCAGTAAAAAATTACGCATCAATGTCATTGTGGAGAAGCAGTTGACCGACTCGGACACCATGGCCTGTCATGCTGCAGGAGCGCGGGGCGAATTCCACGGGACGCCAGCCTCACCGACATAATCCACCGTGCTCTTGTCATTGCTGGTATGCCAGCTGTGCTTGAACCAAACGGTTTGGCGCGCGACGATGGCAAGAGACTGGATGGTATGCCAATAATGCCTTGGAAAATGGGTAGGACTCTGGTGTGGGACGCAACATGCGTCGACACCATTGCCCCTACCCATATAACTGGCACTGCTAGCTGTGCCGGTGCCGCTGCAGCTTCTGCAGAGGCTGTTAAGCGGCGCAAATACTCCAATCTTATTGGAGATTATGAATGTGTGCCGTTTGGAGTCGAAACGTTTGGGCCTTGGGGTCCGAGCGCCCGCAATCTCTTCAGGGAGATTGCGAAATGTACGGCTGACGCTTCTCGTGACCAGAAGGCTGGCCTCTTTTCAGGTCAGAGATTAAGTATTGCCATACAACGTGGCAATGCTGCTAGTCTTCTGGGAACGCTACCAAAAGAGGCATGCGATGCGGATGAATTCCACGACGCATTTTAACTTTTAGTTTTAGTTTTTTTTATTATATTTAGTATTGTGTATATATAGTAACTTTATTAATTTAATTTAATATTTGCCAATACATTTGTAATATATGTAAAAATTGTGTAACAATAAAAATAATTGAAAAATTAACTATTATCATAAAGGTTGGGTTTGAAATTTATTTTAAGGTTAGAAATTTATTTGTTTTACAGAAATCGGGAAGAACGGGCCAGGTTGCTTCGGTCGAGGGATGCATCAAATCCGTTTGAGATGGCCGACCGTAAATTTAGAAAATTCTTTAGGGTCATCAGCGGCCAAGTTCCTGTTGGAGATACTTGAAAATCACCTTAAATTAAGCGAAGAGGATTTTTTTGTGATTGTGACATACACACACATACACATACATTGTTTATTTTTCCTCTTTTCACGTAATATTCCCATTACCATGCCGCCAAGTTTGTTGTTTTGGTTTGTTTACTTTTTCAGAGGTTTAATTTACGGTCACGTTTGAATTTGAACACGTTTTTTGACAAGAAGTTAAGTTGTCTCTCTTCTCTCTCACACTTCAACAACGTCTTTTTGTGATTGTACTAATTTACCATGCGTAGACTGCCTACTATCTTTCTCTAAGGACGTTGTCATTCGTTCATTGAATTCACAGACTAAAAAGGGTTTATTCAATTTAGTCGTGTGACCTTGACTAAAAATGCATGCACTATTTTTAGTTCGGTGGCCAAACCGAATAGACAAAGCGTTGAACTAAACTAAAATAAGATAATTTTTAGTTTAGTTTAGTTTAGTCGTGTGGACATGCCGAATTAACACCAATGTTTTCTATTTAAATCGATTTGAATCATACCTACCTAATGTAAGAATCATGCGGTATAAGCTTGGCCTCGTCGGTGGCGGCGGCAGCTGACGTCATATAGGCGCCTCCACCGGTGAAGGGGTCTGCGGCGGAGGGCGGCGGCAAGCCCGGGACCGCGCCCGAGCCCGGGATGTAGCGCCCTGATCCCGTGAACGGGTCCGCGAACCTGCGAGCGAGATAAACATCATCATGGGCACTTCAAATGCTAACGAGGTTATTTGTATATATGGTATATTTGTGTGTTTGACATATTTGGCAAATAATTAGCACGCGTGGACAGTGTTTTTGAAAGTATTGGCCATATTATAGGTATTTAAACTATGGTGGTTACTCATATTATTATTAGAGGTATCGGTATGGATATCATGGTATACCCATGTTGTATTGTTTCGAGTTTCCGATATTTCGGCGCTGTTGCAAGCACCTTGATAACGGATGAGTATTAAAAAAAAAAAAAAACGTATCAAAAGAATGGAGCATTGCGATTGGTTCACAGTAGGCAGGCGGCCAATCGCATTGCTCCGTTTACTGGATACGTTTAAATTACGAATTCGAATATTATTCGTGTTCGGGGCACTTGAAAAACAATACTTACCGTATCCACCCGTGATTTTGTTCTGGCTTGTTTCCGGTTGTTTTTCCACCGGCGCCGAAATATCGGAAACTCGTAAACAATGCATCATGGTAAATATCCCGTTACATATATTAATAATTGGCCATATTGCCTATTTGACAAATATGACCAATACCACATATGCTACGCTTACCATGCGCTTGTCGATTTGTTATTTGGCTGCCTTGTGTGGATGGTCGCATGTGCTTTTATTTGCATATTTGCTTGTACGTCAAATATTTTGCTAAATACAACAAACGCCCAATAACGAACACAAACAGCCATGTGAAATGCCACCATTAGGAAGATTCTGTCAGACAGAGAGTAGTCAGGCGTTCTAGCGTTCCGCAATGGAATGATCACATATCTCATGATAATTAATTACCAACATTTGACCTCGTGAACTCTTTCTGTCTGAGAGATCCCTTAGGGTATTAAAAAAGAGTAGCTGGGCGTTTTTATGGCCAGATTATTTTCTAGTAGTATTTACCTATTGTCTTGCAAATATGGCTGTAAATGTAGAAGCAATGATTTTGAAATAAGTTTTGATGTGTTTGTGACCTAAATGAGCAAAAACACTTACCCATTGCTTGACGCCGGCTGTGAATCCAGTTTGGCGTTGGTGATAATAAAGTTTGCTACTTGCTCTAGGTACACTTGCGGCAGTTCATGTCTGAAAGATAACATAACAGTTTTTTTATAATAATAATCATAATCAAAATCATAAGACATTATTATGATTAATAGTTTTTAGACTAATATTTCATTATGTGTCCTGGGTGTTATATATACAATGAATCAAATTCAAAGATTTTTATTCAATCAAGAACAACATGATTGTTTCTTATTGACGTCAAAAAATTCTACATAACCTAAGTCTCCTATATATACATGGGATTGAGGGTTATACCTATCCTAATGATAGAAATTAAGTTTTCTATGCATATAACTCTTCTTCCATGCACGAGCGTGGCCGCACAACGGGCGAAATTCCTCCAGTCACCAGCGTCACTCCGGGAAGCATGTGGAAACCTGAAAAGGCCGCTGGCTTTTTGGGAGGATCTGGGTTGGTTGGAATGAGAGGTAAGATGGTACGCACAATGGCCCAATCAAGAGTCTAAGTGCGGAACAGCCCAGGTAAACTAACTAACTAACTAACTTGTTTCTATTGACATCCAAAATTTTACTCAACCTAAGTTTCCCATATATACATGGGATTGAGGGTTATATCTATCCAAACGATAGACCTTAAGTTTTCTATGCATATAAATCTTTTTCTTCCTTCTAGCATTAATCCCAGTCGCATCTGAAGGTTTCAACTTCTGGGGTCTGCTTTACCAGTCTCACTGCGGATTTGGCTAAACTTCGACATTTTCCGTGAAGCGACTGACATATGACCTCCAAAGGCGAAAACATAGCATTGCAATTAGACCAGTTGTTGGATTTTTGAGCGCTCCAACTACCCGTAACGACTGCCATAGATGTTTGTATGGCAACGGAGACTGACAGTTTAACGTGCTCTCCGAAGCATGACCTGACAATGCAAATACCCATATTCATGTATACAAATATTTGCACTGAGCTGGGATCGAAAATTAGCTGGGTAACATTCCTCAACTTTACAATGTATATGGGCATGGTAACCATGGAGTACCATATTTTATGGATTTTGTATTTAGCTGCTAACTTACGTATGTATGAACGCTTGAGCTGCAACCCAAGGATCTTCGTTCTTATTGAATGGCAACTTTATTGGTGGGGCTCCATCCTTGATGTCGACGCTGAACACGAAGTCGTATTCCTGTAAATAATGTATCCCTTGTTAACTTATTCTCCGTAAAATTATTGATCACTAGAAGCATAGTTGTAGAGGATAGGATGACTATATGCGAAGTTCTGGGTTTGGTACCAAAGGCAGACAATTTCTTTGATTTTTTTTCTCAGAATATTATCTGCCTACCCTTGTATTCCAAAAGGGTAGGCAGATAATACAGATGGGTACAAAGGGTTTAACTTATTATCTAGCGGTTCCTGGTCCGAATCCAGGTCCTGCAGCTAGTAATGGCAGTTATTCAATCTTTGGAATAAATTGAAGTCTAATTTACGATCACAACTCGACTATTGCAATTACCTATTTATTGTTGAGCTTCGGGATCTGATAGTATACCCCCGGACACGTATCTTAGACCTTAATCACGAGACCAGCAAGGCCCTGGCGCGCGCGGGTTGTTTTCTAATAATCTACGCTTAGCAAAATCCACCGCCACCACCACCCAAGAAACGTGTATAGAGCACATTGTATGTCCAAGATCTATATGTCCCGACCAATATAATTTATTACCTTTCCTTGGTACATAGTTTTCCCTTCACTAGCTGGGTTAGCGCCCATGACGTCACCAATTTCGTTCCACGTGTTCTCTGCCACGCTCCAAGAATAACATTTCACATTCGTTCCTCGTCTGACTAATTTAGTTTGACCGTCGGATTTCCCTGGCTCTAGGAGTACTTCAGGACCGGGTAATCTGTAATTAGAAATAATATGTTATTGGAAATGAGTGCTACTAGGGTGTCGCGAAAGGCTGTTGATTTAGTCGGTTTAAGTCCAACATACCCCTCACTATTATAGCTCATTTTAAACTTAATGGCGGCTTGGAAATTCCTACGCGTGCGATACCGCGCAGGTTCGAGCCAATAGGCTTGTGACCTATTTTTATTATTATCGTAAACTGTACCTTTTAATAATATTCTAATGATAATAGGGAATTTGCCTGTTTTGTTTTTATATTTTTAAATGATTATTTAAATCATTATATAAATATTAAAAAAGCAACAGTGCCAAACAGACAACATTTGGTTTTAAAAAAAGTTTTAAAGTAGTAGGCTGATATCAACTTTTCAAACGACCGCCATGTTAGCGCGCTTGTCGTGACGTCAATGTACATGACAGTTAACAACTACATGATGACGTGATAGTTGCTATTATATATATATATATTCATATTTTATGTTTTGCTTTAATTTAATAATGCAACTGGACAATTATTCACAACAAATAGACACCAGACGACATGAACCGATATTTTTTATTATAAGATATGACGTCAAAGTACACTCCGAGTCGGGACACCATATTGGTCGGAACTGTGTACCAGTAGCGTTACGTTTTAACTCATTTGAATTTCCCTCTCAACTTACGCACTTTTCGGCATTTATTTTCATAATCAAATCGTAATTGCATTAAAAAATATTAACATGTACGTAAATATAAAAGAAAAGACCAACGTACAAAAACAAGGCAAAGATCACGGTTTCAAATCCCGCCTAGACCGATTCAATGTTTTCTATTTCAATCGATGCACATAAATATTTTTTAAGTTAATAACATACTCGGAAAGTTTGAATCCCCCGATTTCTTGCTGTTGGGCAGCTTGCATTTTTTGCACCTCCTCCTCAAAGGCCTTCAGCGTCGGCTCATCGGCATACCTCGCTGGATCCTTCGTGAATACGCGCACTACTCCGTCACTTGAACCTGTAAACACATGTTGTATGAAAATAGGAATAGGTGAGCAAAGTTGCTTGTTAGTAGTGATTTCACGTCTTTTTACGGGGCACTGAACCCGGAAACTCTCGATCGTACGTTAATACGTGTACAGCCCCACATGAGAATGTAATATTTTCAAGATTCAAAAGTATATGATGTATGTACACAAATATTGTTAGAAAATTGATATATTACATATTATACGTACCAGTGACAATATCTCCATTTTCTAAGCAAGTGACACTCCATACGGACTGCACTGGTAGGCGGATATCACGCACGCAGTCGCCGCCAGTCCATAAACGGACACTACCATCCTCACCACATGTTGCGAAGCCTTGCTCAATGGCGGGGTTTATACTAATGCTGAAACATGCAATGTGGGAATATTGAAAATAGAAGCATACAGGTCCAATCTATGTGAAGATGCACAGCCAGTGGTATCGATGCGAACGCGTGATAGTCTTCTTCTTCATCCCAGCGTCAATCCCAGTCGCATCCGAAGCTTTCAACCTGGAGTCCATTAATAACTGTGGGTTTGGTTGAACTTCAATATTTTTCATGAAGTGACTATCATACTGACCTCCACAACCCAAAGGCAATATAGAAGCATTGTAGCTAGACCAGTTGTTGGATCTTTTAGTGCTCTAACTACCCGTAAGGACTGCTATAGATGTTTGTATGGCAATGGGGACTAAAGAGCATTTAATGTGGAGTGTCCAATCATTCCAGCCGTATAAAGCTGCTGGACTGGACAAAATCTTCCCAAAAATGATACAAGCAGCCATAAAATATATAGGCGACGATCTTCTGGCGCTATATAAATGTAGCATCAGACTGAAGTACATACCAAAAAGATGGAGGGAAGTAAGGGCGGTTTTCATACCGAAACCAGGAAAGGCCACATACCAGGAAGCCAAATCCTTCAGATGTATAAGCCTTTCCTCGTTCTTACTAAAGACCCTGGAAAAGATACTAGATAGACTGATAAGAGAACAAGTGGCCATGAGCGGATCTCCACTGCATAGAAACCAGCATGCGTACATGGAGGGAAAGTCGATTGAGACAGCCCTACACAATCTGGTCAACAGAGTGCAGAAATCGCTGAGCAACAAAGAATACGCACTGGGATGCTTCTTTGACGTCGAGGGTGCATTCGACAGAGCGACTCCAGATTCAATAGAGGAGATCCTGAACCGGGAAGGAATAAACAAAGACATATCAGGATGGGTGAAAAACATGCTGAAACACCGACTGATACAAGCAGAGATAGCAGGAACAAGACGTACAGGGATAGCGAAAAGAGGTTTTCCGCAAGGAGGTTGTCTAGCACCACTACTATGGTGCCTGCTAATAGATGAATTAGTTGGCAAGATTAATAGGAGACACATATATACACAGGTGTACTCTGATGACGGTGTGCTCCTAATCACAGGAAAAGTCCTCAGTGTTATGTGCAACATCATGAACAGGGGACTGAAAGAAGCACTAGAATGGTGCAGGAATAAAGGCCTAAACCTAAACCCTGACAAAACCAAACTAGTCCTATTCACCAACAAGAGAAAAATAGGACAGACTGAACCAATTAGAATAGATAACCAGGACCTTGAAGTGGTGAAGGAGGTCAAATTTCTAGGAGTAACACTGGACAGCAAACTGACCTATAAGACACACATAAGCCAAGCATGCTCAAAGGCGAAAATGGCCATGATGCAATGCAAAAGAGCGGTAGGCAGAAGCTGGGGGATGAAACCATCCATAGTGATGTGGATATACAAAGCAATAATACTGCCAAGGATATTACACGGAGCTCTAGCGTGGTGGCATAAAGCCCAAGCAGGGAAAAACAAACAAGAACTGCACAAAGTCCAAAGATTGGCAGCTCTAATAACCACCGGCGCGATGAGGACCACTCCAACAGCCGCGCTGGAAATCATACTGGGCCTAAATCCAATAGACCTTGAAATAAAAAGGAAAGCGACAGAACAATGGTTCAAGCTGAGAAGCACTGGTCAATGGACTGCAAACACATTCGATGAGGGCCACGCCAGGATCAGTCAAGGCTACGAAGAAAGATCAACGAGAACAACGACCTGATCAGGCAAGTGTCTTCCAATCGGAAATTTATGCCATAATGGAATGCGCGGAAATGGTGAACTGCCTGAAAGACACAGGAAAGGTAACCATCTATAGCGATAGCCAGGCGGCATTGAGGGCACTAGGAAAACCAGAGACGACATCAGCGCTCGTCAAAGAATGTAAGAAAACTATGGAAAGACTGTCAAGGAAACTCGACGTAACACTTGCCTGGGTGCTCGGACATGAGGGCAATACAGGCAACGAGACGGCGGACGAACTGGCAAGAAAGGGAGCTGATGAAAATCAAGTGGGGCCGGAGCCTCGACTACCAATTGCCCACAAAATAACAAAGGGAGTCATCAGCCGAAGCATAGTGGCGGAAGCTAACCGGAGATGGAAGTCCTCGCCAGTCATGAGACAGTCGAAGATCTTCATTAAGAGCATGGACACAAAGAAAACGGGCCGACTGTTAAAACTCTCCCGAGGAAACATGAGGCTGGTCGTAGAAGTGATAACGGGACACTGTCGACTAAACAGGCACCTGACACTTATAGGGGTGGAAACTGACCCCAAATGCCCAGAGTGCATGGAGGAAGAGGAAACCAGCCTCCACCTGCTGGCCAAATGCCCCATGTACTCAATGTTAAGATGGGAAACCATGGGAACGTACACCCTAGAAGAACAAAACCTCGAGGATCTGAAGGTGGAACAGATCGTAAGATTCTGCAAAGAGACAGGTAGGTTCGACGGAACGCCGTGATTGCCGGACACTCCTTAACCTCCGAATAGGAGGAAC
Organism: Eilema caniola; assembly: GCA_949126895.1. Lineage (NCBI taxonomy): Eukaryota > Metazoa > Arthropoda > Insecta > Lepidoptera > Erebidae > Eilema > Eilema caniola. The sequence continues at coordinate 22,325,444 of OX421467.1, forward strand.
AGGGGAAATGGGTGAAATGGCCCCCACAAAAGGGCAGATCACTCGTCCGGTCTACGGCGTCCCCCGCTGGAAGTAAGTAGTAAGTAATGGCAATGGGGACTTAACATGCTTTCCGAGGCAAAATCAGACCAGTGCAAATGGCTATATTCATATATACAAATATTTGCACTGACACCCGCGCCTTCAGCGTAGCGGCCGCGTACACTACCGCTACGGCATAAAGGCTGTCACGAGAACGCGCGATAGTATTGCGACAACAGGTCACCGTCGTGGGTGAGTGTCAATAATAGTGTTGTGATTAAGTAATAAATCAGTTAGCCTATTTAGGACTTTTTTTTAATGTACACAATATTCTTACAGATACGGTGGTGGTTATGTCAGACTTGAACATACTAATATTGGCTAAGACATATCTCTCGAAAAAGGTGGCTGGGACAGAACAATTGATAGCAATAATCTATACCAGCGGTCAGCAACCTTTTCGCAGGTGAGGGCCGCATAGTCACCATAGTATCAACAAAATGGGGTACTCACCTATAAATATAGTTAGAATGTCCATAAAATGTATTGAGGCACTGTCCTTTGTTAGTCCATAATTTAATTGAGGCATCGTTGGAACAACTGAGAAATGTCTCGGCATTTGCCATTACTATATCTCGAACACAGTCCGTATGTCCTGTAATAATCACAACAGACTTCTAAGGAACAAAAAAATTCAAAATGTAAAAAAAATAATATACTTACTTATTATGGCTCAATAAGTCAACCAGACAGTCAACTCAGGATTATACTATTGATAGGATGTTAAGATCCTTGGAACCCTCAATGAAATTAATCAGAAGAAAATTTTGAAAAGTTATCTATCAGTTATCAGAGTGGTTAGACTACTTGAATTTATTTATTAAGAATACAGTAAAGATTATTTGGTATATTCAAATTCTTAGCTAGCCAATTTGGCTGACAAACCAAAATCGATTATATGCACATTTTTGGAGGCCCTCTAATCTAATATATAAAATTCCCATGTCACAATGTTTGTTACCATACTTCTCCGAAACGGGTCAATCGATTCCTATGAAATGTTTTATGCATATTTTGTAAGTCTGAGAATGGGCTACTATCTATTTTTTCCTCAATATTCAACATCCATGCGGGCAGAGCATTTTATACAAGCTAGATGATAGTTTGATAATAACAACAATGCAATTCATGGCAGGTACTAATTTTTTGCTTGAAATTTCTGTTGCATGGCAGCAATTCAGAAAAAGATGACTTCAATTCAAAGTTATCTTTTATTCTGTTCAGTTCGGGGGCTAATTCTTTAAATAAAATTACCTGTTAGTGTACTAATGAGAGATCCATCTTCTTTCTTCCATAATTTGATAGTTTTATCAGCAGAAGCTGTGGCATAAGTGCCATTGAATAGTTCTATAACTGCCCAGACTGCTGCTTGGTGCCCCTTGAGTGTCTTAGGGGCTGATCTCTGAGCATTAAGGTACCATACTTTGGCTGAGCTATCCCAACTTGAACTATAAGACATAAAAATCGCATTAATATTATAATGTAAAAATTGGAATGTTTGTTTAATTGATGGACAAAGAATGTTTATAGCTATCTACTACTACTCTATTATCAAGATCATTATTTATTTTATAATTTAACCAGTAGTGGATCTGAAGGATACTGGATGTTTTTTCAAGTTATTACATACTACTAAGTACTTTTTTTCATAAAAATCAATTTAGTCCAGCAATTTTTTTACATATTAGTAGTTTTTTACATAGTACTATGTAAAAATCTAAAATATTAGTATCATTATATGATAATTATTTTACATAAGCTACTAATTGTAACTCACCTCAAAAGAACTCCAGCGTCCCTACCAGGCTGAACACCGCAAACAGTATTCTCATGGCCTTCCAAAGTCAATTGAACTGAACCATCTTGTAGGTTATATCCTAGTATCACATTATCATTACCCCCGGTAACAACAAGCCCATCGGGGTACGCTTCGCAAGGCGGTAACCAGCACACACATGACACAAAATTTCTATGTCCTTTGTATGTAACTACGTTAACAAAGTCTTTAACTCTGGAGAGAAAATATTAAATATTAAAGTAAGTTATGCACACAGGTTTGGGGAAATAGATGAGTACAAATAAGGATTCTATTGATACTAACCCCTCCGGATGCCACAGTTTAGCAGTTCTGTCGCGTGATGCCGATAATATACAGAATTCTTTCGTCGTCGCCACACATCTAACGTCGAGCGAATGGCCACACAAAACAGCACTCAATTTATAATCCGGTACAGCCATTGGGAAAGTGTTTGTTTGTAAAATGCCGCAAGTTATAAGAAATTCAGAAACAATCGCGATGAACAAAAGTTGTCACATCATGTTGACGTATGCTGTCATTCACAGACCACATAGAAAGCTGTCATTGGCTGGCTGGAATTGGCAATGAATTTTCTGGACTGGTAAGGGTACAAAAAGAAAACTCACAAAATCCGAACTCTGTGACTGTGTCTGAAATTATTTATAGATGCGCTGTCGTCGTGCAGCGTGTATAAATTCTTCATTACTTAGTAATGCTATCTGTTCTATTCTATACTATAATACTATAATAGCAGTCGCTTCACTGAAAATATCAAAGTTCAGCCAAATCTGCAGTTAAACTGGTAAAGCGGATCCCAGACTCCAAGCTGAAAGTTTCGGATGCCTCTGGGATTAACGCTAAGATGAAGAAGAGGAAGAAGAACGGCCATGTGATAAATGGCGAGTTAGTGTGCATGGAGACCTGCAAAGTAAGTGTGCGAGACAGTGTGGGGAAGCACACCCACTGATACTCCTCTGACTCGGCCGAGTAAGTAGAAGCCGAGCGCTCGGCCCAGTACTCGGCGCTCTCTTCACACATATCAAGCATTCGGCTAAGTAAACTGAGTCTCAGAGTGGAGTGGACCCACTCTGAGCGTGTGATGGATATATAATGATGTACCTAATATTCAGTGTGACCCGTTAATTTTTTTTGGAGTTATACTATTGACTATACATATTTCTGAAAAAAAAAACTAGACTAAACTAGAAAATATTATTAGATACTTAAATTAACTAAATAAAACTTGCATGACACCAAATAGTTACCCTGTCTGTGTTTATGAGAATTTTCCAGGTTAACTCCTCAGTGCCGTGGACCGAGGACAGAAATGCTGAAAGACTAAAGTCAAAAATTTTGCGAACGTCGAGACCACCTAAATTAAATTCAGTTTAGATTTCTTTCTTTTTTCTAGCGATGTCTGGGCAGCATTACTTATAACAGACAGTAATCAAACTACTTATAATCACTGCGGAACTGCTGTTGTTATTAAAACTTTAAATTAAAAATTACCGAGTTTAATATGAAGAAGTTGAAGAACACTTACAAGACTATTGAACGAAATCTTTCGTTTATATTTTTGGCTGAAAACACTGTATTAAATTACGCGGGAATCTTTAAGTTTAATAAATGTCATTCAACCCCTCGTTAGCGTTGCTCAATATTTAAAATATTATTTTTTATTAACTTAGTTAGTTTAGCTTTATGAACTGTACATTCAACAATGTATTTTACTTGCTTAAACTAGAATTTATTACGTTGTGATGCTTGAAATAAACTATGAAATAAGGATCAGTATAAATAATTTCTTATGTTCAGTGTAGATAAAACGTGATTTCTTTACAGGTTTTATCTTAGAATTGAAGATCCCAGTTTACTCTATCATCATTAGGCAGACGTATTTTCGTGTGACAATACAGCAGGCATTAAGCTCGTCTCACTACTTTTTTGCTTGATAGCGCCGCCAGTGCGATCGGAACGGTGACCGGCGCTATAGACTATACATACTAAGTCTGTTGTACATACGTAGTGTAAAGATGGCGTCGACGGTGTGTGTTTCTAGGTGCCGACTGTTAGCTAAATTAGAAATAAATCGTGGTTTGTGTTTATCACCGATATTCAGGGATTTGTCAAATAGCAGGGTGAGTATCTGATGTTTTACTGTGATTACATAATCTTATAAGATACTGTTTCATTAATGATTACTGTTTCGGAGACCAATTTTTGATATGCACGTGCATATACCTAACCATCTATATATCGATAGCAGCTGTCAAACGTCAAAAAATTGTTTTTATTTTTTGTGGTCATTTTGTTTTTATTACTTTTCTTACTTTAAAGGGTGAATGACTTATTAAATGAGTATGTATGGAGGTATTTTTAGCATACATTACCGGCATGTTTCATAATAAAGAGAATTAAACCGCGGATATAAGTGTATTTTTTTTCTGTTATCGCACCACGTTTACTTCTGATGACCATTTTGTGGATTTGTGAGTTACAGCCGGCTTTCCGCATCTATTGTATAAAAACGGCATTGGCTTTTGCATACGTATGTATATGTCAAAAAGTCGAAAGATTACCCTTTGTACCTATAGTTTATTAGGTACCTACCTATTTATGGGCTTTATTAGATTTTTAGAATCTAGGTATTTAGTTACCAAAAATTCCAATTACAATCTTATATGGGTACAAAATATATACTCACTGATACCTACTCATAATTAGGTTGTATACTCATAGTGGTATTTTTAATCTACCAGATTGCTACTTATTATAACTATGCCAGTATTAGCTTCAATAGTAGCTACACTACAGCATTGTTTTGTTTACGGACGCAAGTCTTAGATAAGGCAATGAATATCCCTGCTTGCTTTCCAGAATGTTGAATTAGGTTTCTGATAAGAATAATTTGATGTCATTTGTATACAGTTCTAAAGAGATGTATGCACATTTCAGTGGTCAATTATGCAACTTATTTGCTTCTTGTTACACTTGTACAAATTATCGTTGTTTTTTTTAGTTGGAAGATTTCAGTTTGTTTTTATACCTAGTCGAAATTATAGTTTGTACGTAGTTAGTACTTCAGATTCGTTTAGTCGTCAGAGCGCGATTGAATAAAAAACACCCAAACACCTTTACAATCTTTTATATTTATAATATTAGATTAGACGGTACCATTAGATAGTTTAGTAAGAATTACAGAATACTATATATACTTTTATTTGATATTTTCTGCAATTTTATTTAAAATCTGTGTAACCGTTATCCAAATGTGCCGATTTATGAAACTTCTTATGTCTAAAACTAAACGGTCATCCACATAGGTATTCTGGGCTGAATATTTAATTCCGCTTTTCGTAATAGACATCTCAAAATATCGAGCTCAATCATCTGTCAACAGCCGGCCGCTCCACGCCATTGAAACTAATTTACCGATTGTAACCTTGTATAGCCCCTCCATTTCGAACCACTGAAAATCTTATCTTACTAGTATACAAACCTAAATGTGAAAGTTTGGATGGATAGATGGACGAATGGTTGTCCCTTGGTCGATCAAGGCAGTGAGACTATTGCTTCACGAGTATAGATGCACAGAGATTATATTATGGTATAGCGCATAGACTACCATTTTTTGAAGTGAAAACTTCTTTAGCGGCGTTGAATGGGTATAAAGTGTTAAACTCGCGTCAGGATCACTTGACCTTTGAACCGTAACCGACGACTGACGTCATACAACATTAACTACAGATTGTTTATTTTGTTAGGTACGCTAAGAAGCTTCGTAGCTTAGCGGTAAGCGCTTCCTTCGACTGTAAGTACTTATGGTTTCAGATAGTACCGTGTTCGAACCTGGGCTTCTGACACTTTTTGTGATTATTTTTTCTTTTTGTAATCTATTACTTTTTGTGATTATTTTTTCTTTTTGTAATTTTTTAATTTCTTCTGACAGAAAATTAGTGACGGGTGCTATGATTGGCGCTATATTATATGTATGGTATGGTATGGTATAGTATGTTCATTTTATCTTTTTCTCTGTATATAACGAAGAAAGAAAGAAAGAAAAAGTTTTCACTTCTGCCGGCACTCCCGGAGTGCAACCTGTCTTTTTTTTAATTTCTGGGAACAAGTTCATATACGTCACAGGAAAGAGACTAGTGTTCCACTCGTGTGAAATTTCAAAGTGTAGCTAGAAATCATCCATATATATATATATTCCTTACTTCCTATGTCATATCGACAACGTACAAGTACCTAATGAAAATTTAAACTTTATACTTATTCAAAGTAAATTCTAGACTGAAACAATTCAATTATGAACAGAACTTGGAATAAATTATTATTTACTAGACCGAAACTATGAGACGCCACGTATGGAATATCCTAACAAGTCGTATTGGGAAGTTCTCGAGTAATTTCATAGAGTATGAATTGAAGTTACGTGCAAAATTCCCTCGGTTACAAAGTTACGTGATGAAAAACAATTTTTCTTCATACTACGACGGTTATGAACAATCTCTCAGCCTACCTTAGAAGAGATTATGAGAACGAGAAAAGTAGAAGTAGGAGAATACATGCGGATTCTTGCTTCGATTAGCGAATAGCGTTTCTGGAGTAATCTGCCCCTTTGGACAAGTGGCAATTCATTGTCCGGCGTTTGATGGAATATAATGATGAATGTATGGGATTTGACGTAAATGACAGTCGTTAACGCATGTCATAAACGTCAAATCCCATACATTCATCATTCTTTTCCACTAAAACCCAGACCCTCTGGACAAGTGGCAATTCGTTGTCCAACGTTTGATGGAATAGAATGACGAATGTACCTATGGGATTTGACGTAAATGACAGTTGTTAACACATGTCATAAACGTCAAATCCCAAACATTCGTTATTTATTTTATTTATTTATTTAACTTTATACACAACAGTACAATGGCGAACTTAATGGCTGGCAACGGATTTCCACTTGTCTAGAGGGGCTGTTAAGATAATGTCAGTAAAAGCATAAAGTGCATGAAGTGCCTTTTGAAAGCAATAGGTACACGCCCTGTCACGTGCGTATACAATATATGATAATGTGGATACAATATAAAACATACATCCCCGTTAGGGATATGTAAACCTGAGCATACAAAAGCAAACCCCATACAGTCTGTCACGTTGAGATTAGTTACTCTTGTAGATTAGTACTACACGATATATTATTCATGTTAGTTTGTTGTCCTTCATACGGCGATGAGAGCATCGACCTGATCGATTTATACTTTACCGATGTACGGATTGGACATGATTCCGGTAAGTCACATGTCGAATCTCGGTCAATCTAGGTATATATAATAAGATTTATCTCTTATCTTTCTTATAGGCTGAGAATGTGTTGAAGTCTATTTTCTCGGGAGCTATGAGGTTGTATTTTGATTCTGAAACAAGAGCTGGTAGGATATTGGAGATCAGGGCATATTTGTTTCAACTTAATTAAGAAACTCCTACATTGTGGTGATATCGTTTGGGTTTAGTCGGTTTGATTCCGACAGGCACTATTGCCCACATGGGGATTTCCACGTAAAGAAGGTGAAACTAATAAAAATATCTACCTACCTTGATTTCATAAACTAGCTAATAAGATTCATAGAAAATAAAATATTGAAACTGGTAAACGGTCTTGGACAATAGAAATTATATTGTGTTGAAAATTGAATTCATTCAAACATTAGATAATGGTTCTGTTTACGACAACAGGACGTCGCGTAGTTATAATACAATACAATGAATAGGTTGGTACTCAGGCTTGCTCAGTTCTGAATCTTGATTCATCTGAGGACAGATTGTGTAGACAATCTGTCAAATATGTCAATCTGTCTATGCAATCTATCCCTAGATAAACCGAGATTCAGGACTGAGTGTCCTTCTAGAATAGTGAACTGTCTACGTAACCCACGAAGTAGGTACATTAGAATTCTCATTTAATTCTGTCTATGTAAAGTCTAAATTTTATCCAATACCTAACAATGAAGCTACGTAATTCAAAATGCAAATGAAAACAGTTAAGAAATAATTAATGATTGAGATGTGCAACAGAAGAAAATCAATATTGCGCTAATCGTGTAGGTAAAGTCTGCAGAGCGGTGGCGAACCGTATTTACAACAAGATTTCTGGTGGCTTATCTCTTCAGATTACGTGAAAAATATTTCTTTCACTAAGAAAATGTGTGTGCGTCAGACGTTATCGAACTATCCAACTATAGAATAAAGGTCAATAGCTAGTTAAAAAAAACACTTCTGTATATTAACCTTGAACTTCGCGTATGTAAAGTATTCTCGTATTGCTATGCGGTTTTTAAACGATGAGCGAATTCGAGCAATTCACATTTTTATCTTGACCACGTGACGTGACGAAATATTTACTGTGAGCACACGATGACGCGTATGTATATCGTGACGAAGTCGTTTAGTTTTCATTTGCTCGTTAATCATTCGTGTTCTGGGATGTGAGTTCGATCTAATGTTAGTCATGATAATATCTAGATTTTTACTCACTTTCCTTGTAACTATTTTGTTAGTTACTACACACAATGTTAAAACATAAATTCGATGAAATTTGTTGCAAAAATATATTGCATTCAAGCATGTTATTTGGTTCTTTATGTTCTCAGATAGTAACATAATTATGAACTACTTAATGTAACAAGACACAATGACAGTGTGCGTCGGCCGGCTGCCAACCTACCTACACGCATATCAATTGTAAACCCTTTGTGTAAGATTATAATCGCACATTTAAGATATTTGAGACGGTAAATATAATTATGATTCGCTATAAATGCCAATCTAAAACATTACAGCAATGAAAATAAACAGTTAACAAGAATTTATTAAAAACTATCTGTTGCCCGCGGTTTGGCCCTCGTGTAATTTTGTTCCCGTTCCTGTGACCCATAGGATTTTTTTTCTTAAAAGCATATTTCTTATGGAACATATGAAAAAGAATTTGCCAAATTGGGTGAGCCGTTGAGTTTTTTTTTATTTATAAGAAGAAGAAGAAGATTACGTAATAATTACCGATATTTTACAGAATAGGAACCCAATGGGGATGCCGACGCAAAACTAATTGTAGATGGCAGCAGCATATGACTAAACAACAAAAACCATCTGTCACACCACTGACATTGCACAAAAAGTTGTTAAATGTTAGACATTATAGCTGAGTGTCAAAGTTAACAAAAGTAAAAAAGAGTTTATAACATTTTTCATTCTCTCTACAAGATTGTCATTTAATTTTAGGCTTTAAAAATAACCAGTATAGTCTAAAGTTAAATGTCATTGATTACAGTGTCTGTGGTGCCTCGGTGGTTTTGCCATCAAAAATAATAGCAGGTTCTGTGACACTAACAAACTCATAGCTGTCAGATTTGAAGAGACAAACAATGAAATCCACGTAGATGACAGCTAACATTGGCCATTACGTAGCGCCCCCTGTAGGGATAAAAGCGCAGGCGGCATCCCCATTGGCGGTTCTTAATCTCTTAAATCTAGTAGAAGTTTTTAGTTGTCACAGTGACAAGTTTAGTTTATCAGGATTTTTTGCAAGGTATGGATGCGGTATTTCGTGCCCCATCGTAAGAAAAGCACTTCCTTAATGAATATATTAATCAAACACAAACTCGTTGGGTTAATTAGTAACTATTGAAGAGTTCCTCTAAACTTTGTAGAGTTGCACTAACCTTTTGGTTCCATTAACAAATATTCCGCAACAATTATAATGTAAAATGATTCAAAAGTTTACTACCCCCTGTAGAGGTCCTGTACGGGATTCTTCTGGCTTTCTTACTTCAACAATTTAAACTATTAATGGATGAATATAGATCTTATATTTCATCTAAATATAATAACTAGTTAAAATGTTACCTCCCACAAATAGTTATGAACCTAAACATAAAACTATGTCACCGGGACTGGCAAGGTTATTCTGTGTACAGACAGTACATTATCAGGTCATTGATCTGTACCTATTCATAACATAACGTGCACTTGATAAAAAAGATCGCTTATACACAGTACATTGTAAATAATGATTGTTATGCATTGTGCCCAGAACTTGCTTCTTATTATATCAGTATAATCAGGTTTTATATAACAACTTATAATGTACGTTTGATGAACTTTAGAACTTGACCGGTTTTGTAAAAAATACTTTGGTGGGGCCGAATAATGAGAGCTCCACCATTATAAGGTTGGTTGTCAATAAAATAAGAGACCAAAGTACGCTTTCTCATTAGCAAAAAACGAAACGTAATCATAGTGCTGTCGGTAACGTTACATATTTCAGCGTATTATTAACATTGAATAATCTGGATAGGGAGGTTGTCGATTTTTACCCGAACTTCATCAAAAGTGCCACCATATAGCTCTTCACCGATACTATTGCTTAGTCTTTTTTGTCATAAGCCAAGCAGTCTCGGTCTCGGTCTTTAAAGTTAAATATTATTTTACTTTCAACAAAGTTTTTTATGTACCTAATGGCTCAAGCGCTTCGGTTGTATTAGGATAAATGTGGTAATGGGTTTCGAATTTTATACTTAGTTTGTGCAGCATTACCTAATCGGAATCATTACTTGCACTGCATCGTGATGCTTTTAAAATCATTGGAACCACCAAGTGAGAACGAGTTTCTTCTATTTAGAGTCATACTTTTTAATCGTTTTTTTTCCGTACGGAAACCCTTCAAGATAAGGTTCTCACCGAAGCTAACGATGTGGTGGGTTTGTCGAATTTGAACCGACTTAAACCGCATAATGCGTGATACAAGGACAGGACCAGGTTCCACCAACGATTGGCACACACCTTAAAAACCTGACTTGCACCAAATTTCCAATCTTATTAAACAACAGTTTCAATACCTAGTAGGGAAGTATATATTTGAACCACTAACTTACTTTAATTTAACCATGAGGTACCTATTTGAATCATGACATCGATTAATTTACCGCTTTTATTATTTTGAAACAAAAGCGTCTGCTTTCGTTTTACAAAATTAAAACAAACTTGCGAGTTCGTTATTGTTTAATCTGTTTATAATCTTTAATTAAGCGACTGGTTTAAGGAGACAGTGAGTCTTCTAGTCCGATTTTGACGGTAATATTGTAGTGTCACTCAACAAGATAATGGCATAATTTATGGATACTTAATAATTCGTGCCAATATTGTCCGACGTATTCATGTCCTGACCTGTTCATGACACAAATTTATCTGACATTTAAAACGTTACAAGAAACTGCTGTTGTATTCTTAAGGATACGATTGTATCATGTTGATGAATTATCCCAGGAACCCAGGAAACATTATTTTCATTATAAGACTACACTTGTTTACCTGCATTCTGTGAATAAATAAATGATAATTATTAAATACGTATCTAAAAATATATTTCTCGAAATAGAAGTTCGTCGTTCGTCCCTGAATCTTGGTTCATGTAGAAATTCTGAGATCATTTTAAACCATTATATTTTTTTGGATTAAGGGGTAGAAGTCAAATTTATTGAAGTGAAAACTTCTTTAGCGGCGTTGGATGGGTGTAAAATGTTAAGGAAGCGTCAGATTTAGTTGACCTTTGAACCGTAACCGACGACTGACGTCATACAAGATTAAGTAGAGACTATGTATTTTGCAAGTTACGAGAGTATCGTCGTAGCTTAAACGGTAAGCACGTCGACTGTAAGTCCTTATAGTTTCAGATAGTATCGGGTTCGAACCACCTGGCCTTCAGGGATTTTTTGTGATTGTTTTTTCTTATTATAATTTATTACTTTTGGTGATTATTTTTTCTTTTTGTAATTTATTACTTTTTATGATATTTTTTTCTTTTTGTAATTTATTACTTTTTGTGATTATTTTTTCTTTTTATAATTGATTAATTTCTTCTGACAGAAAATTAGCAGAAAATAAGTGATAGGTTCTATGATTAGCGCTATATTATAGGTATGGTATGTTCTTTTTTTATCTTTTTCTATGTATATAACGAAGAAAGAAAAAAAGAAAATGTTTTCACTTCTGCCGGCACTCCCAGAGTGCAACCCGTCTTTTTTTTTTCTAAATGAGCTTCTTGAAGCTTGAGTCTCACGGCCTGTTTTAATGACAGGCCGCGCCGCGCCTGAATAGGCGAAGGCGCCGTGGTAACCATCGCGAGTCGGTAACTTCAACGGCGGGTTGAGGTGCAAATGTAAGCACAAGGCCTGTGTTTACATTCGCGCCACACACCGAGCAGTTCCTACGGCGTGGCGCGGCGCGGCCTTGCGCGGTTTGTGCTTTAGACAGGCCGTGGGACCCCGGCTTTATATTGAAACTAGCTGTCGCCCGCGGCTCCGCCCGCGTGGATGTCGGTTATCGCGAATCGGGGTATGAAAAATAGATGTCGGCCGATTCTCAGACCTACCCGATATGCCCACAAAATTTCATGATAATCGGTCAAGCCGTTTCGGAGGAGTATGGCAACGAAAACTGTGACACGAGAATTTTATATATTAGATTAATTTATTATCTGGTCAATACTTGTCAAAGATATTGTTCATAATTCATACAGTATGTTTTACTCAAATGTCTACATTCGAGTCATTTAAATACAAATGTATTCCCGTGCCACGACCAGGACTCTGTGAAGTACGTACTCATTAAAACATACATCTGGAGGGAGGAGAGGAGGGAGAGACGGGGTAAAATGCAGACTTGGAAAACGTGTTACAGAAGCGCTATACTTTTATTATAGTCACGAACTGCACTTAAATCATTACATTACAAAAGTTTTCACGAAATTAAGTAATTCCACTGCGTGTGTTCAAAACAGTAAGACCAAAGAATTGCAAATAAATAAATAAATAAAATAAACAACTTCCTAAAATGACAACCGGACGCAAAACGTCCACTTCTTAAAATGACAACTTCTTAAAATGTCCACTTCTTAAAACAACAACTTCTTACAATGTCAAATTTGTAAAATGACAATTTCGTATTTGTATTTTAAGTTAAGTTGTCATTTTAAGAAGTTGTTATTTTAAGAAGTGGACGTTTTGCGTCCGGTTGTCATTTTAGGAAGTTGTGATTATGAGCTGAAACGCAACAGGGGAGTTACACTCGTGCTGCCGACCCTGTAAACAGAGAGTTTCTGCGCCATCAGTGTAGAAGACAAAGCAGGAATAGCATTTGTTCTTCCCACTGACAGCATCAAAAACTCTCTAGTGAGCTCTGGCTACCCTACACATTGTTAAGTAATTGTTAAGTAAAAATTCATCATATAAGTTGGTAAAACATGTTTTGTTATGTAGATAATTTTTATACTCTTCATTTTGTTCTAACTTGCAATGAAATGATTCTGTTCATTGTTTATGCCATTTAGCATATCGACATAAATATTTATAGGGAATTTGTGTAACAGCATATTAACATAAGATAACAATTGATCGAACACGGCAAATATTTTTGTTGGATCCTCCGCAGTAATGAAAATATTAATTGTAGTAATTTTACATTAGTCGACCGCACCCATTCGAGCATTCAGAAATCATTGGCATATTTTGATTAGTTTTCCCTGAATTGTAATATCAGTAAATAAGGAAGAATATAATTTGTTTATCATAGTGGTACAGTTACGGTCAACGTTAGGATCGAAATAAGCTAACATTATTATTTATTTATCACTTTGTTTTAAATAAATTACCTTTTAATAACTTATTACGTTATTTAAATGGTACTTAATCAAAAACGGTTACGTGGTTAATTTGTATGCAGTAGAAGTGGGAGCGAGAGGTATACCAGCAAAATCTCTCTATAACCTACTTAAAGATCTAGGCCTATCGAGAGCTACAATAAGTTCATTACTAGGACCAGTACGAATGTCTAAAGCAGCACTAGTAGGTACGCATCAAAATTTAGGCAGGGAGTGGAACTTGGGTAGTGAAGGTGAGTGTTGATGTCCATCAACAAAAGGGGCCCCTTCTAAACCTACACCTGGCTCGCAAGTCCCAGGCACTGTCCCGAGTTCCCAACTCAGTAACACGATGGACCCGGCACCCGCACGGAGAATCCATGGATTGTTAAGAATATCGGTCTCTATAAAGAAGAAACAAATAGAAGTAGAAAATAATAAGAATTGAAGGGTCGAGCATTATATTAGGGGTTAAAGTATGAAATTGCCGATTTGTACTGACAAATTGAAATTCGTTTTTTTTTTTAATTTAACGTATTTATTTAATCAAAATAATTACCATTATTATCTATACATTGCTGCCATCTAGTAGGAAGGTCATTTATGCCTTTGCGATAGAACTCTGGTGATCTAGATGTACTGCCTCCTGAGAAGAAAACTTTTTATCACATAGAAAATGGTCCAAATCACGAAAAAAATGGTAGTCTGTTGGAGCAAGGTCTGGCGAATACGGAGGGTGACGGATAGTTTCTAATTGCAGTTTCTGTAGAGTTAAAACGGTTTCTCGTGCTGTATGAGGTCTCGCGTTATCATGGAGCAATAATGGTGAAGATCGATTCATGAGTCGGGGCTGTTTCACTGCTAGTTTTGCTATCATTGTTCGGAGTTCGGCACAGTAGACATCTGCCGTTATTGCTTGACCAGATCGTAGAAAGCTATAGTGAATAACACCATGCTGAGACCACCAAACAGTTACCATTACCTTTTTATTGGTAAGCTTTGCTTTAGGACACTGTTGTGGCGTTTCACCTGGGATCAGCCATTGCATTTTTCGCTTACGGTTATCGTAAAGAATCCACTTTTCATCACATGTCACAATTCGATCCAATATTCCTTCATTTCTGTATCGATTCAACAAGGCAACACAAGTTTCAACACGCATTTCTTTCTGCAGATCAGTCAAATCATGAGGTACCCATTTTTCACATTTTTTTATTTTATTGATTTGACGCAAATGAGTCAATATTGTTGGTAAGGTAACGTTAAACCATGCAGCTAATTCCTGGGTAGTTTGGCTCGGATCGGCTTCCACCATGTCTTTCAATTCATTGTTATTCACCTGTGTGGACGGCCTTCCTCGTGGTTCGTTCTTCAAATCAAAGTTTCCACCACGAAAGCGTTTAAACCAAAATCGCACGGTGCGTTCATTAGAAGTCCCCGCTCCAAACGCAACATTGATATTGCGAGCTGTTTCTGCCGCGTTAGTTCCGCGTCGGAACTCGTATTCAAAAATCACTCGAATTTTCGAAGTATCCATCTTTCTTGTCTAAGCTGAATAAAAAAAACAACTGAAAGTCGATAATCGAATGTTGCACATTTTTAAATGAAGAACTACATAGGTACCATGTGGAAAAAGTTTCACTCAAAAATCTCAAACCATGAAGGTTCTATGTCAATTCGAAGTACCTATTACAATGAAACGGCAATTTCATACTTTAACCCCTATTATTATAGCATTAATTGAGAGAGCTCGAGAGGTTAAAAATATCGTATCGTGTCCTTATTAACAGACTACTTTATATACCGACCTCAGAATTTTCCCAAGATGTTCATAAACTATTACTTGAAGTAATTTACTTCAACAACTAAACATTTATAGTCAGGAAATTATTTAATAGTTGTGTAAATGTCCGAGATGACAAAAGCCGTGATCGATTTAGCTCTTATCGCTGCCATGCAGGCGGTGCAGGCCAGTGGCGTGTTACTACACTCATAGCTACATTTCCGCTGCTGAAAACTAAAACTATAAAACGTACCGTCTCTTGGCATTGGCAATCTACTGTTGTAAATAATGGCTCGGAGATTTACAGCACTGCAGTCGTTGAGTTGGTTAGCCTCTTAATAAAGTACCAGTTTAATCACTGGCTGGATACGTCGTAATACTTTGTTACCAAAATATAAAAAATGTGCTTTTTAACATTCGTTTTACGTACATGCGTTGTTTCCTTGGTTACCAAGATGTTCGGGCCTCAAAGGCCCTCACCTGCCTACCGGTAATCGATCAGGCTGTGGTGCAGCTTATTCCTGTATGCCTCCAGAGCATACGCTTTTGTGGAAGTCCGCTTTCCTACTCTTCCTAATCGGTTTTATCTGGCATATTGGCTATTTCAGGAGCGCCGGAGAAGCCGCCAACCTCAAAAGGAAATTCTCTAAGCGTACAGCGTCGAGGAGAGTGCTCCGACAGCTTTGATAGAAATTGTGATTGGTCGGACTGCGTGACGTCACTGGAGATCGACCAATGACAATCACTATCAAGGTGACGCAGCGCTGTACTCGGCACTGTGTGCTTAAAGAATTTCCTTTTGGGGTTGGGGACTTCTCCGTCGCTTCCGAAAGCGTATGCTCTGGAAGCATACAGAACAAGCTAGGATGAAGTTTTTTAAGTTTTTAGTGTAGACTAGGCTAATAGTAATATACACATACACGCACACATGTAAATCCCTGAAGGGTATTAACATTCGCACTTCGCCAATTATGATTTTCTGTCCTAGGGGGGCGATTGGGCGAACCTATTCTAGATTCCATACCACCCATGCTTACCACGGGTCTTGATAGCGTTGTGTGAAATGTAGTGCAATATTTATTTATTATTGGGTTATTTATTACCGTCAAGCCGGCATTTTGTCTTGGGCTGTATGTGAACTATTATAATAAATACTAGCTGTCGCCCGCGGCTCCGCCCGCGCGGATGTCGGTTATCGCGAATCGGGGTATGAAAAATAGATGTTGGCCGATTCTCAGACCTACCCGATATGCCCACAAAATTTCATGAGAATCGGTCGAGCCGTTTCGGAGGAGTTTGGGAACGAAAACTATGACACGAGAATTTAAATATTAGATGTAAATTAAATAACATAGCCATAAAATATTAGTACTCTAAACGAACTTATGTTTACCGACTGAGAGATAACATCACACAACATATTATCATCAATCATATCTGATTATGTAGGTCACCAACAACAGATTTGATTTCAAGATGGTATGTGCAACTATGTATGACTAAATTTCTTTCAAAACAAATGTTTTTCTCTACATTGTTTATCCAAATATTTCTTTTTAAAGACTTCTTTCATCATAATCCTCTCGGCGATGAGCCCTAGTCGCATTCGAATTGTCGGGCCCAGGGGTCCGCTTTCAGAATTTTAATCCTTAGAACTACTATAAATATTATATGAATACTTACCTAGTGTAGAGAAGGATCGAATTGTACAAGTGTGTGAAGTTGGTGATTATCGCTGAGGCGATATTGAGACCCGAGCCGTTAGGCGCGGGTCTAAAAAGAGCCGAAGACGGTAATCGGTAATCTGTACACACATGTATTTTGACGTTTTGTGAATATAATACTAAATTAGATATTTACCCTTGCAGTTTTCAGATAGTAAATATTCCATAAAGTTAAGGAATTTACATCAATCACATATAAATCGGACGTTGTACAGTCAGCATCATTAAAATGTTGCTAACAAGAGTAGTCAAAATAATCCAAATACCAAAATTCCAATTTTATATTGGTTATTAGAGTTCTCAAATAGTTGTAAGTGTCCAAAGTGGTCCAACTATCTTATCAATCGGTCTTCCTGAATTATGTAAGTTATTAGAGTATTCATATTCATATACACAATCACGCCGGTCGATGGTATCCAGACAAGTATAATTTCAAAAAATCTAGACATTCATACTTTTGTCACTAACGCTGGCTTATGGCTTATTCAACGTCAACTTAAAAAAATATAAAAGACATTGTCAATTGACACATTTTGTATCTTTTTCTTACTCATATACCCATCCCTTATCATCCCGCCATTGTGTGAAAGGAATGGCTTTACAAGTAAGAAAAGGATACAAAATGCCATTAAATGACAATGTCTAGATTTTTTGAAATTATACTTGACTGGATACCATCGACCAGCGTGATTGTGTATATGAATAAGAATACTCTACTAACTGACATTATTCTGGAAGACCGATTGTTAAGACAGTTGGACCACTCTGGACACTTACAACTATTTGAGTACTCTTATAACCAATATAAAATTGGAATTTTGGTATTTGGATTATTTTGAGTACTTTTGTTAGCAACATTTTAATGATGCTGACTGTACAGTATATGTTTATAGGTGTTAGGTATATTAATATATTTGTTCCATTGTACACGATCTTTTTGTATCTAATTTTTTAAGAATAATGCAACTTAACCAATAAAATTTAATTAAAATCATTAACCCACTCGTGATTTAATAACAATCAAAAATCCTACAGTTTGATAATAGGTTATGTGCCTAATTTAGGTGAGATTAGAGGCAAATTATGAGCAAGTAAAATGAAAAGACAGTTATTTTTTTCAATAAATAAATGACTAAGCCTATATTTTCATTGTTTACCAGGAGTCATGGTGTCGTCGGTGGCGGCCCACACGCCGCTGCTTTTTCACAAGCGCGTGTGCACACGGATCCAAAACAACTTTAAACAACGAAAAATCTGAGGGTAAGGTTCTAGGACAGGCAATAATCATAACATTCAAAAATACATTTAATATAGAAATTAAGATACCATCACCATAATACACTTTGAATGGAAATCTTAACGTGTCTATGTTAAAATAATGCCTTACGTCTAATTTAGATACATGTATAATGAACTAAATATTACTAATAATAGGTACTATATTTGCTACCAATAATTTATTAGTGTTATTTGAATACAGATCACATTTGATGTCAGCAAAAGCTTATGATAACTTCTATATTCGTTTAATTATATTATTTTAATGACTTATTACTATTTAAACTATCGTAACACGACTCTAAAACTTCAAACTCTTCGAACACCATTTCTCCAAATTTGCCAGGTGTAACTTTACCTTGATCTAAATTCTCATTTACATAGTAAAATTTCTTTTCAAAGGTGTGAGCATTGGTTGCTTGTTTATCGGTTTGAGTTTCGGTTTTAGTATTTTCTGTACATTCTTCTTGTAGTTCTTGTTTTGGTTCCTCTCTTATGGTATCTGAAGTGATAAACTGTTGTTGTGATATAACTTCATGTTTTTTGACATTCGCTTCGAATTTTTTGATAGCCTCTAACTTGCTTTTTATTACGTCTTTTTTAATCTCACTGTCTTTCTTTTCAAAAGGCGTCTTAAGTATACCTTTACTGTAACTTTCTAATCTACAAATTTTATTTTTTACGGAATTTTCGTCATCATGCTGTAATAACGGTGGATCTTCTCTCGACGATTGTTTTATATATCTGTTACTTGAGTGCTTATTTTCATCAGTACCTGTTAATTCCAGTCTACTGCTACAACTGTTTGATTTGACTAATTTAAACTTGAATCCTGGAAACGTTTCAGTGTGTTTGTTCACGTCGTTTTCGTGTGTTTGATCAACCTGATTGGGTGTAATTGTATAACCTGGTTTGTCGGAAAATGATTGTCTATGTTTATCTGCTGTTAAACAAGAGCATTTTTCTCCTCGGCATTTTGTTTGACATGAATAACAGTCCCTACTGCAATTTTTTTGTAGACTTTTTATTTCTTCCATTATGGCTTTCGTCATGGGACTCACTGTTGAACCAGTTTTGGAATTTAGTACTTTTCCACCATAATACGTGACTGATGTTCCACATTCTCTAATTTTTTTCAGGATGTCAGGGCTCACATATTGACTTTCACAACAAAAATCTTGATTCATAGAGTCACATAAATATTCATCGCTTGAGCTGTATACAGTGTCTTTTAAATTTTTATGTGAATATGGGCTCAAGGCTTCATTATCATACTCGTTGTTAGAACTGAGATCTCCACTCGAAACTCCACTAGAAAGACTAGCATTGTCCCACTTTTTAGTACCGAAGTTTGTATCTATTGTTAACTGTCGAATAACTTTCTTTCTGCCATTTTTACTTCCTTTGGACTCCTCACTAAGATTTCGATAAGACGTGGCTCGTCGCGATAGACCAATATTTTCTTCAATTAATGGTGGGTCATGTGACATGGGACTTTTCATTTTTAAAGTGTCTTCAAATAAGTTTCTTACTTTTTTAACTGTATCAGGATTTGGCAATTCTTCTTCAATTATTTCTTTATTCACTCGAATGGGGTGGTAAAAGAAATGTCGGCGTACTGAATTTTTGGGTTTCTCTATTTGAGAAGCATTCTCGTTTTTCTTAAGCAAATTCGTTGGAATTTTGCATGTATCTGTATTTTTTCGAGGTGCTGGCTCAACTTTTGTTCTTACTGGTTCAATTATTACGATATTATTATTCACTAATAATTCTTGAAATCTATAATCTTGGAGATATTGTAATAGTCCATCGAATTGAGCTTCCTTACGATAATTCGCAATCATACTGTTTTTAAATAATTCCGATTTCATTACTTTATACCGCACGTGGTCAAAGTCATCGCCATCAGTTTCATAGTTCTTTGCTTTGATAAGTGTAGCTTGAGTTTTTTGATTGTCATTATCATCGCAACTCAACTCGACTATCTCAATTTCTGGTGTATCTCTGCATAATTCTAGTTCAGATTTTTTTATTTCATTTTTATTATATATGTTGGAATCAAATTCTTTAACAATTTTATCTAAAGTTGCTTCTTCTATTTCAGAATCACTTTTAACTTTCTCGGCTTCATCTTTCCATAATTGCAATTTAGTTTGATTAACTTTACGTATACTGTCAACAATTTTAACATTTTCTAATGATTTCACAATATTTCCTACTGAGATTTCTGATAAACACTTATTGTCATCATTTTTTACAGCAATATTTTCTTCTTCCCTTTCAATATTGACATCATTGTGGTTGTTATGGCTGATATCTTCTGGTTTTGTAAGATCTCCTTTCACATTATCTTTACAGTCAGGATTTTCTACGAGCTTAGACCAATAGCTTTTCACAGAATTTATTTTTTCTTGGTATTCGATATCTGTCATTATTGCCTTATTTAATTTGTCTTTAACTGTATTGTCATTTTTGGGTGATTTATTTTCTTCTTTTACACCTGTTGTAGCAGTAACGTCAGCTTTTTTGTTAATTTCTGTATTAGAGCCACCATTGTGTTCCAACTTCATGGACGTGTTTTGTTTTTTATTTTTGGAATCAATTACTTGTAAAACCTGAGGTCTAGTCATGGTGTAACTTACTTTCTTGAACGTGTATGCTGGTGGTTCTGAGTAAGTTTGATTATTGTCTTTTATTATTAGCTTCTTTGGTGGCTTTTCAAACTTATTTTGAACAAATGCAATTTTATCACTTGTTTCTTTTTTCAATTTCGGTATAGTAGTTTTGACAACTTTGTTTAATTTTATGGCTATAAATGGATCTTTAGGCGTATAGTAACTTGATGTATCGACGCAATTTTCAGTTGTCGTAGTCTTAGTATCTTTTGTATTGACCTCTAAATCACTTTTAGGCTCAGTTTTCGGTGTGATTTCGTTGTTTGTAGTTATTTTTGCTTGTTTTTCCCCTTCTGTCACTAGCAACTTGTCATTCGAGTCTTGTGTAAGTGGTGGATCGATTACGATTGTTTGATGACCGCTTAGTGGAAGTATAGCAATATTTGAATCTGAAGATGTTTTGAACGATTGCACTCGTGATAATAATGAATGAGTGGTTGAATCTTCTGTAGTCTGCGATGTTACTATAGAATCATTGATTTTAGTTAAGGTTTCCTCTACAGATTCTGGGCTAGAAACCTGGTCAATTTCGTCTTCAGGTGGGTCCCGTTGACGTAGAGAATAATGTTTTTTTACCACTATTTGTGGCTTTTTGTGTTTAGACGTTTTAATAATATTATCGTTTGAAAAGGATTTTACCACATTTAGTTCTGGCCTGTAACTAGAATTTGATATTTTCAAACTTTCAGATTTCGTAATCAACTTGTTGTTTCGAATTGTTCCTTCTATTTCATTTATTTCTCTTTCGTTTTGGTGGTTATCTGATCGAAAATAGTTTGCTTCTTTTTCATCAGCGTTTGAGCTATCAACAGTTATAATAGATTTCAAATCGTCTTCGAGTTTAGCAAAATTTTGCAATAAGTGGTGGTCTGAATATTCAGGTAGGTAAATGTTATTATTATTATTAATTTTAGTATTATGAGCAGGTTTTAGGTAATTGTTTTTCAGTTGACCATAATTATCGGAACCTTTGGATGATAATATTTCTCGGAAATGTGTTTGTGCTATTTCATAAGTATTTTCACAAGGTATATCTTCTGGATCTTCCTCTCTAAGTTGGGCGTCAATACGTTCTGATTTTCTCAGACACTTGCTAATATTTATATCAGGAAGGGAATAGTATTGGTTTTCTACTAATGTGGGAATATAAGGCTCTGTTTTTATATTTTTGGAAGTACAGTGGCTCTTTGTAGAATATGTATCACTTTCTATACAAGTATTACTAACGTAAACATCGTTGTCTTGTTGTTTTAATATTTCACTGAATAAGTTATTATTAGGTTTCAGGAAAGAATCTCTTCGAATATCTGCAAAAGTTTTCTTTTTGTTCACTTGCGTATAAATGGGATCAGTTTCTCGATGATCATCCAAATTTATAGTAGTGGACGACACAGAACCATTCTCTTTAAACTGAGAATCACAGTATTCATCAATTTTCTCAGCAAGAGAATTAGCTAAGTACTCCAATTTATGGGACTTGTCTGAAGATGCAATAGAAATTGAAATATATGACGTTATACTATCACAAGGGCTAGATATAATTTCGTCATTTTCAGAAGCTATAGATTGTATATCATTATCATTTGTTGTTTTATTTGCATGTATTAAACTGTCCGGTTCAAGAGCTAATTTTATTTCACTTTTCTGGCTTATTATTGAATTACGATCACAATTTTCTGTACGTAGTAGAGGCTCCACTGGATTATCCTTTTCACTTCGTGTTAAACTATCCTTCGTGAATGATTTTAGTGTATTATTTTGAGATTGATTTTTGCCTTCGTTATCAGTAGCATGTTCATCTGTAGTCACATAAAGTTCTTTACTTGGAATTGGCGATGCAATAGATCGGTCAGTTTCAGGAGAACTGTCCTTATAATTTTTTCTGTGGGCTTCAAAATTGTAATGTTTCCTTACGTAGTTAGAGTCTAAGCTATCAATCTCGCTTGGGTTGCGTGAATGTCCGATACTATCTTCTGAAATATTAGTTTGCTTAATTTCTTCAGTTAGATTAGGCCAACTTCCACTTACTGATCGAGAACGATTACCTTCTTTACGTAAGGAAATTTCTTCTTTTTCAAATCTATTTTCGTTGTCTTCAGCGGTTTCGTTTATTTTTTGCGCGTTTATGTCTCCAAAACAAGAAGCAGTGCTATCGATATAGATACTTTCCAGAACTTCCTCTTTTGTTTGGTATTTGGCACGTCCTGGCAACCTGGAATTGTAAAAATGATGATATTAATGACGAGATACTGAGTTGGCAATAACTACACAACACGCAAATCAAATCCAATATTCATAAGTATTGTGCCGAGTGAATAATGCTTAATTTAGTTCATACCACGTAATCTGTTGCATTGGCAAATACATTGTTAGAGTACGAGACAGTAGAAGCGTTAAGGTCAAGTTAATTCTGGTGGTCTTAGCAACCACAGCTACAAGCATGTTAATATCTGTTTGATTTCTATGTTAAAGGGTTCGATTCTCTCTCGCACAATTATGTTTACATGAAAAAAAAAATGCACTGGTCTGTGTGATCTCAGTATAATGAGCATGTATAGAAAACTATATGATATCTATCCGCATTTTAGAACCCATATTAGAAAGCTATGCTCAGTTTAAACTATGCCAGTCTGAAATGTTATAAATAGACTTGCAACGAATAGTATATTCGGCAGTATACCGAATACCGAATATTCGGCGAGGCCCCTGACCGAATAGCCGAATATTAGGCAAAAGTATTCGGCTGGATTTTAGAGTCAAAAACTTGTACAGACGTGATTGCTTCGCGCTCCTTTAAGTATTTGTCGGTGCCAGGAAGTAGCGTTTATTCAGAGCGCCTTTTCTCTGAAGTTGGGATGGTCTACGAGAAAAAAAGAAGTAAACTACTTCCTAAAAATGCAGAAAAGTAAGTCTTCCTGCACCATAACCTTCCCCTTCTAAATTTTGATTATGAAAATAATTCAAATGCATAGAAAAATTCTTAACTTGTTTATTACAGAAAATGATTAAATTTTGTACCTGTTTTATGTACCAATGACTACTTAAATGATTATAACAGAAATGAAAATATGAATATACACGTAATCAATCGATTTTAATTTTTCATTTTACCAATTATTTCTCTATGACAAATATATTATTTAAGTATTCGGTATTCGGCCGAATAATATGTAGATATTCGGCCGAATGAAATAAAAGCAGCCGAATAGGCCGAATACCGAATAGTAACCGAATATTCGTTGCAAGTCTAGTTATAAATTTTTCTAATTTTTTAAAAGGAAAAACCAATTTCATATAACGGATTAAATATCAGCGAGACTAATATATTTTATTATCAGTAACAGAAACCGAATTCACGAAAAAGCGATCAGAATAATCGATGTTTGACAATAAACAAAAACTGGTAGTGGTCGTTATTTTATTCACTAGCTGAATGGTTTATTTCATAGAGATACACAACACAAAAAAAGTAAACTATGTACATTCTAGTTAATTGGAATTGTTCCAGTCAAGTCCAGTCATTTTAACTTGATGGAGTAACAAACAATGTCATACACATACACACTCATACATCTATGAATACTTTCAAATAATACAAGTAGGATTAACAATTACCTGTCTTTGAAGCAAGGTTTGTCGAACAGACGGGCGCGGGGTATCAATTGAGATCTCTTGCTCTTCGCGTGATTCTGTATTTGAAGATCAGTGAACGTTTCCTCTCTAATCACTGCCAAGCTTCGACTGCGTCGCAAATTAGCACCTTCAAGGTCTTTGTGTTTACACAATCTACCGTAACTGCCGCTAGACTCAGTGTCCGAATTCGAGTAACGTTTTTGAAGAAGTTCTTCGGCCGCTTTAGATCTCGTCAGATGCTGATAAAACTCATCCTGAGGTAATTGTACTGGTAGTTTGTAGTAATCAGCTAGTTTACTCTGGTACTTGTCGTGTTTCTTGTTTTTATTCTCACACACTTCTCTATCTTTCTCTTTTACTTTGGATAGCTTCCTCTTTTTTGGACGTTCTTCTCGACCTTTCTTTGACTCTAGTGAACCTCGCAGTTTATCAAACTCTAACGTTTCAGTAGGATTGTCAAAATACTGGATGTCACCGACGGTGTTTGCCGCGGACTTGTGCTCGTCCTGACTCGATTTCCTTTCAACAAGTTCTCGAAGGCGACTTCTTGTTGAGCTGGTGTTTGATGTAACGCTCTCTGGTCTTTTATTTGAGTATTCCAAATTAGATGACGACCGCCGAAAAAGGCTTGTTTTGATAGAGCCGAAGTCACAGTCGTCTTGACAAGAAGCCCCTGAGAAATTCTGTGCCCTTATACGGTCAACGTGATTCTGGCTAGAATACGACGCGACCGAGTCCACCGAGTGCCTGAAACGAAAAATACCATAGATTAGATTAAGATATATCTTCCTGATATAGTGATATTTACATAAGATAGCTTTTGGTATGGTTTACTTAATCCATCACCTTTTTAGTGACGTCAAGTAGGTAATATTGTTTATTATGGTATGGCATCATGGGACACATATCGTGTAGATCTATAGTATTTAGAGAGAGCCTGACTGAATTACATGTGTCGTGTACGATACTGGCAGTTTGCCAAAGACGTTGACATTAAAAATATAGGTAAATTTGTAGAGAACACGCATGTATAATATTTTTGTAATTATTCATTACGAACTGTGTTTAGTACCTCAATTAAACAAGTTAATGGAGTTTGGAGCAACGCAATAATAGCACGTGCAATAATTAAAAATATAAATTCATTCATTTAGCCCAATGTAGTGTGCAAATTTTCACTTTCAGATGCATTTTTGGAGTTAATTCATATTAATAGTACTGAATAATGGCAGTAAAACCAAGTTTCTCCAAGTAAAGCTGAGATGAATGTTCTCTCGTAATAATAAAACGTGAATTGCGGAAAGAAGTGATTTTTCAGCAGTCAGTGACATTTCACCTCGAATTACCGAAATAGAGTGCGTGAAATATTTATGATGTTTTGACCTACAAAATGATCTCATTACATTTTGCTCATTTTCCTGAAAATATTATCTCCAGAATAATCAACCTTCATTATTCATTTTCGTGACTGTAATTTCTTTTTATATTTATACTCATTACGCAAAAAAAATTGTAATTTAGTGTTTTGAAATACCGTAATGTCTTTTAAATCAAGTTAAATGGTTTTGACTCTAAAACGCTACTGTCGATTCCTTGATATGGAATACTGAATACGGATATCTTTAAATATAATAACTTTTTTGAAGTGAAAACTTCTTTAGCGGCGTTGGATGGGTAAAAAGTGTTGAACTCACGTCAGGATTGCTTGACCTTTGAACCGTAACCGACGACTGACGTCATACAATATTAGCTACAGACTGTCTATTTTGCAAAATACGATAAATAGCTTCGCTATAGCGGTTAGCGCTTCGACTGTAAGTCCTTATGGTTCCAGATAGTACCGGGTTCAAACCAGGCAAACTTCGGACACTTTTTGTGATTCTTTTTGTAATTTATTTCTTTTTGTGATTATTTTTTCTTTTTGTAATTAATTACTTTTCGTGATTATTTTTTCTTTTTGTAATTTATTACTTTTGTAATTATTTTTTCTTTTTGTAATTTATTAATTTCTTCTGACAGAAAATTAGCTATAGCGGTTAGCGCTTCGACTGTAAGTCCTTATGGTTCCAGATAGTACCGGGTTCAAACCAGGCAAACTTCGGACACTTTTTGTGATTCTTTTTGTAATTTATTTCTTTTTGTGATTATTTTTTCTTTTTGTAATTAATTACTTTTCGTGATTATTTTTTCTTTTTGTAATTTATTACTTTTGTAATTATTTTTTCTTTTTGTAATTTATTAATTTCTTCTGACAGAAAATTAGCAGAAAATTAGTGATAGGTTCTATGATTGGCGCTATATTATAGGTATAGTATGGTATGATATGGTATGGTATGTTCTTTTTATCTTTTGCTATGTATATAACGAAGAAAGAAAGAAAGAAAAAGTTTTCACTTCTGCCGGCACTCCCAGAGTGCAACCTGTCTTTTTTGTTAATATCAACTGTCTAGCTACGCATAATGCCAAAGCCTTTCAGTTTCGAGTAATTAATTTTAGGATCCGTAACGTCTCAAATATATCTGAATGAATGCAACATCCATAATGAACATTGTTACATTAATTATTCGAATTTATTTGTACAGCACACCACAAACTCCAAATTATATGATCATTTAAGATACTTTTGCTCTCAGAAAAAGTTTATGCTCAACTCGTAGAAGTGTTGAACGAGTCTTAAAACACATAATAACTACAGAGGATATTTGAAACTATGCCAGAACGCGCAGTCTTTAACAAAGAACCGGCGCCTTGTGCCCAACGACTATTGTCATTACGTTCATTTCTAAACTCTAATAAAACGTAATTCGCCTTTCTATCATTGTTCATCTTTCTAAATTGTGATGATGAAGGCTCCGTAGCGGTAACGTTAAACGCATCCGGAATAAACGCTAGGATGATGAAATATATATATAATACCGGATGTAAGGGGAACGTTCCCGAAGCCTAAGGTAGTTCTGGTACTCCGGGTATACTACATTTTGTCTTTTTTTTGCCATTTCGTGTAAAAAACCATTTTTTTCGTTTCGTGAAAAAAAAACAACATTTTTTTACATTAAAATAAAATCCGTTTAATTAGCATTATTTATTCTCCATCATTTTAGGAAAGGTTAATGAAACGACAATTTCATAAAAGAACATCACTACAGGAAAAAAATAAATGACGCGTGGTAAAAAATAAAATTGTTTTATTCACCAATACGAAAAAAAAAGCCAATATGTAATGTATCCAGAGTACTACCAAGAGCCTTCGGCTTAGGGAGCGTTCCTCTTACACCAGGTATTTTCATCATCCTAGCGTTTATTTCGGATGCGTTGAACGTTACCGGTATGTAGCCTGGCTTTCAATTCATAGGGTCCATGGCATCTTGTTGGTAAGACAATTGACATGCATGTTATCTTGTACAATATCAATTCATCAATTTTTGGTTTACTTTTCCTACTGGGGCCCACCAGAAGCAGGATACCCTGTCATTTGTTACCCAAGTATCCAGGCTATTGCCGCAATACCAAGACCATTCTTGTAGCAAGTACTGCTAAGTGCTCCTGTAGTTAATTCGCGATGTCATGGCGATAATATAACACTTACCGTTAGTTATAAATTGAAAACTAAGGTACGTGCGTTACTCGAGTAATTAAATTTCTGATATTGGACATTCAAGTTGATAATTATATAGTTGTTTACATATTTTACATTTGTTCATGCATTAATTAAATTACCAATGTTTCACACGAATGGTTCTTTGGATTATAGTTACCGATTTCGATAGCCATCTACTTATTATCGAAATATCTTTTCATAGTAGGAGTTTTAATATAGAATAGTTAGATATTTCTTACTATTGTATATTTTCTTGCCTTGTTAATGGGGATGCCGCCTGCACTTTTATCCCTACAGAGGACGCCTCTTAATGGCCAATGTTAGCTGTCATCTAGGTAAGTAGATTTCATTGTTTGCCTCTTCAAATCTGACAGCTATGAGTTTGTTATTGTCACAGAACAGATGGTTATTGTTGTTTGGCCATATGCTGCTGCCATCTACAATACCCATTACCAGTGGGCGTAGAACAGGGCCACCCCATTTCTTGCTGTGGGGGGCGTAAAAGGTGACTAAAATATAGGGCTGTTCAAAATCCGACAATAGACATACAGTCCATAAGTAAGTGCCCGCTTGGGACGTGGGACCGAAAATCATAGTTAGCGAAACGTGTGTGTTAATACACCTCTGCCTATCCCTTCGGGGATTTATAGGCGTGAGTTTATGTATGTATGTATGTATGTCAATAACGAGGGGATATTGAAGAAGCAACTATGAGGTCGTAAAGCAAAACAATTGGTGTCTCAGCAAAGAGGTTGGTTTATGACTGAGGTATTATGTAATGAAGACGTTTTACTGCTGCCATATTTTACCAAGTCAAGTATGCAGTAAAACTGTCACGATGTAAACAATAAACCTATAAAATTCTTTCATTGTGTCAAAAGAACGAAGTCTTTAGGGCTGGTTACTAGTTGCTACCAGTAACCAGCCCTAAAGACTTCGTTCTTTTGACACAGTTAACATTAATTATTCTGTGCTAGTAGTGTTTAGTGGTAAAATCATACTATGTATATAATATTACAAATGGGAAAGTGCGCGCGTGTGTGTGTGTGTGTGTGTGTGTGTGTAGATTAGACCTTGAGGAAGGACTTAGGCTATGTTTGGTCGTGATAACCGACATCCACGCGGGTGGAGCCGCGGGCAAAAGATAGTATTACAATAAACAAGCTAACAGAACAAATTTATAAGTTTTGATTGAATCATTACTATTATTAGAGGTATCAGGATATTTACCTTGTTGTATTATTTCAAGTTTCTAATATTTCGACGCTGTTGCAAGCACTATGATCACGGAGGAACTGACATATTGACGGTAAACAGTGAAAATATTTTAAGGATAGGATAACCTGGCCAAATGATTGGATTATGTAGTCTCTAGAGGATTAAACATTTTATATTATTCCATTCAAATAAGTATTTTGGATTGTTTTACACTGAAATTGATTTAAGCGTTAATCAATTAAAAATCTAACAGTTACACCATATTGTGATTGACAATCTATATGATATATTTTGTACTTTTCTGGAACTTTGTTTTTTTTTTTAATTTTTATGATAAACGGTTTGTTTATGTTTGAATAGGCTGAATATAAAGAGCTGAGTAGAGCGATTGTATGCTTGATGAATGCTTCTAACTAACTAACCGAACTGTGCCCTGCGGTTTAATCCTCCAGTTGATTTGTGTTACTGCGATTTCTAGCAGAATCTGATTACTATAATCTGACATAACAAACAGTCTATATTAGTATTTAGTTTCAACTTAATCAATATAGATTAATATTGACTTAAAATATTTTTGACATATCGGTTTCAGATAAAAAATTATGTATAAACAACTGTCCTTTTGTATAATTGTTTATTCGTAATGGAAGCAAAAATTACTAAACGGATTTTGATGCAGTTTTTGTTAGAAAAGTCTTGGTTGGACTTAAAATCTTACGTTTGTTTAACTGCAATCGGTTGAGTAGAGCCGGAGCCGCGGGCGAAAGCTTATATATTTTTATGTTTTTTATATAAAACTAAGGTGGCAGACAAGCACACGGCCCACCTGGTGGTAAGTGTTTACCATGGCCTGGACGTGTACAACACCAGAGGAGTCACACTCGTGTTGCCGACCCTGTGTACGTAGAGGAGCAGCCTTTGGTCTTCCCACTGACAGCACAAAATCTCCCCAGTGAGCTCTGGCTACCCTACTCTCCGCCGGGAACACAACACGAGGTTTTTATGGCCGCGGTATTCTGTAAGACTTCCTCAGTCGGACTGCTCAATTTTTTTTTAAAAAGAATGTTAGCTACCGAAATTACTAATATTCCCTCTAACCCCTTCAACTAAGCAAAATTGCTTATGCTTGGAGTGGGTTCACGTCGGTAGTGTAATGGCCAGGATTCGAACCGGGGACTTCTCGATCGTAAGGCCGACTCCTTAACCACTAAGCTATTGATGTGTTATAGCACAAAATATTTTTATACTCGTAGTAACTACATAATTTATTTTATGGATGCATTAGTCTTCTCGTAGGGCTGTTTTCATTTCTGTATTTTATTGCCGATTAAACATTTTAATTTTATAACGTTAAGTTAGACATCAATTCCTCTCATTATACGCAAAAATTAGGCTCAATAGCAAATCTCAACGAAAGATAAACTGTTTTGAAATTTACAATAATGTCTTAGAGTATAGGGTGCAGCAATTCTAACAGAGTCGGCAGCACGAGTGTTGAGCACGTCCTTAGGCCACAAGTAGGTAACCACTTTCCATCACGTAGGCCGTGTGCTTGTCTGCCACCTTAGAAACTTTACTATCAGTTATCATATTTTGGTCTATGGATTTATGAAGTAATTAAAATGTGTAAGTCAATTTCTAAGTGTCTAAGGTATCTGTGGCAAAGCGTTCATTTTCAAAAGGCAAGCCGGTGAAAATGTTCGAGTATAAAAGTAAACATCTCTACCATGGTCTCCCTTTGCAGAGAAAGCCGGTTGGAATCGTGTTGTAGGGACCCCTCGACACTGCAATGTATTGATTTTTTATGGCCTCCCCATTACAAAGCAAAGGCCTTTGGGTTACGTTTTAAAAATAACTTCTTTGATTTCGCCAAAGTTTCTAGCTCCTACAAAAACAATGTGTTACATATTAAATAAACTTCCAGCATACTTTTATCGAGTATTCCATTTTCAAATTCATTTCTATTACATAGTCTTGCAATATTTTCCGAAATTTCTTTTAGAACAATTCGGAATGTGACCTATATTGGCATAAATTCGGCTCGGCATAAAGCCATTCATATATTATGTTTTGTGCTCTTTTTTCTTCCTTGTGGAATAAGGAATGAAGAAATAATCATAAGCATGGGTTTGGCATGTCCTTTATTTTTCCACCTTTTATTTAACTTGCAATGTATGTTTGTTCGGGTGGAATCTTACAACTCAATTTTAAGGCACTTGCCCTCAACCGATTGAGCTGAAATTTGGTATGCACGTTCAGTTCGGATGACAATGCAAGAAAAAATAAATAAATAAAAGATTGTTTTTAAAAAGGTTTTTCGAATATATCTTATTTTATTTACGCACGTGCGGCCATTACGAAGATACGACGTCTGCACTCGTTGTCTTACAGTTTTTGAAGTAAAAACTTCTTTAGCGGCGTTGGATGGGTGTAAAATGTTAAGGAAGCGTCAGGATTAGTTGACCTTTGAACCGTAACCGACGACTGACGTCATCCAAGATTAGGTACAGACTATCAATTTGGAAGCTACGATAGATAGCGTCGTAGCTTAAACGGTAAGCACTTCGACTGTAGGTCCTTATAGTTTCAGATAGTATCGGGTTCAAACCACCTGGCCTTCTGAAACTTTTTGTGATTATTTTTTCTTTTTGTAATTTATTATATTACTTTTTATGATATTTTTTCTTTCTGTATATTATTACTTTTTGTGATTATTTTTTCTTTTCATTATTTATTAATTTCTTCTGACAGAAAATTAGCAGAAAATAAGTGATAGGTTCTAGGATTAGCGCTATATTATAGGTATGGTATGGTATGTTCTTTTTTATCTTTTTCTATGTATATAACGAAGAAAGAAAAAAAGAAAATGTTTTCACTTCTGTCGGCACTCCCAGAGTGCAACACGTCTTTTTTTTTCGGAAAATATTGCTTCAGATCGATCTTGACGAACAAAGTACTCAAAATGATCTAATTGTCTTGGTTTTCCCCCATTCCTGTTGACTGATTGCTCTTATATTTGGTACACCTTTACTTCGGACGATAATGCAATTTAAATCAATAAAATAGTTGAGAGTTGAGAATAGTAAAAGATTGGTTACCTACAGATAGTTACGCATCTCCCAAAATTAAACTAAAATGGGTTTATTTGAATTTCGAAGCTTCATTCTATTTAGCATAGGATTAAATTTAGTCTCTAAAAAGATATCCTTAAATGTAAATTTTGATATGCTGATAGCTTTGTGACTTGCGTCTTTCTGACAGGATTAGGGCAAAATGATCTTAAGTTCCCCAGTCGGTAACGTGACCCACTTGCAAAACCGACAATTGCATTTTGAATTTAGCGTCAATTTGATCCGGATGGGGCCAGTGACATGACATAACTATAGCGACGATTTAAACAACCGTGCAAAATATAAGCACATCGAAATTCAAGTTAAATGCTATCTTCTTAAAGTCTAAATTCTATCCTATGCCAAGATCTTTTAGAAATAGATAGTTTAACCTCTGTGGCGTGGCGGTAGTGAACGCGGCCGCTACGCAGGAGGCGCGGGTTCGATCCCCGCTCAGTGTGAACATTTATACGCATGAATATGTATGTTTGTATTGGTCTGGGTGTTTCTGTGTATATTATGTATTTATTTACATTTTTTTTATCTACTTATGTTTATCCGCATTCTAGATTCCATAACACAAGCTAGTTAATCTATGCTTACCATGGGTCTAGATAGCGTTGGGTGAAATGTTGTGGCATATTTATTTATTTATGAATATGCAACCTAACCGACACCAATATCAATATTCGTAAAGACTGAACTTACTATAAATAATGACCGTGTAAGGTATAATTAATTATTTTGATTGGATTCAAGCTTTATAAATGAAATAATTCATATTGTTAATTGATAATCCTGCGAATAAATAGCGATGGTAAATTATATTCCTGCAAACAATTTGAGTGTAGAAAATTTCGTTACCACTTTATCTGTTTTAATGAACGTCTGATGATGCCAGATGTCTGTTTCGTGTACTTATTTATTTATTTTAATTCTCGTGGCTACGTCTATTGAGTTGTTTTTAATGTCAAAATATATTTGTAGGTGCCTCGGTTGTTTACATGAATGCAAATCAGTTAGTAATTCGATTTATGATAATTGTAGTTTGTGACTATTATTATACTACCTTAAAGATAGTAAACACAAAACGACCTCAATTTTACACGTAGACGAGAACAATACTCTATTATGCCGAGGAAACGGAAATTATAACGCATCTTTTTATTCGTTGTTTCACGGTAACTAATAAAATAATATAATTGGGACATAATAAAAATATCCGTATTCTGTAACCCGTATCATAAGTTCTGCTTGGCGTGTCTAGATAGGCTGTGTTCTAGATCCTAGACTGGTGCAAAGAATAACTCCTTCTCACGGCTCACATGAATCTATTAACAGGATTAAAGGTCGCCTGTATACTATTCCAGACTAATCTATCTGTGTACTAATTATACCCTCAGATATTCTGACGTGTTTGTGTTACAAATATTCATTCCAAACTTATTCAATTTTGTAAAATCCTAATCCTTTCATTTCAATTTTAAAATAATCTTTATCTACTCTGATACTATAATACAAAGATTATAAAATTGAAATTAGAACTCTTATGACAAACATTACGCACAGGCCAAAAAAAAAGTTTTATTACGATACAGGTCTTGTATGGACACCTATATCATAATATAACTTTTTAATCATAACGATACACCTATACAATCCCCATCTGGACTGAACCTCTACTTTAAAAAAGAATCCGCCATTTCGGAAGAAAAAAAAAGAAACACGCATGCGCAATCGAAGTTTGTGCCTTGGCGCGAATATTTTTTTTTTGTTCTATACATTTAAATTAAACAAAGTTTGGTTTGGTTTGTAAAATAAATTAGTTTATGTATTATAGTATGAGAGTAGATAAAGTAGTGTATGACACTGTACATAACTTGGTCTTATAACACTCGTGTGATAATATAAAAAAACTCGCCTACGGCTCGTTTTTTTAAAACACACTCGTGTTATAAGAACCCTTATTATGCAACAGTATCATAAACTACTATTATAATACTTTGAAAAATGAAACTTCTCGTATTGTACTTCTTTCTACTGAAGTCACGTTCCTAAGACAAGATGATGAAGGCTTCAGACGGTCACGTTAGCCGTACGGACAGGCATTCAAGGCACGTCCCGTTTATAGCTCTGTCCAAATGCACTTGTTAGAGCAATAACTGCTGACTTTTTCTTTTGAACGGTCACAAACACTGCAGTACGTAAGTAAGTCGTTTGAGCTCATCCTCAAAAATATACGCCGATGGAATCAGCGATGTTTAAAAAAAAGGACCAAAAGGACAGGATCAAATAAAGTTATTGGTCCTCCTGACTTTTTTTGTCTTCTTCTTCGTCGAGCTGATGGCAATTTTCAGCGACATTAGATGTGTTCAGCCCAAAATTCCGCGATGGCTGACGGTTTCCGCGGTCGCTTTGGGTCACAGCACACAGAATCAAAGGTGGGCCATTGTTTGTAGAGTGCGCCACAGTCACAGCCCGCACTCTCCGCATCCAAGTAGACCCATTTCACCTGGTTTGGCCTGCAGCAGCTAGGCTGGGACCTCAGTCTATTAAGAGACTTCAACTACCACTACAGTTCATGCCGGGGTGTGCAGTTTTCGACAGGCTGGGCATGGTTTATGAAATTATGATATTCAAATACTAATTGAAGTTGAAAAAAGCGAAACAATTATATACTAAAACAAGTTTATTATGAAGTTCAAATAATAAATCTCCTTAAATATTTGAAGCTTGGCTGCGTGAATTTCTAATTATTCGAGAAGAGCCAACTGAGCCAAAATTGTGCTCTTAATTTACTGATGTTTACAAAGTTTTCCGCCATACTTATTTGTACATTTATAATTATAAAAACCTAGCGACCAGGCTCCGCACGGATACAATTTGATATTTTGTTCCGCAGAAAAATAAAGTGACAGTGAAGATGAAGACTATCAAAATCAGATATTTGGGAGGCTTAGAAAAAGGAAGCGCACAAGGAAACATGACAAAAGTGACTTGATTTCTAGAATAAAACATACATATAACATATTAAGGACTAACGCAAACACCTACTAATATTAACAAAAAGTTTACTATTCGTATAGCAAATATAACTATTGAGATTTACAGTAAATATGAAGGTGCTCTCTAGACGCTCTTCAATTTATGAATAGGCGTTCTCAAGACTCTTCAAATACTTAACTTTTCTGTCCCTACTGTGTGAATGTTGAAAAAAGGGAACATGCCCTGGCCTTGAAACCCTTACTATTTTAAATCTTAACAAAAGACCCCGAGGATTGGAATTTATTTCGAACTAGCTGTTCCTGGGGGGCTCTATCCACCACCTTAAACACATTTTCTTCATAAAAACTTTCAAAAAAAGAAAAGAAGTCGTTCTGATCTTGTGTCGTGACGAAGGGTAGCAGGGATTCTGTTTAATGTACAGACATACAAGCAATATTTTCTTTTTAAACAACTAATAAATTTATAATTGTAATTCGCTATCTGCTCAAGTAACTACTTGCTTTTAAACATATTGCATGGACTTTCATTGCAGGCGCCATTTGAATAAGCGATGCAATTAAACGAGTGCCGTTCTACTAATAAATATACCGTAGGAAGCCTAGAACCGACTTTAACGTTTATTATATACTAGTATATATTATAGTAAAGACTAGTATTTACACAAAATATCACTATTATTTCTTAGTGTAGAACATATTTATTTAGACCTTTTTCTTAGGTACGACTTTCTTGCACACTCGGCAGATGCACAGTAAATAAGGAAAAATGTTTACGAGTGGGCTTCGGAGTCCAAAGCTTTGGATGCAGCCTTACTAGAGCTGTGATGGTAATGATTGTTGGTTGAACCAGCTGTATAGTAGTTTACAATACCTTTCGGGTCCAAGTCTACCTCGCCTGCTTAGTCGTTAGTCGTTGCACCTACTAAACAACAGCCGGGGCTGATATAATTTAAATTTAAAAGAGTGGAAAAGTAAACAGATCCCGTGCCCTAAGATGAAGCATGAATGATGTAATAAAATAAGAGAATGTAGAGACGTTGGAATGATAAAGATAGTATTGCATGATTGCAAATCTGCCCCTCTAGACAAATGGCAATTTGTTGACCGGCGTTTCGTAGAATAGAATGACGATTTGTGATTTGACATATATGACAGTCGTTAACGCATGTCATAAACGTCAAATCCTATAAATTCGTCATTTTATTCCATCAAACTTCGGCCAACAAATTGCCACTTGTCTATAGGGCACTCTATACTTATACCGCACGAAGAATTCGTGAGTATAGTAAAGCTTCCATAAATATAAAGTAGGTGCAAAGAGATGAAAACAGTATTCAAGTTTTAATACTATGGAAGTTAGTAATTTGCATAATCGCTTGAAGTAATGTGTTACCTAATAAAGACCTGAATATATAAGTATTAAAACTTTTCGCTGTAAGAGCTCAGCGGATTTGACTGAAATATGTAATGGAGAGAGCTTATACGCCCATACAAGCTACTTTTTATGACGAAAATAAAAATCACTGATCAACTCATTTTCATCTTTCTATCGTAAATGCGAAAGTTTGAATACATAGATGGATGTTCGTTATTCCATTATGCTACCTGAGTTTGATTGGATCTGAATGAAATGTGGCACACAGAGAGATTGCAGTCTAGAAGTTGGAACGCATAGACCATTTCTCAATTCCGGCAATAGGATCCTGTGGATAACGGGAACGGACAGTTTTTTTTTTACAGGAACAATATTAGCAACCGAAATTACTAATATTCTCTCAAATCCCTCCAACTAAGCTAAATAGCTTGTGCTATAGGAGTGGGTTCACGTCGGTAGTGTAATGGCCAGATTCGAATCCGGGACCTCTCGATTGTAAGGCCTAATGACTCCTTAACCACTAAGCTACCGACGCTTTATTATTTTATTATACAAGAGCGGACCCGCGGAAATATAAAAGCTGGCCGTATACATTTTTCAGATTAGTCTGCATTTTATGGTATACTGCATCAAAAGTAAGTCGCAATTTTTTTTTCTATTTGAACTTCAAGTTCTAATTTAAAAAGTTTTACCCATTAAATGAAATAAAAGTTTCAGATTACTTCTCCGCAACTTTTTTCTCGGCCTTCCTAAAAGTGATTGTAACTTTCTGGCCCAATGTGAGTAATTTGTTTTTTACTTTTATTAATAGAGTCATTTGTCCTGTGAATCGAAATCATAAATTATTTTGAAAATATCCAGTACTGAGTGAAAATACGTGACGGCATCGGGTATTTGCAAGGATAATCATATCAGAATGTCTATGACGCATCTGTGGTAATGGAAAGACGTACAGATAAATTATGAAAGTTATTTGTTCTTTATGTTAAGCGTGTCCAGGGTATACAACGGAAATTTCACTTCTCTCTTGTCTACTACCATTTTCATACAGATTCAGAAATATAACCTTTCTGCCTATATTGCCGAGGATGAAATGGCACGCAGAAGTCGCCTATGATCATCCGTCCTGCTTCAGGAGTCCTCACAGTGAAATATATATACTGCCGTGGTAATCGACATAGCAGTAAGCTTCTAGTTTTATTTGAATACTACAGCACAATATTTTTGTCCCGTATACCTTATATCCGTAGGAGATAGGCATATGCTATCGCGGACTGTCTTACAGATTTTGATACGTTCTTTAATATCGTAGTACATTGTTTTATTCTATCCTCAATATTTAACGCAGCGCACGCGATGTAAGCCATTTTTTTACAACTTGGATTACATTATTCGAGTTTAATTAAAGATGCGTAATTCATTTTGAAAATTATTATAGACTGTGACATTCCATAATAACGTAGCTTTCTATTGGTTAAATAATTTTGGAAATCGGTTCAGTAAATCCAGAGATTACCCCTTATAACGTCACAAACTCACAAATGTTACCTATATTAGTATTGGTTTAGTATCCGTGAAAAAAACACTAAAATAAACAAATACTTGAATTTGTTAATCTCTGTAAACTTACACGTGTTTATGGTTTCAAATATTCACTGTTCCACTTTCAATTGATGTGACATATTCAGTGGCCGCAAAGAGCTGTGGCCGTGTCTCCTCCCGTTTCAAATTACTTTAATTGACATACTTCATATGTTCGAATTTCAAACTATTTATATTTATCTACCTAGGTATACCTACCTCACCTATTTTCAAAGAGACAGCTTACGTAAGCGGACGACAGAAAAAACTTTTTACAGTCTCCACGAGTAATACCGACAATTTCATATTTATAGAAAAGTAAAGATAGAACTTTCTCGATTCAATGTCAGAGAGTATTTTGAGATACTAAACAGATCGAAGTTTGTAAAACTAAGAGCGCGGTCATAATTTTCAAATTAATTGATTAATAAATGTTATTAATATTTTTTCTTCTTTTTCACGCCTTTTATTTGCCGTAATATAGATATATTACGAATATTTTATTGCCAAGTACTAACTCAAATTGTCTCTAGGTAGTTCATCACATCATCTGCTTTTTACAAATTCTAGTTAGGCACAATTTCACAATAGAAAATCCAATACTCATAATACTAATAACACACATGAGATTTTTATACTACATTTCTGCCTATCCTTCGGAAAAAAATATAGGCGTGAGTATTGATCGACGTGATTTCGTTTCGAAAACGTGAATAATAAAAATATTACCTATATTATTTACTTTGCTGGAAAATGCAGCTTTAGTTTTAATTAGCTTTCTTTTAAATTTCAGCTTGAACACAAAAGTTTAAATTTTCAGGTCTTTAATCAAACAGCCTTCTTAAATATGCCGTTTTACGACGTAAAACGCTAAATGAGTCGTAACAACTGTATTACAACTTTATTGTTGGCTGTTTTCATGAATGGCTGTTCAAATTCTTGGAGTTCAATAATAATAAAATCAGCCTCCTAGAGAAAAAAAACGAAGTATAGAGCACAAGATTTGCTATTTATTTGTTGAAGTGGGTTATATACCTCTTTTAAAACCTAAATCAATGCTTACATGCATTTCGTATAGGTAAGCATGGCACGTTTTTCTGACCGAACGGTAGAACGCAAAGTATCGCTATGACGCACAATGGGAGGGGTGTTCAACCTTTGTATTCAAGAACTCTATGTGAGTCTTGAGTGCTATGTTGGAGAGAAAAAAAATAATTTCAGTACTATTGCATTTTTCGCGGCAAAAACCATTTTGAACACAATATTTGTAATGAATACATTGAAAATGTATTTGTTCCTAATATTCCTATATATATAAAGTACAATATTTCAATGATTGTCTATCATCATGAGTGCCAGTCAACGAATTAATTAACCTAATTTTATATGAAAATACTGCTGTACCTGTCACGCATGTTTTCCATTTGTTAAGCTGTTAGGGATGTTAATCACGTAATTGTTTATACTTTAATGAACTCACGCCTTCTTGCCCCAGGGGACAACAACCCTTCATCCGTTTCTATGCTTACACACCTTACATACTTTCTGTATCGGAATTTTGTATTTTCATACAGGTCCATTGCTTTTGGGTGCTTATGAACTCTCTCTCTCTCTCATTTTAGGTAATACACATGTAACTCAATAGAAATATTGCTGAAAAAACTTCATCTGCTATGAAAAATTCTGAGTCAGATTCAGAATATTTTGAATGGGAAAACATGTTGCATTGGGGAAGGAGGTGGCTACATGCTGTTCGATTTTTCTACTTTCACAATAATAAGTATATGATATTAAAATTGCTTTCATGCTCGCTCTTTCCTTAAATTGGCTACAATCTGTTTGACATACGTACATCTAGGTCGACTCTGGTTGACCATTCACCCTCTTTTCCCCATATATCTGTTTCGTCCATCTTTCATACAACGACATATAGGATACAATTGACCGACTAGGGAAATACCTCTGCCCTATAGTATACCGCGGCCATAATAACCTCGTATTGTGTTCCCGGCGGTGAGTAGGGCAGGCAGAGCTCACTGGAGAGTTTTTGTGCTGTCAGTGGGAAGACCAAAGGCTATTCCTGCTTTGTTTTCTACACTGACGGCATAGAAACTCTGTGTTTACAGGTTCTGCAGCACGAGTGTGCCTCCCCTGGTGTTGCACACGTCCATAGGCCACGGTAACCACTTACCACCAGGTGGGCCGTGTGCTTGTCTGCCAATACAGTTGTATGAAAAAAAGATGAACAAATGATCAACGGTTATTACTGTCAAATCCATAGGTAGGTAATCTTTTACAAAATTCAAATCAAAGATTTAGCCCAATTTTACAATGTTTAAGGGACGGTGGCGGCATCCTTCACTTCATGGGATTGTTAGCTTATTTATTTATTCTTTATTGTACACAAAATTACATAAATACAAAACAGTGAGATGTAATGTACAAAGGCGAGCTTAAACTCAAAGTTAAGTTTTCTTCCAGCAAACCCGGGAGTACACAGAGGAGTTGTAATACGAGAGGCAAAGTCTAGTGTACATAAAAGTGATTATGATATAAGAGGTATACGAAATGTATTCCCCAGGTTATAGATATAGGTACTTAGCTGTAGGTACTTTAATCGAATCATCTTTGAATTACGTCAATTATTCAACTTTGTCTACGTATGCGAATATGGCCACTTGTCTACCTTTTTAAATCTTGTATACATCATACCGGACATAATGTAACTTTTTATTCACATCCGTAGCGGCCGCTTTCTTCCGGCCGAGACACCCCAGTAGCGATCTATGCCTACTATGCATTTAATATGATTGTTCAATTATAGATACACATAGTTTATACAGGCTCTCCGTTTTATACGCTTCCGACAATATGGGTATACTGTGTTTACATCGGCAGCCTTTACAGGCTTTTTCATAATTACAGCTTTGGTACGGGATGATTGCTATAATCAAAGTTGATTTATGTTGGGTTCGTAATAATATGTAATTAGTGAAACCGCCTGTTGCCTGTTAGTATGTCCCAAAGCTGACTTTTGTTTTAATACCTATATTAATAGTGGTGCATGTTGTTCTGGATTGTTATAATGATGTAGGTACTTTGCAAATTAGGTGCAGCAACACGTTCTGTGGATAATCAAAGTACTACTTTAACACCGGAGCTGATTCTAAATAGGTAAGCATGGCACGTTTTTCTGTCGATATGATGCGCAATGGGATGGTTCAGCCTTTAAATTCGAAATCTCTAAGTGAGTCTTTTCTGAAGTCCACGACTCATTCAACAAAAGAAAATACACTCACAAATAGTACTTTAGTGTCAAGTAGGTATGGGAATCAACATTTCACACACGGACTCAACCTTTTCAAGACTTTTTTGCTTTCAATTCTATAAAATTGTTACTAAACGAATGCATTTATAATGGAATAGCTCTTATAAAGTTTTGATACAGTTGTGAAATAGTAACTGGTGGAGCCGTCAGCGATTGTCGTTAAACAAAGTTTTGTTCGCTGATTAGTTTGTGGAAGTTAAACGAGGAAATCATGAGCCGAGAGGCGTTGGATCTATCAAGCGATATCTAATTCTATCTTGTTTGATTTGTTGATAACAATCACGTCTCTCATCTCTGACTACACCAGATAAGAAGCTTGTATTAAAAAGATAATGATTGTTTACGACAAAGCTGATAAATAATTGAAAAGAAAGTTATTTGTGTAATAGGTATTCAAGCATATGTTTACGAAGGTGACAATTGGCATAAAATGTAGAGTAGTATTTTTTAATTTACAACTGAGGTGGCAGACATTCACACGGCCCACCTGATGGTAAGTGGTTACCGTGGTCACCGATGGTAGTAAAATCTGAAGTGAAATCAGTTCTATTCATTTAACGTGAAAACGTTCAGTTGTATGAAAACTTGTATGAAGTCATATTATGGATATTATATTATTAATCCCAAACCAATGGTCCAAACTATTGAAAAGTCCGTGCTATAAGAGCTTGGGTGGATGCTTAAAAAATTATAACATGCGAATGCACATAATTTTTGTGTGTAGGTACTTTTATTATTTTTTATTTCTTTCTCTAATAAGCTCAATTCTTGATTATGTAGAGTGTAGTTACACCGGTAACATGCGATGCTGCTATTTATATTTTTTCTTTCTATGACATCAGAATATTGTGCTTTTGAAAAGAAACAGTTATGTTGTTTGACCATTCTGACGTAATTGAAATGGAAGAATTAGGTCACATCTGTGTGTTTTGTTGATTGTCTAATGTTGAGTTAGGTAAACCTACATTAGTAAATATTTATTATTTATCTGTTGTAAAATGTGAAGGCTGTTTATGAAGATAGTACAGTGCCGGTAAAGGATTTACCTGGACAGGGCAAATATAATTGAACAAATAATATGTAAACCTGCGAAGCTATTTCTTTAGCCTGTCTCCTTATCGCGTTTTTCTTCAGTAAAAAAACTAGCTAACTGTAAAACAAAAATTTATCAAATATTTTTTCGTTCAATTTGTTAAAGCGGTTTCTCGGTTAGGAATGGTTCGCTTCGAGAAGTTTTAATTAAAAAGATTCATCAGTGAGATAAAGTACCTACAACGTATCTTAAATCTCAAATAAGTACCTACTTTATACGTAGGTACTTACATTGTCTAGAGCTAGTCATACGCAGATTAAAGACAAGGTTATGGTATATTTTTACAGTGTTTGTCTTCAATGACTAAGTGCCTGTATAAATGTAGGTAGTTAATCTTAGATACCCGTAATATTTTGAATCTTCTCTATAAATATGCTTCTTAATCTGTATGTTCAGATTAGGTAAGCTTTATGCCTCAAGGCTGAGTAAATACAGACATTAGAAAAATATTGTGTAGGTAAGTGCTCAGAGAAGCTGAGAATATTAGTTTGCCTTAGAAAAATAATACTTGCGTTCACTTAAGAGCTAAATGATAAAGTACCTACCTATTGTGTCCAGTAAGTAATATAGAATTAATGTCAGGTATTTTTCCTTTTAGCGCTGTAACAACTGATCTATTACCTTCCCAATAACCTTCCTATTAAGTAAATACTCGTAGGTATAATTGCATTTATAATTATAACCGTTAGTAATTTCTAGTTTTGTTCAATGTTAGTTGACAATATAACCAGTGGCAATTGATATGCTATTCTGTTATTTCTAAACTCGATATCAAGCTTCGCTCGGACGAAAGGGCTCACTTCAGGTCGGTATGTTTGGGATTTCCGCCATTGCAGTTTCGACCAAACATAAACAGCATTGACTCCGACCGCATGAATTGGGCAATGTCGTGCTGAAAGCGCCAATAGCGAGCTTTCTGTATATCAGATAGGCACAGTTACATCATCTTTTCACTTGCTACGATCTAGGCATATGTCCTTTGCCTCTTCCTAATTAAAAGCTAGAAAGTTTCTTTTATAGATGCACGCTGATTGCGAGTGTTCTCCTAAAAATCCTATCCTTTTAAAACTAAAACGTCCTCGATATCTTTGATGTAGTCTAGATCAACCTTTACTAACTTGCCTATTGAAATGTCGTCATTATAACACTGAACTGTGTTAAATATGTATTTTTACGCGTGAAGTGAATCGTTCTATTTACTATCAAAACACTTGCAATTCCAGAAACATACAGACGTCATTTTCAGACTCTAATAATTTTTCTTCGTCATTTTGTTAACGTTGTCCACTTGCCAAATACTGGCATGTTAATGATCGGGAACGAAAGATACGCCTCAAAAATAAACTATGACTGTTCGTGACCACCTGTGATGACATAATTATTTATTGTTTAGTTCACCAGGTCGAGAATGAATGAACGAGTTAGGACTGAACTGAAGCTCATTCGTTTTTGTTTTGTTTTTATTTGGTCTAAAGGACCGGCGAGCATGATGTACGTCTGAAATAGAAAAGCGAAAGGTGCTTACCTACAAGTGGAATCATAATATGGTCTTTACCTATACTTTACCTAGAGACTTGTCT
Source organism: Eilema caniola (assembly GCA_949126895.1). NCBI lineage: Eukaryota > Metazoa > Arthropoda > Insecta > Lepidoptera > Erebidae > Eilema > Eilema caniola. Next base: position 22,370,002 of record OX421467.1, read on the forward strand.
GTTTCTATGTAAGGCAATATGTAGAAAAATAATAGCTGCAACCTTTCCCACAAGGTTACTTGTCATACGTAGATATTATGAAAAATATAGATTAGCTAACTTACTGAATATACGGCCTACGTGTGTATTAAGAATTTCCTTGAAAAGTACACAAGCCATAAGATAACAACGTTAGTTTGTATTTTTATGTTAATTGCGTCGTGTTGCCATGACACTTTGACAACTTGCTAGAAAAAACTGTTAGAATGCAAAAAGTTTCCGTCAGCGTCGAAAAAAAGCTAAGCTCTATTGAATTGGTTTTCAGACTGCGTCACAAAATAAAAATGTTAACAAAATATTACCTAATGCACAGCTTTATTTGTTTTTTAAACAATCACGCATAGATTATTTTGTGCTCTACTCATAACAAATTCTCAAATTGTCATCTACCTACTATTTGCACTTCTCAAAGCTTGTTTAAAGAGTTTTTTTTAAGATCAGTTTATGATTTTTTAAGATCAGTTTATGATTTGGCAACCGTCGTCGCACAGATTATATAATATTTTTATGCGAAATTCTTGAACGAAACAAGTGGTTATTCTATTTGCAGCTTAAATGAAAGATTGAACGGGAATGTTTTTGCTATTTTAAAACTGGTTTGTTACGCATTCGCCCTACGAAGTTTCAATTAAATGATATACAATTTTCGTAATGTAGTTCATCTATTCATTAGTTACTAAAAATATCTCCATGAGTTATGTTATGTTATGTTTTATACTTAAAACCTCAGTTTCAAATTGTATATTGATAATATTATTGCTGAAGAATGTGTGTCAGAATTTGATTAAAAGAAAAATTATTTTACTTATTATTACATATAGGAAACGTTGCAAACAACAGCAGGTAGGTATATAAAAAAAGAGGACTGTTTATCTATGAACGTTATCATTATGAAATCAAATTTTAAGATAATATTTACGTCATAAAGTCCTTCATAATAATTAGAACACTAATTATAAGTGGGCGTTAAAGGACGTATGTACACACCACGAAAGTAAGCCGCTATCTCTTTGCAAATGATACTGGTTTGTCAAACTCGATATTTTTTTCTCAATGAACAACAATAAAGACCAAGGTAGACAAGTAAACTAGTGATTTTAATGTTTTTAATTTCGTCATACCTTACCAAATACGTATCGTAGCTTTCTTTGAATTAATATATTAAGCCTTGGATTTTTTATGGCCATGCTGTCTCTACGGTTGGAGGGGAAGTTCCAAGAAGCGTTGATTTGGTCAGAACACTCGCAACCGGGATACTTCTTAGGTGGACAATGATGATTACATAAGAGAAAAATGTAAGACCTAGCTGATGCCCGCGGTTCCGCCCGCGTGGATGTCGGTTATCTTGACCAAACATAGTCTATGTCCCTTCAAGGTCTAAACTCCTGTACAAAATTTAGTGTGGTTGTGAAGGCGAAACAGACATACAGAGTTACTTTCGCATTAATAATATTAGTATGGATTTAATCTGTCATTAATTACATACCTACTTTAATTTACTGATAAAGTCTAATAAAGGGCAACATATTAAATTGAATAGTCACAATGAAAGTGGGTTTTTATATCCAACTACTTATCAAGTAACAGAACAAATTAACTAGTTACAATAAAGTAGGACTTGATATCCTTATCACTAATGAACTGCTTATATAACAAAATATTTACACTAAAGGATTCCCAAATTCACATGGATATTTACGGATACACAAGACTAGTAGGTGTGCGTTCGCGCAGCGGAATGTTGTTGAATTTAAAGATTTTAATTATGCAGATATTTAGTGTATGACGTCGTGTAATTCTGTATGGTAAAAAAAAATTTGTGCATGCAGCCATTGTGGAGAAATTCGCTAAAAACTGATTCCGCTGGGCGAACGTTGTCCTGGCGGAACTTTTTTCTAATCCATGGACTTAGAAGAAAAGAAATGTGTTCAAAAATTAGTGTGTATTTGTGTGTAATTGTGTATGTATGAATAAAATTAGTGCATGCATAAACTTCGGAGAAATTCAAGTTTCCGCTACGCGAACGTTTGGCCATTAGCTAGTTTTCATATAAAGCTCTTATATAGAGAGCTGTAGATTTTTACATAGGTTGTTTTGAATTTGTTTAAATTTGTTTAAAAAACAGATTTAGAAGAAATCGTAGGGTTTAAAAGATAAAAATATAAACGTGAAATACGCTCATTAGGTCTTAGTTCGTGAAGTAGCCACTTTGGGGTCTAGATTTTCACGTTTATACAAACCTTGTAAGTGTCTGCAACATGTTGCCAAGTATCAATGATGGTTCGTTAGTAATTAATGAGTTATAGGACAATTTACCATGAGTAGACCACTGTTTGCAAAGCAGTCAAATATCAAGACGTTCTAAAGTAATTGCATAGTAAAATGTGTTCCAATAATTAGTGTATTAATTCAACTACACTCGAGAGCAATGAATCCGGGTCACTCAAAGAATCCAAAAAATCTCGGAAAGTAAGAATGCTAGGTTAATGCAATAAATTGTATTTAATAGACAATTTAATACTCCTTAAATGAAAGTATTAAAACTTCTTAGTTATTGTAAAGTTATATCATAAAAAAATCAAATTTGAAAAGGGAACACTGTCGAAGATGGAACTACGAAATTACAGGATTTGTTTTTGCTTTTGTTTGTAATCTGTCATTTATGTTGGTACATAAACCAGGTTGATAGTGCTCAATATTCATTATTCAAGCTGAAATCATGTCGCTTACACTTGAAGAATGCACCAGAATACTTACATTGGTGGAAACCGGCCGGAGTCAGCGCGATACAGCCAGGACTGTCGGTGTGTCGCTGTCAACAGTACAAAGAGTTCTCCGACGTTACGAAGAAACTGGTTCTAACCTACGCAGACCAGGAACGGGCAGAACTAGGTGTACCACAGCACGAGAAGACCGATACTTGGTGAACACCATGCTTCGAAATCGCTTTCTCACAGGAACTGAACTCACAAATCAGTTTCGACGCCTCGGAGGAAGTAACCCAAGTGCGTGGACAGTAAGACGTCGGCTTGCTGAATCTAACTTAAAACCCCTTAGACCTGCAAACGGCCCTAAACTGGAGCGTGGCCATCGTATTTCAAGACTAAGATATGCCCAGAACCACGTAAATTGGAGTATTGAAGATTGATCGAAAGTTATGTTCTCCGACGAATCAAAATTTATGCTCTACAAGCACGATGGAAGACACAGAGTGTATAGAAGACCAGGGGAAAGATTCAAGCAAGCATGCATCGAAGAAAAAGTAGCCTACGGTGGTGGGTCTGTACTTGTGTGGGCCGGAATTTCCTCTGAAAGTCGCACAGAGCTGGTGATCATAGAAAACGGCTCTTTAACTAGCGTAAGATATGTGGAAGAAATCCTCAACGAACACGTTGGTCCATTTATGGTCAATTTGGGTGAGGATGCTATATTTATGCATGACAATGCCCGACCTCATACAGGTAGGATTGTGAATGACTACCTTCAAGAGATGAACATTACTTGTATGGAGTGGCCAGCGCGCAGCCCGGATATCAACCCGATCGAGCATGCTTGGGACGAGCTAGGGAGATGCGTAAAACAACGAAACCCTCCCCCAATCACGCTTCCTGAGCTCAAAATTGCTCTCACAGAGGAATGGGAGAATATTCCCCAAAATCGTATAAGGAACTTGGTGTACAGCATGCCAAACCGCGTAAACGCAGTAATGGAAGCACGAGGAGGTAATACGAAGTATTGAAATTCAAGAAAATCGTCATAAAGTTCAAAAATTTCATGTTTCCTATTTTTGTTTTAAGGAGAGATCAGCAGTTTTTTTTCTTTATGTAATTTTGTGTAAATAAAATGTATGGTGACTCATATTTTTTTAACTTTCATTTAAGGAGTATTAAATTGTCTATTAAATACAATTTATTGAATTAACCTAGCATTCTTACTTTCCGAGATTTTTTGGATTCTTTGAGTGACCCGGATTCATTGCTCTCGAGTGTACTTGCATGCAAAATTTCATCTCATTAAATTCATTAATTAAAGAGGAACAATTAAAATACTTACAAAGCATCGAAAACTTACATAACCCGACCAAATACGGATAGATATAAAAAAGCGGCCGTTCAATATATCTAGGTAACATTCTAAAATTTACAGTATAATACCGGTATTTAATTGGTACAGGTGATAACACAATTGTTTTGATATAATTTATAGGTCATTTATTTTTCTACACATGACTTTTTAAATGTATTTGACTATGACAGTAAGTACTATTTACGTAGCTACTTTATAGCTTTTTTATATGATATTACCGTTGTACTGGACTTATGTATGTGGGCGTGTTCCCGCGCACCCCACCAAAATATTCACAATTATTTTGTTCGAAGCGGTACACTTAAGGCTAGTCCTTTGATTAAATAGTCTAAGTATTGTAGTTAGGAATTGATCAAAAATATTATGCTAGTGTGAAAAAACAGACAACGCGCTGCGCGCAACGAGCGATAGAGGCGGCTTCCCTCTTGAAACGGTACTTCCATCCTTGAAGAAAAGAGAGCGCAATATGTTTTCATAACTCTCATAAGCCACGGCCTGCGCGTATTCGTTTGCTGTTGAACTTGAACCTGGTTTTGTTTTATCCCCATTCACAAATTTGCACTCAAGGACAATGTGCGTATGCGCTGTTGTTTTGCTATGTATCGCCAATTCTCCGTAATAATAATATTGACAGTGTGTTATTAATGTTATAGTGTAACAGTGAAGCTTAAAATAATTATGTGGTAGGTATATTGAGTGAGTGATAGTGAGAAGCTGATGTTTAATTAGAACTTGTTAATTGAAGATTTATTCTTATCGCAGATAGGGGCGGTATTATTAAAAAAATATTTTTCATTCTAGAAATGCAATTGTTTAATTTTTTCCTAACGCTTGTGTACGCAACTGTACCATATTAATAAATACTATACTGGAAGGTTAAGAACGTTACTTAGAAATATGGCACGGTCGCTTTTTTGTAGCCATCCGAACTTGGTCGGGTTATGTAGGTTTTCGATGCTTTGTCAGTATTTTAATTGTTTCTCTTTAATTAATGAATTTAATGAGATGAAATTTTGCATGTGAGTAGTTGAATTAATACACTAATTATTGGAATACATTTTACTATGCAATTACTTTAGAACGTCTTGATATTTGACTGCTTTGCAAACAGTGGTCTACTCATGGTAAATTGTCCTATAACTCATTAATTACTAACGAACCATCATTGATACTTGGCAACATGTTGCAGACACTTACAAGGTTTGTATAAACGTGAAAATCTAGACCCCAAAGTGGCTACTTCACGAACTAAGACCTAATGAGCGTATTTCACGTTTATATTTTTATCTTTTAAACCCTACGATTTCTTCTAAATCTGTTTTTTAAACAAATTTAAACAAATTCAAAACAACCTATGTAAAAATCTACAGCTCTCTATATAAGAGCTTTATATGAAAACTAGCTAATGGCCAAACGTTCGCGTAGCGGAAACTTGAATTTCTCCGAAGTTTATGCATGCACTAATTTTATTCATACATACACAATTACACACAAATACACACTAATTTTTGGACACATTTCTTTTCTTCTAGGTCCATGGATTAGAAAAAAGTTCCGCCAGGACAACGTTCGCCCAGCGGAATCAGTTTTTAGCGAATTTCTCCACAATGGCTGCATGCACAAATTTTTTTTTACCCTACACAATTACACGACGTCGTACACTAAATATCTGCATAATTAAAATCTTTAAATTCAACAACATTCCGCTGCGCGAACGCACACGACTAGTAGAATTGAATTGAAGATGGTAGTTCTGTAGTTAAACGATAATCTACTAACAAGATAGTCGAAGTAAATAGCTAGATACGACACACAGCATTTCCTTTGACAACGCACTCCTAACAATATAATGGGTCAAATTGATCAATCGTTGCCCAGCCCCTCTAGACAAGTGGCAATTCGCTAGCAGGCGTTTGATGGAATAGAATGACGATTGTATAGGATTTGACGTATTTGACATGTGTTAACGACTGTCATTTACTTCAAATCCCATACATTCGTCATTCTATTCCACCAAACGCCGGTTAGCGAATTGCCACTTGTCTAGAGGGGCTGCTCAAATGGGTTGCTGCAAAGGATATCTCATCTGTGGACGGATTCCTTTGTCAATATCATTCAATCGGAATATTACATTTTTATTGGAACATGATTTCAATTGTTACTAGTATTAGAAATCGTTGATTTATAAAAATATCTACCGAATTTCGTTTTCAATACAATTCATTTTCCGTATAGCGGACGTCCAAAAACATTAATTTTATTTCCCTTAGATATAAGTTTATGCCTGTTATCAATGGTCTGTTCTTTTAACGTTATGTTAATAATTTTGAATTACTTGTTATTGGTACCAATTTTTAGAGAAAAATATTACCAACCCCACTTTGTAAAATAACTAAGCATAATGATACCTACCTACACTTCTTATAGCGTTATAATTACTTTCATATTTTTTTATTTTTGACAGTGATCAAACATTATTGTAGTGTGTGTGTACCAGCATTCTCCTTACAGTCAGTTGTTCGTACCCTTTCAGATAAGTTCTGGCTACTAATCAAGTTATACAGAGCCCTATTCACTTGATTTTCTTATAAACTTCCCACTTCCAGAAAAGCCTTACTATCTTTTCTAAAGAACAATTATCAATTATACAAACTTAACTAATTTCATCTTTTCTCTTTCTAGCCCATTTTTAAAAATTAACTTTACTAACAACATTCTACCCATATTAAGAGCGTTGAGGTACTTGGCGGTTTGTCAAAATAAAAAAGTATTTTACCTTAGCCTTGAACATCATTAAGAAAAAACACGCGATACACATTTGTGATATTTTTTTATCTATGGTACCTTTGACATGTCAACATTACCTTCGTTGCGATCATGCGATCGTCTACGTATACCTCCGGAATTGCGTTCGTTGTTAAAAATGATGTGTTCTTCGTCACGAATTCACGACTCTCGTTTCATATCATCCACGCCTGCTTTTACATTCACCCACCGATAAAAATTTTGCCCTCAAACCAACACTGGTATTTGCTTATGTTGTATTTATTGTGAAATGTTTTTTTTTTGCCTTTATAATTTTCGTTTTTATGATGGCATCATTATCATTCACCATGGATAAGTATTGCTGAATATTTCATTCTTTATAAAAGTTATAGGTACAATACAAAGTTTTGCTGCTTCGAAATAAGTAATAGTATCTAATAATTCGATTCTGTAGAACGTTAACATCACACCGTTTAGTTAACTTTAGTTAATGCGCTCCCTGCTGGCAACACTTGAATTAATTTAATGTCGTGCTCTAAATATGTTTTTAACTGACATAAAAGAAGATTCTGATTCGCATAAGTATTTTTTATAATGTAGGCGAGTACTTCGATTTCTCTGAAATATCTAGGCCGATTTAGGTGATTCTTTTTTTGATCAATACAATGTAATTCTAATAACTGGATTTAATGTTGAGCGTTCTTTGAAATTGGCCAATGAAAAATGTAAAAAAAATAACCGAACACATTGGTATAAGGCCCTGTCCTGTTTTGACTAAAATAATTTGTGGTGCAAAAGCAGGTTTTTTTTTTAATTTGGAGTCAAACCATGCCGTCACTTTAAACTTCATAATATCAAAGTTCTGCAACGGCGACAATGCCTAAACAATCAATTATTCAAATCGGTAATTCGCCGACTCAACGATCGATTCATTGAAGAAGGTTATGCCGAATTAATAAAATATCAGCTACACAATTAAAATGCCCGCATCAGTGGTTTATATCGTGTCATTGTCGCACAGGTTCACAATAGTGTCAAGGTTGGACAAATTGGTAAGGTTTGTTTACGACTGTTATTTAGTAAATCGCGTTTAAGAGACCTTTTTTGGTGTGTGAAAAGATTTCTTGTTCTATTTATGATGTGCCGAGCTCTTCAATAAAACGAATGGTGCCTAAGGTATACTTTTTTTACGTGCGGGAAATCCCCGCGGATACCCCCCCTCCGGAGCCGGACTCGAACCGACTAAACAGCTCGCCGTCTGTGGGTTGTAATGCTAGGCTGAAGGTGAGGTTGTCATGCGACATATCCTTCGCACCCCGGCTGACCCAGGGCCATCCCTCTTGGTCTGGCCCTCCTCGGGAGGGGGCCTAAGGGATACGATTATTCCGTAAGAACAAGTTTAAGACCATGCCAAGAATTAGAATGAAACCTCGTTCGTATGTAAGCTAGTGTCTCCAAACACACTCCACTCATATCATGTGACCAATCCCGTGACAGGAAACAGGGACGTGTCAATCATGTCACTGTTTTCTGTAGTCTAATTTTAAAATACGAAGCATGTTGAACATTTTCACAGCATCATAATGCTAGGAAAATGTTCAACATGTTTCATAACAGAAGCCAAAGCTGTGGTGTTTTCAGTGTATTGTGTTGCCACAGATTACTAAAACAAAATATAGAAAAGGGTTCGGAGATATTGGAATGACATTGTACACAACAGGGCTAATTCAAGTTGACCTATATCTATCAAATGAAATTTTAAGTATTTAGTACAATGCTAGCTGTTCATCTGGCTAGGGGGCGTCCTACCCTCCGTTTGCCTTCTCGCGGTCTCCACTCTAGGACTCGTTTGCTGGACCCCGGGTTCGAATCCCGCCTATACCGATCCAATATTTTTCCTATCTATAATAGCGTGCCAATTCGCAGGGATTATATCTCACAATGATCTCGATATGTCCAATATTTTACGTTTGTAGTCTATAGCACTTACCGAGTCATTTAACTGTTTACTACACATACATATTCCTTGATTTTCGGTTATTTTTTTAATCTTTATTACATAAATAAACAACAATATAATGATAATTGCTTAAGGTAGTTGCTTTGGGCAATGATAATAATATTTCTAACATTCATGGGATTAGCATAAATAAATAGTGATCGAGAGACCTCTGGCTGCCCTCAATGAAGTCTCAATCACCAATTTTTTATAGATACTGATAATTTGCGTAAACATCAAATTGACGAATGCTATTGTTATTACTTATAACTATAAAGTAAATTCGTAAGGTTGTTAAGTTAGTAATGAGTAAGTGCCGACACGTCAGTGAACGGCGTTCAGCTGAAAAATAGAGGGATAGCATGATAGCTTTGTGTGAAATCTAAGTGGCACTCTGCATTTGATTCCATTGTTGTCAATGGAATCAGTTACAAAGAACCACTCAGATATTGTCGATACAATTGTACCGGTTTTGGCAAATATCATGTGAAAACTTGCTTGTATTTATTTACACGAAATGCTACTCAGTGTACCTACTCGCAATTTGTTTTTTTTTATCCCGTTGGCAACGAACATAAACATATTTCTTACGCCATAATGGACAAAACACTTAGCGAACAGTTTTATTTTTTACATTCATATCAATAGGTCAAGATCGAAAACTGGACATGTATGCTCGTGTCTCAGGCACACTTCAATAAAAAAAAAAACTTCAATTTATTCTCGCTTACTGCGAATCATCTGAATTGAAATACAAACACATCACGATCTCTCCATCACAGGATTTTATTACAAAAGAATTTAGTCGTTATTATTATAAGGATAAAGTTTAAAATGTGAAATTAAATAATTATTGGCATATATTGCAAGTGTTTACCTTCAACCCCATTTAGTGCCAATAGCGCTAACATTGATGTGTTTAGTATTAAGCATATTACTTAGCAAAACCAAGGCTGTACAAAGCTGCTAACAAATCAATAGTCACGCTTTGATTTCCGTCCGTAAAATAACAAAAATAAATATATTTTGGGTCGAATCAATGCTTTATTAGTGCACATTCCTTTTAAACCTACCGAGTTTCCATTATGCGACACAAGCAGTTTTCTCCACGACGATGCGGCCCCCCCATACCGGGGGCGAGTCGGGGACCGCGTGGTCCCCCCTCCCGAGGAGGGCCAGACCCAGAGGAATGGCCCTGGGTCAGCCGGGGTGCGAGGGATATGTCACGAGACAACCTCATCTTCGGCTTAGCACATCGACCCACAGACGGCGTGCGGTTTAGTCGGTTCGAGTCCGACATAACCTCCCCCTTCGGCTCCGAAGGGGCGGGTATCCGTGGGGATTTCCCGCACGTAAAAAAAAACACAAGCAGTTTTCGAGAAAATCAGTTCATGCAATAACGTTTTTTGGCTGAGTAAAGGCTCACGAGGTCTATTGTTGTTAAAAATATATCATATAAAAAACAATACTTGTCAAAAAAACAAGTATCGCTTCAGTTGTTCTACCGTAAAAAGTTGTGAGATCCATAATACCAAGTCGGTTATTAATTTATTCAGGCCCTACTTAAGGGACCTTCTGTCTCAAGTTGTTACGTAATTATCTAACTTAACAACATCTTATTGTAACCATATCAATGTGAAAAATCTTTAACGATTTAAATTAATATGTTGACTCGGTCATCGCATTAAAACACAATATATCTCCCGTTCAATATTCATCTAAATATTCGAATTTCAATTCGAATATTTAGACCGTAATCTGTCTCTGTACCAAATTTCAGAAAGCAGCAAGCATCTTATAAATTTAGATTTGAAAAGTTTCCAATTTAAATCTTCACACCTTCACAAACTTATCACATTTACAATAATTTTTATCAATGGCTGTCAAACTGAGGAAACTAATTCTCGGCTTGACAGTTCCACTTATGAGTCATTGAACTCGAAAAACGCCCGTCTCCACTATTTTAGGATTTACAGCAATTGAAAACTTGTGGTGATCATTTATTTCTTAGCCAGCTGCCTTCCTAGGTCGAGGAAGTTCATAGCAATGCCATTGGTTTGACTTCGTCTGTCTTTCATTAAAGGACATTCTTTTAAGGCCTTTGGTACTATTATTATCTATATTAACGTTAAGTATGCCATGTTACGGTCCTATTGACGTCAAAGTTTCGGCAATAATACACATTTAAATTATTCTGTTGTTCACTTAAAGTATTAATTAGAAACTGTCAATAATCGACACAATGAAGTGTGCAAAATCTGTTTGAAAATTTACATTTTACTTGTCAACAAATAACTGAATAACTTTGCTTATTGTTGATGAGTCCTTTTCAATCGTATTATTGGTTGTTATAGGAGATTGTGCCGCTTTTTTGGGTTCATTCCCGTTAGCTCTGTGCTGTATGTCTGTATACAGAACTAAAGAGACATTTGTATACAATTCTGTACATAATGATAGAACTTTTAACTTGACCTCAGGCGTAGGTAAAATTTAAAATTTTGAAGAAGGATATCTATACATATAAATAAAATTGGAGTGTCTGTTTGTAATATTGAAATAATCGTTTTTTACTACGTGCATGTAAATATAATACGGTAATTTTTTTATACCACTTAGGTGGCAGACAAGCACACGGCCCACCTCACGGAAAGTGGTTACCGTGGCCCATGGACATGTGCAACATCAGGGACGTCACACTCGTGCTGCCGACCCTAACATACACCAAAATATCATTTTTTACAATTTTTGTGTCTGTCTGTCTGTCTGTTTGTTCCGGCTAATCTCTGAAATGGCTGGACGATTTTGACGGGAATTTTATTGGCAGGTCGCTGATGTAATAAGTAGTAACTTAGGCTACTTTTATTTAAAAAAAAATAGCGTTGACTCATCACTAAGTGATAACCGACATCCACGCGGGCGGAACCACGGGCAACGGCTAGTTACACGTATAACTTTTTACGTTGCGTTTATAAAGAACTAGTGGGAATAAAAGTATCATTAGTTCTATGTACAGAATTAGTGATAATAAACGTCTCATTAGTTCAATGTGCAGAACAAGTTGAAATAAAAATCTCATTTGTTTTGTGCAGTGTATAAGCGCTTTTTCGTGAGTTGCTTCTTTTTAGCCCTCAGATGGGATGCAATTGTATTAAATCTTAATATATATAAATCTCGTGTCACAATGTTTGTCCTCAATGAACTCCTAAACCACTTAACCGATTATAGTAAAATTCGCACACCATGTGCAGTTCAATCCAACTTGAGAGATAGGATAGTTTAAATCTCAAATTATAGTCCGATTCGCGATAACCGATATCCACGCGGGCGGAGCCGCGGGCGACAGCTAGTAGATTTATAAAAATGGCAAGACCAACTTTCAAGCGTCTCATGAGGCAGCCACTGAAACGTGTGACAGGATTATTATCGTGTTACCCAAATCAGATAAGATTATAGAAATAGATTTAAGATTTCACATCTGTTTTTGCTGTGAAACTGCAAACACTAAAATGACTTATGTCAAGGCAAATTTTGTAATAAACATTGTGAAAGATTTCAGTAATGTACCTCATTGCAATCACTTAAAATTTACTGAGTCAGGCAATCTTATAAGGAGACTAACCAACGATGAAGGAAATTTAATAGATGATTTCATATTTAAAACGCAATATATATGATAATGAAAAGAAATCATCAACGCTTAAAAACGTTTAAGAGAAATGGCGGGAAGAGGCCTGTGGCAATTGGCGTATCTACTTGCACAATTTTGAATTTCGAATCATTTTATCCCTACAAAAATCGCTCCCGTTACATCGGATCGCGTACCATGACCATGCAATGAAGTAAAAAAGTACGAACGAATTTGATATAAAAAAGTATTATTTAGTTTGAAATTTGAAAATAGTGTGATAACAAGACATTTTATTGTTGAAAAGGCGTCACCCTAACTTTATCCATCCGAGACGAATAAAGATTAGAATAAGGATTAAAAAAAACACATACAAGTACTTTTAATCAGCTACTTAGGTTAAAATGATTTTTTGCTGATTTAATCTTATAAGGGGTTATAATCTTATAATTTAGAGTTAATGTGCTTAGATCATTAAATATATTTACACGCAAGGTTTACTGTGTCTAAAAACGAATGACAAATTATATAGCTTGCATAGCTTTTTTTCGATCAGACGGGTGTGGTAAGCTTTTGTTTCTTTCTGAGATTGCAAAATCTGTATTTGTAACGGCTTATTGTACTTTTTTCACACAGGCTCTTAGTTCACAGCTTCATTGGATACAGCCTTTATTGTCGCTATCAAAAATCCGATTACATCCAAACAAAACACAAAATAAAGTATTATAAATCGGATTTTCAGTTGGGGTATCATGTTCTTGTTGCGATGAATCAAAGTATCGATACATTGTGTTACGAATCGAATCGATACGTTGCATCGAGAATGGTACTTTCGCCTATTTCCAGTCCTAAGCATAAATTAGTTTTAGGTGATCGGGACGGAATAGGTAGATCTAATATTTGACAGTGGACTTAACATATGGCTGAGGAAGATGATCATGAAAAAGCTAATACAAAAAATGGTAGTGGGACCGGGAACGGGACCCCTAACCTTGTAAGGCAGGACAGGAAAGCCTCCGCTAGAGCTTGGTTTGTTAAACAGCAGTACCTCACGAAAAATATTCAGATTTGTAATGTGAACATATTGAGATAACGGAACTTTGCAATTGGCCGTCTGCCTACTGTGAACATGTGTATGTGTGAAACCTGCCAATCGCAATGGTCCGTTCTCCCGATACTTTTACGTTACAACTCAAATATGGTACGGCTCCAAAACCACATATGGTACCGGAGCAGGCGTCTTCTCGAATGACTTAAATATCAAAATAACAACCACCTTGGACAAGCTAAGCACAATATTTCAAGCCGAATGTATTGGCATAACGAGAGCGGCGGAGACGATTGCCGCCAGAGATGTCAGAGATTTAGATATAAAGATTATCTCGAACAGTGCATCCGTACTACAAGCTCTTCAAAGCAACACCATAACCTCTGTCCTCATATTGGAATGTCATAACACACTCCAATCCATTGCAAACACAAACAGGGTCACGCTGCAATGGATCAAGGGACACAGCAACTCCCTCGGCAACGACGCAGCCGATGAATTGGCCAAGAGAGGATCAGGGTCGATAGTATATGGACCGGAACCAATACTACCCATACCTCAAGCACAGGTCAAAACTTGGCTACGAAAGAGTACGGAAGAAATCCATCAAACAGAATGGACAAACACTGAAGGATGCAGGCAAACAAAGAATGCAGTTCCGGTAGCATCAAAAACGTTTAGCCGAAACCTCATTAGGCTAAAAAGGGACCAAATCCGCAAGGTCACAGGCATCTTGACCGGTCACTGTCCCCTAAACAAGCATCTGTTTACAATAGGTGTGACGGACAGCCCCCTATGCAGAGGATGCATGGGGGCAGAAGAAACGCCACGGCATGTGCTTACAGAGTGCATGAGCGTGGCCGCACAACGGGCGAAATTCCTCCAGTCATCAGCGTCACTCCGGGAAGCATGTGGAAACCTGAAAAGGCTGCTGGCTTTTTGGGAGGATCTGGGTTGGTTGGAATGAGAGGTAAGATGGTACGCACAATGGCCCAATCAAGAGGCTAAGTGCGGAACAGCCCAGGTAAACTAAACTAACTAAACTAAAACTCAAATATTTTTTGTTCTTGGGGCACAGATTCACCGGCTCGCAAGTGAAGCTTGCTTCGACCATTAACATCTTGGTGAAGACACATACGCTCATTCTAAACTATTCTCTATTGGCAACAGTGTGAAAACAGTTTATCTACAATTTGCTCAAAGCGAACAATAATAATTGGTAGAACTAATTAGGTTTTGTTCGAATCGAGCAGATAAGCCATTTTACCCCTTCACGATATTATCAGCGCCCGCCAGTCACAATAAATCACTTACATCTGTAGAATAACCTAGATTAGGAAATGGAAAACTGCCTTCCTTTGCCCCTCTACACTGGTGTTACAATATGTACTTTGTTTTCTTTCCTCTATACATTAGTATTCAGACCCCGATTGTATTTTCAGCGTTCATTTTCAACCGACGAAAAAACAAAACACGGAGGAGGTACTCAAGTCGACGCGTTTTTTTTTTAAATGTATGAGCACACATAACTTTTTGAAGAGTAGTCCGATTTTGATAATTCTTTTTTTATTGGAAAGAGTAGACTCCGTAGTTGGTCCCATATAAATTTGAAAAAAATAATTAAACCCTAAGGGTAGGAAAACATGGGGATGATTGATTATTCACCCAGATTGCAAGGTATTACTACGCATTTGATTTTCATAATTCTTTTTTTTTATTGGAACGTTGGTCCCATATTTCGGCGGTTTTATTTATTTGTTAATAAGTATTATGGAGCAGGTAGTCCGCTATTCTACAACCCAATGATTTGTTTTATTTTCACTTTTCGGGAGACTGCACACTGACCCTTTAATCCCGAGAGCAAAACTTGCACCAGAGCTTCTTTCCTTAATTATTAGGTTTATCTGTTTGAAGGGGAGGACATAACGAAAAAGTTACATTGGCAGAGCACACTACAAATAAATGTGTGAACCAGTACAGCTTTTCCTTTGACCGTGTACTTATTTGTACCTATATTATTTATTATTCACGAATGAACTTAGTCATGAAAATATCGACAGCCTAGAAATCTTGAACGACAAATGGGTTTACAACCGCAACATTCATTAATGGAGGCTTTCAATAACCTGTTACATAAGCAACGATTAATAATTCAAGGAATTTATGATCCATTTGTGTGGCCTATGATTTTATGGACTTAATACCACGATTCACTTCAAGATTTAGAAGTTTTACAAAAAAAATGTATTCTCTCAGACTGTTGGGTATATTAAACCAATGAACGAAACGACTTAACCTTTTCACGTATGCTAACCAATTTGCTGTATTTGTTGACTTTTGCGAATTATGCTCTTTTGAAATTCGAATTGAAATAAAAACTCACTGAGTCTATTTCAGTGATTTCCTACGTCAGCAAAGAGGTCGAAATAGCTGCGTTTTATCTGTAGAAAGTCTGCTTGATTTTTATTTGCGCACTGGTATAATATTTGGTTTACTGTTACAGTTCCCGCTGGGCTTGTTTTTAGTAATTTACTTTTATTAAATTCGGGCATAGTTGCGATTCTACTTTAAGAATACTTTTTCGGGTTGGGAACTAACGATATGACTACTGGAAAAATATATTGTGGGTTTTCATACGGTTCGAGTTAAGTACGTTTGCTGTAAGTATAAGGTGTCTGCTTCCCTTTGAAAGAAATCTTCTTTGCCTTTTCCATTTTCTTGTCCATAATATTCTCAGAGAACTATTCTGGTTTAGGCGTAGGCTTTGTCAAGCAAATGCACCAATTTATCATTCGATTAAATAAATGGCGTTTTGTAGTCTCTATATAAAGGTCTCTCCCACTGTGCGCCGTAGCACCCGAACTTCCAGTTTATGCATGCAGTATATCCCAGCTACTTTTTTAAGTGAAAATTTCTTTAGCGGCGTTGGATGGGTAAAAATTGTTAAACTCGCGCGTCAGGATCACTTGACCTTTGATCCGTAACCGGCAACTGACGTCATACAACATTAGCCATAGACTGTTTATTTTGCAAGATATGTTAAGAAGCTCCGTAGCTTAACGGTGAGCGCTTCGACTGTAAGTAGGTACATATGGTTTCAGATAGTACCGGGTTCGAACCGGTTCTTCTGACACTTTTTGTGATTATTTTACTTTTTGTAATTCATTACTTTTTGTGATTATTTTTCTTTTTGTAATTTATTACTTTTTGTGATTATTTTTTTCTGTTTGTAATGTATTCCTGTTTGTAATTTATTAATTCCTTCTGACAGAAAATTTATAGAAAATTAGTGATAGGTTCTATGATTGGCGCTATATTACAGGTATGGTATGGTATGTTCTTTTTATCTTTTTCTCTGTATATAACGAAGAAACAAAGAAAGAAAAAGTTTTCACTTCTGCCGGCACTCCTGCAGTGCAAACCGTCTTTTTTTTTTCTTTGTCAATCCATCAGGCTCGTCCAGGTGTCTCTCTCCACATTCCGTTGGCTGTTTGGCAATCTCCACACTAGAGCTCATTTTCTTCAAAGGTTATCGGACTTTCAGAAGAGTTACCAGTTTATTGATACTTAAGCTTGATTATTCTGTGATCTAACTCGATAACTTAAGTTCTTAATTGGATGACTTTATAAAATCCTTAAAAAAAATCAAGTATAGTTGCAACACTTTTAGCTGGACTATCCTCACAGTCAGCATCCACGTTTTGCGCATCATAAATCATAAAGGATTAAATAAAGTTCGGTTAATATTGCCTCATGACGAATAAAGAAATATCAAAACGAGTTTTCCTGTGAGCCTTCCGTGCGTAACTGTTAAAATAAAACGTCCCAATAATATATAAATGGTTACAATTTCCAAAGCTGTAACCGACCACGATTATGACATCACAAATCATAACGATATTGCTATAACGATATAATTTAAGTGACGTTTGTTTCCATATCTTTACGGGCGATCGTGAGGTCATGGATTTGGTTCTTGGGTTGGGGTTAGCTATCGGATATTCTCATGAAATTCGCAGCACGGAGCCTGGAACGTGTCCGATAAACGCAATCAGCATTTGAATCGCACATAATTGTGGGAATTGGAACCCTGAACTCGATGCGAGGTGTACTTAAGCCTCTGGGCCATCTGTCATTGAGTGGGTATTTAGTGAAAGAGCTTATGTAAATACGGAGTAGTGTTTATTGGTTAGCCGTGAACGAATTAGTAGACGTAGTTTAAAGGAAACCAGACTTCCTGTGTCCCGTTGCTTAGGATTGGGTAGTTCTATTGTTAATTGAAAAGTTGCACTCTTTTACTAAAGCAAATCACAATGAAAATAAGTTTTTGAAAAACGAGATACTGAGTAAAATTAACATGAAATTACAAGAAACCAGGGCATCGAACGAAGATTTCATATTATTTTAATTTGTAAGTTGTGAAGAATTGTGGAACCCTTTAAAAAAAATTAAAATTGTGACGTTTTTGTTTCCCGAGATACTATTTTAATTACATAGCATTGAATAACTTTCGAATATTGTATTTTAAAAAAGAATATTAGCAACCGAAAATATTCTAATTACTAATGTTCCCTCTAACCATCATTACTTAGGTATACCCAATGCACGGAGTAGAAGGTGTATTAACATAAGACTGTTAGGTAAGTAGATTTTACTAAAGGGTTATTCCAGTAAAGCGTCTAGATGACGATTATTTCAACTCTCAGTAAATGTTTTTTTTTTTATATTCAATCTTCCAGAAATTGTGACGACTTCAAACGATGGGACTTACAAAGAATTTCATCAATGTAAACAGTAATTCATTATCTTTCAAATTATATACTAAAGACGTACGCAATTCGTTCTCGGGCACGTAACGAATGAACGAATGAACTTGAATTTATGTTGACATTTAAAATCTCATTTCATACTTCGGTCTGTGAACCAAAAAGAGATTTTTTTTGAAGAGAGAAAAGGTAGCGGATCATTTTAGGACGTAGTCAACTGATTTAGATGGTTTTTAGTGATTGGTATTATAGAGTACTAGAAACCCGCCCAGGCTTTACACGGGTGGCAAAACGTGCTCGATGTAAGGAATTTTATGAGAATTTTCTTACACCTTGGGTAACATTATTCGAGATCTCTTTTTGAAAATCCTGTATAGCCTATGTTACTCACGAAAAACGTGACTTTCTAATGGTGAAAGATATTTTAAAATTGGTTGTTTAGTTTCTGACCCTATTCATTGCAAACAAACTTACAAATCTTTCCTCTTTAAAATATTGGTTTTGATAGGTTGATATCCCATAAGCTCCTTGAGGCTATTCCGTCTTTTGCCGTGAGGCAGTACTTGTCACTAGGGGTCGTCATCGTTTTATGTTTGGTTGATATCGATATTTCCTATATATCGTGGTAGCCTTACTTATATAATATAAGATTAAAAGAAAAATACGACTTTCAATGTTACTTAAAAGAAAGATAAAGCTGCGTGTAGACAACACGAACAAAGCACACGTCAAACGTTCACGTTATTATGGCGAACTAAAAGGACGTTATTTCCTTTTTCGTTTATGAGGACATTGTGTCCGCCAGTGAATTACGGTAATACACAGTTTCGTGGACAGACGTGATCTTTTATCCTGGGTCATAGTGCCGTATCATATTTCGTACCAACATTATAAATCTAACTAATCCAATTTAGTTGGAGTGAGTTTGCTTGAATTCGCCGCATACCTTCAATGGTTATAGGTAGAGTGGGTGGATTTGAATTTATTGTGTAAAGAAACATGTTTTAAAAATCGTCTGGATTAAACGTTGGGCAATTGTCGGTAGGCCATATTATTTTAAATACCTAAATAAATATTATTTACGTAAGTAAAACGTGAGCGGGGAATAGAAATGACCGAATGAGTGAATGAATCTGATCTATTTATAGACCGCGTATCTGGTAAAGAGTACGTGTGGTACGTGTTCAACTTTAAAGTATGTTTTATTTAGTTATCCATAGTATTGGCTATATTATATATTTAAAAAAAAGTTTAGAGTTCATCATATTTGTATATCTATAAAGTAAGCAGTAAATCTAGGTAAAGTTACAAATAAAAAATGGAGATTAGATGCATTATAAAACAAGTTATAAAAACGAAAAAATATATAGATACTTAACTAACAACATAGATTCCAGGGTTCATTAAAAAAATATCCACATTTGAAAAACTGTGTGCTCTATCAGTAGTGAATGACATGACCCCTTAACGCACGTCCGACCGAAGCTCAGAGGAACAGAAGTTTAAACACAAGTTAGAGAGACCATTCCAACAACAAAAGCTACCAATAGAAATTGAATCACAATCGCGTTTGTGAAAACATCGTTGAAAGAACCGTCTTTTATTAGACTTACATAAGTTAGAATTTTCTGTGTGATTAAATTTACGTCAGTGTTAGAAGAGTTGACATCATTCTTTTTTCTTGAATTTCCTATTTGTAGAAATTATGAATTTAGTAGATATTCAATATTTTATGAGATTAGTTTTCTTTTTTAATTTTTCAATTTTGTGAATATGTTTAAAGTTTTGTTACTCATTAGATTAGAGAATAGTCTAGAATATAATCTAAAATAATATTTTTTATATTGGTACATAATGAACATATGGGTTGTTCCAGTCGGACACAACTATAGTTATCAACTTATTTTAAATGAATACAAATCGTATCCATCCTAACAACCCATCCATATAACGTCTACAAATAAAATTGAACCATAAAATAGACGAATATAGAATGTCTATAAAATATTTACTAGGCAATAAAATAACAGACAATTAGACGCACTATAATAGGCTAATAGCTCTAACCGTAATCTGTGTTCCTTAACCACATTAGACGGCTCTTCTCGAAATATATGTACCTTGTCAGTTTGTAAAGCCCAGTCACGTTCTCAGACCATAAACACGTTAAAGAATGTTTACCCACGTTCTAAGCTATTTTCAAACGGCAGGTACAGCTAATTCAATACAATTATCCCAACTCAAACTTTCTGCGAAAGGACCTATCGAAAAGTATGAACAGGGTTAAGTAAACCCCTAAGAAACTAGCCGAACTTCTGCTGAATAGACGAATCTTTAGTAGTTAAATTAGAGCAATCGTGTCGATTGCAGATTGAATAAAACAAACTTTTTCCCTACGAAAGGGTTTGTTATCTTGAATCTGTAATCTAACCTCACTGTAGAGCTTTTACTGGATTGGGTAAAGAGGTAAATTGACATCCATGATGATACAGTCAACATCAGATCGTTCTTGACGAACAAAATACTCAAAATCATTTAAATGCCTTGTTTCCCCCTCCCCCCTCCTCTTCCTGTTGACTGATTTCTCGGATTTTTTGTATACACCTTTATTTCGGACAGTAATCTTATATATTTAAACGAGAAATTCTTATATATATATATATATAATAGACTACTTGACTCATACTTAATTTCATACATCGAATGAGTTTTTCCTTTAGTACTTGACTTAGGAAAACGTAAAAAAGCGATATCGTGAAATAAAAGTACATGATCAATAAATAAAATTAATTTGAAAAACACATTTTTATATTTTTAATGCAGAGGGTGAGAACACTGTCGTCCATGTTATGACGTCATTAATATACGAGAACAACGAAACTTCAATTGTCATAATTATCATGGAGATGTGTGATCATTTGTACGAGTAAAACGGATTGTGATTTTGTGAAAACATCTTCCGTAAGTGGAAAAAGGTGATTCTTTTTTCGAGTTACTGAAGAAAACAATGATGGACATCGGATTTGTAAAAGCAGAAAGCACAATTTTGCCGAGAATTAACTCGGTTATGATTGATAATTTTTTTTGCCACGAATCCTGATTTCTGCTCAACCCAGCCAAGAAACGTCAAGACAGCTTTGTAAGTACATTGCATTTTATTAATATACTCATGGAAATAAAACAAAATTCCCTAATTAATTTTTCAATTAATAAGTAATACTGAAGTAAAGGCTCATATCATGATAACATAACCTTCAAATAATTATAACTACTTACATATTTCTCATTATACTTTTTCAGATCTGCAAGAGAATCATACGGCGTTGATGCTATAGGGTACTTGCAACTTAAACGGTAGGGAACAAACTGCACAAGAAAATGTAAAATATGTCCTGAACATAAAGTGCACGCAAAACAATACACGGTGTCAGTACTAGTGGACTGAGCTGCCAATGCCATATTGTTGTTAACATGTATTTCTGACGTCACAGCACAGATGATTTATCGAACAACATGGCGGACAGCGTTTTCCCCGGTTTTTGAAAATCATATCTTTTAAATAAAGTTTTCAATATTTATAGGCTTAAAAATAAAATCTCATAATTTTTTTTGTATAATGGAATAATAATTAATCGTTTAGGACAGAAAAAAAAAATGAGTCAAGTAGCCTATTGGAATCTCGGAAACGGCTCCAACGGTTTTCATGGAATTTAGTATACAGGGTGTTATGGGGGCATTAAATCGATCTAGCTCGGACTTATTTTTAGAAAATGTCCAATAATGTATAATATTAAATTAATTGCATTCGAGATTTTAAGAACGAAAAATAATATCCATATTTCATAATTCCATCAGTATGTAATTCGTATTTAAATATAATTTCTATTAAACACATTTTACCTAAAAAAAGAATACCTAGCAAAGCTCTGTCAACTAGGTAATACAATTTAAAGAAATAAAACAGTTTGATTAATAAAATTTTGAGATTTTGTACCCAAAATTGTTTTGACGTCGATTGTACACAGTGAGAGTGTATAGTTCTTTGACGAGATCTTCTGTGGCCAAGCCAACATTACAAGTAAGCCGGTACATATGCTGATTCACAGTTGAGCATCTGGTGCTGGCGCAGCCTTTTTTTTGTGGAAGAAAGGGTTAGACGGCTGTCGTTCTTGAAATAAGCAAAATGAACTGAATAGTGATAGAGCGGAGTGGGAGAACAGACCTCGGCCTCTAAAGGGCAGGGGAGTCGTGATGAAGAGAGAAATAAGATATCGGCTCATAGCTAAAACGTTGTAGAGATGAAATGAGAATGTAAGGTTATAATGAGATGCCTAGTCTATTTTTATTTATTTATTTATTTAATACATTTTAGGAAAACTTACAGCTAACAAAGATACGTTAAAAGCAATATTAAAACTCTTAATATTTTTCATTACCAAAGTACCTACAGGTGTATGAGGCGAGTGTGGATGGTACCGTCGGAAGGGGAAGACCTAGGCGCACATACCTGGATCAAATCGGGCAGTTTTAGAAAAGGGGCAGGTCAGGAGTACCCTAAACCGACAAGAATGCATGAAGAATGTAATGAGAGTGAATGAAGCGTGAGTAGTATGTCAGGATCGTAGCAAATGGAAATCTCTGCCTACCTCTATGGGAAACAGGCGTGATTTTATGTATGTATCAAAGTACTTATAGGTCAAATGAAAGGCTCGTTCGAATTTCTGTAGTTAGGGTTATTATCTAATCTGTAGGGTACAGGTAACATAATAATACTCAAGGTTAGGGTCTAGATATATATTTTTTGGATATTTAGTACCCACCTAGATTTAGTCTGAAATGTTCTCATAAGGTTATTCGGTAACCCTAGTTACTCGGTACCAGATTAGATTATTAATTTCACGTTAAATAAAAATATCTTTACATCTCTCATGTTCGGTAAGTAGGTCCTTATTAGCCCCAAATGGGGCTTGTAGGTGACCAATTAGCGCTCTAGGGTAATAATGTAGCCATAAAAGCCCTAGGGCGGTAAGTAATTAAAAAAAAACCACTTTACTCTTTCAAATAGTTCGCGTACATCTAACCGTCATACTGGCAATAGACATCATGCATTCAGCCTAATGACAAAAGAGGTCGCTTCGCTATTCAGCCTTATCTTCGTATGAGTTTAATAGGCATCAATTTTAAATATCGAACGGCGAAGCTCAATTTCGTTCTTGAAAAAATAAATAAAAAAGGAGATGAAAAAAGGCGGGAATGGAAATCTTTTATTATTAACATACCCAAGACAACAATCTCATAATACCGAATAACTTTTCACAACACTCTGACATTGGCAAGTTGTGGCAACACACAGAAGCCAGTCAACAAGAAGAGAAGAATTGAACATACCCAAAAAACACCTGTCCCTAAAATTTGAAAATTGTTCTCATTTTACTATAAATTTTAACTAACAAAATGTTTTATTCTTGTAATGCCGGTTTTTTCTACTTACCTCACAATCGAGATGTAAAGCAGAGTAGTTAGCTCGGGTGTAAGCATCAATTGCACCCTCGAACTATAGGCGCCCTCGCTGCGCTCGTGCGCCTAAATATCTCGGGCTGCAATTGATGCCTTACAGCCCTTGGCTACTAATCTACTATTCTGCATAATAACATCATTTGCGAAATACTTGATCGGGTTTTTATATTTATTATTGAAAGCTTTTCGAAACGGAACGTGATAATGACTCCCGCGGTGAGTTAATATAAAATTTCGTCATTAAAATTAGACCTATTGATATGTCGGTAGGTTGTCACTGGGTTGGCGACTATATTTGCGAGTTTAGAGGGGAGCGCGATGAAATTATTTAATTCTTCAACTAGCTATACCCGCGACTTGGCCCGCTTGGTTTTCTTTTTAATAACTTTGCATAACTAAAAGCTAATTTTAGTTTAGCCACGCCTTATAAGATTCTTCTTCTTTTCGTGACCTGTGACAGAGTTGTTGAGGTCGCCAATACAGGCCTCCGTCTTGACCTAACGGCTGACAGCCGGGACCTACTTTTAAAGTGCCCTCTGAAGCACGGAAGCGCTCACATGAAACACCACTAAACGGTCATCCATCCCAATGGTAACCTTAGGCTAGGTACCCTTAACCCACTGATAGTTTACCGAACAGTGAGCGAATCTGGCCAACCATCCAGCCCCTCTAGACAAGTGGCAATTCGTTGGTCGGCGTTTGATGGAATAGAAAGACGAATGTATGGGATTTGACGTATTTGACAGTCGTTAACGCATGTCATAAACGTCAAATCCTATACATTCGTTATTCTATTCCATCGAACGCCGAACAACGAATTGCCACTTGTCTAGAGGGGCTGGCCAGCTATCTAGTAGGTATACCCGTTAAACCCACCCGCATAATTTTCCTGATAACTCTCGCATAAATGCAGGTTTTCGCCGGAAATCGGTGCGCGGTGAAAAGTGGTATTTCTTGTTATATGAATACTTTGATATAGATCTATAATTAGCAGTATTGACGAAAGTTTAAAACGATGGATGGTACGAATGCTAGGAGACGAGTGTATCCTGTCCCGGATATCGCTATGTCATGTAAAATAAAAGTGTGTATTTACGAATTACACAAATATTTTATAATTAAAAAAACTTGACCCACAAAAGGTCCATACGATAACTACGCCCTAAAAGACCGAAGCAATATTCATAGCAGGTTGAACACATTTGCAAACCGTAAACTGACACCCAGTAGGTAAATTATGTCATGCCTGCTATCAATCTATGCCAATCTTCTATCGGTCTTTGAGTTTATAAGTCGACTTCATGCAACAACAACATAAGCGACAATAACAACCTTCATTGATATACCCTGTAAGAAAGGCGTATGTTGATCTGAGAATTTATACTTGTAGTACAAACTACGCTTATTTAGACCTCCTTCTTCCTAGCGTTATCCCAGTCGCATCATAAGCTATTAGCTTGGAGTCTGGGGTTCGCTTAACCAGTCTAAGAGAGTTTTCACACTCATCCGATATCCGATATCGGAGGAAGTCAAATGTATGAGATATGTCTGTTTTTCACTTTGCCCGGCTCGATATCGGGTATCGGAGCCAGCAGCACTGTGTTGCCCCGACATCGGATCACTATAAGACTAAATCAGCGACTGCCAGCAATTTTCGACCTTAATGACATTTTCATAGTTACGTGTCTTTTCGCGTTAATTGATGACACTGATCACGAATATTAGAAAAAAACTCGATAGCATGTCATGTCAATAAAGTCGAAAATTGCTTGCATTGCTATTTTTTTTTTCATCTCTAGCATCCTAAATAGTCTACGCTTTCGAGCAAATAGCCGTATCGGGCCAATTTTATGCTATAGGCATCCGACCCCGATATCGGATATCGGATGAGTGTGAAAACGCTCTAACTGTGGATTTGGCTGAGCTTCGATATTTGCCGTATTTTGATTTGAGAACTCATACTGACCATAGCCTGCTAAAAAATGCATCGCAATCTTGCTGCGTCTAGTTTTAGAGTTTGTATATAGTGTAAGTATCATACTTAGTATAGATAGCGCTGATAATCCCAAGAATATTTCTTGTTTCTTCTTCATAGACTTTTTGCTGATCAAAAGAAATAAGCACATACACATTTCTCTCTAATAAAATGGTTTTCCAATCATAATTTCTGCAGTACAGTTCTGCGTAAACAAGTAATGATGCGTGAATCATTTGTAAACGAAGAAATAACAGTTAATCTGTTTAACACATAAGTGTGAAAGTTTGAGAAGGTGTTTGCTGTTCAATCACTCTCAAACGGCTAAATGGACCTGGTTGAAATACAGGGATAGATTTTTTTATACCACTGAGGTGGCAGACAAGCACACGGCCCCACCTGATTTAAAGTAGTTACCGTGACTTATGGACGTGAGCAACACCATGGACGTCAGCATCACCAGGGAAGTCACACTCGTGCTGCCGACCCTGTTAACACAGAGAGTTACTGTGCTGTCAGCGTAGAAGATATGGCAAAGCAGGAATAGTCTCTTGTCTTTCCACTGACGCACAAAAACTCTCCAGTGAGCTCTGGCTACCCTACTCACCGCAGGGAGCATAACACAAGGTTATTATGGCTGCGGTATTCTGTAGGACGGAAGTACTTCCCCAGTAGGATTGCTCAATTAGACGGAAATACCGTCGTCTCCTACCGCTTAAACAAATTACAGTCTGGGCAAATATATACAAGCTTCATGGATTACGCGACGGGTTCAGAATGCCATCTGAAGTCACGGGCAACAGCAAGTATAATTTTGGAGAAAGTTGCACTACTTAATCCATAATATAGAGCACGGAGACTTTTTATCGGGAAGCAATGGCTAAACCATTAATTCTTATATCTTTTCTACCACTATGTATTGTGTATCCTCGCATATTTTCAAAATAACACACTTCACATTTTGCGATTTCGCGCGCGCAAAAACGGTGTATTGAAAAAGAAAAAAAGTGTCGCTGTCATATTGTGAACTTTGAACGAAATCGCCCAATATCAGTTCGACTCGGATGCATTTTTTTTATAACTGGCCGGAAATTGGAGCTTCATATAACTTTGTATTGAAGTTCTGAATGTTACGGTCAGATTTTGATTTTTGACGATATTAAAAAGAGGGTTTTTGCAAATTCAACAGAATTACTATTAGAAATATCAGGATAATTACCGTGTATTGTTTCGAGTTTCTGATATGTTGGCGGATATCAGAAACTCGATACAATATGGTAAATATCCCGATATCGCAAAAATGTAAGTGAACATGACAGTTTTAATATCAAATCATAATCTTAAAATGGTATCATTAAATCATAATATTTATTGTTTGTTACAGGTAAGGATAAAATAGACGTTATAGTTAAGCGTAGTGATCCAAGAGGTCTTCATATGAAGTGGAAAAGGGCAGGTATGTTGAGTAAACAGAAAGTTTCCAGTAAGCCATAACCTGAGAGTCTTCAAGTCTAAAGGACAGGTTGCTTCTAGTCTAGTGTGTCCCAAACCTGGGAGTCTTCAAGTCTAGAGGACAGGTTGCTTCTAGTCTAGTGTGTCCTAAACCTGGGAGTCTTCAAGTCTAGAGGACAGGTTGCTTCTAGTCTAGTGTGTCCTATTATTATCGATCGTATAGGTCAAACTTAGGTTAATTAATAATAAGAAACATATGTCGCCCATGGATCACTTAATTAACTGTTATATGAAACCGTTAGTTTTTTTACAAAACAGTTCCGTAACCTGTAATGTCGGAATTGCTGTATATATACATGCAAAATGTTGGTTAACTCTTTTACATACAGGAACTGTTTTGTCAAACAGCTAATTGAGTGATCTGTCTAAGACATTGCGTTTGTTAATTAAGAAAAATTTTCAAATGACACACGAAATAGATCGTGAGTGGAGGTGAGTTGACCGTGGTTCTTGCCTATTTCTTCCATAGCTCAAGATCAAAATATGGAATTGACGGGAGTTAACGATAGTCATACATGTAATACTTAATATGGCAATAGATAATCATATTGATTTATTCTTATAATTATGTATAGTTTGTAAATATTTCGAAAGTGATAATGTGGTCGATGTTGGAAGTTCCAACATCGACCTTACATAAAAGCAACCTGTTGACTCTAGACTAGACTCTTAGGCTTAGACTCAGACAAGTCCAGTATCACTGCTTGATAGTAGGTACGGGGGGTAGGGAATTAATAAAGGGAAAGGCAACTGCCATGGCTTAAAATAAACATAAGTATCAATAGAATTTAATTGCAATTAGTATTGCATACCGTGTGTAAGGGGAACGCTCCCGAAGCTGAAGGCCCCTGGTAGTACTCCGGGTACACTATCATATTGCCATAATATTTCTTTTTGATTTGGTAAAACATTTTTTCCGTTTCTTTAGCATTCTTTATTCTCCATCGTATAAGTAAAGCGCAATGAACATCACTACAAAAAGCACGTGCTTGCCGCCATTTCTTTTTCTATCTGTAGTGATATTTTTGAAGTGAAAACTTCTTTAGCGGCGTTGGATGGGTGTAAAATGTTAAGGAAGCGTCAGGATTAGTTGATCTTTGAACCGTAACCGACGACTGACGTCATACAAGATTAGGTACAGACTATCTATTTTGCAAGTTACGATAGATAGCGTCGTAGCTTAAACGGTAAGCACTTCGACTGTAAGTTCTTATAGTTTCAGATAGTATCGGGTTCAAACCACCTGGCCTTCAGGGATTTTTTGTGACTGTTTTTTCTTATTATAATTTATTACTTTTGGTGATTATTTTTTCTTTTTGTAATTTATTACTTTTTATGATTAGTTTTTCTTTCTGTAATTTATTATTATTTGTGATTATTTTTTCGTTTCATAATTTATTAATTTCTTCTGACAGAAAATTAGCAGAAAATAAGTGATAGGTCTAATGATTGGCGCTATATTATAGGTATGGTATGGTATGTTCTTTTTTATCTTTTTCTATGTATATAACGAAGAAAGAAAAAAGAAAATGTTTTCACTTCTGCCGGCACTCCCAGAGTGCAACCCGGCTTTTTTTTTATGAAATTTTCGTTTCATTGATAATACGATGGAGAGACAGACACAGATACATATAGCGAATGAAAAAGAATTTAAACAAAAAAAAAATGAAAAATGTTTTATTTTTACACCGAATCGAAAAAAAAAATTGTGTACCCGGAGTATTACCGGAGGCCTTTGGCATCGGGAGCCTTGCCCTTACACCCGGTATATTTAGTTACACCCGTATAATCATTGTATGTATAATCATTAAATCAAATACTGAAGAAGAAGTTTTAAGACTAAGTAAGAACATTATAATTATACTTCACAGACATGGCTGTAGGGTGGAATCAACAGTGTAAACGGATATTACTTCAAAAGTACATATAGTTAAAACTTTCTATTAGGTACAGTAATGAGTACTTGTATTCAATTAATATCGTAACTGAGTGACGAATGAGCGAGTGTTTTGACTGAGAGGAATCTGCAAAGGCAGCTTATATGTCTACCTTAGTAACAGTAACTTGCAAAATGACCTAAATGACACAAAATGGAGGCTAAGTTCGGTCAAAAGAGTTCCTTTCTATCCAGTAACGGACCCTTGATTTGCGATGTCGTCGTACACGAAAAAGAGTGATAATAGGGCCCATGTTTTATTGTCGTTTCAAATTAGTGTGTAAAATCAGCCCCAACTTAGTCGGAAAATGGGCTCGGAGGATAAGGATACTACATATTTTGTTGTAATGGGATAACGTTAACATTGAACAGAATCAGCATCATCAGCATTATCGTGTCAATCTAAGTCAAGTTTGCCAAATCCCTTTATCTGCGATAACATTAGATGAATCTTTTTTATCTTCGCCTAAGCTGATGACGTAGGTTGTTGCAAATACCTCTCTAGAGACCTATGCTCGAAATAATATCGAAAGCAAGTGTAGGTTTGTTTTTATTAAACCTAATCTATTCCATGTTATTTATTACGTTCGTTGTCACAAACCAATGGTATCACTCGCCCCCCCCCCCACCTAAGAAGTGTAGCGATACATATACGATGTATGGCTACATTTTATACAGTTACTTTTTTATATATATTAATCATCAGCCACCTGCCATTAATAGTCCCGTCAACATCGGTCCAGCCATTTCAGAGATAAGCCGGAACAAAGTATCAGACAGACAAATTTAAAAAAAAAATGTCTTTTTGGTGTATGTACCGTATTATGTTCAAATTCATGTTGTAAGAAACGGTTATTTCAATATTACAAACAGACACTTCCATTTTATTTAGACGTATAGATTTATAACTAAAAATAGCAAATTATGTCTAACGGAATTAACAAATAATAAAAACTATGCTATATAATACATACAAAAATGAAATAAAAAAGGGGAAGAGACTGCAACTTTAGGCATCGAAAAATTCCTCCCCATCGACCTCTACTGGTACCGGGCCCAAAAGGCTGGCGGCATTACCACGCTGGATAGCGATACTAATTCTTTGAGCGAGGTAAAGGCCCGCCCTATGGTCACGGAAAGGTCGATTAGTCGCTTCGCTATTTCTTTGATGAGCGCGCGCGCACTTGGATCCCCCGGGCCCAATGTTTCGCCTCCAAACGGCTCAATGCAAATATTATTATTTAACTACTATTTGAACTTCACAACCGTATACATATTTCCTTATTGTTCATCATGTTTTTGAACTCAAACAAAACAAGTGATAAAGTAAAAACAATCTATACAATAGCACCATACTAATTATTAATAAATTTCTATAGTTTTTCTGTCATTCTATTGTCTTCACGCCATTCACATATAAGTACTGTTTGTCTATTGTCATGTTAACATATCTTAATTATCATACACAACATGCTTATATCTTCATTATGTGGGTACCTGCGACTTCGCTTACGTGGCAAATATAAAAAATAAAAATTAATAGCTGCGACTGAGGTTTTCTTGTTTTGCAATTTCATGAAATGGAGAATAATGTTTAAATATGTGGAGTCGCTTTTAGAACATTGTGGAAACATCTTTACATTAATGGATATGAAAAGCCCCCTTTAAATAGCTAGCGAATACACCATGTAGGTAGAATATACTGCTTCCGGGCTGTTTGGCCGTGGTCCATATGAAACTTGCGTTCCAGACGTTTCGTAGATCATTGCTTCCACGACCATCTAAGTATGTACAGTTGATATAAGTATACACCTTTTCATATAAATATCTATACGGGCATACTTACATCCTTGTCGGCTGTGTTACCAACTATTACACAGTATCTTCGGTTTTTGATTAAGTAAGACAAGGAAGAGTACTGCTAAAATTGGCTAGCATCGTTTTTGTGAAGTATGCTCTCTCGCACATCGAAAGTCTTATATTTCTAGAGTGGTTAAAACCAAAGCTGCAGATTAATTTTTTCTTAAACAAAACGTTAATTAAATTGTGTTTTGTAAATTGTCATGCTTCTTCAGCTGAATTTGTTCACTGAATATCATGCTCAATCAATAAACAGCAGACAAACAGACAAACATTTTCATTTCTGGCACGTTCCCAGAAAATATAACTATTTTAGGTATATGTACATTACATAAGATTATCTTGTTCGTATCGTAGCGAACCTACTTCGTATCCTGTCCTCGGGTATATCATTACGTGGCTATAAACTAATATTATGATGTTACGCGAACGTTAACGTTATGTATGACTGAGATAGAGTTGTCTACAGTTATTACTGCCTTAAGTGTCTTTGCTAAGTGAGGTTCCCATAAACGGTTTGAGTATGTATTTAAAGCTATCCGAATGATTTCGTCTGGTCGTGAATTGTCTATGGTTTTTTGGTATTTATTTAGTAACAGTCTTACTAATAACATTGCATAGGATATATTCAGCTGTTATAAAAAAATACATAACAGTTGTATATACCCTATATATACGATACGATATATATAAGACGGATAATGTTTAATGTAACTCTCTGTAATAATAATTGTAGCATTGTTTTACTGTCGGCATCACTACAATAGTGGCTTATTCCCAATTTTGCCTTGTACCGTTTCCCTCCGAAGTGGAATGAATTCGTAGTTTAATTACGGGTTCTTACCATCCGAATTAACGCAATGACATTAATTGAGTAACACGTGAGAATTCAGTATAGTATAACTTGATCAAAAATGGTTGCTTATGATGACTTTGAGTTTAGTGGCGTTTATAAAAAACGATAATTTCAAAAACTCCACTGATAATGGTTTCTCTGCATCGACTTGTCAAAATATGTATAACTTGTATATTAATGACAGCATATAAATAGTCTTTCACTTGACTTTTATCTTTCTTCTGTTATCTTCGATCCAACGAGAATGTCGTATCCAATTCCACAATCTATACCAAAGGCATACAGCTGGACTACGTGGTTTTGACAGAATATCCGTTGTCTATTCATCCGTGTTATCAAAGGCTTGTATTTTTGGCAAATAGCATAATTCTCGCTCGAAAGTAAATACATTTTAGGAAACAACGCGGTCGACTGAAATTCCGTGCGGCTGGACCGCGGGCTAAATCCTTTTCAGAACTAAAGTGACACAAAACTTTCTAAGCTTGTGATGTTTTTTGTTATACCACTTCTCTGCTTATCTTGTTAGTCTACGAGTATATCTATCGAGAACCTTTATGTTTTAAGTACATTAAAACATGGATACTAGTTTAACATACCAAGCACCTTTTTAACAGAAAATTATGATGTTAAATGTTATCATTATTATTCGGTCACATTCGGCCCTGGGGCCCGTAGTTCGCTTTCTGGCTTTTGCCATGCCTGATGGCCCGAAGTCTTTTTATAATGACTCTCTCAACAATAAGGTATGTAAAAAGGCATATTTTAACATTACTTACGGTTAATAGCGTATGATAATATTTCTACTTAAACCGGTTTTTTTTTTCATTTTCTAAGTAGGTGAGGTTTTCGACACAATTCACACAATAGAACGTATTTGTTTTACGGTGCGCCAATTTTTTTAAATATATTATGCATTGTTAAATAAGTCTGGGGGTAATGAACTTTGTGGTTTGACATTTCGACAAATATGGAACCAGATTATAACAGAACCGCTTTGAATTCTCATAGCTCTATTGTCAGAAATTTTATATTTTTGGCATATTTCTGCTTCATTCTGCTTATAAGTAGCAGACAATACACTTATATAATACTTATAAATTCTTCGTTAGACTACTAAAAGCTTACTTTATAAGCCATCCTTGATACAATCTGTATTCTCGATTACCCTTACCAAGGGAGACACTTTCTCATAAAACGACTCAAGTATATAATCTCCTAATCGCGAGTTGTATCATACTTAATTAAATACAGGACGTGACACGCTAACTGATTATCTAGACTAGACTGCTTTGGTGCATGAAAGTCTTAAGAGACTAGTGGCAATACGTAACGTCTTTAGTCTGCGTTAATGGCATAGTAAATTCATTTTTGATGCAGTAAGTGTCAGTACCATGTGGCATAAAGTAGCTACCACTTCGGTAGAAGTTGACATTTACACACATGCACACATTGACAGTTTAAATAACAATATTGACATTAGGTTACTCACACAAAACGCGTTTTTCACTCGGTTTTTTCCAATGCATTTTGTTAGCAGGCTGTGCCTATACAGTTATATGGTCTAAGAAATTAATAGCCAGTGCGATATCGCCAGAAATCTAGTCACAGTTATCTAGATGAAAGTTTCGTGTTTTTGATCGGCTTAAATGAGGTTAGGTCATTATTAGTTAGAATTAGTTTTATAGCTGTAATTATAGGCGAATTTATAATTTTTTTAGAATCAATTAAAAAGCTATATTAGCTTTATTCTCTAAAAAACGTATTCAATCTAATATTGGCGCAATATTATGTTTAGTTTTGTATTAGTCTTTTGACTTACGGGATTGAGTTTTGATTACTAAAGACGACAGAATAAATAATAGTGTTTAGATAGATATAACGAACGCGCTTGATCAAACATACTTACGTAACGGAACTATTTAGGTAATCTGTGGAAAGAACGGTGGGCAATAATGAATAAAAGATCTGAACTATATTGAAACCATTTGTATTACTAACATAACAGATTATAATTTATGACGAGACTATCAATTTTTTAATAACTTTTTATAATAAAAAGATAATTTAGATAAAGATATAATAGAATAAGATAAGATAAAGTATAGAGATATAAATATAAAATTATAAATTCGTATGGACTTTTCTTTCACATCCGAGCACAAATTCCAGTTCCATTCAAAGGTCGCAATTTGAAGCCGGGGGTAGTAGTCCTACTCCTCCTTTCGTTATGGGTTGTATGGCATGGTACTGCTATCTGTACCCCTAGCACGAACAATTACCGTAAACGTATTGAGAGAACGGAGCATAGCGATTGGCCGCCTGCCTACTGTGAACCTGTGTGTATGTGAAGCCGGCCAATCGCAGTGCTCCATTCTCTCAATACGTTTACGATACGATTACCATAGTTGTTCGTGCTAGGACTGCTAGGGGTACTGATAACCCAATACCGAGACGGAAGCCTGCACCGGAGCCTCGTCCACTAATCAGCTATTGTACGATACAACACAGTCCAAAGATCTTGAAGTGGATACACCCTCATAAAAATTTATCACAACACAAAATGTATTTATAGCCGCAGGTGTCAAATAACTCTTACAATACTCTGTTGTTCGTGAAAACTAATGGAAAAATATGTATTTAACTATTGTTATAAATCTCAACCCCAACACCTCCACAACAGAACAGGTATACAAGCTAATTCTGTTATATTATTTCATTCTTTTGTTGTTTCGCGACCCCATTTTATGTGAATTAACCACCGACGTCATCGAAATTAGAATAAAGTGACGCATGTGGGAACTGCAAATTATTATCACGTAAAACGGAAAATGAACCTTAAAGTTGGGACAATAAGAGTGAGTGGTTTTGCTTAAAGGTTTTGCGGTTCGTATCCTGCCTACTAAGCATAGTTCCTGTGGTATTGTCTCTGTACAAATACGCACTGTTGATCGTGTAGTTTGATAACAGCTGTTTGCTGTTTGAACACATTAGTAAGGATTTTTTGGTAACGCGTTGTTAGGGGCGATTGAAATTCCATTATAGTGGTTTTTTTTCTTTTTGACCATATGTTGAAGAACGATGTAGTTACAGTCAGCGATCAAAGTTGTTTAGTACTCTAAATAAGACATTTGAAGAATTAAGTTCAATAGGTCAGAGTATTACTTTTAGTAAAGGATTGGTCACAGATCCAGAAGAAATTTTAGAAATTACATATTAATAAACTCTAACTAATAAAAGCGTATTAAAAGTACAACTGATACGTGATGAAAAACTATACAAATGTCATATTTTAAAAAAGGAACTTTTTGGTTTTCGGCTCAGTGGCAGTTCGTAATATTAAAACAGTCGGCCATCCGTGCATTTATGGTTTTGAAGGGAAGGGGAGGGGTGTGTTGCGTATTGATGCACACTGCAAATTTGCTTATTTTACCGATACGTGTGGACAAATGGTAGGGGCTATCAGCTTAATTTCGGAGCCATTTCAAGTTAAAACCGACATTTGTTTGTTGGTCGCAAAGTAATCGGCTTTTCG
This sequence comes from Eilema caniola, assembly GCA_949126895.1. NCBI lineage: Eukaryota > Metazoa > Arthropoda > Insecta > Lepidoptera > Erebidae > Eilema > Eilema caniola. Next base: position 22,405,519 of record OX421467.1, read on the forward strand.
CTCCTAAGTCGCGGTAATATTTGCTTCCTCACAATTGTTTCAATATTGTTAGGGTATTAGAATATTTTGAAATTTCGCTTTGTTGGTGTGTACAGAGAGTCCAATGGACTTATGATAAGAAATGGCTTATGGAAGAATGCTTTATTTGTTTGCTTTTACTATTAGGCCATGTACTTAATAGTTGAGTAGAAATTAATGTTCTGTTTCAAAATTAAGGTTACTGCCAAAGCTTGCAGTTTAGTGCATTGTTTATTTATACGTTTGAAGTTCTGCACTTTTGACATTATAAACTTTTGACGTTATGCACTTTTCACGGTTTTGTATATTTTAGCTTTTATGGCCGTAACTGTCGTATGACTTCCCAATCTAGAACCTCCTCCGTTGCTCGGTAGGTGTACCAGCTACCACCAGACCAGAGCCCCCAAGATATTATTAGGACCATTACATCTACTAATATTTCAAAATAGGTACTTCCAAACCTCGTTTTCGGAGATTTCGAAATTAATTTCTGCACCACAGGTGATAAACTTGTTCTGTTAGTCTAGTTTCATTATAATATTTCTTAGAAATGACCCCGTATCAATTAATAATATTACTAGCTCAGGTATTGCTCACAGCTTGATTATAAGAAAAAGTGGATATGTTAATCATAATATATGTTCCTGTTATAACCAGGTCAAGTTTATTAATTTGTAAACTTGACAAGTTGTACAATCTGTAATTAGTAACAGGTGACAAACTGATATGCAATAGCAGAGCAATTTTTTTTTTGAAAATTAATTGGTACAGTTAGCATCTGATTGATCTTGACTAGCAAGTCCTCGAAATGTATTTTGAGTACAACATCGCTCTGATGCTGACTGTACTTTGCCGGCTTAGCTGGCTTTATCTGTCCTGGAATGCTGATATTCTCGCCGTCTTAGTACAATGTAAAAGCCTTCTCATGTTGATTTTTCGTACTACAAAATAACAAAATGTAGTGAAGGACGCCCCTCACCTAAACTACTGACACGAGTGCAATTTGATTTCTTCGAAAGTATGTTATTTACGATGAGTTACACGTATAACAAATCTTCCGTAAAAGTATTCTAAATGTTAGCAAACTCCGCCCGCGTGAAATTCGGATTGTGGCTATAAATTGAGATGTTATCCTATCTTTTTTGTTGGACCATATTATAAATGGTTACAAAATTTTATCAAAATCCGTTCAGTAGTTTCGGAGTTTATGGCGAACATACATCGTGACACGAAATTTTCATATATATAAGATAAGATATGTTGTGTGCCTCAGACTTTAACGAAGCCAGTTAGTAGCAACGGAGGTATGTGTAATATTGTGTTTAATAAAAATGAAATTGCTTAAATTGCTTTAATGTCCACAAGGTCGTCAGGTCACTCATAATTGTCAAGACATGTACGAGAAATAGCGTGTTACCTAATTTCTCTATCGTTCAAGGCATAACATGTATCTATGACAACATGTCTGCCTAATCATGTGGACACGAATGCGCTGGACATGGTTACGATAATGTTTCAAGTTACTGGTTTACGTAATGCACCTGTAATATTGTGATGTTGCTATTGGAAGCGAGTACTGAGTAAGCAGGGTGAGCAGAAGTGTATTAATAACTATATTGCAACCAACTATAGTCAATACCTGGTTCATTATTTTATCCCTCGTCATCAGTAAGAAGAGTGGCAGTTCGCTTAAGATCGCCTGGCTTGAGTTTTCTTTATTTTTTCTATCACTCAGAGTCTTCTTCTATAGTTTGTGTCATCTTAAGGCGACTGCTATCTTTCCCCTCAACCCTCTAAGGAAACTTGCACTAGATTACCATACACCCATCAACAGGTGTCCACTTGCGTTTCAGAGAACGTGGTCAGACCATAAACCACCAAACTACTTCGCACGCTTGAACTGAAAATCACTGTTTATATAACAAACGCAAACCAAACAAACATTAAAAAAAAGTAACGTTTAAAGTATGTCACAGTCGCATCATTTGTTCAGCGCAAACACTCGTTCAATATAGCTATATAAAATTAAACTATACAGTTTACTACACTAAATTACTTAATGTTACACAGATTTACGACTGTGAGCATGATAACTTTACATAAGCAGTAGGAAGTAGTGGTAATAAAATTTACTGGTGAATATGGCGACAAAATTAATTGGTTTCAAAGCGGTGTTGTTTTAATTCGAATCATTCGTTTTTTGTCTGTAGTTTGACAGTTATTAGTGTTGCTGGATTTAGGTTGGTTAGTGTTAGATTTTGACCGACTTTCGACAGTTATCAAAAAAAAGTTAGTTAAAAGTGGAGATATAACTGTTCATGTAATTTCTAAATTGCATTTTGTTGCTTGCGCGGTGATTTGCTAGGCATTGCATTTCAAAGGGTTTCCAGAATCGTATGTTGACATTATTCTAGACATGCAGAACGACTCCGTAATTTGGATTGCTGTTAGCGATTCAAAACTCTCCCTCATCCATCACTGTCGGAGTATTACAAGGATCTGTCCTTAGCTTGTATTTGGTATTCGACGTCTTGTTGGGAAGCATCAGAAACTCATTCCAGTAGTCTCCATGACTGCTCATGTATGCTGAAGACATCGTGCTGTTGATATTAATTTTTGGAAACAAAATCCTTGAATTATCTTCAAAGTCAACAAAAAATTTAGAGGTATTTTGCACCTTATCCTATCACGGAATATCTTTGTAAGTGGTTGTAGTTTTTATCCGTAACTTTCGGACTGCAATGGCGAGCTCATTGCCGTAGCTTATGTTATTACAAAATCAAGTCATCATAATCGCCGTTTCATGTATACAAACACAAATCACAGAGCGTTTCAAAATTGGTACGACTCTAGAAAGTTCGCACCTCTAGCATCTACGACATTCAGTCGAAACAGTCCTTTCTCTTTATCCCATATGCAATAACGAATAGTAACACGGAACTAATTACCAGTAAGTTCGACCACTTGATTTTATGCAGTCATCTGTATTCACGTCAGTGTACGAAATTGCGCAAGATGCGGCAGTTGGAAAAAGGGCAATGTTTGGACATATACGTTTGTAAGTAATAAACTATATTATTAAGCAATTCACGTTCAGTCTAAAGCGAAAGTACGTATACATCAAACTTTACAAAAGGCCCGTGCTCTGAAATAAATGAAAAGTATATTTTTATAGACCTGTGCTTGCGGATTGGTGATGACATATTTTTTATTAATACCACATGGCAAACAAGCACACGGCCCTCCTAATGGAAAGTGGTTACAATGGCCTCTGGACGTGTGCAACACCAGAGCGTCACAATCGCGCTGCCAACCTTGTTAGAACAGAGAGTTTCTGTGCCTTCAGTGTAGAATATAAAGCAGGACAAGTTCTTCCCACTGACAGCACAAAAACTCTCCAGTGAGCTCTGGCTACCCTACTCACCGCCGCGAATACAACATGAGGTTATTATGACCACGGTATTCTGTAGGGTACTTCCCCAGTCGGACTGCTCAATTGGACAGAAATACCGTCGTGTGCTACCTCCTGGCGAGATAAAAGAGCGAGATGTTAGAATAGATGAGGTATCTAGGTTGGTCCCGGTTGCTGAAAGCTTGTACTTTGGGCCCAGCTCTACTTTTCTAATCTTGATTCAACTTATCCTTACTATTGTGAGAGCAACTACTGTCTCACACCCCAATCCCGATAGGAAAGTTTACGTCAGTCTCGTTAATTCAGCTGGGTCGGTTAGGTTAGGTCAGGTCAGGTTTACTTGGTCTCGAAAGATCCTGGCCTCAATATACGCTCATCTATGTTAGTTTAGAAACCATAAGGTTCCCTAATTAGGAATAATATTAGCATCACAACCGATTGCTGTACCTTAATGAACATTGTACTCTTTGTTTAAATACATAATGAAATGTTTGTTTTCAGCGAGTGAAGGCAATTAAAAGAACTGTACTGTAGTAAACAGTTTCAATAACCATGAAACAGTTTCTTCAAGATAAGTGACATCACATCTGCGTACCTACATCTTATTCACACACTGGGAGAACCGTCCCAATCGTGATAATTTCGTTAGACAACTGTCACGAGCACGACAGCTTCAATAAACGTGATCCTTTGATGTTTTTTTGAAGGTTTTTGCATATTATTTTTATTACAAAGTTAACCTGTCAAGTCAGGCAAAAAACTTTAAAAAAAATACTAGTAATGGCGAGTGACGTCATCGTGACGTTGTCTTACTATCTTGTAGAAAAAAGGAATTTCTTTACAATGAAACCATATTTTATGATTCTGTAAACGGCAATAGATTTATTGATTCTTTTTTATGATCAAGCTATAAAAAATGAAATACTGATGTCAATGTGACGTATTACAAGCTAATCATTGCAAGTATCCAATTTTATTACATGCAATCGTACGCACATATTTTAATTTGTCATCACCTGGCCTGTCGAAAACCGGTGTCCTATCGATCTTGGTATGTTGATGAACGGCGCTTGTAGGTATCTCGGTATGAAGTTACCTGTCGCGTATTGAGAATTCAACAGTCATGTAAGGTCACTGATTAATTCGCAAGAGTCAATTGTGAAGAAAGTACTTAATTATATTTACAATATAATATTGCTATTTTCCTCCCTTTCCTCAATAATATATCTACGATTAATACGGGCCTTTCGATAGTCATCAGAAGTTTTGTTATCGTGAGCATCAGAAAACAGCACGTTGTGTACATAATTATATTGAAATTAAAAAATGGCTTCATTTGACATTAACATTTTCGACGCATCCTTTGCAAATAGTTGTTCTTTTGGTCATACCTTTTTCTTACGAGCTTAATATCTCCACGAATACCCCCCTTCGCCTTGGTTAGGTAGGAGGTTATATCGGATTCGAACTGACTAAACCGCACGCCGTCTGTGCGACCCATGTGCTACGCCGAAAGTGAGGTTATTAACGACATATCCCTTGCACCCCAGCTGACCCAGGGCCATCCCTCTCGGTCTGGCCTTCCTCGGGTTGCTCATTATTGTACACGTCATTAACTTAACAATAGTACAAAAGGTTGAACAAATTGAATATTGCAAGAAGTCGAGTATGGCACCGGTGATCGACACATGTCTATCACTAGAGTGTCCTCAGCATATTGCAGTCAATAACTGGTTTACCTTACCTTGTATAAAATTTATAAATTACTTTTTTTCCAAGGATAGGCAGAAGTCTAGTGTGGGATATCACATTTTCTGAAATCCTTTTTCAGTTCCATATAATAAACGACCTATTGTATACTTATTGTCGGATAAAGAACAGCTCTATATGTCGGAAATAATTTATACGATATAGGCAAAAGATAAGGTGGCCCTTGAATTCTACGAGAATTTTATTTACTCATATTCAATAAATTAAGGTGTCCCTTGAATTCTACGAGAATTTTATTAACTCATATTCAATAAATAAGTTACTTATCTACTAATAAAATCTCCAAAAAACATGTTAGTATACTTATATATTAATTTGAAGTACCTAAAGGCGAAAGTAATATATTTCAGTCATCCCTTTCGTGTCGATTATGAGCAATTTATATGCACCTATGTTATTATATACATACAGAGGGGCCCGTAGATAATTGGCATCTGAGTAGGTTAACATATTCCAAGGTTAAGCAATACCAGGTCAGTATTACGAGGGGTGACCATCCGCAATATAGTGAGTCCCCTCAGTACCTTGGAGAGCAAGATAACCCATCGGTTCTCATTGACATACTATCATCTGTTCGTTACGGGTAGTTGGAGCCCTAAATAAATAATATAGTTAGTGAGGTCAAGTACTAGTCGTGCGCGCAACGGCGAATATCGGAGATTGTCCTTTATATAGCTGCTTTTCAGCTTAAAAACTCCGTTGATGATTCTACTACCCGAGGAGGGCCAGACCGAGAGGGATGGCCATGAGTCAGCCGGGGTGCGAGGGATATGTCACAAGACAACCTCACCTTCGGCCTAGCACATCGACCCACAGACGGCGTGCGGTTTAGTCGGTTCGAGTCCGACATAACCTCCCCCTTCGGCTCCGAAGGGGGGGGGGGGTATCCGTGGGGATTTCCCGCACGTAAAAAAAAAGCCCATATTATAGCGATAACTGACATCCACGCAGGCGTAGCTGCGGGCAAAAGCTAGTACATACTTAAAAACATGCTACACAATACACGGACAATATCACACAATATAAAATCAAAATGAAGTGCCTCGTAGTTACCGTATGTAGGTATCTTACTATACAATGCTGTGAAAATTATTCACATAGTTCACAGGCCTGGGTGTAGACCTAGCTTAGGCTGCCGTGATATAGATACCCGATTGCCCATATGCCCAATAATCCAATAGATCTGCTTCAAGAGTATTTCTAATATTTTCATACACATTGGCTCGTTATGGGTATAGTAGGTATAGGGTACTGTGGAGTCTGGGGTTTGATCTCCACAGTTTTACTATATCACTTTGAGTGAAACAACTTTTTTGCTGTTATATTGGTATTTATTGGGAAAAAACATCATTCCTATACGAGCTTTTTAAAGGGGATTTTACGCGAGGTTTTTTAAAATTTTATACAATACTGGTTGACACATGATGTCCACGCAACTACTAGTAATATCTGCCACGGAGGGCGGATATCACAGTACCAACGTAATAAATGATTATTATTTTAAGTAAGATTTAAAAAAAAAAAAATAGCTGAAGAATCATTTGTAATCCATCACAATTTTCAGTTCGTACTGTTTACCTACTTAACTCGAAATTACTGTTTGTTTCAGTAGCGTCACCTCCTTGCGAACGAGCGATAAATTTTATCATAAATTATGCAAATATATTTGCTATCAATAAAACCATTCCAAAATGGATACCGTTTACAGACTTTACAAATATATAATATGTTCGGCATTATATTATATTTTGTGTTTGAGGTCGGGCTGCACTTGTTTTCGTAAAAGTTAAAATAAGCATAACCAAAAGAAAGAGTTCTTTTGTCGAATCGACGGCACTTCTACTCTCAAATTCTGTTTTCAAAGTGTCCTGCTACATGGATTGCGTTCTCGGAGACGCTCGTAAGGTCCTCCGGTGTACAAGCAGATGAGCAAGCAGCACACGTTACATGGTCTGTGGAGGACTCGGGGCTGCACACCCTCACCGAGTGTCCGGCGTTTGAAACGCCGAGGCGGGAGCTTGTGACGGCCCTGGGGGTGAGAGTGCTCACGCTCTCCACCCTGCTCGCGGCGATGGTCCGCTGCGTGGATGCGTGGGCGGCCAGCGCCTCCTTCTGCGAGCAGGTCATACTCGTGAAGGAGACAGCGGCTCGGGCGTCGGAGGGCGCAAACCGACCTCCGCCCCCCATGAGCGCGGGCCTGAGGGTGACGGGTGGAGCCGCTCGTCACCCTAGCAGAAGCAGGCCACGGCGGTGGCGCGCATCGAAGGACGATGCGCACCCCCCCCATACCGGGGGCGAGTCGGGGACCGCGTGGTTCCCCCTCCCGAGGAGGGCCAGACCGAGAGGAATGGCCCTGGGTCAGCCGGGGGGGGGGGATAAAAAAAAAATGTGGAGTAACTCCGCGCTCACACCGGCAATGCAGGATCGTCTCATCTAAACCGATTCAGGAGCCGATCTCCAAACTAGGTACCAGTACCTATTAGATGCACACTTTAGGACCAACACTATGATATGCTCAATTATTCTTACACTGTCGGCGACAGATAACTTTACAGTTCAAAATAATCCATACCAATATTATAAATACGAAAGTAACTCTGTCTGTATGTTACGCTTTTACGCCTAAACCATTGAACCGATTTTAATGAAATTTGGTATAGGGATATATTAGACCTTGAGAAAGGATATAAACTATGTTTGATCGCGATAACCGCATTTACGCGGGCAGAGCCTCAAACGAAAGCTAGTCAAGTGTATATTGAAAGGGAAATTCAAACCGGGGCTTAATATACCTTTCCTTTTCAACACACTTCTTCAGTAAATAATAGGCTAAAAAGTAGGTATGTAAAACATAATATAAAACCTGTTTCATTATTCGGTACATGTTTTTAAGCAAGCAAGATAAAATTCGTTCCAAAATAATATCAATCTATCTCCATCACTATTGATTGCGCTTCGTCAGTAACAATTCATCAATTTCAGTAACAATTCATCAAGTGTCCGAATCATTTTCAGAACACTTATTTACCGTCAATAGATATTTATATAGATCTTTTTTGAAAACAACTTATTGATTAGGTCTCTGAGATATCTGGGTTGAAGCTGATATTAATTACCTAATGACATTATTATATAGTTGAAAATAATCACAACAAAAGAGCGACCTGGGTAATGTTGTTCAAAGACCTCTTATCAAAATTTTGGATTTACTTGAATTAAATCTTATTGTAACTTGTAAGTAAAGTTGAATATACCATTTTCATTGTTGCCAATATCAATTCATTGTATTTGCATTACCTAAGCTCGATTACATCATTAAGTCTTTGTCTCGGAGTCTGGAGTTCAAGTAGTATACAAAATAAAAATAATTCGTCTTCTATAAAACAAGTATTATTAGGTACCAGGAATGCAAGTATCTATTATCTATTCGAAGGGGCAAAACTTCTATAGTTTACACGAGCGATTTTACGAGTGATTTTTATGACACAGAATACATGCCTATGGCTAAGTTTATTCATATTACCTCATCTCTTCTTACAAGAAAATAGATTTAATCTCTTCTCATATATCCTAATCGGTAATCTCAATATATTCTCCTCAGAGGTACACTGAACGATACAATATCTATTATCATTTTATTTATCTCCGTATCTGACACGGAAAACTCAGCGTACTGTACCAATAGCAGATATTTTGTAATCGGAAATTACACGAAATATTCTTACACAATGCTTGTTCAGCGAAAACAAGAATTTACTCACTGCGAAAAGAATGCGAATTTATCACATGAGATCTTTGACGTACGTGTGTGTCGATTTGGATGAATAGCAGAAACAGGTGAATGTCTTGCTGTGTACGTGTTGAATACTTTTTGAACAATAAGTCTAAACCGACGTGCGGTATACCTACTGTTGCATTTCCCGAGCTACGACTCTACGAACCCACTTTTAGTGCGGGACATGGCACGGAATTATAACTGTGAACCCATCCCATGGATATTCTATTCCATATATGGCACCTATTCTATTCTTATTTCCGTTAAAAATTTTGTTTTCCAGTTATGCACACTATGGTCTATGTCCGAGGCTATCGTCGTATCTCCGACATCTTGTGCATTATTGTCGTACACATGAAAATTCACAGCATTCTATTCAATTAAATAATTAAGTGACAATAGTAATAACACAATGAATATAGTTAAGCATGTGAACAGCCAATTTTACACTATCGCATATACTTATAATTACGCGAAACATTGTTTACTAATAGATAACTTATTGTTAATTCAAAGTCAAGGTTGTAACTTAGACGTTACTTGGTTATTACCTTTAGATACATGTCTATTCCCACAGCCAAAAAGCACAGTTCACACAAATAATTAAAAAAAACACAGTCAATTGTCACTCGCGGTAAAGTCAAGTGTCGTTTGGAGCGGTGTTGTCGGTTATGCGCGGGAGGCTGTCGCGCGGTAGCGGCGCGTCTGACGGCTGCGTTTGCGCACATCACGTGCGAGTACCACTAGCGCCACCGGGCCCGGCTCTCTGCGGCCAGGTGCGGCACTAACGGGACTTTTCACGGTCCAACGATCTATGAACGGCCGTGTCTGGCGAAACGTATCGCAACTTATTAGATATTAGTTAAAAGGTGTTACAAATTATGTTTATTATGTCAAGTCTTTAACAGTTTAGTAGAATTTTGGTTTACATAATTCGTTTGATAAATGGATTTGCAGTCGTAATTTTTGTTGACTTACGGATTACGGAGGTCGCCGTTTTGAATCTAGTAGGAAATAAACGCTCCATGTACATTGTTACATTGTTTATTGGAATACCTTTGACATCATTAATATATAACTTCGAATATTAACCTTGAGAAAGTCTGTGCGAGAGCGAGGTACCACCACTGTCCTTCTTAATATCAACCATAGAGGCAGCACGATTGCAATAAGCTTCCTTTGGTTTACGGGACCCCCCTATACTGAGAGAAAAGCCTGCACTGGAGCCTCGCCTGGCAATCAGTATGTGCACCGGCTTGCTAGTGAGTGATAGCAAGCCGGTGTACGACAGTTTGCAATTGGCAGTTGGCTTGGGCCCTGAACATTATGAAGGGGTCATATATATCCAAACTCTTCACTACTAATGGAAAATATATCGCCCACACGCAAGATATCGCGTTGGTAAATAAACAACTGTAATTCTAATTGATTATCGTAATTTAAACGTATTCATCAGCGGTGCTAATTAAACGAAACGTGCATTGATCAGTTGTTTACAGTTATATCAGTATAATTAAACTTATTCTAAGGGATCTAAAGTCTTTTTTGGTATTCAGTATTATTCAAATTATATTTTAAAAGCCCTTTAACACTGCGACACAAACTTATTATAGGGCATTCAACAAGGGTTTTTTGGGGCTCCACTAAGATTTTCGGCTCTTGTCAACCTCATTTTTAAGTATATTTGCTAACTTGGGAAGTTCTGGCACATGCTTTCCTCTGGGAGTTTTGTGGTCAAGCCAAATTAAGGGAAAGAGTAAAAGAACGCACCCCGAACTCCATGCTGGCAGTTTGGATTTCGGGATTGCGCTACTTCTCCTCGGCTTTTACGGGAGCCACTGAGGTAGCTTGCGCCAGGCTACATCCGACAATCGGCAGGCGTACCGACTTGCAAGTGAAGTTAGTTTAAGTTTCGAAAGGTTTTCATCCGACCACCAAAACTTAATTGGGCATATGAATGATTAGTCAAATTCGTTACTTGTTACTAAACATCAAAACGGTAAGTTATAAGCAAAATTTTATGATAAACTTATATGTGACGTCATAATATTCAATAGTCAAATCATTTGCAATTAAAGATTGGGTTGATGATCTTACTAATGTCATAAACGCGTTAGTTTGTAAGTATGGATGTTTGTTACTCTTTCACGTAAGAACTACTGAATGGATTTTAATGAAACTTTACAATGAATATAGCTTATACATCTGAATGACACATAGGCTACAATTTATAACGATAACCGATATTATAGCGATAACCGACATACACGCGGGCGGAGCCGTGGGCAAAAGCTAGTTAAAAATAAGTAAATTAGAACGATAAAATAAGAACCAACGCAACTGTTTAACCTAAAATGTAAACATCCAAAAACTCTGTACTCACTCACCCATATTCTGACAAATAAACTTTCATTTCATTTCATTTCACTCTTTTATTTAATTTAATAAGTGCAGCTAAATAATTTATTTTGACTACAGGAAAATACTTTACTAATCTATTTAATTTATAATGGCTATGAATCTATTCTTTGTGTTGGTTGCATCTTCAATCCATTGATACAAATAATTACAGGTCTCTTTATCTAAAACGACCAAACCTAGTTTAATAGGGCGCGCTTCCGTTTGATGCAGTTTCAGTATCAGTTGAAATTATTAATAATTATGAACTACTACAAGACTATAACGAAAACGAACTCGGTAGTAAAGTAATACTGCATACCATACCATACACTGTATGGCATACAGGAATGTACTACACATACATACGTAAATGGCTATACAATAACTAGCTAAGTGCGTGTTGGACCATGCAAAATAGAGTTCCGTAGTAATTAATAATGTAATAAACTGCTCCACTATTAATCGTAAATGTTTTGGAAAAAAGATTCTATTATTATAAAGTTTGTGATGTTTAGGATCTTTGTTTTTTTCAAAGTCTCAGGAAAGACGGTCACCATTACATACACGTACTATGTTAACTCAGCTTGAAGGCCTCATCAAAAAAAACGCATCACTAGTGGGACCCACACCGGTCCCACTAATGCTGCGACCACAATCCCCTCTGCCCGGCTATGCACTTGCTAACCCATGAACGCAATCCTACCGAGATTGGATTACTATGGACGGTTTTTCGCAATAGTGTACAGTGGTACCCGCCCGGTCGAAATTTAAATTTCTACCACCAATCTGGTTCAAAAGGCAGAATGGATCTGGCTGAAATTGGTACAGGTAAGGGTTACAGTCGTGATAAACGTGTAGGCTACTTTTTGCCCCTGGAGTTCTCCATCGTTTGCGGGAACGGGATCAGAATTACACGTGGGCGGAGCCACGGACAACAGCTAGTAGGTAATAAAGTGTTTTTCAATACATACCTAAAAATCTCCAAAAGGTTAGGTACATCAATTATGTTTTATAAACTGTAGATGCGATGTGCGGATTCTAAAATGGCGCCGAAAACATTATGAATTTGGTCATAATTTTTTTCACGACTCAGCGACGCGACGCACGTTGGAACGAAATCAATGCGTAGTGGACTTAGGGACATAAAAAAATGATACTCTTATTTTTACTGATTAATGATGCGAGTGTGTTCTGCTATCTAATATAGTAAATTATTGTTCCACGACTTTGCATTTTATGCATTATTTCGAGTACTGCAATTTTTTAAAGATTTTTTTGTATGGGAAAAGTCATAAAAACGGGTAAATCTCAAAAGACTCCAATATGCTCCAAATGCGACTTACAAATTAAAATACTACAATTTATTGGCCTTCTTATACACCTAGTCAGTAGCTGCGATTTTGTGCGATTTTGGAGAAATTTTGATTTAAAGTTTTTTTTTATGGAAATCACATATATTTCTATAAAATAACAGGAATCTCATTTTTTTTTCAAATACTGTTTACGTATTTGAATAGTATTTTTTTTTGCCTTCTTATGCATAATCAAATCACCAACTGAAGTTTGCAAAGCTTTAGTAATTTTTTTAGGTTTGTCTGTATGAAAATCACTGAAATCTCAAAATACTTCGCAGTGGGCATCGACGACTAATACTAAGAAGATAATAATATTATTCTCTATTCCAGACCACCTCAGAGGTAGAGAACGATGCGCGTTGTTTTTATTAGTGATCTCCCCTATAGGCCTAATCCACTCTTATTAATCTATGTTCTATTTAGGTATTTGTCATTCAGAAAAGCTAGACTAACGTTTTTGATGCATTAACAATATAATAAACAATATTAAAAAACTAGTATAATAAATACTAAAAAACTTACCGTAGCAATGTAGGTTTCAATATTGTTAAATTTTAAATATAATATAAAAACAGTATTTATGCAACATACTACATTAAAATTATCAATTTATAAAAAATATTAGAAAATGAATTAGTCTTCGGTTGAAACATTTAAATTTTCTCGATCATCATCGTTGGCAAATGTCTCTCTAACGATCAACAAAGCTTTTGCTTCTTCAGAAATGGGTTTATGTTTTCGGACCAGTTTGTGTCGTATCTTTGAAATATGTGGATCAGAGCTGATTAACAAATTGTTCAATATGTCTTCATTAGTAGCTTTCCTAGAAAATTTCCTCGAGTTAAGTTCACGATATCGCCGGCAATCTTTGTTGCGGGCTTCAGCCGCTTCTTCAGATAATTTTCCAATAGGCACTATACCCAAACTTTCAATAATATCTGCTCCGTGAGCAAAACTTTATGTACACTCGCAGGCATATAAAACCAATTATACAACTCAACATATAATTTCATGGTTGTTTCGGCATAATCTTTAAACTTTACTGTATTAATATGGTGACCCGACGAAATTGCTTCTAATATAGTTTTAAATCTTTTTATCAAATCTTCATTTACTCCTGTGATTGAAGCCGCAATATCAGGATTTTCGAAGAATCTTCTAGCAGTATTTCCATCATTTGTGTACGACAAATGATGGAAATACTGCTAGAAGATTGTGACCCTGTGTCACAACATCAATTAGCAAACCCGTTTCTGATTTAAATTTTTCTTGAATATTTCTCTTCTTGCACTCCATAATAGCTTTACTATCCCTTTTCACTACCCATGTCTTTAAATCTAACCTATATGCTATATGAAGAATGCATTCCATAAATCTAATCCAAATGTGTATCGATGATAAACCATATTTATATGAATCAACATCAACTTTTTTTGTCAAAACCAAGGCCAAATCGTTCATTTCCTTCGGAGTAGCCTTACATATGTCACATTTTTGAGTTGATGTGTCGCTAAGAATTGCTGTTGCTTTACCATCTATCATGGTTAATATTAGGTTGTGCGAAATTTTTATGTCACCAATCACTGTATTTACTAAATTATCAATCTCTGTCTCAATCGCATTCTATTCTCGTAAGATACTAAATTTATTCTCCTTGATAAATTTAAAAAACAGCGGACGACACCATAATGCAGAATTTGCAGAATCATTTTCCCATATAACTCTGTCGCCAGACACTAATTTGATAGGAATCAGACTACCTATAAAAACGGTAGAATCGTCTAAGTCCTCGTCTTCCTCGTTTTCTTTTACAACTTTCTGCTTATAATTGGCTTGACTCGAAGCTCCGTCAAAACCCCATTTGCTAATCAGTGTCAAATCTTTATAATCTTTACAAGTCTCATCAATTTCGTTTGACATAATAATTCTCTTCGCAGTAATATCCAATAGTGCCTGTAATTCTATAGTTGCTGTTTTATCTGTTACTGCAATAGCACTTTTAGGTGGATAACATTTCATTTCCTCATTTTGCAGCGTGTAGTAAGTGGGATATATGTTAGTACTAGTTACTTCTGCGCTACTTTTTCGTAGCGTATTATATTGCCACTTTGATAATTTTAGAGACAAAAACAAACCTAATGCTACATCTGGTGAGAATTCTGATTTCTTTTTATTTCCAAAAAGACAATCTTTCACTTTTTGCACATCCTGTGGATGCTTGAGCAGGTGCTGTAATATCTCGGCAATATCTTCCTTTCCCCCTTCTTTTAAATCCTTAACAAGGGCATGTGACAACTCCTCTGATGCTATAGTTTGCGCAATATGTTCTATACGTCTCTTTTTTTGTTTGAAACCTAATTCTGTGAAAGGTTTTCTCGGACTCGATGAGTCGAGGTGCCAACAGATACCGTTTCTTGTGATGTAGTTGATGTGCTAGGAATAATCATTATCTTTTTCACATAATCTTTCATAAACTGCGGCCATATTATCTCTGATGCCAACCATTCACTATATTTACTTCTGAATACATGTTCGCTACGATTAGCAATTGCCCATTTTTTACAAGTATTATAACAATACTTTACGCAGAACTCTTTTAGTTTTTTGTCATTAACAAGGTCTAAATCACATAATTTTGACTTAAGATCATTGTACAAAAGTTTATGGTCTTTCATTCCACCACTAACTTTCAATTTCACAAACATATCAAGATTCGTAATTAAATCACTAAACATTTTCACAAATATAAATAACAAATTAACTAAACTAAATAAAATTACAGTTAGCAAATAAATAAAATGCACGAAATTAATTTTTTCACTAAAAATAGGTGGTCCGACTGTATATGTAATGAGTGGTAACAACAAACTGGACCCATTAGGTAGGTATACCGAGAAAATTTCTAAAAATATAAAAGTTTTATAACCATATGTATGTCGGTATACAGATTTCAAATATACCTACACCTACCTACCCCGAATGTTTTTACCAGCTAGTTTAATGCCCTCTGATTGGCGCACGTCACTAATGGTACTCATCTACTGATAAGAAAAAGAGGATTTGATAGTGTGGAATGCATTTGCATAAAATAATTACAATGAAGTAATTATAAACTGTATGCATAATTTTTTATTTTTCATTCGAAGATATCTCTGAAACTATTGGGTGCTGAGAAATGTTCCGAAACATAAAAGTATTGTATAAATATACAGAATTTAAATATATAGAAATAAATCCCTAAGTCCCAAATTGGCGATTTCGGCCCACCGTGCGACGGTGCGCTACGCAACAAAAATGCGTCTTTGATAATAAATCCGTACTAATAAATCTTTATTGACATAAATATTAATATGTTTCACATAAAATAATATTGGCGTATTATTAGTAAGTAGCTGTATTTTTTTAAATTTAGTACCTATTTGCCAATGATGTAATATAAACTATAGATACGTCATGCATTAACATTAGCGCTTTCAAAAATGGCGCAAGTACTAAATATAAAAAATATCAAGCAAAGAACTAATAATACATCAATATTATACATTTATACGAGTATGAATTATATAATACTTATTTTATAGGTATGATTTTTTTTTTGTTAAATACGTATTTTTTCCAGAGGGCAATGTCGCGTCGCTGATTGGTGCATTTTTGTCGCCATTTTAGAGCCCGGACAATGCATCTGCAGTTATAAAATACAACAATGCTATTTGCGCCATTTTCGGAAGCCGCCATGTTCCTGCATGACTCATCTTTAGTTTATAATACATCGTTGAGGTATATAAATAATGAGATTAGAAGATTTATCTAAACTGTGGCTGATAAACGTATAGGGGCTATCAAATGGCAGTGAGAGGTGTTTTTGTACGTTTCATAGATTTCAAGCACATTTGTCTTCATACCCGCATCACTTTCACTAGAAATAATGGAGTGATTGCATATTAAACTGTAATGTAGCAATAACTTCTATGACTCGATGACAGCAAATTACAAACGGATATCTGCAAAGTCACTAGTTTACAAGAGAGCGTTTTTAACGCAAAAACGTTATAACTTTTACAAGAACAAAGCTAGCCTCTTTAAATTCGGGATACTTTCATAAAATATCATTTGGAAGAAAACAGTGCAGGTCAGTTAACTGACATATTCATAATAAAAAAACGGCTATACATCTTTGTTTACGTCAAGCGACGCGCCACATTGTACGTCGCATACGCGAACAAGTATCACATGTCCACGTGTACTTCGTTATTTCGTAAATGTTGAGTGTAGTTGTCTTTATATACGCTGCAAAAACAAACAAAATTTTCGACTTCTTATAAAAAGATACATGTCTACATAGAAGAGAAATCTCTGAACTTGATTAAAAAAAAAAATATTTTCGCAAAAATGCAGATGTTCGTTTGTAATTTGCTGCCATTGTTGACTTGAGTCATGCATCTGAGAGGCTGAGTCTGGGCTGTAAATATCTTTCTGTGTTTTTTAAAGAAGACTATTAGTAACTGAAATTACTAATATTTACACTAACCTCTCCAGCTAAGCTAAATTGCTTGTGTTAGGAGTGGGTTCAATAGTGTAACGGCCAGGATTCGAACCTGGGAATCTTCGATCGTAAGGCCGACTACTTAACCACTAAGCTACCGACGCTTCGGCTAGACACATCTAATGCCCTACAAAATGACTTGTCGTCGTGGAGGATGACATGCGTGTCAATGGTCTCACTACCATGGACGCCCAAGACCATGCTAAGTGGAGGAGCAAATGCCGGAAGGCGGACCCTGACCTTCGAGTTCACCTCGGCTTTGGATGCAAACAGGAAAATATATCTCCATGATGAATTGCACAATAAAATATTGCCATCGATGCGATGAAGGAACGTAGCAACAGTTATGAAAGAGGAAAATATTTATATTCATGACTCTTATCTTAGTATGTTTCGTAAATATTGCAACGCGCTGTGCTCAAATTAAAAACGAATTACCTATCAAAGTATCATTTTTTCGTGTAGATTCAATCCAAAGGTTATGTTGTACTCTGTAGAAGATTGTTTACATTGTTAAGGTCGTGCCATATACGTACGGCATCTTATAAGAGAGAGCAGTAGCAGAAAGGATACGCTTTTCGTTTCTGCACCTGCTCTCTACTGATCTCGTTAGGATCGTAGCAAGTAGAAAAATGGTATCATAGCATACCTATTTCTTGACTCCAATCATGTCACCAAATGTACTCTACAGGCGAAGTACGCCTTGTCGCCTTATACGCAGGTGTCTGTTGAGGATAGCACGAGGTTCTACGGCGTTGAAGGAGCTCAAATTCACCAAACATAGAATATGGATCAAACTAATCCGCGCACGCCAAGGCCTAGTTTCTTTAACTTCGTGCTATTATTTACTCTGTGGCTAGGCGCTCAAAAGCATAAATAAACTTGTGTTTAGCTCGTTTGCGGCTACCGCGCTTGCAAGTGTGGAGAGTTCTTTAGTAAGTACTTAAACAATTAGATATTACACTGAAGATAAATATGCTAAACACAGGATTTATGAAAATGTCACGTTCAATATTGTTGCGTGTTCGTGCTGGTAATATTCCGTTCATAAACACATTAATCGTAACTTTTTGCAATGTTTTAGGGTAAATTAACGAATATGGAATAACCCACCAACGGAATCCGTATACGAAACACTTTTCTACGTTAATTTATCCAATGGGTGGGTGTATCTCATAAACTGTAGTAGATAGCTGAAATGCTGCTAGAACAATAGTGCTTCTCTTGTCTCTTATATGGCGGCAAAAATCCCAATTACATCGAAAGCTTGCAATTTGGAGCCCAGGTTTGTAGGAGCCAGGAGCCACATAAAAATTGGTATAACACGCCCTTTACAGGAGGTTTGAAGACGCGACCCCAAAATATTCAACATCTAGATGTTATACATACTTATATTTATCTTGTACGATTGCACGGAACTGTTCGTGTACGAGTGCAGACTCGCGTTTGCTCGATGTTTTTTGTCATTCGAAAAGTTTGCAGCGCATTAGGATTTATGGAAAATTACAATAGCCAGTTTGATAAGGAGAATAACAAGGCTTTAGTTTTTTGTATAGACTTTTTTGATGATTATACAGGGTGTAATCGTTAAGTGTGTCCAGGCGATTATTCCGCAACTATTACAGATATCAAAAAACTTTAAACTGGTATCGAAAGTACGTTACCTAATGAGTAAAATGACATCAATAACTTTTTAAAAATCTAACGAGAGGTATCTAACATTTTGACATTAAACACTCCCATACATTTAGTATGAGATTAGTAGAAAGGTTTTAGCTACGTACACCAGAAGGGACTTCTCAATCTGGGTATTCTCTTCTGTAGGCGATAATGGCCGCTCTTTTGTTACAATAATATTTGTAGTAAATTTTTAGCAAATCTCTTTTTTTCTCTTTTGGAATATGCCACTTTGCAATCAATAAATGAAAAATCACGATGAAACGCAAATTAAAAAAAAAACAACGATAAATTGGCGGGAACAACAACCTGAGATAAAAGTTTTGAATTTAGAACGAACACCAAAGAGTATCTTTTTTTTGTAGTGTGTTGCTTTTCAGTTAGCTCAAGTTAGTTAATGCGATATTGAAACACGGTTTATTACTAATTTGAAGTGGTAAGATAATTAATTTACACGTATATCTTCTTGAAAATCATCATTGTCATATTATACGTAATCATAAAATATGATTAAGGTAAAATGGGTACTAGATTACTTAAAATAAGGAAACTAAAACCTTTCTACTAATCTCATACTAAATGTATGGGAGTATTTAATGTCAAAATGTTAGATACCTCTCGTTAGATTTTTAAAAAGTTATTGATGTCATTTTACTCATTAGGTAACGTACTTTCGATACCAGTTTAAAGTTTTTTGATATCTGTAATAGTTGCGGAATAATCGCCTGGACAAACTTAACGATTACACCCTGTATAACTTGGACTAAGTTCAAGTTAAGTTTTAGATGTTGAATTAGGTGATTCTGGTCATGTTTGATTTACTCTACTATCTAATATTGTGATGAAGAAATTTTACGAGAATTAGCACTAACTTAGCTTATTGTGAAAGACGATCTGTTGTAAGTTTTTCTCTATGGGTTGATGATCATAAAAAGTCTCCCCTACTTAGAATGGCAACTGGGATTGGTGCTAATAATTGAATCTCATATGAAATGACATCAACTCCCAAGAAAGAAGATGACCTCATTTCGATGAGGGCCTACCAATAAATTTTACAAAACTGTCAGTATTTCCTTTTCTTTTTTTTTTTTTTTTAACGTGAGGGAAAATCCTTCAGACAGCCCTAAGGCTGCGGCCTCACCTGGGTGGTTCGGGTGTTATCCCGCGTCTATTGATCGGGTGTAACCCCGTTTCTGGGGGGGGGGGGGGGGGGGGGGCGTGCGTGATCTCTCACGTCACGCTGCCGTCATGGACCTGCTTCTGTAAGGACGGTGAGCAGCCCACTCACCGTCCTCAGGACCCCGGTCATGGAGGCCGATGGTCTTCGGCGAAGACACGTCGGCGGCGCCAAAGTCGCCGACTGCGGAATTCGGGTGGGAGAGTTCTCTCCCGCTCCCGCCCCGCCGCCTCTTTCGCGAGCATGACCTGTTCGCAGAAAGAGACGGCGCAGTCCCACTTACTCCCGCTGGAAACCATGGCTCGCACCATGGTCTCGAGCGAGAGAGTGTCCACGTCCAGACCCACCACGAGGACCTGGCGCTGTTCCGCCCACGCTGTGCACTCCACCAGCGTGTGGAGCGATGTGTCGTCGATGTCAAGAGACACCGCCACCACCACCTCACCCTGTGAGATTGCTTCCTCCGTTAGGTCTCTAATACGCATGATCGCGTCCACGGTGGAGCGCCCTTGCCGGAAGCCAAACTGGCTATCCGCCAGATCAGGCCCCACGCGTGTGAGGTGCTTGCCGAGGCGTTGTGCAATAATACGCTCGAAGAGCTTGCACACCTCGTCAAGCAACACGATCGGCCGGTATCCTGATGGAGAATTTGCCGGCCGCCCCGCCTTTCGGATCAAGACCAGTTTCCCTGTCTTCCAGACCTTGGGAAACTGGCCTTTTTCGAGGCATGCGCTAAAGAGCCCTGTA
This sequence comes from Eilema caniola, assembly GCA_949126895.1. Classification (NCBI taxonomy): domain Eukaryota; kingdom Metazoa; phylum Arthropoda; class Insecta; order Lepidoptera; family Erebidae; genus Eilema; species Eilema caniola. The sequence continues at coordinate 22,426,393 of OX421467.1, forward strand.
AGTCGAGGTCCAAGCTCCTCGAGAGCCAGGACCCACGCTCGGCCTGGAATGCCGTCGGGTCCAGGGGCGGTGTTTCTGCGGGATTTAAGCCGCAGTACAGCCGCCCCTAACTCACCCTCCGTGACTACGGGCACGTCGTTCTCGCTGCCTTCCGCGTTGGGCACCTGAGACGGAGCCATGCGCGGCGGAATGTGTTCCTCCGCTCGTGATGGGAACAAGGAGGCCAGGACCCCCTCCAGCCGCTCCGGCTGGAGGCTCTGGGTCAGTGGGGGCGCCTTAGGGCGTAATTTACCCCGTACCATAAGGTACGGGCGCCCCCACGGGTTCCGCTCCAGGGCCTCCATCAGCTCCTCGCGGCCTAGCTTTTTGGACCGCTTGATGGCCGCCTGAAGGGCCCTCTTGGCCTCCCTGTACCCATCATAGAGCTCCGTCTCTCGGGCTGCCGCATCGTCTTGGCGGCGACGCCTCCGGCGGAACCTGGTGTACCGACGGCGCGCGGTAACGCACTCCACGCGCAACTGCGCGATTTCCGGCGTCCACCAGTACACCTGTCTCCTCGCCGGTCTGGGCCTAGCCCTGGGCATCGCCGCATCGCAGATATGCGACATGGCCCTCCCGAACCACTCCACCTCGGCATCAACATCGGCAGGTCTGTCCGCTATCGGGATCCAGGCCTGCACAATGGCCGCCTCTAGGAGAGCCTCCGGATCCAGGCGATGGAGTGCCCAACGCGGTTCCGGGGGATTCGCGATAGCTGGCGGCAGATTAGGTGGGGGGGAAACGTCGAACCGAATATATCGGTGATCTGACGACGTCTCCTCCTCCTCCACAACACGCCATCCCTGGACTTGGCGGGCGAGCTCAGGGGTCGCAAACGAGACGTCTATGACCGAGCTGAGTCCCCGCCGCGTCCAGGTTGCGACATTCCCCCGGTTCAGAATGACTAGGCCACGTGTAGTGACCCAGTGCTGAGTATTTCCTTGTGATAAAAACTCGTATTCAAATGAAAAAGATAAAAAAAAAAGCTTTGACGGGTCTTTTAGCCACTTGTAGGACAGCAGTACCGAGGAAATGCCGTTCGGAATATATAACAAAAGTACTTATATTTACAACGTGCGTATGCTCACTATTTGCTCCGTATATCATGATGTGCGTGTGATTTGCATAAGTAATGACTCGTAGAATAACTTGGGAACGGGATGTTCACTCCTCAGTCACGGTTGAAAGGAGATCTATACATGTAGTACTACCGCAAATATGTGAACGTGATAATAATAATACTATAAAAAATACAATTTATAATAAGAAAATTATTTTGAGATATTACACAGCGCTTATCATCTGAACTTACCATCTCGGTTTATTTGTGCTATGATCCCCATAGAACTTCACCACCTCTATAATTACTTCCATACCCCAGATGATCCTGGTCCATGTACGGTTTTTAAATGGCTCTTTCACCACGCGCGTGTCGAGCCATGGCGCAGGCCTGCTATTGTTGGGGTGACAGGCGGCGGTTGCACCCAAAGTTTGCTGTTCGTTCGTCTCTTCCTTATAGATTTATTTATCGTGTCTGTTGGGACCGACTGACCCCCCAACATCGTCCGAATAACTGCGAAATGGTAATTTTGTGCCGCTCTTTTACATTATTTACTTTTATGTTGACCGTAGGAAAGAGAGTACGCAAATTATTTATTCAGCATCTATTGGCTGTTATAAATACTTAGAATAATTTCAAATTACAGTGTTTACGTACATTCCCAGACTCTATTCAACAGTCATACACACATATTAGTGTTAGCATTCGAAGGGACCTTCCCAAATGTTATATGACCTTAACTGGTGTGACTTGGGTCAAGTTTGTTCATTTTATGTTTCACGTATCTACTCATATAAAACTGCTTCAAGTTCTTTCCTCAACATGCTGACGTCATGTTGATGTAGGTTAACGCAGTTTTTTATACTTTCGCAAGCAAGGCATGTAAATAATATCAAACGTTTTTTGAATTGTGATGATTGTTGCATTTTGTTTTGTATGTGTATGTAGGTATATCTATCACATGTTTGCAAACATGCTGTGTAGACAGCAATTGGGTATTTGACTGACTAGTCAAATTAGTTACTTTTTACTAAACGTCAAAACGATAAGTTACAAGGCAAATTGTATGAAAAAAATATTTGTGACGTCATAATATTAAATAGTCAAACCATGTACTATTAAAGGTTGGGTGGATGAATAAAAATAAATAAGAACGATAGAATACGAACCGACGCAATTGTATTCACCCTTTTACTATTCTTAATTTAATAAGTTCCGCTAAACAATTTATTTTAACTATAGGAAAGTACCCAATTCATGAAATACCAGTCCGTTGTTTTAAATTTAGATAGTAAATTGACAACTGCAAATGTCAAATTGTGAAATAAGGATACGAGTAGCTGTTTGTGGCGTAGGTAGATACAAGTGGTTAGGCTTTATCATATTTTAAGAAAAAAGTTTAAATTTAATTAATCGGCAACTTTCGATACTGGTGGCACATGACTATTTTTTAATTGCAATAAACCGGCAACACAGGTAATGTCATTTTACTATCTGAAATTTAAAAAACTACTAGCTGTTGCCCACGTGCTCGGTCCTCTCTCAAGCCCTAGTCTATTTCTGTACCAAATTTCATCCAGATGGGTTCAGTGGTTTAGGTATAGGTGTGAACAAGTAAAAAATAGACAGACCGATAGAGTTACTTACGTATTTATAAAATTAGCATGGATTATTCATATTAACGGTACTCCATTTCATGGACTAACAAATTCCCCTGACCCTCAGTGAAATTTCTGATCGTAATATTAATATGTATACGAGCCGGTTCGCATACGAACACTTTCTCTTTAAAATTTAAGTAAAAATGTCAGTTGACCCTCGTAAGTCCCGCTGACCCACTATGATCTTTCGTACTTTCCATAATCTCTTAAAAGAAACCAAAAAGAAGACTACTAAGTTTTCCAACTAGCTTAACACAGTGTCGATGTGATGCGTCTTAAGCTGTGAAGATCGCCCCACTCTTAAAGGATTACCGTAACGAGGGCGTAATACTGTGAGCTGAAATCCCTTTGGCTCACTTGGACGGAGTCAACGGACTGTGATTCATATCGAACTACATTATCAACTGAACAGAATCTTGGTTCAGTTAAGTTAGTTAACGTTCGTTATTTATTTTTACCCGACTGCCAAGAAGGGTTATGTTTTTCGCGCGTACTCGTATCTTGTATGAATGTATGTTTGTAATATTTTTTATTACCTCATATCTCCTAAACCACCGTACGGATTTCAATTATTCATATCTCAAATGGAAGGTATTTATAGCCCAAGTGTTCTTGGGTACATAAAATATGAACAAATGCTATATGTTGGTTTTTTGAAGCTAAAAGGCATATGGCTAAAAAAAGGATATCAAAACGAAGGAAATTAGAAGACGATTACAAATTTAAACAAATGATTAAAACTTAGCTAACCCGGTTAACTTGGTACCGCCTCAGAAACAATAAAAAAAAGTTACAATTTCCCATATTTCCTCACCCTTTAAACGTTCCCTGGACTTCCACAAATATTTCAAGATTAAAATTAGCCAAATCGGTTTAGCCGTTCTCGAGTTTTAGCTAGAGCTAGACTAACAGCATTGCAATTCATTTTTATATATTAAAAATAAAAACTCGACTGATGCTGAAAAGATCGAAACAAGCTTTATAGCAGACGGTGCCTAATAATTTTCATCTGGTTCGAGATTTGCAAATGGGTACCTACCGCCTTCTTTATTTTTAATAATTCATTGTATTATTGGAAAGTAGGCACAATTAGGGTGATTGGGGTATTATGCGCGATATTAACCGCAAACCGAGCAATAATGAACGGAGGCATATCCGTGGACAGTACTGACAGCAGACCTAAGTTATTTTTAGTCGCGTGTATCGATTTCTATATAGTACACGTCAATATGACTTTACCTCGCCTGATGGTAAGCTGGAGGCAGAGTCTCAGGATAGACACACACACAAATATCAACAATGTTACAATGGTGGTGCTCAGCTTGACGGCCACCTCATCAATATTCATTTTCACGCTCCGCTACAGATATCCTCTCAGAAAGATAAGAAAGTAATCGCTATCCATAAAACCCATAATTAAACCAAATTGCGGAAGAGATAAGATAAGATAAGATAAATCTTTGTTGTACACCAATAAATTATAGTACATGTACGGGCAACATTGTGAAAAATTTACAAATGGCGGCCTTATCGCTACAAGCGATCTCTTCCAGGCAACCTTTGGATGGACATGTTTTAATTATCTTAACAATAATAGAGGTTAATAAAAGAGGAGTTTAAGAGGTGAATCCGGGTCCCAAAATACGGGACCTGTAGGCAGAAGGAAACACGTGAGCTAGTACAGAATCCCAAGACTTCCAAGATTAAGATACATTTTATGTACAAGTTATTCTACCGGTGCACAGTAAAGTCTCGACACGTGTTCGCTACTATACGAGACCTCGAGACAGCCTGGCAGCCAATATACTCTTGCTACCACTTAATAAACTTGTAATAACTTTACCCGTACAACCTAAAGTACTCTGTTAGCTTTTAGAGCACCTAGACGTTCATTAAATCGAGACTTTTATTTCCTCGTACAAAACTTAAACATGTGTCGTACGGTAAGAGCCTGTTTTATTGTTGTTTTATTTGATGTCGTTTTATGATACCTACTTAGACTGTTTAAAGTTATTGCTTATACTGTTGATTGATGGCACTTGGTGGAACTTGCTACACATCTTACTTTTTTGTGATTATTTTTACTTTTTGTGATTATTTTTTCTTTTTGTAATTCATTAATTTCTTCTGACAGAAAATTAGTTATAGGTTTTATGATTGGCGCTATATTATAGGTATAGTATGGTATGGTACTGTATGGTTTTTGTCTGTATATAACGAAGAAAGAAACACACTCCCGGAGTGCAACCCGTCTTTTTTTTAAACACACACACGCTTCTTGATAGAAGGCGAAACCGGTCCGGATATTATTAAATAATGTGGAATAGTACAAGTGTTTTCATTGAAGATTGAAAGTTATTGTTTCATGTGTGCTTTTCTTCTGTTAAGAAATTGGACGTTGATGATGTTATATATGTTAATATGTTAACTAGAATCAAACCTACCGACTGGATATTGACCAGTGTTACTCAGTACTTAAGCATTACTCACTAACACCCGCCTCCAATAACTTTTTTGTAGGAGGTAGGACACGACGGTATTTCCGTCCAATTGAGCAGTCCGACTGGGGAAGTACCTCCACCCTACAGAATACCGCGGTCATAATAATCTCGTGTTGTGTTCCCGGCGGAGAGTAGGGTAGCCAGAGCTCACTGGAGAGTTTTTGTGCTGTCAGTGGGAAGACCTAAGGCTTGTCTCGCTTTATCTTCTACACTGATGGCACAGAAACTTTCTGTTCTAACTAACAGGGTCGGCAGCGCGAGTTTTGCACACATCCGTGGTGTTGCACACGTCCATAGGCCACGGTAACCACTTTCCATCAGGTTGGCCGTGTGCTTGTCTGCCACCCTAGCTAAGGGGTATAAAAAATACTTTAATTCCAACTTAACTTTAAAAAAAAATCTCCAAAATTAGACTAAACTACATACAATAATCACTTGTCTCTAAGTAAGCTATGTGAAAAATCTTTTCCGTTAAAGGTTTAGAGACTAAAATCATCAATCACTAAGAACGAAAATTTTCTACTCCATTCCATAAACAGGTTACTTTTTTAGGTTATATTTCAAGTATCGAAAACCAACTCGTAAATTTTACATACAAAGTTAATGAAGCTGTATTTTATGTTCGGTAATTCTAAACACTTCAACACTGTGTGAATATCGGTGAAAGATATAAAAAGCAAAATGCACAATGTTTATCTATATAGGTAGGTCTTTGTTGATATGATTTGTGGGCATTTTACGAGATAGTTTGTACCGTAGATATCTAATTTTAGATCACTAGTCCGCTTAGTTCATTGCCCGAGAGTTTTCTGAAGGCAGAATCGCGTTGTGAACCGCAGTTTGGTGAATATGAGTAGCAGTGGACATTTCTTTTTCAGTCGATATATATATATTTTTGACATTTGAGTGTCAAGTTACAGCATCAGAGACTCCATAACAGATTATTAAGTATACAGCATTTTTTTAGCGCGCTTAACTTTACCCGATTGAACAGTAGGTAGTAATGTGAAGTTGCCGACTTATGTATAATTTGCGTTTTTGTATTAGAAGCGGTAATAGTTTATTACTTTTTAGTGTCGCAAAAATATTCTTGCAAATATGATCTGCACAAAACGTCAATTTATGAAAAATAATATTCGCTCAAGTCGGTTATGAATTACCTAGTCGGTGATTAGTATGGACTAGGTAGGACTTCATAATCGACTTACGTTTGAATCTCTACACAATATTTGGTCTATGGCTTGCACTGAATCATCGGCATTATCAGATGACGTACAGCCATGCACAAACATTACTTTATCACTCTTAGTATGTTAAACAAACAACTATATACTAAAGTGAAGATTACCTCATGAAACTACGTAAAGTATTAAAGGAATGGTCTACAAGATTTTCCATTATGAACTGAAGGCCGTCAGTGAGGCGGTAAATGAATGAAAATTAGACAAGTAATAAGATAATGACTGTCACTTTCAATCGTGATTAAATAAGTAATTTAGGATAATTCGATGGCACGTCCTTGTTTTCTTGTAATCAGATTAAGGTCAAAGTCAAAGTCAAAAATCATTTATTCTGTATAGACCATTTAAGCGGCACTTAAGTACTTAAAGTAAAAAAATCTAGACTAGTTTAGCAAATGGGCCACCGCACCCGGTTCGAAACGCGGCCCCGACCTGAGAACACTCCGGTAAGAAACTCAGCGGATTTTTTCTAGGTCTTTCTACATACTGCTTAGTTTATTTGGTATAAATATGTAGGTACAGTCAGCATTAGAAATATGTTGACCTATGAAGTATCAAAATGACCTTAAAACTAAGGTATCAAGAGCAAATCAAACGGTTTTGTTGATTCAAATTGTATTATTGTCCTTACTAAAGGTGTGTACCAAATATCACAACAATTGATCAGCAGGAACGGGGGGAAACAAAGGAATTAAGATAATTTTGAGCACTTTGTTCATCAACATCTTTCTGATGCTGACTGTACAATAGTGTGATTGAGTAGCATAGTTGATCGAACAGCTCATTTCCAAGCTTGTTTATCATCTAAATATTCTTGGATTTTATAATAGCCTTTTCGGCATACTTAAGTCATAATTACATTAGAGGTCAGGTCAGGTAGAACATTCACTGGTAAGTAAGTAGTACTGAGGGTCCAATCACATTGGACGTTATTTTATTGTGGAAAGACTAACATACCCTTTGCTGCATCACCGCGTCGCGCGGTATGTGACTGATTAAAATTTTTTCTTCGTTATATAATTATTGATAGGAAGAAAGAAAACACGTTTATTGTTTCATCACCGTCGTCATTATGTGTTATATGTCCTACAATGTATATTATTAATTTATTTCACCAAGATATTTTCTAAAGTTTACGCGAATATCAAATACACTGAGTCCATCTTAGCTTTTGCTGACGACCTCGCAATACTGACGCGTAATCCAAATCAATGTCAGGAACTATTAAAGGAAATCGATGAGTTCTGTTCGTGGACAAATGGACTGAGAACGAAGCCCAGTGTCACTGTCTGTGTCTGGGTAGACGGGACACCAAATTTACCTCCTACGACCCGGGACTCTTCATAGGGGGTAAACCAGTTTCCATAGTCGCTGAATCGGTCCCATTTAAATTTCTTGGGAGAAAGATAGACCATCAAGGACGCACACCATCCTTAGATGAAGTTGTCAATTTGTTTATAAACGACCTAAATAAGATAGATCAGCTACAACTGAATAATATCAAAAAAGCTTGGATATATGACAACTACCTAACATCACGTCTGACTTGGCCTTTTCTGGTATACGATTTCGGCAAAACCTTACTCGCGAAAATAGATGCAACTGTCATAAAATCACTAAAATCGTGGCTTGGACTAGCGCACTCTGCTGATCCCTCTGCTTTATTTAGGGATCAGAATAATTTTGGGATGAAATTAAAGAAACCATCGGAGCTCTATAAACACCTTAGAGTTACCAAAGCCCACATCTTAGGTAAATCCCAAGATGACACAGTCAGGGCACTTCCGAAAGATAATAACGCGTCCGAGCTTGAATCTAGACTTATATTCCATAAACGATTTATGATAGGAGCCCAGTCGAACAAAGTGGGGTTGGGAGTACGAGAGCCAAAAAGGGACCAGGATATACTTAGGTCCTTTCTGAAACAAGACGAAAATGATAAATATCGAGTGCACGCGATGAATTTGGAAATCCAAAACGAATGGTTGACAATGGGAGAGTTCTGCATACCGATGGCTTTAAAGTGGCGCACCTTGATCTATGAGTGGTCGCCGGCCCTGTTAAAATTCTATCTCAACGCCTTTCAGATGACCCTTCCAGACCAGAGTAATCTGGTAAGGTGGGGGAAAGCCACAGAAAAACAATGTTATACGTGTGGTGAGGCAATAGGGACGGCTAGGCACATATTAGTAGGATGTAGGGTGCTTCTTGATAGAGGCCAATACTCACGCCGCCACGATAAGGTGCTTTTCATCATACGCGAAGCAATGAGTCTGGCAGTAGCTAGAGCCCAAAAAGGATTGACTACTAACAGACGTCATGTCAACTTTGTGTCTGAAGGTTCATCCATAAAATCCAGGAACAAACCTTATTCAATCTTAGATACTGCCCCAGATTGGACTCTCCTAATCGACACGTATGAAAAGCACTATAAAATTCCGGAGGATGTTGGGGTTTCGTCATCTAGACCGGACATATTTCTATACTCGAAAACGACAAAATATGTGGTCCTTGTGGAACTTACTGTACCGTGGGAAACAAATATACCGAAGGACCACACACTTAAGAAAAATAAATACTACGATCTCACAAACGAATTAATCAAAAACGGTTACGTGGTTAATTTGTATGCAGTAGAAGTGGGAGCGAGAGGTATACCAGCTAAATCTCTCTATAACCTACTTAAAGATCTAGGCCTATCGAGAGCTACAATAAGCTCATTACTAGGACGAATGTCTAAAGCGGCACTAGTAGGTTCGTATCAAATTTGGTTAGGCAGGGAGGGGAACTTGGGTAGTGAAGGTGAGTGTTGATGTACATCAACAAAAGGGGCCCCTTCTAAACCTACACTTGGGTCGCAAGTCCCAGGCACTGTCCCGAGTTCCCAACTCAGCAACGCGATGGACCCGGCACCCGCACGGAGAATCCATGGATTGCTAAGAATATCGTCTCATTGAAATAGAAACTCTTTTTTCCGGATTCTTCTTCGTCTAAAAGTAAATAATAACAAATAAATCGAGATGGCATCCATTAAAAAGTGCTTTTATATCAATTATTGCATCAAGTTGTCGCTACATTATCTTTCAAGATACACTTCTTTTGGTGGGATTTTCACTCAGAAGTAAATTGTATTTTGTACCGGTAAATTGGATTAGCGCTACGTGGCGGTGAAACGTTTTTTTATCTAAAACGTTTGAACGTCCTTAAATTTACTCGCTCTCACTTGTGAGAATTCACTTGAATGAATGAAAGACATTTAGCACTCTGAATTCTTCTCTTTATCATCCAAAATCTTCCTCCACGCAAACTGCAGTGACCTCAGAATTGTTTAGAATAATTTGACTGTACAGAAGCCCACTATCTAAGATTTTTCTGTAGGTACGAAGATGATATCACATGTTATTTATTCACTCGTCAAATGGTACAGAAGGTCACCGTTGTAGGAAATGCATTAAAGTAGTCAATGTAACTTTTTATGCAGTCCCGTCTTGTATCTTGTCGCCTTGGACTTTTATCTCTACTACGAACTGTAGTCCTTATAATCCTTTCTATTCCAATAGAAAGGATTTTTATACCTATATGTATACTTACTGTTAGTGCCTAGTGTAATGGGTAATGGACTGCTGAGATGAGGTCTCTCGGGTTCGATCCCAGGTTTTACCATGGCACACACCAATGACGTTTTCGATGCTTTTTAAAGTTATGTATGTATTTATCGCAGGTTTGTAATGGCAATAGGCTCGCCACCTATTACTTTGGGACCTAAACATAAACTGGCGAATTGTGGGTGCTAGCACCTCTGCCTACCCCTTCGGGGATATAGGCGTGAGTTTATGTATGTATGTATGTATGTGTATGTAAAATAAGACGTGTAATTTTTAACTGAAAGTTCGAAAGAGGTATATTCAACGCATATAACGTCCATTCACAATCGGTAATTTAAAAATCGGTTCAAAATCACGGAGAAATGGATGAACATACATTCATTGATATCTCCGTCATTTGGGCACTGATTTTAAAATCCTTTTCTCTCTTTAACAATTCAAAGTTATTTGTTTTGTAAACAAGGTGAAATAATTTATTTCAACTTTAGAAAAGTAAACTACCCAATTGTCATTAACATTACCTAAAGTTTCACAGAACATCTTATGAGTTATGGTTATGATTATATTATTACAAATTCGCCAGTCTTTATAGGTAAAGGCCAAGTACATTTTTGTGGCATAATTCTAGTAAGATCAGCCACAAAGATTAGATTATTTTATGTTATTATATAAAATTGGTCAAGCGCAAATAAGGCTCGCAAAGTGAGGGTTCCTTAAAAGGTTTTTTTTTTATGTCATCTCAATGTATTAGTAGATACGATAAGTGAAACCTTTGATAACCTGAGGCTCTGGCTTAGCTTTTTCGCTATTCTTATTCCCGTAAAAGATAAGTAAACCAAATTATAATGGAGGTAGGAGTAAAAGAGACCTTGGGCTTCAAAATACATGCTTTGGATACAACAGATCGATAGCAGCTTGAATGAAGAGGTTATTCTGCTGATGTATATACTAATATTATTAAGCGGAAAGATTTGTATGTAAGTATGTTTGTAACGAATAGGTTCAAAAAGTACTGGACCGATTTTAAAAATGCTTTCACCATTTGAATGCTACATTATCACTGATTAATATAGGCTATTTTAATTGCAAGAAAAAGCACTACGCGATAAGTAACATCCACGCGGGTGAAGCCACGGGCAACAGCTATATTAAATAAATGCATCTTTAGCATATCGGGGTATTTTCATTATATGTATGTATTTTCATGTTTTGGAGGACCAAATATTTTCAGTATATTTTACAACTGATTAAATTGAACTGCGTGATAATGCCCTCAATTGTATAGTACCGCATAATCAGTAATTATTTATAGTAACCCTGCTTATTTTACTCTCCCTTTGTCGTACAATAACAGTACACGTTACGACTGTATATCTTTAGGGATGGGTGTAAATATCATTTGTATCCCATCGAAACACTTTATCCTAATTAATAAATAACCCTTTCGTTACGGAACTCTAAAATTGACGTAACATTTTATTATGCTAGTATTTTTAATATCCACTGCCAGTCTGAGTATAACGTTAATGGGATACTTTTCATAACAATTTTATCGTTGGATTCAGTTAAAATTTCACTGTAATTGAGACTGTAGCTACCTTTCGTGCTATTTTAATTATGACCTATCCAAACCAAATTTTTAGGCTTCTTCATTTATCATATTTCTTGTAACAAACTTTAAACGTAGCGAAGTACTTGTCGGGCCCTAGTAATTTATAAACCTAGTTTCTCAATTTTATGTAAGTTGCTATTTACAAACTTTAAATAAGGTTAGGATATACAAAGTATCTATTTTAATAATGATGCTATTATTAGGAAAACAAAGGAACAAAAACGTGCATGACATTTTGCTGCTTTTTTTCTTTTTTTGTATTTGAATTTTGTTATTTCGACAGTTTATTTTCCTTATCTTTACTGAAGTTTTTCTATTTCTTAGTGGATTATTTGCCGTAATTGTCGTATTACCAAAGTAACACGAAGAAACTATTGTACAATAAAGTTTGAAAAAGTTACAGCAAAGAAACATTTAAATCAACAAAAAAGTCGTTGCTGCGTCATTTGTTTGGTCGTAAAAAGGCGTTGGTATGCAGGAAAGTCTTCTAATTCCATTTGTAAAGATTACTGCGGTATAAATCAATTTACCGAGACTGTAAGTATAGTTATAAAGTATTAGAAAGTATTTTAGTTGCAAATATTTTCTAAATTTCTAGCCTTTTAACTAGAGATGCGCCGAGTAGCACTTTTGCCGAGTAACGAGTACCGAGTTTTACTCGGTTCAATTTTTTTCCTACCGAGTACTCGGCCGAGTAACTCGGTTCAATCAAATCCCCGTTTCGGGCGCGTAAACAAGAACAAACAGATTCGCGCGGCACGAGCGGCTGGCTCGCGTTGATATACCCCTCACCCCGCCCCCGCCTTTCATCTATCAGTCGCTTGCTAGTTTACAAACAAATATGTCGCGTTGCACGTCATAGTAGATAAATAATTGAAAAAGTTTGTTAATTAACAATTGACTGTGATGACTTCACGTGAAAGATTCCGAATTTGGACGTTTTACGACGAAATTGAAGAAGATAAAACGAAAGTGAAATGCACCTTATGCAATTCGCTGATTTCACGTACCGGTGTTGGACGGAAGGCTTCTACGACAGCAATGTTAAGCCATGTTAAAATAAAACACACAAAAGAGTTTAAAGGTTTGGAAAATGAAACTTTGAAAGAAGAAAAAAGAAAGAAAACCTTTTATTTTAGTGCAGCACCGATTACACAATTAATTGTGTACTGACACACGCAAACAAGTTAATCAGGCACAATTGTTCTTCGCGCTACACCAAAAAAGGAGCCAGTTCAGCATGGTATCAGGCACAAGTACCTGAGGCTGGTTTTCAACTGGCTCCTATGTGGAGGGCATGCGACATGAATAATAAATAGAAAGATATTAAATTTACAAAAATCTAAAAAATAGAAAAAGAAATGGAACACAAAACAAAAAAAATTCAAAAATAAAAACACAACAGCAGAAGCCAATATGCTGGAAATATCTCAAAATTGTGAGCCATTTGCGTCAACGTCAACAACCTAAATATATTGCCTTACCTAAACCGAGTATACTCGGCATTAAAACCGAGTTATTCGGCCGAGTACGAGTATCAAAAAACCCACCGAGTACGCCGAGTACCGAGTAGCAACCGAGTACTCGGCCCATCTCTACTTTTAACATTTAAAAATTTGAAATCAAGGATCTACGTGTCTAAATGGTTCATGTTCTACGTTTATAATTCCATGTTCATGAAGCAGTAGTTAGATATAAACTTTTATCAGCTATTTTTGTTTCGTTTTCGTACCTGTAACAAAGAAATAATTTGTAATTAATAAACATGAACTTTAATTGTAATACGTAATGTCCAAGAATACCATTAGTACAGTGGTTGTACGGGGAACTGGATGTCCCTTTTCACCCACCGGTGGGTGAACGAGTCGTGCACCGGTTTACATAACTACTTCATTAAATCGAACAAGATAGGAAAAAGTGAATCGCTTATTAAATTTTAGTATACCTAAAGTCTTTACGTTGTGTTATCAATCGTCTCGATTTAGTTTAAATGAACCATTTTGTTCCCGTTTATTGTTTCGTATCGGCATCCCACTTCTGATAGCTGGTTATTATTAGAAGTGGGATAGGTATTATTGTATTGAAAATTATGGCTCATTTTCTCTAACACAGATTGGAGCATTTGCCTTTGTCTAGCACAATTATCAGTTTAACAATAGTCTGAAATATAATAAAGGACAATACCCATTGTGTGACAAATAACGCGGCGGTACAGCGCTTGGCTGCTACGTCAAAGGTTGCGGGTTCGTATCTCAGTCAGTTGCAAATATTTGTATACGCTGAGCTAGAATCACAGATGCATCCAAAGCCTTGGTAAACACGGTCCGCGCACCTGCTTCTCCTTTCCACGATTTATTTCACAGTAGCGACTACTGTCTGCCTCCCCAATCTCGAGAGGAGCAACAGCCGTCTAACCACCAAACTTCGATAGATAACCCTCCAAAGTTGCCAGGTAAAAATTACTTCCTCAACGATGCACTTCAGAGGCCTGATTAATTTTTGTGAGTGCTACCCTAAACTTCGGCGAGCGTAATTCCCGGCGTTTCTGTTTAAGAGTTTGATTAGGGCCGACCCCATATTTTAGCTTTAATAGTCATCTCTTTCAGCCTTTATAATAGTCTAAATACTCGTATTTATCCTCGGATTTACCTTCTGGGCACTGTTTCATGTGAAACCTGCAACCGACACAACCTTTACACTCTTCAACTGTTATATTTCTGTGAGATCTGATTATGCTATATACTATTTCAGTTTTACTTGAACGTTATGTATGTTGTATTTAAATATTAAAACTCCGGTTTCTATCATTATTGCTAAATAAAAATAACATTATTTGTATATTTCATGTGCAAATGGGTACGGCCTGCTATCAAACTTGTTACGACCTGTTCAACATCAGTCCGTTTAAAAAAAAAAGTACATATTATCTATTTAGTTATGATATAATCACCTTCTAATTTCCGTCCTTTTGATACCCTACTCGATAAAATTGAGTGTAATTTTTTTGATAATATATATTTTAGTCCCAAACATCCGCCGCTTTTGTTCACATTTTGTATCCTCCTAAAACACTTGGGAGAAGAATAGCTTTTATTTGAAACAACATACATTAAAATCCCTACAGTGACACAGAAGATGTGCGGTAAAATATTTTTTCTCAAACAGTTGTGCCATGGACATTTAATGCCCTTTAGCACAACTGAGTTCCAACAACTTGTGTGCTAGGCCGAAGGTGAGGTTTTCTCGCGACAAATCCCTCGCACCCCGGCCGACCCAGGGCCATTCCTCTCGGTCTGGCCCTCCTCGGGAGGGGGGACCACGGGGTCCCCGACTCGCCCTCGGTATGGGGGGGGGGGGGGGCGCATCGTCCTACGATGCGCGCCGCCGCCGTGGCCTGCTTCTGCTAGGATGACGAGCGGCTCCACCCGTCACCCTCAGGCCCGCCCGCGCTCATGGGGGCGGAGGTCGGTCTGCGCCCTCCGACGCCCGAGCCGCCTTCGAACGCGAGCAGCGATGTCCGCGAGTCTCTCTCGACAACAGTAACTACTATGCTCCATTGGTTGAAGTCGTAGATAACTTCACTCATTTCCAATTAATAAAAGACAAATCAAGATTATATGTAACTAAATTAGTTTAGTTATAAGAAAATTCTGGTTAGGCCATACGGCCATCTTGCATAAAAACCCAATTAGAACTGAAGGTATTTTAAAACTTTGATCTTGATAGTTTTCTACAAGTCTTTTGTGCAATAAAGACCTTATCGGCATCAACGAAATTGAACTTTTCTTATCAAGAATGAATGGTTTCTCCGAATGAATAGTGAATAGTTTTCACGTCGCCATTTTTAAGCTTTTTGAACTGCAGATTCTTGAGTTTCTTTTCAACAAACCATGCCAGCTAGGAAACTGAAGTATGATGTGGAAAATTACTTTCTGCAAACATTTTCATGTTCTTTTGAAGAATTTCTTATATTTATGTGTAATTGGTAACAAGGTAGTTATTTTGACAACATGGCTTCATTATGAAATGTAAGGAAGAAAATATTTTACGATCTCAGAGAGATATTTTATTTTTCTTGTAATAAGAAATATTGTTATTGAAATAAAACTAGTGAGTGACTATGGTTACTGAAAAGCAACCGAAACGTTAGGATTAGTGTTCATAATAAAATAAGAACAAATACATTGCGATAGTATTTGTGTGTAACTTTCACGGGCCATCTCAAACTGGAGGTAGCCCTAGGTCAGCCCGGGTGTGAGGGAAATACCTTATCGGCCAACTTAAAACCCGGTTTTTTATTCTCGAGACGGCGTGCGTTTTTCATCGGTTCGTGTCTGATAGGTATAGCCAGGTATAACCGCCCGTCGGCCAGCATCTATGGGGTAATTACACGACAAAAAAGTTTTACTGCCGATAATATCAATAAATTTGAAGTTTTGTTTGCCCACAGTAGAATATTTTCTTATCTATACCTACATCAATCAATTAATTAGCCCACTGCAGTCCATTGCTGGGCATAGACCTCTCCCAACGTGCTCCATTTCGTCCGATCCTTCGTCTTCCGCATTCAGTCTGTCCCAGCTACCTTTTTCATACATAATTACTGTAAATATACTATGAAAAACCATTTCAATAGACCGGTAGTAGAAGTGCGAGTATTTGAGTTACAAAATCATGCATCAAGATGTCATGTAACGGTTCAATCAGAGTGTTATCTGTACATAAAATAAATAGATGTGTTAATAAAAGGGCAGCGTTGTCTGTTTGTCAGGGATTAGATAGTTTGTCCCCCTATCAGGGGCTTAATTGGTTCGTTTGGCACCCAGTGATTTATTGTAGTTCAAATAGCAGCGTCAAAGCGATCGATGGTGTTGATTTGTTTTTGTTTTAAAGCTTGGTGTTGAAGGCAAGAAATTGATGAAGAATGGGCATAATAGTACTTACCTAATTGTATATTTTTATGTAATGTTGAAAAGGAATATTGGCAACTGAAATTATTCGTGGTACAAATAAAATTGGTTTTTGAGATAAAAAGCGTAAGTGAAATCGCACTTTTAAAATCGCGTTAGTAAAATCTGACAGGACTGGTTGATTCCTTGCACAAAAAATTGGTATTGGTATTTAACGTGGCAATGCCGCTACCTATAGGGTACACAATATATACAGGTGGCTGATTTCCTGGAGGAAAAATAAGTACTCCTTATACTGAAGATAGCGAATTTCACACAAAGGAATCATTCCTTTATTTAAAAAAAGAACAAAACTGTATTCAAAGCTTTTCGAAAGCTTGTTTGCCACACTCGATAATCCACATCCTTTATTTTTATGGCATCAATCGATAAGGATCAAATCTCTCATGAAAAAATCAAAACATGGTGAATTATATGAATAGAAATCCCTGAAATCCCAAATTTGATGAAATGAAACACTAATTCAACGGTCCATCTGATATCACAGTAACAAGAAAATTTCCAACAAAAGTCCCTTTTTTCGTGTATATACCTCCGCTAATTAACAAGGGTTAGATTGAAATTCGATATCTTTAGTATTTAAAGTATTTCCCCTCCTGGTAAGGTCAAAATCTTCCACCCCGTAAATAGGAATGAACATACCTTCGTATCCTCATTTTAAGAGAACATCATTGCCTACATAGTACAAAGATCTAACTTGAGGAAACTTTGTTTAACCTCCTAAGTATATTGTAGACAGTCTTTCATTATTTCATTTAGTACAAAATGTTATCGCGAAGTTGGAGTCGCGCTACAGTCTTGTTACGGTACGAGAGTACAAGTATACAAAGCTACACAACTTTTGAGTTATCTTTGCCACGAGGAAGTATTAAAAACTTCAAACAATACCTATATTTAAGCTAAAATACACGCGTTTGAGACGATATTCTTAGCAATCCATGGATTCTCCGTGCGGGTGCCGGGGTCCATCACGTTGCTGAGTTGGGAACTCAGGACAGTGCCTGGGACTTGCGACCCAAGTGTAGGTTTAGAAGGGGCCCCTTTTGTTGATGTACATCAACACTCACCTTCACTACCCAAGTTCCCCTCCCTGCCTAACCAAATTTGATACGAACCTACTAGTGCCGCTTTAGACATTCGTCCTAGTAATGAGCTTATTGTAGCTCTCGATAGGCCTGGATCTTTAAGTAGGTTATAGAGAGATTTAGCTGGTATACCTCTCGCTCCCACTTCTACTGCATACAAATTAACCACGTAACCGTTTTTGATTAATTCGTTTGTGAGATCATAGTATTTATTTTTCTTAAGTGTGTGGTCCTTCGGTATATTTGTTTCCCACGGTACAGTAAGTTCCACAAGGACCACATATTTAGTCGTTTTTGAGTAGAGAAATATGTCCGGTCTAGATGACGAAACCCCAACATCCTCCGGAATTTTATAGTGCTTTTCATACGTGTCGATTAGGAGAGTCCAATCTGGGGCAGTATCTAAGATTGAATAAGGTTTGTTCCTGGATTTTATGGATGAACCTTCAGACACAAAGTTTATATGACGTCTGTTAGTAGTCAATCCTTTTTGGGCTCTAGCTACTGCCAGACTCATTGCTTCGCGTATGATGAAAAGCACTTTATCGTGGCGGCGTGAGTATTGGCCTCTATCAAGAAGCACCCTACATCCTACTAATTGTGAAAGTAAAAGGAGATGTAAAAGTTTTCGTTTTGGAAATATATTTCAGAGAAACTGAAATTCAACTGAACAATCTTTTCACCATTTGCAGCCTTAGCATGGCGGACAAGATTCGTGTTTCTTCGACTACTAATGTAATACGAGTAAAATCTGTTACATGACCAAAGGGTCTCATCGGATAATGTCCTTTTCTCGACATGTCCTTTCTCATAATGTCCCTTTCTCAAAATCAGGATGGTCTCATCGCATAATGTCCTTTTCTCGAAATGTCCTTTCTCATAATGTCCCTTTCTCAAAATCAGGATTACAGTCTTTATATTGTGATAGCTGGGCAATCCGACTTGGTTAGGTTAGGTTAGAAGGCCTTCGTGGTTATTTTTTTAACCATGCAGAAATCCATGCAGTAAAGTACATTTCGAGAAAAGGACATTATGCGATGAGACGGTCCAAAGCGACTCGTTTCATTGGTCAAACAGACTACGATGCTGGGACATGGCCCATTAAGCCTGTCAAATAAACTAGTTTATTTAAGTACCCAGTCAAATACACCTGTTTTACAGGTATAGGATTGGCCCTATACCGAAAACATATACAGATTTGGCTAGGTGTTTTAACTGAACTGGTTCTTTACCGGCAAAATAGGACGATTTGACTGGGTGCTCTAATGGAACGGGTCCTTTACCGACAAAAACGGATTTAGCTAGGTATTCTAAATGGAATGGTTTATTTCCTAAATTTTATTTTGTTATCTGTATTTACGCTTTTTTAATTATGTCTGTTACGTCACCATATTAATGTGTTTCTTTATTGTTTCAGGTAAATATTTGATATTAGTTACGGAAGAGAGGTAAAAGTAAGCTTTTTCCATTAAATCATAAAATAAACAACTGCTTCATAAAAAATCGATAATAAACTGTGTACGACACTAGAATTTATTCTTAAGAAGCAAGAACTTAATATTCAGTTAAAATTAAAAGTAACAAAATACGTTTCAGAAATAGGTAAACATTTTATTACTATATTCCTTTACATAGTTACACAATACGAGGTAATATAAGTAATACGAGTATGTAAATATTTTAACGCGACTTGTATTACTAAGTAGATTAGCCTCCATATTTTATTTTATATTTCGCTAACTATTTCTACCGGAAACATTGTATGGGTTCGAATCAGAATGAACTTAATCACTACATAGTAAAAACAAAGTCGCTTTCTTTGTCCCTATATCCCTTTGTATGCTTAAATCTTTAAAACTACGCAACGGATTTTGATGCGGTTTTTTTTAATAGATAGAGTTATTCAAGTGAAAGGTTTAAATGTATATACATGTTTAATATAGTAGAGGGTTTAGCGGGAACGGGATCTGACGCCACGCGGGCGGAAAAACTAGTAATTAATATTTTACTCGCCCCAAGTATCGAATTTGAGACCTCTATCAGTTGCGCTGCATTATCGAGGTAACAGTTATAAAGCACGAAGTTGGGAGTTTATAAAGGGTGTAAAAGTAAAGCATGCCATTGAACTGATTGAAGTTTCGACCAGATGGACTCACATTTCATGGTTCTATGTAGTCTGATGCGCATTCCTGCTTTGTCTTCTACGCTGACGGCACAGAAACTCTCTGTGTTTACAGGGTCGGCAGCGCGAGTGTGACTCCCCTAGTGTTGCACAAGTCCATAGGCCATGGAAACCACTTCCCATCAGGAGGGCCGTGTGCTTGTCTGCCACCTCAGTGGTCCAAAATAAAAACAGCGGGCGGGAAGAAAATGTCCGCGGTGCGTTGTTATTAGTTCTTCAATTAGGATGTGATTTACTTTGTTTGTGCAATAGCTCATGTCGCCTGGCGGTGCAAAATGTAACTTTATAAAAGTAATAAGGGCGTATCGCCGGTATTCGAGTAAATAGTTATGTAAAGTCAATGGTATTTTACCGCACGTCTCATGTCGCGCTTCGTCTGCGCAGCGCCTAACCAGACATCATGTTATAATCATAACAAAACTTAAGCACTAGAACTCACAAGATCAATGAATTATGACTTAAAACCAGTAAAGTTCCGGAAACTAAAGTCTCTAAAGATATTTTACTTGCTAGTACAAGTACTTAACAATTTTGTTTGACTTGTACTGTAGTTATAATACTTTGTATATCATTTCACATTTGTCTTGTGACCGCTTTACAAGTTTTCAGACCTTCCTCCAATATTAACTTTCGCCTCGTCTCTTATCTGTTAAAATCTTTTGTGTGAGAAGCCAGAATAGTATCAAAACTGATTATGTTTGGGCTCCTTTGAGTCCTTAACTAATAATGATATATCGAATATTAATTTAAACACCAAATGCTTTTTTAAAGACCATATTACAATAAATAATAGGGCTTTTCAAATCAGATAACAATTTTTTATGAAGTACCTAAATAATATCTTTGGTGTAGGGCAATGGAGCTTTTTTAGTTCAGAATTGTCAACAATTTCGGGTAGATTATTGATGAATTTTTGAGGCAGTCATTAGTATTTGTGTTTAGGGTTATATAACCCTAAACACAAAAACATGTCCACGTCTGTGGCCTATAATGTCACATAAATTTCGTTTCCTCTCCTGATAAAAAATACATTTGTTTATATCTCTGAGTTCGTTTCCATTGCACTCTCTGTGGAGCAACAAATTCTTGTCAGCTTTCGCGAGCGACTTTGGATGCTTCGGAATTAAACGACACTTCTAACTCTTTACCTCTAAATCATTGTGTTATCTCACATTTAATGCTGCAGAGCTGGCATCGCCATTTTTCTTCAGTAAATGTATGATCTTTTTATCTTGATTACCGGTAGGGCTTGAAGGAATATTCTAAACATTTTGAGAAGGTTTGTTGAGAAAATGGCTAGAAAATCTTAGCTACGTTTCGGTAGGTAGGTGTTTCTTGACAAGACGCATTTGCTGTGTAAATTTAGGGCAATTTGTTGTATGCTTTGGTGTACCCCTTACTATTTTCGACTTTCATAATCGATCATGTACTTAATCCCCGTTTCCATCTAAGGCTTTCAGACGAGCTTGGTTTATACCACATATGGGGTTATCCCCAAAAGTTTTTATGATGCCCCATACAGATCGCTGCATCATCGAGGTAACAGTTGTAAAGAACGAACTTCGGAGCTTATAAAGGGTGTAATAATGAAACATGCCATTAAAGTGACTGAAGTTTCGACCAGATTGGCTCACATTTCATGGCTCTTGTTACCTGATGAGCATAGGTGGGCGGGGACAAAATGTCCGCGGTGC
This sequence comes from Eilema caniola, assembly GCA_949126895.1. Classification (NCBI taxonomy): domain Eukaryota; kingdom Metazoa; phylum Arthropoda; class Insecta; order Lepidoptera; family Erebidae; genus Eilema; species Eilema caniola. The sequence goes on from OX421467.1 coordinate 22,448,043, forward strand.
GCTCTTTTTAATCCCCGGTTCCATCTGAGGCTTTCAGACGAGCTTGGCATGGCCCCAAAGGATTTTATGATGCTACATACAGTTCTAAAACACATCCTTATCCATCTAAACATAATATCCAATTCGTTAGAGCAGTTTTCGGGATGGTAATTTAATAAATTACATATGTACAGGGATTCCTCGTTCAATAGTGGGTACCTATTTCATGCATATGGAAGCGCTTGTGGCCAGGTGCGCCCACTGTTCGGTAAATGATCAGTGAGTTAAGTTACCTAGGCGAAGGTTACCATTGGGATAGGTGACCCTTTGCTTGTGTTACATCTGAGTTCATGTTTAAAGTAGGTTCCGGTTGTCAACAGCCGTTAGGTCAAGACGGAGGGCTATATGGGTGACATGAACTACTCTATCACAGGTTGGCCACTATAAACACATGAAAAGAAGAAAATGCATATCTGAATAAATTATGTACGTAACTTGGGGTAATAACATTTTGTAACGAACTTTAATAAAACCATATTTGTTAGATCAATTAACTTTCTGAGAAATACGATGTCTATGGCATAGCGGCAGAGCATTCGACTCAGAGATTGCAGGTTCGATTTCGTCCCAGTGCAAATATTGGCATGCAAGAATATGAATAAATATTTGCATTGGTTTATTTGTTTCTATGAATTGACCAAGACCTTTCTAACAAAAAAAAAGACGGGTTGCACTCCGGGAGTGCCGGTAGAAGTAAAAACTTTTTCTTTCTTTCTTCGTTATATACCTACAGAGAAAAAGATAAAAATAACATACCATACCATACCTATACTATAGCGCCAATCATAGAACCTATCACTAATTTTCTGTCAGAAGAAATTAATGAATTACAAAAAGAAAAAATAATCACAAAAAGTGATAAATTACAAAAAGAAAATATAATCACAAAAAGTAATAAATTACAAATAGAAAAAATAATCACAAAAAGTTTCAGAAGCCCAGTTTCGAACCCGGTACTATCTGATACCATAAGGACTTACAGGCGGAGCGCTTACGGCTAATCTAAGAAGCTTCATAACGTGCCTGACAAAATAAACAATATTTTGCTAATGTTGTATGACGTCAGTCGGCGGTTACGGTTCAAAAGTCAAGCGATCCTGACGCGAGTTTAACACTTTTTACCCATCCAACGCCGCTAAAGAAGTTTTCACTTCAAAAAAGCTGCACCAAAATCCGTTCAGCACTGTTTGCGTCTTTCTCGGGCAAATAGATAAATAAGTACACGTACAGTAACTAGGTAATTCTATAACATAAAAATGAATCGCTAAGTGTGTTCGTAAGTGAAAATCTCGAGAATATTCTTAAGAAAGAATTAGCAAAATAAGTTCAGCTGGAACTTATTTTTGCTAAATCTTTCATAAGAATATTCCTTGCAGTACGAGGATGATTATTTTACGCAGACAAAAAAATTAAAAATAATTGCCTAACACTTTTCTATGCTCCCATACGAACGATTTGTAAATAATATCTACCTAAAAGTCAATTTGAACTTTGATTCCACATCATAAAGTTCAATTGTTAGTGGAGAGGTTCCGAAAAGGCAAAACAATTGAGTGTCGCATAATGGCTTAGGGCACAGAATAGATAATAGTACTCTTAGGAGTACTACGGGGTTGAAGTATGCCACGGGCAAAGCCCAGACGGGTCAGCTGGTGTTCAAATAAATTTCCCTCTTCCTACAGTCCCGGGTCCTTTAAGCGGGGCGTGAAAAAGCATCTGATGAGGCCGTCAAGCTGAGTGCCACCATTGTTAACATGGCACGTGTGTATAATGGTGGCCCTCTCTCCTAAGACTTTGCCTTCAGCTTACCATTAGGCAAGGTAAAGTCAAATTGAGGTGTCCTATATAAAAAAAAAAAAATTGATGTAAAAATATCCATTTATTTATTAATACACCTGTCATGGATAGCGATCTGTCATGTGAGAAATTATCGCGGTCGCTAACAAGAAAAGTTGAGCTATCAATTCAGAAAGTTTTTCCCATTGACGTTCATAATATTATAAGTTTGAAACAAAATAACTGTTATAAATAGTATATAGCCGGGTAATGTAATGCGTCAAATATTTATACGTGTATATAGTCACTTTTTCTTTGGGGTAGGCACAGATAACAGATTTCCATTTGCAGCAGTCCTCGCCATAGCCTTTCACTTCTTTTACCTTCATATTTCGTCATACATGCCATGTCATGAATTCCAATCTTGCAACATTCCGATTTAAATTAGTTGTGCCTATACCTACATTGGAAATACGTATTTTAGGAAAAATGGCATGGTTTTTTTAAACGATTCTGAACAAAACAAAAAGTTTTCTTTTTGTTCCACGATGGGCACAAAACTGCTGAATAGATTTTGATGTGCTTTTTTTTGTAAGAAGTAGAGATATGACCTAAAATATCCATGCGAGCAGAACCGCAGACTGCAGCTACAGGCTATATGATTTTAATATATACAATAAACATAGTTAAATATTATAATATCATCAACCTTGCCTACGACAACTGCAGACGCATGCACCACGTACAGCGTACCGCAAAACATACATTACTTGTTAAATTTCGATACGGATAAAGGTTACCATTGAGAAGCCGCAATGAAATACGCGTATCTGCTGCGTGCGTCTGCAATTGTCTTCAGAATCATACCTTAATCGCCAAATCATGTAGTACTGTAGGTGCTGAGTTCCTATTGTTTATCAATAGTATATTGATGTTTCTAACATAACCCAACTGTATACAAATTAAAATACTGTAAAAAAAACTTGCAGCTATTTTTAAACGGTTAATCGGACATGAATTGTCAAATTTTGTAACTTCGTCATTATGTTGTTTTTATGGCGCTCGGGCTTCTGTTGTTTACTCTTTAACTATGAAGATTCGTACAGTAAACATGACTAGTCAAATCGACTAAATTATGGGCCTTTACCGTTGAAAAAAAGGACAACTAATCGCTCGTCTAAAGATATTACGTACTAGCGATCCGCCTTGGCTTCGCACGGGTGGTAAAAACGTTCCCGTGGAAATCCAATATAGCCTATGTTACCCAGGGTGAATGTAGCTTTTGAAATCGGCACAGTGGTTTTTGAGCTTATTCATTACAAACATAAAAATAATTCACTTCTAAAAATAATCCTATTTATAATAGTAGTGTAGATATAAGTTGATTAACTTAATAATTGGCGAAAGTGGATCTGTGTTATCTGCCAGAATGTCAGAACGGAACTGAAATAGATTATTATAGTCACAGAGAATAGAACATGAGCTATTTTATTCTGTGAATAGGTTCCGTGTAGTATTCCACGCGAATGCGGCTACTCAGAAATAATAAAATTAATTCATGGAACTTTTTACCAAAGTGATACGGAACTTATCCTAACATATTAAATCAATTCATGAGATACTATTGCTTAGTTTTTCCATATTTTATAAATATAATTAGCTTGTTTTTGAGAGTATTTCCTTGCTTTGTCTCTGGGAACAAACAGACGTAAATAATTCTTTGTTTAAAGGGTGAGCGAATTTCAATGACGACTTTGAATCATGAACTAGAGAAAACCACTTCCTTGTTGATTCAATTCTACTCTGCTTGTCTAGAATTAAATTGCCGACGTTCCCATACTCATAACTTATTCAACTTTTACGTCAGTCAATATAACTTAGATAGTACCTACTTCATTTGTAACTGCGCCATTCGTGCTGCCGACCCTGTTAACACAGAGAGTTTCTGTGCCGTCAGTGTAGAAGGCAAAGCAGGAATAGCCTTTGGTCTTCCCACTGACGGCACAAAAACTCTCCAGAGAGCTCTAGCTACCCTATTCACCGCCGGGAACACAACACGAAGTTATTATGACCGCGGTACTTCCCAAGTTGGAATGCTCAATTGGTCTTGTCCTAGCTCCTATGGAGTTATCGGTAAGGTTGGCTTTGCTTGAGTACCGAAAGCATTAGGTGGATGATCAATAAACCCAAATATATAAAGTCACGCCTCTTTCCCAGCAGGGTAGGTTAGTTTTTGCTTTGCATACTTAATTAATGAAAATACGCAATATTCAGAACACAGGAGATACTTACGTAAGCCACCACAGCACCCTACACGCTTGCAAAATTAATATTCTCATATATCAGAATATTGTATGGAAATAATACTCCCGGATCGAACATTAATCTTACTAGTGTCGTATGTCAAAACGGGTATTAAAACAGGTTGAACGAGGCCAGATTTTGATATACACTGATTTATTATGGTTGCTTATAGTTAGTACAGGCAAAGAAAAATTAGGCAGCAGCTCGCACTGCGCAAACGAGCCGTTAGTGCTTCTGAGTATCATGAATACAATAATAATAACATTTTATGATATATTACACTGCACCAAGTAGATCCCATGCTATATCAGGTGAAATAAAGCTTATAATATGGGGTTTAAAACACGAAAATACATACATACATTTGTTTTTGCACATACATGCAACATTGATATGTCGTAAAAGGTCCAGACAAATACAAGACGTTTTCACCTAATGTCATCAAATATTCTTTTATATTGTTTTTGATTATAATTGTAAAGGTACCATAACCTGTACCTGTACCTTATTTATGCCAAACCTTAAACCCAGACTTAGACTATAAAAAGGTATTACAAGAACGTGAGAATTCGCGACCTGTTGATCGTAAATCTGAAGCTTAACCATTTACCCACCGCTTTATATGCGCTAACTATTCGTACTAAATGTACCAAATCCAAAACGTTTCAAGTTTGTTTCTATTATCCTTTGAAGTAGCAATGTCGAAATTATTCTCCAGAGTCAGGGTTGGTATTTATAAATTCTATTCTAGAAAAAGATATGTTGCAACCTTTTATCTAAATTTTCAAATAAGGAATAAATATTGAAATATGTTAAAAACAATATTTTTTTAATTGGACTTATTGTAATTTTTGAGACAATTTTATGGCGATTCACGCACACCCAATCTACGTTCGACCATTTTGTATATTTTACGTTTTCCACATAAAAAACATGTTTACTAAAATTGTATTTTAAAATTTCACTACGATAGTCCCTTGTTCCCAAAAAAAATATTGCCTAAGGATTTGATTTACCCAAGAGTTCCTTTTACCTCAAAAGCTGTTTTCCCCGAGTTTGCGAAAATCCCCCAATCTACCAACCGTGACAACAGGATACTTAAGCTCTACTAATTAGTCTAACAGGATAACTACGAGTGTAAAACCGCAGCTTGCTCTGAATGAGTTCCGGGTCGGTGTTGGTCCGCGGTCGTTTGCGGGTTAACTCCGACCGTTATATACAAAATTCAACAGTTTTGGACAAAGTGAACAAACCAATGCCTGCGAATCCGCCCACGTGGATATCGGTTATCGTAACTTTAATCACATCCCTGGTTCTACTTAACTGATTGTGGTATATGTAAGATTTTTAGTTTGATTGAACTTTTTCAATAAAATCGTTAATCTATTATAAGATAAGCCTAGTATTTTTCTATAAATATCTTTGACCAACTGTTGCCTGCGGCTTCGTCCACGTGCACCCCATGTGAACCTATTCTTGGGAGACAAAGTAGCCTAGGTATATGTTATTCCAGGCTGTAATCTATCCCTGTCAAATTTCAGGCAGTTTATGTCAGCCGTGAGAGTGTGGGTTGAATATCAAACAGGAACTGGACGAAACGGGAACTGGACGAAATGGGAAATGGATGAAAGCGGAACTGGATAAAATTTGAAATGTACCTACGAATGGGGCACTGGTTGAAACGGACCTAATGAATTCTTCTTTCTTCACAAACTTTCACACACGATAGTGTGATGTACAGACATTACCACTTTACAATTGCAAAGTAGTTCGCGAACAATCCCCGACTTCCTTTAAGTTGGGAAGGAAAGTTCTCAGTACTGTAATTAGGTTGTTTAATAAAATTCCTGGCGTTTATATATATTTAAACTTTGTACAATGGATTTTAGCCTAAGGCATTTTCTACCAGGCATTCTTAGAGCGTTTTCATATTCATCCGATATCCGATATCGGTGTCGGATGCTGATAGTCGACATCAGATAGCCGATTTCACGTTTATCCGATAAAATCGGCCCGATACGCGCATTTGCTCGAAAGCACATACTAGTGAGGGATGGAAAAAAAATGAAAAAAGTGCAAGCATTTTTGACCTTGGTGATGGTATCGAGTTTTTTTTTCTTATACTTGTGATCAGCGTCATCAATTAAAGACATTAAGAAAATGTCATTAAGGTCGAAAATGACTTGCAAAGCTGTTTTAGTCTCTTTGTGATTCGATATCGGGCCAAAACAGTGATGTGGGCTCCGAGTAACCGATATCGAGCCGGAAAATGTGAAAGAGAGACACATTTGACTTCCTCGGATATCGGATGTCGGATTTCGGATATCAGACAATGTGAAAACGCTCTTAGGGCGGTGAAAATAAAATTATGCGGGGCTTAGCGAAGTTAATGAAAATATAATAAATTAAATTAGATGTAATATGAGAGAATTCATTGTTTATTAACGTTTAAAGAGATGGCTACTATCATTGCATTTTAAAAAACCGGCCAATCGCGAGTCGGACTCGCCCATCACTTTTATGGGAGGAGGAGCTGGGAGCCCCCTAATTATTGTTATTTTATCATTTTTTTGTTGTAATAGTGGCAATAAATACGTATATCATCTGAGAAAACTATAACAAAATTCAGATAGAAAAACGGATAGTGCATTGTTTGTAATAGGGTGGGTAATTTTATTAAGTGGGTACGCAACCCTAAAAATGATACAGTATCTAAGGGACAGTGACAAAATCAACGTTATATTACAAGCATTATCTGCAATCTTATTACATAATACATATTAAACGATCGTGGAACATAACCATTAAAATTCAAGGTACTTTAATATTTGTTTTATGAATGAAATGAAATACATGGAAGTCATAACAAAATCTGCATAATGATAAATAATGAATAAAATTCAGAAGTTTAACTCGTTTGTTTAATAATAATAAACACAGTCTGTTATTATTCACGAGCGATGCCATTGGGGTTTACTAAAAGTACAGAAAGAGAATAACGACAAAGATTTCAAAACTTTCATTCAGCGTTTCTCAAACTTTATTGTACCTTGACCCCGATATTTTAATGTTTCACCAAAATGAAACACTACGTATCGATTATTTGTGTACAGATTTATTAGGCAGAGTATGAATTCGCCAACCGGCTTTTATTTGGATCGAGTTCCACATTTAAGAAGATTCGCGCACTTATCAATGTATTGTCGAGCATGTATAAAACAATATGAAAGTCGAAAAGTGGAAAGGTTTATATTAAGGTGTGAGGATCGCTGCCAGTGTAAATATGGGTGGAAATGTAAAAATGGGGCAGGGCGAGTGTTTCGCCCCTGGTGTTGCACACGTCCATAGGCCACGATTACCACATTCCACCAGGTGAGCCGTGTACTTGTGTGCCACCAAGTAACATAAAAAAACATAAGATCTCTATCTATTCCCATGGGAAATTGGAAAAGAGGTGTAATTTGTATGACCCGTTACGGGGTCACGACAATCCATGTGAGAACCAGTTCTAATCAGTGAAAAAAAAGGCACTCTATTCAATTTGACTTAACTCTTCTGTTATCACATTAATCTTAATTTGAGAACTTTGATTTCATTCTGCTATATGTAAGCGATAACGTTTTAATTATTTAGTCCATACTTATTTCACTTGCTAGAACTTTAATCCATTATTACAATAGTCTATAGGAGTACCTCATTTTTTGAATTTACTAGCCGTTGTCCGCGGCTCTGCTCAAGTGAGACACTTAGGCCCATATTCTAGAATGTCAGTCATCTGAATCGCGATTTATCTGAAGAAAAATTCTATAGACAATCTGGCAGACAACCTGTAAAATTTGTCAATGTGTATACAATCTTTTCCCACGTAAATCGAGGTTCAGCTGAGTGGCATTCTAGAATATGGACTTTAAACCCGTTGCCGCAACTTTGCCCGGGTATAATACAGACCAAAATCTATTCTATAGACAATCTGGCAGACAACCTGTCAAATTTGTCAATGTGTATACAATCTTTTCCCACGTAAATCGAGGTTCAGCTGAGTGGCATTCTAGAATATGGGCTTTAAACCCGTTGCCGCAACTTTGCCCGGGTATAATACAGACCAAAATCTATTCTATAGACAATCTGGCAGACAACCTGTCAAATTTGTCAATGTGTATACAACCTTTTCCCAAGTAAATCAAGGTTCAGCTGAGTGGCATTCTAGAATATGGGCCTTAAACCTGTTGCCGCAACTTTGCCCGGGTATAATACATACTAAAATCTATTCTATAGTCAATCTGGCAGACAACCTGTCAAATTTGTCAATGTGTATACAACCTTTTCCCAAGTAAATCAAGGTTCAGCTAAGTGGTATTCTAAAATATGGGCCTTAAACCCGTTTCCGCAACTTTGCCCGGGGATACATGTATTATACAGACTAAAATCTATTTCTGTGTCAAATTTAATCCATATTCGTACAGATTATTACGGGAATAAAGGTTACTCTTTGATGTCAACAACGAGTATTAAACAGTATATATATAATTATTCTACATTAAAACTTTCCCTATTAAACATTTGTATATTAACACCCTATTACGAAGACTACACGGTACACAAATGCCCACTGGACGAACTACAAAGAGTCGTCAAGGCTAAATCTGTCCACTTAACCCTAAATAAATACGCCACGGACAATCTAATCAGGGAAAATAAGATTTTTCCTCATTTCCTAAGTCAATATTTTCTATAGATCAAGTCTGTAATATACTTGACAGCTCAATCTTGTTAATAACTCATTATCAAATGTATCTAGATTTGTATTTATCATCAATGTCTTGTTTATTTTTTCATACTACTCAGATCACAGACAAGCACACGGTCATCCTGGTGGAAAATGGTGCAACACCAGGGGAGTCACCTGTCACACTTGTGCTGCCGACCCTATAAACACAGACAGTTTCTGTGCCGTCAGTGTAGAAGACAAAGCAGGAATAGCCTTTGGTCTTCCCACTGACAGCACAACAACTCTCCAGTTAGCTCTGGCTACCCTACTCACCACCGGGAATTTAACAGGTTATTATAGCTGCGGTTTTCTGTAGTGTTTTCTAAATTTGGTACACTCCTATAGATTCTATATATTTTAACTGTACGAAAGTACCCATATGTATTTAATTTGGTGACTGCCCCGTGGCACTACCTAATGACACTACTGGTAGTGTCAAGGGTAATATTCTTTTCCCATGGCACTACCGGTAGTGTCATTGGGTAGTGTCACGAGGCATTCAACTTTACTTTCATATTTTTCATCAAAATAATATCTCAAATAAGATCTTGATGAATAACACTAAGTTGTACCTATATATTTTTTTTACTTATATAGTAGGTACGTTTGTATTCGGCTAAAGAGAAGCTTATCCTAATGAAATCTCTTGTATTACATTAACCACAGTACTTAGAAGGATTTAAATTTTATTTTAGTAATGGCTGGTAATCATCATCTGTCTGCGTCTGTCCGCACCATGTCATTTTCCTTTATACATTTCTGTCATATATGTGATCTCCTCAGTCATTCCCATCATTGCTATATTAACCAATTTCACGTATGCCATCCATCGCTTCTTGAAATTCGTGATATCTGATGGTGAGGATCGGAGTTACTGAGGAGATTAAATATGACAGAAACGTATGGAGAGGTATTACATGCAGAGGCTGGCAATACTGACCCAAAATCCGTAGTATTTCCAACGTCGATAAACCATAAATTTAATTCAACACTGTAAATTTTCATGAATATCGTTAAGCTGACGGTTTAGTTTGAACATTACATATGTTATAACTTTTATGCCAAGTGGAGGCGACCCTAGAGAATCTATATTTCTTGTAACTTAGATTTAGTGCGACATTACCTCCCTGTGCCAGTTTTGCTGTTATGTTAGGATTATTAGGTAAGTCTACCAGACTATTGCAGACGTGAGTTTTTTTTTGAAGTGAAAACTTCTTTAGCGGCGTTGGATGGTTAAAAATGTTAAACTCGCGTCAGGATCGCTTGACCTTTGGACCGTAACTGACGACTGACGTCACACAATATTAGCTGTAGACTATCTATTTTCTAATTTAAGATAAATAGCCACGCAACATAGCGGTAAACGCTTCGACTATAAGTCCTTATGGTTTCAGAAAGCACCGGGTTCAAACCTGGCCTTCTGACACATTTTGTAATTATTTTTTCTTTTTGTAATTTATTACTTTTTGTGATTATTTTTTCTTTTTGTAATTTGTTACTTTTTGTGATTACTTTATCTTTTTGTAATTTATTAATTTCTTCTGATAGAAAATTAGCAGAAAATTAGTGATAGGTTCTATGATTGGCGCTGTATTATAGGTATGGTATGGTATGGTATGTTTTTTTATCTTTTTCTATGTATATACTGTATACATACTATCTACTTGTCCTAGTGTAAATTTATTGGTGTACAATAAAGAATTATCTATCTATCTATCTATCTATATAACGAAAGAAAGAAAAAGTTTTCACTTCTGCCGGCACTCCCAGAGTGCAACCCGTCTTTTTTTATACCACTGATGTGGCAGATATGCACACGGCCCTCCTGATCGAAAGTGGTTACCGTGGCCTATACGTGTGCAACACCAGGGGAGTCACACTCGTGCTGTGGCGACCCTGTAAACAAAGAGTTTCTGTGCCGTCAGCGTAGAGGGCAAAGCAGGAATAGCCTTTAGTCTTCCCACTGACAGCACATAAACTCTCTAGTGAGCTCTGGCTACCCTACTCACCGCCGGGAACACAACACGAGGTTATTATGGCCGCGGTATTCTGTAAGGCGGTGGTACTTTCCCAGTCAGACTGCTCAATTGGACAGAAATACCGTCGTGTCCTGCCTCCTTATTTTAGGGAATTTCTTCTTTATCAGCAGTTTGACATGATAAAAAGCCACTGAACCCGCGACACCATTGCCGAAGGGCACGCCGTGATTGCGGCGGTAAGACCCATCATGGGGGAGTGGCTAGAGAGGCCACACGGACACGGTAACTTCGGGCGGTACCTGCATCTGATGGGCATAGAGCCAACGCCCGAGTGCCATCACTGTGACGCGAGCGTGGACTCGGGGCTGCACACGCTCACCGAAAAAAAAAAACCATTGCCGACAACTATAGTGAAAGATTTGGGCCAAACACATATATGACAACCGTGTAAATAAGTCTACATGTGTATAGGCCAAACTTTTCTCTTCTGTCGGCACTGCTCGAGTGCCATTGTATTTATTGTAGGACACATTAATATCAACGCTTTTCGTCTAAAGGTAAACTAAACACGAAGTTCAGGAATGAGGGTTACCATTATAGGCATGAATAATGCTACAATTGTTTTCATTCAATGACCGGCCCTACAGATTAACAGCCTCTTCAAAGGTGTGTTTTCACGCCTCGTTTACCAATGCGCAGAGGTGACACGAAGGTGGCACGGGAAAAGGAATGATATTTATTTTTAAAGTCAGTCAGTAAAACAAAATATAACCGTTAAAAATTGATTACGGAATGTCTCAATTTTTCATACATATACTCATGCCTGTAAATCCACAAGGAGGTAGACATAGTGTATTTTCACCCACATTTCGCCAACGATGATTTTTGGTCCCACGTACCTAATGCTGTTGAGCGAGCCTATTGCTGCTAAGCTAGCACTTCGTCGGAGGCTGTTAATTTACTGTTAGATAGAGAACAGCCCTATCCCTTTAGTCCCTTATTTGGTCCTATTCTACTTCATCGAAAACCAATACTCAATTTCACACCTGAAACAAAACTGTATTTATTACATATCTTTCTTATACGGGACCAGTAAAGGTCTCATAAAAATAAAAATACTTGACAAAAATACCAAGTCTCGCCTCACTTGTTTTACCGTGAAAAGTTTTGAGATACATGTAATACCAAGTCGGTTATTAATTTATTCAGTCCCTACTTAAGGGAACTTCTGTCTTAAGTTGTTACGTAATTATCTAACCTAACATCTTAGAGTCACCATATTAATTTGAAAAATCTTTAATGTTTTAAATAAATATATTGACTCGGCCATCGCATTAAAACACATTATATCGTACAAGTAATAAATGTTTAGTGCGATTGCCAAATGCCAAGTCAAATATTTATTTAAAACGTTAAAAGAATTCAAATTTATTTACATTTCTTCGAGAAAAGAATGTTACGGCTGTGCCGCTTTTTTTTGCTCGACTTGGCGGGGGCACAGCCGTGTCCCCAGATCATGTACGCAGTGATACCAGCACATTAATAGTGATACCCTCTTAATTTAACGTTATACTCTGAGGCAATATTGACGTCGTATATCAAAGGATATTGGTTTCCCTTCGTGTATATCTTCGTTATAAAAAGGATCACAACTTTGGTCTCTATTACGACATGTTTGTATTATCATAATGGCTTTGGGGTTTTTGTGCCCTTGGAGCGAGCTGAAATACCTATTAGAAGTAATCGTTGCCAAAATATTCGGAATTATATTTAATGACATACAAAATAGGGGGCGTCCATAAATTACGTGAGGAGTTTTTGAGAATTAGCCCCCCCCCCCCCTTTGTGAGATGTCGTAAGAGTTTCTTCAACTTTCCCCTCCCCTAATCTCACGCGAGATTTTTCAAAACTTCTAGTTGAACTGTAAACGTGTTGGATTATTCAGAAAAATAAAAACTAGTTCTCTTACTTTTATTAAAGACTAGCAACTTATTACTAGACTAGTATTTGTGAATATTAACGTACCTAATTTAAAATCAAATCATAAAATTAAATAATAAATATCAAACAAAAATTAAGAAAATATTTATTCTAATTCAGTCCATGGAGACTCGTGCACGGCCTCAAGAGTGACTGCTGAAACAACATATCCAAGTTTTTTTCAATTCGAAGTTCGGACGAATACGGCAAATACTTTTCTCAGATTTGCCCATATTTTATTCTACTAATAATTTTTCACACAATTTTACACCGTTTTCTGCGAGAAAAAAGTTACGCGATATTTTCTCCCCCTAAGTGAGATTTGGAAAGATTAAGCTTGATCACCTCCCCCCCTAGAACACCTCACGTAAATAATGGATGCCCCCAAAGTTAAAGGTTGGTCCCTTAACTTTTCAAGTTGAACTGAACGTTTAGCTAAGGGATTCCACGCTAGACAGACCGTCTATTACAAAGTACCCTATTGATGGCAATAGGCTTGCCTCCCTATTACGTGGTGTCGAAAATCATAATTGACGAAATGTGGGTGTTAAAACATCTCTGTCTACCCATTTGGGGATTTATAGGTGCGAATATATGTATGTATACGTAAGGAATCAAGTCAACCTCATTTGTAAGATGCAAGTTGGCACACTTCTTTCACTTCAGCCGCAGGCTTTGTTCTCGGGGTTGGGAAGTCAGACAGCAGTCGCTATCATAAATTAGCCAAACAAAAAGGAGGAGAAGAAGTGAGGGGACTCTAGGCTCCGAAGTAATAGCCTCGGATGCATCCGGGAACAACGATGATGATGACAAAAGATAACACTAGGTGACATGTTTGTGGCGTGGCGGTAGTGAACGCGGCCGTTACGCAGGAGGCGTGGGTTCGGTCCCCACTCAGTGCAAATATTTGTATGCATGAACATGTATATTTGCATTGGTCTGGGTGTTTCTATATATTATATGTATGTATTTACAAAAAATTAAAAAGTATGTAAGGATGTTTATCCGCATTCCAGATTCCATAACACAAGCTAGTTAAGCTATACTTACCATGGTGTTGTGTAAAAAAATGATTGGAAAGCATGAATACTCAGATGGGACTCTTTTCTTCCTTTATATAATTTTTAGCATAGTGACTGATTGTTTTTCATGCAAGGCTCTTCTTGGAAAAACTTTAAAGTTAAACCTTATCTAAACAAACACTCATCCAAATCGTGCCGACTTTGTCGAGATAAATGCATAAAAATAGCTTAACAATGTAAATGGTAAAAATAGGTACAAGTACCTAACAATATTAGTTCTGCCATAAATATTTTCATTCCATAATTTTGTTGTCACGAATGATTACTTACACAATGCGTCACATGTCTCAGTAAATAGCCATTCTGTTGTCATCTATTATCATTTCGAAGGTCAAGACACACATAGAAGTAATAGTTGGACATTACGTTCCTAGTCTTGTGATGCTAAACTACAGATTAAGGCCTATTACACACTGTAAACTAGTCGCTGACTGTTACTTTCATTAGTTCAAATAGATGTCTACGCACTTAGACGGCGTGCCTCTAGCGATTCGACGACTTGTCTCACAGAGGCGATACCTCAGACTAAAAGATTAACACAGACGGAACGGATAGACCTAGCAAGTTATAAAGCGTAAAGTCATAATACTAAAGTGTGTAATACAATATGTGTGAGCGAGATGCTACTGGTATTAGTATTACTTTTGGTGGCTTCACTCGCTAGTTCTATACGTTCCATCTATGTTATTCCTTTAGTCTCAGAGCGACGTACAAGCGACTGTTAGTCGCCGGCCACCAAAAGGAGCACGGCTTCAAATGGAGCGAGCAACTGTCGTAACGTCTCTACTATTGCAAGTTATTTGAAGTCCATTCTGCACGAATGTACTCTTGGAATACTGTCGCTGAGTCGCTCGATTTGGTCTTGGGCCATAGTTGCCTATATTTTAATCACCGATAGATTGAGTCACCGAAGACTAGGTGTCAGTGCGTAATGGCGTCAAAAACAGGCAAAGCCAAAGCCATTCGAGCAACCGCCGGCTAAATACGTAGATGCCTATTTGAACTAATAGAAGTAACAGTCGACTGAGTCACCGGCGACTAGTCGACAGTGTGTAATAGGCTTTATAGGAGTAGTTCTGATATTCGTGACCGGATAGTCGTATTATCACTGTTATTGTAGAAAGATGTGAACCATGAAGATTCAAGGTGAAGTTATCTTTATGTGGCATTGTTTTAAAATATTATGCCTAGTGTATATGGGATATTTTTGATTGTTTATGTGATAAATGTACATTGTACGTATTATTTAAATAAAGTATAAATACTTAGTCATGCCATAAATATTGTCCCGAAGTTTTTTTTTTATTTCATATAATATTTATTACTTTTACAGTGTGTTAGTTTAAAACATAAATAAATAAAAAAATATAAAAAGCTTATTCGAAATGGTCGGTCAATACAGTCCTTTAAATGTTGAGGCCAGTTATCAATAGAAGGACGCACTCTTTCCATGGGAAAATTCTTCACTGCTAATCGTATGGATTGTTTTAGGGACTTCAAATTATCATGGCGTTTAGAGCAAGCCGTAGTCTCTAAAACGGACCATAATTCATAACCCAGGGGATTAAGATCGGGACTAGACGACGGCCAGTCTTTAGCTCTGATGAAGTCCGAAACGTTCACTTCCAACCAAGACAGCGTGGACCGAGCTTTATGACCCGGCGCCGAGTCTTGTTGGAAGGACCATACTTGGTTAATAACATGGTGTTGTTAAGGGGCTTAACTACCTTCTCAAGAATGGTATCTTATTCCCTTCTGCCGATGTTTTGATACCTTTTTCACAAAAATATGGCTCAGTCAGTTCTTAATTAATTCTAGCCTATCCTTCATAGCTAACACCCCACAAAACCATCACTGAAGTCGGATAATGCCTACGCTGCACTCTATCGACTAATTGGGAATCTTCCTTAGAGCTTTGATCATAAATACGGTCATTTTGTTTGTTAAAATGTTGTACAGTTGTAAGGATTTTCTCATTAAACTAAATTTTTCTGTAACCTTCCTTTGCGTACCGCTTCAGTAGTTGTTTCGATTTTACCACCCTATTCTTTTTTAAATTATCAGTTAAAAAATTACTAATGCGTCTCTTATAGGCTGCAAGTCCTAAGTCATCTTTTGAAATACGCGACATGGTTCTGGGTGCTATCTTCATCTCCCGAGATAAAATCTTATGCTTTCGGACAGGATTTCTTCGAATTCTTTCCCTTACTGCTCTGACCACCTTTTTTGTACGAACACTACATGGACGGCCAGATCTTTTTCTGTCACAAACAGAGGAAGTCTCATTGTACCTATTAATAGCCCGGTACACAAACATTTGACTAATACCAAGCGTATGGAGAGTTTTAAAAAATGCATTTGGCTCCATAACAACTTTGTGTAATGCAATCACAGCGATTCGGTTCTCTTAATCACCCCACTCCATTTTAATATCGCAAAATATTGTACAATGTACTGGCGCCAAAATTAGAAAACTCAATGAACAATCGTATAAAAATGACAGATTCCAAATTCAAATGTAATTTCTGTCTTATTTTTAATTGTAACAGTATTTATGGCCAGACTGTGTGCATTATAAAAAAATAAAGCTTACAGGGTGGAAAAGTTAAGTATATCCAGATTATTTCATCAATTTTATAGATATTGTAAAACATTAAGCTGATATGATAGCTTTATGTACGAAATGAGGCCCATTTCACTTACTTAGTATAATACTTGTATATACTTTCGACTTTATTATTATCAAACTGCGAGTCTAGATCGGCTAGATAGAACGGCCTGCTACAGTATTGTCCAGAGTGAGTTTGTGACAAGTGTACAAGTATAGGAACATGGGCCTATGCATGCTAACAATGTCTGTTGTTCGTACATATTAGAGATGGGCCGAGTACTCGGTTACTACTCGGTACTCGGCATACTCGGCGGGTTTTTTGATACTCGTACTCGGCCGAATAACTCGGTTTAAATGCCGAGTATACTCGGTTTAGATAAAGCAACATATTTAGGTTGTTGACGTTAACGCAAATGGCTCACGATTTTCCGATATTTCCAGCATGTTGGCTTTTGCTGTTGTGTTTTTATTTTTTTGTTCTGTGTTCCTTCTCCTTTTCTATTTTTTCGATTTTTGTAAATTTAATATCTTTCTATTTATTATTCATGTCGCATGTCCTCCACATAGGAGCTAGTTGAAAACCAGTGTCAGGTACTTGTGCCTGATACCATGCTGAACTGGCTCCTTTTTTGGTGTAGCGCGAAGAACAATTGTGCCTGTTTAACTTGTTTGCGTGTGTTAGTACATAATTAATTGTGTAATCGGTGCTGCACTAAAATAAAAGGTTTTACTTTCTTTCCTCTTTCTTCTTCTTTCAAAGTTTCATTTTCCACACCTTTAAACTCTTCTGTGTGTTTTATTTTAAAATGGTTTAACATTGCTGTTGTAGAAGCCTTCCGTCAAACACCACTACGTGAAATCAGAGAATTGCATAAGGTGCATTTCACTTTCGTTTTATCTTCTTCAATTTTGTCGTAAAACGGCCAAATTCGGAATCTTTTCAGTCAATTGTTAATAAACAATCTTTTTTAATTATTTATCTACTATGACGTGCAACGTGACGTCAAAGAGTATATAATAGGTTGACGTATTTGTTTGTGAACTAGCAAGCGACTGATAGATGAAAGGCAGGGCGGGGTGAGGGGTGTATCAACGCGAGCCGGCCGCTCGTGCCGCACGAACCTGTTTGTACTTGTTTAAGTGCCCGAAACGGGGATTTGATTGAACAGAGTTACTCGGCCGAGTACTCGGTTGAAAAAAAAATTAACCGAGTAATACTCGGTACTCGTTACTCGGCAAAAGTGCTACTCGGCGCATCTCTAGTACATATTCGTTAGCAAGCTAAGGCTGCATATCCACGAGATGGTTTTGTACACGACCTATTGCGTTTCAAACTCGTCTGACGCTGCTGTGAACCGATACTAACGCCAGTATCGATACAAAGATCCATAGTAAGGTGCTTTAATAGGCTATTCCTTGCCAGTCTTAAGCTGACTGACAATTATTAACACATTGTGACCACTCCATGTCTCGAAGAGCACGTTAAGCTATATTTGGGCACTATTTAAGTGGCTTTTTTAACGTGCGGGATACCACTCCCACCGGAGCCGGAGGGGGAGGTTATGTCGGAATCTAACCGACTAAACCGCACGTCGTCTGTGGATCGCAGTGCAAGGCCGAAAGTGAGGTAGCTATAGTGCATATCCCTCGCATCCCGGCTGACCCAGGCCCATCTCTCTCGGTCTGGCCCTATTCGGGGGGGGGGGGGGGGGGGGGAATACGGAGTGCCCAACTCGTCCCCGGTACGGGTTCAGGTGGGTGCGCGGAGCGCGCCACTGCTGTGTCCTGCTTCTGCTTAGCTGAGAAGCGGCTCCACCTGTCACCCCCAGGCACTATTTATGGGGCTAGTAGCCAGTGGGGTGATATTGTTATTTGTGGAGGTCTGGAAAATTTTGGAGTCCAGCCGACTCGGAATGCGTTGGGAAAAGCTCAAAGGTGATGTAGGGAAGGAGTCTACAAGTGTAAGTGTAACAGCTGGAAACGGTTTGCCGAATCAACCCAGCGAGATACCGTCTTGTAAAAATGCAGCTTAAGAGCGTTTTCACGTTCATCCGATATCCGACCGTGTCGCACGCCGATAGCCGATTCGATAGCCGACACAATGCGCTGTTTTTACAAATATCCGAAAAAATCGGCTCGATACGGCGGTCGATATTTGCTTAAAAGCACAGACTAGTTAGGGATGCTAGGGATGAAAAAAAAGAAGAAAAAATTCGATGTTATTGACATGACACAGTATCGGGTTTTTTTCTTAGCTATATTTGTGATCAGCGTCATCTATTAACTCGAAAATACACATAACTAAGAAAATTTCATTAAGGTCGAACATTGCTTGCAGTTTTTTTAGTCTTTTGGTGATCCGATATCCGGCTAACATAGTGGTGTTGGCTCCGAAAACCGATATCGGGCCGGACAATGTGAAAAATAGATACATATGTCATACATTTAACTTCCTCCGATAACGGATATCGGACAATGTAAAACGCTCTAACAGTTGGGGCATAGAATTTCAGTCATTACAGTACAGGCACAGTATGCCTTTGTTAGAAGTTTCGAGAAATCAAAACTTAGTTTACCCGATATGAAAAGTTATTTCGCATTGCAGAAGATTTGCATTTGGACATTTGCCTTCCGATTAGTGCGCTCTCTATGCACTCCATTTCAATCAAACATTTTGTACATCTGTCAAGCTATAAAATATAGTAAATTGTAGATATTATGCTCGTGAATGTTTCCGGCTTCACACACATACAGGTTCACAGTAAGCAGGCGGACAATCACAGTGCTTCATTCTCTCAATCGTTTACAATTACGATAGTTTTTCGTGCTAGGGGTACAATAATAGAATTATCTATTTGCATGTGATTATCCTGTAACGAGAAAAGGTATCTAGCAGTTTTGTTATGATTTATTGGAAACATTGCCTCACGAAAAATAAATTAAACAACTTAACCCAGAAATAAAAATGGCGTCTGGGAATTCCCGACGAATATGCAACAAAAATATATTACATTGTTAACTTGCCATTAGTATGCCGTCATACATCATCACTTTATTATTAGAGCGCTAATCGAGTCAGTAATTTGCTTTATTTAAACTCTTACGGAAGCAAATTTCGTCGAGAGAGGAAAGTCTGCGCCGGTGTACTGGCTTATAAGTGAAGTTAGTTCGTTGGGTAGACCATAAGAAGTGTAGGGCACGCCGTGATTGCGGCGGTAAGACCCATCATGGGGGAGTGGCTAGAGAGGCCACACGGTGGCCTCTCGTACCGTCAGACGCAGGTCATTACCGGACACGGTAACTTCGGGCGGTACCTGCATCTGATGGGCATAGAGCCAACGCCCGAGTGCCATCACTGTGACGCGAGCGTGGACTCGGGGCTGCACACGCTCACCGAGTGTCCGGCGTTTGAAGCGCCGAGGCGGGAGCTTGTGACGGCCCTGGGGGTGAGAGTGCTCACGCTCTCCACCCTGCTCGCGGCGATGGTCCGCTGCGCGGATGCGTGGGCGGCCAGCGCCTCCTTCTGCGAGCAGGTCATGCTCGTGAAGGAGACAGCAGAGCGGGCGCGGCGCAGCGAGCGAGAAAGACTCGCGGACATCGCTCGCCGCGTTCGAAGGCGGCTCGGGCGTCGGAGGGCGCAAACCGACCTCCGCCCCCCATGAGCGCGGGCCTGAGGGTGACGAGTGGAGCCGCTCGTCACCCTAGCAGAAGCAGGCCACGGCGGCGGCGCGCATCGTAGGACGATGCGCGCCCCCCCCATACCGGGGGCGAGTCGGGGACCGCGTGGTCCCCCCTCCCGAGGAGGGCCAGACCGAGAGGAATGGCCCTGGGTCAGCCGGGGTGCGAGGGATATGTCAAAAGACAACCTCACCTCCGGCCTAGCACATCGACCCACAGACGGCGTGCGGTTTAGTCGGTTCGAGTCCGACATAACCTACCCCTCCGGCTCCGGAGGGGTGGGTATCCGTGGGGATTTCCCGCACGTAAAAAAAAAAAAAAAAAAAAAAAAAAAAAACCATAAGAAGTGTCATGTTACTAGTTGTCAGGATACTACGGTATTCCCGTCCAATTGAGCAGCCCGACTGGGGAAATACCTGTGCCCTACAGAATACCGCGGCCATAATAACTTCATGTTGTGTTTCCGGTGGTAAGTAGGGTAGCGCCATAATAACTTCATGTTGTGATCCCGGTGGTAAGTAGGGTAGCGATACAATAACTTCATGTTGTGTTCCCGGCAGTGTGTTGGGTAGCCAGAGCTCACTGGAGAGTTTTTGTGCTGTCAGTGGGAGGACCTAAGACTTTTCTTGCTCAACTTCTATACTGACGGCACAAACTGTCTGTTATAACAGGGTCGGCAGCGCGAGTGTGACGCCCCTGGTGTTGCACACGTCCATAGGCCGCGGTAATTACTCTCCATCAGGTAGGCCGTGTGCTTGTCTGCCAACTAAGTGGTATATAAAAAAACTAACTCGATGACATCAGCTTACAAACAGAAGAAACAGCATGAAAGTGGGTCCATTCGTTACGATGTAATGTCACATACAAATGTAAACTGCTTT
The DNA here is from genome assembly GCA_949126895.1 of Eilema caniola. Classification (NCBI taxonomy): domain Eukaryota; kingdom Metazoa; phylum Arthropoda; class Insecta; order Lepidoptera; family Erebidae; genus Eilema; species Eilema caniola. The sequence goes on from OX421467.1 coordinate 22,469,141, forward strand.
TTTAGCCACAGGGGTTAAACATATAGGTAAAGTGTATACGATGTTCCATACAGTGGTACAATATATATATATATATATATATATATATATATATATATATAACTCAAAGATGACTGACTCACTGACATAGTGATCTATCAACGCACAGCCCAAAGCACTGGACGGATCGGACTGAAATTTGGCATGCAGGTAGATGTTATGACGTAGGCATCCGCTAAGAAAGGATTTTGATTAATTCTACTCCCAAGGGGATAAAATAGGGGATAAAAGTTCGTATGAAACTTTGTCAATTTTAAATCGATCGGGCTGAGACTTTGCATGCATAAAGCTACTATGTTGACTCAACACTAAGCGATAACCGACATCCAGGCGGGCGGAGACGCGGGCAACAGCTAGTGTAATAAACTTTCAGCCAATTTTTTAAAAGAAGCCCTCACGTTCTTGGCTTTAAACGAGTGCATTATTTGCATACGCAGTACCGCATCAGCTTTGTATACGAGGCAGGACTTGTGTCATAAGTGGTATTTGCATCAGGAATACATTCAACCGTAGTTGTGAAGATATAGCTGGCCAGTATATCGTAAAGCTGGTAACGCTACTCGCATATTATACATAATATGCGAGTACTTTGTTCGTCTGACTGTACGCAGTCAGACGAACAAAGTAGTCAAAATGATCTTAATGCCTCGGATTTCCTCCACTGATTCTTCTGATTGACATTTATTGTTACGTAAACCACAATATACAGATAATACCGTGAGGTGAAAACAGCCAGGTAATACATAAAAATAAAGTGTGTAAAATGACAAGTGTCATTATTATTCAATACTAGTTTATACCCGCGGCTCCGCCCGTGTGTATGTTGGTTATCGCGACCAAACATATGTCCTTTCTCAGGGTCTAATCCACCTCTATACCAAATTTCATTAAAATCGGCTCAGTGGTTTAGACGTTAGCCGCGTGGCTCCCGACAAAGTGGAATTTGGGCCACCCCTTCTCGTCCCATGTGGTGTCGTACAAGGCGACTAAGGGATAGGGCTGATTAACTTTAACATCAGACAGGTATGTACAGCCCAGACTCAGCTTCAGATGCATGGCTCGAGTCAACAATAGAGCCCGGAATACGGCAATAGGCTCACCCCCTATTACGTGGGACCGATTACAGATTGGTGAAATGTGGGTGTTAATTCACCTCTGCCTAACCCTCCGGGGATAAAGGCGTGATTATATGTATGTATGGTTTAGAAGTGAAAGTGTAACATACAGACAGACAGAGTTACTTTTGCATTTCTAATATTAGTATGGATGTGTAGTAAATTCTACTAAGTGCCATTAATCTCCAGTATAAAAAGATTCTTCTGATAATTTGTACACACCTTTAGTTCGGACAACAATAAAATTTGAATTAATAAAGCAATTTGATTTGCTCTTAATACCTTGGTATTAAGATAATTTTGAGATTTGAATTAAATTTTTAAATAGTTTTCATGTTTCCGATAGTACCTACGTAAGAATGTCGGTAGATGTTCCACCATCGCCTTAAAGATGGATATAAAAAGGAGAAATTTGGATTGATTAAGGCGAGGTTTAGTAGCTTAGTGGTCAAAGCATGAACCATGTAAGGCAAAGATCGCGGGTTCAAACCCCGCCTAGACCGATTCAATTTTTTCTATTTAAATCATTTTGAGACTCTTTTAGACAAGATCATTCTGTCGCTGACTGTACAGAAATCTTTTATATTGTGTCGCAGTCGTTTTGTCAGATAAGCCATTTAATTGACCGTCTAGGTAACTCATTTATCATTCAAAATCAAATAATTGCTTCCCCTAGACAAGTGGCAATTCATTGGTTAGAAGAGAAGATTGCATATGTGGAAATGTCACATATTCAGACGTTTATAACATTTATGATAGTACTAAACGAATGTTAATCCCATACATTGATTAATTAATACAGTTCTATTCAACAAACGCATTGTCAGTCGTGTAAGAGGGCTGGACAGATAGTTAAAATAAGTGATTTCAATTTAATTCAAGTTAGTGATTTAATGTAGCTGAGTGATTCAGTATCGGAGTTGTTAATGGTATTGACGAGTGGGAAATACCCCGGGGAACAAAAGTGTCAACGAATGGGACGAAAATTTCGCATTCTTCAACACTGTGAACAACTTACCTAAACAAAGACTCTCAATCGTAAGCACAGGGTAATAAGGACAAGAAACACCCGATCAGAAGGTGAAATACCAGTCGCTTCATCGAAAATCTAGAAGTTATCCGTTTCGTAGACTGACATTCAATCCCAACTGTGTTAGGAAAATGAAGAAGAATTGCCATTGACTAGCCCGTTACTCACGCGATCATCGCGGTTAATGTTTCAGACTTCTTGACTACCTTTAAGGCCATTACGACGGATGTGTTCTCGTGTCATCCGGCCCTAATAAATTACGTCACTGTACAAACACCATTGTCTCGTTATGAAACACCCGGAAAATCACCGAATGCAGCGTAAGAGGTCAAGGCGTTTTGAAACGGCCACATCATCTCACACAAAACAGTAGTTTACCTCAATTATTTTCGTGTTATCTCGAATGAGTTTTTTTATGACAATTTCCGACGTACCGTCCTTGGGACTACCTCTGTGTAACAATATGAAAGCCTGTTTTATTGTACTTTTACTTATTTTTGTAAGTGGTTTTACTGTGTGATATTTAAGATGAGATATTGGACTATTATCGTAGATTGTTGCGAGATAAATAAAATAAAAAAATATTAGATCCATATTAATAATATTATAAATGGGAAGAGTGCACAGCAAAACTACTAAACCGATTTTGATGAAATTTGGTATAGGGGTAGATTAGACCTTGAGAAAGGACATAGGACAGATTTGGTCGCGATCCACGAGCGACATCCACGCGGGCGGAGCCGCGGGCAGAAGCTATATAATAGTAGTTTATGATACTGTTGCATAATAAGGGTTCTTATAACACGAGTGTGTTTTAAAAAAACGAGCCGTAGGCGAGTTTTTTTATATTATCACACGAGTGTTATAAGACCAAGTTATGGACAGTGTCATACACTACTTTATCTACTTTCATACTATAATACATAAACTAATTTATTTTATAAACAAAACCAAACTTTGTTTAATATAAATGTAAAAAAAAAAGTTGACGCCAAGCCAAGGCCGCAAACATCGATTGCGCATGCGCGTTTCTTTTTTTTTTCTTCCGAATTGGCCGTACTTTTTTTTTAAAGTAGAGGTTCAGTCCAGATGGAGATTGTATAGGTGTATCGTTATGATTAAAAAGTTATTTTATGATATAGGTGTCCATACAAGACCTGTATCGTAATAAAACTTTTTTTTTGGCCTGTGCGTAATGTTTGTCATAAGAGTTCTGATTTCAATTTTATAATCTTTGTATTATAGTATCAGAGTAGATAAAATAATTAAATTTATATTTTTAATTGTATTATATTTGTAGCTTTGGAGAGGTTGTTCCACCCCATCCTTTCCAAAGTTGTAGGGGGCTCTGCAAAGACATTCGGGGCTAAGCTTACCTTACCTATAAGCCGGTATACGTGTTAATTGATAGACCAGGCTCTGCTGCAGGCTTTCTTCTCAGGGTTCGGATGTTAGACGCTCCTATAAGAGTCTTATTAACCAAACTGAATGGAAAAGCAGTCAACATATCCCGGGACTGAATTGAATTGAAAGCTGAATGTAACCGGGAACAATTAGATGATGATTAATGACACTTTCTAAGTTTCAAATAATCCTTAATACACGTTTACTTTATGGAAAGTCATCGATGCCAGGTCCAAACTTCGAGTAAACGGGTTATATTACAGTATGTTATTCTAAAACATCATCCTCGTGTATCAAGAAGTACTTAAATATACTACAACTATTTATTCTCAATAATTTGGTTGTCAGACCTAACTTTCGTGTGTTCTGGGCTATCTTCTCAATCATTACTCCTGTATGAGAGTTATATAAACAAAGTTATTTGCTTTATCATCAACTTGAGTAGTCTGTAATGGATTTAAGTTTGCTTGGGAAATAGGTAAAACAATGTTTATGTCACACTAGCTGTTAGTCTTTTCAAATTTTCTATGCAATTTTTTTTTTTTTATAGTTACCTTCTACAAGTACAAGGTATTACAAAACTTAAAAGAAATCCGTTCTACTTAAGGCGCTGTCACATATGGGTCGGTAGCGAATATAATGCATGGTCGGCAACAGCCAGGCTACGTGACAACATGACGTGTAACAAATGCTTCGCAATGGCGCCCCCGCCGGGTCCGAGTTAAAGGGGTAGGCCCAAGAAGTTCTGGCTTGACGTCGTGTAGGGTGACATGCGTGCAAATGGTCTCACTACCATGGACGCCGAAGTGGAGGAGTAAGAGCCAGAAGGTGGACCATGCAGTCCGAGTACATCCTGGCCTCGGATACAATCAGGATAACGTCTGAATGTAGATGATGATGGAGCGTATAGAATGCATGCGGCGTGCTCGCTCAGTGCACCAATAAGGTTGTACTTTGTCTGCGACATAGCTCATGTCGTTTAACGGGTAAACGCGGGCAAAATGCAACCTAATAACAATAAGGGAGCAGTTTGCCGTTTGGTCTAGAATGTCCCTAATAATAAATGTTCATCGCGGGCATTTTGGCCCTCACTATCCTTCATCTGCACAGCACCAAACGGCACTGAATAAATAGCATATTACTCAAATCAAGCAAGTTAAATACAAAGTCTAAGTTAAGCTATTTATTTTACTTTGAATTCGTTTTAAACAGAGCTATGCCCTTATTTGTAAAGAGCACAGAAGCTATCCGCTTAATGTATTTGCAACGTTGAAATTCTCATGTTAGTTCAGACATGGTTCTGACAGTTTGATATCTTCATAGAGTAGTTCAAACCGTTCGTGTTTACAAAATATTACATCTATAGCTTCGGTTTACTATACTTACAATAATAATAGGACAGAAGTATTTTCTATAAAAACTTAAATCAATATTATTAAAAACGGAGTCCAGGATCCGCTTTCCGGATTTTTTTCCTCTACTAAGTACTGTATTGGGGTCCAGGCAGTGAGTCCATTAGTAAACATATTACCTTCAACGTGATAGCCTCCGTGACGTAGCAGTAGTGAACGTGGCCGTTACGCAGGAGGCGTGGGTACGATGCACACGATGCAAATATTTGTATGCATGAATGTGGGGGGTATTTGCATTGGACTGGCCGTGCTTTTGAGAGCACGTTAAGTTGTCGATCCCGGTTGCCATACGAACATCTATGGCAGGCTTTAAGTGGAGCCCTCAAAAATCCACCAATTGGCCTTACTGCAATGCTTCTTCACGGAAAATATCGAAATTCAGCCAAATCCGCAGTTAGACTGGTAAAGCGGACCCCAGACTCCAGGTTGAAAACTTCGGATGCGACTGGAATAAACGCTAGGATGAAGCAGATTACCATTCACGATGTCAAGCCAGCACAGTTCCGTTTTCAAGACAGTGCAGTGACGACTTCTAACTCTGAAAGCGCCTTAAGCAAGCAATATGACAAAGTTTGTGCTAGTGACAAGTTGGCGCCAAACATTTGATGAAAAAACTTTCCAGAAGGTTTGGATTAGTGTGGGATAAAGTTATTAGTAGCAACGTTCATTTACCGAGTGTTAGAAATTGAGTCAACTATTAATCCTACTAATCCTACTAGGTAATATTATAGACGCGAAAGTTTGTAAGTATGAATGGATGTTTGTTACTCTTTCACGTAAAACTACTGAATGGATTTTAATGAAACTTTACAATAATATAGCATAAACATCTGAATAACACATAGGCTACAATTTATAACGATAACCGACATCCGCGCAGGCGGAGCCGGGGGCAAAAGCTAGTATAATATAATATTAGATACTAGAAGCCGATAGAATAGTGGAAATTTCTTACTCGTTATTCTTTCGATTTATCTTGGCTTTTATGGGAGCGCCTACTGTCTGAGCTACCAATCCTGATAGGGACACGGATAGGCACACGCCAGATTTATAAATGTACTTATAGTGAATTATGCTCAAAAAAATCTCTTGTTTTATACCAGTTAAGTGGCAGACAAGCACACGACCCACCTGATTGGAAGTGATTACCGTGGCCTGTGAACGTATGCAATTCCAAGGGGGTCGCACTTAGGCTGACTAATCTGTGAGACCCGCCATATTCAAGATTTGGCAATAAACAAATTTTTATTTTTATGTTTCGAAAAAGCAGAACGTTTTTATGTACATGGAAGCATTTTATTGACTTTTCGTGTAGTTTTTGTAAGAAAAAAAGAGAAGTACCTATTTTAGCTTTAAAACCGTTTCAGTGCGGTGAGAATCGGTAAATTTTCTAGTGAGTTTTCAAAGATGTGGCGTGACACTCCAAAACTTCGAAACTCCGCCGGTTTTCAATTCGGCTGTATAGTTCGAGACCACCATCGTGAAAACGATAGAATGTATTCTAGACGTGTAAGTTTACTATCCCATAAAAATAACAATACTTGTTCAAAATAGCAAGTCTCGCCTCAGTTGTTCTACCGTAAAAAGTTGTGAGATCCATGTAATAATAATAAAGTTATTTTTTTGAAAATTGTGTTTCGAGAAAACTTTGACATTTCATTTGATTTTGACAGATCGAGACAGAATTTTGAATAGATATTTGTTTCGAGAATTGGACTACTGATTAAATTCTGGCTTTGTCTATTTTCTTAGCGGGTTTAATGGAGTAATGTTGGTGCCAAACCTAACTTTATTGTGTTATTTTAAACATATCAATGAATTATTTATTTGATTACCAACATTATTGGCGAATTCCCAATGCCAAGATAATAAAATAATCACTTAATTATTATTCTAGTATTACTGTTGTACCTAGATCTGAAAGATTTAAGAATCTCTGCATGTATTTATTTATTTTCAAACAACTTATAAATTACATGTTTAAATACGTACTTAGTATTATTATTAGTAGTTTTAAAACTAAGGAAGTTGTGGGCAACGTCTAGTTTCTAAATCAATAATTTTTATATTCAAGAAGGCTTCCTGGCGACTTTTGCGCTTCGAAATAAACATAAAATGCCGACGTCTGAAAATAATTAATATCCTTTAACTTTTCGAATAGTACAAATTCTCTACATGCCCAAAGGACCCAGGCTGGGTTTAGATTTAGCGAATTTATAGGGACAAAATTACTCCATTACCAGCCTGGAAAGCTAGTATGCAAATTGCCGGAGTGATGAGTAACTGGCGCTAATGAAAATTTATTGGAGTCATTAATCTGTCGACCCAACGTCGTGATAATTGATCCGATCACTCCTAATTATCCCTATTCAGAGTAAGCTTAAAGTGTGGCTTCGTAGATTGTGATAATTATAAAAACTTACACTTACGACTTTTCACCACTAGTAGTTGCAGAGACAACAGCCCGCCATCTATTTCTGTCCTTACACATTACGAGCTCCCTCTAATGTCTTTAAATCTTTCATACAAGCCCGCCAGTTTCAAGTGCTCGCTCTCCTAGTCCACTTTTCCTTTTAATTTCGAGGGAGAGCCTGCCCTCTGAACCCCCAACCCCGAAAGGAAGACCTGATTCTTTCGAAGTTGCCACGCTACGGACTCCCCGAGGGACTTTGCGAATGGATTGCCAGCTTTTTGTCCAACAGAAGTATCCAAGCCGTCGTCGATGGCAGCTGCTCGGACCGCATGGACATAAACGCTGGTGTCCCACAAGGCTCCGTGTTGTCCCCGACACTGTTTCTGCTGCATATCAATGACATGCTGTCTGCTGGATCTATTCATTGCTATGCGACAGTACCGGGGATACGTGTTACACGGGTCGTGCAAATATCTCTCAATTCGAGGAGGAGAAGAGACGCGAACAACTTGTGTCTGAAATCGAGACTACTCTCTCGGGAATATCCGATTGGGGTCGACTTAACCTAGTCCAATTTAACCCCACTAAGACACAAGTATGTGTATTCACCGCTAAGAAAACCCCATTTATTGTAGCGCCGCAATTCCTGGGCACACCACTTTCCATCTCTTCGAGTATTGGGATCCTAGGTGTCGACATCTCAAGCGACGTTCAGTTCCGCAACCATTTGGAGGACAAGGTCAAGCTGGCCTCAAATAAACTTGGAGTGCTCAACAGGGCGAAGCAGTACTTCACTGCGGGGCAACGACTTCTGCTTTATAAGGCACAAATTCGGCCCCACATGGAGTACTGCTGTCACCTTTTTGCCGGAGCGCCTGCATACCAGCTTGGCCCCTTCGACTCATTGCAAAGACGGGTGTTGAGGCTCGTCGACAATCCCATACTCACAGGCGATGTGGAACCTCTCAGCCTCAGAAGAGACTTTGCCTCGCTTGTGTGTTCTATCGCCTATACAATGGTTTGTGCTCAGATGAATTGTTTGACATGATGCCCACCGCTGCATTCTATCATCGCACCACTCGCCATAGGCAGGGAATTCATCCTCACACACTGCGACCGGAAATGGTACGCACCGTGCGTTTTGAAAGGAACTTCATCCCACGCACGCTCAGGTTGTGGAATGAACTTCCTGCCGTGGTTTTCCCAAGCGACTACAATATGGAGTTCTTCAAGAAGGGTATTAGAAGGTATTTACAGGGTCGGTAGCACGATTGTGACGCCCCTGGTGGTGCAAACGTAACCACTTCCCATCAGGTGGGCCGTGTGCTTGTCTGCCGCGTAAGTGGCATAAAAAAAAAAACCTGCGCTAGAGTCTGATCTTTCTGATCTGACACTCGCGCTGCCGACCCTGCTGGAACAGAGAGTTTCTGTGCCGTCAGTGTAGAAAATAAAGCAGGAAAAGCTTTTAGTCTTCCCACTGACAGCACAAAACCTCTCCAGTGAACTCTGGCTACCTTATATACACACCGCCGGGAACAAAACACGAGGTTATTATGACCGCGGTATTCTGTAGGGCGGAGCTACTTCCCCAGTCGGACTGTTTAATTGGACGGAAATACCGTCGTGTCCTACCTCTGTACTTTACTCCTACCAATTACTCAAAATTTAAGTAGTTTGCTGGTCATTATCTATCTGTTGCTGACTGTACCTACCAGTAATTTCTAAAGTAATTAACAGGCAAGTGATGCGGGTTAAAGTATGATAATATTAATTCATAAGAAAGATATTTCCTACCATAATTATTATCTGTATGTATTCTTCACAATTTCAGCCGCATAATTTACATTTCGCCCGGATAAAAGGCCCTTTGTTGTTTTCTTCCCTTAATTAATTCCACTGTGTCTAATTTTGAATAATTTATTATTCATCACATTATTCCTTGTTGCCTACGTCACTGCAGCAGTAGAAACCTCACAGGATGGGAAGTTATGAAGTTTTAGAAATAATACAGCAACATTTGTGTACAGAACAAAGCTTTCTTTGGTTCAGTTTGTGAGGCTTACATTATGGTCTCCTAGCAGGGGACCAATGGGCATCTAAATATAGGACGAATCTACAACTTATTCCAGGAAATGTATTTTTGGCAACCAGTGGGTCCCTCGCCCATTTCGGGTAACATGTTGTCAATGACAATGGCATGATGTCATTCAAGTACTACTATTATGCCCTCTACTGACCATCTGGAGACAGTAATCCAAAATGGAATTAGCGAGTATAGAGCATTTTAAGCTACAGTTCATTACTTTCGCCTTCATAATGTTTTAGGTCGGAAGCTACCATTACATCTCAATCAAGAACATAATAAAGTATGTATGAATCTCTCCACAGGCGACAATGCCGACAGCTTGGCACGGAGCCGCGACATCGCATGAATATTTATACCCTCGCACTTAACATCATTTACACCAGCTATGTTTACATACCCACAGTTTGGAAAATAATTATATTGACGTAAATTGAGAGCCTTTTAAAATGTTCTCCCATGCGGAATTTGATTTGTGAATCACAATTTATAAGCGAGTAAATTTATTTCAATCGCTTCTGTTGATTTTTGTATTTATCAAAAAGATTTATCGATGTTTGTGCTTCTTTTTTCATGCATAGTAAAAATGATATTGAAGTTGCTGTTTTTGATAGTCGACTCCACCGAATGGGGGTTAGTTCATTCAGGGTGACTATATACACTGCTACCGCAAGTACCCTTTTTTGAGTATATGATCTTCCATCTGCCATCAGTCCTACAGCTACGTGTTGTATCAAATTATGAATGAAATCGATAACTATCAGATGCGTCTCAAAACGACAGATCAGACAAATATAAATGCGAATCAGATAATAATTTTATGGTTCCATTCACATTTCTCTGATGCAGTGTGTTGTAACCAAGTTGTGACGACTTGTGTTGTGTCGCGTTGCGTCACACAACGCATATTCATACGACTTTTATAATTCTGTATTTACAATTTTATGCTAGTATTTTTTATCAATAAAAACGATGAACATAAATTGCGCTCCTACGAGGCTGAGTCTTTATTGTCCAAGAAAAATAATATGTATCGCAAGAACGCATTTCTGTAAATAGAGTAATACCCTACATCCAATCCTCCCTTTCACAGCTCCCGCATTCCCTAATGCAGATCCGTTTGTAAACTTATCCCTAAATATTTACTTGACATATGAAGTCTTAGACTTAACGCACATTGGTATATTGTCGAAGTGTCGCGTCGCGTCATATTTTTCGCCAAAGCATATTAATCTTTATTTTCATCATTATCATCTGTCAATCCTTTTTGTTACCTGGGCACGTCTTGAATAGTTCTTATCTTCCTTTACATACGTTTCATGACACTAATTTGTAGCGTCGAAATGGATGAATGGAGATGAATAATAAACTACTTATCGGTGATAAAACGAAGCGCCACGACACTTCAACTCGGCATCAGTGTAAGTTGAGCCACTTCTGCACAAGTTTAAAGTATATTTCTGAAGCAAATATTCGCATCTATTTCATAAATTTCATAAATCTTTAACGTATATTCCCAAGTAATAGGAAAACTTGACTGGCTAACTCTTTCCAATGGACTTACGGGATACACATATATCTTTAAATATTTTATTGCTGTGCAAAGCGGTTTCATCCATCTAAACGTTGCTTCTCCGTTCCTTTAAGTCATAGAATGATCGTGATGAATGGATACAGCTAAGGATCGTCATCCATCGCATCGATAAAATAAATTTATGTTATCTAAATAAGACCTTTTTGCTTAAGATGGGTTTTGGTAGGTTTGTGACGGTACCACGTACTTATCTAGCGCTATAGGACTACTTCGATACAACTATGGATGTATTAATGTTTTTATTTAAAAGGCCTTGTTCTGACTTATACTTTTACGTACGTCTGATCACAATTGGTTGTGTAGAACTGCAGAAATGACTCAAAGTCTCGAGAACTGGTATCCATGTGGGCTGAGCCACCTGCATCAGCTAATGTACAGATATCAAATTAAATTTCTCAGGGTAAGCAAGAATACTCCTTTTTTAATAACATTTTTAATCATTTTTCATGCTAAATATTTAAAACGCATAAAAGAGAAAAAAAAATCGGTTTAGGCGGGGTTTGAACCCGCGATCTTTGCCTTACAAGGGCAATGCTTTGACTACTAAGCTACCAGACGTCGCCTAACCAAATATTTACTCTTTCCAATAGAAAACTTCATTTATTTTCTGATATGCTTGGTAGATCATATAATTAAATGGAATGTTGCTAATTCCTATCGATTAAATCCGGCTTGTTTGCTCACACGCGATATTGCGCATAAATAATTTACAGGCGTCAAGCTGAAAGACAGGTTTTTATACTCGTACTTCAATAAGGTAAAAGAGTTTGTTTGCTTGAACGCGTTTATCTCTGGAACTATATATTTGATTTGTAAAATTCTTTTTCTAGTTGATAACCCTAGTTCTTGGGTAAGGTATGAGGGTATATAACATCACGCTGCGATACTTAGGAGTCGAGCAATATGATAAAAAGCTGGGCAGACGATCCGACTTAGATTAAAATCGAATAACGCAGGTGAAACTGTGGGGCTGTACTAGGAGTTAAATACGACGTTTTAACGTGTCATATGATTGGTGAAAGATAAAAATGCTTATAAACACAGAGTCGCTAGATGATTAATTATTCTCTTGTAATAACAGAATCTCAAGATTTATGTTCGATTTATGGCACTATATCTATCTATCTATCTATCTATCTATCAGCCAATAGACGTAGGCCTCTCCCAAAGAGTGCTATGACGACCGATCTTGACCCTTCACTATCCACCGACTTCCTGCGACAGCTTTAATGTCATCGGTCCATCGAGTGGGGGCCGTCCTACACTTCGTTTACCAGTTTGCGAGTCGCCATTCGAGAACCTTTACTCCCCAACGGTAATCGGTTCCCACTGCCACTTCAACTTGCTTATTCTAAGAGCTATGTCGGTAACCTTAGTTTTTCTACGGATTTCCCCATTACGAATTCTATCACGCAGTGAAAATCCTAACATAGCTATTTCCATAGCTCGTTGCGCAACCTTGAGCTTATGAATGAGACCAATATTTAGCGACTATAACGAATGGCACTATAACGAAGAATAAAGTGTAGTTTACAAATAATGTAACAATATGAGACAGGCAATTATTTATTACGAAACAATGCAATTATGAATGAAATGTGTTCACAAGCATTTATACGCAGTAATATATGGACGGTTTCAAAGTTAATTGTGGAGTAAAATGTTGAATTTGTGGTGATTAGTTCTAGTGCTCATGTTTAAGGTAGTGTGTGAAGTGGTGTGTATTTACGGAAGCGATTACCGTCTGATCCCCCGCCCCTAGAGAAAAGTATGCGCCAGAGCCTTGTTTTTAAAGTGAAAACTTCTTTAGCGGCGTTGGATGGGTGTAAAATGTTAAGGAAGCGTCAGGATTAGTTGACCTTTGAACCGTAACCGACGACTGATGTCATACAAGATTGGTACAGACTATCTATTTTGCAATTTACAATAGATAGCGTCGTAGCTTAAACGGTAAGCACTTCGACTGTAAGTCCTTATAGTTTCAGATAGTATCGGGTTCAAACCACCTGGCCTTCAAGGATTTTTTGAGATTGTTTTTTCTTATTATAATTTATTACTTTTGGTGATTATTTTTTCTTTTTGTAATTTATTACTTTTTATGATTATTTTTTCTTTCTGTAATTTATTATTTTTGGTGATTATTTTTTCTTTTCATAATTTATTAATTTCTTCTGACAGAAAATTAGCAGAAAATAAGTGATAGGTTCTATGATTAGCGCTATATTATAGGTATGGTATGGTATGTTTTTTTTAATCTTTTTCTATGTATATAACGAAGAAAGAAAAAAAGAAAATGTTTTCACTTCTGCCGGCACTCCCAGGGTGCAACCCGTCTTTTTTTTTTATATACCACTTAGGTAGCACACAAGCACACGACCCAGAAGATAACGGGAATTAACACGATCATGGTATAGGTACTTACATGCCATCTTTATTGTATAAGTAATATATAATTAAGCTAAAGTGTAAAGCAATCGGCACATAGTCGGGATTTATTTCAAAACTATTTGAGTTCATTGATTTTGATTCAAATTATTGACTTTGATTGTGACTTTAATTGTTATTTTGGATGTAATTTTTAATTCGATTTGGCGACAGATAAATAACGTAATAACATAGCTTATGAGTATTTTGTATTACTAACAGTTGTATGGATCAAGGTCTGAAATAAAGTTTTAATTATTATTATAATAATATTGAAAACTGTGTGTCCAGGCGAATGATGGGGTCAAGGCAATTAACACGAAAAACCGTGAGAACGAACTTTTATTACTCTTATTTTAGTTTTTTTATGAATGGGGTTCCACCTCGCAAGAAAAGTTCAACCGACAAATTTTTGTCGTCACGAATAAAAACACACAATTTATTCCCTTCGAAGCGCGAACATAAATTACGTGGTTTTTATTTTTTTATGAGAGTTTGCTTAAGTAATGAATGTAAGACGGGTAAGTATGTATTTTATGTAAAATATTACAGTTACATTAGGAACATGTCTGACGGAAATGGGTATCTGAAGGTGTGAAGGTGGACCAGAAATGGTGCGAACCGTGCGGTATGAAAGGAACTTTATCCCACGCACGCTCAAGCTGTGGAATGAACTCCCTACTGTGGTTTTCCGAAGCGACTACAGTATGGGGTTCTTCCCGGAGGGCATAAGAAGGTTTCTTCAGGTTCGGCAGCGTGAGTGTGACGCCCCTGGTGTTGCACACGTCCATAGGCCACGGTAACCACTTTCTATTAGGTGGGCCGTGTGCGTATCTAACACCTAAGTAGTATAAAGTCCACCAAGACCTTCATGCCCATAGTAACCTCTCCTGCTGACTGACTGAAGAGGTTCTAGAGCAAGCTATCCCCGTAGGGATTGGGAGTCAAACGGTTCTCGCTTCCATAAAAGGCACTGCAATTTGATGGAACAAATTTGTCACAAATATCGGCCGGGTGGGTACCACCGTGCACGATTGCGAAAAACCCTCCATAGTAATCCAATCTCGGTTGGATTGCGCTCATGGGCCAGCAAGCGCATAGCCGGGCAGGGGGATTGTGGTCGCAGCACTAGTGGGACCGGTGGGTGTCACGCGGTACTGCGACGACAATCCTCTTTTGATGAGGCCGTGAAGCTGAGTGCTACCAATGTTAACATCAGCTTACCATCAGGCGAGGTGAAGTCAAATTGATGTGTCCTGTATATAAACGTGACGTAGCAGACATGCACGCGGTCCACCCGATGGAAAGTGGTTATCTTGGGTTATGGACGTGTGCAATACCAGGGGAGTCACACTGGTGCTGCCGACCCTGTAAACACAGGGAATTTTCTGTGCCGTCAGTGTAGAAGACAAAGCAGGAATAGCCTTTGGTCTTTCAACTGACAGCATAAAAACTCTCCAGTGAGCTCTGGCTACCCTACTCACCGCCGGGAACACAGCCTAAGGTTATTATAGCCGCGTCGTTCTGTAGAGCGGCGTCTTGGGGAGACGGTTCATTAATTCATTTCGTTATAAAAAATTTTTTACTGATTGTCAAACGTGTTGCTATCATTTTTGTCAATGCAAGTATCCAAGCAAATCCAAGCATGCAAGGGCTTATTTATTTTTCCTTTGATAAGAAGTAAAAGGCGGCCGAATATCTTCATTCAATGACCTTCATCCTGTACTTTATTATTTGTAAGGGTTCGCACAGTTTCAAGCGAAATAATTGGACATCATATACGGTAGAGATATTGCAAGAAACAACCATAAAAAGGCACACAAAATACCCCTTTTCTTGACATTAATTGTCCCTTTCAAAACGGGTTACCCATTGTACTGAGTAACTCAAGTGATATAAATATTGCATACATTTAGACAACCAAGGTTTTTTTTCTTTGGGGTGAACTAAGACTACAAGAAACATTCGCTTCTTATAGTCTGATTTCATATCTTAAACGGCAGTTGCTTCCATCACAGCCGAAATCAACCAAATTATGGAAAGCTAGATAGGTACATAGATATCCGAAGCCAAAGCGGGCTTGTAAGTGCAAGCTTCCAAAAACTGTCAGATTGATGCGTAATCCAGTGTTGAGACAATAATGAATGATATTGTAGCCGCGTGGTTCATGGCAGAGTAGAATTTGGGCCACCCCTTTTCTTCCCATGTGGTGTCGTCCAAGGCGACTAAGGGATAGGGCTGATTAACTTTAACATCAGACAGATATGTACAGCCCAGACTCAGCCTCAGATGCATGGCTCGAGTCAACAATAGTGCCCGGAATACGGCAATAGGCTCACCCACTATTACGTGGGACCGAATACAGATTGGTGAAATGTGGGTGTTAATTCACCTCCGCCTAACCCTCCGAGGATAAAGGCGTGATTATATGTATGTATGTATGTACACTTACCTATCTTGAAAATAAAATCAGTGCGTGTTTACAAATAACAATGGAAATGCAACGAAATTCTATACACATACGATATGTATAGTCAGTTCAGGCGTTATAATCCTAGTGAGTTATTTGTAATTTGTGACTTGATTCGAAAGCCCCCAGAAACTTGTCACGAAATCACGATTATATCACGAGTTACCAAATTGGGTTCGGTTATAAAAAGGTTATTATGTTATAATCATTAACGTAATCATTGACTTTGACTGAAAAACATTTGTGAGTAGCTATGAAGCGGAATAATAGCTAAAAACGTCTCTGGTTATTTTATGAAATGAATGAATTTATTTTTTGGTATAATTATTAATTATTCGTTGTAGCGTGGATGAAATAATGGATCTAGAAGTTCTAAATTAATTAGCTACCTAACTAGATTGCGTGTTACATTGGCGCGTGCTACATCCGTCCTTAGATGAAATATATGCTGATCAGCTTCGCCTAACGTACCACAAGAATGATAAATTAAAAGTACTTCCATTCATTTGTGTATAACGAATAGGCGAAAAAACTATTTGAGCTTCGCGAATTCCTATGGGAAAATTTCTCTAGGAACTCGATTGGAGATCTACCTAACGAAGCCACTTTAATATGCCCATAATCTTCATGCAATTTTAGCAACAAGTTGACAACGCTATTCTGAAAATGTTTGTTACTGAATTACGCCCGAGAGTTGAACGGACCTGGCTGAAATTTGTTACAGGGATAGGCTGGCCTGAGGGTAACGGGGCCTGAGGGTAACGTGGCCTGAGGGTAACGGGGCCTGAGGGTAACGGGTGGAGCCGCCCGTCACCCTAGCAGAAGCAGGCCACGGCGGTGGCGCGCATCGTAGGACGATGCGCGCCTCCCCACAACGGGGTTGAGTCGGGGACCGCGTGGTCCCCCCTCCCGAGGAGGGCCAGACCGAGAGGGATGGCCCTGGGTCAGCCGGGACAACCTCACCTTCGGCCTAGCTCTACGACCCAGAGACGGCGTGCGGTTTAGTCGGTTTGAGTCCGACATAACCTCCCCCTCCGGCTCCGGGGGATTTCACGCAAGTAAAAAACAAAAAAAAACAGGGATAGGCTATGGTCTGAAATAACACATAGGCTACTTTTTATGCCGACCCCGTTAGAACAGAGAGTTTCTGTGCCGTCAGTTTAGAAGATAAAGCAGGACAAGCCTTAGGACTTCCTATTGACAGCACAAAAAAAGTAGCTGGGACAGACTGGATCCGAGATACAGAAAATCGCAAGCAATAACGTACATTGGGAGAGGCCTTTGTCCAGCAGTGGGCTGCGAGGGCTAATTGATTGATTGATACAGTTATACATACAAATGCAGAAGAACCCAGTGTTTTGTGTTCGAAATATTTCGATCTATAATGTACTAGGTTGTGCCCGCGGCTCCGCACGTGTGGGTGCCGGTTATCGCGACCATACATAGCCTATGTCCTTTCTCAAGGTTTAATCTACCCCTATATCAAAATCGGCTTAGTGGTTTAGGCGTGAAAGACGGACAAGACAAACTTAATATGTTATAGTTTATAGCTCACCCGGCGAACTTCGAACCGCCAATATTATTCCGCCTACGTGGCGTCAGATCCCGTTCCCGCTGCACCCTCTACTATATTAAACATGTATTATACATATAAACCTTCCTCTTGAATCACTCTATTAAAAAAACCGTATCAAAATGCGTTGCGTAGTTTTAAAGATATAAGCATACAAAGGAATACAGGGACAGAGAAAGCGACTTTGTTTTATACTATGTAGTGATTATGGATACGATGAAATGTACAAAGAATACATTTAAAACAGCAACTCCCAGTATTCGTACTATTAAAACATAACAAGAGAACGAAATTATAGTAAAAAAGCTTGTAAATAACGATCTACGTATTCGACGTATAGTGGTATCGAAGGTATAGGTAATAACAGGTTATTGACATCTGACATCCATGAAGTTCAGTGACACGGGGTCTAGGGCAATTGTGATGTCGTAGATAATGCCTACACCAAGAAGACACGCGACCATATCGTTCCATTTATTGATAGAATAGCTGTTAACCGGGTCATTTGAATTGCTGATAATATTCCGCCGTTCTTAAAGAACCTATTTTTTTACCACTTTGTTGGCAGACAACCACACGGCCCATCTGATGGAAAGTGGTTACTGTGGCCTATGGCCCCGCGGCTCTGACCGCATGGATGTCGGTTATCGCGACCAAACATAGCCTATGTCCTTTTTCAAGGTCTAATCTACCCCTATATCAAATTTCATCAAAATGGGTTCAGTAGTTTAGGCGTCAAAGACGGACAAACAGATACACACATATACTTTCCCATTTATTTATTTAATTTATTTTACAATATAGCCCTTGTCTCCTATACAAGGTATTCCTGTATTATGGGAGCCAGTGATTCTTCGTGTATGTATTATTATTTGCAATGGTTACACATTTTTTTATAGTAATAATTAGTGATAACATTGTTATCTTTATTATTTTTTATACAACTAAGATGGCAGCCAAGCACACGGCCCTCCGGATGAAAAGTGGTTACCGTGGCCCATGGACGTGTGCAACACCAGGGAAGTCACTCGTGCTGCCGAGCTTGTGAACACAGGGAGTTTCTGTGCTGTCAGTGTAGAAGACAAAGCGGGAATAGCCTTTGGTCTTCCCACTGACAGCACTAAAACTCTCCAGTGAGCTCTGGCTACCCTACTCACCGCAGGGTATGTTACTTTTTATTATTAAAGTATAGTTGGGGTGTGTCAATAGTATTATTTCTTAGTTAGATGCGAAACTGAGTACAATTTGGACTAGAACCTCTTACATTTATCACGAAAATTGATTCATGTAGAACGCAGGTAAAGTAGCCAGCATATGCTAATTTCTTGTTCATTTTCCGCCTGTCGTACTTTGTATGTTAACAAAATGAATACATATGCACCTCCTCCTTTTGGAAGTCGGTTTAAAATGATACATATCGACATCAGATAATCAGTTACTTTACAGTATTTTTCATCATTAGTGTATTTTTAATGGTATACTTAGGGTGTCAATAGTCCACCCTACACTGTTGAATTGCGTGATCACGAAACACTTTACCGGGGTTGCGTGTTAACGGGACAGCGCCCGTATTCGGCTTGACTATCCGTAACATTACTAAGCGCGTTCGTACAAACCAACACATAGTTGGTTTAGTTCTACGCCACTTCTAGCTGTTATGTTAACGAATTGAAATGTACAGTCTACTTACTCATTGTCAAGTAGAATAATGCCCCAGGGCTGACGACGATTGAGTTCAAAATGTGCAAGGGAATAACTATTATAAAATAACTTTAGCTCACTTAGCCGTTGTGCTAACAGAGGCAGAACCAAGTGGCTAGATATCATATTTTGATATACATACATATATAATCACGCCTTTATCCCCGGAGGGTTAGGCAGAGGTGAATTAACACCCACATTTCACCAATCTGCATTCGGTCCCACGTAATAGGGGGTGAGCCTATTGCCGTATTCCGGGCACTATTGTTGCGAGCCATGCATCTGAGGCTGAGTCTGGGCTCTACATATCTGTCTGATGTTAAAGTTAATCAGCCCTATCCCTTAGTCGCCTTGTACGACACCACATGGGAAGCTGGTTGGGTCTTAGAAATTATCCTGGCTTGAGTGTATGTGTACCCTTAGCACGAACAACTATCTAAATAGTATTGTAAACGTATTGAGAGAACGAAGCAATACGATTGGCCGCCTGCCTACTGTGGACCTATGTATGTAAAACCCGCCAATCGCAATGCTCCGTTCCCACAATACGTACATCAGTCCGGTCATCAGTCAACACAGGCAGATGTGTCGAAACTTGGATTTTAATCAATTCGAGTCCGACGTTGTTACTAAATGTAAGAATTTGGAAGTGAAAACTTCTTAAGCGGCGTTGGATGGGTAAAAATTGTTAAACTCGCGCGTCAGGATCGCTTGACCTTTGAACCGTAACCGGCGACTGACGTCATACAACATTAGATATAGACTAGTTATTTTGCAAGATACGATAAGAAACTCCTTAGCTTAACGGTGAGCGCTTCGACTGTAAGTACTTATGGTTTCAGATAGTACCGGGTTTGAACCTGGGCTTCGGATACATTTTGTGATTATTTTTCTTTTTGTAATTTATTACTTTTTGTGATTATTATTTCTGTTTGTAATTTATTAATTCCTTCTGACAGAAAATTGGTAGAAAATTAGTGATAGGTTCTATGATTATAGGCATTATAGGCATGGTATGTTCTTTTTATCTTTTTCTCTGTATAGAACGAAGAAACAAAGAAAGAAAAAGTTTTCACTTCTGCCGGCACTCCCGGAGTGCAACCCGTCTTTTTTTTGTAACATCTTTTGTATAATTATAGAAATATGTCTGGTTTGCCCATATATAGGATGTTGCTTTGGCGATAATTGTTCCGATAGTCCTATCTGTTCACAGTCTAATTGCTCAGAGCGTCTAACAACACTTCTAAAGTAGTTTCGGTCAAGGATTTGATGGAAAAGACAACAATTCTCCTTGATATGGTATGTACGCCTAGTCTGGACCCCGTACTATACATACAGTCTTCAATCTGGCTTGTACAGCATCAATAGAAAACCTGTGTACTGTCATATGGAGATATCTGAAAATTCTGAAAAATTTAGCGAAATTTCTTCCAGCCAGGTCTGCTCTACTCCCTACAGAGACAGTTTCTGTTTAAAACAACATTAAACAGCAATTTACATAACTATTCATGCAAACAATTTCAAATTCGTATTATTAATTTCTCCGATTGTCCTGTAAACGAGTTGAATACAATAATTTAATTCTGAAACTTCCAGTGAATTGCTATAACTCTACAGCCTCGTATGCTCGTAATTACATACATGTTATCGTGGGTAGAAAACGGAATTTTATCTGGGTTAAAACTGGAAAAATAATGTGTGTTGAAAACGAAACACGCAACTTAAACGTTGACTACGCGTACATACTGGAAGAGCATTTAACTGTTAAGGGAGAGATAACAAATTTGATTCCCACTTAGCGCGAATATTTGTTGCTTTCTTCTCCTGTTAATATTTATTATTTTATCGTAGCTTTTAAGGAAGCAATTGCCGTCTCACCTTTATACTCCGGAAAGATAGTCTGAGCCTGAGATTCAAACCCAGATTAGATTAGTAAATAGTAATCAAATGTTAAATCAATAAAAGGCAATATATTGCTCGATGATGACGATCCTATTAACATTCCAATAAATTAATGTACCGTAACTGATCAAACAAATAAATCCATAAAAGACGCATGTCTAGATGTAACATGATTTAAGAAATGCGCATAAATCTTTACCATCTGTTCAGTTTCAATTAATTGATTTTTCATTACTAAGTTTCTAAATCGTGTTGAGTAGATAATCATTTCATCTGGATTTAGATTGCGTTTTTATGACATCAAACATTTTTTTTTTCAAATAAAGAAATTACAAGGTGCTTGATTGACGGCAATAATAGGCTCGCCCTCTATGTCGTGCCTTATCTGTTCATATTTCTCTGCCTTCGCACATAGATGCTCTTCGGGGATTGGCTTCAGGAGTAAATATAAGTATTTATATAAAACAGGTTCAAAGAAATCATTCTTATTAGCAGGACTTTATCCAGTGTAATATGGCTTTTCGGGGTCCAAACTAAGACGCTTGATACATCTGCTGAATAAAGAAGTAGGCTCTATCAGAGACATTATTCTAGGGGTTTGGAGGTTATATGACAGTCGCTACTAGAACAGCCAACATACCAATCATAAATAAGCGAACCACGGATTCTATAGTAAAAATTACCACGCAACTGGGAAATCACTATAAGCATGAATGAATGAATGAATGAAAAACTCTTTATTGTATGGTACACAAAGAAAGAAAGAAGAACATATTACAATAAAGTGGTAGGTACAGTTTTGTAGCATACAATTGGCGGCCTTATCGCGCAGGGCAATCTCTTCCAGGCAACCATGGGATGGAGTTCAAAGAGAATAAATAACCACTAAATTTTAGGTGGATCTAGAGACAAAAAGAAGGGGGTAGTTTCCTAATAATTATTTTGAAGTTTTGGTCCATACTAGATATATTATTATATTCAGATAGTTAATAGATATAATAATACTATATAAACATTACTTACTATATACAATATATAATACATAACTAGTGAAACAGTACCTATCATTAGGTACATGAAATAGATATACTTACATAGAATACTAAAAACAGTAAAGACATAATAGAATAAATTATAAAGATAGAAGGTGTAGGACAGTGACTATCGCTCTTGCAAATAGTAGGCCGTAACCATTTTTTTGAAGACAGGCAGAGATTGTGCACGTCTAATGGTAATGGGTAAGGCATTCCACAATCGAACAGCCTGGACAGTATAAGATTTGTCCATGAATCTCGTGGAGTGCGCTGGCATCTTCAGCCTCAGATTCCCAGACGACCTCAAGACCCTAGAATGCGAGTCGCATAGGAAGTCAAAGCGATCTTTTAGGTAGAAGGGAGTGAGAGGGTGAAATAGAATATTATACAGTAGATAAAGAAAATGAGCATTCCGGCGAAGGCGGATAGGTAATTTGTCTGGACACCCCCGACGGTTCCAGGTAAAAGGGGTAGGCCCAAAAAGTCCTGGCTTGACGTCGTGGTGAGTGACATGCGTGCAAATGGTCTCACTACCATGGACGTCTGAGATCGTGCGAAGTGGAGGAGGAAGAGCCGGAAGGCGTACCCTGAGCTCCGAGGGCATCTTGGCTTTGGATGCAATCGGGATAACGTCTAAATGTCGATGATGATGATGATCATGATGAGCTGTCTGGACGCACAATGTTTCTACACTGTATAAGGGCGTTTTCTCACTCATCGGATATCCGATCCGATATCGGTGTCGGACGCCGATAGCCGACATCCGATAGCCGACACCTTGTGCTGTTTTCACATTTATCCGATAAAATTGGCCCGATACGGCTATTTGCTCGAAAGCGTAGACTCGTTAGGATGCTAGGGATGAAAAAAGAAGAAAAAATAGACAGACACATATCTCATACATTTGACTGCCTCCGATATCGCATGTCGGATATCGAATAGCTCTAAGGATAATATTATTACTATGTATTCGTTATGTATTTGGAGTTTAATAGTATATCAATCTAATTATTATAGCTGATTATGTTTTCTTCCAATATTGACTTTGACTAGCGTGACTTGTAACAATAACAGTTTTCTATGCAAATGTGTTCTGTCCCCATACATAAATCGATTACGGCTTCACTTCAACTAATGAAGAGAAAACTCCATTATTATTTTGTCAACCTAACGTTCAATTACACATAGTTAGCTAATGTAATGTAACTACAAATATATTGTTCTTATACCCGACTCGCATATAAAATATTAAAAAAGGAAAGTCATCGCTATTATTCGAGAATCAGTAGACACTGTTAACATGAAATAATATAATTAACAAAATTTGCACCTGTGGCTCCACGGTGGAAGCAGATGGCCATCACGCTTTGAGTTATCGGCGGTGCACTGGGAGGTTTCTGCGACACCACGCTCTCAACGATATCGTTCGCAGAGCCCTGATATCGGCGAACGTTCCCTGCGTGCTTGAGCCTCCCGGTTTGAGTAGGTCAGACGGCAAGAGACCAGACGGGCTAACTTTGGTGCCCTGGAAGAACAGCAAGTGCCTAATTTGGGACTCAACCTGCGTCAGCACAGTAGCCGCCAGTCATCTTAGTCGCACTGTTCACTTCCCGTCGGCAGCCGCTGAGGACGTCAGCTTAAGGAAGAGAAATAAGTACGCCGATCTGGAGCCGCTTTATAACTTCATGCCAGTGGCCGTGGAGACTCTGGGCAGTTGGGGCAAGGAGGCCAGGGCCTTTGTAAAAGAGCTAGGACAAAGACTCAATGAGACAACAGGGGACTATCGATCTGGCTCGTTCCTGGTGCAAAGGTTGGCCATCGCAATCCAGCGTGGAAACGCAGCGAGTGTGATGGGCTCTTTTCCACCGGGAACGGTCCGGGACGGGCTATTTAATTAGTATGGACCAAGTATGTATATTATTTGTATACAATTAGACTTTTAAAATGATATGTAATTTTTATTATTCAATAAACTGACTGATTAACAAAATAATCATTTTTAAATTATTGTTTACTAACTTAAAAACTGTACTTTTAGAAAATACGCATGTGAAAATCGTTTAAAAATACACACACCGGCAGATTTAGCGCAACACAAAATTATGTTCTGGGGAGGGATATGTTTAGAAGCTCGCACGGAGTTAGTGGTAGTCGACGGCAGAAATCTGACTGCTGATCGGTGTTTTAGAGGAACATGTTGTGCCATTTGGCCCATTTATTGGTAACGACTTCATTTTAATGCAGGATAATGCATGCAACCATGTTGGTGTTACGGTGATGGAGTGGCCAGTACGGTCCCCGTATATGCATCCGATTGAACACGTTTGGGATTTGCTAAAGAGGAGTGTCAAATGAAGAATGCCACCTCCTAACAATCTGGGCGAGCGGGGAGTGGCTAGAGAGGCCACACGGTGGCCTCTCGTACCGTCAGACGCAGGTTATTACCGGACACGGGAACTTCGGGCGGTACCTGCATCTGATGGGCATAGAGCCTACGCCCTAGTGCCATCATTGCGACGCGAGCGTGGACTCGGGGCTGCATACGCTCACCGAGTGTTCGGCGTTTGAAACACCGAGGCGGGAGCTTGTGACGGCCCTGGGGATGAGAGTGCTCACGCTCTCCACCCTGCTCGCGGCGATGGTCCACTGCGCAGATGCGTGGGCGGCCAGCGCCTCCTTCTGCGAGCAGGTCATGCTCGTGAAGAAGACAGCAGAGCGGGCGCGGCGCAGCGAGCAAGAGAGACTCGCGGACATCGCTGCCCCCGTTCGAAGGCGGCTCGGGCGTCAGAGGGCGCAGATCAACCTCCGCCCC
Organism: Eilema caniola; assembly: GCA_949126895.1. NCBI lineage: Eukaryota > Metazoa > Arthropoda > Insecta > Lepidoptera > Erebidae > Eilema > Eilema caniola. The sequence continues at coordinate 22,494,147 of OX421467.1, forward strand.
CCATGAGCGCGGGCATGAGAGTGACGGGTGGAGCCGCTCGTTCCCCTAGCAGAAGACGTTCTCCTAGACGATGTGCGCCTCCCCCACATACCGGGGGCGAGATGGGGACCGCGCGGTCCCTCCTCACAAGGAGGGGCAGACCGAGAGTCTGGAGCCTGGGTCAGCCGGGGTGCGAGGGATATGTCGCAAGACAAGCTCACCTTCGGCCTAGCACATCGTCCCACAGACGGCGTGCGGTTTAGTCGGTTCGAGTCCGACATAACCTCCTCCTCCGGCTCTGGAGGGGGGAGGGGGGGGGGGGCTATCCGTGGGGATTTCCCGCACGTAAAAAAAATTACAATCTGGGAATCAAGAATGGCAGTGGTTGCCCCCAAGAAATCATTGACAACAGTATTCGCAGCATGCCCAGACGGATGGAAATCTTAATCAGGGCACGAGTGCGAAACACTCGTTACTAAACATGTTGTTGTTTCATGTTTAATGATTATTTGTTTAAAAATAAAGCTTACTATTTTATACTCACCTTTTTTTGTGTTCCGCTAATTCTGCCGGTGTGTAGCACATTCTATTATAGGTACAGTCAGCGTCAGAAAGGTTTTGACTACAAAGTCTCTAATGATCTTATTATTATCTTATGTTTATTGACTTAAATTATATTATTATCTGAACTAGAGGTGTGAACCACATTTCAGAACACTCAGTCCACAGGGAGGGGGAAAAACCAATCATCGATCTGATGCTGATTATATTTACAACTAGCTGTTGCCCGCAGCTCCGCCCGCTTGGATGTCGGTTATCGCTTAGTGTTGAATCAACATAGTAACTTTATGCATGCAAATTCTAAGCCCGATCGGTTTAAAATTGACAAAGTTTCATACAAAGTTTCATTCCCCATTTTATCCCCTTGGGGGTAGAATTAATCAAAATCCTTTCTTAGCGGATGCCTACGTCATAACATCTACCTGCATGCCAAATTTCAGCCCGATCCGTCAAGTGGTTTGGGCTGTGCGTTGATAGATCACTATGTCCGTCAGTCAGTCACCTTTGAGCTATTAATATAATATAATATATCATTATATTATATTAATAGCTCAAAGGTGACTGACATAATATAATATATCATTATACTTTATCTAAAAGTTTATTATCAGATTAGATAGGCTATTAAACAAGGTTTATTTTAATGTGTAGGTGTCTTAACAAAAAGTTAAAAGAATTTTAGTTATTTAGGTTTAATTGAAATATACCTAGACCATGTTGATGTGTGTATTTATATATAGCAAATAAATACAAAACATTTTCATTTCATTCTTTCTTTAACTGTTCCCGTTCTCGTTTATTCTAGATGAGTAATTTTAAAATGTTATGTAGCATCTTGCTGAACTGAATTCGCCCACAAGATGGACGACCAGTAGAAAATTTAATTTAAAGTCTTACCGACGACGGCGGTGCCACATGCTAAAGAGACTAGTGATTTAAATTTTTCGAAACTAGTTTGAAGTTCAATTGCATATTCTATGTTGTTTACTAGATTACGTTATTATACTGTCTCTCTTTTATACTAATACTAATTATTAATAGTAATGTACGGATTGTTATGCTTGGCCTTGAAAGCGACGAATGAAAGACAACTGCATGTGGCGGAGATGCGAATGTTAAGGTAGATGTGTGGTATAACGAGAATGGACAGAATAAGGAATGACTATTTTAGAAGAAGTTTGAAAGTGGCACCAGTGAATGAAAAATTGAGAAGCGATCGACTGCCGTGGTATGGACATTGAGAAGAGAGTAAAGTTATGTTGCCCAAGAAAAGATGGATAGGTTGCTTGAAAGATGATACGGCAAAGAAGGGAGTAACTGAGAAAATGACATCTGACAGGAATTTATGGAGGAGAATGACATGTTGCGCTGACCCCAAATAATTGGGACCAGGGCAGGTAGATGATGACTGTCTCTCTTTCATAAGACTAATGACAAAACTACACCTGGTTCTAAATTCGTACGTGTATAATATTAAAAAAAAGACGGGTTGCACTCTGGGAGTGCCGGCAGAAGTGAAAACATTTTCTTTTTTCTTTCTTCGTTATATACATAGAAAAAGATAAAAAAGAACATACCATACCATTCCTATAATATAGCGCTAATCATAGAACCTATCACTTATTTTCTGCTAATTTTCTGTCTGAAGAAATTAATAAATTATAAAAAGAAAAAATAATCACAAAAAATAATAAATTACAAAAAGAAAAAATTATCATAAAAAGTAATAAATTACAAAAAGAAAAAATAATCACCAAAAGTAATAAATTATAATAAGAAAAAACAATCACAAAAAATTCCTGAAGGCCAGGTGGTTTGAACCCGATACTATCTGAAACTATAAGGACTTACAGTCGAAGTGCTTACCGTTTAAGCTATGACGATATCTATTGTAACTTGCAAAATACATAGTCTGTACCTTATCTTGTATGACGTCAGTCGTCGGTTACGGTTCAAAGGTCAACTAATCCTGACGCTTCCTTAACATTTTACACCCATCCAACGCCGCTAAAGAAGTTTTCACTTCAAAAATAATCACAAAAAGTGTCAGAAGCCCAGGTTCGAACCCGGTACTATCTGAAACCATAAGGACTTACAGTCGAAGCGCTTACCGCTAAGCTACGAAGCTAATGTTGTATGACGTCAGTCGTCGTTAACGGTTCAAAGGTCAAGTGATCCTGATGCGAGTTTAACACTTTTTACCCATCCAACTCCGCTAAAGAAGATTTCACTTCAAAAATCATACGCTTTCTTAAAAAAACTGAATTTTCTAACAATCATATCCAACCAAATTCCGTATGTCTAGTGCAAAATAAATACTTTTACATTTCCTTTGTAAACTTAACCTCGTCAGGTTCAAAACACATGTTCTACAGTGTGTAACGTTTGTCTTCCTACCTGCATTTGCAATATAAACATTTGTTTTAGCAAGAGGAATTCGTTGCGAAACGAGTTGTTACGTCGGTATGTTCAGCGCTGCCGCCGCTTAGAGAATACTTTATCTGGAATCAGTACCTGCAACAAAGAGGAAACCTTTTTAAAATAAGTGTGACTTCAAAACTGATATACTTGTAAGCACCTACGAATAAACTTTTATCTTGATAGGTATTCATCTATAAATATAAAACAATAAAATCCTGACTGATTGACTTAAAGACAACGCATAGCCTAAACCAACGGAGAGTTTTTGTGCTATCAGTAAGAAGATCAAAACTATTCCTGGTTTGTGTTCTATACTGACGGCACAGAAACTCTTTGTTTACAGGATTGGCAGCACAAGTGTGACTCCCCTGGTGTTGCACACTTCCATAGGCCACGGTAACCACTTTCCATTAGATGGGCCGTGTGCTTGACTGCAAACTTATTGTATAAAGAAACCGCTGCTCGTAGAGACTTGAAATTTGTAGTCTATTATATTTTACATTGTGTTATTTTATAAATAATACATTTTAATTGAGTGATAGGAAATAATTATGTTTTTTGGCGGTAAGACCCGTCATGGAGGAATGGCTGGATAGGCGCCATGGTAGCCTCTTCTACCAGCTAACGCAAGTGTAGTGTACACTTACGTTGCGGACATGGCTGTTTCGGTGAGTACCTGCATCGTATAGGCCGGGAGCCATCGCAAGTGACACCAATGCTGGGGCTGCTCCGAAGACACGCCGCTTCAGCTGGTAGAATGCTCGGAATGTATAAAGCGAGGCCGTGTTCTTGAAGCAGCTCCGTTGGAGCGGGAAGCATTACGTTGCAGATTCTAACGCTGGCCATGGTCGGCAGTGATAGTGTTTGGAGAACCGCTGCCTTCTTTTGTGAAGCAGTGATGCGTGTAAAAGAAGCGGCAGAAAAGGGACGGGTGAGATCTAGCACTCTCTGGTGCACCGGGTAGGGAAGATAACAAAACGATCTTCATCCAGCTCGGGCTTGGGGTTTGGCTAGCAGTTGCCAAAAAAGAAGCAGGCCCATGGTGGCGGAATTATCATAGTATTTTCCCTATCTCTCTTGATTGAGAATAGATAATTTTTCAAAAGTCTTCAAAAGTAATAGGTACATAAATTGGCTGCTACTATGATATCTAATACTGATTTACATGGTAACATTGTTTCAGTTCAGGCGTACGGCTGCTGCCTGAGCCGCAAAGTGATAACAAAGAACTGTCATTCGAGTAAAAACCGGCAAAAAATCACGTTAGTTATATCGACGGTAAAAAGGAAAAATACTTGAAGCGACATTTTTTGAATTTTACAGGAGAGCCAATCAAAGTTAAATTTTTTCGAAAAAAAATCATAAAAAAATCTAATTCGAAGTTACAAAAACCAGCGAAAAAACAGTTTCTTAATTTTTTAGGTACTTTCTTCCATTAAACTTACAAAAAATCTCTAAGCAATATAAGAGGAGTTATGTGTCGCTTCAGTTTTTTTCATTAAATACTGCGCAAGGAAAAACGCATTAACCACAACACCAGTGTCTTGACAAATGCGAGGAAAAACACATTAAGTGACAAGCAATGGGTGATCTAGCTTGGAGGAAAAACAACTGAAGCGCCATGCAGCCTGAAACACAAGGATGTGGAAAAACAAGTTTTCCAACAAAACCATAAAATATTAAGTAAAGGAAAAACCCAATAACCACTAGTAAATTATCATTAAATTTTGAATTTTTAACTGTAATCCTTCCTACGCTACCGATAGATACCAAAATAAAACCAAAAATTTAAGGATAAAATAAATAAACTATAATCTTTATTGTTTTAAAAGCTTACTGATTTACAGTATTGCGCAAATAATACCCATTTCAGGGACAAAATACAAAGTTTATTTTTAGAAAATAGTTAAAAAGAGGAAAAATCATCTAAAATATTGTAGAGCAATTAGTACTATATTTATACCCAGTTTTAACTCGCTGCGAAATGTTGAGCCAGACTGATGTGACTGTGAACAAACACTTCGCAGCGGGGAATACCTACTAGTCATCATCATCATCATCGATATTTGGATGTTATCCTGATTGCATCCGTCACCATCCCGGCTTCGGAGCTCAGGGTCCGCCTTCCGGCTCTTCCTCCTCCAATTCACACGATCTTGGGCGTCCATGGTAGTGAGACCATTTGCACGCATGTCACCCTGCACGACGTCAAGCCAGGACTTTTTGGGCCTACCCCTTCTACCTGGACGCGGCGGGGGCGCCATTGTCAGGCATTTGTTAGCCACGTAGCCTGGCTGTTGCCGTAAGACGTGGCCACACCAGTGACTCCGCATACCCACCGCAGCATTTTAATCTCCGTGACACGCAGCCCCTGCTTGGGTCGCTCTAACACGCCTCACGGCCGTGTAAAAGGACAGGCCTAATGATCGTCTCATAGACCTGTCCCTTCAACCTGGTTGGCATTTGTAGATGGCATGTGACGCCAGTCATTTCCCGCCACTTGGCCCACGCGGCGGCAATACGTGCCTTGACGTCGTGGTCGATGTCAGCGGTCACGTGGAGTTCAGATCCCAGGTACTTAACCTGGTCCGTGCGCTCGACCGACTCATTTATGCGGATGGGTGTGGGATCTGTTGAGATTAATACCAAGTTTTCTGTCTTCGCCACATTTAACTTCAGACCGCCGTTCTCAAGCACCTCCTTCCACACTTTCACGCGTCGCTCCAATCTGTTCGTGTCTGTGTCCATCAAAGCAATGTCATCAGTCTCTGATGCTGTCCGACAAAACGTCTAACACAAAGCTGAACAGGTAAGGACTGAGTACGGATCCTTAGTATACCCCGACGGTGATGGGGAAGGTTTTAGTGTCGCCAACAGCGGACCGAACCACAGAACCGGAATCGTGATACATGCCTCGGATGGTGTCAATGTAGGCCTCAGGGATTCCCTTGGACCGCAATGCCTAGCAGATCACCGCACGAGGAACATAGTCGAAGGCCTTCTGTAGGTCTAGGAATAGTCAGTGCAGGGGCGTGTTCTTCGCCCTATATTTCCCCGCGATAATCCTGTGGGCGAAAACCGGGTCCATGGTCCCGAGCCCGGGACGAAACCCATAGTGACACTCCGAGAGTGCATTCTCCTGTCGGATACGGGTGTCGATTATCCGTTCATAGAGCTTCATGGTGTGGGACATTATCTTAATACCACGGTAGTTGCCACACTCCTGCACCGATCCCTTGCCCATGAAGACTGGCGTTATGATACTCAGCCGCCACTGCTGCGGGATCGTACCGCTGGGGAAAACGCGGTTATAAAGATTAGTCAGGATGCCCACACCACGGGCACTCATTGCCTTCCAAGTTTCGATGGGGACATTGTCGGGTCCGACATTCCGGTCCTTCATGCGTCGAATGGCAGTCTGGACTTCTGCAGGCGTTATCCGTGGCATTAGTCCTTGATTTGGAGGGACGTCTGATAACTGCACCTCTTTATGCTGCTTATTCAGCAGCTCGTGGAAGTATGAGCGCCATCTCTCCTTCACCGGACTTCCTCGTATAACAAATAGCCCCCATGGTCTTTAATGCAGCGGACGTTGGATATAGACTGCGCTGCTTTAGGCCTGGAATGAGCCAACTTATAGATGAGCTTTTGCCCCTCAGACGATTCCAACTTGTTGTACAGCGGTTGCAAGTGGTCTCGTTTGGCCCTGGCTACACCTCTCTTAGTGGCGCGTTTAGTATCTTTGTACGCGTCGTGGTCTTCGGGAGATTTAGACGCATGCCACTTTTTAAAGAGGGCGCCCTGATCTGCCTCTGGACTGTGTCGTTCCACCACCAAGTGTCCTTGTTACACTTGCGTCTACCCTTAGACATGCCGAGCACGGCCGTTCCTGCCTCAAGAATAGCTGCCTGCAACTTGTGCCAGCAATCGTGTACTGATTCGGCTTCAGCATCGGCGCACTTGTCACCGAAAACGGAGACGAAACTCTGGGACTTGGCTTCATCAAGCAGCCATCATCTGATTCTGCGTTGGCCCCGCTCAACACGCTTGCCTTTGAGTTTCACACAGAGGTCCATGCCAAGGAGACGATTTTGCGTAGTGAGACTCTCCCCGGGTCTGGCCTTGCAGTTTGCTACCTTGCTGATGCTGTGCCTGCTAGTGAGTAGGAAATCGATCTGGGTAGCATGCTCCCCGTGCTTGTAGGTGATAAGGTGTTCGGATTTCCTTTGGAAATACGTGTTCACGATTGCAAGGTCTGTAGCTGCACACGTTCTGAGAATGTGCTCACCCTCTGGGTTACGGCTACGGTAACCAAAACCACCGTGGACACGCTCAAACTCCTTACACCTATCACCCACATGACCGTTTAGGTCACCACCCAGAACAATTCCCTGCGACAGCGGAATGCCACTAAGCACTTCCCCTGTGTATGTGCCGCAACGACAGTTCACTGGTGAATGAAGCGCCACGTCACGTGTCACTTCCTTACATAGGTTACGCAACTTCCACACAAGAGACAAAAATACATTGCATGTAGCGACATGAATGATTTTGAATAGTTAACTTAAGTACACAATTTTGAAAACAATGTTTACTTTAAGCGACAATCGTCTTTATTTAGATAGTCGACGAAATTAAATGAACCGACGTTATGGGAATAAAAGACGATGTCGGTTAATTTAAAAGTTTCTGTGAAAAAATTGATGGTGTTACTTTAACCGTCACTATCGATTCTTTCTGCAATTGCAAAAAATACTGAAATCCATAATATGTCATAATGATCGTGAAAGCAAAACACATTAACTCCATCTTACAGATGCAATGAAAGCAAGGAAAAACGAATGTAGCGACTCGGCACTAGTAATACAAGAGTGAGCCAAAACACCTATAGTGCTTCACACCGCATTTTCTATGACGGAGAAAAACGATTTAAGTGACTTTGGATATCCGAAACAGAAAAAGAAAAACACATCAAATAACAATCTTACTATGTAGTCGGTACTTTAAGCGGTAATTTGACCAAATTCACAACAATTTTGTGTCACTTCATTTAGCGTCTGGTAAAAATATGCCTAAAAGTGCCATTACTTGAAGCGACACCAAAGTGTTCAGATCGCTACTAAACCAAGACCAATCGACGCGGGAAAATTCGCTGATTCCAAATATGTATATAACTCATTTTTGACAAAAGTGTCGCTTAAAGTGTTTTTCCTTTTTACCGTCGATATGGGAGTCTGCCTTAAATGTTTATTTTATCATACTTTTAGTATTTAAAACGGCATCAAAAATACAATATCTGTGAAAAGTGTCTAACTGTCATGGTTCATGAGACACAGCTTGGTGACTATGTGCATAAAGTTAAATAAATAAAAATAAAAACGGTGAAGTAAAGTAATAGGGTTCTGTTCCCACGTTCAGGGTCCCGTCGTAATAGGTTACTTAAAAAAGACTTGAAGGCGATAACGGACATCCACGCGGGTGAAGCTGCGGGCTAAAAGCTATTTATAAATATGAGTTTAGGTGGTTGAATAGATTTTGTTACTGAAACACGCCAGGACGAGTGACAGTTTTTTAGTGAAAGTAATAAAGGTCCTTACAATCTTTCACATCCTATCTTCTTAATATTATAAATGTGAAATATTGTGAAAATGTTTGCACATTTGTTACTCAACTACATAAATTCATCATTCTCAAAGCGATTTCTCAGTTGTATGTAAAGTTTGCACGTTGAAACCCAAAGTTCGCTTATTGTTTGATATGTCGACTTTTGGGAACGACTGTTGTGTGATCTTCCAACCTTGAAAAAACCTGCGTCAAAGTTTCGTTCGTTGTTTACCAGGCTCTCTAGACAAGTGGTATTTCATTGGCCGGCGTTTGATAGCAACTTCAACTTCTTCAAAATGGCCTCTGTAGCAAAGCGCAACAATTTTGCCAATATCAAAAAAAATTTATTATAAAATTATCAATGGCGAAACGCCAATGACAAGTGTACCAGAGCCACGCTAGCCGCGCCAGTAAATTTGTTTCCGTGTGTCCGCCCCCACGAGATTCAGGTGGACGATCAGAACGTGTGCTTGAATTTTAGGGGTTCTTTGGTAGAATAGAATAACAAATAGGATTTGACGTTTATGAAATGCATTAACGACTGTCACATACGTCAAATCCTATACATTCGTCATTATATTCTACCAAATGCCAATTGTCTAGAATGGCAAGTGCACATCGACTTGCAGATTAGGTTGGCTCGAGCCTTAAGGATATTGGTAGGACCTTGTACAGTTTAAAATGTAATTCCAATAATCTTTATGACAAATAAGAAACAGACAAGTAGTAAATTCTAAAACACTTAAAGGTCATTCTTCTTACAGTTTTATACTCTACAGAGTAATTTTACTGTTTGAAAGTTCATGATGAATTGTTTTCTTGAAAGTTAGACAGCACCTGTGACTGTGGGCAATAAATTAATTTGACAATGGTTTGGAAATACGTGTTTGAAATTGATATTTACGTAATTATGGCGAACTACGTAGGGTATTTATGTTTGTATATATTTTCTACTTATGTGTATGTCTTATTTTGACGGGATATCCTATAAAATGCCACATAAGTTCTATGACCATCTTGTGACGTAGTGAGTAAGCGCCACGACTTTAAGGCGCTTGCCCCCATAGTGCCGGGAAGCAGCGGTATCAGCACTAACAACGGGCCGAGGTAAAGGATAGGTAGGGCTCTGAATCAGAAAAATCGGCTGGTGAACTGTACAACGGAAGGCAAATGGAATATGGAATACAGACATATGGAAAATTGAGAACAGAGGATGTAAGGGGAATGGTATTTGATATCCAAGAGGGCGAGGCAGCTTGCAAGATGAAAACAAAATGGCTGGGTTTAGCTGGTATGTTCTAAAACTAGTCTTGTGCCTAATCGGACATTTTTCGGTACGCACCGTACTAGTACAATTCGTATGACGTACTAGTACACCTTAATAGTACTATTAGTACACCTAATCATGAACATATACCAATTCGATTTTCCTTCATACTTTTAACAGGTTTAGACTGTCTCTCTAGAAATTCGTGATGAATTTATGCAAAATGAAGTTATAACCTTAGTTTTGAATTTTGATCAATGTAAATAGCGTCAATTATCTGCCAGGTATATTAGGAAAAATTGCGTGAAGATAAACCTAACGCTTCCTTATTGTTTATGTCTATTTACAGAACTTAAGGTATTAAAATATATATTTTTGGTAGATTATTATCTTATTAATAATCGATTTTCAATAGTCTGTCATTACTCGACACATTCGGCAGTTCACTAAAGGGGCTACGTTGTCGCATTCTATCCTACTTACTCACTCGCACATACATAGAATACAATTTAGACAAAATAATGCAGAACTAAGTTTAAACCAGTGTTACAGGCGTCAGTGTTCCTTCTAGCTGACATCTACAAACAAAGCGATATACATAAATATCGTACGAACATAAATACATACATATTGTATAATCAAAGGTATCCTTTTATCCCTTGAAAGCTTTTGTCTAAAGGTAACTTTGAAGCTTTCGTTGTGCCATTGAAGTCGTTTCCATTTCATTTAATCGTTAATTGAATAAGCTTTTGACTTAAGATTTAATTGGGGAACTTGGGTAAAGCTTTTGTACATCTAGCGGGTGTTACTTTAGAACATAATTGTTGTAAGTTTATTCGTTTTGTTTCCTTGTTTGAATGGCTTTGTTTTCAACTAACTTTCAAAGATGTTTTTTACCCCACTGCTAAGAAGGGTTATGTTTTTGGCGCGTATCTTGTATGTATGTATGTATGTATGTATGTATGTTTGTAATATTCTTAATTACCTCATATCTTCTGAATCACTGTACGGATTTCAATGAGATATTCATTGTCCAAGTGTTTTTGGACAATAAATTATGATCAAAAGTTATTTGTTGTTTTTTTGGTGCCAACATGTACCTATGCGGTAAAAAAAAATCACTCAAATTTATCAAGTGGGGTATTAAAACGAAGGAAATTCGAAGGTGATTACAAAATATAAATATATGTTATAACTAAAAAATAAAACCAACGAACAACATCCGTTTGCAAACTAATTAGTTTTCAGTACACTCACGGTGGCGGTTCAAATCGACACAAAAGTAAGCTGCCATTTTCTATGGAATAGTCAGTCCTGCTAGTTATAGAGGTCAGTGCCAGAATTAGAAAGTGACATTGATGATGAATTCTATTAAACATACTAAGTGAGATATTTAGTGCGAGAGTCACATTTCTTCAAAGTCCGTTAGAGATTAAAATAGCGTGGCTTTGCCACGGCTCGGCAATTCAATACACACAAAAGTGCAAACCCAAAACAATATTTAAGCCCAGTTCTTTGTGTTGAAGCGGGATTTGGTTCCCACCGCCATTTTGCACGAATGCTTTTAGGCTGATGAATTTGTGTCACTGTTGAAACATTTTTATTACTTATATTTCGAGGTATTTTTGTGGGTTTGTTTGATTAAATTTGTACATGAATATGGTTTTAATAGTTGTTTTATTTTTACAGGTAATGTATGCTGTTTTTTTAAAGCGGCTATTGGTGACGGGTGAGCGAATACTAAAAATATATCTTACCACTTTCAGAATATTTCTGGTTTGTTTTAAAACTCATAAGTGGTAGGTATATGACAAAATCTATCAACAATGCATTGGGCCCAAAAACCGCTTTAACTGACTGAAGACTAATTCTCGATTTTGACAATTTTAAATAGATTTTTATTAAGCCAATTAGCCTTCTGGGTTCCTAGCCTGGGTTTTTCCTAGCCTCGTTTTTTCTTATGGATTGGCTTTATCTTGGAGTTTTACAAGTGCGACTACCATCGGAACCCATCAATCAGGTATACCAGTTTGCTAGTGAGGTTGGCTTTGACTTCGAGATCTTGTTGGGGTCCAATACCTCTAGGAATAGGAGAACCCTGGGCTTTGAGGTGATGGCCTCAAATTCGACCGGTACTAATGCAAGGATGATGATGGGGACACCATGAAGATTAACGTGACAAATTTTGCTTGGGAACTAGTCGGCAATTGGTCACGTAAAAACCAAGATAAAGCAGAATGATTTCTTTTGCTTCGATTTGAATAAGAAAGTAATTATATCTATTAAATAGTTAAATAGTGTATTATATAGTTAGCGTAGTTAGTATAGTTTTCTATATATTTTTTATAAACAGTTGTATATATGCCTTGCGCAATAAGGCCGCCATTTGTTATGCCACAAAACTATACCTAACTATATCTATCTGTATCCGTTCTTTATTATTATTATTTATATTATCTGCTGATATAAATAATTTATCGTCAAAAAAATCTATTAAATAAACACATTGAATACAATAACTCCTCATTTTCTAAAGTCGCTAATGCTACAGTCAGCATCTGAACGATCTTGACGAACGAAGTACTCAAAATGATTTTAATGCCTTAGTTTTTTCCCCTTCCTGTTGATAGATTGTTTTGATATTTGGTACACACCTTTCGAACAATAATATAATTTAAATCAATAAAACACTTTTATTTGCTCTCAATACCTTAGTTTTAAGATCATTTTGACATGAGCTCGAAGTCGCTCAACGAGCTATGGAGAGGGCTATGCTATGGATTTCCCTACGTGATCGCGTCAGAAATAATGATATCCGTAGGAGAACAAAAGTAATTGACGTAGCCCAGCGGATTAGCTCGTTGAAGTGGCAGTGGGCGGGACACATAGCGCCCAGAACAGATGGCCGATGGAGTAAAAACGTTCTGGAATGGCGAACGCGTACGGGCAAATGTCGTGTAGGACGCCCAACGGCTAGGTCTTCATCAAGGTCGCCGGGAAGCGCTGGATTCGGGCTGCTTTAGATCGGTCGTTCTGGAAGTATATAGGAGAGGCCTATGTTCAGCAGTGGACTATGTGCGGCTGATATAATGATGATGAAGATCATTTAGAGACTTTGTAATCAAGATATTCCTGACGCTGACTGTACGTTCTATTTAAATGACATTTTGAATCTATTTTCATTTATATTTAACATTTATCTATGATGTTCCCGAGTTTAAATTCCGGGATATCAAAATTTTACGTCGCAGTGTTTACAGCCTTAATAAAAAAAGTTACGAACCTCTATGTATTGTCTGTCTTAAAAATATATTGAATATTTACATTCCTGTCATAAGACGCTGTTTCACGGTCTCATTCGTTGACGATCCGAATTTTAAAGGTGATCTTATGTTTTCACCCAGGACATAAAATTTACGTTTATGTTTTCACCTAAACATAAAATGTAATAAATGTTTTTCAAAGAGTTGCGTGTTGGTTTTTGTATTCTATTGCTAACATCATTATTGACTTTACATTTTTTTTAATTTACATTAAGACACTAAGACCAATTGTGTTTTAGTGTGAGTCAATATATTTATTTAAAACGTAAAATATTTTTAATATTGATAAGGTCACTATAAAATGTTGTTAGGTTAGATAATTACGTAACAACTAAAGACAGAAGGTCCCTTAAGTAGGGCCTGAATGAATTAATGACCGACTTGGTGTTACATGGACCTTTCAATTTTTGACGGTACAACAACTGAGGCGTGACTGTTTTTGCCAAGTATTGTTGTTTGAATTATTTTTTTTTAAGCATTTTTTATGTTAAATATTCAAATCACGGATTCAAACCCGGCCAAGACCGATTAATTTTTGAAGTGAAAACTTCTTTAGCGGCGTTGGATGGGTAAAAAGTGTTCAACTCGCGTCAGGATCGCTTGACCTTTGAACCGTAACCGACGACTGACGTCATACAACATTAGCTAAAGATTGTTAATTTTGTTAGGTACGCTAGGTATGGTATGGTATGGTATGTCCTTTTTATCTTTTTCTTTGTATATAACGAAGAAAGAAGAAAAAGTTTTCACTTCTGCCGGCACTTCCGGAGTGCAACCCGTCTTTTTTTCTATTTGAATAACTATTGTAGTTTTTATGGGATGTATATTATTTGTACGCGTATGAACACGGAACAGTTTACTCCTCCTCCTTTTGGTTTAGCTTATACGGTTTTCATGAAAGCGACTGCTATATGATCTCCCAACCTCGACAGAAAAGCTTACGCCAGAGCCTCGTCCTTAAATCAGCAGGTTTACGAGCTTGCAGGTCAGGTTTGCTTGGGCCTAAAAGACCTATCGATCCATATATAAAATTTATTCACAGTTAAAATCCTCTATCGCAAAGTACCTAATATTTCATTCAAATCTTAAAAGTAATAAAACCTTACTTAACGTGATTTACATTGCTACGAGACCTGCTACGAAGGTACGTAGAGGTATCTACGGGCTACGCAGCTACGTAGAATGATCTATGTTTGCGGACTACGTTGGTTTACTTCTCACACTTATTCAAGCTAGCGACAGTGATAAATGATAGTGAATGGATAGACTATTTTTTTTTATGCCGCCTATATATCCCTGGGGTGATAGGCAGAGGTACAGCTTTTATATTTTTATTTATTTTATTGATGGGGGAATAGTGTGTTGTGTTTGGGATCCTAAAAGGCCCAAACTATCGTTAAATGCTAATTACCGGAGGAGGGTCTGGCGCAAGTTGTCCTCTTGGAGTTGGAAAGACAGACGCTCCCGTAAAAGCTAACGGAGTGAGGGAGTGAACCCGGACTCCTATGTGCAACAAGTTTTTAATGCTCTGATGAAGGAGACTAAGTTGTCGTTATTCCGACACTCATTGTAGAATCGTTTTTGATACTTAACACAGTAGTCACTTTTATAAAAGTAACTAGCTTTTGCCCGCGGCTCCGCCCGCATGGATGTCGGATATCGCGACCAAACATAGCCTTTCTCCTTTCTCAAGGTCTGTAAACGAGAGGTGTGGGGTTCTTATGAAGTAAGCAGCGAAACAACAGACTAAGTAATATACTCTTCAAAATATATTTGAGCTCAACAACTAAGCTAGACACAATTACAGAACAACACAGTGCAATGGTTACACAATAACCACGTGCGCGCTGTCGGGAGTGCTTATGCGTGGCGATCGCGTAACCTTGCTCGGTTCAGACTACAAACAGGACTGCCGAGCAGTGGGTCTCAGGCTAGCACCAGAACAACGCCAACGCCAGGACCCCGCTTTAATTACGGTGCATTGGCGTTGGCCACATCTGTTAATACAATAGAGACCCATCCCTCGGCTACAGACAATGGGATCTTACCTAGTAACTTAAGCTAAACTAAATATAACAAACAAATCCTCTAAGATACTAGGTACATACAACATAATATTTCTTAAATTATCATGAGTAGTCGTGCTCGTTAACAAGATCTAATCTACCTCTATATCAAATTTCATCAAAATCGGTTCAGTAGTTTTGGCGTGAAAGACGGACAAACAAACAGAAACACACATACACTTTCCCATTTATAATATTTGTATGTATAACTAAAAATATAAAAAGAAATCGTTGCGAAACCGAGGCCTACTATATTTTTGTTAGTTTTAACATTATTTCCGATTACGGCACATGTGCGTGATTATCTCATTCAGTGCATAAACATATTCTCACATTTTTGTTCATGAAATATGTAGAACATGTCCAATTTTATTACAATTGGGTATTTGACTGACTAGTCAAACTAGTTACTTTTTACTAAACGTCAAAACGATAAGTTATAAGGAAAATTGTATGAAAAATGTATTTGTGACGACATAATATTATATAGTCAAATCACATACTATTAAAGGTTGGGTGGATGATTAAAAATAATTAAGAACGATAGAATACGAACCGACGCAATTGTATTCACTCTTTTACTAGTCATAATTTAATAATTTCAGCTAAATATTTTATTTTAACTACAGGAAAACACCCAATTCTTAATAGTCGGAACGTATTTCTTACAGAATTGTGCTGGCCGAGATTTTAATGGGTCTCGTCTGTTATGGCTTGAATTGAATTTGTTTATTTATTCCCGGTGCTTTTATGCAGTCGGGTTTTATTGTTGTTATTTTTTTTTCCGTTGTGTTTTATAACTACTTTCCCAGTTACTTTCAAAGTTTGTGTTTTGGAACCCGGAGTTCGCTTATTACTTTTAATTGGTATATGAGCTTTTTATGGGTGAGGTTGCCATATTACCTCCAAAGCCCTAGCAGGTGACAATAAGTTGGGCACTGAAGGTTTTCAACGCCCTGAAGGATTAGTAAGCCCATGTTCACTATCGCAAGAGTGCATTATTCAATACCGACCTATACTTATAACATATTAGCTTTTGCCCGCGGTTCCGCCCGCGTGGATGTCGGTTATCACGACCAAACATAGCCTATGTACTTTCTTAGGGTCTAATCTATCCCTATACCAAATTTCATCAAAATCGGGTCAGTGGTTTAGGTGTGAAAGACGGACAAACAGACACACACACACACACTTTCCCATTTAAAATATTAGTATGGATTTAAATAGAAATAAATAACTGTTATAAACGTTTAAATATGCCGTAAATACGGTCATGGCTACTACCGCATACGAGTCACGCAATTGATATTGTGTGTTTACAATGTATTCCACTTAGCGTTAAATGTATAAGTCTATATGTAGATGGCCGCTGCAAGGAAAATATGGCAAATGGGCTATATTGACCGGTCGCAAGTGCCTTCTGATTACGGTGTCCATACTCAATCCACGTCACATATTTTACTCTTTTCTCTATATTTTTTTGTACACAACACGTCAATTTGACTTCACCTCGCCTGATGGTAAGCTGAAGGCAAAGTCTTAGGAGAGAGAGAAGAGTCACCATAACATACACATACCATGTTAACAATGGTGGCACGCAGCTTGACGGCCTCATTAGATACTTTTTCACGCCCCGCTTAAAGAACCCGGGACTGTAGGAAGAAGGAAACATGTGAGCTGGCAAGAAGTTCCAGGTCTTAATGGTGCGACAAAGGAAAGAGTCACAGTGCCCCTCCTCCACCTGTGGAGGACAACGCAAAAGTTGTGGCTATGGCCAAGTTGCTTATAAAATATAATAGGAATTCTAGTAACCCAAATTTCATCCAGATCATATAATTTTCCACATTCGTGCTACTATAAATGTGGTAACGTTTATAATATTAGTAGGCAGTCAACCCATTCAGTCTTCAGTCTGCCCTTTACCAATAATATTCTCAAAACCTCTAGAATTTATTGAAGTCCCATTCAAATTACTGACTATCTTCCTAAGGTGGTGTCCTTTATGTACACTGAACGCTACACCGCTTCCGTTAGTGCATTCATAGGTGTTCCAGAAACCAACGCATTCATGCCGTGAATGGGTTTCACTTGAAAGCTTTCCTGGGGCCCGATTCACTAAAATTACGCTTCTAAAACCTCAGATTTCAAAACTTCTTCAGTCTATTTGAGAACGCAGTAAAATTATAAATGATTTGCTAATGCCCGTGGCTTTGTCCGCTGGAATTTTTGTCCCTTGACGAACGCTGAACACGATCTTTTAGTATCTAATTTTTTTAAAGAATAATGCAACTTAACCAATAAAATTTAAAAGAAAGTAATTATCCCGCTCGTGATTCAATAACAATCATAAAACCACAGTTTGATAATAGGTAGCATTATGTGCCTAATTGCGGTGAAATTGAAGTCATGTTATGAGCAAATGAATTGTAAAATGTATTTTCTTTCTTCCAAAATGTCCACAAATACTGATTAAAAGTATGTACCTTATTTTTTATTCAATAAATTGTCGAGAAGGATGCCAAATGTCCGACATCTTGGTTACAAAGTAACACTTATGAAGATCAAGATTAACGTTTCTACATTTTACCTTCACGTCCAGATAATAAATCCACTGCCGCTTTATTCTCCTAGTCCAAAGAAACACAACAGACATATATGCAACCAGGTAACGTTACCGGGAGAATTACGGGTCATTTATTGCGGAAACATTGTAGAAATGCCCGGGAACAAGGAACTAGTTACTCAATGTTGCCCTGGAGAATTGTTTTAAAATTTCTAAGCACACACTGAATTTGTGTAATAATGGAAAGTTTCTTTCCAATGTTGCGGTCGTTAGTTTTGATATTTTACGTTTTGTTGCATTCATTGTAATCATTAACCCCTTCATTCAATAATTTTCTTGAAGTGAAATGTTCCTTAGACATGTTGGGAATTTTTTGAAGAATATTTTTTGAGATGAATAGATTTACTTAAAATGTCAAAGATTTTTCATATTGATATGTTGTTAGGTTAGATAATTACGTAACAACTTCAGACAGATGGCCCCTTAAGTAGGGACTGAATAAATTAATAACCGACTTGATATTACATGGACCTCATAGCTTTTTACGGAAGAAAGCTAAGGCTGGACTTGGTTTTTTGACAAGTATTGTTATTATTATGGGATCAATTTCTTCTATCAGAGAATAAACTTTGTATTTTACCAACACAGAGTTATTTTAAAAAGAGCAAACATTTATTTTCCCTTATATTTCCAATTTAGAATTACTTTTCTCAAGTATCCGTAAGTTATTGAATTTACGGGTTTTTAGAAACATTTGTCATTATTCTCTGACCTTTTTCGGAAGTTAGAGTCAGTTTCAATCTTATTACAAAACGGCGCGGCTGTAGTTTAATATTTTCCATGAACCGACTGTCATCTGACCTCCACGATTTACAGCCATAGTTACACTTGACTATCTGATTAGGGCTCTAACTACCCGTAACAGATGCCACGGATGTTTATGTGGCAACCGGGTCTGACAGGCTAACTGAGGGAGGCTAACGAAGTGAGGCAGGGGACGGTCTCACTGTGTTAAAATCAGACTTAACAAAGACTAGGTAAAGTAGTTTGTTATACTGCGGAAGTCTTTTGAACGCGTTCGACTTTAACCAGTTTCGTAATTTCCTTAAAAAATATCTTAAAATGTCTGATTTTGTTTAACATTCACCGTTATTTTATAATTAATTCGCATTTTCTTACCGTTAATATAGATTTTTTGTACAAACAATAGTACTTATTTAAAAGAGAAACATGTAAATCAACAACAAGTAAAACAATGACGTATTATATTAATAGATACGTCTTTCAGGAATATGGCGGCAAAAAGCCTCAGGCCCGCGCTCATGGGGTGCGGAGGTCAGTTTGTGCCCTCCGATGCCCGAGCCGCCTTCGAGCGCGTGCAGCGATGTTAGTGAGTCTTTCTCGTTCATCGCGCCGCGCCCGCTCTGCTGTCTGCTTCGCGAGCATGACCTGCTCGCAGAAGGAGGTGCTGGCCGCCCACGCATCCGCGCAGCGGACCATCGTCGCGAGCAGGGTGGAGAGCGTGAGAACTCTCACCCCCACGGCCGACACAAGCTCCCGCCTCGGCGTCTCAAACGCCGGACACTCGGTGAGCGTGTGCAGCCCCGAGTCCACGCTCGCGTCGCAGTGATGGCACTCGGGCGTTGGCTCTATACCCATCAGATGCAGATACCGCCCGAAGCTACCGTGCCCGGTGATAATCTGCGTCTGACGGTACGAGAGGCTACCGTGTGGCCTCTCTAGCCATTCCCCCATGAAGGGTCTTACCGCCGCAATCACGGCATGCCCTGCTCGTGGTTGCCCAAGTCGTCGCTCCCACTCGGCCACCATGACCTGGTGTAGCCAGGATTTCTCGGCCCGAATATCCTCGAGCTCGGGATCGAATCCCCGCTCCCGCGCCTCCTTTCGGAACTTATATAGTGCCGAAAGGGTCCTCGCTTCCAGGATCCACGCTTCGAAGGATATCGTGCGGTATCCCCTGATGGCCCTGGAGGCCATCGTGCTCTGCGCCGTACGGAGCAGAGGCAGGAATCTGGCCTCCAGAGTGTCCGCCCACACGGGGCACCCGTATAGGGCCATGGACCGCACGACACCCGCGTAAAGTCTCCTGCAGGAGGCCTCTGGGCCCTTCAAGTTGGGTAACAAGCGACCCAAGGCGTTCGCTGTGGTCACCAACTTGGGGCGCAGACTTCGGAAATGCTGTCCGAAGTCCCATCGACCGTCAAGCACGAGCCCCAGGTATTACAACCGGGGCTTGATGTCAATGGGAGTGCCTCCCACTGTAAGGCTGGCTCCCGGGCCTGGCCTGCGCCGAGGGCCATGAAAGAACATGGCCTCGGACTTGTGCAGAGCCACCTCGAGACCCAGCCGCAGGATGCGTTCGACGACCAGAGCAACCACGGTCGTGGCCCTCAGGTTCGCCTCGCGGTGCGTAGCCCCGCTCACCGTCACCAGCGTGTCGTCCGCATAACACGTGACGGTGGCACCGTACGCGAAGTCACCGCGAAGCACCCAGTCGTCACCGATGTTCCACAGGAGCGGCCCCAGGACCGATCCCTGCGGAACACCGCACTACATCTCACGCCTACCGACTCCCGTCGAACTTGGGTAGATGACGGCTCTCTCCGTCAGGTACGCCCCGACTATGTGGCGGAGGAAGAGAGGCACATCGTGGTACACTGATGCAACTCCAGGGCAAGGTGTTGAAGGCGTTGGAGATGTCCATGGACACCGCCCACATCACCTCGCCCCGGGCAACCGCATCCCCCGCTAGAGTCCTCACACGCATGATGGCATCCACAGTGGAACGCCACCGGCGGAACCCAAAGTGGATATTCGCCAGGTCCGGCCCCACTCTAGAGAGATGCTCGACGAGGCGCTTGGCAATAACTCTTTCGAAGAGTTTGCCCACCTCGTCGAGCAGCACTATGGGCCGGCACCCGGACGACTCGTCCGCCGGGTGTCCCTTCTTGCGGATGAGGACCAGTTTCCCCGTCCTCCACGTCGTCGGAAACTGGCCCCGCTCCAAACATGCGCTGAGGAATCCTCTCAGTCGGGGTTCGAGGCATCTTCCCCTAGAGCTAGGACCCACGCGCGGCCTGGAATGCCGTCGGGTCCCGGGGCGGTGGTTTTCTTGGCCCTAAGCCTTCGCACCGCCAGCTCTAGTTCTACCCAAGTGACCTCGGGCACGTCGTCGTCAAACGTAAAAGTAGGTAATACTTTTTTAAGGTATATAATATGCAAGCTATAATTTATGAACACAATTATATCAGAATTAAGTTTCATGAATATTGAGAACTCTTTAGGTAGAGTAACTTTAACTTCATTGTTATGAACCCTATGAATACCCATCTTATTTTCATCCGATTGCCAATCGCAGTATAATATATATTCTGTAACCCGCTTATGCTTTACGCCAATACACGTGAATTCCATCCGCTACTTCGCCGAAAATACATTTTTCCCATCACGTAAAAATAAGTATCACTTCGAAATCCATTACTTACTGCCTACTTATATCTCTTCATCCTTTAAAACCCGCGATGAGTCGCCTACAGAGCTTCCCTCTTGAGAGGCTTTAGACATGGGAACGGAGTAAAAGATTATATTTCTCGTTTTCTGTGAAGGTACTTATCCATAGCGTCTTCAATTTTCACACAGCTTTGAACCTCTCATAGTATTCCTCGAAACATATTTCTTGGACTTAAATCATAAGATAGACGAGGCCTATTTGCACGCGGATTGTTTGTAATAGTCTATAATAGTCTATATATAGTGAATTTGAACTCGTCCAACGCCGTCTCACTCCGTGTTATTCCTCAAAAGACACCCAAGGAACGTGTACTACGCGTGCCTATAGAGCATATTTTGAGCACATTTTAAGTCCAAAATATACATCTCGACGTGTAGCAAGCTATATGTTGCATTAGCAGAAATGAAAAGTGTATTTCCTAACAATTATTCGCGATAGAAAAATTTGCGTGGTACACGAATTGCAAAAAATGATAAGGGTATTCCCTATACACGTGTTAGAAAAAAGGAATAGCCTTCAGTGCATATCTGTCAATATACAAAAGGACAAACACAATTTACCTAGTTGACCCCAGAGAACCGACTTCAATACATTTTATTTTCCGTTCTGTGCCACTCCTGACATATCAGGGCATAAAACGGAATATATCATTTGTTTACTTATAACTACTCGCTGTATAGTGTTGCATTTGGCATTCTTAAACTGTTTCTACAACCTGCTTCAGGAGCAAAAAGGTGTAAAAAAGCATATGTGTTATTCCAAACTAAATCTATCCCTTTACCAAGTTCAGGGAATACCATTAAACCGTTTGTGCATGATTTATTTTTTTACGACATTCTACACAGCCAAGGTAGCCAATAAAACATTCAAATATTGAAAAATCTTCACAAGCAAGCGCGGGAATTGAACCAGTGATTTCTAACTTAGTAGTCGAATGCTCTATCACAACGCCACACATATGGTAAATATGTGGCACTCTGAGGTAAATCGTCGGAATTTTCCGCTCGATGAACTCGGCTAGTCGTGCGAAGCGCACATTCCACATTATACGTCGAGAGAACTTGTGGTACTTCCTCACACTTCATTGTATATTCCACTAGCTGTTGCCCGCGGCTCCACCCACGTGGATGTCGGTTATCTTAACTAACAGTTCTGTTTTTTGTGCTTTTTAAAACGGTTTGTTTATTTTGTTTTTCGATTATCCCTTTATAATAAACTAGAAAAAAATTGGTTTCGTTCCTCTGGAGTTAAGATAGTTGGCATAGTGTCCGATCTGCGACAGTAAAACACTTTGGGACATTCTCTTTGTTTTACTTTAGAAACATTTCGCAATAGAACGTGGTACAATCGCCATTAGTTTAAACGAATACAATACACAATACAATGTTCTTTATTATACACCATAACATGAATAGCAATACAAAAACAACAGGTATGCAAACAGAGGCAGTACAAACGGCGGTCTTATCTCTAGGCGCGATTTCTTTTAGACAACCTCAATAGATATAATTGCAATGCATTGGTGTATGGGCAGTTAGAGGACACCAATTCTATTTGAAAGAATTTTTAATACATTCCAAGTTACCGGTCACCCTAACTCTAAAACGTTACATACAAGAATTTAAATAAAAACAACAATGGCACTCCGGGAGTACCAACAGAAGTGAAAACTTCGCCAATATGATTGGGAACTTTCCTGTAGTTAAAATAAATTATTAGGGTACTTAACCTAATGCATGGGGTACATTTATGCTTAAGTAGTTCTCATAAGTTGTAAGATCCGTTCCCGAATCATAATTGAAAGCGGTTGGAACCGCGGAAAACAGCCAGTATACGGGTTGATTTTATAGTTTTTTGAAGTGAAAACTTCTTTAGCGGCGTTGGATAGGTAAAAAGTGTTAAACTCGCGTCAGGATTACTTGATCTTTGAACCGTAACCGACGACTGACGTCATACAACATTACAACTAACAGCTACAGATTGTTTATTTTATTAAATGCATTAAGAAGCTTCGTAGCTTCCCGGAAAACGCTTCGACTGTAAGTCCTTATGGTTTCAGATAGTATCGGGTTCGAACCTGAGCTTCTGACGCTTTTTGCGATTATTTTTTCTTTTTGTAATTCATTTAATTTTTCTGACCAAAAATTAGTGATAGGTTCTATGATTGGCACTATATTATAGGTATGGTATGGTGTGTTCTTTTTATGTTTTTCTTTGTATATAAAGAAAGAAAAAGTTTTCACTTCTGCCGGCACTCCCGGAGTGCAACCCGTCTTTTTTTTTAAATAATGTACGGTAATAATGTAAAGGTAAATGGAATAGAATATTATTCTTCATCCTAGCGTTAATCCCAGTCGCATTCGAAGCTTTACAAATTCGAGTCAGGGTCCGCTTTTACCAGTCTAACTGCGGATTTGGCTAAACTTCGATACTTGGCGTGAAGCGACTGCCACCTGATCTCCACAACCCAAAGGCGATATCGAAGCATTGCAGCTGGACCAGTTGTTGGATTTTTGAGGACTCCAACTAAAATACTATAGATGTTTGTATGACAACCGGGACCGACGGCTTAACGTGCTCTCCGAGGCACGACCAGATCAATCCAAATACCCATATTCATGCATTTATTTGCACTGAGGCTGTCATGCCCCTCTAGACAAGTGGCAATTCATTGGCCGGCGTTTGATGGAATAGAATGACGAATGTATGGAATTTGACGTAGGTATTTGACATGCGTTAACGACTGTCATATACGTCAAATCGCATACATTCGTCTACTATTACTACTGTTATTCGGCCAACGAAATGCCACTTGTCTAGAGGGGATGAAATAGAATAGAATAATTAGTAATAGAATAATAGCGCCAAATTAATACTTCCAGAAGATTTTGCTATCGAAGCAACCCAAAAGCATTCACTCCGAAACTACTATAAAATTAACCGGTATATACGTAATATATTTGTGAAGCCATAACACTCACATTTTGCCAACTGTTTTCCAGTATACCTAATAATACCATATATTAGGTTACAAACAACCGGTAATCAGTTTTAGTACTGGTTGTTTAGTCCAAATTGTGTTTCAGATAGTAGGCAATTTAGATTAACTATTGTAAATATTGATATCCTTCCCCTACTATAATATTAAGAAGCGGAGTTCCTTGCCAGCTCAGGTGTTTCCTTCTTCCTACAGTCCCGGGTCGAGGCCGTCAAGCTGAGTGCTACCATCGTTAACATAGTACGTGTTTCTAATGATTTCCCTCTTTTCTGAGACTTTGGTTTCAGCTTTCCATCAGATGAGGTGAAGTGAAATTGACGTGTCCTATATAAAAAAAGTGAAAGTATGTGAAAATGTTTGTCACTTAAAATCACGCTTAACGGATCTGGCTGGAGTTTGGTTTGGGATTTATTATGGCCTGGAATAACACATAAGCTACTTTTCATCCCTTCTATAGGCTTTCATGTGGGCAAAGTCACGAGTCGCTGTTAATTGACCGAGCGAGCGTGCGAAGCGAGCGAGAGTCTCTGTTTCGACAAGGTGGCAGATTTGGCTTTTATCGGTATGTCAGTTTGCCAGTTCCAGTCTAGAGAGTGAATTTTTTGATAAATTTTTACCAAACTTGGCACACATGTCCTTTGATTTAAAACTCAACTTTTATCGAGAGCTTTATTTTTATAGGAGGCAAAATGGGAAAAGTTTGCTGTCGCATTATTTATGAACGGAGCTTGAAGATTTGTGGCTAAAACATCTATGACATGATTTCGCCCAGGTTGTTGAGAAAAAATTCTAACCTCGCAACTCACAAAGTTAAACTGCATTTTAAAAATAAATAAAAAAGAGGGGGAATGTTTTCTGTTGCGTTTTTTTTTAAATCATCAGTCATAATTTCTGGGAATTTTAAAATAAGAAGATACGTATCGTTTCTTTTTTATTTAAATTTACTTTTTTTTAAGGGTAGGTACCAAAAAAATATGGAAAGGATGCTCGCGAGGTCTGCTCTTCAGAGAAGTACTAGTTTTAATTTAAATTATTTAACCACACTAGGTTAAATAAACATTGTTCTACCATGGCCCGCGGTAATTTTCACACTACCCCTTCGTGACCCACTGAATAATTTTTAACCCAAGCTGGTTCCATTAATGATATGTTTATGTTTTATTAATACTAGGTACATATAATACTTTGGTATCACCTATATAGTCACTATTTTATACTAAAGAATCCAAATTTGCGGAAAATGACGTAAGTTTGATCCTAAGGTCTGGTTTCTACGAGTCGATTTCTAATTTTATTTTTAAGGTAAACCTGTGTTGAAAACCCAGCTTCATTTAAATGAATATACGATAAATAATACCGATAGTAGGTATTATTATTTTTTAAATGGCGGGAATGGTGCTACCCGGTATTTTACCACAAGATATTGGAGAAACTAACTATGCACAGTGATTGCGCCCACAGACCACAGCCAGTTTGAGAAAAAAAATATAAACAATAAAAAGTGAAAAGTGACGTCACATTTGCTCCATTATATCCCCAAGCGGTGACCGGTCACCGGGGCTTATTTTCGCGCCATTCCGTCAAACCCCAAGCGGTGACCGGTCACCGGGCCTCCCCACGCGGCTTTAGACTCAATTTCAATGTATTTACGTTCTACTTTTGCATGAAGAAGTTTGATTACATGCGTTCCCTATAACATTTCCTTGACATTTGAAGCATAATTTTATTATAACTGTGGTTTTTTTTTTTTCGCGGCCTTTACGGGCATTGACAGTTGATGCTATTTTTAGAGTGTGTCAGGTTTATAGGGCGTGTGTTTGGATTGAAATGCTCGGGATTTATTCACGTAAGTAATGGTTTCTTATTAGAAATATGATATATGATATATAATGATTCTATTTAGGTAATAACTAATATATAAAGTCCCAGAAAGTTGCCGATTTCCGAGTTATTTTTACGAATTTTGTCCGAGTTATTTTTACGATGTTTGTCAGTGAATATAGTGAAAAGTATAGACTTTTTATCTCTGTAAATTCATTAGAACTCGTTTTGAGAACTATTAT
Organism: Eilema caniola; assembly: GCA_949126895.1. Lineage (NCBI taxonomy): Eukaryota > Metazoa > Arthropoda > Insecta > Lepidoptera > Erebidae > Eilema > Eilema caniola. The sequence continues at coordinate 22,520,524 of OX421467.1, forward strand.
AATGTAATAATTATATATTTCACTCAGCTAGTCAAATTTGGTGGGAAACCGTTATAAATTGGCAGTTCAGTTAACCACGCCATTTTAGTATTTATTTTTACGTGGATAAGGTCTAAATTTCTGTGAAGTATTTGTTACAGATGTTTTGAACAAGGAGGTCACGATATGTTTATGTTATGTTATTATAAACATCTTGAGGTCTTTTATTAAATTATTTACGTTATTAGATAGCATAGGTCCTTGTTCTTTGAAATTCATTTGGATTTGCATTAATTCCTTGAAATTTAGCTAACAACGTGATTTCCAAACTTTGGACTATTAGAATAAATAATTTGTTTGCATTATTATTCATTTTTTATGGCTTGATCATAAAAAAGAATCAATAAATCTATTGCCGTTTACAGAATCATAAAGTATGGTTTCGTTGTAAAGTAAAACCTTTTTTTCTACAAGATAGTAAGACAACGTCACGATGACGTCACCCGCCCCGCCCGCCCGTGTTTTTTTGTTTTTTTTTAAGTTTTTGACACACTTGACAGGTTAATCAGATCACGAAAAAAAATAGGTAAAAGTTTTACTTTGAATATGTTCTGCATGAACAAACTTACATTTAAACAGTGCTCGGATTGCGTGTTCTGTAAATTTTGGGAATAAAATTTAGATATTTGTTTTTTTTTTTTTATACAGAAAAGTTTTAGTGCGTTACACTCGAGGTTAATTATTTCCTTTTGTTCAACACGCTATGACGAGTTTATAAAGCCTTTATTGTTCTTGCAGTGTGCAAAAGTTTAACGACCAGGAAAGTTTGGGCACAGCTGAAATTCCCGCACTAATAATACAATTGTAACCGTTCAGACTGCGATGTGCAGCCAACGACAAAACTTACTAAGCACCAATTTCCTAAAATTAAATTATTTACTTTGAAATGCATCAAACATTATTTTGTAACTATTCAGCCGTTGGCATAACGAAACAACCAGACGTCTAATCGACTCCATGTTTGATTCATTTCGTCCAAAATATATTTACTGCTGGTTTGACATAACTTTTAACTCTTCCAACCTATTGAATACTATGAAGACAAGTTTATGTGTATGAAATTATTCGTACGTAATACGTATACACCGTTACGCATTGCAGTTGTGTTTTTGATATTTAATTACATCAGTAAATTTTATTGGTAAAGCTGCACAAATAAACTGAGTGCTTAATACAATTTATGTATGTACAATTAACGACAAAATTGTTTACAATAATATTAAGGACAAAGTTAATATTTCATAATTTAGCTTATAGTTCCTCGAAAGAAATCTCTTAAGATTGGGCGATTAATAAATTTGAATTTGATAAGCTATTTTTATCGATATTTTTTTTAATTAAATTAAGTTATTATAAATGATGTCTGCCTGCTCGGGTAAACGCAGTCGGGAACCAGCCCCCCCGCGCACTTCGCACTCGCTACCAATCAAGCCACGCTCCGCGTGAATTATAATTATATTATTATTTACTTAGGCACCTATTACAGATTTATTATTGGAAAATAATGGATCACGTTATGCATAAGCTAAGGTTAAGGTTGTTTATGAAATTAAAGTTTTTTTTTTTATATTTTTATATTTGAGTTAATTTAATGAAAGGTAAATTGTGGTTAACGATTTATGACGTATTAAAAAAAACTACTTGCTATATCCCGTTCAAACCAATTTTCGATGGGAGTTTACGTGGTAATGTACATCATCAATCTTTTGTTAGTTTAATAATTCTCATATGTTAGTAGTTACACACATTTTACCACTTTGGAAGTGTCTACCGCGCAAACTATTCTGCTTAGAAAAAAATGATATAAGAAACCACAATACTATTATTTAAGACCTATCCATAGATACGTATGGGTTTGATGAATAATTTTGTTTATGTTTTGTTCGTAGTATGGGGATAAGTATACCCCCAAAATTTATTGTTATTTTTTTCTATTCTTGTATAAAAATATTAATGCGGTTCACAAAATACACCTACTTATTATACCAAGTTTCAGCAGCATAGTTCTTAAAGTTTCGGAAAAAGTGCCTGTGACATACGAACGGACTGACAGACAGATTTTTGCCATTTGGCTACAGAACCCTAATAAAAACCAACTTTTCTTTGATTTTGTTTTCCGTGGTACTATTGTTCCTTTCATCTATGTACATAAGTGATGATTTTTCATAACAAGCTACGAACATGAATTCTTTCCTTTCTTTGATAATCAGCTACGAAAAAATTATCAAATTAAATTTCTCGTAGCCATGTTTCATATCCGTTACGAAAGATTTTTAAATCCATTTTCGAGACTGCTTATTAAACTTTTTTCGTAACTGGACATCAAAGATCAGTTACGTACGTATATAAAAGGACGTTTTCGACGAAATATCTTTTTTTTTTTCATCTGTGCTAAGGTCATAAATATATATCGTATAAAAAGCCAACCGCGTTACATAGTTAACCAGAGATATTAACATGCGCGACTGGTGCGAACTAAAAAATGGATGGTGTCATAAAAACTGCGCAAGGTTCCGGTTTAATATTTTATTTTTCCACGTTTGGATACGATGCGATTCGGGGTGTACGCGTGTTGTGTATCTAGAATGATGTACAACAATTCGGTGTTTACAGAGACAGTTCTGTAACATTGAATGAAATTTTGATTTTACTATGCTAACTTTTCAAATCGATTAAGATAGGAAAAAGCACGATCTTTCCCTTACAGGGGGAATGCTCTGACCACTGAGCCACCGAGCCACACCTGAAGCTATCCAAATTCTCCTATACTAACGTCTTAGGGCGATAATCGAGTTCTGTAACAGTTTTTATACTCCTAAGAAGGCAAATAGTTATTGGCTCGAATTGAAAGCGGTGGTCATAATGTCTTCTTATTTTTAACACCAACGCTGGTTAGATTCAAAAACCTTCATTTTTTTGAAGTCCGGACGTCCAGCTGTCTTCTTGTTTAAGTCAAATCATCTTAGCGCCTACGGGAGGGATTACTGTCTGATCTGACTATAAAGAAAGCCTATGCCAAGTCTCTAACTTTTGTGTAGTTGATTGAATTTGTTGCAACTTCTTGATGGAACTTCATTTTACTACCTTTATATACATATAAAAAACACACTATACAAGTTCCACACAATTATATTTCGTTTTATCACTGTTTAGTATTTAATTTACAATATTACCACATGTTTCGAATAATCATCGACGATGATTTTTTTCATAAATAAAGGTAGTCTCTTTTTTTATCTGCAGGTGTATATCAACTAGTAGCTAGCTTGCTTGGACTCCGAATATCTTGGTCTTCATTAAAATCATATCATCTTAGCTCGCTCCAAGATCTTCAGGGGCCAAACTACAAGAATAAGACTATATTTATTTTTTAACGAAATTGAGTAAGGAATATAGTAGAATATATTTTTCGTTATAGAAAATGTGGGTCGTTTGGCAAGGAATTCACATATATACGTACTTTATGTTGAGCTAAACAGCCAACGCATTTAGGTCGGGGCATCCTGCAATGCGTAGACTGGTCTTGTTGTCGCCAAAGAGACGCAAGATTTAAATTCCTGGATTATTATCAAACTTTAGCGTAAACTTATTTCTTTCACAACGTAAAAGCTTGTCATAAATTACATCACTTTTTATTTAATCTACTGTGGTGAAGCCCTTTTTGTCGTCATTCTGTCAATTCGTTGGCGAGCAAAATTCCAGCTAATTTTATGTGCAAAACTTATAAACAAAAAGCTAGACGGGAATATTCTATCTTATATTACTTTCCCAATGCTGTGGTATTTAGTCAGCCGATAAGATATTCTTTGATGCCATAGGTACACAAACAATAAAACATTCAATAAATATCGTACAATAACATTTTACTACTTCAATATACGAATTTAGATTCTCGAAGGTAATAAGTGGATTCACACAATGTTATCGTAAAGGGATCGTCATAAAATATTACTTTTGGGAAAACCGTTACAGGGCATTTACAATTTGAAAATCCGTGAAAGGAAGTTCTTGGAGCCACATATACTGCGGCGTACACATGAGCCAAATTGAGTGAATGAAAGACAACGAATGTTAGGAGGAATGAATGGTCCACTGTGACGCGTCCATTCGTGATCAAGTCTGGTGGGTTACGGCTCAACGATTCTCGTTGGGATATGATTATGTTATCCAGCACATGAACGTCACTTTTGCGATGTAGTTCAGTTTGCTGTCGATAGTGAGCGCAGGGTATAGTCGACAAAAGAGTTGCGTTTGCACTTTTTCATATAAAGTTGTGTGTAAACTGCAACCGTCTGTACATGTGGTGTCACCACACACTGCCTCGTTATCGCCTAAACATGTAGTGAACACGCGCGTTCGTATTCGCAGATATTTAACTTGGTTTAGTTTTACGCTAGGTCTTTCTTTTATGCGAAGCAATTGAAATCCATCGCCTACTCACGTTAACACTGTGGTTAAATCTTGTTTTCGAAAAAATCAATGGCCCTGATTCAATCGTATTTATTCGTTGGACATTTCGGATTGATGTGTACGAGGCAAACAAAACACCCAAAATAAACTAAAGGAGGGCAAATAAAAACCACCTCAATATCCTCGGTATGGATGCCTGTTCGCTGCAAATTGAATAACAAAAACTACATCGAGAGTATCATCAAAACAGCCTCGCGTAAACTCGGAGTCCTGAACAGAGTGCGACGGTTTTTCACGCCGGAGCAACGGTGTCTTCTATACAAGACACAATTTTTTTGCTACTTGGAAAACTGCTCGCATCTCTGAGATGGATTCACAAACTACCTATAAGACGCTCTCGACAGGTTGCAGCAACGTGCGGTCCCCATTATCGGAAATCCTGAGGTTACGAGTATCCTCTAGCCTCTACAGATGCGTAGAGATGTTGCTTCCTTGGCAGTATTTTACCGTCTCTACCATGGTGAATATTCTGATGAGCTTTACCAATTAGTCCCACCCTCTCCTTTCCTATACAGGACAACACGTGCAGGACTTAGATGTCACCTGCAGACGGTGCAGAACATTCCTTCAAGAATCAAGCGGTTCGGGGACTCTTTCCTTTGTCGCACCATTAAGACCTAGAATTCCTTGCCAGCTCACGTGTTTCCCTCTTCCTACAGTCCCGGGTCCTTTAAGCGGAGCGTGAAAAAGCATCTGATGAGGCCGTCAAAAAATACAATACAATACAAATACCGTGTAGCCTGTTGAAAGTAACGTGCATTAATTAAATTCTATTTGGTATCGCCGTGATGTCGTTTGCGTCTTTCTGGCTTATGTGTACCCGGCATTACGGGTATATTTTCAAGAAAAATATTCGCAACTTGCTATGATAAGGTATAAGTGCGACGGAGCACGTCTAGAAGATACCCAATCCCTAGCGATTTGAATACACTCAGGCTAATGCTCTGGCGTGATAGGTAAACATTATTATATCCAGCATACTGGTATTTTAAAATTGACATTCGTTATATTTAGTGAAAAGATGGTACAGTCAGCTATAAACTTTTAGTGTAATAATTTACAAACAATCTTTTTATGGACAGCCTTCGCGCGTATATGTTGTTTTTGATTGTTTACTTTAATAAACCATTTTTTCTGTTCAAAAAAGATTCGTTCTTTAAAATATGCTGGCGGTTTCTCAACAATTCAAATTTAAATTTTTTAGCAACTTCACAAGACACTTTTTAATTTATAAATTCACATTTAAACTATTTTTGTCGTTAACAGTCCTTCACCAGATGAATTCCTTATATTTGTGTATTCGAAGACTGAGGTTTACGTATTAATGTGTACATATTATGTTGTAACTATTTTTAGTTTCATTATTTTTAATTAAGCCAAAAGAAAATACCTCTGTCATTAAAACAACATTTTATCACAATCAAATGAAACTACTTCTACATCTAAGTGATAATTCCAGTCGCATCTAAAGCTTTCAACTCGGAGTATGGGACCCGCTTTTTCAAATAAAACTGCCTGAACATATTAGTACGCTATTATTCCACGCCCTCTCAAACATGATCGTGTGCTACAAAGTTTCCTTGTTACCGCCAACCCGCCGAGTGGCGACTGGGACCTTAAAATATAAATGGAGGCAGTCTTGAATGATGCATGTTGAGGCGTGCCGACTCGCTCGTGTTACACTCGTTATTAATAGTGTGGTTATTGTGTTAAATATTGAAACCTTTATGCTTTTGAATTTCATTTAATTTCTTTTAAATATTGTGATTATGTTTATTTTACTTCAATGGGGTCTTTCTTTACCCCATATCCAAATGGTTAATGTTTATAATAGTTAGGAAGCAATGGGGACATGATAAAAAGAGGAGGTAAGAGCTGAAGCGTAACAAATTCATAGAAGATACCAGAATGTTTTTCTATAGGTCCGGCGGTCTACACTAAAGTAACGGATACGCATCTACTCTATCGCACATCCGCGAATACAGATACGGATTTTCAGAACGTCAATAGTTCATAGTCACACCAGACTTATACAGTTTTGGTCGTTTTGGCTTAAGATTTGGTAAATAAATAGTGATAATTTATTTTATGAGTACGGAACGAATGATTCACCAATGAAGTAAGGTAAAGGTGAATGGATAGGCCAGCCGGAGTCGACCTCACAATACATACTCTCTCCTCTTCACCCTAGCGCTAATCCCAGATGCATCCGAAGTTTTCAGCTTAAGGTCTGGGGTTTGCTTTACCACTCTAATTCGATATTTTCTGTGAAGCGACTGCCATATGACCTCCAAAACCCAAAGGCAATACAGAAACATTGCAGCAACAGACCAGTTGTTGAATTTTTTGAGGGCTCTAACTACCCGTAACTTCTGCCATAGATAGGTATTCGTATGGCAACCGGGAGCAACGGCTCAACGTGATTTTTGAGGCACAACCAGACCAATACAAATACCCATATTCATGCATACAAATGTTTGCACTGAGCGGGGATCGAATCCGCAATCCGCCACATAGGCTATGTGTGTCACGATACATACTCTGACCAACATAATGTAGTAGGCTGTCTCTTCGCCTAACCAGGAGGGAAATTTGCGTTAACATAAAGTATGTAAGTTTTCAGATTCAACCTTTTTAAGTTAAGTAGGAAGTCTACGCCAATAATATATATATAGTTGTTTTCCTTTAATCATTTTATAATCTTACTAGCTGTCGCCCGCGGCTCCGCCCGCGTGGATGTCGGTTATCGCGAATCGGACTATAATTTGAGATTTAAACTATCCTATCTCTCAAGTTGGATCGAACTGCACATGGTGTGCGAATTTTATCCGATTTTGTAACAGCAAGTTTTCATTGATGTGGAAAGAAAAATGTAAAAAAAACTTCAGTATTCTGTTGGATCATTCATAACAAAACTGACCTACGTGTTTATGAGGTCATTAAACCTGCACAATCACTTCGATTCGAGTTTTGAAAACATTCATTTTTTAAACTTAATTTTACTGAATCGGTACTTGTAATTAAAATCAATGTTAAGTTAACGTAGAGGAAATATAATTAAGACTTAATAAAGCAGTCTTAATTATTATTTAATCGAAAAGGGTGAAAAGGTACGTGTAGAAATTTTTACGGTGTGAAAACAACTTTGAAACAAGTTTTAAAAATGTTGTAAACTAATGAAAAACTCGGACAAACTTGTAATTATGTGGAATAATTTATAAGAGCTGGTTAGTATCTTAGAACAGTTAGGTTTTAGTTTTTAACTACACTTTTTTAACATAATATAGGACTAACTCGCTGTCTTGGCTAGATGTACTATGTAGTATGAATTCACATTGTTGTATGTTGTTAATAGTAGATTGAACGAATGAACTTGTGAAACAATTAGTATGCTAACCTTTCCTATAAATTTTAAGCGGAAAAAGTCAATATCCAGGATGGGACTCGACCTTTCACTAATCACTTTTAAGGGATACTCTGGCCAACTTAGCTACGAACTATCGGAAGCAATGAATAATGCTACAATCATTCTGAATGAATGAAACATTGACTTTTAACGATTCAAATTTATAGTGGAATGAATGAGCGTTCTAATCTATTAGCAGCTGTATTAGAAGGTATTTTGTTATCTTCTATAGAGTGCACCCTGTAGATTGGAGTGATTTTAGTTGAAATGTAGAAAGTATCTACGATAAGGGCCTGCACCGACTGGACGGTCCGTCAAGTAAGTACGGGAGGCACGACAAGGAAAGTGCCACCTACAGCATTTTTATGTGTACGAATACAGCTTTAGCGACATGGATATAAAATTTAAATTTCTCTGATGATCATCAATGGAAGGAAAACGCTATTAAATTCCAATTTTAATGACTACCATACATACTATGGTAGTCATTGAAATTGGAATTTAATTTTCAGGTGTTAAGTTCTCTTTCAGTGTGCCATGCTGCTATTCAGGTACTATCTCAAACTTGCTGATAAACTTGAGAACGTTGTGTCAGACTTCATATTAAGATCCTTTGGTCATTAGGTCCTACCCTGGTCTAAGTAGCTATCGTGGCATGAAATATGTGCTCTTCTCATTTAAATATACATCAGGGTGAAGTTAGAATCATAAATTCAAAAATGTTCTAAGCCATACCTATGTAGACTACAATGTATGATTATCCAGAACAGGCCCAGATAGCTAAGGCGCGGTTTATACAAACGAGGCGTGGCAGAGACATCGGGCGGTAGCGGACAATTTAAGTAACACAATGTATTTTCTTATACCACTTAGGTGGCAAACAAGCGCACGGCCAATGTTAGAACAGAGAATTTCTGTGGTCTGTGTACAAGATAAAGCAGAACAAGCCTTTGGTCTTCCCGCTGACAGCACAGAAAGATCCAAGGTCCAAAGTCCAGTGAGCTCCGGCTACCCTACTCATCGCCGGGAACACAACACGAGGTTATTATGGCCGCGGTATTTTTGTAGGGCGGGAGGTACTTTCCCAGTCGGACTGCTCAATTGGACGGAAATACCGTCGTGTCCTAACTCCATTAAATATAAACCCTATGTAGTGTACAATAACGTCAATGACGTGACGCGTGCCGCTCGATGCGAGTGCGCGTCACTTTAGTGGCGGGACGTCACCTGAAGGCGCGGACGCATTTCTCCTCTAAGACAAAAACGACGTAATTGCACATTGCTTATGGCTTATATTGTGTTACTTAAATTGTCCGCCACGTCTCTTCTGTATAAATCGCGCCTAAAGTTTTTTCTTTCATCTTCTAATTAAATATTTTTTGCTCCTTCTCTCTTGTTTCACTTTAGTTTTACCGAGTGTTCACTCTTTAAAGGCTCTGGTAACAGTTTAAAGTCTTATCCCGAACATTCACTGTTCATTAAGTAACTTTTAAACTTTCTTTCCATGAGCCAGTCAGCCTGTTACCACGGTCCATGTAACCTGGTCGAATCGTCAGGCAAATCAAAGATATAATTCCACCTTCACATACAACTTCATATGAAAAAGTGGGACCTTACCTCGTTTGTAGACTGTACCTAAACCATGTTTGTATTAGTTCCCGTTATCATTATAATATAATAGGTCGTTACATATGAAATTGCCGTTTTATTGAAGAAATTGGAGGAAACCCAATTTGCAGTAAGTACTAACATTTTTGCATTTTTTAGTCCATCCATTAATCCAAATTTTATGATCTTTTTTGTGTATGAATGAGACAACATTAAGCTAACAGCAATTTTTATAACATTTTTAAAAAGTGGCAATTGTAAAACCGAAATACCAGTACTATTATCTGTTCTGTGGTAATACGAAATTTATCATCAAAATGGACAGCATTTGGGAAGTAGGTACTGTTTTTGAAGATCGAATTCAATTTATCAAGCGGCCAATAAAAACAAAATTTAATACAGAGTTGTAAAATCTTGAAATCAACTTTCAAACAAAGTATAAATATTGTAAATAGCTATTAAATTACAGGAATAACGAACTCATAAATCTGTAAAAAATTTCGGCAATTTCATATGTAACCACCTAATATTACCTATTCTTATTTAAAACCAAACCACATTTCAACTTACTAATAGTACTCATAGTACAATTTACATTCCAAAAAAAAAACCCGTAAGTTCAAATTGAAAACATTCAATGAGTCTTTTCGCTATTGTTTTACGAACAAAACTTTTTCACATAGCTGGGACTAAATAAAGACGCAATGCGGAACAGGAAATGTAGCTTCCACGCTACGCACTTCCGGTGTCATTTATTAGCTGTAGGAGTCCCGTAGGTATTTATTTAAATAATACTTTTTATATTACTCTTATTTCCTTTTATCTATCTACATTGCACCTCAATAGTGTTCGTCTGCTAAGTCAGATATTTGTTCGTCTGATATTTGTATTTATTAAGGACATATATTACACATAAAGGTATCCAATTTTTAGTTTATTTGCAATTCAAAACATGTAATAATAGTAATATATTTAAGCTAGGCCACAGCCGAGGCTTAGTCTAAGTCTAGATAGCATTTTGTAAAGAGCCCTAGAATTCTTTTTCATCCTAGCGTTAATCCCAGTCGCATCCAGAGCTTTTTAACTTTACCAGTCTAACTGCAGATTTGGTTAAACTTCGATATTTTTTTAGTGAAGCGACTACCATCTGACCTCCATAATCCAAAGGCGATATCGAAGCATTGCAGCTAGACCAGTTGTGGGATTTTTGAGGGCTCCAACTAACCGTAACGACTGCTATAGATTTTTGTATGACAACCGGGACCGATGGCTTAACGTGCTCTCCGAGGCACAATCAGACCAATGCAAATACCCATATTCGTGCAAACAAATATTTCCATTGAGCGGGGATCGAATCCGCGCCTCCTGTGTAACGGCCGCGTTCATTACCACGCCACAGAGGCTGTTGAAGAGCCCTAGAATGTTTATTATTTATTTCACAATAAAATAATGTTTACTTTTATGAAAGTCAATAAATTGATTATGTTAATTTGGATTTCCTTCAATCTTGTATGACAGGTGATTTAAATATTTCACGTCAAAAGAGCGTATATTATCATAATTTTACTCAAATTTACATAATACCCAATAATTTAATAAGTCCCCTCTTGAAGGCATATTTAATCCAATTTAAAAGATAAGAAAAAGCCTCTTTACCTCATAAGTAGATATGCTTAAAAGATTTGATGAGATCAGCCATTACATGATCACAAATGGGACCAATAAACCTTTTTTGCTTAACGGAAACACTAGTAATTTCTGTAATTAGTATTTTTAAAAATACTCATTCATGAAAGGAACTCGATGTGAAACTCCTAATTGTAAATACAAATGTGTATATTAATCTATGTTAGTCGTTATGCGGAGAACGTTAATGACCAGCGAATAATCTACAAATACACTACTATTATAAATAGGAATGATTTGTAATTTTTGTGTGTATGTTTGTAATGAATAAACTCAAAACCTACTGTGCCAATTTCAAAAATTCCTTCGCCATTGGAAAAACTAAATTCACCCTGAGTAACATAAGCTTCGGATTTCCACGAGCACGTTTTTACCATCCATGCGAAGCCGGGGCGGATCGCTAGTATAAAATAATTAAAAACTAATTCTCATAAAACATTTCAGATGTACCAGCAGCTAAGAAACGAGAATCACCAAAGCGAGATAATTTAGGTATTCTTAGCACGTATGTTATAAATGCATTGTGTGTTTAGCTTTATATCTATGTCCGTGGAATGAATACTAATTTTAAACTCAACATTTCGCATTTATCGATATCTATACTAATATTAGTATATTTGAAAAATTTTAAATGCAAATAACTGTGTGTTTGTTACGCTTTCACGCCTATATTACTGAACCGATGTTAATGAAATTTGACACATGGGTGCCGGAAGCAACACATAGTTATGAATTAAGTCTAACTAAATGAAAACAATATTTACGTTTAGCCAATAGACCTAGTATTAATTTTTAATTAAGTTTATTTAGATTTTTTTTATTTTTCTATGTTTATACGGTGGCCTATGGACGTGTGCAACACCAGGGTCGTCACACTCGCGCTGCCGACCCTGTTAGAACTGAGAGATTCTGTGCCGTCAGTAGAAGTAGTAGAAGAATAGACACCAAACTTGAATACTGTTTCAATCTCTTTTACCCGACGGCAAGTAAAAGGTTATTTTTAACAGATGTGCATATTGCTCTCTTTTTTTTTTTTTTTTACGTGCGGGAAATCCCCACGGATACCCACCCCTCCGGAGCCGGAGGGGTAGGTTATGTCGGACTCGAACCGACTAAACCGCACGCCGTCTCTGGGTCGTAGTGCTAGGCCGAAGGTGAGGTTGTCATGCGACATATCCCTCGCACCCCGGCTGACCCAGGGCCATCCCTCTCGGTCTGGCCCTCCTCGGGAAGGGGGGGACCACGCGGTCCCCGACTCAACCCCGGTGTGGGGAGGCGCGCATCGTCCTACGATGCGCGCCGCCACCGTGGCCTGCTTCTGCTAGGATGACGGGCGGCTCCACCCGTCAGGCCCGCGCTCATGGGGGGCGGAGGTCAGTTTGCGCCCTCCGACGCCCGAGCCGCCTTCGGGCGCGTGCACCGATGTCAGCGAGCCTTTCTCGCTCATCGCGCCGCGCCCGCTCTGATGTCTCCTTCGCGAGCATGACCTGCTCGCAGAAGGAGGCGCTGGCCGCCCACGCATCCGCGCAGCGGACCATCGCCGCGAGCAGGGTGGAGAGCGTGAGCACTCTCACCCCCAGGGCCGCTACAAGCTCCCGCCTCGGCGTCTCAAACGCCGGGCACTCGGTGAGCGTGTGCAGCCCCGAGTCCACGCTCGCATCGCAGTGATGGCACTCGGGCGTTGGCTCTATACCCATCAGATGCAGATACCGCCCGAAGCTACCGTGCCCGGTGATAATCTGTGCATATTGCTCTCAATCATTTTCACTAATAACAGTATTTATTAGTAGTTTTAGAGTATGAGTTGTAGACTGAACCACAGTATGTACAAACCCGTTATTTATCAAAACAAAAGGAATATTAAAAAATCGTTTTAATTCATAATTATAGTGAAATACAAAATAAGCTATGTTTGTTCCCACAATAATCCTATGAGTCATGTTTTAACTTAGTAATAATGAGATTTACTAAGAATGCGCTGCTTGACATTATATCCTTACTTTAATTAAATGAACAGATACTACTCGTGACTTTTTTCGTTCTCATTGTCATCATCAGTGTCATCGTCTTCTTTTATACCCTCCCCCATAGCTTCCCAATAAGACGGGGGCGGATCATTGTCAGTATCTTCATTCGTGGATTCAATATTTTCTGTATTTTCACGAGTGACTCCAATTTGCACTGGGACATCAAGCACTATGCTTCCATGAGGCAAAGGTAATTCTGCCACGATTCTAATTAAATGATTTCTAGAGACCAACTTGGAATTCTCTAAACAACATCTGTCAGGCGTGACATTGATGTCTATAGCCTCGTTCCGAGTCTCTTGACAGTTGACAGCTGATACGATAGCCTCGGTATCGGGTACATCTTCTTCATAAGTCACTGCACTGTGACCATCCACATTGAAGGTGTACGCTTCTATCAATTTGGTCAAAATACTTTTTACAATCACGTGACTGTTATTTTCCACTTCATAATGTATCTGTATTTTATCGCCCATGGGTAATGCCGAGTTAAGTATCGTTGCTTTTATCTTGATAAAGCCTTGTGTCAGCGAAAGTAATCGCACCAACTTTTTAGTTTTTCCGTAAGTAATTGGTTCTTTGGGCAATCTTGGAGCCACATTAGACACAACAGTTATTATTTTTTTAAAGCGTTGTGAGGCGACAACTCCAGGTCCTTCGAATTTCACGCGAATATAATATTCAAAAAAGCATTTTACTTCATAAGGACCGAAACGCTTATCAACTTTTGATGTTGACGGTATTTTATGAGGCAAAGTAAAGCTGAATTTAAATTCATTTGAATCACCGGACGACATCTTCATATTTCCATCTTGAACCACATTATCTACATCAATTAGAACTTCTTTAGTGGTGTAAGATACCTGTTTCTTTTTATGCACTACCAAAACAATGTTACCAATACCTTGTAAGGACGTTGTTATTTTTCGAACTGCTATAGATTCAAGCATAACATATTTTATCACTCCAGTTACAACTTCACCTGGTTTAAAAACTTCATCTGGTGGTTTAAAGAGATTTATCTGACATGATATTTTACTCATTTTGGACAAACTCACTGAATATAAGTTACACTTGAATGTTCTGTTGCTCCCTTCGTCGTTGTTGACAGACTAAACGGCATGAGTCGATATATAGTATCATACCGATAAGATATTTTCGGTTATGTGTAGTTATTACTCATAAATGTATACTTTGGATTATATCTATAGTTACGAAGTTTCTTATCGACCATGGATATAGATAATGTTTGTAGATCAACACCGAGGTAGTTGCAAGTATGGATCAAGTCGACGGGTGCAAAGTAAATAAAGTCAACTACAAATTCACGATTTTCTTTTTATTGCATTTTCGTACTAATCATATAAGACTCCACAACCTGGCATATTTGGTTTTTGAAATTTCATTATATTTCAATAATTTTTTAAAAGTATAAAAAGCCATCTACACTCAATCTTGCAAATAGTACGAAGGTAATGCGACCAAGTAACGTTGGTCGTTTTTGCGTGGGGCGCAGGGCGGACTCTGAGCGTACACAAAATGTCATCAGGCAGTTGACTTACATGTCACCGGCGCGCATACGTTATAAGTTTTTAAAAGTTTTTAACTATATCGGCAACAATTTCAAGGTGTGCTTTTAATTTCTATTTGTATTACTCTTTAAAAAAAATTTAAAATGAATAAAGAACGACGCAAATTGTTGGAGCAATTAGGAAAAACAAGAAAACAACTAGACATCAAGGAATCGGAAGATCGTTTAAAATGAACAAAATATAATAGTTGTGAGACTGCGGCTGGTATGTATTACTATAATTTAATTTTTTAAAGTTGTATAATCAATATCTTTTAGTTATATTGTTTGTAATGTGTTGTAGGTTATTTTCGTAAAGTACCGACGCATTAACGACCATCTGCCAGTTGACTCTTTCTACTTCGCGGTCACTGTAGATGTTATGATTTATGTCGGTTAACTTTATACAAAATATTTATCACGTAGTAGGATTTTCTGTTTAATAAACGACTTTGTAAAAAACACGCTGAGAGTATTATAACTGCAATTATATTCGCATGATGATTTACGAAATTTGTTAGATTTTCGCTGTTTATTCTCAGTAATTAAAAGCATATTCTGATAACGATTTATTCATATTCTGTTAATTAGTTTTATTTGTGATTTGTACTTTTTGTTTTAAGTATATTTTATGTTAATGATTTCTTATATTTACGCGAATGTTACTTATTGAAATTAAACAACTTTAACGGTTTTATCACGATGTTTATTTTTATCCTCATACGCCGTGTTAACTATTGTACTGTCATGGTGTCAAACGTCTTGCCCGCGACCATGGAGCCTGTAAAGGCTTCGAAACGTCGAGAATAAAATAAAGTTGTTTAATTTCAATATATTTTGTGTTTTTATTTACAGAAAATTCAGCTTCAGATTTTCAAGAAAATAACTACAGTTTACCGAATATGAGTACTGGGTTCTTCAATAAACATTGTCCATTAGAAGATAAGGTGATCGAAGAACTGATAGACGATCTTGGTGTAGCAGTTTTAAATAAAAACGAGTCTAAATCGCATCAAGATTTGCTGACACTGTCTTCTTCTACACCTATCTTGAGGCGTTCATGTTCGGAAACTGAAGTTATCTTTACTGATAGTACATACGATGACAACTTCGAAGGTGTTTATCCAACCTACACCGTCAGAATACAATTCATTTCATTCCAGGTCTGTAAGTCCTAGTTCATTTACACCAAATCACACAATTCAACCTATACCTTCCAGCAAAGGTGCCTGTCACTTCGTCAGTGGTCTCTTATATTAACTACTACTGATGCGTCTTCTGCAGCTGAAGCATCAAGTGAATGTTCAACGCCATCAAATAATACTATGCTTGGGAGAAAGAGACGTCAGTTTTATATCGATAGGTCTAAAAAGAAGAGGATGAGAAATAAAGATAAATGGATCGATATGAGACGAAAATTACTGTTAAATTCTGGCAAACAACACTTGTCAAGAAACGGTAAAGAGCAACCCGCTAAATATATTAAGCCACCATGTGATGCTTGTAAATAAATGATGCTCTAGAGAGAAAAAATATCTTTGATTTATTTTGGGGCCTGGCTAATCATGAAAAACAATGATCGTTTATTGGCAAAAATGTCAAGCGTTATTCAAAAAAAGGAATAACTACCCAGAATAATTCAAAGCGTAATTACAGCGTAACTTACACACACACAATACATGCTAGCCAGCATTGTCCAGATTAACTAGACTACTAACTGGACTATTAACTAAACATATTAAAGTTTGCAAAACAATGTTTAAAAATACATTATGTATCAGTAATCAATTTATAATGAGCGCTTTGGATAAGTACGATATACTGGGAATTGTTCAAAAGATTCAAGGGGTTATTGCAAAACTATTAAAAACAAGAATAATACTAAAACTGTAAAACAAGGTGTATTTACATACACCTTGTATTACAGTTTCAGTACAAGAGTATCTAATTGTCATTAAAGGTTACTATTATGTTGGCTGATCAAGTAAGGCAAAAAATGTGCAATTGAAATAAAAGAAGATTTTTTTAACGTTTTTGTTAATGTTAAAGATGTTAGTATATGTTAACGTAATAATTTGATTGTTTGTTATTAATAAAAATAAAAAATCAATTTTAAAGTATTTCATTTGACCTCATTAACCAAAAATAATTGTTATGAAAATACGAAGCATAAAAAGTTATCTGCAAAATTACGTTCTGTAGTGGATATTTTATAAATATACATGAGCAGCGTACTCATAAAATTTTATTTATAAGTGGCCTGAGAACAATTGAGATCAGTAAAACAAAGAAAAACCTATTTATACACGATATTTAAAGTCCCGAGCATATACGACCAACTGGTAGTTGGCTCAGTTATCGTTTTATAAAGTTCGTTGTAAAAACGGCTATCTGCTAAATCTCGTAAATTACTAATAAATTAGCTTAATTAACTTAATACAAAAATAAATAAAAGTATAAATAAATTATGATAAAATTTTCAGAAATATTGGCCCACTCATTAAGAAAATAATACACTTTTTCGATCTTTTCGCTCTCCTGTAAAGTTGCTATTATTCAGATGCCTCTTTTTACTTTGCACCCGTCGAAGTATAGGTATAGGAAAGTGCTTCTAAGTACTAATATTTATAAATGGGAAACTTTGTGAAGATATTTAGATGTTTGGATGTGTGTTATCTATTCACGCGTCAACTATTATAAAGATTTGGATTAGTCTGTTTTGTTCGATTAATTCCAATAAGTAGTTTGCTCCCGAGAATAGGTTTTTGTGGGGAATGGGAAAACTACTCCGGGTGTAATGAGCTGTGGGGGTCATTTAGGAACTAGGATTTATAGCTCAAAACTAAGTTAGTTTCAATCTAATTAAATATCATACCTTAAAAAACATATAAAGATTGAAATATCCCCAACAGCTGTGACCTTGTCATTAACATACACACCGGCAGAGTTAGCGGAACACATAAAGGAGAGCATAAGATAGTTGGCTTTATTATTAAACAGTTAAATAAACATGTTTTGACATTAATTTGCAACACCATACTTAAAGTTTAATAAAAAAGAACTTAACTAAACAAAATGCATTTTTCTTAGATTTCGTAGTGACAGAGAAAAAGTAGAATTTTTTAGATTTTATTAAGGTTTAAATTAATTAAATGAATGTTTAATAACGAGTGTTTCCCCCTCGTGCCCTGATTAAGGTTTCTATCCTAAGGTCTGGGCATGCTGCGAAAAATCTAAGAAAAATGCATTTTGTTTAGTTAAGTTCTGTGTTGCAAATTAATGTCAAAACATGTTAATTTAACTGTTGTTTCATGTTTAATTATTATTTGTTTAAAAATAAAGCTAACTATTTTATACTCTCCTTTTTTTGTGTTCCGCTAATTCTGCAGGTATTGTTATTGATATTGTATTGTAGTGCAAAGACAGCACCGTGGAATATCTTTAGTTCGGCCAATTCAGTAAGTTTAACTTTATGTTCCTTTTCAACTTGTGATATCAGTAACTCACAAGTGATAACGAAGTAGAAAGCGTATCTTGACACCTATACTAGGTAACCGACAATCTGTCAATGTCAGGGTGCCGTAGAATGATAAAGTTGCAATACTACCATTTGTCGAAAAAGTCTTGGGAGGAGACACTACGGCAGTTGAACTGGATACTAAAATGCCGATTTCTATCAAAATGTGCCTGTGCTGTAATCATTGAATATATTTGTCTAAAAGATTATTCCTTTGGGTACACATTTCTAACGCTCACTCTCAGGCATTTTTGTAAATATAATGTTATGGTTAATATATTTTATTACTCCAAAAATATAAATAGTATCTACAAGATTCTCTAGAAATATTACAAAAATATAATTTTAGTACTGTGGGTTTTTTCCACTGAAAGTTATTTTATGTTTTCAGTCATTCTATTTCAAACCCTGGGTAGTTCAACATATTTTTACGAAGAAAATTGTGCTTATACTGCATTCACTGAAGGTTGGTTTTACGATGTTACGGAACCGTATATATTATTCCCTTACATTCGTGGGGTACTGTCGTTCAAATTAAAGGCTATTCTGCAGTTGTCAGCATTTGAGAGACATGTTTGAGAGTGTCAGATTTTGAGACCGCGTTTGTATAAAAATTTTATCGAGTTCATATTAGTTACAAAGTTTGACACGATTTTACTTGAGTCAGTTTGTGTGCAAATTCTGTAGAAAGTCTGAGAGTATAATTTTCTGTGATGTTGTAGGCCTAGGATTATTATGTTTTATTTTTGAAGTGAAAACTTCTTTGACGGCGTTGGATGGGTAAAAAGTATTAAACTCGCGTCAGGATCACTTGACCTTTGAAACGTAACCAACGACTGACGTCATACAACATACAGCTACAGATTGTTTATTTTGTTTGGTACGTTAAGAAGCTTCGTAGCTTAGCGGTAAGCGCATCGACTGTAAGTCCTTATGGTTTTAGATAGTACCGGGTTCGAACCTGGGCTTCTGACACTTTTGTGATTATTTTTTCTTTTTGTAATTTATTACTTTTTTTGATTATTTTTTCTCTTTGTGTCATTAATTTCTTCTGGCAGAAAATTAGTGATAGGTTTTATGATTGGCGCTATATTATAGGTATGGTATGGTATGGAAAGGTATGTTCTTTTTATCTTTTTCTCTGTATTTAACGAAGAAAGAAAGAAAGAAAAGCTTTCACTTGTGCTGGCACTCCCGGAATGCAACCCGTCTTTTTTTTGCGATAGTGACTTCATTTTTTTTCAACACATAACGCAACGGATCATTATTGGTGGGCATTGCTACGGGCAATAGCTACTAGATATTCCTTCTAGTATTGGACTCGGTGTTAGTACACCTTTCCATTTAAAGTCGACGATAAGGCGATATTTCATTTGGGTATGTAATTTAATATGATTTTAATTTATTTTTTTGTGTATTACCTCTCTTACAATAAAGATAAATCTAATTTGTTAATGCTATTACCCTTACTATGTTCGAAATATCTTAAAAAATTGAGAGTATTTTACACCTCTTGAAAACACAATCAAAACCATGACCATATAAACGTTTTTCAAATTATTCTCTGGGGCGATTTCCTTGAAAACTCCAAATAGGACCCGACCTTTTTGCTAATATATCGACGTGGCATTATTATAACAACTGATTATCCCTTCCCGTATTTTGCTTTCCTAAAGCAGTTTCAAATTTTGAAACGACATAAAAGCAATCAACTGAACATTCCTAAGGAAATAAACTTCGCCAAGAATTCATTACGAGTTAACTTTATGCCTTTTTTTATATTATCGCTGACGCTATTATCGTCCGATCTTTTCCTAACCAACTGTTATAGACTTTCTTTCAGGTTAAGTACAAAATGGCTGAATTTAGATATTTTCTATGAAGCAATGCCATCCAACCTTTTCAATTCACTGAGAAAATTGAAGCTCTGTAGTAGTTAGATAGTGCTTTACCCGGTATCTATTCTCCCTGTCTCAAGCAAATGCTTGTAAGTTCCTAAGATCTCTGCAGCCATTAAGAAATCATTAGTGATCCACCAATGATCCGCTAACGAGGTATTATGTGTGTTAGTGTACTTGTGATGTTCTAGTTGATTGTGTAACTGGTTATTTATGACACGTTATTTTAATAGCGTATTATAGTTTATGATATTATTGATTACCTTCACAGGATATGTTACGGCATAACCGATTTATGGTTGTGATTTCATGTCCTGTTTAATTAATTAATTTTTGTACGTGTGTAATTCGGGATTGAAGAGCCCGGTTCTGCAAAATCATATCTTTTGAACTAGAATTGCACTAAATAATAAACTGGTAACTGTACTCGTCGAAATTCTAGAAGGGAAACTAAATTGATGTGTGATTTGCAAGAAAATTGCTTGGAGAGCTTAATATCGTCCCCGAAGACTGGCTTACTGAATTGTACAATTTCCTGCGTTGTCATCCGATTAACTGGAATCGATGCAATCACCCAGTCTTATCGGGAATCTGGTTGCAACGGTCAGATTACCCTATCTGAAATTTTTATCTTTCTTTATGGCATATTGCTTGAAGTTTTTTAAATAGATGCCATTTAAATATTTTTATCAACCGCTTAAAAGAAAACTATATGTTGTTAGGTGTGAGCCTGCTCTATGAATATTTTGTTTGTATACTTAATATATATGTTTTTCACGATTTCCTTCGGATTAGTTAGATAACCATTAGTCCTGCTATTGAAAGAAGTTTAATATATACAAAGGTCTATATAGAAATTTTCTGTTAGGCATTATTTTCATAGACTTATGCTTGTCTTAAAGTATCATGGTGCACATTGGGAGAGGCCGATGTCCAGCAGTGGACTGCCGTGGACTAAATGATTGATTGATTGAAAGCATCGGTCCACAGCAAACTGATTCTTGCTGTGGAACTTCTTATCTTCTTCTTCATCATCCTAGCGTTAATCCCAGTTGCATCCGAAGCTTCTCAATTTGGAGTCTGAGTCCGCTTTACCAGTCTAACTTTTTCCGTGAAGCGACTGCCATCTGACCTTCACAACCCAAAAGCGATATCAAAGCATTGCAGCTAAGACAGTTGTTGGATTTTGAGGGCTCCAACTACCCGTAACGACTGCTATAGATGTTAGTATGGTAACTGGGACCGACGGCTTAACTTGTTCTCCGAGGCATGGCCAGACCTATGCAAATACCCATATTCATGCATACAATATTTGCACTGAGCGGGGATCGCCTCACCTCCTCCTCCCTCCCGCGCCTCCTGCGCAGCGGCCGCGTTCACTACCGCTACCCCACGGCGGCTTTGCTGCTGACTTCTTATCTCCCATATTATTTTTTTTTATATTGCACACAATTTCGTAAGCTAATTATAAAAATATAGGATTTTTTTTTGGTTTGTCAAGGTCTGTCAGGCAGATAGTCACAGTCTCTCTTGTTCTATTTTAAACATTCAATATGCAATCATCTAAAATTGAAATGAAATTCACTATTCATTCTCTTGTAAAAATACGACGAATTCAAATTTAAATAACTCGTACTATTATAACAACAGAAATGAATAAACGGTGTTCACTGAGCTCAAAGCTCATGATCGGGCTTTTAATACACATACCGGCAGAATTAGCGGAACACAAAAAAGGACAGTATAAAATAGTTAGCTTTATTTTTAAACAAATAATAATTAAACATGAAACAGTTAACAAATTAACATGTTTCGACATTAATTTGCAATACCATACTTAAAGTTTAATAAAAAAAAAAAACTCAACAAAATGCATTTTTCTTAGATTTTTCGCAGCATGCCCAGAAACCTTAATCAGGCCACGATGGGGAAACACTCGTTATTAAACATTCACTTAATTAATTTTAAACCGTCATAAAATCTAAAAATTTCAACTGTTTCTGTGTCACTACGAAATCTAAGAAAAATGCATTTTTTTAGTTAAGTTTTTTAAGTGAAAACTTCTTTAGCGGTGTTGGATGGGTAAAAAGTGTTAAATTCGCGTCAAGATTACTTGATCTATGAACCGTAATCGACGACTGACGTCATACAACATTACCGCTACAGATTGTTAATTTGGTAAGGTGCGTTAAGAAGCATCGTAGCCTAGCCGTAAGCGCTTCGACTGTAAGTCCTTATGGTTTCAGATAGTACCGGGCTCGAACCTGGGCTCTTGACACTTTTTGTTATTTATTACTTTATGTGATTATTTATTCTTTTTGTAATTCTGACAGAAAACTAGTGATAGGTTCTATGATTGGCGCTATATTATAGGTATGGTATGGTACGATGTGTTCTTTTTATCTTTTTCTCTGCATATAACGAAGAAAGAAAGAAAGAAAAAGTTTTCACTTCTGTCGGCACTCCCGGAGTGCAACCCGTCTTTTTTTCTGCTGTGGGTCAAAATGAACTCTGGTACTGCGCCCGGTCTCTGCCCGTACTGTACACAATCATCGCGCATCTTTTGTGCTCGAGGTCTCAAGATCCACATATCGCGGGTTCACAAAGAATTGAGACCAGCAGCCGCCACATTACCCGCCCCTCCCACTGCATCGGGTCCTCGGCTGCCCGACCGGTCGGACTCGGCATCGCTGGTACCGGACGCCGATGGCCTCGGAAGGGTCTCTGCCTTAAAGGCCAGTACCGCGGTCCTCCGACATATTCCGAAGGGGGCGCGGAATCAAGCGGCAGGTAAGTTGTGCAATATTATAAATGAATGTGTCGACCGTAATGGCGTGAAGGAGTGGTCCGCACTACTCACTTTCGCGTATGGGGCGCTAAGAGTTCCTTTGAGGGAGGCTCCGGGAAATGCAACGGCCAAGGTGAATTCCAATATCCTGTCTTTCGGGACCAATGAAACTGCGGGCGAGCCAATTACGTTGCGGCGTTCGGGGCCCCGTGGGAAGCGAAAGGCCGTCGAGGCCAAGGTTTTTGAGGGAGACCTTCGGGGGGCCGTCAGACTGCTTGTCTCCAACGAGTCGTTCGCGCAACACAATCCCGATGCCCTGAATGCCCTGGAGGTCAAACACCCGAGACCATCGCGCCCGCTTAGTTTTCCGCCGCCGCCGGATGCGTCATTTTTGGCGTTGTCTGTATCGATGGAGGACGTGGCATCAGCTCTGAGTAGTTTCTATAGTGGGTCAGCAGCGGGCCTGGACGGAATACGACCGGGCCATCTGAAGGAGCTCACTTCCGGCTCCGCGGGAGAGAATGGTCTGCGCTTGATGGAATGCCTGACAAAGTTGACTAACTTTCTGTTAAGCGGCCGACTTAACCCTGCGGTATGCCCTTATCTGTACGGGGGCTCACTCTGCGCGCTTGGCAAAAAGGACGGAGGAATCAGACCAATAGCCATTGGCAGTGTGTTCCGCAGACTGGCGGCCAGGTTGGCTTGCCGGGCCGCAAGGGATGCGATGGCGGAGTACTTGCGGCCACACCAACTGGGCTTCGGAACGAGTCGAGGGTGTGAGGCCGTCATTCACGCAGCGCGAGCGTTTGTTATGGACCCTGTGCACTTCGGCAGCGTGGTGCTTAAACTGGACATCCGCAATTCCTTCAATGGCTTAGAGAGGGATGTTCTTTTGACTGAGGTCCGGGAAAAAATCCCTTCTCTCTATCCCTTCCTACATCAGGTCTACTATTCTCCCACCAATCTCTTCTTTGGAGAAAGTCTGATCTCGTCCCAAGTGGGAGCGCAGCAGGGGGATCCGTTGGGCCCCTAGTCTTCAGCTTAGCGATACATAAGATCATAACGGAACTCAAGTCTGAGCTGAATTTATGGTATCTAGACGACGGGACCCTGGGGGGTTCGCCACAAGACGTCTATCAGGATCTTGAGATTCTAATCCCGCAACTCAAAGCCCTGGGTCTGGAGGTGAACCCCTCAAAATGTGAGCTTTTCCCCTGCAGTGCTGAAGCCCGCGCACACTCGGGACTCTTCAATTCTCTACTGCCCGACATCAAAGTGCTGTCCTCTTCTTCTTTCTTCCTTTTAGGTTCGCCTATCTTCCCCGAAGGGCTCCCAGAGGCTATTTCCTCTCGTAGGGACCTCCTATTGGCGGCTCAAGAGCATCTCATGGACATGTCTGCTCACGTGGCGCTCGTGCTGCTGCGTATGTGCTTCTCCCTCCCGAAGCTCACGTACCTGTTGCGGACAGCGCCCACTTGGCTGTGTCCCACCGAGGTAGCGGAGTTCGACGATACACTAAAGTCGATCACTGAGTGTATCTTAAATGTCGCCCTCGATGGGACTCAGTGGAGACAGGCGACACTCCCTATTAGGTGCGGGGGTTTGGGGGTGCGATGCGCTGGGGACGTGGGCGTGCCGGCTTTCTTGGCGTCGGCGCATGGGGTGTCTGGTCTTGTCACTTTAATCCTGGGCTCTGATGGTGGCAGGGCGCGGGTGCCTTATGCAGCGGATGCTGAGTCAGTTTGGGCGGCCCGCAGTTTGGGGGCGGACTGCCCTGCTTCTCGTGGCGTGCAGCGCGCGTGGGACGACGTTGTTGCGGGGCAGGTTAGGGCGCAATTGTTGGAGGGTGCCTCGGGGGCCGATATGGCCAGACTCCGAGCGGTGGCTCAGCCGGAGTCAGGGGCATGGCTACACACGCTACCCTCACCCCACCTCGGCACCTGGCTGGACGACAGCTCTCTGCGTGTGGCGGTGGCACTCCGCCTGGGCTGCAGGGTGTGTGAATCCCACATATGCACATGCGGTTCCACGGTGGAAGCCGATGGCCATCACGCAATGAGCTGTCGTAGGTGCGCGGGTAGGTTCTCGCGTCATCATGCCCTCAATGATATAATCCGGAGGGCCCTGGTTTCCGCGGACGTTCCTTGCGTGCTTGAGCCGCCCGGTCTTAGCAGATCCGATGGCAAGAGACCTGATGGGTTGACGTTGGTGCCTTGGAGGAATGGTAAGTGCCTGTTATGGGACGCCACGTGCGTCAGCACTGTCGCTCCCAGCCACCTTGGCCGTACGGTCCGGTTTCCGGCCGCGGCAGCCGAGGCTGCAGCCGACGGGAAGCGGCTCAAGTACGAGACATTGCAGGCCCGGTATATGTTCGTACCTTTCGCAGTGGAGACTTTGGGGTGTTGGGGTGTGGAGGCAAAAAGATTTGTGGAGGACATCGGGTGCAGGATCAGGGAGAAGTCGGGCGACCCCCGCGCCGGATCGTACCTGGTGCAGAGGCTGGCCATCGCCATTCAAAGAGGCAACGCAGCTAGCGTGATGGGCACTTTCGCACCGGGTACGGGTCTGGGCGCACCTTTATTTTAAGGACGAGCACGGAGACGTGTAATCTTTGACTTTTTTTTATATTGTGATATTTTACTGTATAATTTTGATGAATTAAATTTATTATATAATTAACTAAGTATGGTGTTGCAAATTAATAAAATCATGTTAGCCGTCATGATATTGAATATCATATTAAATTTTGCGTTTCACTGCTACGTCGTGCAAATATTTTTAATGGTCTGGGTGTTCCAATGTATTATTATAATGTATGTATTTACAACAGAAAATTGTATTTAAGTATAACGGGTAAACAAACATACTTAAATACAATTTACGTTCATACATACATATATACGTAAAAACAGCCTCTTTCCCAGTGGGGTAGGCAGAGATTACAGCCATTTGCTACGATCTTGGCATACCTACATCTTTTACTTCTTCCACTTTCATAATTGTTTTTAAACATGCTCGCTGGATTCGGGTACTCTTGACATATTCTCTTTCCTTAACATTCCTTTCTTTAAAATTCCTTCAATCTGATCTGATGATCTGATCTGATACTTATGTTTAAGTCGACCCCTACTGGATTGCCCATTCACCTTCGCTTCATAAACCTGTTTCATCAGCCTTCTTTCGTCCATCCTTTTTTATGTCCGAAGCCATCTAAGCATCCCCTTCTCTAAAAGCTTTCAAATGCCTTTAAGAATATATTACTTGATTGGCTATCTTAAAATACGCGCCAAAATACTATGTTAACAGTGACGATAAATAATACATTAATATACTTAACCTTTTAAAAGAAAGAGTACTTTTTACTTTAAAAGTCAGTTAGGGACTTTTTGGCTATCCATTATTATCGTTATCTCTCTAAATTGTGGGGTTTCTAAGGAAAGTTGCCCCATAAAAAATCTAATATTAAGCAAAATTTGCCAAATTAGAAGTCGAGCCATATCGACATCCGAATAAGAAATTACTAATATCCATCTAACCCCTCCTTTTCGCATTATGTTATTGTTTTTTAAATTCTTTTTAGACGGATATTATCAATATTCAATTGCGAGGCAATTCTCGCCAGCCGTGGACGAGCGAGCGGCAATTGTTCCTGCGAATGTTTAGACGAAGCAACTTTTTTCTGTCCTTTCGAGAATCGTATATTTGAGGCGAGAACCTCGCCCTGTCTAAATGACGCTAAGCTTGTTTAAAATATAGGTATACAGGTACTCACTACTCAACAGGTTGATATAGGTAAAAGGTGGAAATAGCCAAAGGAGATAAGAGGGTGACCCTTTAGGTTAACCCTTAACCTAGAGAAGTGGAATAGACAGGTATTTAAGGATTATAACGAAACGCGTTGATACGTATTTTAAGGGACCAGTGAGTCGTCGGTTATTACAGAAGACTGTTCTCGTTAATAAGTTTTAATAAGATAAAATACAAAAGGATTTATTTAAATCCAACAGCACATGAGTCATTATTTCGCACTTAGCGTTCAAATTAAAATAATTATTGTGCCTATTTGATGATCATTTCTTATCTTAAATAGCGGAAAATTATCTAAATATATCTTCGAACAAAGAGAGCGTGGTAATGAGGATTTATAGGGTTGTCAAAACTGCTAAAAACAGTATTTATCGCTTTAGTACTGCAGTAGATTAGAAATATAAGACATTCGTAAATGGTTACTACCAGACTGACTTTGTGGGGCATGCTAACTGACAATGACAACGCATCTTTTATTTAGGGGAGAATTTTCTTTTGGGCGTGTGAGGGTACTCAGGTATCTGATAATGGCCCGACGAATTTCCGGTACAAACTATTCTCTTGGAGTTGTAGGGGTCAGATAACACTCGCTCTCATAAAAATTGTTGCTAGTTGGTGAGATAAAAACATAAACACGCTACGCCGTTTATTCACTCGTAATTTAAATGTTGGACAACCCTAAGATAAAATTATTTCGCTGAATAATTTTCATGGTCTTCATTAGCGCTTATGTTCACTGTTCAAAGATATCGATATCAAAGAGATGTTCGAACCAAATACTTCGATCGAATTTATGTGGTTTGTGGGTGAAGTGACTTGGTGCGTGCGAGTGAGTGCCTTGTGTGTGTGCATGCGAATAGGTATAATTCGTGCATTGCATGGGCGAACGAACTTCTGTCTATATTCTGTTAATGTTATGTAAGTATTCTGTAATAAAAACTCAAAGAATAGTACTTCCATAACTGTGTGACCGAACAAGTCACTTGAAAATTTTATACGTTGTCCGAGTACATTTTCACGTTAAATTAGAGAAGTGAATTTACGATTCACTGCTCCATTTTTTCAAGACATTTTCTTGATTGATAATTGCCTTTTCAAGGAGATTTTACTTACTTCAGTACACAGAGCTCTCAATTAAATCACTGCCATCAACGTACCAATGTTTTGTTGGTTTCTAAATTTTACGAATTTCTCCGTACCTAAGACTTATAATAAATATTACAGGGGGCTAGGATCCAGCTATAGATATCCTTTCAGGGTGGAGACGTTAAGCCGTAATAGCTCTTTGAAAAGCCAGCATAAAAATCACATACAATTCCGGGCACCAACATTCATAATTGATAACGGGAGCCGATGGATGTAGCTGCATTCGGCTTAAATGGCTTTTTAAGTTATTACATAGCTTTTATCGCGGGCTTAGAGCGCGGTGCAACGAAAAAAACCGTACCATGTAGCTTGGCCGAGCGATTAACTCCGCCTACCATGTAGCGACGGACGGACGGACGGACGGACGGACGGATGGACGGTCAGACAAACTGACAGACAGACAGCGGACGGACTTAATATCAAAGAAAAAACTTCAATTAATATCAAAGAAAAATACTGCATAAATAAAAAATAAATAAATAATTATAATTGCATAAGTTGATAAAAATGCTATGCCATAGCTTTACCGCGGCAGTCCCCGAGTGCCACAGTCAGTTTTTATTTAAATCCCTATGCAAACCGGCTAGTTGGTAAATGTAAGCAAAACTGAACTGCTAAACTGTTTGAATGAAACTTTAAAGCATTTTGCATACTAAATATTAAAATCGATTAAAATAATAGCGAAAGTTTGTAAGAACCCGCCTAGACCGATCCAAACTTTTCCTATTTTAATCGATTTTAATATTTATTATTCAAAATGCTTTAAAATTTCATTTAAATTGTTTGGGCGGAGTTGTCAAAAATCAATGTTTAAAAATGATTGATAAACCATATATATTGGTTCCAATAGTTCGTAAGATTTCGATTCCGATAGTGCCTCAAAGACAGATATGAGAAGGAGAAATTTAGATTGGTTCAAGCGAGGTCTGGTAGCTTAGTAGTCAAAGCGTTGCCCCTGTAAAGCAAAGATTGCGGGTTCAAACCCCGCCTAGACCAATTCAAACTTTTCCTATTTTAATCGATACTAAACTGTTGACAAAATTGTAGACTAAGTTCCTTGCACAATTTCCATCGTTCCTAGTTCGTTTCTAGAAACTTCTGGAGGTCACGCAATTAATGACCCACGTAAGTCACGAAGTACGTGACAAAGGTTAGATCTGTACCCAAATTAAGTTTAAATAGCCTCTTCATGGCTAGCCTATAGAACTTTGTGGTAAACTTAAATACTCATTTACCAGGGCGACCTTGAAAACTTGTACTTTAAAAAAATGTAAGAAGACAATTGTATAGGTAATAAAGATGTTCAAGACACAAATAATACTACCCGAGGTCTGCATAGTAACAGAGCTGCACGCACTACTAAATACTATGGACGTACACATAACTACGGTGCCTTTGAAAAACATAACGGCAACCATCAACTCGACAAAAACGCAGGCGCCATCGAAAATATTTTCATTAATCTTATATATAAATTCTTATAAATTTAGTAAACGGGTTGTTTCAGGGGCGATAAATCGATTATTAGCCAGGATTCATTTTTAGAAAATGTTTTAAAAGAAATAAAATACCGAGCGAAGCTCGGTCCTCCAGGTATTAATAATAAAGTAGGAAGTGAGCTAGCAATAATTATAGTAAGTAGGTATAGCTGCACTAACTTGTGTTATGAGATCTGGAATGTGGATTAATATATACTATTACGCATAGAAACACCCAGATTAATGTAAATATACTATACTTATTCATTCATAAGCGGAAATCGAAACCGCAGCCCCTACAAAGCAGTCCAATGCACTCTACCGCTACGCCACAGAGATCCCTAAAAGAAAAACACTTTTTTTTAAAGAAAGAATATCAATCAATTAATTAGCCCACTGCAGTCCACTGCTGGACATAGACCGCGAGAAGGCAAACGGAGGGTAGGACGCCCCCTAGTCAGATGGACCGATGACCTGAAAAAGGTGGCTGAAACGGACTGGATGCGGAAGGCGGAGGATCGTACGAAATGGCGCAAATTGGAAAAAGAATATTAGCAACCGAAATTACTAATATTCCCTCTAACCGCTCCAACTAAGCTTTATTGCTTACGCTAGGAGTGGGTTCACGGCGCCGTCGGTCAGTGTAATGGCCAGGATTTAAACCCGGGACCTATCGATCGTTAGGCCGACTCCTTAACCAATAAGCTATACCGACGCAATATATACCTAAAACCTAGTTCCGTCAACACACCGCTCCTTTATACCCATATCGCCTTATCTATAATTATTCCGATCTTTAGTACCTACCTAACGACAACTGGGCTAAATTATTATGACCTTTGATAGTCCCACAGATGATATAGCCAATTGACAAAGGTTGCGTCGAGTGAACGAATCGCTTATGTCACGGCCCGGACTGGATCCCTCGTGTGACCTCTCGCTAATATAACAGCATATTGTGCTTTAACGGTTATGGTATAGTCGTTTTTGTGGAGACTATGATGTTCAGCATGTTTAGTAGATAGAGCTTGCAAAGACATTAGCCTCCTTTTTAGTCAACTACGTAAAAAATACTTTATATAATAGTCACGTGAGAAGCAATATGACTTTATTTCTGATGTTAAAGTAAACTAAATATCTGAAATAAAGCAGCTGATATACCCGCGTGGATGTCGGTTATCGCGACAAACATAGCCTATGTCCTTTCTCAAGGTCTAATCTACACCTATACCAAATTTCATCAAGATCGGTTCAGTGGTTTAGGCGTGAAAGCGTAACATACAGACAGACAGACAGACAGACAGAGTTACTTTCGCATTTATAATATTAGTATAGATGCACGATGTACATTTGCGGACTTGGTACAGTAGGCATTCTCTACCAGTCTTCCATAGGGTAATGCAGAGCTAGTACGAGGTAGATGCATATTAAGGAAGGATACGTTAGGATTTAGCATAAGGTACCCGTCATTGTCCTCCGTGCGCTAGTCCCGGCCACATCCGAGGCATTTTACCTCGGAGTCAGAGGTTAAAATTTTCTAATCTTCAGGGAAGTAGCTGCTATCTGACGTCCACAACAAAAATTAGGAACACAATCTACATTTACACTACTATTTTATAGTTAAGGAAAGATTTGTATTTTTGTATGTTTATAATGAATAAACTCAAAAACTACTGTGCCGATTTCAAAATCTTTTTACCAATTGGAAAGCTACATTCAGCCTTAGTAACATAGGCTATATAGGATTTCCATTTTTACCACCTGTGCGAAGCCAGGGCGGATCGCTAGTTATGTAATAAAAGTGTTTTAACTAATGATTATAAGCTATAGATGCGTTGTCTGGACTCTAAAATGACAACAAAAAAAATTATGACTATGGTCATCATTTTGCACCAATCAGCGACGCGACAGAGCGAAATATTAATATTGATACAAATAACGATATAATTCATATAAATTTATGATATTGACGTATTATTAGCAAGTAGCTATAATTTTTTATATTTGGTATTTGCGCCATTTTTGAAAGCCGCCATGTTCCTACATGACGTATCTTTAGTTTATCATTGGTTTTAACGATGTATTTTTTTTTAATTCTATTTTTTTGATTTGGGGTTTAGAAAAAAAAAAGGAAGGAATAAAGTTACAGTGTTTAAAATTGATCCCTTTGTTCATACAAGCACACATTATAATGTATTCTTTCCGTAAGGGTATTTACAAACTTGTGCGATTATTATCAAAGTGTTACGTTTAGAAAGTAAAAAGTCGACTAATGTTTATGCATTAATAAGGCATTTGCATAAATGTAACTGTGATATGCCGTGTGTGTTACACGCACACGATCCTATGTTTATACTTTGGTTTCGTAATATTAATATTTGGGTACAAGAATAATTTGATAAGACGACTTACACGAAATTATATTGGGGAAGTGAACATTACTTCAACAAAGACGGCCTAGGTGGTAGAAAAGGGAATAATTATACTATTATTTTAACTCATGGGTAGAGCTTTGTGGGTTAAGAACAGAAACTGTCCCTCTGTGGCGTAGCGTTAGAGCGTTCGACTGCTGCACAGGGGGTGCGAGTTTGATTCTCGCTCAGTGCAAATATTTGTATGTATGAATAGCTGCGTTTACACGATTAAAACGAAGGATTTAACACGCGCTAGTCCAAAAGCGTCAGTTCGGAACGAACGTGTAAAGTTAGCGACGCGCCGGGAACGACAGTTAAATTTGACGGTTGGCACGAGCGCATCGCATCACAGTTTTAGCCGCGTTCAAGTAGGAAGGCTTGGGGCGCGGGGACCATTATACAGTTCATAAATTTGTAAATGGTATGTTGTGTCCATATCTTCACCTATATTTCTTTTGCCATATTATACGACGTCTTCTGGTGCTGTCCAAATCGACTATGAGCCCACCCACTACTACCACATAGGATTCCAGTTTTAAATAAAACAGGAATGCCGTTCCAAAACTGAGATCATAATTTATTCGCAATATTTCACCACAATTCGATTTGCAGTTCAAACCGACAGATCGAAACGGCGCGGCGGTTCGGAACGCGTTTTTAAATTGTACGTGTAAACGGCGCTAATATGTATGTTTGCATTGGTCTAGGTGTTTATATGTCTTATATGTATGTATTTAAAAATATCTAAGTATGTTTACTTCGGGTCTCGACAGCGCTGTGTAGAATATCGTGGAATATTTATGTATTGTATTTCATTTTGTGCAAGTCGTGTGTAGAATAAGAATAAATCAATGATAGTTACATAATGTAAATCCCAAGAGAAGATAGATGGACTGTTTGAAAGAGAATGAAAGGTCAATATGAGAGTGAATATTGTGATAATTGCAGGCAGAGATGAATGGAAAATAGACACAGGTTGCTTTTGAATATAGGAGTTCTTTTTATTCACGTGCGGGAAAATCCCCACGGATACCCCCCCTCTGGAGCCGGAGGGGGAGATTATGTCGGAATCCAACCGACTAAGCCGCACGCCGTTTGTGGGTCGATGTGCTAGGCCGAAGGTGAGGTTGTCTCGCGACATATCCCTCGCACCCCGGCTGACCCAGGGCCATTCCTCTCGGTCTCGGTATAGGGGGGGGGGCATCGTCGTAAGATGCACGCCGCCGCCGTGGCCTGCTTCTGCTAGGGTGACGAGCGGCTCCACCCGTCACACTCAGGCCCGCGCTCACGGGGGGCGGAGGTCGGTCTGCTCCCTCCGACGTCCGTTCAATATAGGAGTAGGGCAGGAAGATGACGACGATGCAAAACGTAAAACTCTCAATAAATGTTTCCTGGTTAATAATTTATTTTGGTCTAACTAACATACATCCATTGTAAATGGGAAATTGTATGTGTGTGTCTGTTTGTCCGTCTTCACGCTTAAACCAATAAACCGATTTTCATGAAATTTGGTATAGGGGTAGATTATACCTTGAAAAAGGATATAGGCTATGTTGGTCACGATAACCGACATCCATGTATCCCTGAAGGTTGATGGAAATTACAAGTACATTAACATCTACGTTTCTACCATATTTTCAGTTTCACGTAAAAGGGGGACGAGTTTATTGCCGTCATGCATGCACTTCTTATTGTGCGCTATATGTGTCCTCTCTGATAGACAAGACAAATCTCTGAAAGAGATGGGATGGGAAATGGCTCGTGGTGGAGGAGGGTACTTTGATAATGAAATAAAAAAAAACACAAATATGTTGTGTTCATATTTCTACCATGTACATGGGTACTATATGGGTACAGTGCAAGTGAAAATTTTAAATGTACAACACCATCTTCGATAAAGATCGTTGCCTGGCGTAGCGTGAAGCGATTCATCAGTACATGTGTGTCATCAAGAAATATGTAGTGTGGAGAAACGCGAGAGAGGCAAGCACGGTGCACGCTCTACTGAGCGCGTTTTTGTACATAATTTTAGCGGGTAGGGTCCCACTGATAGCGATAATAAGTTCAACAATTAAACCATTTGTCAACGCTATAATAAAGAATGGATTAAATAGAAGAAAATTATTTGATGATGCAAATTTACTAGAGCAAAGATTTTTACACATTTGTAAGTGCACTTTTATGCTTGGTTTAGCTTGGAATTTTTATGTGCATAACGTATCTCGCTATCTGTATATTACCACAGAATAAGTGGCAAAAGAATGAGACCAAACAAATAGTAATCTGCCCTTGGGTGACTCTAGTGCATGTATGGAAAGAAATGTTTGTTCGTATTTTGTGCGATATCGTACCATTTATCTGAATGGAATAAAACTTTTTTTAACTTGTCTTGTATTTGCATAAGCATAGTACAATTATTGAACTCGGTCTATTGTTAAAATTTTATTTTATATATTTGTAAAGTATGAAAATAGGCCGTAAAATATTTATCGCTCTCCTACCTCCCGACAACCAATTTAGAGGCCTATGTCTAGCAGTGGAATGCAGTTGGCTAATTGATGGATTAATACCTGATACCTATCTACATTTTTTGCCACGATTTTCGTTACGCCCTGAAGTATCGCGTTTCATTTCATTCTGTACTATATGGCAGAAAAACGTTTGATTGGTCAATTTGACTTAAAAATAATAATTATTGAAGTCTGTAGGTAACTCTAAAATCAGGTTGTCTTTAACTAGTTTAGGTAATTAACTTCTAACCTACTTTTAATATACACAGTGTTACATTGCTGACAATAGAACCCCACCTCTTGTATCGCAATCAAGTCAGCTGGTACGCGGCCGCCTACGGTACGCCAAAACGACTTAATTAAATAACTCATAGCGACCACCATTTGCGTTATTAACGCTTGCTTAGCGAAGGAAAATGCAATTTACTTAACGTGTTGTGAAAAAAAACAAAGGCCCGAGGTAACCTTCGTGGCGTGATATTTGGTCACAGTTGGAAACGCCTGCAGGTTCAGCACAGTCTTGATTTTAGACTAGTTATAAATAATCAGTGTGATGCCCTCTATATTTGTTGTATTTAAAATATATTTCCATATAAAAATATTACATTTTATTAGTACTAACTGACCCCTGATTCAATCTCATAGGAGTGAAAATGTGCGTGTACTTTTTATCTTACTAGTGTATTGAAGTTTCGATGCCCTATAATCTGAAAATAACACTTTCATAAAACCACTAGCTGTTGCCCGCGGCTCCGCCCGCGCGAATGTCGGTTATCGAGACCAAACATAGCCTATGTCCTTTCTCAAGGTCTAATCTACCCCTATACCAAATTTCATCAAAATCGGTTCAGTGGCTTAGGCGTGAAAGCGTAACATACAGACAGACAGACAGAGTTACTTTCGCATTTATAATATTAGTATGGTTTTATCCCTTATTACATCCTCATAGGGATGAAAAAAAATCCAAGTGTATCATAACTATAAAAGTGTTATTAATTACTTCAAAACGGTTCAGACCATAATTAGAGATAAGATTAATAGTACTAATAAGATTAGCGGTACTAATACTGATGAAGAAAAACTTTAAAGTGAAACTTTTAACGGACTTTACAAGCATTGTGATAAATGAGACTGGCTGCCTCAAAATCGAGTGCAATTTATTCATTTTATAATTTTTTATTTTAGTCTTGCCCCAGTTTTTCTTTCATATTTAAACTACTTTGTTTACTAATTATTCTAGAGTAGTATGTAGTTTCGGTTTCATTTTGCGTTTTAAAACAGTTTATTTACTGTGAATTACACAGATAAATCTTCCAGAAATATCTAAATGATAATTAAAACAGTTTCAATGTCCTCAGGCTTTCACGGCCGGCGTTGCATGTAGAATATAGTGCTTCCGGGCTGTTTGGCCGTGGTCCATTTGAAACTTGCGATCCAGACGTTTCGTCGATCACTGCGGTCGACATCTTCAGTGGCGCAGGGCCGGGCGACGACGAGTTCGGAGACCTTGCCTAGTCCGTTGTGTGATTTAAAAGAAGTTAATGAAATAATAGACGGATCAAAGCTATTTTATTTTTATACTCGTAATAATGTTGATATCTTATTAAGTGATATTATAATCATATTATATATAAATATTTTGCCAAACTATTGTTTTGGTATACGCATATTTCGAATTGAATAATACTGGAACATCCAGAAGAACACTTTTAATGGTATCAACGGTATTGGTATCGGTATCAGCCATGCTAAGTTACACACTACTGTAGTTAGAGCTGAAGTACTTAGTTGTAACTTACCATAAAATGAGCAGAAATGGCAAAGTGTTTGATTTGATGCCTGCAGATTACCGAAAGTGAATTTTATATCATTTATTTATTTTGATGTAAAGGTCATTTCTAAAAGCATTAGTGTTCAGCAATTTTGAGGGTGACTTTTATCTGAGTACAAATGAGCCGTTGCGCAATGGTTAGGCATCAACTTACTGATATTATAAACGCACAAGTTTGCGAAAACACACCGGCTAGCACCTCTGCCTACCCCTTCGGGGATAAAGGCGTGAGTTTATGTTATGTTTTTTACAAGTTTGTAAGTGTGGATTGATGGATGTTTGTTTCTTTTTCACGTAAAAACTACTGAATGGATTTTAATGAAACTTTACAATAATATAGCTTATACATCAGAATAACACATAGGCTACAATTTATAACGATAACCGATATTATAGCGATAACTGACAACCACGCGGGCAGAGCCGCGGGCAAAAGCTAGTTTATTATAATACATAGTTACATGAGTGTCTTAGTATTCAATATTTGATCTCATTATGCAGTTCAATCTCTTAAAAAGCTCGAAGTCGCTCAACGAGCTATGGCTCTCCATAGCTCGGTACGTGATCGCGTCAGAAATGATGAAATTCGTAGGAGAACAAAAGTAACCGATGTAGCCCAGCGGATTTGAAGTGGCAGTGGGCGGGACACATAGCGCGCAGAACAGATGGCCGATAGAGCAAAAAAGTTCTGGAATGGCGACCGCGTGCGGGCAAACGTAGTGTAGGACGCCCAACAGCCAGGTGGAAGGACGACCTCATCAAGGTCGCTGGGAAGCGCTGGATTCGAGTTGCTTTAGATCGGTCGTTCTGGAAGTCTATGAGAGAGGCCTGTGTTCAGCAGTGGACTATGATGATGGTGGTGGTTATGCAGTTCCGACAGGTAGTGTTTTTAAAATCAACATTTAGGTAAATATTTTATAATATTGCGTACAATGTAAATTTTTACCTGTACACGATGCTTCTGGTACGTTTTAATATACATACTTAGTTTACTTAACAAACCGGAACTACATTAACGTCAACGTTTTCTTTCTTTCTTCAAATAATGTGTTAAAGGTTTTATTATGTTACCCGAAAAAAGTGAAAATAGTTTTTTTTTTTAAATTATAGCAAAGAAAAAATGTGACGTTATTTTCTTTTAAAAGAGCAATGTCTGGCCGAAACATTATAAATTCTGATGCAAAATCATCAAAAGCCCCCATTTCTGGGTGAGTATTAAAATGATAGCTTGTAAGGTTCGGGAGCTCCAATTCGCTGTGTCCACCTTAACTTTCTAACCTAATCTATCTTTACCGAAACGATTCCGGAGTTCACAATATGATAGTCAGACTTTATAATACCATTTTTGCGTACCTGCATGCATGTTAAATTGCGATACGTGACATCTCGATCGGTTGTGTTGTAATATAAAATAAAAACGGGTTTCACAATTTGCCATTGGCATAATAATATTGGTTTTATCTACATTTGATTTTTATTTACATATCTTCTCAACCTGCCTTTGATATTTATAAAGTCAAAGGATGAATAAACATCTGTAAGAATGTTTAAATGTAATTCTCTCAAAGACAAAATATATTATAATATTTACAATATATTTTTATATTTTTCTTTTATATGAAAACATGTAAGTTATTTCTACTATCGAATATAATATGGCCATAATACGAAGCATGAAATTTGATCAAAAAACCACATCCACAAAGAATATTGGCAAAAAGATTGGTATTGAGCTCCCGACCATAGAACGTGAAATATTCTCCGTTGCTTTTCCGTGCCAGTTCACGTTTCTAAGAATCGGAAATGTGTTTACAGTTTGGTTTATAACCAAAAGATATGGTGAAACTTATAGTTTATCCTTTGCTTTGTATAATATTTTAGAAGACTACCTGTTTATTGAATCCCGCTATTCTATTGTGATAGTGAAGTGAAGCCATTTTTAAGTATGTTATTAGATAGAAGAATATATTTAGTTTCACGTTGTAAATTTAACAATTACTTTGTCTGGATTTAAAGTGAAGTTTTATCGTGTTTTAATCGTGATTTGCACTTGGTTATAACAATGAATCATTTTGATAAGTGACTACGATTTCTGACACAATATGGCACGGTTTCCAGATGTTTATAAACACTACTGAATACCTTATTTACCTTCTGTATTAGATTTAAGTTATTTCTAAATTAATTGAATACCATAATACGTATGAGAATGCTTTTGTTAGCAATCGTTATCTATAAAATTGATATTTTTTATGTTTGTGTGACAAGAAATGAAAAGGATTTGCATTGTTTATTCAAAATATTCTTCTCAATTATGCTACGGAGCCCATATCTGCACCATCTGAGGCAAAGAATGTCAGTGGCATTTATTTAGTATGTACAGAAGTCTATACAGTTTAATTGGACAGAATGATATAGATGACATTACCTCTGTTAACAAAAGCACCTATTTACACACAGATAAAAGACGAGAAAGAAATTTATTTAATACATTGATGGTTAACGATGTATTACTTAGTTACTAGATATCATTTGATGTCACTTTTTGAAGTGAAAACTTCTTTAGGGGCGTTGGATGGGTAAAAAGTGTTAAACTCGCGTCAGGATCACTTGACCTTTGAACCGTAACCGATGACTGACGTCTTTTGACGTTTTTTATACACCTGAGGTGGGCAGATAAGCACACGGACCACCTGATAAATAATAATCATAAATAAATAAATATTCCACAACATTTCACACAACGCTATCTAGACCCATGATAAGCATAGCTTAACTAGCTTGTGTTATGGAATCTAGAATGCGGATAAACATACTTAGATACGTTTTTTTTTGTGTAAATACATACATATTGTACATAGAAACACCCAGACCAATGCAAATATACATATTCATGCATACAAATATTTGCACTGAGCGGGGATCGAACCCGCGCCTCCTGCGTGGCGGCCGCGTTCACTACCGCCACGCCACGGAGGAAAGTGGTTACCGTGGACAATGGACGTGTGCAACACCAGGGGAATCACACGCGTGCTGCCGAACCTGTAAACACTGAGAGTTTCTGTGCCGTCACTATAGGAGGTAAAACAGGAATAGGCTTTGGTCTTGCCACTGACAGCATAAAAACTCTCCAGTGAGCTATGGCTACCTTACTCACCGCCGGGAACACAACACGAGGTTTAATGGCCGCAGTATTCTGTAGGGCGGAGGTGTGTGACTTATGCAGCCCATTGGACTTCTATATAAAGTTCAATAAATAAAAGAAATTCGTTATGCTAGCTGGTACCTATATAATATATATAAAATTCTCGTGTCACAGTTTTCGTTGCCAAACTCCTCCGAAACGGCTCGACCGATTCTCATGAAATTTTGTGGGCATATCGGGTAGGTCTGAGAATCGGCCAACATCTATTTTTCATACCCCGATTCGCGATAACCGACATCCACGCGGGCGGAGCCGCGGGCGACAGCTAGTAACATCTAAATCTATCCTCTACTTATTGTTTCCCCGCTTCCTGTCTCTTATTGTTAACATCATTTAATTAACATTTACCTTCTGAAGCAAAACTAATTCAGTTGAATTAATATGCCTGTAAAATTATACTACCTACCCATTGCAAAAATACTAATAATCTTCTTTTTGTTTGTTTCAGGTAATGTGAAAATTAAATCCTATACTTCAGTTTTTAAACGTTGATGGGTAAAAGTTTAATTCTTCACAGGAAATGTATGTGCAATTTCTGTTTGTTTCTTATATTAAATATTCATATTTAATTAAAACAGTTATGCGAGTAAGGCATAAAAACATCTATTTCCTTCGTAACAAACTTTAATTAACAGAAAAATGGTTTAATATGTTTTTTTTTATAGTTAAGACTTTACTATCAGTTCGCTTGCTCGATTTTTTTTACTGACGACCAATTCTTGTTTTAATAATCTGTTGAAAATAAAATCTCAACTCGACCTAATCTCAATTTCCCAAATGTCAAAAACTCGCAATGCAATTTTTTGACATTGTGATAGTTTTTGACATTATTTGGGAGATTTCAATTGGAGTAGGTTGAATTTTGTACAGAATTTTATTACGAAAATTTACTCAGTTATCAATTTTATCTACTCATGTCGATAGATAGATAAAACAAAGCAGGCACGATGAATATTTTTAAAATCGGTGGATTTACAAACGATTTATTTACATTACATAGCAGCGATTGACTCGTTATAATGTAGGTATGTTCTGTGAAACACGCTAACATAAATAACGGTATTAATCGATGTAAATCATGCTAAGACAGCAATTACAGTAAAAATAGTAAATATTTATTTTTGCTTTAATCCTACGTCTGTGTAGTCTGTAAACAATCATATTTAGTCACGAAGTACATAAGTATGTGAGTTAGTAACAACCATCACAGTTGGTACAAAGGTACCTACCAAGATTTATAGTCCAAAATAGCAGAATATAAGATATTTACCCCGGGAAAAAATTAGAGCTTGATAGAGGGCTTTTTTCCAAATTTATTAAAAAAAATCCGGGTGAAATCGCAACTCGGGCCGATAGTGTAATTAGAATCTACTAATAGTTTTTTACAATCCCCAGGCAAAGGTATATTGTTTTATTCCTTGTTCTTTTTTATGGAAAGTTTAAGATGAATAAATTGAAAATTCTTAAGTCACGTTTTTCGTTGACTGTACTTAGACAGTAAATACATCAAAGTACTTACTCAAGTATAAGACCTGAATGTTTTATGATGACATTAAGTTAGAATTACCATATTTTTACATTATTGAAAGCCATTTTTACCTCGTTGTGAGGCTTGTAACTTACGAGCATTTTACATTTTCCTTTTTTTGTTACAATCTTGGTAAGATAATGACAAAACAATGATAGTTATTATGAGATTTTTTTTCACAAGTCGTTTGCTAGTATTTAAGTAGCGTAAGCTTTATTTCATTGATTGCTACCTGTTGCTCGCGTGGAAGGCTTGCTCGGTCAACTTCAAACACCCAGAGAAATGCACTTTTTACTACCTACACTAACCAAAATAGGTATAATAAAAATAAGAAAATATGGTAATATCTATGAGATATTTATTTGACAAGTCGTTTTGCTACTGATTTAAGTAGAATAAGCTTTGTTTTTTTGATTACAAGCTGTTGGCTCTACCTGCTTAGCTTGAAAGACTTTCTTCGGCTCCAAAGAACTTGGTGGTGCCCCAAAAACATACATAGACATGCATCTACCTATTTTATAACTTTAATGTACCATAGTACCTACAAATACTATATAATCAAATATAGTTTTTAGGGTTCCGTACCCAAAGGGTGAAAACGGGACCCTATTACTAAGACTTCGCTGTTCGTCCGTCCGTCAGTCAGTCACCAGGCTGTATCTCAAGAACCGTAATAGCTAGACAGTTGAAATTTTCACAGATTGTGTATTTTTGTTGCCCCTATAACAACTAAAAACTAAAAACAACATAATAATAATAATTAAGGGGGCACCCATACAAAAAACCTGATATTTTAGCCCTTTTTCATAGCTTTTAGCCTTTTTTCTGGTACGGAACCCTTCGTGCGCGAGTCCGACTCGCACTTGGCCGGTTTTTTTTAAAATAATTAACCTAAGTAACTTGTATTAATGTATAATTGCGACATTATCGTGGTTAGTAATCATTATTCGGTCATGCAACGCTAGTGAATACGTTGGGCAGGTTTAAATACTGCATTGTCTGTCAGTTTCTTAGTAGTAAGAGAAACGTACACATCAGGAAAATGCCTATTTTTTCTCTCTACCTTACGATAAGGAGGACCCAGGTTCAAGTCGCACTCAATTGTCATAAAAATTGCATCGGCGACCACTATTTGCCGCAGTACAGCCCCTCTAGGCAAGTGGCAATTCGTTGTTCGGCATTTGATGGAATAGAATGACGAATGTATGGGATTTGACGTTTCTGACAGTCGTTAACGCATGTCAAATGTGTCAAATCCCATACATTCGTCATTGTATTCCACTGCGTGGTTCCCGGCAGAGTAGAATTTGGCCATCCCTTCTCTTCCCATGTGGTGTCGTACAAGGCGACTAAGGGATAGGGCTAATTTTAACATCAGACAGATATGTACAGCCCAGACTCAGCTTCAGATGCATGGCTCGAGTCAACAATATTGCCCGGAATACGGCAATAGGCTCACCCCCAATTACGTGGGACCGAATACAGATTGGTGAAATGTGGGTGTTAATTCACCTCTGCGTAACCCCCCCGGGATAAAGGCGTCAACGAATTGCCACTTGTCTAGAGGGGCTGTAATGTGTACGGTGTCACCCGGGTTGAAAATTGAAGAATCAGAATCAAATAAAAAAAATTTTAATTCTTTGACATGAAATTAAACCGGCTTCAATGAAGGAACTTAGTTATGAACATTGCATTTACAGAGGTCATAGAGTCATAACAAATGGAATGTACCTAATACAAGTACATTTAATATAAGGTCGTTTGTAAGTAGAAAGATAACAAATACGTATTAAATTTACTACAAAATATAAAATTACGCAATGCGATTTATGAGGCATCGCTTTGAAAATATTTAATGTTTACTAAAAGCAGTTATTATTACGCAAACCTTTTAAAGAATATTCTACGACGCTCAGTGCCAAAGTTATAAATAAAAAGTGCATTTAATCAATGAATTCTGTGTATATAAGTCTTAGAACCTAAACTGACTGTTAATAAAAAATATTGACCACTAACTTTGGCAGTTGTCATATAGATGACATTACAAAAAGGTACAAATTCTGATAGGTGTCGAAATTAACCTCCGTCTCGTCCCATACGAAGTTCTTCTCTCGTTCGTTTTGCTTCTTCTGCCTTCATACTTGTTTTACAATACACATACTATCTGATATAATATGTGTTAGCCGCGTGGTTCCCGGCAGAGTAGAATTTGGGCCACCCCTTCTCATCCCATGTGGTGTCGTACAAGGCGACTAAGGGATAGGGCTGATTAACTTTAACATCATACAGATATGTACAGCCCAGACTTAGCCTCAGATGCATGGCATTGATATAAACACACTGTTTACCTCAGTGATGCATGGCTCGAGTCAACAATAGTGCCCGGAATACGGCAATAGGCTCCACCACCTGTTACGTGGGACCGAATACAGATTGGTGAAATGTGGGTGTTAATTCACCTCTGCCTAACCCTCCAGGAATAAAGGCGTGATTATATGTATGTATGTATGTATGTATGTCTCGGCCAACAAATTGCTACTTGTTTAGGGGTAGGGGGAGTTAGGAAGGTACCAGGCAGACGTCTTATAGAATAGAATGACGAATGTATGGAATTGACACGCATTTTACTGTTTATGACATAGGTTGATGACTGTCATAAACATCAAAATTCGTGTCTAATCCATACATTAATCATTATATTCTACAATATGCCACTTGTCTAGGAGCATTGGTTGGCCTTTAACTCCTTCGCCGTTTCGTCAAAATTCTTTCGTCCATCCTTTGTTCGTGTACAAATTATCTATGCATCCCTTTTACTGTTTTCGTGTACTTATATTTAGTTAAAATAAATATTTTTATTACTCACGTAAAATAACTGGGTGAACTATTGAGCTGGAATGCGGAACCAGGATGTAGTCTAATAATAATGATTAAATAAACGAAAATATGAAATAAACTATTTTTACAACAATTTAACAGTTATTTGTTCCGTTTAATGTAACGAGAAAAATATGTTTATTATGTTATTATTTAGGTATGTATACTTTTTTATATAATTTTAAAGTACTTCACTTTGTCTGGAATAAAGACGACCAATGTTTCATCTGTTCGTAAGAAGTAGCTTAAACTAAATATTTACACCTTTCAGATACGTTAAAATATATTTTAAAATGTATGTTTAAACTTGGATGCAACTAAAATCCGTATTGTCCGTATCCATAGAGTTTGAAAGTGCATGACTTTTGTTGTTACAATAAGATGAATGAATGTTTTTGGTCGATTGCAGAAAG
This sequence comes from Eilema caniola, assembly GCA_949126895.1. Classification (NCBI taxonomy): domain Eukaryota; kingdom Metazoa; phylum Arthropoda; class Insecta; order Lepidoptera; family Erebidae; genus Eilema; species Eilema caniola. The sequence continues at coordinate 22,564,742 of OX421467.1, forward strand.
TCTTACACTAATGAAATAAAACTATTTGTTGTTTGATTTTTTACACTGTGTATGGTTGTTTTTAACAGCCTTAGTCACGAAGAGTAAAATCTCTGAGAATCTCTCCACCTCTGACAGTACCCACTGCTACTGAAAAGCAAAAACTACACCGGCCATTGTTTAACAATGTACGCCCTCTCGAGAAGAGTCCAGCAAGAACCTAGCGGGCTTCTTGTAATCTATTTAATAATAATCTAGGTAGTATTTCAACCGCCTGCCGACCCATCCTTGTAATATCTCCTGATTAGGGGATGGTAGTGGAATAGCAAGTGCTTCTCGATGGAATCGTAGTGGAATAGTACCTAAGTGTTTTTGATCCCCACATTTTGTTTTTTAGTTTTCCTAAAAAAATAGGTGATACTAATGAAACACCCGGACTGGCTGTACAACAGTACCTTGCCAACAAGTTACATGTAATTACTAGATCGAGATCGAGAGAGAGTGTGTTAGCTAACATTATTAATGTTATTTTTGTGCTCTGCTATTATCATAAACGTAGGTGTCCGTTACGCTCTCTTCCCATAACGTCTGTCTACAAGTACACGTGGTCATACATTTACTATTGTCGATAAGGCCCTCTTTTTGTTCTCTAACATCTGATGAGATATCGATCTCGAATATATAGTGAAACTAATAGTGGTGTTAAGAGAAAAGCTTTTAGTACGCAATGGCCAAGTTGGGCCACGGCCAGCCATCGCCACTGTGTAAAGGAGGCAATAGTATCTACACAGAAGCGCTCGATTGGCCATCATCGCGCGCATTTGGAATGTTGTCGGTTTTTTAGTATAGCATTGAGCTACGTACTATCGAAAGAACATCTTCGTAATGATGGCCTTTAGATGTGCATTGCGGGGCATAGTCCATCACAGGCCCCTGTGAACTGGGGATATAACAAGTGAGACAATATATTATTTACCCTTAAAATTATTATGAAGTTAACCGCCAAGACTTCAGTGGACTTTGCTACAGTGTCGAAATATTGAGCATCAAAACAACACATAGTAAATATCCTGTTAATTCTTATGCGTCCAATCCACAATGGACCATGAAGGGCCATGGATTGGATTTGGCCATTTTTATGGCATACTTCAAAGGAATCGTGGCGTAGCAATGAGCTATGTATGAACACTACCTGCGTGATAAGTTTCGTTCCCATGTGGTAGAGCATGGACCATCACTAGCCACTGTGTACTGGGGGCATATCTAATGGTATGTCTCCCAATAGTATAGTGTACCATGATACCTACAAAATATTGCGATAACTTGTCTATGTAGTATATGAATAACACCGTGACCACGGTACTACCGAGGTAATTTATATGATGTAATACCACATTCTTCGTATCTAATTTATGTACTTCGTACTCTCTGTGTTGGTAATGAGAAAAGGTACATAATTTAGACATGCACTATTAAGTGGGCTTAATAAAACCGTAAGGAAGTTTTTACTAAGACTACGTGACCTATACAACAGTAACCAAATAGCCAGTGAAAAAATTCAATATTCCTAATATTTTATTTTATTTTTTATATTAAATGCAATATTTATTAATGGATTGGTAATAATACGGAAAAATTAAATTCGTTTTCGTAGATAAAAAAAGAAGAAGAAAACTGAAAGAGCTCTGGGTTGAAATCGAAAAAATATATATACGTGGGTAAAAAAATTGTGGGTTGAAAACGGAAACGCCCAACAATAAATATTAAAGAGTTGTCAATTATTTTTTAATCGTCAGTTTATATTTTTTTTTCATTTCAATGGTTGTTTTTTTTGTTGTGTGGGTGTTGTTAATTGTGTAATTTAAAATTATAATCTGTTGATTTAATTGTTGAAACCTTCAAGTCGGCTGCTGTCAGTCCAAATACAGTGACGTTTTTTTTAGCTTCTGTGATAATTGGGTATTTGACTGACCAGTCAAATTAGTTACTTTTTTCTAAACGTCAAAACGGTAATTTATAAGGAAAATTGTATGAAAACTATATTTGTGACGTCATAATATTTAATAGTCAAATCATATACTATTAAACGTTGGATGGATGATTAAAAATAAATAAGAACGAAAAAATAAGAACCGACGCAACTGTTTTCACTCTTTTACCATTATTAATTTAATAAGTCCACCTAAATAATTTATTTTAACTACAGGAAAGTACCCAATTGTACAACTCGAACATTTTTTTTGGGAAACGCGCTGTGTTCATGTTTCCCACGGGAAGTCATTACACCTCAAAGCAGATCATTATTCTTTGTGATCTATGGAAAAGGTTTTATCTTTTTTATTTTGAATTAACTCCACTCGCGACCTCGTCCGCGTGAAGTTGACGTTTAAATTATTTTCTTTTTTATTTTATTTAAAAGCTCTTATTCTAACAGCACTGACATACAGTTCTATTGTATTTATTTGTGTAGATATAAAATTTTATATTCATAGGTCAGTTTGACTTAATTGGATGTTTCATTAATAATTTTTAAACTTTAAATGCATAACTTTCTTAATTCTTATTTTAACATTTTAAAATATAAACTGATTATCAAAAGTAATAAGCTTATTTGCAAAGTAAAACCGTTTTTTTTTACTCGGCATACTATATTGTCATGATATTTGCCGGTTATTCCACCAGCCCCTCTAGACAAGTGGCAATTCGCTTGCCAGCGTATTATGGAATAGAATGACGAATGTATTGGATTTGACGTTTGTAACAGTCGTTAATGCATGTCATAAACGTCAAATCCCATACATTCGTCTTTCTATTCCATCAAACGCTGGCAAGCGAATTGCCACTTGTCTAGAGGGGCAGGTACATTTCGCTACCGACAATTTCCTAACACTAAGCTCGACTCTTATCGCCAGAATATCACTATATTACGTAAACTAATACCCCGGGTGCAGTCGCCTTCAATAGTGGCTGAGCACTAAATTTACAAATAAACTTTTCATTACAACTGCAATAACAAAAATCATGTATATATATTATTTATGTAATCTTCAGAGGATAAATCAAATATTTTACCATTATTTTTTTATACCACTGAAGTGGCAGACAAGCACACGGTACACCTGATGGAAAGTGGTTACCGTGGCATATGCTGCCGACCCTGTAAATACATAGAGTTTCTGTGCCGTCAGTGTAGAAGAGAAAGCATGAATAGCCTTTGGTCTTCCCACTGACAGCACAAAACTCTCCAGTGAGCTACCGTACTCACCGCCGGGAACACGCCGAGGTTATTATGGCCGCGGTATTCTGTAGGGCGGAGGTACTTCCCCAGTCGGATTGTTCAAATGGACGGAAATACCGTCTTGTCCTACCTCCTACTATTATATATACAGTACAATCTCACTAATCCGGCACTATTAAAAACCGGAGGGTGCCGGATTATTGAAATGTTCGGATTACTGATTACTAAAAGTTAAAATGCGTCGTGGTATTCACCCGCATCGCATTGCCTCTTGTGGTAGGTAGCGTTCCCAGAAGACTGGCAGCATTGCCACGTTGATCGATTTCAATCAAACTAAAGACAATCACACATACAACATCTTAGAAAGCAGAAATTGACTGATTTAATTACGCAGTAGAATTTTCCTTAGTCATAGGTAAAAAATCTTTGATAACGGCTTATTACTGAACGAGTTCTGTTAGGCCATGCTCCAATTGTTGCTATAGCGGTGCGCGCGCGCATCTCCGCTGGACGTAGTTAAGATGGCGCGATCTGCGATTGGACTACGCTTCCGTGGTAATAGTGTATGAAGTGTTTTTGCTGTATGATTGTATAAGTACTGGGAAATCAAATGTTACATGTTTTAATTAGAAATATTATATAATTGTTAATTGGTCGCGAATGTACTTTGGAGATGTTAAAAAAATACTTGGGTTATCTATATTATTATATACTAATTACAAAGTGGTTGTGTTATGCAAATTAACGATACTGAAATCAATAATATTTTTTATCCTGTATTCTAGTCTGATATCCGCGATGGGCAGTTTTGTTTTCTTTGAAAGGTCTTGGTCAGACTTAAAATCGTGTTGGATTACAATTGGTTAAGAATATACGAAGATATGGCCAAAAATAAATTTTCTTAACCCCACCCAGACATTTTCATTTTTATTTATAACAATTGCATCATATTGGATAAACAGAAAGCGAGGTCGCACTTTGATGATTTATGACTGTTGCTTACATTATATAATTATGGTGCTTGTTGAAAATAATTAAACGAGGACAACATACAATAATTAATGCACGAATTGTAAATTGGATCATTTATGGATGGTACGAAAAGTCGTTACCGTATTCTTCAAATTGCTTCTTTAAATCGATAATTGATTCGAATCATTTTTATCACACACACACGTGTGATAAAAAGTATTGTTTTTTTTTTCGAACTCTGCTCCTTACAGCTAACTTGGCTATATAAAATCATGTTTAATAGCTAATAATAGCTTTTTAAAAAAGTTTATTTGATTGAATCGTTTTGGCAATCCATTCAAAACGCAATGTGTCCAAAAAGTATTCTGTCCAAAACGCAATACTTTCAAAAAACTATCCGTCCAAATTTCTACTCTGTTTTTTCTGCGAAAAGTGTGAGTGAAGAACTGCTCAAATAAAAAACATGAAATTCAGAGAACAACATGAAAGCTCAGTACGAGAATCCGTAATCATTTTCATTGTGAATTTTCTGTCGCTGCGATAAGCTCTTATAAGCCGGCTTTGTTGAGAGCCGAATGGAAGTACTAATTATTATCTTAATTGTACCTCGGAAATATAAACGGAAAATAAAATGAATTGCTTTCTTTAAGTTTTTAATCGGATTAACGCTCACATTAAATAATATCATCATGCATCATCAAAGTTGCACTTGGCAGTTCGCACCGAGATCCACTTACTTGGATTCTACGCAAACGACCCTGAACCCCTAAACCCAGAAAAAGCATGCGCTAAAGCTTCTTCTAATATTAATCAGATTTGTCGGCTGGCACGTGAGATTGCCTTACTTATCTCCAACGGGGACGCCTAAGACGTCCAGCTTCACCCATTTCACCTTTTAAGGTTGCCAAGACTGCGAAGGTCTTGATAAATTGACAAAAAAGCGTTTCAAACGATTTTGGCATCTATTAATTACGTGTGAAAAAGGACATAGAACGTTTACGGCTTGCTTTTTGGTAGCAGAAGTTACCAAGTGTGATAATTTGTTGGCTGCGAGCCAAACTATACTGATAGTCTAGACTACGACCGATAACTAACCAAGCTGCATCCTTGAACCTAATGAGTGGACCTAGTTATGGAGAGTAATATAATGTACAGTTAGTATCGAATCGATCGTGAAAAACAAAGTGCTCAAAATGATCTTAATTCCTTGTGTTTCCCCCTTCTTGTTACCGAATTTAAAAAAAAGGGTTGCACTTCAGGAGTGCCGGCAGAAGTGATAACTTTTCTTTCTTTCTTTCTTCGTTATATACAGAGAAAAAGATAAAAAGAACATACCATACCGTACCATACCATACCATATCTATAATATAGCGCCAATCATAGAACCTGTCACTAATTTTATGTCAGAAGAAATTAATGAATTAAAAAAATAATCACAAAAAGTAATAAATTACAAAAAGAAACAATAATCACAAAAATTGTCAGAAGCCCAGGTTCGAACCCGGTACTATCTGAAACCATAAGGACTTACAGTCGAAGCGCTTACCGCAAAGCTACGAAGCTCCTCACCGTACCTAACAAAATAAACAATCTGTAGCTAATGTTGTATGACGTCAGTCGTCGGTTACAGTTCAAAGGTCAAGTGATCTTGACGCGAGTTTAACACTTTCTACCCATCCAACGCCGCTAAAGAAGTTTTCACTTCAAAGGTTAGTCTTTCGAGGTGGCCGTAATGTCCCATAATCGAGTAGAACAGGGCCACTCCGTCTCTTCCTGGGGGTGTCGTAGAAGATGACTTAAGGATAGGACTACTCTCCATTCGACTGTAAACATACTGCCCATGGCAAAGTGCCCACTTGTCGGTAATAGGCTCGAACACTATTACATGGGGCCTTAAAATCTTAGTTGGTGAAGTAGGCGTCGTTTATGGCTAGTTAGTTATCAGTAAATGGGACCAGCAATTTTATAGGAACGATAAAAGTGTTAAGAATATATTTTGACTCAGGCCGACAGTTTTATCGGGTCGTATATTATGTGAACTAGCCCTTACAGATATTTATAAAGTTGTTAAAACCGTCTGTGTTCATGAAAATATAAAAATTGCGTTTTATTTTACAGTTGGTAATTAATTACTGTGCGTTTTTGTAGTATGTTCTCTATGCATTCCTTGTCTGCCATTCATCAGATTGCAATTAAACGTTAGTAAGAAGTAGTACTCGTGGCCGTGAAGGTTTAAAAAAAAAGCATTGCATCGTAGTATAGTATTCGAAAGTATCAACTAAAATATTTTGTGTTTATTTTTTCCGCGATAACACTCTTGAATTTGTTTTACAGTTCGAGAATTTGACCGTGATAGTGCACCGCCGGTTGTGTTGGAGTCAGCAAATCTTATCTTATTTTATTTGTATTTTTCTACAAAGGTCGGAAAAGATATGTTTTGATATGTATACAGGTTTTCTAGAACGTGATTAGACCTATAATCTTTGAATTTGATAGCATTCGGATTAGTTGTGGCAACATAATGTCAGTAATGTCAATGTCAAATACAGAATAGCTAGAGAGAGCAAAGTGGAACCACCAAACCTGCCCATAGTACGAATAATATTCGAATTCGTAACGTATCTTGAGAACGGGGCAATGCGATTGGCCGCCTGCCCACTGTGAACCAATCGCAACTCTCCATTCTTTCGATACGTTAAAATATCCTTGATTCTTGAAATAACCTAGCTAATTATCCACGCGAGTGGAGCCGCGGGCATAGCTAGTATAACGAAACAACAAATGACTTATGAGTAAATATTTCACAAGGTAAAGAACTCGAGAAAATCCATGGGACTGCTCAATAGTAGTAGTAGTAGTAGTAGTAATCTATAACAAATCCCTCGAAAAGCCTCAGCCATCCGGTCTTTTTGAAGAAAGCCTAGGCTCAGAGGACAAAAGGAGCTTAGCCTTTAACACAGGTGGACCTGTATTAAAGAGGACATTTCTGAGCTGAAAGAGGTCTTACCTGTCCAGTTTTAGTAGTTTTAATTTGTGAGGTCCAATAAGTACGTAAAAAGAGGTGCAACGGGCCTCGACCACGAGGCAGGACACGACGGTATTTCCGTTCAATTGAGCAGTCCGACTGGGGAAGTACCTTCGCCCTACAGAATACCGCGGCCATAATAACCTCGTGTTGTGTTCCCGACGGTTAGTAGGGTAGTCAGAGCTTACTGGAGAGTTTTTGTGCTGTCAGAAGGAAGGCCAAAGGCTATTCCTGCTTTGTCTTCTACACTGACGGCACAGAAACTCTCTGTGTTTACAGGGTCGGTAGCATGGTCTGTAGTACCCTTGGTGTTGCACACGTCCATAGGCCACAGCACAGCACGGCAAACAGCTGCTGTCTTTGCTTTCCCTGGAGGGAGAAAGGCGTGAAGTTTTTACGTAGGAATACTTACATAAAGAAAGTATAATATATATAATTATGAAGACAGCACATTATTCTAAGGTGTTTTGCTTTTTTCGTCCAAATTAACCTTGATTCACTGAACTTAAAATAATTCATTACTGTCTATATAAGTTTCGTGTTTATAATACGAAAATGAATTCTTTATACTACATAGGTACCTTAGCGGTTAAGGAGTCGGCCTTACGATCAAGAGGTCCCGGGTTCGAATCCTGGCCATTACACTACCGACGTGAACCCACTCCTAGCACAAGCAATTTACCTTACTTGGAGGGGTTAGAGGGAATATTAGTGATTTTGGTCCCTAATATTATATAAAAAATGTAGTACGTGAATAATGGCACTAGTGATACTAGCTACCTACTAAACATGATGTCCGAAACAAAATTGTATCTCGTTGGAGGGTGAGCCAGGAACGCACGAAATGAAATTGACATTTTATTTTGTGCGTTCTTATGAAATTGTCATTTCATTGCTATTTCCTAATACGATGCAGAATAAATAATGCTAATTAATCGAAAAAAAAGAAGCTTCTTTTTCACCTAATCGAATCGAATATGCAGTGCCAATATGTAGTGTACCCGGAGTACTACCAGGGGCCTTTGGCTTCGGGAGCGGAACGATATACATTATACATTCCATATACGCCTGTAAATCCTCGAAGGGATAGATACTAACACTACTAATGCTAATGAGGACGCTGCTGACCGGACGGATCCCTTCCATGTAGGCCATTTCACCCATTTGCCCTAAATAACGACTGTCACACATGTTTGTATGGCAATCGGCGGCGTGCTCTCCGAGACACGACTAGACCTCTGCAAATAACAATATTCATGCATACAAATATTTGCATTGAGCGGGGATCGAAACCGCGCCTCCTGCATAGCGGCCGCGTTCACTAACGCTACGCTACAGAGGCTGTCCGAAGGGATAGATAGACAGAGGTATATTAACAGTATTAAGACCCACATTTCGTCAACCATGATTTTCGCAGAAATGGGGTAGAGACTAGATAATGAGATATTGTGACACCAATTTATAAAGACAAAACCGTTTTGAAGTGTCATCTTTTTTTAATATTTTATACGTGCGGGAAATCCCTATGTCGGACTCGAACCGACTAAACCGTACGCCGTACGCGTCTGTGGTTCGTTGTGCTAGGCCAAAGGTGAGGTTATCAGGCGTCGTATCACTCGCACCCCGGCTGACCCATGGCCATCCGTCTCGGTCTGGCCCTCCTCGGGAGGGGGGACCACGCGGTCCCCACTCGCTCCCGCTGTGGGGAAGCGCGCCGCCGCGCCGCCATGGGTTTGTAGTGTCATCTGTGTGACAGCTACAAAAAATTGCCTGTATACTCTGGTAAGCAAAAGAATGTGTTTATTATTATTCTCTTTATTCATTAAAATTACATATTAATTACATTTTCAAATATATCCTAAAAAAAATACAAAATATATTTAAAAATATAAAAAATAGTACCCCACGGGCATCGAGTACAGGGACCAAGCTACCGGTGGTCAGGGCTCCAGAGAGAGGAACTTCCTCACTATGCGTGCCGTGTCGAGAAGTACCGCCTTCTGTATAAGGCTCTTGATCCAGCTGCCCAACGCGAGCCTCTTTAGATGTTGATCGAGGCTCTTGGCTATAAGTCCGTTAACGGTAACGACTATCGGCACAATGACTGCAGAGTCCACCTCCCACATGTCGACAATCTCGTGAGCTAAATCAAGATACTTAATTTGTTTGTCCTTCTCAGCTTTCACGAGATTCTCGTCATGAGGGATTGTGACATCAACAATCATCGCGCGCCGCTCAGACCGATCTATCACCACGATATCAGGTTTGTTGGCAACAACAGTCCTATCCGTGATGATAGACCGATCCCAGTACAGTGTGATATGACCATTTTCGAGAACTGGATCAGCAATATACCTGTAATACGGCACCTCAGCGTCCACAAGATGGTATAACAGAGCAAGCTGCTGGTGGATGATCCTGGCTACTTGGTTGTGCCTGTGCAAGTACTCGCTGTTAGCAAGACGAGGACAACCGGAAACAATATGCCTGAGGGACTCACCGGGTTGGTGGCACGCGCGACATATATCGACCGTACCGTCCCTCAGGATATATTTACGGTAGTTCTTCGTCATGATAACCTCATCTGCAATTGCACAGGCAAAACCCTCGGTTTCTCCGAAGAGATCACCGAAACGTAGCCAGGCCACGGAGGCTAACAGGTCCACATCGGGCCCATGGAGAGCGCGATAGAACCTACCGTGGAGCTCCTTACTCTGCCATACCTCCTGCCGATCACTGATACTCAGCACCACAGGTTTGCACCAGTTCTCTTTAGCCAACTTGAGCGGTGTGAGAGAGACGTCCACCGCAACAACATCGCGATGCATATCCTCATTCACTCGGAGAAAATATTGTCTAAGGTTGTACACCTCGCGATTGTGAAGGTTTTTAGCATTCAAAAAGCCTCGGCCACCACATTTTCGCGGGATGTACAACCTCATCACCGATGAACGAGGATGATGCATTCGATATGCTGTTAACAGTGTACGAACTCTCCTGTCTATGGCGTCCAATTCAGTTTGAGTCCACTTAAGTATGCCGAAGGAGTACATCAGAAGCGGCATGACCCAGCCATTGAAGGCGCGCACCTTGTTGCCGCCTGATAAAAGGCTGTTTAATACCTTTTTCAGGCGACCAAAGAAACGTTCCCGCAATGACTGTTTCATGTCAGCTTCATTGATGCCCAACGCCTGCGACATACCCAGGTACTTATAGGTGTCGGTTACAAGTAGTGATGTCAGATGAATGGAATCAGAAAGTTGAATACCTTCGGATTCCACTACCCGCCCTCGCATTACATGCATGACTGCACATTTGTCCACACCGAACTCCATTTTGATGGAATCACTGAAGCTTTTGGTAATCTTTAGTAAATCCACCAATTGTGAGCTTGATGTGGCAAACAATTTCAAGTCATCCATGTAAAGCAAATGTGATATTATCTGACCTCCTCCTCGTAACCTATAACCTAGCCCTGAATTCCCCAGTAAGGTACTGAGAGGATTCAGTGCTAAGCAAAACCAAAGGGGACTCAAACTGTCACCTTGGAAAATGCCACGCTCAATACTTATTGGTTCACCGCTACCACACATCCCTCGACATCCTGGATAGTTAAGAACTGTTCTCCATTGCCTCATACATGACGCCAAGAAGGTGCAAAGAGTTGTATTTACTTTATACAACTCCAGCACCCTCAGGAGCCACGTATGGGGCACAGAGTCGAACGCCTTCTTATAATCTATCCAGCATGTCGACAGATCCTTACGGCTACGGCGAACTTGTTGACTAATGGCCATATCAATGAGGAGGAGCTCCTTAGTACCACGAGCCCCACTCCTACATCCATTCTGAGAGGCACTCATTACGTTGTGTGTAAAGATGTGCTTTGTTATTTTATCTCTCAAAATAGATGTAAGAAGCTTATAGACCGATGGTAAGCACGTAATCGGTCTATAGTTACTGGGGTTCGAGGGACTTCCTGTTTTATGGAGCAGTTGGGTAACTCCAGTAGTCATAAAAATTGGCAACGACCCCGAATCTACGGCTGCTTGAAACTGAGTTGCCAAACGAACATGTGAACTACGCAGCCACTTAATCCAGAAATTGTGCAGTCCGTCCGGCCCTGGAGATTTCCAATGAGGAAGTTGACGGACTGCACTGGCCACGTCTGATTCGTCTATAATGAGACATTCCATATCTGGAATTCCTTCACATGCTCGTTCGACATCACGGGTCCAGTCGCCTTCGACATGAGCAACGGGCACCGACCAGATGCTGCGCCAAAACATGTTAGTTTCGTCAGCATTCGGTAGGCACCCGCTACTCACATCATTGTTAGGTCGATCCCAATTTCTATAGACCCACCTCTGGTTTCTTTGGAACGTACGATTTACGCTAAACCGATCCACACGTTTTTTGTATCTACGTACTCGGTTTGCCCACGCATAGATTTATTATTATTATTATTATTATTAGTCATGCACTAGCAGCTAAAAGCTGATGCGTGCATATCACAGCACTTGTTAATGTAAATGTTCACAGAGTATTTATTTATTTATGTTTATAATGTTCAAAGCCGTTCACTTATGGTATCATAAAATTGTCACTGTTTGAGGATAGTTCGTTTTTTAAATAGTTGTCGAGTCTATTTTTGAAAGCGTTTACTGAAGGTGCACTTATTACTGTCTCTGGCAGTATGTTCCAGGAGTTCACGACTCGGTTTGGCAGAAAATGGTACCTAGGATTGCTTATACTTAGAGTGCGCGCGAGCTTTAATGCGTGTTCTCTTAAATTCTCAGGCGGTTTCATCTGGTAGATGCCGCTCAGTCCAGGGACGTCGTAATGTCCGCTCAGAATCTTGTATGTCTCAATCATATTCCCACGCCGCCTGCGCTGCTCCAGTGTAGTTAGACCAAGGTCTTCCAGCCGCTGCTCGTATGTCTTGTGTCGTAGGTTGCAGACCATTTTCGTGGCTCTTCTTTGCACTCTTTCCAGTAAATCGATGTCCTTGCGAAAGTATGGGCCCCATATTTGGAATGCATATTCAAACAAGGGACGAATGTAAGTTTTGTATATCCTGACAAACAAGATCTTGTCTATATGTGAGAACGCTTTTCTGATGGTGTACATTATGGAATTAGCTCTTTGGTGATTCCCAAGATATGCTCATCCCATTTGAGATTTTCCGTTATTGTCACTCCTAAATCCTTCTGAGATGACACACTCTGCAAGTTCCTTGAATCAATTGTGTAGGGCAACTTGGGATTATTGTTACCAACATGTAAAACCGTGCATTTATCAGCATTCAGGGTGACCAACCAATCTCTTGTACATTGAAAAATTCGTTCAAGATCACTTTGGATGATATTGTGGCAGATCAAAGGATTTCCCATCAGTTTAGTATCGTCAGCAAATAGAGACAGATCCTAGTTAATGATATCTTTGAGGTCGGTGAGAAAGATCCCGAATAAAATTGGTCCGAGCACTGACCCCTGTGGTACACCGCTCAACACATTGTGTGCTTCAGAGTATTGGTCTCCTATTCGTACTTTGAATTTCCGTTCGGATAGAAGGTCAGCGATCCAGTTCAGAAGTTTCCCACGGATGCCAAAGTGATCTAGTTTTGCTACTAGTCGCCTGATTGGGACTCGATCAAATGCTTTTTCATAATCCAGATATATAATGTCTGTTGGTTGACGTTCATTCCAGTTTTTCGTCCATTTTTCCAAACACATAAGTAGGTTGGTAACTGTTGATCTACGGGGGATGAAGCCATGCTGATTGTCCATGATAACCTGTTCTCTAGCTAGGAAATCTCTCAACTCTTTAGCTATAATCTTTTCCATTGTTTTGCAGACTAAACTAGTGAGGCTTATGGGCCTATAGTTAGCTGCATTAAGTTTGTCTCCTTTCTTGTAGATTGGCGTGACTGCTGCTTCTTTCCAGTCATTAGGTAGTTTCTCGTTAGCTAAGGACAGTTCCATGATCCGAGCTAGCCTAGTTGTGATTACGGATGAGCATTTTTTCAGTAACTAGTGATGAAGGTACAATAAATAACGTTACGTACCATATTTACGTATTAGTAACGAACCAAAGAGGAAACTAGTATGACACAGACACAAAAATATATGTATATGGTCTATATGTGTAACTATGCAAGTTACACTGCCGATATACGTGCATAGCTAGTATAACGAAGCAACAAAATTACTTACGAGTAGATATTTCACAGGGTAGAGAAGTTGAGAAGACTATGGATCTTCTCGAGTTTTCTACCCTGTGAAATACTGTTTAACAGTACTGTTTAACAGTGCTGGTAATCTATAACAAATCCCTCGAAAAGCCTCAGCCATGCGGTCTATTTGAAAAAAGGCTTAGTCTCAGAGGACAAAAGAAGCTTAGCTTTTAACACAAGTGGACCTGTATTAAAGAGGAAATTTGCCCAGTTTTAATAGTTTCAATTTGTGAGTTTCAATACGTACGTAAACAGAGGTCCAACGGGCCTCGACTAGGAGGTAGGACACGACGGTATTACCGTCTAATTGAGCAGTCCGACTACACTGCTGATATACGTGTAGAATAAATGTAGGTATACGGTTTATATCGCCCACTCATAAATTGTATATTCCAAACACAATGTGAATAAATTTCTTAATGCATAAAAGAATTGAATTGAATCGTAATTCCTAAACGTAACAAGGGGAAAGAGGATAAAAATACTCTATTTGTGGATGGATAATTATGAATACATAGTTTTAAGCTTTAAATAATGAAAGCGAAGCCAAATTAATATTTACTCCGACTCCAATTCGATTAAAGAGTCGCTATCATCTTCAATAATATGAATACTATTGTCAATCATGGTATCTATACGGATATCGTGGTCAAAATAATCAAATATATAGATATTTTTTTATTTTTTCTACCACCTTCATTCAAACTTCCAGCGTTTGCACTGTAGTAGGTAATTAGTTGATGCCTTTTAAATGAAATAGGTACAATCAACGACAACAGTAGCTGACAAATTTAATAATAACCTTAGCTTAAGAGAATATAACATTATACACAAATGCAATATTTTAATTAACTGTGTCTTCTAATAGTTCACTGTAAACAATATACTACAATTTTTACTTTTATACGCATCTATTACATACTTAGTCGAATAATAGTAGCATTTAAATATAACATTCACCGAATAAGCTGATAGTTGTTTTATTACTTTTTATAAGGAGTTTTAGTCAATTTGGACTATTTCACTTCATTAATCATACGTACACAACAATCATGTTCAGAGTTACTCAGGGATCGATAATATCTTACCGATCAACCCCTCTAGACAAGTGACAATACGGTTATAGAATAGAGCAGGTTGAACAATGTTTGAGACTGACAGACGGTGACAACTGTCATAAACGTCAAAAACATGTCAATTGCCTATGGTATGAAACTTTAAAAATTCAATATCGATGGAATAGAATGACGAATGTATGGGATTTGACGTTAATGACATGCGTTAACGACTGTCATATATGTCAAATCCAATATATTCGTCATTCTATTACATCAAACACCGACCAACGAATTGCTACTTGTCTAGAGGGGCTGTTGTGCGGGACCGGGATTGGCGCTCAGATTAGCTGAGACAAATATATATATTTATATCATCTAGACATTTTTTTCCAAATACCGCCACCGTCCAGACTTTAACATCAGAATTATATCGACGTAGTCTATAATTTAAAAATATTGTTTAATTGATTTATAACCACTTCAAAATATTTAAATTCCGTTAGGATTCGTTACCTATCGAAATTTATTTGTTTTTGTTCTTTGACACTTTCATTAACTCTGAAAAATAATCTCTCAACCAATAATTACATACCGCCATTTTCTTACTCGAATAAAGTTCTAATTATAATATTTGGACACTTTCGTTATCTATTGAGGCTAGCGGGCATTAAGAAAATGCTAATTATTTCAAATTAGAACGATACAGTCCACCATTTTTATTTTTACTGTATAATGTACAAAAGTGTGTGTTCGCTGCCGTTGTATCTTCATGCTCTGACAGTTTTATTGACAAACTAAGGTTATAATTGTGTCGAAAGTGTATCTTCATCTTCATCCAACTCTTTCAACTTGAAGTCTGGGGTCCGCTTTATTAGTTTAACTGCCGATTTGGCTAAACTTCAATATTTTCCGTGAAGCGACTGCCATCTGACCATTGCATTGCATCGAAACATTGCAGTTAGACCAGTTGTTGAATTTTTTGAAATTAAAAATCTTTAGCGGCGTTGGATGGGTAAAAAGTGTTAAACTCGTGTCAGGATTACTTGACCTTTGAACCGTAACCGACGACTGACGTCATACAATACTACAACAGCTACAGATTGTTTATTTTGTTAGATGCGTTAAGAAGCTTCGTAGTTTAGCGGTAAGCGCTTCGAGTGTAAGACCTTATGGTTTCAGATAGTAGCGGGTTCGACACTTTTTGTGATTATTTTTTCTTGTTGTAATTTATTACTTTTTGTGAATATTTTTTCTTTTTGTAATTCATTAATTTCTTCTGACAGAAAATTAGTGATAGGTTCTATGATTGGCGCTATATTATAGGTATAGTATGGTATGGTGTGTTCTTTTTATCTTTTTCTCTGTATATAACGAAGAAAGAAAGAAAGAAAAAGTTTTCACTTCTGCCGGCACTCCCGGAGTGCAGCCCATTTTTTTTAGGGCTCAAACTACCCGTAACTTCTGCCATAGTTGTTCGTATTACCGTGCTTCCCGAAGCACGACCAGACCAATGCAAATACCCATATTCATGCATACAAATATTTGCATTCAGCGGGGATCGAACCCGCGCTTCCTGCGTACCGGCCGCGTTCACTACCGCTACGCCACAGAGGCTGTTGAAAGTGTAGATATATCTATAATTAAGTACACGAATATAAGAAGAATTATCAATGAAATTTACTTTAATTGTTGGTTTATTATCGGATGTGCATTTTTTAATGTCTTTGAATCAATGGCATCGTAGTTAGACGTTATAAAATTAATTAACGGAGAATGAAACGGTATTTTGCGTAGATGTAGATAATTATCGATTCTGAGTCTTAACTTAGAGTAATAGAATTCTGGATAGTTAACTTTTTAAAAATACAATTGCTAGAATAATGATCTTTTTGTACTAGTAATGGTAATGAAACAAGCTCTCGATTCATCTGAACATAAGCGATCATTGGAAGAACACATTACTGCATATTTTTTTAGCCCCAACACAGGTAAGAACGATGGCCAATTATGAAGTATGGGTCATAATGGCTTTGACAGTATATTAAGAGTGTCTGGCAAGGGGTTACCACCATGTTAAAATCTCTTTTAATACTGTGAAGGTAATACTTAAGAATTACACTTTATTATTTGACAAAAATACTTAGATTTTCTCTTGTCAAAACTTTAGTAGGTACGGTTTACCTGCCAAAGCCACTATGACTGAAACTTCATAATGGGCCATCGTTCTAACCTGTGTTGAGAGCATGCGCTGATAAACTTTCAGCTTTTATAAAATCACGAAGTTCTGGTGTTCACGGGCTCTCAGTCTAGTAGGTATTAGTACAAATGACTTCTAATTGGTGTCAAGAATTCCAAATTCCAAATTCAATCTCGTTTCATCCCGAAACCGTGACTCTAGATGTTCACCTTGTCTAGAAGTATTTCTCGGGACACATACCTTGGAAAGAAAAAAGACATTGCGCGCGCGCATTTTTGTTGAATTTGAGCTGGTTTACTGTCGTAGCACTCCATGCTATCCTCAAGAGACACCCAAGAAACATATACTGCGCGTATAGAACTTTTGTATGGGTAGGTACAGTTAGCATCAGATCGGTTCTTGATGAACATAGTGCTCAAGTGATCTAAATTCCTTAGTTTCTCCCGATTCCTGTCGTCGGAGTGTTCTAATCTCTAGTACACACCTTTAGTTTGGTTAGTTCAGGCAATAATACAATTTAAATAAAAAACAGTTTGATTTAGGTACTCGTAATACTTTGGTTTTAAGATCCTTTTGAGCTTGTAGTCAAGATATTTCTGACGCTGACTGTACGTCGTCAGAACACAAGAATAACTGAACACTTCTCTCTAAGAAAGTAACTTGTCTTTCTTTTTTTAAATTTTATTTACTTTAATTCAACCTTAATTTATTTATAGACACCCATTTAACATTTTTGTCGGTTTGGCAATGCATATGTTGTAATTCTAATGTTGCAAGCATACAATAATTTAATGAATGTTAATGAATATACATAATTTTATATTAGTCTTTCAATTGACTGCACCCCGCTAGATAGTAAAAATCTTAGGTATAGTGCAATCCAGACATGCAGTAGAATCCAGAAATGTAAAGACAGCAAAAAAGTTGCGCATCTTCCGTGATATAAGTTTTTATTCCAAACAACTACTCATAGAAGTCATTGTATGAAAACAATAGTATTACACAATCTATACGGAAAGTAACAAAAAACCAGTTTCATACAAACTTACCTCCGCCTCCTACTATGCGACTTCCGACGATCGCGGGCGGGCGGGTCGCTTGCGTACGCGCCACCATCCCCTTCAGCACTGTGTCCTGCTCCCATTGTTACCCCATACCACCTCACACACCGTCACTGACAGACACACGCTCCTACGACACCCCTAGCACTTTAACCACGGTGTAAAGTTAGCACTTTTCGGCAAAAAGGTCTTTTGATGGCACTAATTGAGGCACTGGTAGAGACTGAAGTCTCTTGGGGTGTCGTGGTGTAAAATGCCCCCGTAGCGTTGTACTCGGGCGGCTCGCGACGCGAATGTGAAACGTACCGTCGCACGCGCAGCGCACACCTTATGTTATTGTTTTAATTAATTTTGTGTTAGAAGAGGACAGCGGATGTGTGGTCAGTGTGTTGCTCGCTGCGATTTTTGTGAATGGTATATGGAATTTTGAAATTGTTTAATGTAGTAACCTCGATGAATTATAGTTTTATTATTTCTATTTGAAAGTGTGGTTATGAAAACGACGTTTTTTATTTGTTTTAATTTTATTGTCGTTGCATATGTAGCAGACTGTAAATCTGTACAAATTTAAAAAAAGATGAGCGAAGTATTATTTTAGATTAGATGAAATGTTCAAATGCATTTTGTAAATAGTGTGTGTAAGTAAGAAAATTAAATTTTATGAAGTAATAAAATTAGCACCCAGAGTTTCACACAACATATTTTTCTGCTAACAGAGCTATGATTTGTTATGGTTGACAGGTCTTGGTCCTATGGTTTGTCCCGGTCAAACTCAGATTACCGCTGTTATTAAAGTGATAGAGTTAATTGTAGCATGAAATGTGAAAACGTGTCTGATACATACTGTTATTTATATAGATCATTCGTTATTGTATACCAATATTATTACAGATTATTGAACATCACAAAAATTTGATTGATGATTTCTTCCAGACAATAAAAATAGAATCCTTCTTTCCCTTTTTCACGGCATACCTTGCTTGGGAATGACTTTATAAATTTAACTTTTTAAACGTATCCAATCCTTTGTAGAAGATTTATACCAAACTTGCTAATCGGTTACAATAATTTTTAACTCAGAACAACTCTACAAGAAAATGTATATAATTTCGTTGTGAATTATCTTGAATATCATCAGCATTGTGGCACACAAGACACACAACATATGATACTGCGGAACCCTATCCCTCGACCTGAAACGTGATACCAATAAAGTTTATGAAGCGAGGGTGAATGGGCAACCGGGTAAGGGTCGACGTAAGGATACGTATATCAATCAGATCGAGGATGTTTTAAAGAGGTCACGAGTATCACAGTTGGTGAGCATGTATGAAAACAATGATGGAAGTAAAAGCTCTGAAAGATATAGTATATCATATTTATATAAAACTAGCTGTTGCCCGCGGCTCTGCCCACGTGGATGTCGGTTATCGCGGGTCGGGGTATGAAAAATAGATAGTAGCCGATTCTCAGACCCACCCGATATGCACACAAAATTTCATGAAAATAGGTTTCGGAAGAGTATGGGAACGAACATTTTGGCACAAGAATTTTATATAAAATAAAAAAAAAAATTTTATATGAAATAAATTATTTTATTATTATTGTTTTAAATATTAGAAGGAAAAAGGAAATACCCTCCTGCCGGAGCCAGCGGGAGTTGTTATGTCGTAGTACTTCAATCGACCAATACCTTATGGCTGTGAGGTATCCTCTGGCATATTCCTCGTACTCTCTGGCTAACCCAGGGCCATCCAAGGCTCCATCGGGTGTTTTATTTATACTACTGAGGTAGCAGACAAGCACACGGTAAAGTGGTTACCGTGGCATATCGACGTGTGTAACACCAGGGGAGTCACACTCATGCTGCCGACCCTGTAAAAACAGAGAGATTCTGTGCCGTCAGTGTAGAAGACAAAGCAGGAATAGCCTTTGGTCTTGCCGAGGAAAGAGGTGGGGATGTATTATGCCGCCATTTCATTTTGCTACTGCTAGGGTGACAGGCGACTCCACTCCACACTAATTTTCCTCTGCCTACGGAGGAAAGAAGCATAGAAAGTAGGTACCAGTATATGAAAATTATGAAACGCCAACCGCTTGTGCCTCAGAGCATTCCCCGCGGGCTACTAATTGTTGATCCGCCTCGGAAATCGGTTCGCTCTCGTTTCTGCTAATTACACGAACGGTTGCTTTCCCGATGGAAAACGTCGCTCACCGGAAGGAACAAAAGCACGCCTACTGTCCACATACCCGTTTATTAGACGGATTAAACTCGAATGGACATCGGCATGGTCGCGCGCTATTGGTTACAATAGTAGCCCTGTATAGTTAGCGGAATATTTTAATTTCTCGGGTAGATTTTTTTTTCAATATATTAGTAATTCTGTGAACAGTAAACCTCGTGAGCACCCAACTTTGCCACATTTTCTGGTACCCTTAACTGGGATATAACAAAAAGAAAAACGATACGGATCTTCTTATTTCGAACAGCCCTGGAAGTTCAACAAAAATATTATGACGATCCGTTCTTAAAAAAATGCTACAGCAAACCTTTACGAGGCTTGATTTTTTCACAACAGTCTATCAGGAATATGCACTTGATATTTCAGCCAAAAATCATCAATATCCGTTCATAAATAAGGCGACAGAATACTTCCCCCATCTTCCCCCCTATTAAAGCAAAAAAGCTATCGACAAAAGTTGTGTATTAAATCACAGAACATATGTGCCAAGTTTAGAGAAAATCGGTTAAGAATTGAGCCCTCTAGACCGTAACTGACAAACCGTCTTAGAGCAGCGCGAGTTTAACGCCCCTGGTGTTGCATACGTCCATAATCCACGGCAACCTACCAGGTGGGCCGTGTGCTTGCTTACCACCTAAGTGGTATAAAAACAACCGACATAGATACGGATAAAAGCAAAGCAAAATCGCCCACTCTCGTTCGCTCCGCTCGATCGATCAATTATTGTATTTTTAATGAATTGATAATATACGGGAACGAAAAGAGATTTAAAAAGATTATTTTAAACTTTCAAATTTAATACATGTATTCGTACCTATACCCCAAACACGTCATAAAATGTACCTACTCTTTCGCGCATTTTGGGTGTCTTTTAAGAATAGAACAGAGTGCTATAGCGACGTCGGAACTCTAATCTTATAAACGAAAGATCACGAGTATTGCTACACATAAAAGTATCCAAACACATAATCATAGGCTTGTCATAGGTATGCAAAAACAACCAAGGAGGATACGCCTTACAGTTTCTTCATCTTCTAAGATTTGATTACATACATAGTCCGTAATTAGTTATGTAGATATGTAAAAGTAACTTAGTACATCTTTAAAACGCTTCCGCATGATGTTTTTTCTTTAACTTTTAATTTTATGAATTTGCATTTTTGGGGGTCATTTTCAATCGAAAGTGACCGCACTACCTTGGTCTGCAGCGTTTAATAACTTCTATATAACATAGGCCTCTCCCAATGTGTGCAATTTCATACGATACTATCCTGGACTGCAGTGGGCTAATTGATTAATTGATATATAACAACTATTACTATACTAATACTTCTTTATATTAGCGTAAATCCCAGTAGCATCCGATGTTTGCAACTTGGAATCTGGGGTCTGCTTTGGCCTATTTCGCGTGAAGCGACAGCCACTGAGCTCCATAACCCAAAGGCATGATTAAAGCATTGCGGCTAGACCAGTTGTTGGACTTTTGAGGGCTCCAACTACCCGACTGCCATAAATTTTGGTATGGCAACCGGGACCGACGGCTTAACGTCCTATGCGAGGTACGATCAGACCAATGCGAATATCCATATTCATGCTTACAACTATTTTCATTGAGCGGGGATCGAACCCGCACCGCCGTAGCGTAGCGGCCGCGTTCACTACCGCTACGCCACGGAGGCTGTTTATACCAACAAATACCACAGTCTTATATAGAGTTAGTAATACTGTGCTGATACTATAAGTACGTACTGTTGTAAACAAGATTCTGCGGGCCGTTTTAAACTCGAAATTCAAATTCATTCCCATCTCATCCAGGAACCGTGACACAATTTTTGTTTCTGAACAGCTTGTCTAACAATATAGATAGAAGTAATTTACAGCATAATAACGGTCTATAAAGCTATTAAGTTCAAGGAAAACCTCGGAGCCGTTGTGATTTTCTCTTTCATTCGCTGTACCGCTTAGAAACTGGCACTTCATATAATGCACTAACGACTGATTGATCGTTTGTCAGCAAATTAACTTTTCTATATTACTGTGAGATGATTATTACATATTATTGACTGCTTGGAACAAAAAATTGAACCACAAGCCGACTACAAAACCGAATTCAAAACTGAAAAGTACAAAAAAAATTACTTTGTCACAGGATCGTCCTAAAACTAGCTAAAAAGTAATCAGGAGTTCTCTGGTGTGACTCCGGAGTCCAAGGTCCAGTATCCGTGAAATTGATATGGGACCACCTGTGAGTTATACTAAATCATATGCAAAAAACATAAATAAATACAACAATAGTATGTCGGTTAAAAGTTTGAATTAAAATTATACAAAAATGTTCATAAAATGAAAACTACGGGAACAATCCATACATAATTTTTATGGGACCAAATGGCGACTATTCTGCATCGACCTAAAAAAGAACAACGTAAATCGGATAATAAATGTCACAATAATCGGTGTACATATATTTAAAAAAAAAACATACCGATCGAATTGAGATTTTTGGAGGTCGGTTAAAAAGGCAGGCTATTCATACAGTTGTCAAAACTCATTGATTCATTCATCTATTTTCTGTCCCGTTTTAAATTTGAAATTCTTAATTCATTGCCGCGTCACCCCCATGTTATATTATTATGTTCCGTGACACAATAACCAGTTACCAAAATGGAAATCCTTTTCGTAGCTGGCTATGACAATTGGTTATGAAAACAACAATTTAATTCTGCTTTCGTAGCTGGCTAGCACAACTAGAAACTGGCCACGTTGTGGTTTTAAATCGAAACCAAAGTTTTGTTCTTAAGGGGAATACGATACTTGCATCACAACAAAACAACAAGAACTGCTGTATCTGGATCGTTATTTGTTTATTCGAGTTTCCGATGTTTCGGTATTATCGTTACATGTTCCGAAATATCGAGAACTTCCGAAAATAAATAAGGATGGGAAATATATATCTGGATATACTTTGAGCTTTTTCGAAGCGTTGAAGCGCCAGTGGGTTAGGGAAGCCAGGTGGCAGTCATCTGACCTAACCCATTGGTGATATTGAAATTTTGTAATTAGAACAGATGGCCAATTTGTATCTGTACACAATTCATTCTGAATCTTATCTCGATCTCCGAAATGTCAAAAATGATGACAATGTCAATGAAAATTAAAAAATATTAAATTTTCGATATACGAGTATACCCTTTTTTGACATCTGTGAGATTGATATTAGAGCGAGACTGAACTTTGAATATATTTTCATTATTGAATGCAATTTTAAAGCAATTAATATTATTTATTTATTTTTACTTAGGTGGCAAAAAAGCACACAGCCCACCTGATGGAAAGTGGTTACCGTGGCCTATGGACGTGTGCAACACCAGGGGAGTCACACTCGTTACAACAGAGAGTTTCTTTGCCGTCAGTGTAGAAGACAAAGCAAATAAGCCTTTGGTCTTCCCACTGACAGCACAAAAACTCTCCAGTGTCTAACTATTCAAATCGATGGTAGTATAGGAGAATTTGGAACGCTCCAGGCGAGGCTTGGTAAAGTGGTCAGAGCATTCCCCTGTGAGCGTCAAGTCGCGGGTTCAATTCCTGCCTGACCGATTCACTTTTTCCATTCTTAATCAAGATTTTTATTACAAAAATGGCCTTCAGGTTGTCGGACTTATTAGAGTTCCAACAACCCGTAACGAATGACACAGATGTCTGTATGGCAACAAAACTAACAATATCTTTGTTGTAGTAGTTCTAGTTATAATGAGGCATATTATAGATAACTTATACTACAATCTTATCTTATAAAATTATAATCTTACAAAAATCTGAATTTGTGCCAACCGTTTTTATATAACAGATAATTATTTATTATCCGTTAGTTTATAAAAAACTGTTCTCACGAATTGCCGTTATAACCCGCTAAAGTAAATAAATATTCTTGGATATCAAATAGCACCATCTATAGGTACCTGAATTTAGCAGAGCTTGTTATGTGGGTTCTAGAATGCGGATAAATATAAACGACTAACGAGTATAGAAAAGACTCGCAAGATGAAGTTATTTTTATCACTTTGTAATATTTCACATACTTGGTAATATTTGTGGTCATCGAGACCAATTTCTTTTTTTGTATTGTTTTGTTATGTTTTTGTGTTGTATTATTTATTTAATTTTTGGGTTACTATTTCTTTACTGAAAGAACATTGAACATCTATTATTTATAAGTATCTTAAACTGTGTGTAAATAAGTTAAGTATATATCAAACTATGCAATAACCATCATATTTAGTCTTCCTTCATCATGGCTACTCAAAATACCTGTAAGTAACGAGATACCTGTTTAGAATGGGTGTAGAATATAGGATGCCTGCTGAAAATACCGGAATATCGGTAACTCTACACAATACATAGTAAATCTCTCGATATCTCAAGCTTACCATCAGGCGAGGTGAAGTCAAAGTGACGTCTCGTATAAAAAATAGTAATTTATTAGGTACTTACATGAGAACCAAAACACATTCTTTTCCTTGGCAAATAATTTCAAATTATCATCATTTTAATCGTAACAGCATAAACATCTGCACATTTGTGCCATTTCGTATTACTTTGGGGCAATAAGCCCTTGTTTTGCAGCTACGCCCCTGTGTATACAAAAATAAAACGGTAGGTAATGTCTTGTGCCATAATATTTATTATTATGGCAATATCCGCGAATGAGCCTCACTGGTTCACTGAATAAATACGTTATGAATTTTAAATTAAATTAGCATCATTTAGCTGAATAATAATCAAATGATTCCCGTGTTGATGACCGTGGCTCCGCCCGCGTGAATGTCGGTTTTCACGACTTTAGGTCATATCTCTTCTACTCAACCAATCGTGGACAAACAAACGTAAGATTTTAAGTAACACCATGACCTTTCAAATAAAAATCAATCATGTAGAATATTATACTGATACCGCGCTGCTTGGCGCTGGTCCGGTGCGACGAGTGCAAAGACCTCTTACGCACTCGTCGCCGCCCGGACCTGCGTCACTGAATATGTCGACCGCAGTGATCGACAGAACGTCTGGAACGCAAATTTTATATGGACCACGGCCGAACAGCCTGGAAGCAGTATAATCTACATGCACCGCCGGCCGTGAAAGTCTAAAGACTTATAAAAAACAATCAATCAATTAGTCCACTGCAGTCCACTGCTGGACATAGGCCTCTCCCAATGTGCGCCATTTCGTACGATCCTTCATCTTTCGCATCCAGTCTGTGCCAGCCACCTTTTCCAGGTCATCAGCCCTCCTGGCTAGGGGGCGTCCTATCCTCCGTTTGCCTTCTCGCGCTCTCCACTCCAGGCCTCGTCTGTTCCAACGGCCATCGGTCCTTCGACAGACGTGGCCAGCCTATTGCCACTTCAGCTTGCTTATACTGCGAACTGTGTCGGTAACTTTAGTTCTTTGTCGGATGAACTCATTTCGAATTATATGCTTCAGAGAAATTCCAATCATAGTTCGCTCCAAAGCCCGCTGCGCAATTTTCAAATAAAAAACCACATCAAAATCCGTTCAGTATAGTTTTTTGCTTCCATCGCGTAAAAATAGACAGGTAAGTACACCAAAAAATATATTTTTATGTTCAGTATCGTTAATATAACATAATCCCACGGTACATGACCACAATTAAGTCTTTAATGGTATAGATGAGGCTAATTGTAGCGTGTTAAGAAGTATTTTATTATTTACCGTAAACACACCGTCTGCAATTGTTGGTATTTGAACAAAACGGTATGCTACTCTATTAATATCATCAATGCAACTGTGCGTGTACATATTCGTTACCACGTAACGGCTCATTGATTTCAGTGAAATTTGGCATTGAGATAGCTCAGCTTTTATGCTGAAAAAGTAACCGGAGAGCCTTAAGTAAATAAGTATGAATAATAGACCTCGCAGCACCCTTTGTCACAAATTTTGTGGTACCCTTAATCAAATTTGGTACCTATCCTCATTAAAAACATGTAAAAACACGATACACGTCTTCTTATTTTAAACATACCTGTATGTTTCACCAAAAATAATGACGATCAGTTCTTTAAAAACGTTACAGCAAACATCCCCCCTTTTTCTTATCTGTTTTTTTTTTCATAACGAAATTTATCTTTTGAGGCATGATAACTTTTATATCAACTTATGTGGAATCATGTCCGTGATGTTTCAGCCAAAAATCATCAAGATCCGTTTATAAATAACGTGACAGCAAAGTTCCTGCCTTTTTTCCCTATTTTTCTGCCTATTAAAATAACTCTCGACAAAAGTTTGTATTTAAAATCAAAGAACAAGTGTGCCAAGTGTAAATCGGATAAAAATGTGCCCTCCAGACCGGAACTGGCACACAAACCGATATTCGGACAAAAGCTAAATCGGCCACCTTGTCGAACTGGAGCAAAGTTATATCTACCTAAAGAATAGTCAGGATTTCCCCAATTACACTCGAAACCCCAAAATTTATAACTTCCCCGATTCAATACAGTTGGCTCGCTGTTCGATGCGGTTTATTTAATTTGCAGCACATTTACCGACCACAGAATATATTCGGTTTTCGAAAGGTATAGGTATATATTACGGGTGAAAAAACAATTACTACCTTCGATGTTCTTTACCTCAAAGATACAATTGGTATTTGATTGACTAGTCAAATTAGTTACTTTTTACTAAACGTCAAAAAGGCTCGTATATCCACGCGCATTGTAAGTGCAAGCTTACAATGGGCTACTAAAAGGCCCCAGACCCGAAGTAAACCCCGTGTGCCTGCAAATATTTGCATTGGTCTGGGTGCTATCTAGTAGCATCTATGACAGGCCCAGAGGTGTACCTAATCCACAGATGCATCAATGAAGCCCCAATAATAACCCTTCATAACGCTAGTGCTGGTAGAATAGAATAGGGCCACTCTGTGTCTACATGTGAGTGTCGTAGAATGCGACTAAAGGATAGGGCTGTCCTCCATCCGACATTAAAAATACAGAACCAAGCAAAGTTTCCGTTTGACAACGAAAGACTCGCTCTCAATTACGCGGGCCCTTAAATCATAATTGGAAAAATGTAGGTATTGTACACCTCTGGCTACTCCTTCCGGGATTTACAAGCGTGGCCGTACACAATCGCCAGACATCTACATAGATAAATTATATAGATGTCTGGCGATTGTGTACGCTAAGTCCATCTATACATCCACAATGACTACAGTGAGCATCAGATCATTTTGATTAGCTATATTACTCAGAAGTACCAGACAAAAAACTACGCTGAGTAGATGTAGTCCTCAGTCTCTGCACCACCACATATTCGCTCAGCCACTTGAGCTTGATTACGCTACAAGGCGACTAACGAAAAACAAAACAAAAAAACAAAAACGTGGGAACGAATACAATAATTGGTGACATGTGGGTGCTAATTCACTTCTGCCTAACCCTCCGGGAATAACATCTCCGTGACAAACATCTTGCTTTCAACAAGTGTCGAGGTCACTAAGAGGGATCATACAATACGTGTTGGATGTGACGGATCCTGCAAATTTCCCTAATCCAATCTCGGCATGCCCCGGCACGTATAAAGGCCTGTGAGGGTGGAACTCGGTCGGAAGTTCGTTATGACTTCATAACGACACGACACAGGAAGCAACTACACTGAGTACTTTTTTGCTACAACATATAAGGATAGGTATAGCGTGTTTTAACCGACTTCAAAAAAAAAGAAGGTTATGTTGTAATAGCTGTGACTATACTTAATATAGGTAGGTATACTCCTTTTGAATAAACAAATAAATATTGTAGGACATTCTACACATCGACAGCCTCCGTGGCATAGCGGTAGCGGACGCGGCCGCTGCGCAGGAGGCACGGGTTTGATCACCGCTCAGTGTAAATATTTGTATGCATGAATATGGGTATTTGCATTGGTCTGATCGTGCCTCGGAAAGCACGTCAAGCCGTCGGTCCCGGTTGCCTCAAAAGTCTAACAATTGGTCTAACTGCAATGCTTCGATATCGCCTTTGGGTTGTGGAGGTCAGGTGGTAGTCGCTTCACATAAAATGTCAAATTTTAGCCAAATCCGCAGTTAGACTGGTAAAAGCGGACCCCAGACTCCAAGTTGATAGCTTCGGATAAGACTGGGATTAACGCTAGGACGAAGAATTCTACACATCGCTAGAATCAAAATAAGCATAGCTTAACTAGCTTGTGTTATGGGTTTTAGAATGCAGATAAACGTACTTATATCCATTTTCTTTGTAAATAACATATTATATACAGAAACATCCAATCTGATGAGACTATTTATATTCATGCATCATCATCATCAACATATTACCCGCACATAGTCCACTGCTAAACATAGGCCTCTCCCATAGACGTCCAGAACGACCGATCTAAAGCAGCCCGCATCCAGCGCTTCCCGGCGACCTTGAAGAAGTCGTCCTTCCACCTGGCCGTTGGGCGTCCTAAACTACGTTTGCCCGTACGCGGTCGCCATTCCAGAACCTTTTTTTGCTCTGGGCGCTATGTGTCCCGCTCACTGCCACTTCAACGAGCTAATCCGCTGGACTACGTTAGTTAATTTTGTTCTCCTACGGATATCATCATTTCTGACGCGATCACGTAGGAAAATACCGAGCATAGCCCTCTCCATGCATCATCATCATCAGGCTATATTAGTCCACTGCTGGACATAGCCCTCCCCCAATGAGCGCCATAGCGTCCTGTCTTCAGCTTGCCGCATCCAGCATACAATTCAAATATTAATAATATCGAACTCACGCTCCTTGCTTATCAGTCGAATGTTCTATAGAGGTTCAAAGGTTCATAAGACGGAATCGGCTTATTCCAATCTAAATAATGACTACCTATTCTAGAACTATACTCAGTCATCAATCTCGACTTAAAATTAAGAGGAGATTCTATGAACGCTCATGTGATTAAAGTAGGTTCATAAAATTAAACACTAGTCTCAAGTAAAGATTTAAGACTGATTTCTGTCTTTCTGTGTGTGGCATCATAGCCCCCGAACGGATGAGCGATTTCACTTAAGGTTTTTGTGTATTAAAGGTGACTTATTTGCAAGTGTTCTTGGAAATATGAAAATAGGTTGAGTCGTTTAAAAGTTGCGGGGGGTGAAAGTGTGGACGAAAAACCGAATGTCTGCAAATATACTTGAATGGGGTCTCTAATGAAAGCGCATCATGTGCACATCACAAAATTAATAATATGTTAAACAACTGACTAGTAATTAAAATTTAAAAAGAGTAAAATAATTAGTGACCGGTGTTTTTAAATTTTTCATTTAATTTTATAAGACACAAAAGTCGTGAAATTAAATGTTTCTGTTTCTCACAGGTGACTAAAAAAACACGTCGTCTAAAACATTTCGTATTAAACCAATACCGGACAAAGCCGCACGTGACGGAAACGGGAGTATTTTTCATTCGTGTCACGCAGCTAAGTGGATTCCGAGAGCTCCGTCCGGGAATGAAGTCGTACCTTATCACCTGAAAATGTTGAAAATGTTAGAACATTTATTGGTTTGTCCACATTTTGCGCCAAGTATTTCAGGAACGTCGGTAACGGTGTTCCATATTGAAATCGTGTTTGAATTTTGTGTATTAGAATGTGGATATTTAGCCATGTATGCTAATGTGGACCAGATATTGAAATTGAAAACGGTAACAATAGACGATATTGGTAAAATCTCCTCTTTATCCCAGCCTCAATGCTGATTGCATCCAAAGCTTACACTTTAGACATCGCAGTTCGCTCTCCTAAAACTCCATTTTTTATTACGATAGTGAGTGCCGTCTGATCCCTGAACCCTGAGAGGAAAGCTGTATCAGAACCTCGTCTTTATCAGGTGGATTTTGGATCTGCAGATCTAAGACCTACCGTATCAAAGGAAACTTAAATAAAAGCTCCTATTGATACGGAAATATTACCCGTGATATTTGCTAGAAACCTGTAAACAGGAACAGCTCAAAAATACCGCGAATGAATAATTTTTAGTTCATTATTTCTATCTACCTTCATTCCAATTCTATTATCCACATTAAACGTAATCAAGTTTAACGGGCTGCATTTAAAGTAGGGTAGCTAATTACCCCTAAAATTTATCTTTGCCTATATTCGTCTTGACCAACCGTAACTACCCGCGTTTGTATTAGCCCACACATTTAGATGGTTTTGCTTTACGTCGATTCTTACTTTTATGCTAACCACCATTGAAATCCAACGTCTATTCGTGTTACTTCTGCGTTTAAAACTCATTGTCAAGTTGAATAATACCCCCGGCACATTTAACAGCAATTTGCTAAAGTGAGTTTTGAATTTCATGAAAAGTAATGAAACCGACACACTGTACGAACAGAAAATGCATTAATCTATTCAAACAACAGAAGTGGGATCGTGTAACTGTCGTTTTGTGTGGAGTGGGATTGCGTTCGTTTGTGCATCGAATCGTTTGTTGTGTGTAAATATGAATCGAATTCTTTTTTGTAGCTTTTATTTTTTAACACGATTTGCTAGCGTCCTCTGTAAAGTGTGGAAAGTTGAACTGATTCCTAATTTTCGTATCAATTCAAACCTTTGTAAAGCAGCTTTTGATTTGGTACTACGAATTTTAACTTTAAACTAAGATCGACTGGCTTCAGTTTTACAGAGCGCCCTCGCTCTATCGTGCTTCAAACTGATAGAATGATATCTTTATAGAGGATTTATAGTCATGTTGTGTTTATAAAATATTATAATATTGAACTTATCTATTTTAACGACTAATTATATCCTGCTGTAAACAAAAGCAAAGCAATATAAGCACCACTTTTATTATTTCATAATATGCTATTCTGATCACGTATTAAAAAGGGGCGCCATTGGTAATTCAATTACGTACCTACATTAGACCTTTAGTATCTGATAAGCTACAATAATTACTTCGAATTCCATGGAAGTTCAAAATATAAACATACATACATATAATCACGCCTTTTTCCCCGGAGGGTTAGGCAGAGGTGAATTAACACCCACATTTCACCAATCTGTATTCGATCCCACGTAATAGGGGGTGAGAGTATTGCCATATTCCGGGCACTATCGTTGACTCGAGCCATGCATCTGAGGCTGAGTCTGGGCTGTACATATCTGTCTGATGTTAAAGTTATTCAGCCGTATGCCTTAGTCGCCTTGTACGACACCACATGGGAAGAGAAGGAGTGGCCCAAATTCTACACTGCCGGGAACCAAAAATATAAACATGGAAAAGTTTAAACCCCGTTTAAAGAGATTAGACTTTTTATGGTCTCTCAATTTTCTTTCACTCCGTCTAATCCTGGTGTGAAGTCCAAAAAGGAAAGGCCACCAATCCAAATCCTGTTAATTCTAAAAATGAGGTGTTTAGACTGTGGTGTTTCACAAGTCCCCATCGATTGGACTTCTGCATTTTATTTATTCAAGAGCTTAGGTCAAAATTTTATATTTTTACATTTTTCTCCTAAACACGCAAAATTTTCAAAATCCTTTCTTAGTGGATACTAGCAACATGAAACATCTATTGCCAAAATTTCAAATTTACAGGACCAGCGTTTCAGGCTCTGCGTTGATGAATCATTCTATGGGAACAAGTAATTTTGTATATAATAGATTTGACTTAATCCTATTTTAAAATCGGGATAGCTCGGAAATGGCGATCCGTACAAAAAAAAGAACAAGAACATTTTTGTAGGTAATAACATGATCTACAACTTTGTCTAACCAACTTTTGCGATAAGCATTGCTGTTTAGTAGAAAAATACAAGAGACTAAAATTGAATGAAAAAATGCAGACTTCCAATCGATGGGGACTTCTCATATTATGGTGTATTTAAGACCCCCACCAATTTTCAGCTCTGTGCGAATTTATGCAAGCTTAAATGTCTATGGATTACCGTATCATAAAATCAATCACTCATTGAGTATATGTTGTGAGGACAATACCTCAGGGGTAGTCAACGTGAAGAATGTCTGTATTGAACTGTGAATACCCTTGCGTCCCATGATTAATGACGTAGGTCGCAAAAGCAGTCGCCAGTGTTGCCATTCATGAATAATGGGCACACCGAGAAATATTGAACTTTTCGACAAACTGTATTTCTGTTGCTACAAATTGATTTTGTGAAATATTATAGCTGCTGACTGCGGTTCTGCTCTCGTATCCTGAGAAAGTATTATATAAAGTTAAAGGCGAATATGTTATTACAGACTATAATATCCCTCATCATCTTTCTGCCCTCATCGCATATTTATTTAGCCTCGGCGCAACGTTTGTTCTTTTTGCATTCGTATCTTGTTGCAATCATCTCCATATTCACTGTATCATTTTTCACACAGTCCATCCATCTCCGTCCACTTTCATAACGAATCCCCTCCTTA
Source organism: Eilema caniola (assembly GCA_949126895.1). Taxonomy (NCBI): domain Eukaryota; kingdom Metazoa; phylum Arthropoda; class Insecta; order Lepidoptera; family Erebidae; genus Eilema; species Eilema caniola. The sequence goes on from OX421467.1 coordinate 22,597,182, forward strand.
TGGCATTACTTTCAACCCTACGAATTAGATGTCCGAATTAGGATTACCAGGACTAATCTACCTATCTGTAAGTACCAAATTTCAACCAGATCCATTCAGCAGTTCAAGCCTGATTGAGTAGCAAACGTTTAGACATATTCACAAACTTTCACATTCGTACATAAAGTTCACGCAAATAAATCGCGGTAACAACATAAAAGAGAATGACCAAAATCGTATAATTTTATTGGCCGTTGATCATTGCTCTAGTTTCCCACAACAATCCTCAAATTGATTCGCCGTTTTGTACAATGGTCGTCTGTATTATCGAGCTCATGAATTATGCTATCAAGTAGATTCGAACAGGAGTCACGTGCATGGTGAGATTGAATCTGCGGTTTGTCGATATAATTAGTTTGGTTGTGTTCATTATACGTACGCCTGAAAAGCCAATCCTGTGGATTAATAACAATCTATACGTATAAATAAAATTGAAGCGTCTGATTGTTATATTGAAATAACCGGTTTTTACTACATGCATATGAATATAATACGGTACAAACGCCAAAATAACATTTTTTCAAATTTTGGCGGTCTGTCTGTCTGTTTCAATCTCTAAAATGGCTGGACCGATTTGGACGGGACTTTCATTGGCTGGTAGCTTATGTAATAAGGAATAACATAGGCTACTTTTATTTTAGAAAAATAGCGTTTACTCAACACTAAGCGATAATCGACCTCCACGCGGGCGCATATATACAAAATACCCGATTACACATGTTCAATAATTAGGCACTAAATCCGCGACCCTATACACAACAGTTGACGCTCAACTGGCACACTACACAAGCCATTTATTTATCTAACGACTGAAGAAGTCGTTAACTTGTAACCTTAAGCAATGTTTTGCTGTTCTAGCCCACACAGGTAATGGTGTAATCGGCTCATTATAGTACATTAGCATGAAAACAAAATTAACACAAATAGGTAATTACTAATGTTATACAATTAAGTCTTATACTTGCTTAACTTGACATTGAAAACATACTGTAAAATATGCATGAAAAAATATACAGGCACCGGCAACCACCTTGGACAAGTGTAAGTAGTGGAGGAAAATTCACATATGTATACTTTGCGGACGAATCCAAAATGGATCATAACCTTCTCAGCTTTTACCCGACTCTCATATCTTCTGAAACACCGTACGGATTTGAATGATTCATGTCTGAAATGAAAGGTACTTAAAATATGAACAAAAGCTAAATGTTGGTTTTTGGCGCCAAAATATATGTAATAAAAAAATATTGTCACTCAAATTTATCGAGTGCGACAACAAAATCAAGGAAATTAGAGGATTATTACTAAAATATATAATGTCAAAACTAAAAAGTATTAAATTAAATTTATTATTACTAATAAAAAACCCGACTGATGCTGAAAAGATCGAAACAAGCTTTATAGCAGGCGGTACCCATTTGCAAATCTCAAACCAGATGAAAATTAGGGGATACCGCCTGCTATATAGTACATTACTGCCGCGGCCACCAAGTGTAGTGTTGCCGGATGATCGTGAAGTATGCGGGCCGAGGCGCAGCCGAGGCACGCATTACGGAGTCCGGTAACGCTCAGTTGTGGCCAAGGCTTGTAAAGTGCTTTTCTCAAACAATGCGCGGAAATTAAAACTACTTAGTTTTAATTTTAATCTACTTAAATTTAGTGATCCAAGCAGAATTTTTAGTTACCTACTTTTCAAAATCAATGACGAACAACAAACAACAGTAATTTTTTACGCGGCGAAATGTTCCTTTGTTTTTTATTTTTCTTAATAAACAGCATTCTATTTGCAAGCCAGTTCTGTATTTAAAATAATGCCTTGGATAAGTTACCTCCTTGGTTGCCATGGTTCGAAGTAAAAGATGGTTCCATTTTTAAATTACACGACAGATATGAGTTTACATAGTAATTTATTTGGCCGCTAAAACACGACAGATATGGATTTTCATACAACTTTTGCCGGCCGCTGCTCGCATGTACAGCAATTTCGATTTATATCGAAGAAGGTTGTCAAAATAATGTTCACATTTCCAAGCATGTTTGAGAAAAAGCTTGTTTTGATCTTTTCAGAATCAGTCGGGTTTTTTTCCAATTCAGTTGGGATCAGTTTTCAAGTCTACATGCCGTATTGCCGTCCCGAGTATAATTATTTGTCATTGACAATCTGTCAAATTTGTCAATAAAATCGAGATTCACGACTGAGTGTCGTTGTGGAATACGGGCCTAATTGTGACGCGGCTGAACTACACGATTAAGATATCGTGTCAAAATTCATTAATTAATTTATATCGTTCTTGCGTTCCTTTCCAAACTAATAAATCATGTTTTTTAATACAACTAAGGTGACAGACGAGCACACGGCCCACTTGTTAGTAAGTGATTACCGTGGCCTATGAACGTGTGCAGCACCAGGGGAGTCACACTCGTGCTGCCGCCCCTATAAACGCAGAGAGTTTCTATGCCGTCAGTGTAGAAGACAACGCAGGCACAGCCTTTGGTTTTCCCACTGACAGCACAAAACCTCCCCTAATTACCGCCGGAAACACAACACGAGGTTATTAGGGCCGCGGTATTCTGTAGGGCGAAGGTACTTCCCCCGTTCGGTCTGCTCAATTGGACGGTATTCCCAGGAGGTATCCTAAATAATTTCTTTCACTAAAAAACCATGACGCAAATTAAGCTCTAAAGTACTTTTCTAGTATACATTGAAGTCTTTAGAAAAATATTTCTAATACCATACGATTTCCAACTCTAAGAAACCATTTTCTTATCCATTATTCAGCTACATGCTCAAACTCGGTCCCCAAAACCCATTGTAAATATTCATACACACAAAACACATTCAATTCTGTTGCGTTCAACGGGAGTGGCACAGACTTAGATTTCCGGCGGGACGCTTAATATATAAACCGCAATTATTGTCGGCTTTCCTTACAGTCTGCTTATTTATTAGAGCATGACTTCTATTTTAGGTCTAATACACAAAATGATAATGGAAATCTACGTAATTTGCTTGTAGCTGAATAAATTCCGAAATAATTTAGCGATAAGGCCTGTATTACTGAACGACATTCAGTCCTGCCCCTCTAGACAAGTGCAATTTGTTGGCCGGTGTTTGGTAGAATAGAATGACAAATGTATGGTAGTTGACGTTTATGACATGCGTTAACGACTGCCACATAAGTCAAATCCCATACATTCGTCATTCTATTCTACCAAACGCCGGCAAACGAATCGCCACTTGTTTAGAGGGGATGGGCCCTAATTTTGCTAATTGTTTTTCATGTCAAAACTACTGTCGTACCTGGACGCACTACAGGTACTGTAACAAATGCCATTTAACTTTAGACTTTACCGTTTAACTGTTAAAGTCTAAGGTTAAATGGCAATCTCGTAGAGTGGACGAAAAATGTAATTACCTCTTTTTCAATTAATTTTAATTATTATTTTAAGAAAGCCTACCAGAAACTCGTTAATCAGCAAGTGTACCAGATATATTTTGTGCCCGTGACACCCCTGACACACTGCAGGCAAGCGTCAAGGGAGGTTCTCCATAGAAGTATTCCTGTATAATTTCAAGTCCTCCCGACAGTATGGTAAACCGTATGGGTTTAGTGTGTGTGAGAGCCATACATAGCCGCGTGGCCTATCTGCGTTTGCGATTTTTCGTGACTGAAATAGAAGGAGAAAAGCTTAGAGTCCTAATAAATCTAAACAAATATAATGTTAACTTATATAACGTATATAAAACACGTATTGTAAGTATAAGCACAAATGCAGCCAACACGCGAAAACTTTTACAAACGATTTGTTTCTTAATGTAGACAAGGTGACAAACGACTACGTATAAGAGAACAATATATTTCCAGTAGTGACTTCCAGAATAAAGAATAGGTAAAAACAACTGTTTGTACTGAAACTTTAGGTAACGGAACACTTAAATCTTTATAACGCATTAAATATGAGGTTCTTCAAGAAGCGCATCATAAGGTTCTAAACTCGTGTTGCAGATTTTGAAGTGAAAACTTCTTTAGCGGCGTTGGATGGGTAAAAAGTTTTAAACTCGCGTCAGGATTAGTTGACCTTTGAACCGTAACCGACGTCTGACGTCATACAACATTACAACAGCTACAGATTGATTATTTTGTCATGTGCATTAATAAGCTTCGCGGTTTAGCGGTAACCGCTTTGACTGTAAGTCCTTATGGTTTCAGATAGTACCGGGTTCGAACCTGGGCTTCTGACACTTTTTGTGATTATTTTTTCTTTTTGTAATTCATTAATTTCTTCTAACAGAAAATTAGTGATAGGTTCTATGATTGGCGCTATATTATAGGTATGGTATGGTATGGTATGGTGTGTTCTTTTTATCTTTATCTCTGTATATAACGAAGAAAGAAAGAAAGAAAAAGTTTTCACTTCTGCCGGCACTCCCGGAGTGCAACCCGTCTTTTTTTTATGGTTGATGCTTTTGACCCACGGCACGCCGTAGTAGCGGCGGTAAGACCCATTTTGCGTTGGTTATCCGTGGGGATGTTGCACAGGTAAAAAAAGCGTCGCGCTTGACCACTATCTCACTTAGTATATTCTCACTATATCACCTACAAGAGCCTACAAGCTTGGCAGTACAAGTGTGGCGCCCTTTGTGTTATACACGTCCATATACTATGGTCACCACTTCCCATTAGGTGGAAAGTCTGTTTGCCTGCCACATAAGAAGCAATAAAAATGTAAGGTATTATTTTATAAGTGTAGGACACAATAAAAATTCACAATGAAGTGCCGTAATGTAGATGACAGTGAGGCTATTCCACAAATTAAAAGTCGCTCAGTGAGTTTGGAAGCAGGCTAGATATGTTTGGAATTTCATTGCAGATTAAAATTCACAATGAGGTCATTCGACAAAAACTAAAGTTACCGACATAGCTAATAGAATAAAACTGTTGAAATGGTAATTGGCATGGCCACATATTTCGAACGATAGAGGCCTAATGGCGTTCTCTGCAAAAATGAAAATCCAAATATTAGGTTCAACTAGAGGCAGAGCAAACAATGTGCTCCAAATTGCTTAGTTTTAAATACTATTAGTATTGGCACTTAGAAGAAGATGAAACTCATTTTGCGCTGGTACTTTCCAGCAAAATGGTTCATTTGAAAAGTGCTCTTAATGACTGGTTCCACAATTGGCAATTGAGTAAAAAGATTTCGCCTGACTACATTTCACGAAAGGAACCCTTAAAAATCCTATTCCACTAACGGCCTTTTCCAATAACATTTTCTATTTTCAATATCTTCGATATACTCACAGAAATATAGCAGGGAAAATTTGTTTAGTTATTTGAGCAACGGTATTATCAATATTGACTTTGGATATTGATTTGTCAACAGACTTTGCTATATAGACTCGGGATATTCAGCCGGGATAAAAATGTTGAAACCTTTGTCCGGATAATAGCGGTATGGAGCTTGAGAAGGGGATTGGATGTTATATTCGGTTATAACATCAATTCGTTGAGTAAATATAATATAGGTACTAACTATTGGCGCGCACGGAATTTAACACGGTTTCCGAAATTTATGAGAATTTATTACAGGGGATAAAAGATTAGACCACTGTTTAGCCCTGAATATAAACCTCTCTGTAACTCTCTTTCGTTCAACCTATTAATTCAGAAGCTCCCACTCCCTATCATAAAAACTCCCAGGTTGTAAGCTCACCGGAGACAGGCTCATGCAAGTTTAGGACCCGGCCGTTGGTACTGCAATCGGATTGTAAGTTTTTCTAACACGAAATTTCCATTCGAAGCTGGTTTCCCTGAATACACTGATAATACTAATTTTAAATGCGGTAAATAAATCTATGAAACTCGGTCGATTGCTTACATTCTAGCAACAATGTCTTTGGGTTCAGTCAACTTTAATATGCAAATGAATAAACATAATACTGATTATCATTTGAATGCATGCATTGCATGTCGGCCTCACAAAATGCACACCGATCGCGTCTCACACTAGCATAGGAGAAATTAATTAAACGTGATTTATGACGCATACTTAACTAATCTCAGTTTTAATCAATTTGTTATCGAAAGATTTAAATACCTATGTTTAAAATTCTTTGTCTTTACTAATATTAAAATGAGGAAAGATTTGTTTGTTTGTTGTGTATTGAAAAGACTCTGAAACTACTGAACAAATTTTCACACGGTATTAGGCAGCGTATTTGATTGAAGGTCTCAGTTGGCGTGACTTATTTCGTCATTCTTAACAATTATTATTTTCAATAATATATGACATCAAAATAAATTAAACTATAGGTACATATTATCCTTTCTCTTAGCTTGAAGAAAAGATGTATGGATTGCGTGAAAGAGTACAAGCAACTATTAAGTAATCTGTGGTATAAGGCAAAGAAAGGAGTGACTAAGAAAATGACATCTGACAGGAAAGTATTTGACTCTAGCTGTTGCCCGCGTGGATGTCAGTTATTGCTCTGCGTTGAGACGACGCTATTGAGCATTTAATTTACATATCTACTCAACTTTGTCCTCGAATTTTTGAAGTGAAAACTTCTTTAGCGGCGTTGGATGGGTAAAAATTGTTAAACTCGCGCGTCAGGATTGCTTGACCTTTGGACCGTAACCGACGACTGACGTCATACAATATTAGCTATAGACTGTCCATTTTGCAACATACTATAAATAGCTTCGCAGCATAGCGGTAAACGCATCGACTGTAAGTTCTTATGGTTTCAGATAGTACCGGGTTCAAACCTGGCCTTATGATACTTTTTGTGATTTTTTCTTTTTGTAATTTATTACTTTTTGTGATAATTTTATCTTTTTGTAATTTATTAATTTCTTCTGATGAAAAATTAGCAGAAAATTAGTAATTATGATTGGAACTGTATTATAGGTATGGTATGGTATGGTATGGTATGTTTTTTTATCTTTTTCTATGTATATAACGAAGAAAGAAAGAAAGAAAAAGTTTTCACTTCTGTCGGCACTCCCAGAGTGCAACCCGTCTTTTTTTGCATTAATGTTCACTGTTTCACTCCTTTCAGTAGTATCGTGATGATATATAGCCTATGTGTTATTCTGATGTATAAGCTATATTATCGTAAAGTTTCATTAAAATCCATTCAGTAGGTTTTACGTGAAAGAGTGACAAACATTTATCCATTCATACTCACAAACTTTCGTGTTTATAATATTAGTAGGATATTGTACGGACCCCTAATAAATAGGACAAGGGCAGGTAGATGATTCCTATTAAATCATTCATTCTATTGATGAACACGATATTAAAATTCATTGCGTACTTTATAAGATCTAAGCGTACAGAATGCGGCAAACGGTTTCGCTAGACTAAAGATAAGATAAATCCATTATGGTTTGATGTATGGAAAAAATTGTATAGTCGCATGCAAAAGTGATCTCTTTGAAATCAAACATCGCAGAGAAACGCTTAACGAAGAGCGTTGATAATTAGGAAAGTGACAGGGCAATTACGTCTGTCCACATGTACGGCCGTCGGTTTACGCAGCGTATGCGCATACTAAACATTTAGCTGCAAGATGGCGGCGGTAGCGAGAGCGGTAAACTATTATAGGTATCATAATTGCAGTGATAGTCATTATCTATTAGGCGGTGCGCTGCCTTATGCATGCGCCTGCACTGCGTACTATTTCGTGCAATTCGTATATTTTTTTCACGAACTTAGCTTAATATTATTTGCACGAAACAGTCTTCCACATGAGGCAGCATTATTACCTTCATATTAAAAAAATTGTTCATTCATTCATTTCATTCATTCATTCTTCATTTCCCCTTGGATTAGCGTATACGGATTTTATGGGAGCGACTGCCGTCTGACCACCCCAATCCCGAAAGGAAAGCCTATCCCAAAACCTTGTCCTTCAATCACCATTTGTGTACCAGCATGCATGAGAGATAAGCTAGGACCCCATACACCTTTTTGTAATTACGTAGGTAATTGTTATTATGTATGGACCACAGAAATATACTAGGATAGAACGGCCATACGCAGTGTTCACCTGCGTATCGCGCGTGGCGACTTTGTCACTGAAAATAAATACTCACGAGAGATAAGAAATATCTTTATTTTACATTATTATTTGACAGTTTAAAATAGCACAACATGGCATATTTACGTTACTTTTAACGATGTAGTTATAAGCCAGTCTTAACATTACCGAGTAAGCGTTCGAAAGTTCCTATCTCATAGGACAGGAATTGACTAAAAAGTTACCACGCTTTTCCTGCTCACATGGCCGTTCTATCCTAATATATTTCTGTGGTATGGACATATGTACAAAGTCCGTTTAATTACTAGTTATATAACAAAGTCATCAGCCTAATGTTTTCGTAGATAGTAATCTTTGTAACAGAAGCACGTATATATTTAGGTGCGGCTAATCTCCTGAAATTACTTATCCTGTTGCGGCGTTGGGGAGTGACTAATACAATTAGAGCGCAGAATACCTCAATCAAGGTGATTGCCTGATTAACGTAGTGATCTATCAACGTACAGCCCAAACCACTGGACGGATCGGGCTGAAATTTGGCATGCAGGTAGATGTTATGACGTAGGCATCCGCCAAGAAAGGATTTTGATCAATTCTACCCCCAAGGGGATAAAATAGGGGATGAAAGTTTGTATGAAACTTTGTCAATTTTAAACCGATCGGGCTGAGACTTTGCATGCACAAAGCTACTATGTTGACTCAACACTAGGCGATAACCGACATCCACGCGGGCGGAGCCGCAGGTAACAGCTAGTACAGTTATACGATTAAATATTTAGCCCGTATTGTTATAAGAAATCATCTCAAAGAGGATTACACTTCTTCATTCGAATGACGAAGCTTGTATTTTGAAGTCTGGAGTCTGGCTTCCCATTCCCTTTGACACGATTAAGTTTAAATTGGCATTTAAGGAGGAGGGCGCCATCTGAATTCCCCAGCCGTGATAGGAAATTTGCGCCAAAGTATCATCCATAAATCAGGTGTACTGGCTCGTGAGTGCAGTTGACTTCGGTCTCTTTTTACCCGACTGCCAAGAAGGGTTATGTTTTTCGTGTGTATCTTGTATGTATGTTTGTAATATTCTATTTTAACTCATATCTCCTGAACCACCGTACAGATTTCAATAAACAAAAGCTATATGTTGGTATTTTGGTAATGTGGTAAAAATAAAATCTTCACTCAAATTTATCAAGTGCGGTATCATAATGAAGGAAATTGGAATCATAATCATAACTACAAAGTATGTTTTTTTTTAATTAAAAATAAAAGCCCGACTGCTTCTGAAAAGACCGAAACAAGCTTTATAGCAGACGGTACCCATTTGCAAATCTTAAACTAGATGAAAATAATGGGTACCACCTGCTATAAAGCTTGTTTGAATCTTTTCAGAATGAGCCGGAATTTATATTCTTACTAGCTGTCGCCCGCGGCTCCGCCCGCGTGGATGTCGGTTATCGCGAATCGGACTATAATTTGAGATTTAAACTATCCTATCTCTCAAGTTGGATCGAACTGCACATGGTGTGCGAATTTTATTATAATCGGTTAAGTGGTTTAGGAGTCCATTGAGGACAAACATTGAGACACGAGATTTATATATATTAAAATAATAATAAAAAAATTTACAACATGTTGTGAAGTAACATGAAGTTTGAAACTGTAGGTTTATGATGTACGGTAACACTTTTGAAATATAACTACAAGCTTGAGCACGTACATAAATTATTTAGAATATATCATTATCGATATTGTTCACTCCAGAGAAAATAAGTGTTGATAGACTTAGTAAGGCTAAATGTTATAAATATATCTCTAAAAGTGCTCTGGGGAAATTTTATCTTGTTTTGAACGAGATATAAAATGAATATGGGCTCGTCTCGAGTAGTCGCTGGGGTGTGATGCCGACCACCTGTGGCTGATAAATAATGTATCATACGCCTCTTTAGATACACCGCTATCTCCAGGGCACTTCCGAAAAGATCGCTTCACTTTTAATAGTTTAAAAGGACACAATCGAAACAACACGGCAAATTTTCGAAAAGAAATTATAATTTTGCGCCCTGACGCACTATGTGCGATACAATCAAATCTCTATTACCGGTCAATTAAATCCCACCAAAAACATTTTAATGTAAAAATGTTGCCAAGACGAATCTACGTAGCTTACCCTGTGAAAAAGTTATCAGATCTCGTTTATAGCCAAACTCTAAAGACTGCACGCTCTAAACCTACAAGCTCTACACTCCTCCCAACTCAAAATATATGAAAAAGTGGTCAGATCTCATGTAGAGCCAAGATTTTTGATCTATGCGCCATAATTTTATCAGGCCTTCACAAATTCTACATTTTAGTAAAAACGTGGGGCTTGGGCGTTTTGTTTCACACCCAATGAACGAATGTCTATGAAATCTTTGTGACCGTAGCAAAACGGCCAAACCACGCATTTTGGCTTAAGTCGTCTTGTCGGGGGCTCTACCGTGCCCTCAGATGCAGGAGCGGAGCAAAACGTTAGTTTTTAACCGGAAAAATAAGCTTATTTTTCCGGTTAAAAACTAACGTTATAATATATAAATAAATGATATAAAAACAAAGAATATTTGAGTGATATTATGCTTTAAATTACCACTGGATTTTTTCATTCGTCAATTAAATCTTAATTTAGAATATTAAATGCTTTTCGGCCAAGATATCAATGTTCAGCGAGATATTTTAACTAATAACTTCCTTAAAAAAATATCGAGTGCTAGTGCAATAAACTCCGATAAAGTTAATTTAATATCTAAATAAAATTATATCAGAGTTTGTAACATCTCAAACCTTCCTCGGTGAATAACGAATTGCTATGAGAAATTGAATAATGTATGTTATAACACAGTTCACGAAAGAACGAATTGCCAATGATTTTTATTTAATTTACCTGTAAATTAAATTTCGTACAAGGTAATTTTCTCCGTACCGAATTTCCCATTACAGTTGGTACATTACCAGCAACTTCAAAATGATCTCATTATTTTCTCGCTCCCGCTCCCTCTTGTAGCATCCGCCACAAATAATTATCATACCTCTGTCTCTTTCTAACCGACGATTAATCTGCTTGAAAGTTAAACAAAGTATTTTGTACACTTGCGTGCGAAATTGTTCATTATCATTTGGAATTTAATTTGACAGATCGTCGCTGTGATGTGTGCAGATTATTTTTCTGATCAAGAATAGTATTTTTTAAATTTGCTTTTCCTTTTTTTTCATTCTGTTGTTCGATATACTGCTTTTTATTATGTGTATTTTTAAACTAGTAAGAAAATTGTAAAATGAAGCACGGTCTAGGTACTACTACAGATATTACTTTAGTTAATTATATTGATTCTAAATCTGATCATTTATAATCTTTACTCATAATAATTGTCATGTCAAGCAACAGAAAGGTGAATGTTAAATTGTCATGAATATTGAACTCCTCACGCAACAGTTGGTATGGCGTCCTACACGTCCCAATTGTACGATGTAAGCCGAAATAATTCATTGTTGCTTCGTTGCTCATACACCCGTAAGCCGCTGATATACTGTTGTTTTATTATTTCTGTTATCCTAATTTTACGTCTCGGTAAAGATGCCTGAAAATTGCGGAACTTTGAGATTGAATTAAATTTGATATCGTATTTTATTATATTACTAGCTGTCGCCCGCGGCTCCGCCCGCGTGGATGTCGGTTATCGCGAAGTGGACTATAATTTGAGATTTAAACTATCCTATCTCTCAAGTTGGATCGAACTGCACATGGTGTGCGAATTTTATTATAATCGGTTAAGTGGTTTAGGAGTCCATTGAGGACAAACATTGTGACACGAGATTTATATATATTAAGATTATTTATTTATATTATTTGGATATTAAATTGAAAATACAATGTAAATATTCCTTACCTGTACAGCTGTTTTCCAGTATCTAGTTGAGTCCTTCTTCTTCATCCTAGCGTTAATCTTTCAACTTGGAGTCTGGGGTCCGCTTTACCAGTCCAACTGCGGATTTGGCTGAACTTCAACATCTTCCGTTGAACGACTGCCATCTGACCTCCACAATCCAAAGGCGATATCGAAGCATTGCAGTTAGACCAGGTGTTGGATTTTTCTCAGGGCTCCCACTACCCGTAACGACTGCCATAGATGTTCGCATGACAAATGGGACCGACGGCTTAACGTGCTCTCCGAGGCACGACCAGACCAATGCAAATAAGTTAAGGGGGAAAAGCTAAAATGATTAGGCACCTACTTTATATTAATACCTCAAATAAAGTAAATTAACGTTAAGCAAAGACAATGTTTACAGATACAACTAAAAATATAAAATTTATCCATTTTATATAAACCGACCTGTCTCATAAAAAAATAAGCAAATCTGTTTCACAAAATGGTCTAACAGACTCATAATGAATGTCATGATTCTTTAAAATATAGATAACACTTTTGCACCTAACAGTACATAGTAAGTGGAGCGTGCAGACTATCTGGGGGCCAAGTCTACTATTTCAATTGTATCAAAATAACACCAAAAAGGTCGCTCAATAACAAGTTGACAGTAAACTTTCACAGTTTTTGTAGTCCACTATTAAGATCAGGGCACAATAGATTTCCGATTGCAGCCAGTGGTCATCCACACTACAATTGACTTTGATTGGTAGTCTGCTGACAGGTGACAAACTAGCGGCCGCTCGGGTACGTAGTCTATTACTTTTTAACAGTTCTAAACTGCAATTGTATTGCTACCCAACGGCTTATGTTGTACGATTGTGCAACAATTGCTTTTTATCTTGACTTTTCGGCAAGTGTTGTGTTTCCATTAGTCAATTCAGTGTTAATTGATAATAAATAAGATGTTTAGAATGAATATTTTATTATTGGCTGACGAACTTGATGAAAATTTACACCAAATGGAGGTGCATCGAAACCGCCGTAGAGCACGACGATTGGCAAGAGAAACTTTTGAGCCATTCAATGATGTAACGGAGGCGGAATTCGTTAAAACTTTTCGCCTGCAGAAGTCCACTGCAAGGAGCCTCGTGCAGGAGCTTACTTCATTTATTCCCCAATCACGATGAAAGTTTGTCCACTTTATTATTCGTATCTTATTATTGTGGCAGTTTCCGCCAATAACACAATACAAATTTTATTAATGTACAAGATCATTGGGCCTTGCGTACATGATCTATTATTTTTATTTACGCCAAACAATTCAATTCAATTCTTTCTAATGGCTCCTGTGCCTCAGGCAACGATTCTATGCCAAACAATAACAAAACAAACCAAGAAACTCCATATGTCAAGTCCGTCAATAATGACATCTGACAGCCGGTTGTTTTTTTAATGACCCATGGAAACATTATATTTTCATGCTTTGGTGGCAAATTATTATTTAATTATTAAGTCATGAGACTATAAAAAAATAGCTTTTATTAAAAGTGCTTTCAGAATAAATATCCTAGTCAAAAAGTAGTACAGAGGCCTATGTTTCTCTGTGGTTAATATTAATGATATTTCTACCATTTTCTACTATCCACCCAATATAACTCTACTGCTCTTCTATTTCATTTCTATTGCGGTCCTACGAAATGTCAAAGTAGATTTATTAGACTACCTATTTTCGGACTAGTCGCCATGGAATAGTAATAGAATAGTCATAGAACAGTATTTTATGTTATAATAGTAGACTTGGCCCCCTGGTTGCGTCCGCTAACCATAATGAAACAATTTTGTTACGATGTACAACTGAGTGGTATGGCACCAGTTGCCTATGCTTTTGAAAGGTAAATACTGAGTGATGCATTTCCACTTTCAACTCGTTCAAGTGTAAATGGGTTTTCCGTAGGTGATTGCTGTTATGTACAATCGCTTTGATGACAATATTGCTTTCCCAAAAAAGGTACCTATAAACTGAAAAAAGTTATAAACTGCATCAATAGATGGGTGCGTGTGTAGGTAATTTATTATTATTAAACAATTGTAAAGTGGTCGCGTCTGTACTTTGCAGATATGTATTTAAAAAAAAGAGGGGTTGCACTCCGGCAGTGCCGGCAGAAGTTAAAACTTTTTCTTTCTTTCTTTCTTCGTTATATACAGAGAAAAATATAAAAATAATACACCATACCATACCTATAATATAGCGCCAATCATAGAACCTATCACAAATTTTCTGTCAGAAGAAATTAATGAATATTGAAGAAAAAATAATCACAAAAAGTAATAAATTACAAAAAGAAAAAATAATCCAAAAAGTGTCAGATGCTCAGGTTCGAACCCGGTAGTATCTGAAACCATAAGGACTTATAGTCGAAGCGATTACCGCGAATCTACGAAGCTTCTTAACGTAATTAACAAAATAAACAATCTATAGCTGTTGTAATGTTGTATGACGTCAGTCGTCGGTTACGGTTCAAAGGTCAAGCAATCTTGACGCGAGTTTAACACTTTTTACCCATCCAACGCCACTAAAAAAGTTTTCACTTCAAAAAATCTTTGGTAATATTTTTCTAAATTTTGTCTGTTTGTTCGCGATGGATGTAAAATGTATAAGCTGGATTAGTTAACGGTTTAGTTTTGTGTTATAGTGACAACCGTCAGACTGGATTTGTTCGCTGGACTGGAATGCTGGCTTAATGTGAACCGGGCATAGCAAATGATGTTGACTTGTATCTCGAAGGTGTTGACAAAAGGCCGTGTAAAACTCTAATCAGCAGTTTCTTGCCTCAATAATGTAAAAAAAAACACTTAGTAGAGTTTCAAGCACCACTGATAAAGAAATATATTACAAAATGAAGTAAGATTTACGAACGAGACATTAAAATTCATAACCTAGTACGTTAACATTTTCAATTTTATCTCAGCCATAACTTTAGCTTTGAGATAGAATCTAAATTAAGTTCTAAACCAACTTTCAGTACACCTTTTATCACGATATTCAATTTTCTCGATTTTCACAACGATTCTGTTCTTAAATATAGTTCCTATAAGTTGAAAGTTCTGGTCCCTTCTTCTGAGTGACAAATCGTTTTAAGATTGGTTTATTTTACGCCATTTCTCTCTTCTAGTAACCCGATTGTTAATTACCAAGCTGAAAATTTTGACCTATGGAGCTATTTTGCACTGAACTGGTTGTGAACACTAGGGAATATAATAAAACCACTGTGTCCTGATTTATAGCAAGTGCTGCTCTCTCCTTTTCTCTCTTCATTATTGACAACTTAGGTACTACTTATACTATGCACGGTAACGTAACCATATCGCGATTCAAATAGACAGTACAACGCCATCTACCGAGGTTGACCTTAGACTTTTACAACAATTTATTTTATACATTCTTAAACACCAATTGCAATCCACCATCTTCTCAGGTAACGACTGTGTTTGAAATTCGATGTCACACAGAATCATGCTATTGAACAATAATTGAATTGAAACTTCTGCGACTTGTACAAGTTGTATTAGATATAAATTGCAAACATTGGAAAGGGACGCAGTAAACTTAGACTTGGTAGAAATATACTTACATGTAAGTTTTTGGCCCGTACGTGATCGACCCCGCAATACTAGAAATGTTTCTTTTTGGCCCCTTCATCACACGTCAAGGTCATGAACCCATACTTATACCAAAATCGTACGTATCTATACTACTATCTAACTACTAACCAATTTATTCAACAAAAGGATGTAACTAAACAATATAAAAAGACACGTTTAGGTTACCTTTAGTTAATACCTTACCAATCTGAGTATAGTTTCAGCCATAATAAAAGAGATGTAGTGGGGCCACTTTACTAAATATATCACTTAATTATTAAACCAGTGCCATATTCGACTAGTCCCTACATAAAAAGTTCTGCATAATTTATTTCCAACAGCCAGTAATTCTCAATTTCCTTTAAACGAATTTAATTTTCCTGCATTTTACTATTAAATATCTAGGTATTTTAATATCCCTCTGGTGAGTTTATTCATAGCAATCTTTTGTTCACCGAGTCTAGGAACTTCTGAGCTTTAAGCGCTCACAAAAGGCGCAATAACCAGAGGGCACTTTTATGGTGTCCACTTTATGCTCAAAAGGCACTTTTATAAAAGGCTTAAAGGACTACTCATGTAAAGACATGTAGTAAAGAGGCAGAAGAGTCATGAGTGTCATGACGCATTCGTGTTACTATGGGGTACCGATACTTAGTAATGAACGAAAATGAATATAGTAGACTCATTTTAAGAAATAAAAAATTTAAAACGCTTATTTGCTGACTTAGAATCGGGTAAATTATTTCAGAACTTAAACACATGATAATGTAAGCATATAAAACTCGTTGGTAATGTAATATATAAAGATTTCATGACTATCGTGCTATTTATTTATATCTAGCGGCATAGTGCATTATGTCGGTAACGTTTACAATCACTGCAGAATCTGGCAGAATCAATATAGATTAGAATGTTTATTCAGTCATACTCAATAATGTATTTAGTGTATGTTTTACTTTTGATAAGTTAATTTTAATACTAAAAATTAGAAAAGTTGGCCAAACCAATGTCGCCATCTAGTTATAACTCCTGAACTAAAAAGCTGCCTGCCTGCTTTTGGAAGTTACGAGTGTAACCATTTTTTGTTCCAGATTGTGCATCTGTATAAGATTTTTTTTTATCTGTGGTATTACCTACATATGTAAAATTGTTGATTTCGTTGCTTACGTAGCAACTGGATTAAGACCTCAGGCCCAAGAATCCTGGCTATATGCATTATCTGGACCCAAACTTCACTTAGCTGATAGAAGTACCAGCTATTCGTGTTCAAAAACCGATAGGAATTCTAGAACCCGAATAGACCTACTTAAACACACCAAACAATGTTTACGTAGTATGTACTTATACTCTTACTTTTTGAGCGGAATTCCCCAAGGATACGCCTCTTGATGGCTGGCGGAGGTAGTTCGGGTATTTAGAAGCAGACAGGGGTATAAGGTAACCCATAATAATAGTGTTGTCTCCTATTGTTTTTTTACCATCGTAAACTATGCATTTTACAATAATATATTGAACGGTTATAGTATATAATATATTCTTATGACCAAGAGTTTTAACTAAATTTGTTTTGAAAATTCAATTTCTCGAGCCGCCCGATAACGCTTCACACAACATCGAAGCACACTGTGACGTCACAGCGCGTTGGCGCGTATTGCAAATGTATGGGGTGCAAGAGAATAATTATCGCATTTATTTCAGTCTACAGTGAGTTTACACGACATGTATCTACAATGCGTAATAAGATGGATTTAAATTTAATAAGGAATCTAAAAAGTCTTACATTTTGCCTTAATTCTATTGTTTATATTTTGTCTTATTTTGGAAAATGGAAAATTTTGTATTCTTTAAAAAATAATTAAAACTCATACTTTCAATTTAGTTAGGCAATAATTATCTTAGTTTACTATGCATATTTGTTGAGAAAAAACTACGACATAAAGCAGTATTGGTGATGATCCTTTGACTTAGAACAATACCCTATGTGGGACCGCGTGGGGCGACCAGACAAGAGAGCCAGACCGAGAGGGATAGCCCTGAGTCAGCCGGGGTGCGAGGGATATGTCGTCTGACAACTTCACCTTCGGCCAAGCACAACGACCCACAGACGGCTTGCGGTTTAGTCGGTTCAAGTCCAACATAACCTTCCCCTCCAGCTCCGGAAGGGGGGGGGGGGGGGATATCCGTGGGGATTTCCAGCACGTAAAAAAAAAGAAAAATATCCCTATTATTATGTCTAACATTACCATTTCCTTGTTACAGAAGTGACGATAACATATCGACGTGGCCTGCCAGTCATCACGGTGCCGTTGCCGTCGCGCCGGGAACGATGCCGTTTCACACTTCGACCCGTCTCACAGACCGTCGGTGACCTCCTTGACCAGGTGAGGACAGTCCAGGGTTTGATTTTGTTTGAATTATTAAAGAATAATGTCGACATCGACATTTTTAAATCAAATTTTAATAGTTACATAAGGGTCATAAATGGTATCCTGCACAGGTTGATTAGGACATAGAAGTCACGCTGTGGCCTGGTAAACAATCCCACGGTTTCTTGTACCACTATCAATTTAGTACCATTAAGTGTTGCATGTTGTAATTTTTAACTCGTAACTGTAACCCTTTATGTTTCTTTTTTGTATACACTTTTCTGAGTTACAATCCAGTTCAAAATATTTCCTAGTTGCTTATGTATCGTTAATTTGTTGTGTATCTAAATTAAAATAAAAAATCTTTTTGTGAGCAGGATGGACACACACACACACGGACACAAAGGCACGCGACCCAAATAATTAGCTGTCTAGTTTTAATTTTCATCGATAGAGATCGTAAATTACTCGTAACTTACGTTACGTTTTACGTTAACTTGTAAAAGCCCTGGTATGTGAGGGTACGTAGTTAAGCAGAAACCAAAAAACTTTTAGATTGATGTCCTTTTGAACTTTGATCAGTCCCAAAAAGGAGTATAAAATTAATAACCCTTTTAACTTAAACAGGTTAAAAGATAATAAAAGAGATACTAAACAGTATCATCGATAAATAACTACATTATTTTATATTTTTTATACCACTGAGTTGACAGACTAGCCCACGGCCCACCTGATGGTGAGTGGTTACTATGTACGTGTACAACACCAGGGGAGTCACACTCGTGCTGCCGACCTTGTATATACAGAGAGTTTCCGTGCCGTCAATGTAGAAGACAAAGCAGGAATGGCCTGGGGTCTTCCCTCTGACAGCACAAAAACTCTCCAGTGAGCTCTGGCTACCCTACTCACCGGTGGGAACACAACGCGAGGTTATTATGGCCGTGGTATTCTGCATGGGTCATCTTGTGAAGCCAATTCAAAAAGCGAGATTGTTTTTGAGTTTGGAGAGTAATTTTTATATTATAGTAAAATTTGAATCCCGTTCCTGCTAACCAAGGGAAAATATTCTTGGGATAATAGGCCTATATGTTATTGTAGTCTATTCCTAGACCAAATTTCAGCCAGATACGATCAGCCTTTAGAGCGTGATTGAATGAAAAACATCCAAACATATTCCCAAACCTTTACATTTCTGATAAACTCAGCGTTGTATCCACTCTGTACCTTTTGTACTTACATCTTTTCCTATTTGTTATATTATAATCACTTTAGTGACGTGTGTGCGGAGTGGTGCTGGGCTGCGTTTATAATGTTCGTAGACTCCACCCAATCGCTCTAAGGCATCGTCTCTTATAAGCACATTAAGTAGTAGAATTCAATGTCATCTAAGCGTTGTTTCCTTTTGCTTCCGAGTCTTTCACCTCGGAACCTGGTACGTTTACTTTCTTCTCCTCTTTTTGTTTAGGCTTTTACGACTGAAGCGACTGCCATCTGCCCTCCCGACCCTGAAAACTTGCGTCAAAGCCTCATCCGTTAATCATCATGTCCAACGGGCTTGAAAGTCTTGATGGGACTCCATTTACATTCATTTAAAAGTTTTTTTTTATATACAACTGAGGTGACAGACACTTGGCCCAACTGACGGTAAGTAGTTACTTTGGCCTATGGACGTGTGCAACACAAGAGGAGTCACACTCATGCTGCCAACCTTGTAAACGCAGAGAGTTTCTGTGCCGTCAGTGTAGAAGACAAAGCAGAAAAAGCCGTTGGTCTTTCCACTGACAGCACAAAACCTCTACAGTGAGCTCTGGCTACTCTACTCAACGCCGGGAACACAACACGAGGTTATTTTGGCCGCGGTATTCTGTAGGATGTACTTCCCCCGTCGGACTGCACAATTGGACGGGAATACCGTCGTGTCCTACCTCCTATAAATAATATTTGTTTGTTCGTCCGATTGCAATAAAACTTTCTCAACTTAGTTATTACATTTGCGCAAAGGTTATAGGCATGGCAGATAGGGCTGCAATCGGGTTTACTATAAGCAACCGGGTCAGCTAGTAAGTATTTTTGTATATTACAGTAAGCGATTGCTATATGATAGCGGTAAGGTCGCTAATTTAAATATATAACTTTTACGTTTAACACAATGCCTATGTTATTTATCTTTCAATGAAGAGTCTATCTAGCTACCTACTTGTATATATACGTCGCAATTCGCGTTCAATTAACTGCCTCGGCTGATAACTAAACGGCGCCGTTCAATTAGCGGCCTGAATTATGTTCAGCCAGTTGATTAAACGAGTAGGCAAATTACTTGGATCGATGACGTTTAATTACTTGCCTAACCATTTAATCAAATAGCTAAGTAAATTACTTATTTTTGCATGGTTATATAAAAATAAACACGAAGGATTGCGCAGCTATCTCAATAAATCTATCACTAATTTTCTGTGTATATACCTCTATTTACCTCCTCGAGGATTTACAGGCGTGAGTATATATATGTATGTATGTAATTTTCTATCTTATTTTGGGGTGGTGCCCCATCTTACGAAAGACCTAAGCATTAGTCAGCCAGTTTATTAAACGTTACGGCTGAATATCATTCAGGCCGTTAATTGAATGGCGCCGTTTAGTTAACTGCCTAGGCAGTTAGTTGAACGGCTCATTAGCTAGTTGGCGGCGACATATATACATGTTCTAGAGCATACCACACAGTGCTATCTAGAACTGAAGCAATAGCTTAACAACCTTGTATGCCATTGGGACACAAATTAGAACATGATGATAATAAACGTAGGTAAGGTCTAACTTTGGGGTAGCAATGGACGGCGGTGGGCTAATTAATTGATTGATCGAACTTTGAGATACGAGCTCATACATAAGAGTACAAAGCTACTATTACCTAGGCACTACATAAGTAGTAACAGCAATACAACTTAACAATCGTACCGGAGCTACTGTTTCTGTAAATCAGATGCCGCAGTCAGATTGGTATATGTAGAAACGTCTCTGCGTGTTTTTACTGACACCTGTTGTTGCTTTTATTTAGGGTTGTGTACGAATAATTGAGGCTATCAAAGTCTAGTGACAAAAACTAAATAAAATCTGGTACAATCCGTTCTACTTTTGCACTTGTACCTACTTGTCCAATGATTTTATTTTTATTTTTGAACCTGTAAACATTGAGAATGCCGTAGAACAAAACCGGTCAGGTTCAAAAATAAAAATAAAATCTGTGGAAAAGTACAACCGCATTATTCAATACTAGCTTTTGCCCGCGGCTCTGCCCGCGTGGATGGCGGTTATCGCGACTAAACTTTGCCTATGTCCTTACTCAAGGTCTAATCTACCCCTATACCAAATTTCATCAAAGTCGGCCCAGTGATTTGGCCGTGAAAGACGGACAAACACACACACACACACACACACACACACACACACACACTTTCCCATTTATAATATGACTATGGATGTTTACTAACTGCCAAGCGCCATCAATCTCCAGTATTAACACTTAAACTATTAACACTTAAACAGTCTATGAGTCTATCTATGTCCAGGTTCTTTAACGACACCTTCGCGAAGAGATAGGATTGACCTTATTCTACTCCACTGGCAATCAGTGCGGACATAGATCTTTGATAAGCCTATATGGTAAGATACATTCTTTAACCACGATATTTTGTCTCCAGGTGAAAGCCGAAGACCGAGGAGTGGAGCGCGCAGCGGCGCTGGCGGCGGACGAGCGCGTGCGCATCGCCGCAAGCGACACGATCGAGTCCCTGCTGGAGAACGACTTCCGACTCATCATCAACGACACAGAGTATTATGTGCATACTCCACCACAGGTTCGTGCAGTGCCTTATTTACTTAGTACAGTCAGAATCAGATCGACCGTGACTAACAAAGTACATACTCAAGATGATCTTAATGCCTTTATTTTCCCCTATTCCTATTGACTGATTGATCTGATATTTAGTACACACAAGCACACTGATTACTTTGATGGGAAGTGGTTAACGTGGACTATGGACGTTTGCAACACCAGGGGTATGACAATCGTGCTACCGACACTGTAGATACCTTCTAATACTCTCCTTGAAGAACCCCATATTGTAGTCGCTTGGAAAAACCACGACAGGAAGTTCATTCCACAACCTCAGCGTGCGTGGAATGAAGTTCCTTTCAAAACACACGGCGCGCACCATTCTGGTCGCAGTGTGTGAGGATGAATTCCCTGCCTATGGCGAGTGGTGCGATAATAGAATGCAGCGGTGGGCATCATGTCAAACAATTCATCTGAGCACAGACCATTGTATAGGCAGTAGAATACACAAAACGAGGCAAAGTCCCTTCTGAGGCTGA
The DNA here is from genome assembly GCA_949126895.1 of Eilema caniola. Classification (NCBI taxonomy): domain Eukaryota; kingdom Metazoa; phylum Arthropoda; class Insecta; order Lepidoptera; family Erebidae; genus Eilema; species Eilema caniola. The sequence goes on from OX421467.1 coordinate 22,619,552, forward strand.
GAGGTTCCACATCGCCTGTGAGTATGGGACAATGTAGAATGTTCACTAACTTTGTAGTCTAGCTCATTAGATTCTGTATTGAAATTAAAAATACATGTGAAAGAATTATTTCGATACATCAATTAGTTTCCAAGATATGGAATTTTAAAGTGGCCCCTCGGCGAACGGCTCGCGCTAGATGCATGTGACCTCATTGTATTTTTATTTATTTATTCGAACTAGTAGTTCCTGCGATTTCTAGTTAAATGTAAGGCGGTAGGAAAATCTAGTAATCTAAACACAAGTCTTCACGTGACTTTATCGGGACTCGAGCTTTTAGGGAACTTTAAAGGCCTGTAAAATCATAAACACTTGGTATTTTTGAATGAAACAAAAGCAGGTGTATTTATTTATATATAATAGGTTTCTGTGACGTCATTGTAGAAGACTAAGCAGGAATGGTCTTCACACTGAAAGCACAAAAACTCTTCAGTGATATGCACAGCATCACATAGCTCACAGGTGTTAGCTAATGTAACAAACTTTCAAGTGATTTTACACACCTAGTAATATTCTCCATTATACAATTTATAAATCAATAAAACAGTTTTATTTGCGATTTTGAAGTTTGAGACTTTGTAGATATTTCTTACGTTAACTGACTGGGCTGCAGAAGTCCGTATACTTACAATATGAAACTAAAATAAGTTTAACACCATCTTGTTAATAAGTAATAATAAACCTCATTACCAATGAAATAGTAACCACCATTTTAATAATTGTGAATAAATGCATTTCTTCTTCTTCTTCTAACTGTTTGTAATGGTGCTTTTTAGTTTTGTTATCAGAGACGTCATAATTACCTATACTTTGATAACTTGATCTATATTCCATTGCTAAATTATGTTTAGGTGCTAAAAGGATTATAGATCGTAAGTTGTACCGATACGGATTTAAGCAGCCTTCTATACCCATGTGATTTTGTACATACAGAACAATTTTTTTGGTAAGTTTCGCGGAAGGATACCAACCTACCATCAATCATGCGCAACTTTTCGTAGTAACGATGTGTTTACTTAATGTTTTGTATACATACAAGGCCATATGTTGATATTTTATTTCCATTTTCAATATAAAGTTATCAAAGTGTTCGTAGCTGTCCTTGATCGTTTGGCACACGTGTATAACTCTCATTTCTTGGCAGCGTAACATTACATATTACACATTTGAACGTTTCTACCTACCTGTTAGCAAAGTTTGGCTAAGTAGGGGTATGAAGTTAGGATTTCCTACTTAGATCTATTGCGTTTAAAGGGGTGTTTTGTAGAATGTTCACTAGTAGATTTATATCTGGACACCTAGCTTGAACCTAAGTCGCGGGACAAACGACGCCCTAGCGCATGCGGATTGATTGGTAATAATATGATTGGTGAATTTGAGCACATCTACCGCCGTAGCGTGCTATTCACGAAAGACACCCAAGAAAGGTGTACTGCGCGTATAGAGCACATTATCCGGCGTATGTCCGGAGGTATATTTAGGCTCAATGTAGGCTCCAAGCCCCACCAAGATCTTTGAGGCTCACTTTACCCTCACCTCCTTGTCTGTAAACCTGCTCATCGATAGACAAGAGTCTGATATAGGCTTTCCTTTCGGAATTATAAAGTCAGACCACAGTCGCTCCCGCACAAGTCAAAATTAGCCAACCGATTGTCTCATAATGTCAATCAGCAGATGCAATCAACTAGCATGTGAGATTGGTTTCGACTCCAAAGACCTTGTTGAAAAACCTTTTCTGCACAAAGATCGTGTAACGTCAATCAATCAATCAGCCCACTGCAGTCCATTGCTGGACATAGGCTTCTCCTAATTTTGGAGGGCTTTTAGCCTAAAGTACCCCTAGCACGAAAAACTATCGTAAATGTCTTGAGAGAACGGAGCATTGCGATTGGCTAACTTCACATACGCACAGGTTTACAGTAGGCAGGGTGCCAATCGCAGTGCTCCATTCTCTCAATACGTTTACCATACCATTACTATTAGTTGTTCGTGCTAGGGTTACAGTTGCCACGCTGGCCAGACGGGTTGGCAAAGGGTTCTATTTCGAATATTCCTTCTCTCACAGTGATATCGTCTGCGTATTTTTCCGCTTAGTCGCCTCTTACGACACCCTTCGGATGAGATGGCGTGGTAACATTCTTTCTCCATCATCACACGTACTTAAACAAACTCGTCTTATTATCTCACTTGTCTTATTCCAAAATCCGTTAGTTACAATATCTATTCGTCCAAATTGATTACATTACGAAGTTAACAACCTTACAGAGTGTTTGGTTTCTCGTATGTTTGTATACGTAAGCCATTTAATTGATATTGGCTGGGTGCCAATCAATAACCCATGCAGCATAGATGTGGTTATGCTAACAGTGATGTGCGGACAGAGATGAATGGTGCTTACTTCGTATTAATTGAATGCCAGGACGATTATCTGGTTTGATTGAGTGGTATTGAACGGTGCTGGTAGTGTTATACTACAAAATGGGTAGACAATCAAAATGGGAAATGCAATTTTGGGGAGGAGTTCGATTTATTAGAGATTTATTTGTGAGGTTTTGTGATTGCAAATAGAAAAGAATGATCAATGTAAAAATATATGTTAATGCGACAGTGAGTGTGTATATGTGCAACCAACTAGCTGCATCAGCTCTTCAATTAATTGCCTAGACTGTTCACTAAACATATGTCCAGGCTTAAGGTTTATTACACCATTTAATAAACGGGCTGGCTAGTGCTTAGGCCATTCGTAAGATGGGACACCACCCCGAAAGAAGACAATAAATGACATACATACATATATTCACAGCTGTTAATCCTGAGAGTAGGCAGAGGTGTATTCGCAGAAAATTAATGATAGGTTTATTGAGAAAGCGCAATCCGACTTAGCCATCGTGATTTTTTTTTTATAACTTTGCAGAAATAATTGATTTTTCTAGCTGTTTAATTAAATGGCTAGGCAAGTTAGTAAACGTCATTAATCTAAGGTTTAATGAAATAACTGAACACCATTCAACGGTGCCGTTTAGTAAAGAGTCTAGGCGGTTAATTGAACGGTAGTTAACTGCGATATTATATAAGTTTGTTTGTGCAAAGTGGAATAAAAGCAAAAACGGCTGGATCAATCTCCACAGTGTGCCAAAACCCGACTACAACCCTGTTGTACCCACGGTGGATAAATTGTTCACTACTGTATACAACGTCGATAGTTTGCCGTGGCCCATTATGGCCCATTGTGTACTTGCCACTTCATACAATATATTAAATTAATCTCGTTTCCATTTTCAAGTTTGAAACAGTTTGTTTATTTAATTACCCAACTGCCAAGAAGGGTAATGTTATTCGCACGTAACTTGTATGTATGTTTATTTTTAACATTTTTTATTACCCCATATCTTCTCCAAATCTCAAATCAGAGACCATAACGAGCATCTTCAATCTGAATACATCAGATTTTAGTCGACCATTTGTAAAACATACGGCGAAACGGTGCCTGCATTTGGAGTCAGGGCCAATCAACCTGGATTCTAGCCATGGAATGGATTTGGCACTATGCCTCACAAATTACAGGTTACAGTGGCCCGACCTAACTTTGTACATGAAAATAGTGTAGGAGGTTGTGGAGCTGATTTCAAATGAGGAGTCCCTCGTTCGTCTGATTCGAGGAGTTTCGTCCGAATGTGCCCGGTAATTAATGGGAAGATTTACGCCTGATATTAAATTAATATGGAACTCATGAAAATAACTACGGTTTATTGGAAGCCGTTGCAGAGTTCCGCTGTCTACATTCTGGGTTTACCATACTCTAGCGCCATCTAGCGAAATCGTATTCAACTTCAAGGAAACTATTAATCCTGCATCACGCAATAGGAAATCTCACGTCGCGCTGGATAACGAAATACCTAACATTCCAACTCCAACCGTTGGCCCATTTGTTCCTCTACAAAGTAAAGCGAAATGAAAATAAAAAATAAAACATATTAAATTCCACAAAAAAAACTGCTAAAAAGTTCTTGGATTGAAAGTTCAACGGGCTCACAGTTTTATAGGCCGACTTGGGTTCACAAGAAAAGCTCGTATAAATCACGATTAAGAAAGTCACGGCACTCCGCAGATCGTTAAGCGGCCCATAAAACCATTTATTTTGGCCCATAACAAATATTCTTGTGATGTAATTGTTACCACTTTATGAAATAAATTATACCATTAGTTTTACAATTAGCTCTTTCATTTATATTAAATGTTTTAACACTTTTGGGAGAGTTCACCAATTAGAGCGTTTTCACACTCATCCGATATCCGATATCCGATATCGGTGTCGGACGCCGATAGCCGACATCCGATAGCCGACACCTTATGTTGTTTTCACATTTATCCGATAAAATCGGCCCGATACGGCCATTTGCTTGAAAGCACAGATTAGTTAGGGATGATAGGAGTGAAAAAAAAAGGAAAAAAAGTCGACCTTATTGACATGACATGGTATCGAGTTTTTTTCTTGTATTCGTGATCAGCGTCATCATTTAACGCGAAACGGCATGTAACTCAGAAAATGTCCTTAAGGACGAAAATTGCTTGCAGTAGCTGTTTTAGTCTCTTTGTATTCCGATATCGGGCCGGGCAATGTGAAAGAGAGATACATAACTAATACATTTGACTTCCTCCGATATCGGATGTTGGATATCGGATATCGGATGAGTGTGAAAACGCTCTTAAGGATGCTATTATAAATCCATACTAATATTATAAATGCGAAAGTAACTCTGTCTGTCTGTCTGTCTGTATATTACGCTTTCACGCCTAAACCACTGAACCGATTTTGATGAAATTTGGTATAGGAGTAGATTAGACCTTGAGAAAGGTCATAGGCTATGTTTGGTCGCGATATCCGACATTAAAGCGGGCGGAGCCGCGGGCAAAAGCTAGTAAAGAATATTTGGAGAATGAGAGGAAGACAAAGTTGATTTTACATAAATAAATGCTGTAAGAGACGGCTCCACCTGTGTGTATTTTATCGATCCCGTTATGGGTCTTGCGATCATCCATACTAATATTTTAAATGGGAAAGTGTGTGTCTGTTTGTTTGTCAGTCTTCCAGGGCAAAACGGAGCGACAATTTGGCGTGATTTTTAAATGTATAAAGTTGAAGGGATGAATAGTGACATGGGCTATGTTTTGTCTGTTTCTAACCCCCAGCTTCCCTAAAATGGGCAGTGGAAGTTTGTATGGAGCATTCCGTAATTTTCAAGGAAGAAAGCTAAAAATTCGTATGCGGACTATTTTTAATTAATATTTAATAAAATCGTGCATCATTTTTTTTTGGAAATCTGTACCCAACCCCTTGAAAGGAGGGGAGGGGGAGGGAATGTTATATATATGGGACATTTCGCAGTTTTCAAGGTAGGAAGCTAAAAATTCGACACAGATTCTTTGTTACCAACGAAAAATACCTTTCACGCCTAAACCACTGAACAGAATTTGGTATAGGTGTAGATTAGACCTTGAGGAGGGATATGGGCTATGTTTGGTCGCGGTAACCGACATCCACGCGGGCGGAACCGCGGGCAAAAGCTAGTACCTCCATAACATACCGACTCTATGTGCTGTTTCAGATTTAAACACAAAAAAAGGAGAGTATAAAATAGTTAGCTTTATTTTTAAACAAATAATAATTAAACATGAAACAACACATTGTTTAATAACGAGTGTTTTCCCCTCGTTCCCTGATTAAGTTTTTCATTCGTCTGGGCATGCTGCGAATGATGGTGTCAATGATTTCTTGGGATCAACCTCTATCATTCTTCAACTAATGTGTTTCGCAGCTCGCCCAGATTGTTAGGAGGTGGCATTCTTGATTTGACACTCCTCTTTAGCAAGTCCCAAACGTGTTCAGTCGGATTCATATCCGGGGACCGTGCCGGCCACTGCATCACCGTAACACCAACATGGTTTAGGTATGCCTGTGCTGAGCGATCATTGTGAGCCCGAGCATTATCCTGGATTAAAATGAAGTCGTTACCAATAAATGGGGCAAATGGCACATGTTCCTCTAAGATCTCCCTGATATACCGATCAGCAGTCAGATTTCCGCTGTCGACTACCACTAACTCCGTGCGAGCTCCTAAACATACCTATCCCTCCCCAGACCATAATTTTGTGTTCCGCTAATTCTACCGGTGTGTGTATTCTCCACTGAGTCGTTTCCCCAGCTGGGGTCGGCTAAACTTTTTTCGTCGTTCGTTTGGCTATTTTTGCATGAAAGAATTTTAATAACTGAAAAAGAATTTCAATGCTACAAATATGCGCAGATTGCTGCTGCAGCAACACATTTCATTTTAATTTTTGTGATTGATATTTTGACGTTTATGACAGTCGTAAACATATATCAATCCCATGCATTGGTCATGCTATTCTGTTCTACTAATGTTGTGTCACGTGGTCTAGAGAGGCAGCTCGATACGGGTCAACGGCTCACATTAATTAGCACATTGTTAATGATTGTTTACGTTGTATATCGATGCCATTAATAGACTCATGTGCTATTTAGTTACAGCTTCTGGTCAATATGTTTGTTTTGACTACTACATACATCTATCTTTTAACAATATACTTACATTATATTGAATGAAATTTTGAAGCATTTACTATGCTAACTTTTCAAATAGATTAAGATAGGAAAAAGTGAATGCTCAGGTGGGACTCGAACCCACGATCTTTCCCTTACAGGGGGAATGCTCTGACCACTGAGCCACCGAATATTATAATCGATATTTGACTCAGCTATGGTAAACATTAGTCTTAATCCGTGGATTATCGGCAACCCGCACTTAAGCTACGACTAATTCTGCTGTCTGTACAGGCTCATCGATAAATCTAAGTTAAACATGAAATAATTCTGTCGTCTGTGCTAGCTTCTGAAGCGAAACAACCCTTCAGCTGTCAATAGTGAACAGATGGCTGAAAGATAAATGGGTTGAGAAAGTGTTGTGTGTCATTCCAACGGTAAATATAAGATACAGTACGTCGTCAGTCAGTCAATATTAACAGAAGTCAGTCGTCCATCTAAAGTAGAGAAGTTCGCGTTAGTTTATGCATAATCGGACCGGCCAAAAAACCAATAAAAGTACTACGACATTTTACGACATTCTACACAACGCCATCTAGACTAAAATAATTAATAAGCATTGTGTCGGAGGATCTAAAATGTCGATTAACATACTTATATACATAGAAACATCCAGATCCTCGATCCACAAATTTATAAGTTTAGATTTTAGTGTTTTCTTTTCAATTAAATTACTATGTATGCTAGAGAGATTTGATGCTTATGATCGACACTATCGATTGATGCCATAGAAATACATAATGTTATGTTTATACTGGAGATTGATGGCAACAATATGTTATATTCAGCATAATGTTATTTTTGCGATACCGATCAATAACCGGGTGTGGCAAGTGAGTTAAAAAAAAAATAGAATGCATTTTTGTTCCTTTCTAAAAATAAAGGAATGTCTCCTTTAAGTAAAATAAGCCAACTTAAGGATTTAAGGAAGTATCCCTGCAGTTCAAATTATTATTCATACATACAAATATTGACGCTGACTGGAAATTGTACTCACGCCCTCTGCGTAGCAGTCAAGTGCTGAACCGCTACGCCACAGAAGCCGTCAGATTGTTTTAATAGAACTATTTCATTCTACGATTGATTAAACCGCACCGAAGAGAACTAAACCTAAGCACGATTCTTGCGCAGCTACAGTATATCTACCATGGAATAGGCAAGTATACACTTATATTATGCTAGTTAAATATGCTCCATATGGGTAAACCCATGGGAATACAAACCAGGAATTCATGCTAAGCAGTTCCATTGAATACCTCTGCACCACTATAGTATTCATCTTCAATAAAAACATGGGTATCAGATGTCAATTTGATTGACATCTGATACCCAAAAAACATGTGTCAATTTGATTGACATCTGATACCCAAAAAACATGTATCAACCTTTGATATTGCCTAAGGCGAAACCGGTCAGGAATTTAATAAATAATGTGGAATAGTACAAGTGTTTTCATTGACGATGTGTAGCAAATTCCACCAAGTGCCATCAATCAACAGTATAAACACTATAGTACCTATTAGTTTCAAGATCGACCACTTATGACCAAGGACAAAATAGTTCCCATAAAATTGATCGTAAATTCTGTGAAGTCATCGGAGCTGGTATTTTCCAAGTAACAGCGTAGGTATTATAGTTCAAGGTGTAGAATATTTATTATGTATTGAAATATTCTACGAAATATGAATAAACTATTATTTTTTTACAAATTAATAGGGAAGGTACACTTCAGGCAACTTTATTACGTGTAGGTAGTTCAATTGGGATACTACCGTGAATGCTCGAGCATTCAATCCATCCAATTTTCACATTATGATATTAACATAATTAGATATAAATCAAATAATTAGCCTATTGCATTCCACTGCTGAACATAGGATTCACGCAATGTACGCCATTGCTTTCGATCCCCTGCCCTCTGCATCCAATCCATCCCAGCCAGCGTTTTCAGGTCGTCAGTCCATCAGACCTTTCATTCGCCTTCTCGCGGTCTACTCGTTTGCTGTTGCGTTTGCACCCTGATTGGGAAACAAATATTCATAAATGTAATTATGTCAAAAATACCTAAACGAGCGGCGCTTTTCCTTATTTTCAAACCTAAATCTTGACTGAAGGTTTCAGTTAAACTTTATCCCCCTTATTAATAAACTTGGACTAACTTTAGTCCCAGACTAGACAAGGATTAAGATAGTCCATCCTTATTCATTATTTAATGAGGAATAAGGATAGACCATCTTAATCCTTGTCTAGTCTCGGACTAAAGTTAGTCCAAGTTTATTAATAAGGGGCTATATAAGTATTACTACAATGGTGTTACTACACCCTAATATTACCAGCTGATATCTTAAGTTTGAAACAGCTTTGATTGCAAATTTGGTTAATGTTAAATCAGAATTTATTAAAACTAGAAGCTTATTGACCGAGCGAGCGAAGCGAGCGAGAGCCTCACTTTCGACAAGGTAGCCAATTTTACTTTTGTCCGTATCTATGTCGCTTTAGTACCGGTTTAGGCGCATTTCTTAACCGATCTTCACCAAACTTGACACACATGTTTTTTGATTTAAAACTGTAAAACTCAGCTTTTGTCGACAGATTTTTTTTTGATAGGATGGAAAATGGGAGTTTACCATCGCGTTATTTACGAACAGATTTTGAAGGTTTTTGGCTGAAACATCAACGAGGTCATAATTCCTCACAGGTGGTTATGAAAAATAACCATACCTCGTAAAGGTAAACTGCTTTATAAAAAAACAAACGAGTAAAAAAGGAAAAAGTTTGCTGTGGCGTTTTTTAAGAACGAATTTTTCTTTTTTTGTAAAACATCCGGTTCTGTTTAAAATTAGAAAATACGTATTGTATATAAATGCTTTTTTGAGATTACTAGATTTCATCAAGAAAAATGAAGCAAAGGGTGCTCGTGAGGTCTACTGTACACAGAAGTACTAGTTACAAAATTCTGAGTCTGTTGTGATGTTTAATTGTTCATGCTTATAAATCTTATCAATTATGATCGAATTTCGTCTTCGCCATTAGACCATGAATCTTCAATTTACAAGCGTATATTCGTATCAAGTCTTCATAATTGGTATCCCGAACAAAGTTTACTTAATATAGATAGAGATATAGACGTCTAACGTGTAGGGTGGTGGACAGTAATCTCGTTAGACTGCGCTTCCGACTTAGTTGAAATTTTAATTGTCTGTGCCGGAACGTGGAGCCAGTCTCATTGAACAAATTCACCAACTTTTTTCTTCAACCAAATGAGTTTTTAAGCAGTCTACTGCTCATTTCCTTTTTTTTGCGACCTGCTTTGACTCGAGTTCGTAAATTAAGTGTTGCAATTTATTTCAGACATAAAATATATGAGCTGTGGCAATAATAGCGATCTAATTTTGTATCTGGTAGACCAAGAAGGTCTGCTTACATTCAATTAGAACCTACGTGAGTACATTGGTTAGTAAATTTAATTTAAACAACTACTTATACATGTGTAATTATTCTGTCTTTTGTTATTTGATCCTGATGGAAGTACCTTCGAACTCGACTCAACAGGTCAATTTTAAAACCACTTTATTTCCTTCCTTAGTAGCTCAATTTACTGACGGGACTCTAACAACGGGACATTGGAGGAATTAATGCGCAAAAATTCAATGTCTACAGAGTCATTCATTGACTTATTTAGTAATAAACCCATATTACTAGGTTAGCTGCGCTTGAATCTAGATAGCGCTGTGTTTATTATCCTAGTATATTTATTTACTTCTTTCATCATGTTTTCAGAGCAGAATAACTCTTATTTAGGTACACTTATGAACTTAAAAAGTCACCCGTCATGTTAATGGCCACTTGATTATCACCAGGGTGTCTCCTCCTTTGAGATCGGCTCCTTCGTCTCTGTCTTCATAGACCGAACCTGTATCTGAGATCGGCTCCTTCGTCTCTATCTTCATAGACCGAACCTGTATCAGCAGGGTGACTTAGAAAGTAGTCACGTGACCAAAACGTCATGATTTAGACAAATCTCTTCGATTTTATTGGCCGAAAAGAAACGAAGACAAATGGCTATGTAGAGGCTGCTGGTTTATTTTTATACAGGACACTTCATTATGACTTCAAGTTGTCTTAAAGGCAGTAAAAAACATGTTCAATATAGATACCAATAGAATGCCGATTAATGCGAGTAGTACGCGTTGGAGACACTATTAAGTCTGGCATTAAATTTTTGTGTTAATATAATTATATCATACCTACCCCTTATAGGGGTAAACAAATACAAGTATCTACTTCTAAAACCGCATATAAATATCACACGATTATCACATCAATATTAATACACATGATTACAAGAAGGTACCTACAGTCAGCATCAGATGGATATTAATGAACAAAGTACTCAAAATGATCTTAAAGCCTGAGTTTTCCACTCTTCCTGTAGACTGATTATTCTGATATTTTGGTAGGTCCTTTAGTTCGGACAATAATATAATTTTAATTAATAAAACAGTTTAATTTGCTCTTAATATTTGATATTTAGATCATTTTGAGACTGTGTCGTCAAGATAGTTATGACGCTGTCTGTACCTACAACGCCCAGGCGTGTCCCTATTTTTCCAAAGTACTGTGGCGACCTCACTCACCAGTAGAAACCCAACACTTAGCAAGCAGGATTGTTTAATTTAGCGTAGTTTACTTAGGTAGAAAGCTTCTGAACAAAATCCTCTTTATGGTATCATAGGAGAGACAGTGTTTACAATAACCTTTGCCTTTGTCACGTTGGTTATTGAAAGATAGGAGCGGTAATAAATTCGTACAAGGCGCGAGTAAGTTGGTAAGTCGACTAGCACAAACATTTTAAAACCCTTTTTAAGTGAACAAAAGTTCCCGTGGAATACCTAAGTGATTTATTAGGTGTTCCATAGATGTGAATTCAAAAAAATCCGCCTGTAGGATATATATGATTCTATTTGTCATATCATCGGTATTTCTCAATCAGTAACAATCAAATAACAAAAGATCTGTCTAATAGAAGATTCTGCATCGAAATCTGTTCAGTAGTTTATGCATCCATCGCGAATAAATAATCTACAAGAAATTTTAAAAACATCTTAGGTTTTTCTAACTTCTTCAATGTACAGATATAACTAAAACTAATTTACTAACTATAATATATATAATTTATCTACCTAAAGATAAGCAAATAGCTTCAGAATCTTACATTCACGAAGTTAATTATACAAATTAAGCTAGAACATTGTTCATGTTTATAAAGGCAACATTTCGTACTGTTCCGCAACACCTAAGCAGAACTAGACGGCGTTTGCTTCTATATTTACCGAAGCAATTAGGCAGTAAATACAAAATAAAGTTCAAAACTAAGTACAAGTTAGGTAACTTAGAAACTTCAGTTATTAACTGTAGCAACGAACATGAAAACCACAATAATCTTACTTAAGGCGCGGCCCTACTTCAAAATCAACAAAATTTTCAATTCTTTAAAGACGAGAGTCATCGACTCAACAATCTCCAAATCTTTTCTCGGCTTAGTTTGGTTAGCTTTGGTTTTGGGACTAGCGGCTGAACTATGATATTTTCGGTTTCCGTACCTCTTTTTAAATCAAAATCAATTTATTGTTTGTCACAGGTAATAGAAGATGTTGTAAATTACATTTATAAGTAGGTATCACTGTAGCATGTCTGATAAGACGTACAATAAGATTTATTAATCACATTAAATAAACTAAAATTATTAATTAAGAAATATAATTAAGTATTTGGATAGATTCAGATCAAGCTGATGATAAGTACATTTTTATACAGTTCTTAAATTTCTTCAAATTGTAATAATTCTTGAAAAATAAACAGATGAATCAAAATACAGAGAACTCGTACGCCAAAGTTGTATTTGCATATTTTTTTATACCACTTAGGTGCCAGACAAGCACACGGCCCACCTGATGGAAAGTGATTACCGTGGCCTATGGACTTGCGCAACACCAGGGGCGTCACAATCGCGCTGCCGACCCTGTTAGAACAGAGAGTTTCTGTGCTGTCAGTGTAGAAGATAAATCAAGGGTCTGCCCATTGATAGCACAAAAACTCTCCGGTGAGCTCTGGCCACCCTACTCACCGCCGGGAATACAACACGAGGTTATTATGTAATGTAATGAAAATCTCAAAGTCACAATTCAATCTTAATGTCAAAAGTCAATCTTAAGATTTAACAAAACAACATAAGTTATGATAACGCTATTAACACGGGTTGTTGTATTGTATTGAAGCATACCGCACCTTAATAAAAACTTTAAACATAATTTTCCACTTCCAAAAGGCGTAACGGCAGACTGTAAACAGCACATAAAATACTTTACGCATAAGATAATTAAGTGTATAATTCACTTAGATACTGAAAATGGATATTCCTTTTTTAATTCACCCATTAGGTAGGGAGGGACACGTCGCAGGTGTGAAAAATCTATGAAAAATGTATTCCGGAAAAGCGAGAGCGGAAAGTTAATTTTAGAGTGCATTAGGTTTTAATTTCGGTTTAGTTTTATGACTAATAGTAAACGAGAGTTATGGTTCAATTATAATAGGACTAGCTTTGGCACGCGGCTCCGCCCGCGTGGATGTCGGTTATTTTTATAATATCGGTTATTGTTCTAAATTATAGCCTATGTGTTATTCCGATGTATAAGCCATATTATTAAAAAGTTTCATTAAAATCCATTCAATAGTTTTCACGCGAAAGTGTAACAAACGAATTCATCCATACTTACAAACTTTCGCGTTTTTAATATTAGTAGGATGGTTTTAGAACTCCGCCAAGATGAGATTATGGGTAATATTATCAGCAAACTAGATACTATTGTTTCGATTTAAATTGGAAAGAGTTAATGCTCAGACGGGGCTTGTACCTGTGACCTTAACCATTGAGCCCCTGAGCCACGCATTGAGCATTACAATTATTGAAGTGAAAAGTTCTTTAGCGGCGTTGGATGGGTAAAAATTGTTAAACTCGCGCGTCAGGATCGCTTGACCTTTGGACCGTAACCGACGACTGACGTCATACAATATTAGCTATAGACTGTCCATTTTGCAATATACTATAAATAGCTTCGCAGCATAGCGGTGAACGCATCGACTGTTAGTCCTTATGGTTTCAGATAGTACCGGGTTCAAACCTGGCCTTATGACACCTTTGGGATTTTTCTTTTTGTAATTTATTACTTTTTGTGATAATTTTATCTTTTTGTAATTTATTAATTTCTTCTGATAGAAAATTAGCAGAAAATTAGTGATTTTGATTGGCGCTGTATTATAGGTATGGTATGGTATGTTTTTTATCTTTTTCTATGTATATAACGAAGAAAGAAAGAAAGAAAAAGTTTTCACTTCTGTCGGCACTCCCAGAGTGTAACCCGTCTTTTTTTTATACAACATATCCATCTTGGGGCGATCAAAATTCATTGATTTGAAAATACTGTAAACCCTCACAATATTTCTCATAACATTCCGAATTTAACGAGGTATTGCAATATTTTTAGGAGCTTTATTTCTTTCTTTACGTTTTCAACTAGACTAGTATGTAGTTTTTATTCTGTTAGCTCAAGATTCTTCAGTGTTTCATCTTCTTTTATTAAAATTTATTCATATACATTCATATTTTAGTTATATATTCATGAGGTTCCTTGGTGGTTTATCTGGATCTCTCTGTTGTCTTGTGAGATAAGATACGCTTGGAATTTACTTGAAGTCATATGTCAGGAACAATCTAACATGCATGACGGCACTATTTGTATAATGCAGCAAGCATGATAATTTAGTGGGATATATTAAAAAAAGAGAGAAAAATAGAAAGAGTTTATATATAATTTCTGAAGGATGCTTTTTCATCCGGGTGTTAATTCCAGTCGCATCCGAAGTTTTTCAACTTAGATTCTCGGGTCTGCTTTTCCAGTCTAACTGCGGATTTGGCTGAACTTCGATTTTATCCGTGAAGCGACTGCCATCTCACCTTCACAACCCAAAGGCGATATCGAAGCATTGCCGCTAGACCAGTTGTTGAATTTTGAGGGCTCCAACTACCCGTAACGACCGCCATAGATGTTTGTATGGCAACCGCGACCGACGGCTTAACGTGCTCTCCGAGGCACGACCAGACTAATGCAAATACCCATACTCATGCATACAAATATTTGCACTGGGCGGGGAGCGAATCCGCGCCTCCTGCACTACCACTACGCCACGGAGGCTATCAATTTCTGTTGGATTCCTACAATGAAAATTACTTTCGTTCATACTGCTCGATGTTTCCGGCACAGATTGCCGGCAACTTCGGGCAGTTACCATGCATTTATTCCATAATCAGACGATTCAAAAGGAGTTGATTCAAAGTAGAAGAAGGAAATCAGTTGATGTAACAGCTTAAGAGTTCAATGGGCATATCGTTATTCTCGATAGAAAATTTTAAAGGGTCTTCATATAATTCCATTTTCTTAACTTTGCCTATAATTATGCAGTGGCGATAAAACGTGATGTGGCCGTGCCGTATAAAAGTATCCAAAACTTACATATAGTTGACATATATCTTGACCCTAAGTCGGGAGAATAACGAAGCCCTGACGCACCTGAATTGGTTTGATCTTTTATCTATGATTAGAGAATTTGAGCTCCTCCGCCGCCCTAGTACCCCATGATATCTTCAAAAGACACCTTGAAACGAGTGCAGGCGCATATAGAGTTTTTTCCAAGAATATTAGCAACCGAAATCACTAATATTCCCTCTAAACCCTTCAACTAAGCTTAATCGCTTATGCTAGAGTGGGTTCACGTCGGTAGATCTTTGCCTTACACGGGCAATGCTTTGACCACTAAGCTACCAGACCCTCGCCCTAACCAATTCAAATTTCTCTTCCTATATCTGTCTTTGAGGCGACAGTGGAGTGTGCCTTCCAATATTCTTACGAACTTTCGGAACCAATGATTTTTCAATCATTTTTAAACATTAGGCAAAGATCGCGGGTTTTATTCCCGCCTAGACCAATTCAACTTTTTCAAATTTCATTCGATTTAGATACAATTCCGTTTTGCAGTTAATATAACTACAATTTCAGTTTTATTCACAGTCTGCTGCGAAGCTCATGCCTCCCTGAATATAATATAAGCAAGTACCAATATGATTCCTCATCATGTCGGAGATTACATTATATACAGAATGTGATATTGGATTAAAGTCTGGTGTCAATTCTCTTGAATTGTTGAAATATTTTGTGGATTATATATTATAATAGTTTCGAGATCGTAGAATTATTGAGGCTGACTATGCTAAAACAATTTTACAGTTAGTATAATGCTCGCAAACCAATTTTTAGATTTTCGAAAGTAGTTGCGACTATATCATTTTTACAAAGTTGGATAAAAAAAAATCTAAGGAAACAAGCGGACAGACGAAAGACTATTTCTCTACATATGAAATGTAAGAAAATGAGCTTTAGAAAGTAGTTATATTTTTTGTTGCTGACCTCTGTGGCGTGGCGGTAGTGAACGCGGCCGATACGCAGGGGGCGCGGGTTCGATCCCTGCTCATTGCAAACGTTTTTATGCATAATAGGTATATTTGCATTGGTCTGGATGTTTATATGTATAATATACAAAAAAGTATCTAATTATGTTTATCATTATCTAGATTCCATAACATAAGCTATTTTAGTTAAACTTTGCTTACCATAGCATAGCATACCATATTTCCACAACATTTCACACAACACTATCTAGATAGTGTTGTGTGAAATGTTGTGGAATATTTATTTAGTTATTGAAGTGAAAACTTCTTTAGCGGCGTTGGATGGGTAAAAAGTGTTAAACTCGCGTCAGGATTACTTGACCTTTGAACCGTAACCGACGACTGACCATGAGGTCTGTAGCTAATGTTGTATGACAACATTAGCTACATATTGTTTATTTTGTTAGGCACGCTAATAAGCTTCGTAGCTTAGCGGTAAGGGCTTCGACTGTAAGTCCTTATGGTTTCAGATAGTACCGGGTTCGAACCTGGGCTTCTGACACTTTTTGTGATTATTCTTTCTTTTTGTAATTAATTAATTTCTTCTGTCAGAAAATTAGTGATAGATTCTATGATTGGTGCTATATTATAGGTTTAGTATGGTATGTTGTTTTTCTCTTTTTTTCTGTATATAACGAAGAAAGAAAGAAATAAAAAGCTTTCATTTCTGCCGACACTCCCGGAGTGCAACCCGTCTTTTTTATTTATTACTTAGTATATAACGCGAATTGTATGATTTGATATTGACATGGTCATATTTACATTAATAGTACCTAATACATTCGCCGGAATATTTACCATATTATTAGTTTTATCGAGTATCCGATATTTCGGCGCTGTTGCAAGCGCCATGATCACGAATGTGCTGATGACCGCCGAGTTAGTTGTTATGGGGCAGACCGTATCGGTCTACTCTTTTCCGCACTCGCTTCGTAGGGTGCTTACTAGTCCATTGAAATGTTACATGAGCTTTATTATGAGCAATATTTGGTCCTTAAATTGTAAAATTTCAATGGACTATACATTGAGAAGCAGATAGGCCTGCACGAGCCCGCGCGATCGTACAAATTCTACTAATTTTAAACAAGAGCCCATCACTGCCGGCTGGTCGAAACGGGCAAGCCGCTTCTCCATGTAAGCACCCGTACGCGCGTCGACAGTATTATTATCCGCGCACCTAGAAAAATAAACACTCTGTAGCTAGCAATGTTTTATGACGTCATGTCGTCCTACAAAGTCGTCGGTTATCTACGGGTCAAAGGTCACGTGATCCTGACGCGAGTTTACCTCTTTTACCCATCCAACGCCGCTAAAGAAGTTTTCACTTCAAAAATTCTAAACGAATCTGAATGCACAATATGTGCCAGCCCAGGGCTACGTTTAAATAGAATAAGTTCCCAAACGATATAAAAAAAAGAATAAAATCGACAACGTGTGAATATTATTAATTTTATCAGTGTCAAACAGTTGCCAGCCAAAGATTCATTACTACGATCAAGTTCAGCCATTTTGATGAGAGTTTCTATGCCGCAAGTTCGCCCATCTTATCTTACTCTTATAAGATCTGTTCATTTAATTATGAGTTTCAAGATAAAATTACAAGTGACCCACTTTTGTACTTACCTTAGGCGCAGTTTATGCAGAAGAGACGTGGCGGGGATGTATTCCGGTGTTGGACAATTTAAATAACACAATATTAACCTTATGTAGTGTAGAATAACGTCGTTTTTGTCTCAGAATTGCGTCGTCATTTAGTGGCGGGACATCGCCTGAAGGCGCGGGCGCAATAGGCATTTTGACTGTGTTTAAAATATGGAACAATTTGTTGTCTTCCTAATAAAATGTAATGTAAGAAGCATATTTTATTGATGTTCTGAAAAAATAAGGTCATTTTCTGTATAAAAAACATAAATGAAATTTAATTTTTTTCGTATTTTAATCACGTGTTCGAAAACGCTCTGTGATTGGTTGCAACTCTGATGACGTCACACAGAAGTAAACATTAGTTTCAGTGCATGCTTTCTGTTTTCTTTATATTGATCGTGCGATCTACGTGTTATTTACGTTATTTCCCAACCGTCCTATTACAGTTTTATGAAATAAATACATTAGACACTGTAAACAAGTCAATGGCCTGATTGTACTGTTATCTTAAAGGTTATGTATAGGTATGTTAGCGTTAGCTTGCTTCTCTAGTAAGAGCTACTTATTTTAATACATTTTTTTTAACAATACAAATATTATTACGTTAACATGATCTTCACACATAATAAACACTTGAATTAGGTCCAATGCTTTCAGGGTTTCGACGAACTACACTCAACCACTTTTTTCGTCTCTCAGGATCTATCGGAACAGGTACAAATAGTTTTTCCGGAGTCTTTATCGACGTACTTGTACATTTTGGTACAACACACCAGTTATAAACAATTATATTTATGCAATAAATTTCGAAACTATTAAACAATTTGTTGTTTACTTATGTGTGACGTCATCTGTCAGAGCAAACAGGCGCCATAGCAAAAATTGCGTTTTGGCGCGTAATATTTCAATTCAAACTTTAACATTGATTTTCTCCGTATATACGACAGATCTCCAGGAAATATTAAAATGGTTTGCATTTTATGCAATAACAAATAATATAAAACTATTTTCCAGCAGTAGTCAAATAGCCTATTCTGCTTTAAGACAAAAACGACGTTATTGCAAATTACATAAGGTTTATTTTGTGTTACTTAAACCGTCATACGACCCTGCTACGTCTCTTCTGTATAAACCGCGCCTTAAAGTGAGTTTTTTTTATTAGACATTGAGAAAGGACCTGGGTTATGATTGGTCGCGATAACCGACATCCACGCGGGCGGTGCTTCGGACAAAAGCTAGTAAGCTATTATATATGGTTGCGAGAAGCGATATCCACGCGGGTGGAATTGCGAGCAGCTCCCAATAATGAAAGTTTTTATTGAACTTGTATAGTAAAGTTTTTGGAATTACAAATCATTCGCTTCGTAAGTAAAAGCGTAGTATGATTGATCTTATAAAGTAGATCAAGCCTTATCCAACAACACCACCCTCATGTAATATGTAGTAGGAATTTACGCACGGATTAACGTCAAAGGAATAAGTTTCGTATTTACGTCAGGTTTTAAGATTAAGACATTGTTGTTCTTGCTTACCGAGTTTTTCTTCCAAATAGGGCATTAAGCCTTACATCGTACTAATTTATGTATGAAACCAGCCGGAAGGCCTCATACTGTTTGAAGTCCCTGTAGACTGCCTCATTTTTGCAGAACGCTTTCCAATACATCTTCAATGAAAATACTTGTACTATTCCACATTATTTATTAAAATCCTGACCAGTTTCGCTTTATGGCATTATCGAAGGTTGATACAGTACCTGATGCCGTAAGGCGAAACCGGTCAGGATTTTAATAAATAATATGGAATAGTACAAATGTTTTCATTAAAGATGTGTAGCAAGTTCCGTCAAGTGCCGTCAATCAACAGTATAAGCTTTCTAATACCTAATGGTCGTATACACGCCAACCAAAATCTAATGAAGGTTTAGGCACTTCAATCAATCAATCAATTAGCCCACTGCAATCCACTGCTGGACATAGGCCTCTCCCAATGTGTGCTATGTTGTAAAGGCAAACGAAGGACGCCCCCTGACCAGATGGACCGATGACCTAAAAAGGTGGCTGGGACGGACTGGATGCGGAAGGCGGAGGATCGTATGAAATAGACACTTAGGACCTCACAAGAGCTTTGTAGCAAGTCAACCTCATTTGCAAGCCTCCTGGGCCCTGATTCTGCTATTATTTTTTTTATGGCAAAATCTCTGCGGTACCGCAGACACTGTAACAAATGCCAAAATTTAATGCAAATGTTTAAAATTAAATGACAATCTTGTGGAGTGAATGAAAAATGTTATAAACTCATCTCTTTTTTCATTTTGACTTTAAAACTCAGCCATAAGGTCTAAAATTGTATGACATTTTATGCAATCTCAGCGGTATGACTGTGGTTTTGTTATGTCATAAAATTAGCTGAAACTTTAAAATTACTCTCAAGGTTGAGAGCGAAGACAGCAATCACTCTGATGAATGCCGTATACCGGGTGTAAGGGGAACGCTCCCGAAGCCAAAGGCCCGTGGTAGTACTTCGGGTATACTACATAATGTATTGGCATACTTAAATATTTTTTCGATTTGGTAAAAAAATATATCGTTTTTCCTTATTTTTGGCATTATTTATTCATATAAAAACATCAGTACAGAAAAAACACAAATGGCGCCAAGTGTGTGCATTTTTAGTAGCGATGTTTATTTATGAAATTGTAGTTTCGTTGTGCTTTTCTAATACGATGGAGAATAAATAATGCTAAAAAAAGGAAAAAAAGTAAATTAATTTTGGTTTTCAACAAATCGAAAAAAAAAATGACAATATGTAGTATACCCGAAGCACTACCACGGGCCTTCGGCTTCGGGAGCGTTCTTACACCCGGTATGCTAAATCAATAGGAGCAGAAGAAGTAAATGGATCTTGAAATCCAAGATGATATCCTCAGGTGCTACACGAAACAACATTAATATGATAATGATCATGTTTTTTTATATGCCACTAAGGTGGGGGGAGACAAGCACACGGTCCACCTAATGGAAAGTGGTTACCGTGGCCTATGGACGTGTGCAATACCAGGAGGTCACACTCATGCTGCCGAAGTGCCGACCCTGTAAACACAGAAAGTTTCTGCGCCGTCAGTGTAGAAGACAAAGCACGAATAGCTTTAGGTCTTCCCACTGACAGCACAAGAACTCTCCAGTGAGCTCTGGCTACCCTACTTACCGACGGGAACACAACACGAGGTTATTATGGCCGCGGTACTCTGTAGGGCGAAGTACATATCCTGCACAATATGTAGGTCTCTGACAAAAACATACAGGTACACAAATCCCTGAAATTCCTTTTAAAATAAACCAAAAATAAACATCCTATATAAACATCAAATCGCATGATTAAAAAAAAATTAGCAACCGAAATTACTGATCTTCCCTTTGGCACCTCCAACTAAGCTAAATTACTTGCGTTAGGAGAGGGTTCACGTCGATAGTGTAACGCCCAGGATTCGAACCCGGGACCTCTCGATCGTAAGGCCGACTCACTTCCTTATTTACCGTCATTCCTTAACACCAGAGTTACCTTAATCAGTCTTTTTTTGGTTCCATTCCGTATAACATCATCCCTTAACGTTAAAGACTGCCCTTCATTTACATATAACACCTGTAACTGCGACCGCAGGCCTGTGAGACCCGCTGTCGAAATATGCAAACATCAGATTGTTTAATTTTGTTTTCATTCTGCGACATGTAAAAGGTGCCTGTTTGCACGCAAACGTTATTAAATGTCAACGCTTTTGATTACACTTGGAGTATTAAATATTTTGTGTGTTGAGGGATTAGGTCAAAAATGTTGATTAAATATTTTAGATGTTCGTGTCAATATTCTAGATGGAAATACTGAGATTATTGCGACAAAACTGAATAGAAGACTTTGATGTAATGACTTCTATTTAGACATTCGTAAGCAGAGTGACTATCCGGCTTAAGTTTGGCTTGTTTCGGCTATGTAATGCATTCTCTCTATCGCAAATCAGCCTCTCTAAACAAGTAGCAATATATATTGATCAATATATGGGATTGACATACATTGACGACTGTTGTATACGTTAAAAGCGTTAATACGTGTCAATCCCATATATTCATTATGCTATTCTACAAGACGCCGGCCAAAGAATTGCCACTAGTTTAGGGGATGCAGATATCAAACTTTCCGTCCGGCGTATGATGGAGAGAACGTGCTACAATACCGAATCAAACCGATCTTATACCGGCTTCAATTGACTTATATTGCTTCCCACTGTGTGAGGTTTCACGGACGTGGAGAAGGACGCATGTACTATGACAAACGTGTCTGCACTATAACAGAGGAGCCACATTCCACGATGTGTAAGTTCACGCCACGCACGCGTCCGTGAAACAGCAGACCGTGGAATGGCGACTTTAGCCAGACCACAGGCCGGTCTCACAATCTTCTTGCCGGTGTGTCAACCCAATTACCGCACCGGATACTTTACTGTATCCATTTTAAATCTTCTAATTACAAAATTTAATGGAGTGTATGAATATTTGATTTGTACTTAACGACGGTACCTCGATAGCCACTTACAAGGGGACCACGAGAAAGGTTGGAATCCCCTCGGGTTTAAAATTATTGCGAAGATTTTAAGTAGTGCTAGAATATGCATTGGGTTCCGCTGTCGAGTTGTCATGGAAGTTTCAAGTTTATACGTATATTTTATCTAATTTATTCAAATTCTAATTCATTTATTTTATGAAGCATAGGTATTTATTCTATAATAAATGTTATGAATAATATTAGTCCAAGCTATGTTCCACCAAAGTCATACAAAATATTAAATGAAATAATAAAATAGATAAATATGTGCAGAATCCAATAAGTTAATTAGAGAGTCAGAACATAATTGCAAAAAATAACAAAAACCATTATGTCAAAATAAACATGTCAAGTAGAAAAAATGAAAATGTTAAAATATTAAGCATGTCCAGAGTTAAATATAATTTGAGTCAACGTAAGAATTAAAATTAAAATTAATCGTTCAAGTACTCATTTACAGAATAGTAGGCTTTCGTACATAGTAATTTTTAAAAGTTTTGACTTAAATCCTAGAATATTCTTGCAATGTTTAATGTCATCTGGTAATTTATTGTATCTTTTAGGTGCCATTACATATACACTTTTATGATAGAACGTCGTTTTTGATGGCACCAAATGTTTTATATATATGTTTGTTTGTGAATTCTACAAAAACTCAAAAAGTTCTGCATCGATTGCGTCGTTTGACAAGATAACACTTGAAGTGGGTTGATAAGATGTTCTTTTGCTACTTTTTTGCGCTTCAGTAGATTGTTTTTATCGGAAGTATTCCCGAGTGAAGCCGGGACCCGGAGTCTAGTTTGGTTTTAGAATGAAGAATGTACCGTTATATTTAGGGCAGGCGCACATTACCGGCATCAACAAGGAAAAAGGATTCTTCGGCATCCGTTGGCACTGTCGGATACGGCGATCATGGCGAAGAATCATTTTCCTTGCCGATGCCGATAATGTGCGCTGGCCTTTACCCTGTTCTCTGTTGAATATGATTACGAATCACATCGTTGTCTCCCGTTAGTCCTGTTTAATTAACCTCCATACAATCGTTGTTGAAGTCCATTTCCTCATGAATTTATATTCTCTGAATAATACCCTTGACTCTCTATCATTAAACTTCCCCACCATTGCAAGATCATCCCAATATTTTGCTTCTAAACTAACAAATGCTCTTATTCAATTTCCAGGAGCGTCTAAGCCAAGAAGAAGTGACCAGGTTGTCAGACGTTCGGAATCTGGTAAACCAGTTGTATGAGGCTCTGAACGTGCGTGAACACCAGATGCGGAAGGAACGGGAGCTACGGTCACAACTAGAGAAGTTAACCGCTGAACTACAGCCGCTAGAAGAGGTACTATTTAACTTAGACGATGAAGGAGTTTATCTATTCTTTGGATTTTGTCGATATATTTGATATAGGGTAGAGGTATTCTCCATACGACTCCGGTCGACAACTATAAACTCGCCCCCGAATACGTGGATCATAGCGAAATGTCGGGTGTAAATACAGTGTACCCACCCCTTCGGAGATTTACAGGAGATCCTATTACCGCCAAGGCTGCACTTTCTTTAATGAACAAATTTTAACTAGGACACAGAGTTTCCGGTTGTGATCCTGGCGGTGAGTAGGGTAGCAAGAGCTCACTGTAGAGTTTTTGTGCTGTCAGTGGGAAGACTAATGGCTATTCCTGCTTTGTCTCCTACACTGACGGCACAGAATCTCACTGTGTTTACAGGGTCGGCAGCACGAGTGTGACTCCACTGGTGTAACACACGTCCATAGGCCACGGTAACCATTTCCCATCAGGTGGGCCGCGTGTATGTCTGCCACCTCAGTAGTATGATTTTAAAAAAAAAGCACATTTTTCCCTACTTCCGAGTCCTTCCGACAATGTGCACTCCAGTTCAATCAATATGTCGAGGGTCAAGATAAGGATAATACTGTGCCAGAATATTACGGACTGTTGTGATTGATTGATTCAATTCCCGGCTGGCCCATCAGTCTTTATCACTGATGCCCTCGGTTTTGTATTCAGATTCCGAATTCGGCGTATAAATTTGTTATATGTCCAATTTTGGTTATTGGAGGAGCATTTCGAAGAGAGTGATAAATGAACAAGACTTTTGGTTAGATTTCTTCATAAAAATGTTACGTTATACTTACATTTTCTTCGTAACCTTTAAAGATTTTATCTTAGGAATAGCCTGATAGACTGTATTCGTACACTAATAAATTCAGTACGAGTGAATTGAGCACTAAAAATATATTAGGTACTTTTAGAAGGGTCGTTTTGCACGACGTGGACGACCAAATGGTTACGAATCTACAAACTAAGTATTTTAATATGAGAAAAGTAAGAATGGCTCTTGTATCAAAGGGTCTGTATTCAAAGGCCATCCTCTCGAGTAAACTACCACAACTTGGGATTTGGGAAACTAAATCATTTTGCAGTTTTTTTTTTTCAATTCAATTCATCAATCAATAGCCTTTTGCAGTTCACTGCTGGATATTCGCTGCCCAATGTTGAGTGACTTTGGTTTACTGTTTACGCTAGCCAGATGAAACGATTTTATTTCCTGTTTTCCTTCTCTCGTAGTGATATCGTCTGTATATTTTTCCGTTAGTTGCCTCTTACGACTCCCTTCCAATGACATAGGGTGGTGATACTTGTATACTTTCTACGTCACCACACACATGTTTTTCTTTTTCATTAGCATCATTGAAATCACATTCCAGAAACGCATGAGCCTCGAAGTGGAAACGACCCGGCGTACCTCAGTCCTCACGTGGGTTGGCCTGGGTCTGATGGGGGTGCAGTTTGGCGTCCTGGCCCGGCTCACCTGGTGGGAATACTCCTGGGACATCATGGAACCCGTCACTTACTTCGTAACTTACGGAACCGCGATGGCTGGCTATGCATACTTCGTTTTGACTAAACAGGTGAGAAATTTTTAAAGACTCCACTGAGAATTTTGTGAGATTTTTTTGACGACGGCAAATTCATTAGTTCTGTATCAATTCCCAGGAGCAGCCAATTAGTGTTCTTCTTGCGTGAGGTTTTAACGTTAGTGCATGTACCGATTACTATATTACAAATTATATTAACGGCACTCACAAAACTTCAAAAATGTCTTTGATACCTAACTCTAAACACTATTTTATTGTGATAGAGAAACAATCACCGAATTCCATGTTTTTTTCCAAGAACAATCATTGTTGACTGTTTAATTATGTCAATACTATTATTTATTCTCTGACACTTCAACTAAGACCTCACTGTAATAAGCTTTCAGTGAGTAGATCCTTAGTTCAGAAACAGTGGAAATACTTGAACGAGTAACAATACCTACTAATTATGCTCATAAAGTTATTATCTACTTTCCAAACTAGTTAATTACTTCAAGTCAGGTTCATAATAGACTTTATTAGATTTTGCGAAGTTTTCATTAGATTTACTTTTATTTTCGGTAGGTACCAGTTAGAAACATTGCAATTTTCGAGATAAAGTAGTTAGTCACCCCTTGAACCCATAATCCTATGGTTATTGGTCCAAAAAGGTATCTATGGGATTATGGATCCACGTTTGGCCGTAAATAAACAGGTGCCGGTTTCCAGATGAGGTTGGCTTGAGTCGTGAAGATTTTGGAGGGGGTCCAAAATCACCCATAATAAGCTTATGTACCTACTATGTAATTCATACTTTTATCAACTTTTTCAGGAGTACATACTGCCAGACGTGAAGGATAGACAACACCTATTGACTCTGCACAAGAAGGCGAAAAAGATCGGCCTGGACATCAACCAATACAATTATCTCAAAAATGAGGTAAATAACCGATTTCGAAAAAGAGCGTTCTCTATGGTGTAATTCTGTAGCAAATCGGGTATTTTTCTGATGTTAAAATAAATTATTTAGCTACACTTATTAAATTAGGAATGGTAAAAAGAGAAAATAGTTGCGTCGGTTCTTATTTTATCGTTTTATTTATTTTTAATCATCCACCAAACCTATAATAGTTAATGATTTGACTATTAAATATTATGATGTCACAAATACATTTTTCATACAATTTTCCTTTTATCTTACCGTTTTGACGTTTAGTAAAAAGTAACTAATTTGACTAGTCAGTCAAATACCCAATTGTCAAATGTTTAAGGAAAGTTGCAGAATATTTTTACTACTTATACCGGGTGTAAGGAGAACGCTTTCGAAGCCGAAGAATACACTACATATTGGCATATTTTTTTTGGATTGGTGAAAAAAATATCAAGATCATTTTTTTTTCCGTCTCATTAGCATTATTTTTATTCTACATCGTATTAGTAAAACTCAATAAAACGCCAATTTAAAAAAAAAAACATCACTACAAAAAAGCACGCGCTTGGCGCCATTAGTTTTTTTTGTAGTGTTGTTTTTGATGAAACAAACTTTCGTTCTCTTAGACTTTGAAAATTGTAAATTATTTTGCAATAATAAAATATTTACAAATTCATCTTCGAGCGAAAAATATTTTCTTAATTGTGTCAGCACAATGTCATTCTCTTCCATACTTGACTGTCGGGATTCCGAATTGAGTACCATTCTAGAATGTAGAGGCTTATGTATTTTTTAGGAGCTATAATTTTTAAACACATTTTTTTCCTTCAAATATCGCAGGTCGCAAAAGTAGAAAGTGACCTAGCCCGTCTTCGTGATCCCTTGCAAATCCACCTACCGTCCTACGACTTAAAAGATGACAAGCGTTCCCCCCTCACAAAAATTAAGGACATGTTGGAGGAAACCAGCAAGAAGATGAAGATCACGTAATATTGGCTGAAGACTTAGCGCCCTCGGTCGCGCGGTACAACGGTTGTTTAGGAAGTAATGCTTGTTGATACCTATTGTATTGTACTTGTACTTGCTTGCTCGAGATAATGGTGAATTGAAAATGTGAAAAACATAACTCAAATATTTTACTAGGTAATAAATGAGGCAACAAGTTGAAATTTAAATAGTTTGTTTTATTTTGAGCTTAGAAAAAAATTCTACCGTACTTCTATGATTTTTTTGTTGGTAATAATAAACGTTATTTACCTGTAGTAATGAAGAAAATGTGACGTCTGTTTTTTTCTTAATTCATGATTTGCGCAGGTTGAATGAATAAAATTACCAATAAAATAGTCTAACGGAATTTTGAAAAAAAAAAAACAATTTTGATTAACCATATTTGCCAGCAAGGAAAAACAAATCTTATATGTAATTTTCTGTTCTGAAATTTGTAACACAGAAATTTACAAGTTTTACAATGAATCTTGGATATTATTAATGAAGTTGCAAAAATGTTGTTTACCAAATTTTTGCTATCTCTCTCATACCTACTCTTTTATTTTTTAACAGTATAACGAAGTATCATTTTATTAAAATAAATAGTTTAAGAGAAAATTTAAGATGTCCATTATATTTTTAATTCACCCTTATCTAAATATGAGCATTTTGTTCTTTTATAAGTTTGTTCATTGTGAATCAGTACTGAGATATGATATCTAGTTGTTAATTCTCTTCTCACATAGGTACTTAGTCATATTTATAGTATAAAATAATTTCCCAAAAAAGCAGATATAGGTACATCCCTTGGAACCAAAGTATATTGTTGATTTTTCTTGCCTGTGTTTATTGTAGAAAAATTTATAAAAAAATGTAACATTTTTCTTTAGATGTAGTACCTACCTAGTTGAATTTTTAAGATTAAAAGCTACGCTCATTGAATTGTTTCCTATTTGTTATAATTATAATTTATTAAATATAACAATGGTGTTTCTAATTTTATTTGGAATGTGCAATAAACTAATAAAAATATATGTGCCAACAAATTAGTTAATTTCAAACGAAGTAGATGTTTTTAATAACTTTTTGTAGTTTTAAATTATACGAAATCTAGTCCGTTAGCTAACGTCCATTGTGGATTGTATTCTTAATTTGTGAAAAGTGGGTGAAAAGTACCCCACTTTTAAGTAAAAATGGCGAATAAAACAACATTTTTTGTGATTTGTTTAGGACACAAATATTTTTGTTTTCTTTTTGTTACATACATAATAAAATAAGTCAGTCGTCGAATTTGTCGTTTTTAAGAGACTCCTGAAGTCATGTAAATAATTTAAAGCCGTTAATAAATTGTACAACAGCACAATGTGATTTTATGATCATCACAGTAATATTTTTTTACATGTGAAAATATTTAGTTTGAAATTCAGTTGGTTTAACTTTAAGTAAATTTGATAAAATATTGGAGAAGGAGTTGAGTCTTTTTTTTTAATAAATATTTTTTCTTACATTTTAGGGTTAAAAATTTACAAAAAAGAAATGCGCATTATAGATTTGTTAATTTATATTGGAGTTTTGATTGTAATTGTTTGTAATTAAATATTATAAATTTATAATCGTGTCTTTGGTGATTAACATGTCTTTGTAAGTACTAATTTATCCTCTATAAGTATAAATTATTAACATATTCATACTCTAAGAACAGATTAGTTAATTCAGTTTTTTAAACTGTATTTAAGTAATGAGCTATTAGTAATAATTGTGCTTATTCAGACACAATGAAGAAATAATTACTTACATTATATTAACACAATACTTTCTCACTGTTGTGTTACTATAGTTTATCAGTAGTAACCGTTTATTAATGTGCCTTCCGGAAAGCGTACAACATTGTTAGAAGAAACGATGTATACTTAGCTATAAATGCGGTTCCTATAGTTGCGTTTCACCCAACGTTCGGTAGGTGTCAGCACTGTCAACCCAGCTAGTAGGTGGGAGTCGCTTCCACTTATCGCTTAGATTGGCATAGCGTTGTGTACTTTCGCCGCGTGCGGTCGAATCTTAAAATATCTCTCTGATCCGTAATTATTCTGAAATATTCTAAATTGTTCTATTGTAAAGCATTACTTAAGAGTATAATTATTACTTTCGTGTATTTTCAATCGCGAATTCGATATGAGTGTTACGCGAGAAGATATCGCCAATGCCTCACACTCAACTTCATCGGAGCCTCCGACTTCTGAACGGCCTCTTCTACAAGAAAGGGAAGCGGCTCCAAGTAGCAGTTCTTCGGACAGCGGGTCGGAGCTGGGGGAACCTGCTAGAAAGAGAAGGAAGCGTGACTCACAGGTAACGGTCGATCCTCGGATCGACGCGTTATTTAACCAGGTCAGTTATCTCACTAATTTAATCATGCATCAACAATACGTGCCTAACTCAGATACAAACAGAGACTACGTAGTTGAGCCGTCTTATAATGAAAATAACGATTTTTTAACAAATCCATCTAGTAAAACCTCATACTCGTTAAACTTGGGATTGTGTCAAACTGACGTTGATCAGAAAAAAGTTCTCAAGCCAGCCGATGAACAACGACTGCGGCAGTTGACAAAATTACAACAATTTAACACTGCCACATGGCAACATATTCGTTATAAAAAAGCATTAACAGACATGCTCGCATCTCCAGGTTTTTGTAAATTAAAAGTTAACGATGAGATGTGTACCTTGAAGAAAAATAAAGATTTTCTCGCATCGACAGAGAATATCATGGCCGCAATAACTAACGCGTTATTACAGCAAAGAGAACTATTACAATCGGGGTTACAAACCATTATCGATTGGGCTCATAATAATCCTCTCGAATTAAAACCAGATACCCTCTTTAATAAATTTTCTGAAACTTTTGGTGTTACGTCTCCGTCGTATAAAGTATCCGAACAGACCTTGCAAATAATTTGCGGAAAGAGGGCCGAATGTATAGAATATCGACGTAAACGATTAATTGACGAAATTCCCAATAAAAACATACAAGTGGCACTTTGCAACATACCCCCTAGTGAGGAATTTTTATTTGATAAAACAAAACTCTTCCAATTTGTTCAATCTCTTGGAGGCCCTAGTATTTGGTTAGCTCCACCACAAATGAATAGGAATAGAGAGTACAAAAATAAATATAGGGAGCCGACTCCCTCAACTTCTAAAAATACTCATAGACCTCTAAACCAAAATAAAACAAATTTTAGAGACACCTACAAAAATAATCAAGGAAAACGGACTTACAAAGGAAATAGTGAGTCCCTCAAACAATCTAAGAATTCCTTTCGCAATAAAGAAGGAAAAAAGTGACTATCCGACACACTTCAGGGGGGGTTGTCTAAGGAGTGTCGAAGATCGGTGGCGGGCACAGGGTGCCAACAATTTTATAATATCTGCAATCACCGGTTTTCGAATACCTTTTTACAAGAAGCCCCCCCTGATATCGCCAACGTGGCGTGTTATGCGGAAATACGCCACCAACCCAACTCCTGCCCTGTCACAAACAGTACGAGAACTCTTGAGTCAGGGAATACTGCAACGAGTCTCCAAGAAGACTCCCAGCTTCATCTCGAAACTATTTCTTCGCAAGAAAAGCGACGGAACAATGCGTCCAATCTTCGATCTTCGAGAGTTAAACAGATTTGTAAGAGCAAAACCTTTTCGCCTGATCTCGCATGCCTCTATACCAGATTTCCTCCAACGGGGAGACTGGATGATAAAAATAGATATCTCTCAAGCATATTTTCATTTGGCGGTGGCGGAAGCTCATCGGCCTTTCCTAAGGGTGAGTTACAAATGCCAGCTATACGAAATGACATGTCTTCCATTCGGGCTGGCTTCAGCGCCACACCTATTCTCTTCAGTAACATGTTGGGTCGCGGAGACCCTACGTGCAAGAGGTTATCGGGTTCTAGTCTACCTAGACGATTTCCTTTTGGTCAATCAAGACCAATCCAAGTTATGTATTCAGGCTGCGGAAGCCGTGATGCACTTGGAATACCTGGGCTGGCACATCAACCACCAAAAATCGGTATTAACACCAACCCAAGACCTGGAATACCTGGGCATTCGTTGGCAGACTTCCATAAACATAATGTCACTACCCACAAAAAGGAGACACATTCTGAACAACACGTTAGACCGGTTCTTAGAAAAATCCCGAATCAGCCTCCGAGAACTACAAGGCTTGCTGGGTCAATTAAACTTCGCGAATTTCGTCGTGGCAAGAGGCAGACTGCACTGTCGAAGAATGCAGATCTTTCTACGACAGTTCGACAAGAAGCGACCCAGAGAAAAACAACCGGTCCCTCAAGTTGTGAACCAAGACATGACATGGTGGCGGGGAGCCACACGTCACATGGTACCGATTCACGAGAAACCTGCCACCCACTTCCTAGCGACGGACGCTTCGAACACAGGATGGGGCGCTCACTTGGATGGCAAGTTAATGTTGGGCAACTGGTCAACTTACCAAAAAAGATGGCACTGCAACAAAAAAGAACTGTATGCGGTAGTAGCAGCCATCGAAAGAAATACAAAAATACTGCAGAACTCACATGTGCTGATTCAATCCGACAATCGAACTCTCATCGCGTATGTTCGAAAGGAGGGGGGGACGAAATCGCTTGCCTTACTGGCACTAACTTCCAAACTACTACGAATAGCGGACAAATTCCAGATAACCTTATCAGCACATCATGTACCAGGCAGATACAATATCATAGCCGACAGGCTATCACGAGGAAAACGGCCAACGGAATGGCACCTCCTCCCTCGAGCAACTGCGAAGATCTTTCAGAAATGGGGTTTACCGGAAATAGACCTTTTTGCGTCTCGGAAAACTGCTGTAGTGCAAAACTACGTATCGATAGATTGCAAAGATCGATTAGCCGCATACATAGATGCCTTCAGCAGAGCATGGGACTACCATCTAGCTTGGGTGTTCCCACCACCCACCTTATTACCCAGAGTCCTAGCACACCTGAACAGTGCTTCAGGAACTTACCTAATAGTGGCTCCGGAGTGGCCCCGAGCCTTCTGGCTTCAGGACTTGAAGGCCAGAGCACTCGAACAACCATACGAACTCTCGAACTTGTCGAAGATTCTAATAGATGTAGTTACGCTGATGCCGCCCCCTCAAGTGGAAACATTAACCCTGAAAGTTTGGAGGATTGGGGGTGGGGTGCCCAAATAAGAGAATGGTCTACACAAGAAAAAGAACTATTGAAAAATAGTTGGCGACATTCAACTTTATCGACTTATTTACCAGCCCTGAGAAGGTGGATTTCGTGGTGTTCTAACTCTCGGATAAATCCAAAATCACCTAAACCCGCGGACATTGCAAAATTTTTAATGTTTTTATTCCTACAAGAAAACTTATCCTACAGCACCATTCTTGTGCATAAATCAGCAGTTTTAACTTTCTGTGGCCCTCACGTAGAACAGCAAGCATTTTCCAATTTCATAATAAAACATACCCTGAAGGCAATAGGAGTTGCTAAGCCAAAAGTATTAAAACCCTCATTTACATGGGATCCCCGAATTGTCCTCGATTGGTTAGCCTCAACTCCTCTCAAAGACACTCTATTTGACATAACACGTAGAACAGCGACAATCCTATTGTTAGCATCGGGACGTAGGATTCACGATCTCACACTACTTAAGATTTCAAAAAATAACTTTTATGATAACGGGGAAGATATATTTCTCATGCCTGTATTCGGTTCGAAAACTGATACCTACAAGTCTCGTCAATCAGCCTGGAAATTATCAAAACACCCAGATAAAAACATTTGTCCTGTTACTCTAGTTAGGCTCCTAAATCAAAAAAATAATTCTAGGCGAACGACAGTTAAAGACTTGAATAATCTCTTCATTACAGTGGGCAATAAAATCAAACCTGCCTCACGTACCGTAATCGGAAACTGGGTACGAACGGTGCTTCGGGATAGCGGGATCTCGGCATCCCCTGGTAGTTGCAGGTCAGCAGTAGCCTCATTAGGATGGTTAGACAACCAACCAATAGACGAGATTTTGTCCAGGGGCAACTGGAAATCTTCCAACACGTTTTTTAATCATTACTGTCGTGAATTAGAGCTTCCAAAGGAAAATCGTTATTCATTTTTTAATTCATTCAAACCATCCTAGGTTAGGTCCAAGTTGTCTCTTAAATTTACAAGTGATTCTCTGATTTATTTAACTAATTGATATGTTTTGGGATTCCATACTATTTATTTTCAGTATAATTAGATATATTGATGTAATTATTCAATTTATTATATTTTTATTTCAGTAATTAAATTATTACTGGGAACCTTATTTATTTTCATTACGGATCAACCCACCATATAATCATCATAGCGTTGTGTTTTTCTATGTCACCAGCAGATAACAAACACGTCTTCTAACAATGTTGTACGCTTTCCGGAAGGCACATTAATATAGCGGTTTTACATAAAAATAAAACCGATATTATGTGCCGAGAAGGAAAGCGTACAACATTGCAGGAAGGTCTTCCTGGTGAAGACTACTATGCCAATCTAAGCGATAAGTGGAAGCGACTCCCACCTACTAGCTGGGTTGACAGTGCTGACACCTACCGAACGTTGGGTGAAACGCAACTATAGGAACCGCATTTATAGCTAAGTATACATCGTTTCTTCTAACAATGTTGTACGCTTTCCTTCTCGGCACATAATATCGGTTTTATTTTTATGTAAAACCGCTATATTTGCCAACTATGAAATGTATGAATGAATGGTAGAAACAAACTCAGTATGCCAGTAACACTATACAAAAAAAAGTACCTACTGTACTTTTTTTTAAAAAAATGTGTCTGTAACACATACTTACTGAACAGATATTTACCGATTTTCGTCTAAAAATTATAATTTGCATTACTTGTATATGATTAAAGAAATAGTAAATGATGTAGGCAAAATATTGGCTGTGAAATTAATGTGAACAAGCATTATTCAGTCCATAGTTTAAAAAATTTGCGGTCGTTAGACATATAAATGTAATACGTAAAGAATTTTATAATCATTTGAGTACATTGACACCGTATAATAATACAAAAGCAAAAATAAATTAACAAACAAATTTAATCGAATATGGTCAGCACAAAAATAGGTAGGTAACTGTGACAAAAATGAAATTAAGCAACAACTCTGGTTCGTTCGGTACTTAACTAAAAGTAAACAATCTTGATACATATATCTTTTAATATTTTTTATTTAATAAATCAGTTTACTTTTCTGTTTAAAAAAATAAGTATACGCAAATCTTTATCTGTTTAATACCTATGTAATGGGGTCATCCATAAACTACGTCACACGTTAAGGGGGAGGGAGGGAATCGACGAAGTGTAACATTGTGTGACATGGGGGTGGGAGAGGTCCTAAATTTCGTGACGTCACATTTCAAAATTCTTTTTTTATTATATTCTAAGTGCTAAAACATGAATTTTGAACTATTACTTTACGAAAACCTCAAAAACATATGAAACATACAGTGCAGCTTAAGCAGATAAAAAATAGAAACAAATTGTACAAAAAGTTAACAACATAAGGAAAAGTTGAAAAAGTAGTGACGATGTTATAGGTAATGTGGAATTCGAAATCAAAGAATTGCAAATAAAAATGACTAGAAAGAAGGCGACAGATATGATTTTTTTCCAAAATGCCTTCTGCGTTCGCGAAATATGTGACGTCACACCAGGGAAGGGGGGAGTCTCGTAAACGTGGCCAGCTGAGACAAGGACGTGGGAAGGGGCAAAAAAAATCACTTCAAATTAGGGTTTAGTTAAGTACTTAACCAAACAGAGTGTAAATATGTAGGTACCTAAATCAACGATTTGTTTGTACAAGTCATGTTAAACAGTTTTATATCATCGGATCTGAAATAGGAAGTAGTAATAAATTGTATAATAAGTGTGTATTTGTATTTTATTACTCGTAAGTACTGCACACACTGGGTGGGACTGTAACACAGCCTTGCAAATAGTTTTATGTTTTTTTAATTTAACTGTCAATTTTTAGTTAGGCATATTTGGGAAATGTCGCTAAAAGCTATATATTGAAATAAACAAAATTATGTATAAAATAATTTTAGACATCGTACGTTAAAATTGAGCTTAACCTGTTATGTGCGATAGGCTTGAAAAGTGCTAAACGAGTACAGTCAGCAATGAAATTTTCTCAAAGTTAACAAGTTTATGAAAACTGACTTACGAATGCATTGTTGGGATGACCTAAACTAAACTAACAGCTGTGTTTTTGAAACCACTAAAATCTTAAAATAAATCAAGTAATAACTCATACTAAACATTTTAGATAAATTGTTGCTGACTGTACGAATATAAGTGTACCACTTCTGCGAATGAAAATATAATAACAGAATTTAGCAAATAGAATATTTATAAAGCCCTGGGCCCAAATTATGTGTCATGGTTATAGGTCCTAGTACAGTCGACAAAGGAGATATTGTCTCACTTTTTCATTAAGATTGTATGTAAAGATGCAACTGTATCTCATGTGTCGACTGTACATGGATGATAAATGTAGTTTTTAATTCAGTAGTTTCGCACAAGTCTGATGTTTCACCCGTAGAAAGTTGGTCACCGGAATCATCTTAATATGCATCGTGAGTTCTAAGTCATATAATTTGCTAAAAGTCAAAATATACGATCATTATTATCCTAACGTTAGTCCTGAAAAGATAGGATAAAATATTTTAGGTATAAAATTATACCTGAGATATTTCTTCTTATTGCATGATTAAGTTGACAAAAAAAAGACGTGTGGCACTCGGGGACTGCCGCGGTAAAGCTATTGCATAGCATTTTGTATCAACTTATGCAATTATGATAATATGCCCTTTGACGTGCATTAGTTTTTTTTTCTTTTTAGCTCTTTACGCTTTTCTTCTCTTTAAAACGAAAATATCTAGGTATAAATAATAGGTATAAATAATTAGGTATAAATAGTGTAATGACACACCAAACCAAAATTATTCATTTAAAAAAAATAACGATATTAAGAAGTGATTATCGACCAATTTTACAAGTACAGCTATTCACTGTTGTACATAAATACCTATACACCTATATACTTTCTCATAAACAGCTGCTTATGTATTCGTCCGATTTCGGAGCAGCTCGTCTCGATTCGTGCGAGCTTCGTAGAGTCGCACAATACGGCCAGTTGCACGCACACGAACACCGTGTCAAAGACTGCCGAAAAGAAACGAGCGTGAGGTTTTTTCGTTACGGAATTTCTGGATTCGGTCCCCGCGCTCAAGGCCCTCGATAGAAGCTATGCAATAGCTTAAAAATCTGCATCGTTTTGTCGGCGACAAATTTCCAGCTTCGTCATGTTGGCGAGAAAATTTCAGCTTCGTCATGCTGGCGAGAAAATTCCAGCTTCGTTTTGGGGGCGAGAATATTCAACTCTGTAAAAAAAAATTAGGTCCAAGGTTAATTTCAAATTCTATCGAATACAATATTGTTATTAAAAATTGAGTAGATACTCAATGATTTCCTCGAAATAAAAGGTGA
This sequence comes from Eilema caniola, assembly GCA_949126895.1. Lineage (NCBI taxonomy): Eukaryota > Metazoa > Arthropoda > Insecta > Lepidoptera > Erebidae > Eilema > Eilema caniola. The sequence goes on from OX421467.1 coordinate 22,656,398, forward strand.
GATTCCAATTACCAGAAAAATAGGCATCCGGAATTAGATATATTAACATTTGGATTACCACAGATTTAATGACCTAGAACTCACATACATATATTGTATTTCAGGATGAGATTTATTATATATTCTTGAGATCTTTCTCGACAACATTGCCCACAATTGTCCCGAAAGTTTTTTTGATTGACTTATGTACAATTGAAGGCACTGATATGTCGGCTTCAAGGCCTTGTGAATACGGTCTAAACATCTTTGTATATAAACCTTACTATTTATAAGCACGCACATAAAATTAATCGCTCAAAAATGGCTTCTTCTTGTGATTTGCTAATTTACCTTTATAGTCTTTTCTATAAATAATGTTTTTCTAACTATACAAATAGAAAAATTTATATACATAACTAGGTAGGAATAAGATTATGGAGCCAAGCTTCTGGTTGATTATTTACTGTAGTTAAACAAATTACGTTTAATATATTTCAAGTAATTTAGTTCTATATTTTATAAATTATTGTATTACCACTTACTTAGTTACAGTACAGTCGGCAGCAGATCGATCTTGATGAACAAAGTACTCAAAATGATCTTAAGGAAGGAAGGGGGTCGACGAAGTGTGACATTCTGTGACAAGGGGGTGAGAGGGGTCCTAAATTTCGTGACGTCACATTTCAAAATCTATTATAATCTAAGTGAATAAGTAATTGAACAAGAAGAAGTTAACAACTCATGGCAAAGCTTAAAAAGTAGTGTCGATGTTGTAGGTAAAGTGGAATCTAAATTCAAAAAAATTCAAATAAAATAATGAGAAAAAAAGCGACAATTATGATTTTTTTTCCAAAATTCCTTCGTCGTTCTCAATATATGCGACGTCATACTAGGGAAGGGAGAAGTCTCAAAAATGTGACGAGCTGTGACAAGAACGGGGGAGAAGCAAAATATCATGAAATTCGTATGACGTAATTTATGGATGACGCCTTCCTGTTGACTGAATGTTCTGATTTTTGGTACACACCTTTAATACAATTTAAATCAATAAAACAGTTTGATTTGAACTTAATACAGGAGTTTTAAGATAATTTTGAGGCTTTGTGGTAAAGATATTTCTGACGCTGACTATACCAGTTGACAAAGGAGATACCTACGATTACACTTACACATTTTTATATGGGTAAAGTTGTATGAAAATGTGCAAACGCATCTCCTTTGGACTGTAAATGATGTTTTTGAATTCTTGATAGTTCAAAATACTTAGTTAGAAATTAACCGTCTTTATATCAGAATCGGTTATTTAAAAAATGTGAATGAAGGTCTTTGGTGTAAGGAATGGACTGGAATGTTATCTTCTACTGTAAACATATTCGATAAACTTTTGTTAATGTAAAACTTTTGTAAATGTAATCATATTAGTAACTTTACTTACACTTACAGAAAGTGTACCTACTCATATGATTAGTGATTACACTTACAAAAGTACCTACATGTTTAATTTTAAATTTGTAATTCAATTTTCTGTTGAATTTATACATAGTGCGTCAATATACGTTATTATTTCTTTAAGAAGTCTTAAAATAGTATTTATTTAATATCTTAGATAACTGTATCCAATAATAAACATTTTTGAAATTATTAAGGAAAAAATATTAGGCATTGTTTGATAAATTTCACATACAAGTAGTTAGGTACTTCATTATATAAAAAATATATCTATTTAGACTATATTAATTTAACCACAAAAAGGGTTAATTCAGACTAGAGCAAAATCGAAGCATAGCGAAGCGTACTGAAGCATATCGGAAAGAAATTCTACCATCCCTACAATCTGCGTTTGTTATGCCCAGCGTTCACTGACACAGGTTCCGTAGAGTGAGGAATATAATACATCAGAAGAGAAACATGTGAATTAAGTTGTTTAAATAAGGGTGATTTAGAGTATCGCTTCGATGCGCTTTGACTATGCTGTAGTGTGAATCGACCCCAACTTTCCTGATAATATTTCACTAAATAATTGAGATTGCCAAATTTAACCCTTCCATTGATACTCCTATTATATTCTTGTTAATAACTTTGTTACACCTTTTGCATTAATCCTATGAGCTTGTTCACATTAGGCGACACGATACGACACCGACCCATTATAAGAACTTTTTATAATAGGTACTTATATCAATCTATAGCTGAGTTCTTCAAGTGGGTGTCGATATTTAAATCCGAAACTATGCTGGATAGCAAAAAGTATGTGCTAAAAAGAAACCTCGTAACAGATTTTGATGGAAACTAAAATTTATATTCGTAGCTAGGAAACGAAGACTTAAAGGATATCGTCGTGTCGTATCAGTGTCGTGTCGCCTGCTGTAAAGAAGCATGATCGTTATTATATTAAGGGGTGAGTACGGGAATACCGCATAGAGTGACAGCACATACACACACACACAACCCGACACCTTGTAACAGTTACTATTTTGCATTTTGTTATTACAGTCGTGTTGTTCGAATAAATTTTTTAAAAAGATTATGAAATGTTTTAATTATTTTTTGGTTAAATTTTAAGGAAGTACCTACCTATATACAGTACAGTAAAAAAAACGAGATATGTTTGCACCTTTAGTTAGTACATACAACTATATATTTAAAAAAAAGTACGGCCATATATCTCCTTTTTCGACTGACCTATATCTATCTGTCTGATGTTAAACAGTCCCGACTCAGTCTTAGATGCATGGCTCGAACCCTATCGGAAGGCGTATGGGAAGACATGGGGTGGCCCAATTTTACTCCGCCGACAACCACGGTGCCTTAAAAGATGTGATGTACTAAAAAGCTAACATACTCAAATGGACTGTGACAGCATTGCGCTCCTTTGGACACTCGTGTACCTACCTAAATATATTTTCGATCAATCATAGCTTGATGCTAATGTTATGAATTATAATGATAAATGATGTACCTATTGTGATTTAACCCTTATCATTTGATAAGTACCTATACCAGCATTACCAAACATTCACTCATATTCCACAGATAAGACAGTAGCACTTATATTTACCTAAAAATCAATATATTTACCTATATAAATAAATGCAATTGATAGGTTTGTCTGTCAATGCAAAGGCCATATATTTACAATGATTATAATGTGCTTCAGGCAACTCTACAGACCCGAATTAAGTAAGTGCCTATATATCTTTGACCTAAAATGTGCTCAAAATGTGCTCTATACGCGTAGTAAATGTTTCTTGGATGAATTCAGATGATAGCGCGAGATGCTACGGCGACAGTGGACGAGCTCAAATTCACAAGTACCTATAGATTATTACAAAATAATCCACGCCCACTAGGGCTTTTTATATATCACGATTTAGGTCCAAGACACGTGATTCGAGCTAAATATAGCTTAACTAATTTGTGATACAGGTTCAGATTACAGAATGCGGATCAACATACAATACTTATACATGATCCCTTAATACATCTGTAGGGACCTAGGTACTTACATATTATTAAGTTCTAAAGGTTGTGTTGGTGAAGTGGTGCTATCAGTGAAAAGACCAAAGGCTTGTCTTACTTTATCTTCTACACTGACGGTACAGAAACTCTCTGTTCTAACAGGGTCGCCATTGTGCCGTGTGCTTGTTTGTCATCTAAGTGCTGTAACGACAAATGACCCTTGCTCAGATACTTTGAAGAAGTAAAATTAATATGCCCGATTATACGATCGAAGTAGCGGGTAAAAGCTAACGTTTAACGCTAAAAATATTTTTAAAATGTAATACGTCACTATGAACTATTTAATCTTATCAGTCTTGTCTCACATATATATTGTATCTATCGTTGTAATATTATTTCAAACATATGAATAATACATTGTGAACAGTGTGTGAACCGTTGCCAAAATGGGCACATTCTGTGAGATGAATCTCTTTAAACCGCCAAATGAAGTTTACCGACCAGGCCAAATTGTATCAGGAGTGATAAAATATACTATAGACGAACCTATGAAAGTTGAAAGAATCACAGCGTCACTAAAAGGTATTGGTTGGATAGTTTTAAAAGTTCGCCCAGGAAGCAAAAATGAAAAGACATACAGGACTTCACAGAATTATGTTAATATAGATACAAATATACAAGAAGAAAAAAGTGTTATTCCAATTGGTTCTTATGAAGTTAAAGTCAGCTATGTCATACCTCAAGACATACCTGCGAGTACAAGGTTCTACAGGTACATTAATGGCTTCAAAGTCAAATGCTTTATTGGATACTTCATTTGCATAAAGTTTAAAAGACCAGGTTTCTTTAGTTTTAGTAAGTATTTCAATAGAGAAATCAAAGTGATACCCAAAATAATACTAACATTGCCAAGAGAGCCTATTATTTACGGAGAAAGTAAGAAACTAACTCATTTCTTTACAAGTAAAGGCAGTATTGTGAACATTAAAGGAACTATTCAAAATTCAACACTACGATCTGGCGACGAAATAGTGGTGCATTATGAAGTAGATAATAATAGTCGTGTTTTAGTTAAGAATATTATGACAGTATTGATACAATCATATAAGTTTAAGGCAATCGGACACCGTCAAATAACGCATTTCGAAATCGTACCAGGTACTGATAAACTACACACTGCTACTGTCAACCGTGAAGAAACTCTGAAGATGTCTATCAATTTAAATGTACCACCAGATTTATATAATATACAAAACGCCATGATAGTTACAAGACAATATTTTATTAGAATCATAGCACAATTACCCATACCACATAGACACGTAATACTCGATATTCCTGTTGAGTTAGGAGTTTGTGATGTAAATGAAGACGAAGAAGAGATTAATAAAGAAATAAGATACGAAGATCCACCTCCATCGTATTGGGAAGTTGTGGGTGAAGAGAAACAAGATCCGGAATATGGTAGTGACAATTTTGACGATGACCTTGACAGTGAAAAATGTGAAAAGCCTAAATCTCACTCGGAAAGAATCCTGACATGCCAATCAAAAGCCGGGTAGTAAGATCTAAGGAGTTCGCTGGCAAATCGACATTCCTGCAGCTAACAGATAAATGAAGCTCAGTTGCGAGTTTTCCTCACGGATTTTGAGTCAGGATAAACCAATCCAAAAGAAAAAGAGGAATAGGAGATCTGATCAATAGAATCAGATAATGAAGTAAATTGACCCAAATTCAGAAGTGAACGATCAGAAGATGATGATGACGATTAATTTATTGTAAATGACATTCTTTGAAAATATGCTAAATATTAAACAAATTTTATTAAGTTGATAAGGTAAACAAAGAAATTATAACTTATCTAACATAGATGTTTAGATAAACGTGTCGATATATATATTATTTTATTTTGATCCGTGGTGACTCATTCTATTGGTATTCTCTACAGTAAAATTAATTTTAATTTTAATTTCATTTTATTTCCTAATTTTCTCAATGAGCTAGTTGTTGAAGCGTATTCAGTTACCCTGGAATGAAGTTCGTTACGTTGCATTCTTGGGATTATCCTCTTAACCCAAAGTACCTACTATAATAACAAAATCTACAACAACCAGTAAGAGAACTTCCTAGGTTCTTACCTCGGAACCCGGACTTTCCGGCCTTTACTCCGCCAATTCGCACCGTCTTTGGCATTGGCAGGCATGTTATCTTCTACGATGCCAGGCACTTTTAGAATCTACTCCTCCTACCAGGGCCCGGGGCTAAAATACGTATATATTCAGAATAATGCATTCTTTCAAAGTTATTTGATGGCGAGTAAAACAAAAAGCAATAGGCACCAATTGCTGACTGAGACCTGCACAAAGTTACTACTAAAACTATTAAATAATAAATTCAGGAATATAAGGTAATAATAATCTGAGGCCACATCTGCCAAATGACTCATGGTCGGTAGAACAAACAAAATTAGCGATTCGAGACCGCGAATCGGCAAACGGAGGTGAGATGGTCCATACCAAGATGAACGGACAATCTGAAAAGGTAGCTAGGATTGGATTGATACACAATGCTGATCGCGTGCTATGGTGCACATTTGGAGAGGTCTAAGTCCAGAAGTGGACTGCAATAATATTTGATTGATTGATTGAAATATATTCAATACTACAATCTTATATTATGTCTATTACCCCGGGTTCACACAGCGTAGTCCTTGTCCCAGCTATTCAAGCTTTGCTTTTATGAAGTCAGCGAGGACAAGTAATTGATTGACAGATAACGTAGTAATCTTATCAGAGTTATCTATTGTATATATTATATCGACGTAATAATATTTCAACAGACGAAAGTTTTATTGGTGAAGAGTGTTCTTCTTTAACAATGGGGATATTTTGTGAAATAGGGCTTTGTAGGCCGCCAAACGAAGTTTACCGACCAGGCGAGGTTGTTTCAGGAGTGATAAAGTATACTATAAACGAACCTATGGAAGTTGACAGAATTGTAGCGTCACTGAAAGGTATTGGTTGGTTAATTTTAAGAGTTACATCGAATAACAATGAAAGAACCTACAGAAGCATACAAAATTTAGTGGACATCGATGTTATGGTTGAAAACAGAAAAACTACGATTGCAGCTGGTGCTTATGAAGTTAAATTCAGCTACCTTTTACCTCAAGACATACCTTCGACTTTGAAATTTGAAAAGTATTTTGATGGCTGTAAAGTCAAATGTAATGTTGGATATTACGTTTGTATTACATTTCATAGACCCGGATTTTTTAGTATGAACAAACAGTTTAACAGAGAAATCAATGTGGTTTCAGAAATAATACCAACATTGCCAAGAGAACCTGTTTTTTACGGAAAAAAAAAGCATTTAACTCATTTTTTTTCGTGTAAAAATAGTGTTATTAACATTAAAGCAACTATACAAAATTCTAGATTAAGTTTTGGTGGCGAAATCGAGGTGTATTATGAAGTTGAAAATAACAGTCGTGTTAAGATTGAGCGGGTTGTGAATGTACTGGTACAAACACACACATTTCAAGCACATGGAAACTATCGGCCAGTAACGGATTACAATGTTGTGCCAGGCATCGATGCTGTATACGCTGGGCCCGTTAACCGTAACGACACTCTAAAGATGACAGTAAAAATGAATGCACCCTCACATATGTATAATATACAGAACGCTAATTTAAATATAGCCCGCAGACAAAATTTCTTTAGAATTCTAGTTCAATTACCCACACCACATAGAAATGAAGTACTCGATATTCCAGTTGAGATTGGAGTCTGTGATGAAAATGGTGACGGAAATAGGCTTGAGCAGGTTAATGAAGATGTAAGCTATAACGATGCACCTCCAACGTATTGGGAAGCAATGGGTGAGAAGAACCAAGATGGGAGTGAAGATTAAAAGTGAAAAAAAAAAACCAGTGTACTCCAGAAAAAGTACCATAGAAGTGAAAACTGTAACTTGTCACAGTCGTAGAATTTACAAGGGACGTCGATGAAAGTATAGATTTTTACAAACAGTTTTTAATAAACTACAATAAATTCACATCAGTGTATGGAGCAGTCCACATTTTTTATAATTTATATTATTTATGTATGTTATTTATGTTTAGTTCTAGATTAATGCAGAATAATCTTAGTAATATTGTCCTGCTAAGATTATCTAAACTCACTTTTCTAATATGTAGTTAACATAACTTTATCTGTTGATATTAAAATTTTACTAAACGAATTTTGATTGTGGTCACCACTTTTACGTTGATTAGTTAATAGTGTTTTTAGATATACTTATCACCGTGGATCTTACTGCCTCTACTTTATTCAATAAATAGGTACTACAATAATTATGTTATTTGGAAGTAAATTTTAGGTACCTACTCCTATTAAAAAAAGGAAAGGCCCAAGAATTGAATCCTGTGGTACTCCACTGGCCTTTTCTCCTTTTATTACAAATTCCGGATTCTGGATTCACAACAAATACTCAGTTAAAATCGTTTGATTAATTTACTTCTAAAATAAAATATAATATTAAGTTCAGTGTGCCTACTATCAAGAATTACATGACAAAATATGTAGGTAACTTATAATATTGAAAGTCTATTGATATAAAACAAATTTTATTAATTAAGGTGTCCTTTTTTATTTTGAATACCTATCATCATTATCACAGCGTCCTGCATCCAAAGCTTCCACTTTAAAGATAGGGGTTCATCCTCATCTTTTCTCTTTATCTGGCTTATATTGGCTTATTACCGTTAAACAGCTGGTGGCTTAACTTGGTGGGTTCCTATATGTATACACACTCAAAGAAAAGAATACGGACGATGGGATGCAGTCAATAATATCAAGTGTAATAATATCCAGTGAAAACAAAAATGTGGATTCTAAATTTTAGCCGATGCAGGCTGGATAATCTATAATGGATAAAATTTTCTTTTTCGCATTAGTACCATTTATACGTCGTTTAAATGGTACCAATGCGAAAACCATCGTGGAACTGGGCAATGTAACTAATGCGAACGAACCGGATAATCACAATACGACATTTTATTTAGAGAATTGCTCTATAAATAAATTACATGTCGACGCTGATAAATGTAAATTCATATCCTATAGATAAGATTGCATTAGAGTGATAAATAATTACAACTAACTTTTGCTGGCGAGCCGATTAAATTTTGGCGATTTCATTTTCTGATTATAACACACAGAAGCTAAATATCTGGCAAAATAGTAGTTTCGGCTTGCCCGCTATTCTTCCTTCTCCTCCATTATTGGTTTATCTCGGCAACGATAGCACTCTAATCCTCATAAATCGAGAGGGAAAGTCAGATGTACTGATACCATACCCATAGCACTGGGTCCCCACTACGAACAAATTTTATTAGTGACTAATAAAATATTCTAGATGGCGTTATGTGTATCAATTTAACATAAAATTCTAAATGAACAAGAATTGAATCCTATAAATATTATATTTTGATAAAACTTTAATATTTGTTCCTGATAAACATAAAATAATGAACTTTTAAACCTAATTTCGACAATTTATTATAATTATGCAGCGCCCTTCGCGTATTTTATCAGTACTATAATGATACTGCCGATACTGTGCACTAGATTACACACAATAGATGGCATGTTATTCAATTCTCTATATTTCACGGCTGTTACTCAAACAAAAAACATATCAAACGAGATTTACTGCAATTAAACATTTAGAATGCTTATTTATTTTTAACCCCCCACGCGAAAAGGATAAATCATAATAATATTATTGTTTAAAATTAAAAAATAATAATAACTCTCCCGTGTTCTAGGGTACAATTTTGTTGCCAAAATGTATTTTGTCAAGTTTTTTTTTCGCTCTAACTTATCAATAAGGTTATTAAAATAAGGGGAAATTAGAAGGCACTTGCATAATACCTTCTGAGAGTGTCAAAACTGTCAAAATAGGGACAGCATTTTGTAATGGCGGTCACTATTTTATGGATTGCACCCCAGTTTACCATTAAGCGGCGAGCAGTCAATTTGGTAACCGAAATATTTAAAGCAATTTAAACAAATTAAGAAAAATAACGCTCCTGGGGCGCGCGCGTTGTGTAGGTAATACTAGGTTAGGTAGGTAGTACTAGATAGGTAGGTAGTACCTGCTTCTTACCTATTAGAAATAACAAGGGCTTTTAAATATGCAGAGTACGGATTTGAAAAAAAAAATTGATATTTGGAATATTTCATTACTTCTCGCATAATTCTACTGAAATAATAACGGTAGGCACTTTCTTTCTCATTTTTTAAAGACTACCTATCTACTGGGGTACTTTCTGAGTTGGTGTAGTGTAAATAATGAATTTATATAATTTTGTCACAGGCATTTTTCCAGTTTCCACTGGAGTTAGGAGTCTTAAAATTACTTTTTCAATCAGGTTTTGGAGCTTAGGCCCCCGGTGGCCGACGCCCGACTGAGACTCCGTATCCAAATTAGTATTCTTTCTACTTTTGCACAACCCTGGGTGACCGTTCTTAACATTTGAAGTTTCAAGCGATATTAGCCAGGTCGGTTTAAGGATGGGTGACCGTGAAAATAACAAGAAGGTAGGTAGGTATCTACCTAATACCACAGAATAATAATACCTTTTAGTTAAACGGCTATATTAATTGAAAGTATGACATCTCAGGCAGGTATATTGTCGTCCGAAAAGACACACGCCTTCCTACTTACCTACCTACCTATCAAATTTAATATCAGATCAATTACTCAACAGGAATAGGGTAACATTTATACCTAAGTACATAAAGCGAACTTAATAAAATGTATCTACATCAAGGTAGTCAGTAGTAGTACCTACCGCACATACAACGACACACGGCGACGAGACAAGCGAGCGAATGATATACCTACTACCTACCTATAACGAGCTCCTATGAGACGACTTTCTCGCTCGCACATACTATAAGAATTGAATCCTATAAATATATAGGCCGCTCGCTTGATCGATTCATCCTATCTCGCTCTGTCTGTGCCGCCAGCGCAACAATAGTCTCTGTGGCTGCCAGCCGGTGCATTTATATTTCTACACGAATATCTATGGCAATCGTTAAAGGAAGTTGGAGCCCTTCGAAGACCGATGTCAAATCTCTCATAGGATTGGTGACTTGGTGACCATTCCTCAATTAAAGAATTTTTGTTGAAAGATTCCATTAGCTCTTCTCTTGGGTAGGGCAGTAGGGGTAGGACCTGTAGGTCAGACGGTAGTCGGTCAGGTAAAATTTAAGGAGTCCGAGTCATTTTGAGTTATTCGTACACCCCCACTGTTAAACGGATGGGACTCTGGTGCAAGCTTTCTTCTAGAGGATAGTAGGTCAAACGGCAGTCGCTAATATAAAAGTCAAGGAGCTGAGTCATTTTGAGCTATTCGTACCACCCACTGATTAAGGGATGCGGCTCTGGTGCAAATTGGCTTCTTGAGGATAGTAGGTCAAACGGCAGTCGCTCATGTAAAAGTCAAGGGGCTGAGTCATTTTGACCTATTCGTACACCCATTGATTAAAGCATGCGACTCTGGTGCAAATTGGCTTCTTGAGGATAGTAGGTCAAACGGCAGTCGCCCATGTTAAAGTCAAGGGGCTGAGTCCTTTTGACTTATTCGTACACCCATTGATTAATGCATGTGACTCTGACGCAATTTTTCTTCTTGAGGATGGTAGGTCAAACGACAGTCGCTCATGTAAAAGTCAAGGGGCTGAGTCATTTTGACCTATTCGTACACCCATTGATTAATGCATGCTACTCTGACGCAATTTTTCTTCTTGAGGATAGTAGGTCAAACGGCAGTCGCTCATGTAAAAGTCAAGGGGCTGAGTCATTTTGAGCTATTCGTACATCCATTGATTAATGCATGCGACTCTGACGCAATTTTTCTTCTTGAGGATAGTAGGTCAAACGGCAGTCGCTCATGTAAAAGTCAAGGGGCTGAGTCATTTTGAGCTATTCGTACATCCATTGATTAATGCATGCGACTCTGACGCAATTTTTCGTCTTGAGGATAGTAGGTCAAACGGCAGTCGCTCATGTAAAAGTCAAAGGGGCTGAGTCATTTTGAGCTATTCGTACCACCCACTGATTAATGGATGCGACTCTAGTGCAATTTTGCTTCCTGAGGATAGTAGGTCAAACGGCAGTCGCTCATGTTAAAGTCAAGGGGCTGAGTCATTTTAAGCTATTCGTACCACCTACTGATTAATGGATGCGACTCTAGTGCAATTTTGCTTCTTGAGGATAGTAGGTCAAACGGCAGTCGCTCATGTAAAAGTCAAGGGGCTGAGTCATTTTGAGCTATTCGTACCACCCACTGATTAATGGTTGCGACTCTAGTGCAATTTTGCTTCTTGAGGATAGTAGGTCAAACGGCAGTCACTCATGTTAAAGTCAAGGGGCTGAGTCATTTTGAGCTATTCGTACCACCCACTGATTAATGGATGCGACTCTAGTGCAATTTTGCTTCTTGAGGATAGTAGGTCAAACGGCAGTCGCTCATGTAAAAGTCAAGGGGCTGAGGCACTTTGTTTTGAGCCGTTCGTCGTGCCGGAACAAAATGGCGAGAGTAGGAACCTAGTCATATTTATTCGTGTATATAGGTGCATAGATACCTACATACGATATTTACATATTCTTGTCCCATTCTAGGTATGCCGACGTCCCACGTCGTTCATAAGTACATATGTAAGGCGGGATTGCTTATGTCGTACTCGACATATACGCGGTGCATCCGCGACGGCTTAGTCGGTTCGAGTTCGAGTCCGACATGTCCACCGACCACCGCGCCGTGCCGCCGCGCCAGCCGCCGGTGATAACAGTTATGTTGAACTCGACTGGATATACCTAGTCTGGCATGAGGTGTGCGTTTTTAATCGGTTCGAGTTCAACATAACCACCAAAAATGACACAAAATTCGTACTCAGCACACCTACTCAAAAACAAGTTAGACCATACCCGTATTGCAATATTGTATAAATTGGACTTTGATTAACATCTAATTCATACTCAGCATACAAGAAATGTGAAGTACCCGATTGCAAGTTTGAAGATGCGATCTATATTATTTTACCTCTTTGGTAATTTATATTATTACTAGCTATTGCCCGCGGCTCCGCCAGCGTGGATGTCCGTTATCGCGGACTGGGGTATGTAAAATAAATAGTAGCCAATTCTTAGACTTCGGTCGAGCCGTTTCGGAGGAGTATGGGAACGAACATTGTGACACGAGAATATTAGATTAATTATTTATACTTCTTGACAAACTATAGCACACCACCATCTAGAAGCTATTACTGCGAAATGTAGACTGAACCTCGGGATATTTCGTTGACATCTAGTGGTGAAAAATAATATTTAAAAATAATGCGCAAAATAGCCCAAGTTATGGTGGTCTAATTTTTTGTAAAGAATGGGGTATCTATACTTTAGTATTATGTTATCTGTGCCCATATTTCAATTTTCTACCTACAGCGCGGCGGCCATATTGGAGGCCAAAAATGACGTCAAATTCGAACTCAGCATACTCGAAAACTCATTAAACCATACCCATATTGTAATTTATCTAGGACACCGCGGCAGCTATATTGGATCCCAAAAATGACATCAAATTCACACTCAGCACACTCGAAAACCTATTAAACCATACCCATGTTGCAATTTTCTACCGACAGCGTGGCGGCCATATTGGAGGCCAAAACTGACGTCAAATTCGAACTCAGCATACTCGAAAACCCATAAGACCATACCCATATTGCAATTTAGCTAGGACACCGTGGCAGCCATATTGAATTCCAAAAATGACATCAAATTCACACTCAGCATACTCAAAAACCTATTAAACCATACCCATATTGCAATTTTCTACCTACAGCGCGGCGGCCATATTGGAGGCCAAAACTGACGTCAAATTCGAACTCAGCATACTCGAAAACCCATTAGACCATACCCATATTGCAATTTAGTTAGGAAACCGTGGCGGCCATATTGGATTCCAAAAATGACATCTAATTCGTTATCAACACACTCAAGAACCCTCTTATCTGGCAAACGAGGGTATTACCCTTTTTTCTTGCGAAGATCCGCTGTGGAAAAAGCCCGATTGCGAGTTTGGAGATGCGGTCTATACTAACATCATTCACAGTCAATCTTCTTAAATAAATAGTAGTAATATTGTGCCTACCTATGTTTATTTATATTGTCATTTATGTATGGCACTTCTTATCGTTGAAAATATAGTACACCACCATCTAGCAGCTACTACTGTAAAACGTAAGCTGAACCTCGGGCTATATTGTTGACATCTAGTGGCGAATATTAATATTTAAATTTAGCCCGTAAAATTGCCCGAGTTATGATGGCCTCATTTTTTTGTATGGGATGAGGTATCTGTACTTTAGTATTATGTTATCTGTGCCCATAGGGAGTCAATTTCTTGGTCCGATATCCTTAACAAATCATTTCTGACTCGTTTGAGTAATGAATAAACTTCCAATATTTTGCACTATTAAGTTAGATGGATAGGATATCCACATCACTAGGTATAAACTTTTAGTGTTATCAGTTTTATCTTGTAGCTTCTGTGGCGTGGCGGTAGTGAACGCAGCTGCTACGCAGGAGGCGCGGGTTAGATCCCCGCTCAGTGCAAATATTTGTATGCATGAATATGTATATTTGCATTGGTCTGGGTGTTTCTATGTATTTTATGTATGTATTTATAAAAAAAAGTGTCTAAGTATGTTTATCCGCATTCTAGATTCCATAACACAAGCTAGTTAACCTATGCTTACCATGGATCTAGACAGCGTTGTGTGAAATGTTGTGGAATATTTATTTATATTATTTATTTATTTGTAGATATATAGGTATATCTATATCCAGTGTCGCTTAGTTATTCATTCGCACACACGACAAAAAATTGAATACAAAAATTGTATCATCTAAGTAGTTTTGTGAACAGCGATAAATAACTTAAAAATAAAATGGGTATATTCTGTGAAATTAATCTTTTTAAACCGCCGGGTGAAGTTTATCGACCAGGCGAGGTCGTTGCTGGAGTGATTAAAATATACTATAGGTAAACGAACCTATGGAAGTTGAAAGGATTACAATGTCATTAAAAGGTATTGATATCATATCTAATTTGAGTAGGTAGGTAAGGAAAAAAATTCTACCGTACTTCTATGATTTTTTTGTTGGTAATAATAAACGTTATTTACCTGTGGTAATGAAGAAAATGTAACGTCTGTTTTTTTCTTAATCCATGAAGATATATAAAAATATATATCCATTCCGCATTCATTATGGATTGCATTCCTTTATAAGTATAAATAATTAACATATTCATACTCTAAGAACAGATTAATTCGTACAGTTTTTTTAAAACTGTATTTGAGTAATGAACTATTAGTAATAATTGTGCTTATTCAGGCACAATGAAGAAATAATATAAAAATTTTACCTGTTAATAAAATTTGTATTATGTTTCCTAAGACGTCCGAAGTCCATTATTATGAGAGAGTACATCGTTCCGTTTCCTTGCGTTGTCGCTAGATTTCGCTACTTTCCGTCACGTGACTTCCGCGCTTTTAGCGTCCCTCGTGGTCAAACCTGGAACTAACTAAGGAACCAAAGAGAGCGAGCCACCATATTGTGTCATTGTTCGGCTCATAATAGAAACGAATGTGGCATGGTGAACCACCAGGAAGACATTGTTTGGACTTCGGACGTCTTAGGAAACATAATACAAATTTTATTACCAGGTAAAATTTTTATATTATGTGTTCCGTTTGACGTCCGAAGTTCATTATTATGAGAGATCTGTTTGTTATCTCCTGGTGGCTTGCGAAGCGTAATAAAGAAAAAACGCAACAATGTGATAAAGTTTGTAATTGAAATTTATAGGTAAGTACTTGGTTGCATCATTAACTAGGCGCAAAAAACTGAGAAAGGGACCTTTCCGACACTATATTAGTATCTTGGCCACTAATATTTAAAACTTCTTTGAAATAAAATTTTCTAAAAATATTTTCATGGCGCCAATTAGCTTTGGCTAAAATATCATTTATCGGATATTTCTCTATAAAGTTTAGAGATGAAACTGCTGACCGGCAGCTACCTCGGGGCGCATCTATTCCGGCCTCGGAAAGTGTGTGTTTTACCCAACCACCTATAATAACAGCCGTAGCTGGTCTAACTGGTCCTCTTGTTGTAATAAACAAATTTGTAAGAGCACCTCTAGTTTTCTTAGAAATAGAAATCAACTTTCTTAACCAAAACAATGGGTCTGTATTCCTATCTGGTGAAGCAGTAAAAGTCCAACTCGATTGTTGGTAAGATGCAGAATCAGTCTTTGAACCAAATTTAGGTTGCAAAGTAATAGAGCTACCATAGTCGCAAAAATGATTTGAATCACAATGTAATAGAGTTAAATCATGTACTCTACGTCCTGAAGATAGCAGTAAAATTGTGGCAGTACGTCTAGAAACATCAAATAAACTGAGCAAATTGGGATTTGAATGTTTCAAAAACTGAATCACTATTCTAGCATTCCAGATTGGTAATTTTGGTGGATTAGGCTTAGCTAGAGAAATAGCTTTAAGAATATGTTTGACCAAGTGATTTGAAGAGACCTTAATATCGGACAATGTTTCACAAATTGATGCTATTACAGATTTATGCACTAGGATCGAACGATAAGCTAAACGATCAGTAAGAAATAGCTTCGCTAAATATTTGGCTACATTCTCGGGAGAAGGACGTCTAAAATCAAAATTATGTTGTTGACACCATTGCGACCACTTATTCCATATAGGAATGTACGTTTTGAGTGTAGACGCTCTCCAACACGTAGCAAGAAGCTGTTTTTCGTCGGTCGTCCAGTTGCCAATCAATGCGTCCCACCCAAAATGAGCCAAGCTTCCAACTGGAGGTTCTGGACCTGAGCTGGAGGTCGGCCCATCGATGTGTCTATCAACACGGTTGACAGATTCTGTATTTTCATGGGGCGGGCTAGAGCGCGGCTCTTCAGGTCTGGGCGCCAAAAGGGTTTTGTCCACTTGGGTGCAATTATGATGAACTTTCCTACTGCTGAGTTGAGGTGGTGCAGCACGCGGGGCAACAGAGCTGGTGGAGGAAAAGCCCACGCGAGGTCGAATCGCCAATACCTGCTGAAGGCGTCGTGAAAGCAAGCGTTCGAGTCTGACAAGTCTAGCGTAACATATCTTGACACAACTCGAGCCTCGCTGGACGCGAACAGGTCGATCTCTGGCGTTCCCCAACGAGTGAATATTTTCAATGTTGCCATCTTCAGTAGGTGCCATTCAGAGCCGGCGCGATTGCGCGAGATGTGATCGGCTTCCGTGTTGTACCGTCCCGGTAGGTGGTGAGGGACAAGTATCACGTGCAAGCTGTCTGTAAGTGCCAAAAGTCGTTTCGTCATTTCGAGTAACTTCCCTGATTTCGTCCCGCCTTCGTTCTTTATGTATGACACCACAGTCCGGCTGTCGCTCTGCAGAATTACGGTGGATCGATTCAGACTCTTCGCTTCCGACCGGATGGCGGCAATCACGGCGTACATCTCCTTCAAATTGCAATGCCAATTTTGTTGACGACGGGTCCAAATGCCTTGAATCATTTTGTCGTTTACTAAGGCACCCCATTGAACATCTGAGGCGTCGGTGACGAGATAGTTTATTGGCAAGCTTTCTTGGTGAACGGTAGTCTTTTGGTTGATGTTTTCGAGCCACCATTCCATCTCTATCCTTACCTCGTCCGTGAAACGCCTTGCTAGACGTGGGCGATTTTGAAGTAAGTTGCTTTGGCGCTGGAGCGTACGGCAATGCAACCTTCCCCGGTGGGTGATGAAGGTCGCGAAGTTTAAGTACCCTAAGAGGCGTTGCGCCTGCTTGAGGGACCAACTGCCGGCTGCCAAGCGAGTCAAGAGGCACTGACGTATCTTGCTTACTTTGTCTGGAGGAAGATACTTGATGTTGAGTTGTGTATCCCAGACAATTCCCAAGAACTCCATTGATTTTGTAGGGACAAGAATCGATTTTTCTTTGTTGATCTTCCAGCCTAGTTTAGATAAGAAATCCAGCGCGACTTGGGTGTGAGCCTCCAAAGTCTTTCTGCACTGATTTACGATCAGAAAATCGTCCAAATACACTATCAGACGAAGACCCTTGCTGCGCAGCTTCTCGGCAATCCAATTGGTGACTGAGGCGAACATTCTCGGTGCCACTGCTAAACCAGATGGAAGGCAGGTCATCTGAAGTAGGCAGTCGTCGTAGCTGATGCGTAAAAAGCACCGGTGCTCTGCTGCTATAGGTATGTGGTAATATGCTTGGCTGATGTCGAGTTTTGTCATCCAATCGTTTGATTGAAGAAACTTGGGCATTCGATAATGATGAAACAAGTGGAAAGGTTTCGGATCCATGTACTGGTTCAACGCCTTCAAATTGAAAATGACACGATTTTTGCCGTTGCTCTTTGTTATTATAAAAAGCGGGGAAATAAATGACGGGGTCAAGGGAGCCGGTTCTAGTATGCCGCTTTGAATCATGGCTTGAACCTCTAAAGACCTTATTGAAGATATTGGAGTTTGGTACTTCCGCATAACGTCGGGTGTGGGATATACTAGGTGTGGTTTTTGATTGAATGGAATGCGAGCTGAAGAAATCAAGGCCAGGATGGTTTTGGGTGGATTGAGTTTGACCCAAACCTCCCGATAAAACCTCAGACAGCCCCCCAGAAACCGTTCCGAGTCATTTGTGCCTGTATCTGGTACCCTGATCCTTTCGCCCCCCCCCCCCCTTCTTTCTCTTGTCGCGTTGATCGAAATCACGCCTCCCAGATATGCCTTGTTGTTTTGGTTTGTTCTGTCGTGTATTGCGAAATAAGTTTTCTCGTGATGTAGAAGCGATAGGTGACTTTGAACGAATCGGTGATTTTGAAACTGCTGCTGGCTTTGTCCGAGACGAGCTATCTTTGACAAGCTTCTCAATGCCGCCAATCTTTTGTATGTAACTGGCTAATATTTGGGGGTTAAACATGTATTCAGAAGAGGGTGGAATTGCTTCAATGTCTTCACGCATATATTTTCCTTTCAAACTTTTTAATAGTGCTTTACGACGGCAATATCATTCATTACATCTGGAGTGGTTAAAAACGGATCATCTAAAGCATTATGCGACGTGTTTGCATCGGCAAGAGCAGGATTCGGTACACTGGTATGCATAGCCGAGTAATTCGCGTAAAATAATTTGTTTACATGACTCACCAATTGTTGAGATAGAATCTCAAACCTTCGGTCCATATTACGTATCGAGTCTCGTGAAGCGCTGCAAGAATCAAGCCGGCATCGCTTGGAACGCGGCTCGTCGTAGCTCGAAGACGACGATGATGATGACCGCGACCTCGAACTTGACGCACCGGAGCGCCCGGCCGACCGGCGGCGGGCATTCGATTTTGCATCTCCGTGTACGGGCCGCAAACACTCGCGATTACTAATTTTATCCGTAACCGCGGATGGAAGTTCGTCGTTAATCATTTTCACGTAACGGATTTAAAAAAAAAATGCGTATCAAAAACACTTTCTACTTTAATCTCGAAAGTTAAAGAAATAAAATTTTATTTTATTTTATGAAGGTAGAAATGAGCGTTTGGTTGAAAACTAACGACAAGCGTTCGGTTTGAAAAACGACGCAACAATGACACAATATGGTGGCTCGCTCTCTCTGGTTCCTTAGTTAGTTCC
This sequence comes from Eilema caniola, assembly GCA_949126895.1. Lineage (NCBI taxonomy): Eukaryota > Metazoa > Arthropoda > Insecta > Lepidoptera > Erebidae > Eilema > Eilema caniola. The sequence continues at coordinate 22,675,641 of OX421467.1, forward strand.
AGGTTTGACCACGAGGGACGCTAAAAGCGCGGAAGTCACGTGACGGAAAGTAGCGAAATCTAGCGACAACGCAAGGAAACGGAACGATGTACTCTCTCATAATAATGGACTTCGGACGTCAAACGGAACACATAATAACCAACATTATGTTAATACAAACTCTGTCTTCCCACTGTTGTGTTACTATCGTTGATCAGTAGTAACCATTTATTTGCCAACAAAGAAATGCATGAATGAATGGTAGAAACAAACTCAGTATGCCAGTAACACTATACAAAAAAAGTACCTACCGTACTTTCTTTGAAAAAATCTGTAACACATATTTACTGAATAGATATTTATCGATTTTCGTCTAAAAATTATAATTTGCATTACTTGTATATGATTAAAGAAATAGTAAATGATGTAGGCAAAATATTGGCTGTGAAATTAATGTGAACAAGCATTATTCAGTCCATAGTTTAAAAAATTTGCGGTCGGTAAAAAATTTACAAATAAATGTAATACGTAAAGAATTTTATAATCATTTGAGTACATTGACACCGTATAATAATACAAAAGCAAAAATAAATTAACAAACAAATTTAATCGAATATGGTCAGCACAAAAATAGGTAGGTAACTGTGACAAAAATGAAATTAAGCAACAACTCTGGTTCGTTCGGTACTTAACTAAAAGTAAACAATCTTGATACATATATCTTTTAATATTTTTTATTTAATAACTCAGTTTATTTTTCTGTTTAAAAAATTAGTATACGCAAATCTTTATCTGTTTAATACCTATGTAATGGGGTCATCCATAAATTACGTCACACGTTAAGGGGGAGGGAGGGAATCGACGAAGTGTAACATTGTGTGACATGGGGGTGGGAAAGGTCCTAAATTTCGTGACGTCACATTTCAAAATTCTTTTTTTATTATATGTGCTAAAACATGAATTTTGAACTATTACTTTACGAAAACCTCAAAAACATATGAAACATACAGTGCAGCTTAAGCAGAAAAAAAATAGAAACAAATTGTACAAAAAGTTAACAACATAAGGAAAAGTTGAAAAAGTAGTGACGATATTATAGGTAATGTGGAATCCGAAATCAAAGAATTGCAAATAAAAATGACTAGAAAGAAGGCGACGGATATGATTTTTTTTCCAAAATGCCTTCTGCGTTCGCGAAATATGTGACGTCACACCAGGGAAGGGGGGAGTCTCGTAAACGTGGCCAGCTGAGACAAGGACGTGGGAAGGGGCAAAAAAAATCACTTCAAATTAGGGTTCAGTTAAGTACTTAACCAAACAGAGTGTAAATATGTAGGTACCTAAATCAACGATTTGTTTGTACAAGTCATGTTAAACAGTTTTATATCATCGGATCTGAAATAGGAAGTAGTAATAAATTGTATAATTAGTGTGTATTTGTATTTTATTACTCGTAAGTAACTGCACACACTGGGTGGGACTGTAACACGGCCGTGCAAATAGTTTTATGTTTTTTTAATTTAACTTTCGATGTTTAGTTAGGCATATTTGGGAAATGTCGCTAAAAGCTATATATTTAAATAAACAAAATTATGTATAAAATAATTTTAGACATCGTACGTTAAAATTGAGCTTAACCTGTTATGTGCAATAGGCTTGAAAAGAGTTAAACAAGTACAGTCAGCAATGAAAATTTCTCAAAGTTAACAAGTTTATGAAAACTGACTTACGAATGCATTGTTGGGATGACCTAAACTAAACTAACAGCTGTGTTTTTGAAACCACTAAAATCTTAAAATAAATCAAGTAATAACTCATACTAAACATTATAGATAATCTTCAACACACACCCATGTTCTGCTTATCACTTAATGATAAGTTTTATCGTTAAGGATATATTGGAAAAACTGTCTGTTGTTGTTATTGCTGACTGTACGAATATAAGTGTAGCACTTCTGCGAATGAAAATATAATAACAGAATTTAGCAAATAGAATATTTATAAAGCCCTGGGCCCAAATTATGTGTCATGGTTATAGGTCCTAGTACAGTCGACAAAGGAGATATTGTCTCACTTTTTCATTAAGATTGTATGTAAAGATGCAACTGTATCTCATGTGTCGACTGTACATGGATGATAAATGTAGTTTTTAATTCAGTAGTTTCGCACAAGTCTGATGTTTCACCCGTAGAAAGTTGGTCACCGGAATCATCTTAATATGCATCGTGAGTTCTAAGTCATATAATTTGCTAAAAGTCAAAATATACGATCATTATTATCCTAACGTTAGTCCTGAAAAGATAGGATAAAATATTTTAGGTATAAAATTATACCTGAGATATTTCTTCTTATTGCATGATTAAGTTGACAAAAAAAAGACGTGTGGCACTCGGGGACTGCCGCGGTAAAGCTATTGCATAGCATTTTGTATCAACTTATGCAATTATGATAATATGCCCTTTGACGTGCATTAGTTTTTTTTTCTTTTTAGCTCTTTACGCTTTTCTTCTCTTTAAAACGAAAATATCTAGGTATAAATAATAGGTATAAATAATTAGGTATAAATAGTGTAATGACACACCAAACCAAAATTATTCATTTAAAAAAAATAACGATATTAAGAAGTGATTATCGACCAATTTTACAAGTACAGCTATTCACTGTTGTACATAAATACCTATACACCTATATACTTTCTCATAAACAGCTGCTTATGTATTCGTCCGATTTCGGAGCAGCTCGTCTCGATTCGTGCGAGCTTCGTAGAGTCGCACAATACGGCTAGTTGCACGCACACGAACACCGTGTCGAAGACTGTCGAAAAGAAACGAGCGTGAGGTTTTTTCGTTACGGAATTTCTGGATTCGGTCCCCGCGCTCAAGGCCCTCGATAGAAGCTATGCAATAGCTTAAAAATCTGCGTCGTGTTGTCGGCGAGAAATTTCCAGCTTCGTCATGTTGGCGAGAAAATTTCAGCTTCGTCATGCTGGCGAGAAAATTCCAGCTTCGTCATGCTGGCGAGAAAATTCCACCTTCGTTTTGGGGGCGAGAATATTCAACTCTGTAAAAAAAATTAGGTCCAAGGTTAATTTCAAATTCTATCGAATACAATATTGTTATTAAAAATTGAGTAGATACTCAATGATTTCCTCGAAATAAAAGGTGAGATTCCAATTACCAGAAAAATAGGCATCCGGAATTAGATATATTAACATTTGGATTACCACAGATTTAATGACCTAGAACTCACACATATATTGTATTTCAGGATGAGATTTCATATTCTTGAGATCTTTCTCGACAAATAACATTGCCCACAATTGTCCCGAAAGTATAATTGACTTATGTACAATTGAAGGCACTGATATGTAGGCTTCAAGGCCTTGTGAATACGGTCTAAACATCTTTGTATATAAACCTTACTATTTATAAGCACGCACATAAAATTAATCGCTCAAAAATGGCTTCTTCTTGTGATTTGCTAATTTACCTTTATAGTCTTTTCTATAAATAATGTTTTTCTAACTATACAAATAGAAAAATTTATATACATAACTAGGTAGGAATAAGATTATGGAGCCAAGCTTCTGGTTGATTATTTACTGTAGTTAAACAAATTACGTTTAATATATTTCAAGTAATTTAGTTCTATATTTTATAAATTATTGTATTACCACTTACTTAGTTACAGTACAGTCGGCAGCAGATCGATCTTGATGAACAAAGTACTCAAAATGATCTTAAGGAAGGAAGGGGGTCGACGAAGTGTGACATTCTGTGACAAGGGGGTGAGAGGGGTCCTAAATTTCGTGACGTCACATTTCAAAATCTATTATAATCTAAGTTAATAAGTAATTGAACAAGAAGAAGTTAACAACTTATGGCAAAGCTTAAAAAGTAGTGACGATGGTTAGGTAATGTGGAATCTGAAATAAAAAAAAAAAACTAATAAAATGATGAGAAAAACGCGACAATTATGATTTTTTTCCAAAATTCTTTCGACGTTCTCAATATATGTGACGTCACACTAGGGAAAGGGCAAAAAGGACGGGTGAGGGGCAAAAAATCATGAAATTCGTGTGACGTAATTTATGAATGACCCCTTCCTGTTGACTGAATGTTCTGATTTTTTGTACACACCTTTAGTTCGAACAATAATACAATTTAAATCAATAAAACAGTTTGATTTGAACTTAATACGGGAGTTTTAACATAATTTTGAGGCTTTGTGGTAAAAATATTTCTGACGCTGACTGTACCAGTTGACAAAGGAGATACCTACGATTACACTTACACATTTTTATATGGGTAAAGTTGTATGAAAATGTGCAAACGTATCTCCTTTGGACTATACATGATGTTTTTGAATTCTTGATAGTTCAAAATACTTAGTTAGAAATTAACCGTCTTTATATCAGAATCGGTTATTTAAAAAATGTGGATGAAGGTCTTTGGTGAAAGGAATGGACTGGAACGTTGATTTCTACTCTAAGCATATTCGATAAACTTTTGTTAATGTAAAACTTTTGTAAATGTAATCATATTAGTAACTTTACTTACAGAAAGTGTACTCATATGAGTACACTTACAAAAGTACCTACATGTTTAATTTTCAATTTGTAATTCAATTTTCTGTTGAATTTATACATAGTGCGTCAATATACGTTATTATTTCTTTAAGAAGTCTTAAAATAGTATTTATTTAATATCTTAGATAACTGTATCCAATAATAAACATTTTTGAAATTATTAAGGAAAAAATATTAGGCATTGTTTGATAAATTTCACATACAAGTAGTTAGGTACTTCATTATATAAAAAATATATCTATTTAGACTATATTAATTTAACCACAAAAAGGGTTAATTCAGACTAGAGCAAAATCGAAGCATAGCGAATCGTACTGAAGCATATCGGAAAGAAATTCCGCCATCCTTACAATCTGCGTTTGTTATGCCCAGCGTTCACTGACACAGGTTCCGTAGAAAAAAAATAAAAAGAAAAAAAAGAAAGTGAGGAATATAATTCCTCAGAAAAGAAACATGTGCATTAAGTTGTTCAAAAAAGGATTTAAAGTAGGTATCGCTTCGATGCGCTTTGACTATGCTATAGTGTGAATCGACCCTAACTTTCCTGATAATATTTCACTAAATAATTGAGATTGCCAAATTTAACCCTTCCATTGATACTCCTATTATATTCTTGTTAATAACTTTGTTACACCTTTTGCATTAATCCTATGAGCTTGTTCACATTAGGCGACACGATACGACACCGACCCATTATAAGAACTTTTTATCATACTTATATCAATCTATAGCTGAGTAAGTATATATAAATATCGACACCCACTTGAAGGGTGTCGATATTTAAATCCGAAACTATGATGGATAGCAAAAGGTATGTGCAAAAAAGAAACCTCGTAACAGATTTTGATGGAAACTAAAATTTATATTCGTAGCTAGGAAACGAAGACTTAAAAGATATCGTCGTGTCGTATCAGTGTCGTGTCGCCTGCTGTAAAGAAGCATGATCGTTATTATATTAAGGGGTGAGTACGGGAATGCCGCATGGAGTGACAGCACATACACACACACACAAAACCCGACACCTTGTAACAGTTACTATTTTGCATTTTGTTATTACAGTCGTGTTGTTCGAATAAATTTTTAAAAAATATTATAAAATGTTTTAATTATTTTTTGGTTAAATTTCAAGTAAGTACCTACCTATATACAGTACAGTCAAAAAACGAGATATGTTTTCACCTTTACTTAGTATACATACAACTTTATATTCAAAAAAAGTACGGCCATATATCTCCTTTTTCGACTGCATATTACAGGTAACTCATAGATTTATTCAAACTGAGCGCCAATTGACCGGAATTGGGTATTTGACTGACTTGTCAAATTAGTTATTTTTTATTAAACGTCAAAACGGTAAGTTTTAAGGAAATTTGTATGAAATAATATATTATGACGTCATTATATTTAATAGTCAAATGTTTTACTATAATAGGTTGAACCCGGGACCTGTATAAATAGGTATAGATCGTGAGCCTGAATTGGGTATTTTCCTGTACTTAAAATAAATATTTAGTTGATTGAAGATTAAAGAAGATTAGTAAAAGAGTGAAAACAGTTGTTTTGGTTCTTATATTATCGTTCTTATTTATTTTTGATCGTCCACGCAAAACTTAATAGTAAATGATTTGACTATTAAAAGTTATGACGTCACAAATAAATTTTTCATACAATTTTCCTTATAACTTACCGTTTTGACGTTTAGTAAAAAGTAATTAATTTGACTAGTCAATCAAATACCCAATTCTTAACCATATAGCTACCGACACTAAGTTACATCTAAAGCACTTTGGAAACCGAGTTCCAGTAGGTACTCTTCTCTTCTGCAGTTACCGCAAGTTGATGCGCATACACTTTGCGGTAACTGCAGAAGACTAAAGTATTGGGCACACAACAGCGAAGAGCATGTGGATGAATGCTAATGATGTCTCATACAAGTATCGGTTAAAGGTTGCTAGGAACCTGGAAGCTGTCATTTCAAAACGGCGAAATAAATGTGTACTACTTCAGTGTAATTTTATATTTACACACATCCGATGACGTGCACACATTGACAGTTAACAAAACGCGTTTTTCACGCCGTTATTTGCGACGAGTTTTCTTAGGAAAGCTGTGTCTATACAGTATATAGTCTAAGCCTGGAAGTGATCACTGTTGGCGACAGGCTGCCCTTTATATATTCTACAATTTATTCATATCTATACTAGTGATAATTTCTTATCTCAGAATATTCCATCAAGACCCAAACGGTTCGGTGACTCTTTGTTTTGTCGCATCATTAAGACCTAAAACTCCTTGCCAGCTCATGTTTCCTTCTTCCTACAGTCAGTTGTAGGTAATAGTCCCACGTATCATTATAATGGTCCCACGTAATAGGGGGTGAGCCTATTGCCGTATTCCGGGCACTATTGTTGACTCGAGCCATGCATCTAAGACTGAGTCTGGGCTTTATACCTATATTTTATCTGTCTGATGTTAAACAGCCCCGACACAGTCTTAGATGCATAGCTCGAGCCCTATCGGTAGGCGTATGGGAAGACATGGGGTGGCCCAATTTTACTCCGCCGACAACCACGTGGTGCCTTAAAAGATGCGATGCACTAAGAAGCTAACATACTCAAACGGACTGTGACAGCATTGCGCTCCTTTGGACACTCGTATACCTAAATATGTTTCGATCAATCATAGCTTGATGCTAATGTTATGAATTATAATGATAAATGATGTACCTATTGTGATTTAACCCTTATCATTTGATAAGTACCTATACAAACATTACCAAACATTCACTCATATTCCACAGATAAGACAGTAGCACTTATATTTACCTAAAAATCAATATATTTACCTATATAAATAAATGCAATTGATACACTGAGAAAAAAATATTGTTGCGCCAACAAAAAAACTTTAACGCTGGGGAGCCGTTCATAGTAAATAGTTGGATTAACAAAGTTTTTATTGTTAAATAATACATTGTTAAGTCAACAAAGTGTTTCAAAACTGCAAACTTTGTTGACTGAACAATATCTGTAGGTCTAACAATGTACAAATTGATGCATCTACAATGCTCATTTTGTTTCTATAACAAAGTACCTTTGTTAGCGTGACAAAGTCCTTTGCTATAAAATCAATGCACATTGTCTCTGTACTTACTCTCGTTTAGCTACGCTAGCAACGTTGCTTAGGGCCTATAACTTCACTTTGATCCTACAACAAAGTAGCCTTTGCTACTCTAACAAAGTTTCTTTGTTGTTCTATATATAGTGTTTGTCTCATTTCATATATATTTTGTTCAACATAAGCTGTAGAAGAGTTGATATTTAAACCTTGCGAGTAAATATCAACTCTTCTACAGCTTATGTTGAACAAAATATATATGAAATGAGACAAACACTTTAATTAAGTAAACGTAAAAAACCTGCAGGTGACGTTCTTACCTAGAAGGTTATGGTGAAATGAATAAAATGCAATGTAATTTAATGAGTTTATATTTTCAACAACAAAATCAATGATTAGGTATAACAATTTTTGATAAGTACTTTATTTTACATTCATATCAAATTAAGCACTATCTATACATATATGATGTCAACGGCTTATTTACAGGAATGACAATCTTTTAAACTGGTAATATTTTCCTCCATGCTGAACTTTACACGCACTGTCCGTTAACATGCACAATTATTTTGCACACAGAGATTAATAAATAATTGGACGTCACTTACATAACAAAAACGATCCACGATATTGGTATGTTTAAAATTACAAATACTGTCACGCACACAAAATACGACGAACAAAATAATACCTATTTGAACTAGCGCGTCGTCCAGTCGCCGACACACAAATGAACGAGCCACGTGGAGGACACCAGTTACCACGCAATAGTTCCCCGTCCCCTGCTACCCGCCCTTCTCCCGCACTTTTTTGACCCAACTAAGTATGCCGAGATTCTACAACAAAGTTGTATTTATCAAAATAAGAGTTGTTGGAACGCTTATGTTGAATTTGATGGGAATACAATGTATGACTTTAGCAAAATATGAAGTAGTTAACATGACAATGTTGTTTGGATCTCTCAACAAAGTAAAATTTTTACATTCCAACAACCTTTAACTTTGCTATTATATCAACTCATATGTTGGTAAGTGTTATGATTCGGTATTATATTTTTATAAATGTCATGTGGGTACCGACATAGTTTAGAATATTGACGGCTGGCTGCGATCAGTCGAATAAACGTAGTCTCATACACCGGTTGTTTCTCTTCGTTCCCCTGCCGTTAGAACATTTGGCGACGAGGATCAACGAGGATTAGCGTGAAGATGGCAAAAATAACGGTTGGCACGTTAACCACATTCAACCACGAAATCCAAGAATGGGCCGTGTACAAAGAAAGGCTGGAGCAGTGGTTTTTGGCGAACGAGATCGGGGCAGAGGAAGACAAAGCCGGTGTCAAACGACGCGCCATTTTGTTGAGTAATTTAGCAGAGTCATCATACAAATTGGTTCGTGATCTAGCGTTACCGACTCAAGTTAGCACTTTAGGCTACGAAGATGTAGTGAAGTTGCTAGACGGGCATTTTAAACCAAAGAAGTGCACGTTTGCAGAGAGGTTCAGATTCCATAGTGCAACGCAGAACGTCGGGGAAAGTTTAGCAGACTGGGCGGCGCGTGTACGTAGACTGGCGACTCATTGTGGATTCACAGCTTTACACCTCGGTGAACAACTTCGTGATAGATTCGTGTTAGGCATGGAGCCGGGGCCGGAGAGAGACAAATTGTTCACGAAAGATATGACTGAGCTGACCTTGAGTAAAGCCTTAGAAACAGCAGAGGGAATTCGCAGCGCACGTATGGGAGCCCAGGAGACCGTCCAGCGGAAGGATGCGCTGCAAGTGATGAAGGTAGCAGCAGTAAAGCCGGAAGCTACGCGAGGAGGCCGTGCGCAGCAACGCGCGGTCACAGGAGCCGCCGCCGGCTCGCAATGTACGGTGTGCGGCTATTACAGTCATGAGGCGTCTACCTGTCGTTTCGCGCGGTACAAATGTAAAAAGTGTGGGGTGCAAGGGCACCTTAAAAGAATGTGCAATAAAACAGTGAATCGGCAACATTATGTCGAGTGCTGTACGGATGGTGATGATGATGGTAAGCGTTCGTGTTTTAATATCCGTTCTGTCCGGGGAGAGCCGATGCGGGAGTCTGTTGTGGTGAATGGAAAAAAAATTCAATTTGAAATCGATTCTGGTTCCCCGGTGTCCGTTATCTCTGAGCAAATGTGCAAACAATATTTTCCTAATTGCGAGTTATTAGCGAGTGACCTTATATTGCATAGTTACAATGGTGATAGGTTGAACATAGTGGGTAAATTGAATCTACAGTTTAAGTACAAAAACAAACAAAATTATATTGATGTTTACGTTGTTCGTAACGGAGGTCCACCGTTGATCGGAAGAGATTTTTTGTCGCGGTTCAATTTACAAATTTGTTCTATAAACCATTGTAATGATTTTTTAGATCACATAACTTCTAAATTTCCTAAACTATTTTCCAATAAACTAGGATGTTTAAAAGGAATTGAAGTAAGTTTACACTTAAAACCCGACTCGAAGCCTATTTTTTTTAAGGCTAGACCTTTACCTTTTGCTCTGAGAGAGGGTGTCGGAAAAGAACTCAAGCGGTTGGTGGATGAGGGAGTTTTGGTCCCTGTCAAGTATTCTGAATACGCTAGCCCTATTGTACCAGTTTTAAAACGTGATGGTTCAATACGGCTTTGTGCCGACTACTCAGTTACCATTAACAAACAGCTTCTGATAGACCAATATCCTTTGCCAAGGTACGAGGATTTATTTTCTAAGCTTCATGGGGCTAGATATTTCTGTAAACTAGATTTATCACACGCGTATACACAACTTTGCCTTAAAAATGATGGTTCTCAAATGCTGACGTGTATAAATACATTTAAAGGAATTTTTAAATTTACAAGACTAGTGTTTGGATTATCTTCCGCTCCCGCTATTTTTCAGCGGACTATAGAATCCATCCTTGGTGGCCTAGACGGAACATTAGTATTTTTAGACGATATTTTAATTTTTGCTTGTAATAAAACACAAATGATAAATAGGCTATATGACGTTCTACGAAAGTTAGAAGAAGCAGGGCTAGTTGTGAAAACCGAGAAATGTTCCTTTTTCCAAGAGTCGGTTTCATACTTAGGATTTGTCATTGATCGTAACGGCATCCATAAGTCACCGGAAAAGGTAAATGCTATTATCAAATCTCGCATCCCTAGCAATGTTTCAGAATTAAAATCGTTTCTAGGTATGGTGAATTATTATAGAAGTTTTATTAAAAATGCGTCTTCCATACTAAATCCGTTACATGATTTATTAAAAAAAGGTAGAACATGGTCTTGGTCAAAGGAACATACCGACGCTGTTGTGAAAATAAAAAATGCACTAATTTCAGACAAAACGTTAGCACATTTTAATCCCGAGGCTAAATTGATATTAACGGTGGACGCGTCACCGACCGGCTTGGGTGCAATTCTATCGCAGGTGGATGACGGCGGCGAAAAGCCCATTGCATACATGTCGCGTTCACTTAATTCAGCAGAAAAACATTATAGCCAAATACAAAAAGAGGCGACCGCTATAATTTTTGGTGTAAAAAAATTTCATCAATATTTGTACGGCCGTTCAAAACCATTTATATTAAAAACGGATCATAAACCTCTCATATCAATATTTAACCCACAGAAAGGCGTTCCGGAGGTTTCGGCAAACAGATTGCAGCGCTATGCGATATTCTTATCCGCCTATAACTATACGATCGAGTACGTGAGTAGCACTCACAATAGCGCAGATTTTTTAAGTCGGGCCACTACGGAGGTGGCGGCGGGGGAAGGCGCACGGCCGGTGCAGGCGCAGGCGACGCATGACTCATGTTCTCGCGGCGATAGCTCTGCTTATGTTCGATTTGTTTACGACAGAGAATATTTTTTTGCGTTGTCAGACATAATAGATAGTAGCAAGCAGGATCACATTATTTCTTCCGTAATTGAATATGTGCTAAATGGGTGGCCAAGTAAAGTAAACAATTCTGAAATAAAGTCATTTTATAGTCACAGAGCGGAATTAGATGTTGAGCAAGGATGTTTGATGAGAGGTCATAGGTTGGTCGTACCCAAGAAGCTCAGGAACAAAGTACTAGCCGAGTTACACATAGGTCATTTAGGCATTTCTAAAGTCAAAGAAGATGCTCGGAATAGGTTTTGGTGGCCTGGCATGGCAGCGGACATCGAGCAATTTGTAGGCGCGTGTACAACTTGTACGGCCCTGCACCCCGCGCCTCCGCGGGCCCCGCTCACGCCCTGGCCTTATCCGTCGCAGCCCTGGCATAGGGTACACCTTGACTTTTTAGGCCCTATCAATGGCAAAACATACTTAGTTGTAGTAGATGCCTATTCAAAATGGGTTGAGTGTTTTGACGTGTCAACGGGATGCAGTACACGCGTTGTTATTGAGAAAATCAGTGAAGTTATGGCTCGCTTCGGGTTGTTTACTACTATTTGTTCGGATAACGGCACCGCTTTCGTTTCTCAAGAATTCAAACAATTTTGTTCCCTTAACAATATAGCACATTTAACTTCTCCGATTTATAATCCTTCGAGTAACGGTCAAGCCGAGTGCTATGTGAAAATTATAAAAAGAGCTATTAAGGCTATTCTTTTATCAGAAAAAAAATTATCAAATTTAAATATAAAATTAAACGAGTTTTTATTGCGTTATAGAAATTCTATGCATAGCACCACCAACAGATCTCCTGCAGAGGTTTTATTTGGGCAGAAGTTGAGATGTAGGTTGGACATTTTAAAACCATGCGTTACAACACCATCTGACGCAGCCCTCGACAAAATGGTTAAAGAAAAACAGTGTTTGCAGAGTGACTATTATGGCGGAAATCGTAACGTGCATTTCGATGTTGGTGAGGACGTTTTAGTTAGAACTTATAACCAACCCAAACAATGGATACGAGGGAAAATATTAAGGAAAATCGGAAACGCAATGTATTTAGTGAAATTGTCTGGCTCCAACCAACCAACCAAACGACATGCAAATCAATTGCGCAAATTTAAAGGGGGAGAAGAGAGCGAGGATACGGTGCCAGTTTTCATTGTACCTGATCCAGCAGCCACAGCGCCACCTACAGTCGAGGCTGAGCAATCAGAAGGAATGACTCAACCCAGCACTGAAGGTGGTACCAGTGAGAGTTTGGCGGCAGGACCCTCGACTGTTACAGGACAGACGGCACCCGAATACCGCGGCACCTCACCAACGCCGCCGCCGGCGGGTCGTTCAAAACGGAATAGGCCAGTAGTAGATTATAGGAAACTTTTTAAATAAAGGTGGAGGGATGTTATGATTCGGTATTATATTTTTATAAATGTCATGTGGGTACCGACATAGTTTAGAATATTGACGGCTGGCTGCGATCAGTCGAATAAACGTAGTCTCATACACCGGTTGTTTCTCTTCGTTTCCCTGCCGTTAGAACAGTAAGCTAACAAAATGACATTGCCAACTTATCAAAGCATTTTGAACTTTGTCATAGCATTCAGGTGTCTATAGCTCGACGCACAATAAAAAATCAACAACAAAAAGATTGTTGGTTCCGCTATGCACAGCTCGTTGAAGTAGCAAAGTACTTTAATGCTATCACAATAAAATCTTAACAAAGTTTTTATTGTCGCTTTGTTGGCCTTTTTTTCTCTCAGTGTAGATTTGTCTGTCAATGCAAAGGCCATGTGCTTCAGGCAACTCTACATAGAGCTATCTAGACCCGAATCAAATAAGTACCAACCTACCTAGATATTGCTCGGGACATAGGTATATCTTAGACCTAAAATGTGCTCAAAATGTGCTCTATACGCGTAGTAAACGTTTCTTGGATGAATTCAGATGATAGCGCGAGATGCTACGGCGACAGTGTACGAGCTCAAATTCACAAGTACCTTTAAATTATTACAAAATAATCCACGCCCACCAGGGCTTTTTATATATCACGATTTAGGTCCGAGACACGTGATTCGAGGTATATATAGCTTGACTAATTTGTGATACAGGTTCAGATTACAGAATGCGGATCAACATTCAATACTTATTCTTGATCCTTTAATAAATTTGTAGGGACCTAAGTACTAACATATTATTAAGTTCTACAGGTTGTGTTAGTGAAGTGGTGCTGTCAGTGAAAAGACCAAAGGTTTGTCTTACTTTATCTTCTACACTGACGGTACAGAAACTCTCTGTTCTAACAGGGCCGCCATTGTGTCGTATGCTTGTTTGTCACCTAAGTGCTGTAACAACAAATGACCCTTGCTCAGATACTTTGAGGAAGTAGAATTAATATGCCTGATTATACGATCGAAGTAGCGGGTAAAAGCTAACGTTTAACGCTAAAAATATTTTAAAAATGTAATACGTCACTATGAACTATTTAATCTTATCAGTCTTGTCTCACATATATATTGTATCGTTGTAATATTATTACAAACATTTGAACAATACATTGTGAACAGTGTGTGAGCCGTTGCCAAAATGGGCATATTCTGTGAGATGAATCTCTTTAAACCGCCAAATGAAGTGTACCGACCGGGCCAAATTGTATCAGGAGTGATAAAATATACTATAGACGAACCTATGAAAGTTGAAAGAATCACAGCGTCACTAAAAGGTGTTGGTTGGATAGTTTTAAAAGTTCGCCCAGGAAGCAAAAATGAAAAGACATACAGGACTTCACAGAATTATGTTAATATAGATACAAATATACAAGAAGAAAAAAGTGTTATTCCAATTGGTTCTTACGAAGTTAAAGTCAGCTATGTCATACCTCAAGACATACCTGCGAGTACAAGGTTCTACAGGTACATTAATGGCTTCAAAGTCAAATGCTTTATTGGATACTACATTTGCATAAAGTTTAAAAGACCAGGTTTCTTTAGTTTTAGTAAGTATTTCAATAGAGAAATCAAAGTGATACCCAAAATAATCCCAACATTGCCAAGAGAGCCTATTATTTACGGAGAAAGTAAGAAACTAACTCATTTCTTTACAAGTAAAGGCAGTATTGTGAACATTAAAGGAACTATTCAAAATTCAACACTACGATCTGGCGACGAAATGGTGGTGCATTATGAAGTAGATAATAATAGTCGTGTTTTAGTTAAGAATATTATGACAGTATTGATACAATCATACAAGTTTAAGGCAATCGGACACATTTCGAAATCGTACCAGGTACTGATAAACTACACACTGCTACTGTCAACCGTGAGGAAACTCTGAAGATGTCTATCAATTTAAATGTACCACCAGATTTATATAATATACAAAACGCCATGATAGTTACAAGACAATATTTTATTAGAATCATAGCACAATTACCCATACCACATAGACACGTAATACTCGATATTCCTGTTGAGTTAGGAGTTTGTGATGTAAATGAAGACGAAGAAGAGATTAATGAACAAATAAGATACGAAGATCCACCTCCATCGTATTGGGAAGTTGTGGGTGAAGAGAAACAAGATCCGGAATATGGTAGTGACAATTTTGACGATGACCTTGACAGTGAAAAATGTGAAAAGCCCAAACCCACTCCAATCTCACTCGGAAAGAATCCTGACATGCCAATCAAAAGCCAGGTAGTAAGATCTAAGGACTTCGCTGGCAAATCGATATTCCTGCAGCTAACAGATAAATGAAGCTCAGTTGCGAGTTTTCCTCACGGATTTTGAGTCAGGATATAAACCAATCCAAAAGAAAAAGAGGAATAGGAGATCTGATCAATAGAATCAGATATTGAAATAAATGGACCCAAATTCAAAAGTGAACGATCAGAAGATGATGATGACGATTAATTTATTGTAAATGACATTCTTTGAAAATATGCTAAATATTAAACAAATTTTATTAAGTTGATAAGGTAAACAAAGAAATTATAACTTATCTAACATAGATGTTTAGATAAACGTGTCGATATATATTTTATTTTGATCCGTGGTGACTCATTCTATTGGTATTCTCTACAATAAAATTTAATTTTAATTTTAATTAGATTTTATTTCCTAATTTCTCAATGAGCTAGTTGTTGAAGCGTATTCAGTTACCCTGGAATGAAGTTCGTTACGTAGCATTCTTGGGATTATCCTCTTAACCCAAAGTACCTACTATAATAACAAAATCTACAACATCCAGTAATCTCAGCGCGAGTCCTGGTTACTTCCTAGGTTCTTACCTCGGAACCCGGACTTTCCGACCTTTACTCCGCCAATTCGCACCGTCTTTGACATTGGCAGGTATGTTATCTTCTACGATGCCAGGCACTTTTAGAATCTACTCCTCCTACCAGGGCCCGGGGCTAAAATACGTATATATTCTGAATAATGCATTTGAAATTTCTTTCAAAGTTATTTGATGGCGAGTAAAACAAAAAGCAATAGGCACCAATTGCTGACTAAGACCTGCACAAGGTTGCTACTAAAACTATTAAATAATAAATTCAGGAATATAAGGTACTAATAATCTGAGGCCACATCTGCCAAATGACTCATGGTCGGTAAAACAAACAAAATTAGTGATTCGACACCGCGAATCGGCAAACGGAGGTGAGATGGTCCATACCAAGGTGAACGGACAATCTAAAAGGTAGCTAGGATTGAATTGATACACAATGCTGATTGCGTGCTATGGTGCACATTTGGAGAGGTCTAAGTCCAGAAGTGGACTGCAATAATATTTGATTGATTGATTGAAATATATTCAATACTACAATCTTATATGTCTATTACCCCGGGTTCACACAGCGTAGTCCTTGTCCCAGCTATTCAAGCTTTGCTTTTATGAAATAGTCAGCGAGGACAAGTAATTGATTGACAGATAACGTAGTAATCTTATCAGAGTTATCTATTGTATATATTATATCAACGTAATAATATTTCAACAGACGAAAGTTTTATTGGTGAAGAGTGTTCTTCTTTAACAATGGGGATATTTTGTGAAATAGGGCTTTGTAGGCCGCCAAACGAAGTTTACCGACCAGGCGAGGTTGTTTCAGGAGTGATAAAGTATACTATAAACGAACCTATGGAAGTTGACAGAATTGTAGCGTCACTGAAAGGTATTGGTTGGTTAATTTTAAGAGTTACATCGAATAACAATGAAAGAACCTACAGAAGCACACAAAATTTAGTGGACATCGATGTTGTGGTTGAAAACAGAAAAACTACGATTGCAGCTGGTGCTTATGAAGTTAAATTCAGCTACCTTTTACCTCAAGACATACCTTCGACTTTGAAATTTGAAAAGTATTTTGATGGCTGTAAAGTCAAATGTAATGTTGGATATTACGTTTGTATTACATTTCATAGACCCGGATTTTTTAGTATGAACAAACAGTTTAACAGAGAAATCAATGTGGTTTCAGAAATAATACCAACATTGCCAAGAGAACCTGTTTTTTACGGAAAAAATAAGCATTTAACTCATTTTTTTTCGAGTAAAAATAGTGTTATTAACATTAAAGCAACTATACAAAATTCTAGATTTAGTTTTGGTGGCGAAATCGAAGTGTATTATGAAGTTGAAAATAACAGTCGTGTTAAGATTGAGCGGGTTGTGAATGTACTGGTACAAACACACACATTTCAAGCACATGGAAACTATCGGCCAGTAACGGATTACAATGTTGTGCCAGGCATCGATGCTGTATACGCTGGGCCCGTTAACCGTAACGACACTCTAAAGATGACAGTAAAAATGAATGCACCCTCACATATGTATAATATACAGAACGCCAATTTACATATAGCCCGCAGACAAAATTTCTTTAGAATTCTAGTTCAATTACCCACACCACATAGAAATGAAGTACTCGATATTCCAGTTGAGATTGGAGTCTATGATGAAAATGGTGACGGAAATAGGCTTGAGCAGGTTAATGAAGATGTAAGCTATAACGATGCACCTCCAACGTATTGGGAAGCAATGGGTGAGAAGAACCAAGATGGGAGTGAAGATTAAAAGTGAAAAAAAACCAGTGCACTCCAGAAAAAGTACCATAGAAGTGAAAACTGTAACTTGTCACAGTCGGTGAATTTACAAGGGACGTCGATAAAAGTATAGATTTTTACAAACAGTTTTTAATTAACTACAATAAATTCACATCAGTGCATGGAGCAGTGCACATTTTTTATAATTTATATTATTTATGTATGTTATTTATGTTTAGTTCTAGATTAATGCAGAATAATCTTAGTAATATTGTCCTGCTAAGATTATCTAAACTCACTTTTCTAATATGTAGTTAACATAACTTTATCTGTTGATATTAAAATTTTACTAAACGAATTTTTATTGTGGTCACCACTTTTACGTTGATTAGTTAATAGTGTTTTTAGATATACTTGTCACCGTGGATCTTACTGCCTCTACTTTATTCAATAAATAGGTACTACAATAATTATGTTATTTGGAAGTAAATTTTTGGTACCTACTCCTATTAAAAAAAGGAAAGGCCCAAGAATTGAATCCCGTGGTACTCCACTGGCCTTTTCTCCTTTTATTACAAATACCGGATTCTGCATTCACAAAAAATACTTAGCTTAAATCATTTGATTAATTTACTTCTAAACGAAAATATAATATTAAGTTCAGTGTGCCTACTATCAAGAATTACATGACAAAATATGTAACTTATAATATTGAAAGTCTATTGATATAAAACAAATTTTATTAATTAAGGTGTCCTTTTTTTATTTTGAATACCTATCAGCATTATCACAGCGTCCTGGATGCATCCAAAGCTTCCACTTCAAAGATAAGGGTTCATCCTCATCCTTTCTCTTTATTTGGCTTATATATTGGCTTATTACCGTTAAACAGCTGGTGCAGCAGACCTTAAATCTTGGTGGGTTCCTATATGTATAAGCACTCAAAGAAAAGTAATACGGACGATGGGATGCAGTCAATAATATCAATTGAAAACAAAAATGTGGATTCTAAATTTTAGCCGATGCAGGCAGGATAATCACAATACGAAATAGCAATTCTCTAAATAAATAACATGTCGACGCTGATAAATGTAAATTCGCCGCTAACATTGATATTTTGCGTTAGTCATATCCTATAGATAAGATTGCATTATAGTGATAAATATTTACAACTAGGTAACTTTTGCTGGCGATCCGCTTAAATGGCGATTTCATTTTCTGATTATAACACAAAGAAGCTAAGTACCTGGCAAAATAGTAGTTTCGACTTGAGTAATCAAAATTACTAAAAGTTCATTCAAATCGTGCACTTTAGAGCCCAGGGCCCGCTCTCCTTCCTTTTCCTCCATTATTGGCACTCTAAACCTTATAAATCGAGGTTGGACGCCGCTGATCTTACTGGTACTAGGGAACCCAAAGGAAGTCAATTTCTTAGTCCGATATCCTTAACAAATCATTTCTGACTCGGTTGAGTAATGAACAAACTACCAATATTTTGCACTATTAAGTTAAATGGATAGGATATCCACATCACTAGGTATAAACTTTTAGTGTTATCAGTCTTATCTTGTAGATATATAGGTATATCTATATCCAGTATCGTTTAGTTATTCATTCGAGCACACGACAAAAAATTGAATACAAAAATTGTATCATCTAAGTAGTTTTGTGAACAGTGATAGATAACTTAAAAATAAAATGGGTATATTCTGTGAAATTAATCTTTTTAAACCGCCGGGTGAAGTTTATCGACCAGGCGAGGTCGTTGCTGGAGTGATTAAATATACTATAAACGAACCTATGGAAGTAGAAAGGATTACAATGTCATTAAAAGGTATTGGTATCATATCTTTGACAGCTGGTGCAAGGACTAAAGATGCCCAAACCTATATAACTGAACAACAATATATTGATATAGATACTCTTATTCAAGACACAAGAATGCAGATTTCACCCGGTTCATATGAAGTAAGATTTAACTACATTTTACGTCGTAATATACCTTCGAGTCTGAGATTCAATAAGTTTTTTAATCTTAACGAAGTTAAATGCTGCATCGCCTACTACGTTCGTATCAAGTTTGAAAGACCTGGATTTTTTGCATTCAATAAACACTTTAGAAAGGAAATCCACGTGATATCTGAGATTTATCCGAAATTGTCAAGAGAACCGGTAATATATGGAGAAAGTAAGAAATTGATGCATCTATTTTCGAGTAAAGACAGTACTGTTAACATCAAAGCAACTATAAAAGACTCAGTATTACGTTTCGGCGGTGAAGTAGAAATAAATTATGAAGTGGCAAATACAAGTCATGTTTCGATTAAGGGTATCACGACTAAACTTATGCAATTATATACTTTTAAATCAAAAGGATACCGTACAATAGATTATGAAGAAGAAGTACCAGGTACTGAAGCTAACACTACACCCATTAAAACTAAAGGCAATCAAAATTTGTGTATAAAGATAACGGCACCACCACATTTATATAATATACAGTACTCCATTTTTGTTTGGAGAGATTATTTCGTTAGAATGATAGTAAAATTACCCATTCCACATAAGAATGTGGTACTAGATATCCCAGTTGAGATTGGGCTTAGTGATGAAAATATAGTTGAAAATAGATCGGAACGAGATTTAAGTCACAATGATGCACCTCCATCCTATTGGGAAGCTATGGGTGAAGAGATAGAAGATAATGAATATAGTATTGACAATGAATTTGACAATAAAAAAAGTGAAAAGTGATATTTTCTCCGTTGTACTTGTGTATAGCCCGTTCGAGTCCTGCAATTTCAAACAAATAAAGTGTTTGTGTGAGATGATGCTAGTTGGATAACTACTTAATCCCAAGACAATATTGTTTTATCGAAGCAAAATAAGTCAAGAATAATTTAAAGCTATTGCATTAACTGTTATTTACTGTAAATTAAGTAATTAACTTAAGCATTTTAATATATTATTTTATTTTTCTGCTTATACATCTCTTATAATAATACGTTAGAGTAACGCTCATAACTCTAAAACTACCCAACCAATTTTCATCGGGTTTTTTTTTAAATGAAAGCTTAGGTTCCAAAGGGGTACAGAAAAATATGACATCAAAATCAAACGGGCGGAGCCGCGGGAAAAAGCTAGTATTTTAATAATATTACTTAGCCTACCGGAAGCCAATAGAAAGATAGTGTTAGAATAAATTTTATTTCACCAGCAGCTAGCGACTGATTAAGGTAAAATCTTAAAATATTGCAGACAAATTCAGACAAAATGTTATCGTTATTTTTGGACTTTTTGTATTCATCTTCACGACTACAAAATGAATTGGGTATTTCACTGACTATTCAAATTATTATTTTTTTTACAAAATGTCAAAACGGTGAGTTATATTATATTATTATTACTTACAAGGAAAATTGTATTAAAAAATTATTTGTGACGTCATAATATTTAATAGTCAAAAAATAGGGCCTCGTTTGTCTCGCGACTTGGTCCAAAATATAATATATGCGTTTCAAGATATAGCTACTTAGATTTTGTGATCGCAACTAAGTAATATTAAAATAAAAAAACTACCTCGAGGTGATGGTAGGTAATTTTACAAGTCATGTAATTTTTCTCCGCCACAATTCTTTTCACAATTTTTTAAATGTCGAATAAAATTAAAGATGAGCAAGATGTTTCGTGTTTGATTTTTTAAGATGTTTCTTGAAACTCCTTAAAACGCCCGGAACCAAAACAGTTGTGATGACAGTTATCTTATGTCACAGAATGATGTCTCTGTCTGTCAGTACTTACTGTCACAAACATTGTTGTTGTTTTTATAATACTACATCTATGGTTTTTATCATTATTTGCCGCCTAAAATCCAACCACACATCCTGATTGTCCACCTACCTGAATCTCGTGGAGGCGCCCCGAGTAAGTACTGACAGACAACTTGCACGTATGTTTTTCAACGGGGCATGGTATGGTACGGTAACACGGGCTGGTATCCGCAACTCCACGTCATGGCGCGGTTTTTGCGTGAGGGTGGGAATTTCACTTGATCCACCCCAACTCATTGAAGAACGCCAGCGGGCTCTTCACATTGCTGGTGATCTCCCGGAGCGTACCTGTATTATTGAAGTACTTAGCCCTGTATGTGGCGGTTGCAGGACAGTGTAGGAGCACATGTGCCGCTGTTTCCTCCTCTCTCATGCAGGCTCTGCAGAGAGGGCTGTCGGTGATTCCTAAAATAAAAAGGTGTTTATTAAAGGAGCCGTGCCCCGTGATGGCAGCTGTAGCCATGCGTAGTTGTTGTTTTGAAAGTTGTCGAACACGCCGGGTCAGTCTATGTTCAAGCACAGGGATTGCTTCCCTGGCCTGCCTGCATCCTCCAGTATCTGTTGTGTTGATCTATCGTTCGTTTGTTTACGATGGTTCGTAGGTATGCAAAGGGGATCGGTAGGTATTATGGGCTCAGGTCCCATTGCGACCATGTCAGATCCTCTCCTAGCAAGCTCGTCCGCTGCGTCATTGCCGCGCGAGCCGCTGTGGCCCTTGATCCATTGCAGGATTATGTTGTTGGTGTTGCCTATTTGGTTTAATTTAAGATGGCACTCCAGTATTAGTCCCGAGTTTATAGTGTGGCTGTTTAAGACTTGCAGCACGGCCATGCTGTCCGACAATATACGTATAGAGTGGCCTTCCACTCTCCTGGCCATTACTGATGAAGCCGCCAGGGTTATCCCCATGCATTCTGCTTGGAATACTGTGTTGTGGGTCCATAGCGGTTTCGAGATGGTGATGTTGAGGTCTTCTGAGAAGACGCCGGCTCCCGTGCCTTTATCCGTTTTTGATCCATCTGTGAAGATTCAACATTCAACGGGGCATGTTGTGCCTCTGTTCTTATTGGCACAGGCACAGGCACAGCACAGCTGACCAAGTCATTTTGTCACATTATTTACAATACGCGCCACACAACTTTGCGTCTATGAACTTCGCGCGAAAGACGCAGCAATGATGCAATTATAGGTGTCACAGGGGTAACTACTGCGCAGCGGAAGGGGGCGGGGTGGCACGTAGCTGCTGACTGACAAGATGTACGTTCGGTAATTTCGCCGCTTTCACTCTGACGTACTGTCGTGTACATAATTGGTAAAAGTTTTCGTTAATATTGTTATTAACGAAAGTAAGTAATTCTTAGTGTTATGAATCTATTTCAATTGTTTGCCTCATTAGTAAAATCATTGTAATCTATCTATATATAAAAAAGGGTAATTGCTTTTTTACGCTTCAAAGACAGTTTATAACTATTTTCTGCGACGATAGATAGTGCTGCATAAAATCCGATGTTTTGCAGCAATATGTAGTTATATAGTCTTATTCAAAACATCTATGTTCTGGAAATTACACCAGGTAAATTATTTATTTAAGTTGTTTGCTACCTTAATAGTTTAAATTCAATTAGATGAGAATAACTACGGTACTGAGGAGGTTTATTGTATAGTACCTACTTAGTCCTTAACCAATATTTCACGCAAACAGTATAAAAGATGTATTTTTATACTTAGTACTTTTGTTCGCGACGTTACCTGCGCAATCTTGAATATGTAGCTAACTTCGTGGGCTCAAAGTTGTGTGTTGCATATTGTACCCGACTGGTTAAATCATATTCGTGCCATTCCCGGCCACTGGCGGAACTCGCGGCTACATAATAAATTGCAATAACAAGAACTCTCGGCCATGGATTTTACGTAATTGCAAAAAATACGAGTAAATAAACAGTTTACACAGTTTTGTCGAGTTTACACAGTTCTGTTAGTGATATTGAAGAACCGTTTAATGTACTTGAGTCTCCAGACAGAATAAGGGCTCTATATTAAGAAATCTATATAAAATGGCAGTGTGATAGTGTTCTCTCGGTGCTTCAACATACATACTAATTTAAGAAGATTACACAGACCAGAGACTTCTTATGAAAAATGTGCAGTTGTGAATTGTGAATAATTTACTTCTTGTACCAGGAATACCTAGTTGTTTTTTTTAAATTAATTAATGAAGTTTATGCCATATTGTAAGCTTTGCTGTGTTTTCGTTTTCATTTTGATAGCGTTCCGGCTAGCTCTAGGAACCTATTTCCATAAATAAAGTAGCCTATATCTTATACTAAACTATAATCCATCCTTGTGTCAAATTTCAACTAAATTTGTTCACCCATTTACATTCAAACTTCTTCACAAATAATAATTATTAAGCAGGATGGGTATAAATTGTCAGATTAATCTTTTCAGGCCATCAGATAGATTTTATCATCCCAGACAGGATGTATCAGGAGTGTTAAAATACGCTGTAGACGAACCCAAGGAAATTTTAAAGATTATGGCAACATTGAAAGGTATTGGTAAGATAATATTGACAAATCATAATAGCATTAAACATGAGAGAACTTACAAAGCTATGGAAACATATATTAATAAAGATACGATTATCCAAAATAACAAAAAAGTTATCCCAGTTGGTTCGAAAGAAGTCATATTCAGCTTTAATTTACCTCCAAATATACCTTCCTCCATGAGATGCATGAAGAATTTTAAGAATTATCAAGTCCAATGCTTTATTAAATATTACATTTGCATAAAATTTGAAAAAGCGGGCCTGTTTTCTCATAACAAACATTTTATAAAAGAAATCTATGTTATGTCTCCAGTTGTAGCAAAATTATTAAGGCAACCTGCTGTGTATCAAGAAAAGAGGCAATTATTTCCCATTGGTCGATCTTCAAAACAAGATAGTTTTGTTATTATTACAGCAACTATTCGAAATTCAGCTTTACCAATTGGAGGCAAAGTCGTAGTGCGTTATGGAGTTACAAATAAAAGTCATGCAAAAATTGAAATGATTAATACGAAATTGGTAGAAGCACACTTGTTTAAAGCAACGTGCCAGCATCAAGTGACAGATCAAGAAGATGTGCTAAGTACTAAGGTGGGAGAAGTTGTATCCTTAAACAACGGACAAACTCTATATAGGTCTTTAGAATTCAATGTACCTCGTCATCTATATTCTCTGGAGAATGCGGAGATAGTCACCAGATTTTATTTTATTAGAATAACTGCTATGTTACCAAAGTTGCACAAAGAAGCAGTACTCGATATTCCTGTACAGATTGGCGTTTTTGAGCAGAATAGAGAACAAAAGACAGATGCACAGATGTCTAATGTGGTGAATTATGATAACCCATCTCCATCGACGAGTTTTGTTAACCCCTCTCCAGCAACGAGTTTTGGTAACCCACCCCCAGTAGCGAGTTTAAGTGGCCCACCTCCAGTAGCGTGTTTTGGTGGCCCACCTCCAGTAGCGAGTTTTGGTAACCCACCTCCAGTAGCGAGTTTTGGTGGCCCACCTCCATTGGTGAATTTTGATGACCCTCCTCCAACTGTGAATTTTGATGACCCACCTCCATCGGTAAGTTTTGATGACCCACCTCCGTCATATTGGGAAGTCATGGGTGAAATAAAAGATAATGCAGATGAAGATGAACCTCTTAATGCATAGATGCCTAACGTTGAAATCATATTTTCTTAATTACTTTGAGTGATATTGACATATATACCTATTCAGGTAGTTATAACTACTATAATATTATATTATGCTATGCAAGTATTTTGCAATGTTCGTGTCGCGGCACTGCGAAGATTCGGGACCACGCTCCCCAAGGAAGCCGGAACCAGGTCCACTTGGTTATACGGCATTGGGTTTACCCAGACTATAATTTTATTAAAATCCGGATGCTTCCTGGACGCCTTCTTAACTAGGAAAAATCCGGGGCCTACCTACTTTATTGTAAGATCACTCATTCATTCTCGAAAATTTCCCGTGTAAAGCTGGTTTGTGCCTACCGCTAGTCTCATGTAAATTTAAAAGATCTCAGTAATTTATAATAATTTTTGTGATAATAATTACGGGTGCTTACTTAGCTCAGATATCTATTTAATAATATTTTGATATCTCACTATGGTTAAATACCTACCTATACGTACCATTAACGTAAGCAGTGTAGATACATAGAATTATAACGCATTTTGAGACTATGTGTAGATACTTATTTTTTATATAGCTACTTATTTTAATTTTTTATATATTCTAATCTAGCCACTGAAGTACTCTACAGTGGGTAGATTAGGTAGACACATGGCTGTCCTTGCTTTTTTGACGATACTACTTCGTGATCTATTTGAATAACAATAACTGACTATATAGTCCGGTCAATTTAGACATTCGAAGTTACATAAATATACATCAAGCTGAAAATTTGTGAAATAATTCTAAATTTAATTATAAATAAATTTGAAAGTTCTCCATTTTTCTCCTTTATGTAACTTCACCCTTTTTATTGGTTTAATTTAACAGGACTATATAGTACCTACTATTTTACTAAACGTTATAATATTGTACTATACGCTTTTTTACCTGTTTGACGGTTAATTGTGAATTTTATCATAATTATAACAGTAAAGACGTTTATTGTATTTTAATAAGCTCAAATTATACTACCTACATAATTTTAAAATAAATATGTTTCAAGAATAAAAGAATATCTTTTTAGTGTACCTACGAGTATATTCTGAGGTATCCAAGACGAGCCAAGCGAACCGCAAGGGCACTACCTACCTTTTCTCGAAACACTTCGTCGTTTTTTTGAACTCTCATGACTTTTCTTTCGAATATGCTAAATAGTTAAAATTTTCAAGATAGAATACCATCAGTACAATAATTAAACATACAAAATTTGAATGTCGTAGCTATTATACTTTAGATTTTATTAATGTCTCAAAACACTTGATTTCGTCACTGACTCACTCACTGATCATCAAAATTGTTAGGGTTACTTCCTGAAGTCCTAGAAAGCTGAAATTTGGTATGTAAGCTATTATTACTACAAAGACAACGAAACAATTAGAAAACCTAACCCAACCTATCCCCTGGGAATAGGAGGTGGAAGCACAGATTAGATAATAGTACCTATTACGGTGAAAGTTTGTATATGAGACTTGCACTACAGTTTGTGTTACATAAGTGGAAATTAATTTAAATGTTACCAAAAAATCCACTAACCAACTTACAAAAATAAATAAAATCCCACCAAAAACATTTTCATGTAAAATGTTGCCAAGACGAGTCTACGTAGCTTACCCTGTGAATTTTTTTTCTGATCACGTATAATGCCAAGCTCTAAAGGCTGCACGCTCTAAAGCTACAAGCTCTACACTACACCTCAATCAAAATGTATAAAGAAGTGGTCAGATCTCATGTAAAGGCAACATTTTTGATCTATGCGCCCTAACTTTACCAGACCTACCTTCACAAATTCTACATTTATGTTAAAACGTGTGGGCTGTCCATCTTTCACGTCTAAACCACTGAACCGATTTTGATAAAATTTGCTATTGCTACAAAAATGTTCATAAAATGAATACTACTGGAACAAACTACATAAAACTTTATGGGACCAAAAAAATTATTTAAGGTAATTTAAAGTAATGATTGTAAGAAAAAAATAACCAATAAAAACTACGTTTAAATACCGACTTCAAAAACGGAAAAGTATAAAATAATTTCGTGGGAAACTGAATTTACATATTTACTGTTTTGTTAAAAGTCGGTGACTAGCCCGTAGGTCATAATTTCAATTGATTCCAGCATAGTAGTTCTAGACCAGGGTAGAAGCCTTTAAAAATAATAAAAAGTGAAAAAAAAAATAATAGTAGGATGAAACCCATTAGAAAAGGAGGGGAATATTATAATAAATGAAAGGAAAAATAAATTACGGGCGATCTGAGGTCGAGAAGGGGATGGGGGTGAGTTTTAAGAGTAAAAAACGGTTTTTCTCGATTTCCAGCAAAACTAAAAATCCTATGGAAAATAGTCAAATGGCAAAGTTGTAGGTAATAAAAAGATCTAAAACTTATGAATTTGCACTTTTTTCACATAACCTCAAAATTTATGTGAAAAATTCAAAAGACCAAGATTTTGGTTTTTTATTTTTATCTTTTTCAAATAAATTTCTTTTTTCTTTTAAACTTACCATTTTATGTCCCAAATACGCTGTAATTTATTTGATTAAAAATAATTATTTTTTCACCTTATTTTGAATTAATATCGAAAAAGCACCCTAATTTTCAATCGAAAATTCACCCGTCAAAATATCAGCTTTTATCAAAAAGTTGGTATGTTTTCTGTTCGTTGAAACCTCTATTTTCCGGTGGTGAAAAAAAAAATATGTTACCATAGTAAATCTTAAATTTCTTTTTTAATTATTATATCCAAATTTTGAGCCATTTATTAAAATTAACACTTTAATTACTCGAAAAACGTAAGATTACGTGTTACAAGTTTACTTAAAAAAAAAAGAAAACTGTTCGAATCTGCATAGGAAGGTAAATACTATCTCTATTTTTATTTGTTTAAATTAACTCAATCATAAAAATAGTAATATTTTCTTTACAAAAAAAATAGTATGCTTAACGTAACATAACCTAAAGATTAAAATTGAACGATATTTTAGCACAAGATTAAAAAATAATAATCTCCTTTGTTTTGCACAAACAAATTTAGTTACTCCCATGAAAAAAAAATATTTCAAAATATATTAAAAATCTATAAAAAATATTAAATGTATATAAAATATATATCGTAAATATATTTTTAATAAAAAAATTTGGCAAATTAAAAAATATGTTACTGTGGTAACATATTTTTTTTTCACCATCGGAAAGTAGAGATTTCAACGAACAGAAAACATACCAACTTTTTGATAAAAGCTGATATTTTGACGGGTGAATATTCGATTGAAAATTAGGGTGCTTTTTCGATATTAATTCAAAATAAGATGAAAAAATAATTATTTCTAATCAAATAAATTACAGCGCATTTGGGATATAAAAAGGTAAGTTTTCACCAAATTTCATGAAAAAAGAAATTAATTTGAAAAAGATAGAATATAAAAACCAAAATCTTGGTTTTTTGAATTTTTCACATAAATTTTGAGGTTATGTGAAAAAAGTGCAAATACAAAAGTTTTAGATCTTTCTATTACCTACAACTTTGCCATAGGACTTTTAGTTTTGCCGGAAATCGAGAAAAACCGTTTTTTACCCTTAAAACTCACCCCCATCCCCTTCCCGACCTCAGATCGCCCGTAATTTATTTTTCCTTTCATTTTTTATAATATTCCCCTCCTTTTCTAATAGGTTTCATCCTACTATTTTTTTTTTGTTTTAAAAATTATCGACCCTGGTCTATTCAGGCACTACAAAGAGTTGGCACCGACTTCTAATAGAAAAATAAATATGTAAATTCAGTTTTTCTTCTCCAAGTTATTTTATACTTTTCCATTTTTAAAATCGGATTTTTTAAACGTAGTTTTCTTTTTTATTTTGATTTTTCAGTGTTTGTAATAGGTTGCTCTTAGTGATTTAATCCGGTCCAGCATGCCTTAGACCATATTTTTAGAGATTTATTTCATAAGAGTGACATATTGCTCTCAATAACATAAACGAGACTATTATTCATACTAATATTATTATTATAAATGGGAAAGTGTATGTGTGTGTCTGTCTGTCCGTCTTTCACGCCTAAATTACTGAACCGGTTTTGATGTGGCATTACGGTAGATTAGACCTTGAGAAAGGATATAGGCTATGTTTGATCGCGATAACCGACATCCATCAGGCGGAGCCGCGGGCAAAAGCTAGTATATTATTATAAATCTGAAAGTGTGTGTGTCTGTTTGTCCGTCTTTCACGTCTAAACCACTGAACCAATTTTGATGAAATTTGCTATCGCTACAAATTGTTCATAAAATGAAAATACTACTGGAACAAACTACATAAAACTTTATGGGACCAAATGGCAACTATTCCGCATCGAACTAAAAAAAGTCACGTAAATCGGATAATAAACCTCCGAGTAATCGGTGCACATACCTAAGAAAAAAAATACATTCATCGAATCGAGAACCTCCTCCTTTTTGGAAGTTGGTAGGTATGTATTTTTACAGTTTATTGCACGTGACGCTACGGTGCTGCCATCTTACTTAGACCGTTTGAGAAAACCCTCATTCTCTAAGCACAAAAAGTCGAGCACAGCGGTGACACCTTTGATAGTGAATGTCATTGGTCAATCTCCGATGACGTCACCGAGTCCGACCAATGACAATATCTATCAAGGCTGTCACAGCACCGTGCTCGACGTTGTGAGCTTAGAGAATGACATAGCAGTACTGTAATAGTAGATTGTATGACATAAGTAGATTGTATGACATAAGTAGACTTTAAAAAAGCATTTGATACTCTGGACCACGATAGATTGCTCAACGCATTGGACGAATGTGGTATCCGTGGACCTACGAATAATGTATCCTATAGAAGTGTAACTCCCATAGAGTTACCGCTGAAATATTGGAGTAACTTACGCATACTAAAAAAACAGCAATAAAACAAAACACTCACACATCCACTTTTGAATACTTGCACGCGATTGGTTGCGCCAAAGTCATACTGTCTCGGCGCCCCAAACGTCATAGTGGCAAAGCGGCGAACGTGATGAGCGTGAATGGTGTTATACAATAATAAGACAGCTTGTTTGTGTTTATTTTTTATTGAATAAGTTCAATCAAAGTTCAATCAATAAAAAAAGTCGGGTTGCACTCCGGGAGTGCCGGCAGAAGTGAAAACTTGTTCTCTCTTTCTTTCTTCGTTATATACAGAGAAAAAGATAAAAAGAACATACCATACCATACAATACCTATAATATAGCGCCAATCATAGAACCTATCACTAATTTTCTGTCAGAACGAACCCGGTACTATCTGAAACCATAAGGACTTACAGTCGAAGCGCTTACCGCTAAGCTACGAAGCTTCTTGGCATACCTAACAAAATAAACAATTTTTAGCTAATGTTGTATGACGTCAGTCGTCGGTTACGGTTCAAAGGTCAAGTAATCCTGACGCGAGTTTAATACTTTTTACCCATCCAACGCCGCTAAAGAAGTTTTCACTTCAAAAAATAATAACTGGATTGTTATTATTTTTCTATTGATTGAACTACAGACGCATACAAATCAAAATACGTTGATATTTTTCACAATTATGTACCTCTGAAAATAATTAGTTTATTAAATTTATGGCGGTTGGAATTTAGTAAAGACTCGTTTTTAACAATATAATGCGAACGAATTATAAGAAACTGTTCGATTCTAGCTTTTAACAACAAAACGTCGTGATTGCTTTCTATAGGATGGCTTTCGTTAAGGGGTTATACACTTATTTACCATTATTTTAAAATTGTTACTTTCAATTGTCGACCAGATGATTCTACATTTGAATGATGGATTGAGATGGTTAGCATCTGAAAAATAGTAAAATACTTTTTAAAAATAAATAATTTAAGTAATGAACTAAATAAGAACAGTTTAACTTTTTCATTAAATTTAGAAATTGCAAATAGGTATATGAAATATCTCACAGTGCAAATAGGCACCGCAGTTTTTCTTAATCGCTTAACCTTTCCATTATTTGGTGTGTACATGTCATCAGTTCGAAAGTGTATGCTGCATATTTTACTGTACTGACTAGGCATCCAATCACATTCATTTCTTTCCAAACGAACCGCACTCACCCATTTTCATGCTGGACTTCATTTGTTGGGAATCTGTGACATTTAAATTATAATTTAATTTTTATGCATAATATCATCCTACTAATATAATGTCTTAGTAACAATATTTTTATTACCTTAGCGCTTAACATACTATGAACTATGAACACTGCATAAAAAATAATTTGATTTAGGAATTGCGTTCATGTTGCATACCACTTTTCAACTTCGCCAAGTACGTGTTTTTAAAATTAATATTTACTCACCAATGGAAGGTGATTCCAGCGTTTTTCATATCAGTATGGTTTCTGCACCACTTCACAACACACGAAGGCATATTTGAAATGTAATTAACGCGAAAAAACACAAAAAACAAACACAATTAAAATCACTGACAGATTGATTCAACTGAACGATACCTACGCGTGACAGCGCGGACTGACAGTGCCGCGCGGTACACTTTTTAAGCCCCGCCTTCCGCGGTCCTCATTTTGTGGTGCCATTTTTTGAGCTGAGTTACACTTCTATAGGATACATTATTCGTAGCCGTGGACCCATCAAGAATTGGCTACGCTCATACCTACACGACCGATGTCTTAAAGTTTCAGTTTGCGGAGCGATAAGTCAAGAAGGTGACATAAAATATGGTGTGCCAACCGGCTCTGTATTTGGTCCGGTTTGCTATACAGGGTGTAATCGTTAAGTGTGTCCAGGCGATTTTTCCGTAACTATTACAGATATCAAAAAACTTTAAACTGATATCGAAAGTACGTTATCTAATGAGTAAAATGACATCAATAACTTTTTTTAAATCTAACGAGAGGTATCTAACATTTTGACATTAAACTCTCCCATACATTTAGTATGAGATTAGTACAAAGATTTTAGTTTCCTTATTTTAAGTGATCTAGTACCCATTTTACCTTAATCATATTTTATGATTACGTATAATATGACAATGATGATTTTCAAGTAGATACACGTGTAAATTAATTTTCCACTTCAAATTAGTAATAAACCTTGTTTCAATATCGCATTAAGTAAATTAAGCTAACTGAAAAGCAACACACTACAAAAAAAAGATACTCTCTGGTGTTCGTTCTAAATTCAAAACTTTTATCTCGGGTGGGTTGTTGTTCCCGCCAATTTATTGTTGTTTTTTTTATTTGCGATAATAATCGTGATTGTTTCATTTATTGATTGCAAAATGGCATATTCCAAAAGAGAAAAGAGAGATATGCTAAAAATTTACTACAAAAGAGCGGCCATTATCGCCTACAGAAGAGAGTACCCAGATAGAGAAGTCCCTTCTGGTGTACGTACCTAAAACCTTTCTACTAATCTCATACTAAATGTATGGGAGTGTTTAATATCAAAATATTAGATACCTATCGTTTGATTTTTTTAAAGTTATTGATGTCATTTTACTCATTAGGTAACATACTTTAGATATCAGTTTAAAGTTTTTTGATATCTGTAATAGTTAAGGAATAATCGCCTGGACACACTTAACGATTACACCCTGTATAATACACGTGAATAGCATGCAAAACGTCATCAAAAATTGTAAATCACTCATGTACGCAGATGATACATGCCTGATTTATAGTGATGGGACATTGGTACAATAGAGAGTAAAATACAAGAAGACTTTGACAATATAGTTAAATGGGCACATGACAATGGCATCATTATCAATACCAATAAAACAAAGTGCATGCCGATATATTCCCCTTATACTTACACAAAAAACATCATTATTAACATAAAAGGTCACTCATACGATTGTTTACATCAGAGTCAAACTAATTGTGACTGTAAACTCCTAGAACATGTAACTACTTATAAATACCTAGGTGTACTGGTGGATAATAATTTCTCATGGAACCTGCACGTAGACAACGTATGCAATAAACTGAGAGCAGTTTTGGGAAAGTTGTGGACCCTTAAGTCCGTTGTTAGTAAAGGAAACCTATACATGGTGTATTACTCATTGGCGGATTCCATCGTTAATTTTATGCGTTGGGTAGTTATGGATTTACATTTGACACGCACCTTAACAAAATTAAAATGATTCAAATAAGATTACTTAAATTACTAGCAAATCCAGAAGTCAAAAATACATTGAAGAAAGATTATGAACGGTTATTTAAGACATGTAAAATATTACCGGTAAAAATGAAGGCAAAACTGACCATCTTACTTGAGCATTATAATACAATGATACATAAAAACCGACGAGTACATAACTATCCCACTCGATTAGCTAGGAAAAATACCTTAGCTGTGCCTAAGGTAAATAACTACTTTGGTAAACGCGCCAGAAAATATTTAACACCTTCTATAATGAATGAGTTGCCTGAAGGGTTGCTGACAGGTGTGAGGTCCAAGTGTCACCTAAAAAAAGTGCTCATGAAACATTATCTATCGCTGTGTCCGTAGACTGTGTGGGCGCGTGCATAGGTGAAGTGGAAATGTGAATGTTGTGTGTGCATGTACGGATATTAGAAAGGGGAAGACGTATGCCATGGGTGAAACCGCGGGGCACAACTAGTGCATAATTAAAATGGGTTATCAGTGAGACTGTTGTGGTGGAGCCCATTCCCGTGATTGTTTACCTTTAGCTTACCCTCAGGCGGGGTGCAGTTGATGTATATATAAAAGACGGGTTGCACTCTGGGAGTGCCGGCAGAAGTGAAAACTTTTTCTTTCTTTCTTTCTTCGTTATATACATAGAACTAATCTATACTAAGTATAATAATATATCTATGTATATAATATTATAAATCTGAAAAGTTTGTTTGAACACGCTAATCTCTGAAAGTACTGGCCGGATTGGAATTATATTTGTGTTGGATAGTCTATTTATCAGGGTAAACTATATATCATCACGCTGCTACCCAGGGAAGCGGGGCAGTGATGTTGATAAATCGGGGAACTTTTCATACATTTTGTAGAACTAATAATTTTAAAATTACTAGATTACAGGTATGTGAGTGCCACGGGGGCGAAGTAAGGTCGGGAAAAAGTTTCTTTGCATTCTATTTTAAAATTTAAGACATTTTTTACAATCTGCCATCTTGTAGGCATAGACATGATCATATTACTGTAGAAATTTGTAACTAGGATCTTTGTACCAGTAACCGGATTTATTAAATTTTGATAAGTCAAGTCGATAAATAAGTAAAAAAACCTATTGATTCAGCAAAAGCAGTACAGTCAGATGAAAATTTATAAAGGTAATAAAGAAAAAAGCGGCCAAGTGCGAGTCGGACTCGCCCATGAAGGGTTCCGTAGCAGCAAGTAGGTAAATTGCGGTTTACGATTTATGACGCATTAAAAAAACTACTTACTAGATCACGTTCAAACCAATTTTCGGTGGAAGTTTGAATGGTAATGTACATCATATATTTTTTTTAGTTTTATCATTCTCTTATTTTAGAAGTTACAGGGGGTGGGGGGGGGGACACATTTTACCACTTTGGAAGTGTATCTCGCGCAAACTATTTAGTTTAGAAAAAAAAATATATTAGAAACCTCAATATCATTTTTGAAGACCTATCCATAGATGGGTTTGATGAAACACGTTTGGGTGTGATGAAAAAAAATAATTGTGTTTCAGTTATAAGTATGGGAACCCTCAAAAAAAATTTCTATCTTTTTTATCCTTTTTTTCTATTTTTGTGTGAAATACAGGGTGGAAGATTTTAACCTTACCTGGAGGGGAAGTACTCTAAATACTGGAGATAGCTAATTTCGCTCAAAGGAAACATTCCTTTATTTTTAAAAAGAAATAAAATAGCATACAAAAATATCGAAAATTCGCTTGTAATCGAATCGACTAAAATCTGAATAAATAACAATTTCTATTTTTATGTCATCCATCGACAGGGTCAATCATAAGGATCAAATGTCTCTTACAAACATGGTACATTAAATGAAAAGAAACCCTTGTAATCTAAACTTATAAATTAAATTTTACTAAATAAAGCACTTTATCTCAAAGGCTCATCTGATATCATACTAACAATGAAATTCGATATTTAAATAAAATTACTTTTTTTTTTCTTGCGAATACCGCAACTGGTCAGTAGGGTATTTATTTCGGACTCAAACTGACTATAACCGCACGCCATCTCAGGGCTCAATTAACATCTTCTGTAGTGTGGCGGTAGTGACCGCGGCCGCTACGCAGGTGGCACGAGGTCGATCCCCACTCAGTGCAAATATTTGTATGCATGAATGCAATGGTCTGGCTGTGCCTTGGTAGTTGGAGTCCTAAAAAGTCCAACATCTGGTCTAACTGTAATGCTTCGATATCACCTTTGGGTTGTGGTACACCTGTTTGGTTGTAGCAGTCGCTTTACGGAAAATATCTAAGCTAAGCCAAACCCGCAGTTACACTAGTAAAGTGATTTCTTGTTTCTGAGTTGAAAGCACTAAGATGAAGAAGAAGAAGAAAGGCACCACTAACACAGTATTTCTCTCGCCATGCCCGTTGCCCAGGGTACACAGTGTGGAGGTTTCCAATCTAGCATCCTAAATTAGTACCAACCCTACCTACATACCTCTTGCAGTTACTCAAAAAAGTTACATCCTAAACCGGAAACAAAGTTCAGTCATTTAATATATACTCATTGTAATAAATATTTGGCGTCAAAGATAACTTTATTGTTGGTAAGGTTTCTGATGACTCCTTGAGTAAAAATGCTGCATCTGCTGGCACTGCATCGCGGTACGATGCGCGCCCCCCCATACCACCGGGGGCGAGTCGGGGACCGCGCGGTCCCCCCTCCTGAGGAAGGCCAGACCGAGAGGGATGGCCTTGGGTCAGCCGGGGTGGAAGGGTTAAACCTCTGAAAAAGTAAACAAACCAAAACAACAAACTTGGCGGCATGGTAATGGGAATATTACGTGAAAAGAGGAAAAATAAATAAGTATGTCACAATCACAAAAAAATCCTCTTCGCTTAATTTAGGGTGATTTTCAAGTAGGTATCTCCAATAGGAACTTGGCCGCTGATGACGGGACCCTAAAGAATTTTCTAAATTTGCGGTCGGCCATCTCAAACGGATTTGATGCATCTCTCGACCGAAGCAACCTGGCCCGTTCTTCCCGATTTCTGTAAAACAAATAAATTTCTAACCTTAAAATAAATTTCAAACCCAATCTATAAGATAATTGTTAATTTTTCAATTATTTTTATTGTTACACAATTTTTACATAAGTAGGTATATTACAGATGTATTGGCAAAAATTAAATTAAATTAATAAAGTTACTATATATACACAATACTAAATATAATAAAAAAACTAAAACTAAAAGTTAAAATGCGTCGTGGAATTCATCCGCATCGCATGCCTCTTGTGGTAGCGTTCCCAGAAGACTAGCAGCATTGCCACGTTGTATGGCAATACTCAATCTCTGACCTGAAAAGAGGCCAGCCTTCTGGTCACGAGAAGCGTCAACCATACGTTTCGCAATCTCCCTGAAGAGATTGCGGGCGCTCGGACCCCAAGGCCCAAACGTTTCGACTCCAAACGGCACAAATTCATAATCTCCAATAAGATTGGAGTATTTGCGCCGCTTAACAGCCTCTGCAGAAGCTGCAGCGGCACCGGCACAGCCAGCCGTGCCAGGTATACGGGTAGGGGCAATGGTGTCGACGCATGTTGCGTCCCACACCAGAGTCCTACCCTTTTTCCAAGGCATTATTGACATACCATCCAGTCTCTTGCCATTGTCGCGCGCCAACCGTTTGGTTCAAGCACAGCTGGCACACCAGCAATGACAAGAGCACGGCGGATTATGTCGTTAAGGCTGGCGTGCCGTGGAATTCGCCCCGCGCTCCTGCAGCATGACAGGCCATGGTGTCCGAGTCGGTCAACTGCTTCTCATCTGCGTCTTTTTTACTGCTAGGTCAGTTTTGAACAAATAAACATATCGACCGTAGCTATTAACAAAGTCGGAACTACAAAAACACTACTTTTCAGTATGGCCAAATAAAGTTTTGAACTTGCACCAAATTCACAAATGCCCATATATTGAAACCAAATTTCGCATAGTGCTACAGTTTTGAAAGATAATGAAGGTTGTAATGTGAAAAACAAAAATAAATCTAGGAATTTCTAGAAAAAGCAGTTGTTACATTGTTAACTGAAACCGATACTAGCACAATTGTCGTAAGTGACATATCCTACAATGTTTCACGTACTATAAAAGTCGTAAGTGGCACATCCTACAATCTTACACGTACTAGGGAAGTCGGAAGTGTCACATCCAACCATTTTTCACGGTACGTAATTACAAGGTTATGTCGGATGTGGGGGTGTTCATAGGCCTTATGTATTAAAAGAAGGCTTTAAAACTGATAAATTGGTTTATTAATATCTATTCAAATGTAAATGAAATCAAGATACTGTGAGTTTAGTACATCGAACTAATTAAAAATCATAAAAATTCACAATAGTAATGAAAAGTACAAGTAATTACAGTCCAGAACCACTGACGATGAAGGGGTGATGTGCTATTTCTATTGCCGTGTGGGATGCCAGTCCCTCCTGCGGCTGAGAGGCTCCACAGTGCCTGCGAGTATGGGATTGTCGGCGAGCCTCAATGCGCGTCTTTGTATCGATTCGAAGGGGTCAAGCTAGTATGCAGATGCTCCGGCAAAAGGTGACAGCAGTACTCCATATGGGGCCGGACTTCTGCCTTATAAAGAAGGAGTCGTTGCCCCGCAGTAAAGTACTGCTTCGCCCTGTTAAGCACTCCAAGTTTCTTTGATGCCAGCTAGGCCTTATCCTCCAAATGGCTGCGGTACTGGACGTAGCTTGAGATGTCGACGCCTAGGATCCCGATACTCGAGGAAATCGTACGCGGTGTACCCAGGAATTGCGGCGCTACAACAAATGGGGTTTTCTTAGAGGTGAATACACATACTTGTGTCTTAGTGGGATTGAATTGGACTAGGTTTGGTCGCAAGTTGTTCACGACTCTCCTTCACCTTAGACTGAGAGATATTTGCACGGCCCGTGTAACACGTGTCCCCGGTACTGTCGTCCGCATAGCAATGGATGGAGTCATCAGACAGCATATCACTTATGTGCAGCAGAAACAGGGTTGGAGACAGCACGGAGCCCTGTGGAACACCAGCGTTTGTGTCCATGTGGTCCAAGCAGCTGCCATCGACGACGGCTTGGATACTGTCGGTCGCTCAGTAAATCGCTTCCTTCAAGGTATCTCAGGAGCTGTGTATTAATCACACACTCCATAACCTTCGAGAGAAGGGATGTTATAGCAATAGGCCTGTAATTGGACGGGTCTGTCCTCTCTCCTTTAGTTAGCACAGGATGCATGAACGCAGTCTTCCACGAGGCCGGGTCGTGTCTCGTAGAGTAAGAGAGCGCGAAAAGCCGCGTTAGTACTGGGCACAATTCGGGGGCACAGCGCCTGAGCACCACCGCCATATATACCATCCGGCCCACTCGACTTCCAAACATCTAGTGACTTGAGTTCCCGCCGGACCACCCGTAGCGTGATTATAACTTCAGGCATGGAAACAACACAGCTGGGGAGAATAGGTGGCTCGGTATTCCCGTCGTTCATTGTCGAGTTTGACGCAAAGAGGTTACCCAAAAGATCAGCTTTCTCCTTAGCGCCATGGGCTAGGCTAGAGTGGCAGAAGTTTGGCCGTTTGCTCGCTCGTGCTGCGATCTAGCGGTTGGGAATATAGCATTCCATACCCGTTAGAATCGCTTCAGCGACTGCTGTTGCACAAGAGCTTGAATCGTTTGAAGTGAAGCAAAGCTGCCTCCACGGGTACGACGAGAAGAATTCTCGCAGGCCGTCCCAGTCTACCGACTTGTAGTGCCAGACATACCGTCACTGAGGTGGCGGCGGTAGTTCTGGCCACGCGAGAGTCACTTGCGCCTAGACGACGCTGTGGTCCGAAGTACCAAGTGGTGCCTCCACTCGGTACGTAGTCAGCAGAGGGTCCAATAAAGACTCTCTGTGGGTCTCGATATCTGGTTTTCTAGTGATAGAATGCACCAGTTGCGAGAAACCATAGGTCAGGGCGTAGTGAGCAGCCCTTCCCGTAAAATCAGTTCTGTGCGACCTAACCACTCCACATGGTGAGCGTGAAAGTTTACCAAGAACACCAAGTCCGCGGCAGGGTACTGCTCAATTACTCTGTCCGCCGACCGCTGCAGGTGCTCAAAAAGTTGAGGCGTGCCCAGGTCACCGCTATGGGACCTATAGACGCACGCATAGATACGGGTGTGGCCAACGTGATCCATACGTACCCATAGAGTGGACAGGTCCCTGTCTTCAAGGCCGTTTAGACAGCGACAGCAAACGTCATCCCGGACGTACATGCATACCCCGACTTTACTCAGGAAGTTATGTTCGGGTTTGTATCCGGGGTACATGAGGTAGGCTGTAGCGGCCTGGCGATGGACCTCGTTAAGATTGGTGTGGAGGCCCCTGATGTTACAGAAGTCAACCTTCATTGTGGATGAAGGTGTCGCTGTAGAACGTCTATTCTCATTTTACTTGGCCATAATAAAAATGGGAGCGGGAGGTATAGAGAGTCTCTATGCCGTCAGTGTAGAAGACAAAGTAAGGTTTCTCGCCACCGCAAACGAGCTAGGGTTGTGTGATTGGCTGGCACGGTGCGCGGACGGGCCCCGGGTCCACTCCCAGATACTGTCAAGTCTACTCCGGTTTCCTTCTCCGGTATAACTACAGCACCGGGAACTATACACAGGCTGCTGGTTCAGTCTCCTGGAACGGAGATTATGTGATCCCCGGGTTCGGGAACCGTACAGCCTGCGGGCGGCCAGCGGTTAACCGTTTCACCGGGTCTCCCTGACCGCCGCGCCAACATTTCACTCCCGCACTAGTCAGTGGTGATATCAAAAGCCTTTGGTCTTCCCACTGACAACACAGAGCCTCTCCAGTGAGCTCTGGCTACCCTGCTCACCGTCGGAAACACAACACAAGGTTACTATAACCGCGGTATTCTGTAGGACGAAGGTACTTCCCCAGTCGGACTGCTCAGTTGCAAAGGGAGGTACCGTCGTGTCCTACCTTCTAAAATAACATACCTATAATTAAAAATGTCACATGAGGCAATAGAAAACCAGTCAACTCTTCCTAATTACCATAGCAGCACTATATACCATATCCAACCTACATTATTGTATAATTGTTTTAGAATAATAAAGTCGATACTAACACATCCAACATCTAAATTTAGTAATGTACAATTAAAATTGGTGGAAGTACCATATATGACAAATACTTTCATTATAAGAACGAATAACAAAGTCGGTAGTGCCATATCCGACAAAAACGTTTAATAGAAGAACGAGTAACAAAGTCGACAGTACCATAACCGACAAAAACGGGAAAATTAGGTACAAGAAACAAAGTCGGTAGTGTCATATCCGACAAAAAAGAACGAACACAAAGCGCACAATAATGTAGAATGTGGTACTTTCGACACAGGTAATAAAATAATAATCCGTTAACAATGTGGAATTTGACACATATTACAATCTTAACCGTTAAAGTACGCCTAGATCGAAACATTGTTATTTATACTAAATACTGCACATTTACGTAAAACAATAATATAAAAATATAAAACACGCACGCGTAGTCGCCCCGCTAACAATGAGCGAACTGGCAGAACCGCGCGTAGCGCGCGCACCCCTTCCCCTTCTTAGCCCCGCGAACTTTGTAGTAACATGCCTACCTACATTATTATTCGTACGCTTCTATAAGATCCGACTTTGTTCATCTGGAAATACTATGATAGCATTTAGTTTCGAATTTGAAAGTTTGTGAGAACACAGATATAGACGTTTGAAGACCTTAGGAGCAATAAAACGAAAATCGCCAAAATGTAGTTCCGACTTTGTTAATAGCTGCAGTCGATATATTTAGTTGATATATTTTCTTATGTACCTTTCTTGCTCCTCGAAAAAAGCAGCCACAACGCATACGTTAATTTTTCTGTAATTCAAAAATTTCAACCAGCACAAACAATCAGCAGAACAAGGTTTAGTTTAGTTTAATCGTGACCAAAAATATGGCCACTAAAATAAGTCGGATTTTAGTTTGACAGGAATAAAATTTTGCCTTACCGAATAGCAAAATGGAGGTTTTCACTAAATTGAATTCGACTAAACTAAAAATAGTTTAGTCCTGTCAAATTAAGTTAGTTGATGTTTTCCCGAATAAGAAACCGCAATTTGACGTGATTAAACTAATTATAGTTTAGTTTAGTCGGAATTTTGCAAAACCGAATCGACGTCACTATAAGAAGCTTCTTAGTTTAGCGGTGAGCGCTTCGACTTTAAGTACTTATCGTTTCAGATAGTACAGGGTTCGAACATGTGCTTTTGACACTTTTTGTGATTAATTTTCTTTTTGTAATTTATTACTTTTTGTGATTATTTTTTCTGTTTGTAATTTATTAATTTCTGACAGAAAATTTGCAGAAAATTAGTAATAGGTTCTATGATTGGCGCTATATTATAGGTATGGTATGGTATGTTCTTTTTATCTTTTTCTCTATACCTATATAACGAAGAAACAAAGAAAGAAAAAGTTTTCACTTCTGCCCGCACTCCCGGAGTGCAACCCGTCTTTTTTTCATAAGGTCAATGTTTCTTAAAAAGTGGGTCAAGCCTCATCTGAAAACGCTTGTTGAAAATACTGTCAAGTGTCAAAAATATGACAGCTGTTAAAGTTCACTATTCGCATACGTATTTCCAAATAAATTAAAATAGTTTAAATTTTCTTTTAATCGTGCCAAATTACTTTCTATGACTCATGGCATCTGTCAAAATACACCTGCTTTGGCTGCTTTTCAACGAGGGATGTTAATCCTCCTCAGTTCAATTTGGCACATTTTAAGTCTCATCGTTTACTAAACTCGTTAGTCATATTCGTGCCACTTCTACAGAATACAGTCATATTAAATAATAGAGGACTCTTGACAATAGATTGCCTCGTAATCCTGCACAATTTCATCGTTTATAATTGCAAATAAGACAATATATACGAGCTTATGCCAAAACCGGCAACCGAGTATATTCAGGTCTTACCGTAAGATTGAAGAACCTTACTTAAAGTATTTATTTGAGTTTCCAGGCAGAAATTGAGCTCAATATTAAGAAATCTATATAAGATGGCAATGTGATGGTGCATCCAGAGGGCTTCCAGTTTCTGATATTAGTAGCACATACATATTTAAAGAAAATTCCTCACCTGAAAAATGTGAAGTTACAAAATGTTAAAAAAACCTGACAAGAAATATGTGC
Source organism: Eilema caniola (assembly GCA_949126895.1). NCBI lineage: Eukaryota > Metazoa > Arthropoda > Insecta > Lepidoptera > Erebidae > Eilema > Eilema caniola. The sequence continues at coordinate 22,718,242 of OX421467.1, forward strand.
AGTTGTGAAATGTGAACAGCTTTAACCGAATACCTATAATTAAAGGTGGACTACTAGTGCTATGAAGCGGCAGTACTAATATAAATAAGAGAAGAACTCATTAGTCAAAAAAATGTTGCTGCATTAAAATCATCAAATGTGTTCCAAAGCTTTGACTAAAAGTATTCATCGGGCCACCAGAACTAAAACTTACTTTCGTCAAAGTCGTATTGAAATAGTTTTGCTTTCCAAAAAATTGTGCCATATCTTTTAGTGACCTGTTTATTGCAGTATCATAATTAACAATGGGTATATCTTGCCAAATTAATACATTCAGACCGGTAGATGCAGTTTATCATCCCAGACAGGATGTAGCAGGAGTGATAAAATATGGTGTTGACGCACCCAAGGAAGTTTTGAAGATTACAACATCGCTCATAGGTATTGGTAAGATAATATTGAAACATAATAGTAGCAATCGTGAAACTACTTACAAAACTAGGGAAACATTTGTTGACATAGAAACTATTATTCAAAATACAAAAATTATCATTCCAGTTGGTTCTTATGAAGTCAAATTTAACTATTCTTTACCTCCAAATATACCTTCCACCATGAAGTTCAAAAAGAAATTTAAAGGTTATAAAGTTAAATCCTATATTGAATACTATATTTGCATGACTTTTAAAAAAGGTCTGTTTTCCTTTGACCATTATTTTAGAAAAGAATTCATTGTTATGTCACCAGTGAAGGCAACATTACCTAGAGAACCTGTTACACTTGAAGAAAAGAAGAAATTATTTCAGATTAGTCCATTTTCAAAAGGGGACAGTTTTGTCATTATTACAGCAACTATTCTAAATTCTGCATTACCATGTTCTGGCAAAATCATAGTGCATTATGCAGTTGCAAATAAAAGTCACGTAAGGATTGAAATGATTAAGACAAAATTGGTTGAAGTGTACACATTTAAAGCAAAGGGGCACCGTAAAGTGATTGATGAAACTGAGGTGCTAGGTACTAAAGCTGGGCAAGTTGTAGGCTTATGCAGAGGAGACACTCGAAATATATCTCTAGAAATCAATTTACCACCATATATATATTCTTTAGAGAATGCAGTGATAGCCACCAGAAATTATTTCCTTAGAATTATTGCTACTCTCCCATTGTTACATAAGGATGCGGTACTTGATATCCCTGTACAGATTGGTGTTATTGAACCCAATGCACAGTACATAGTTCCATCGGTGAATTTTGGTGTCCTAGGTCCAGTAGGGTGTTTTGGTGTCACAAGTCCATCAATGAGGTTTGGTGACATAGGTCCATCAATGAGTTCTGGTGACCCAGGTCCATCAATGAGTTATTGTGCCCAGCCTCCATTGGTGAATATTGGTGACCCACCTTCATTAGTAAATTTTGGTGACCCTCCGCCAATAGTCAATTTTGATGACCCACCTCCATCTGTGAATTTTGGTGACCCTCCTCCAATTGTGAATTTTGATGATTCACCTCCATCATATTGGGAAGTTATGGGTGAAGTTAATGCTAATGAAGATGCCAGTGATGATGAACCTCTTATTACATAGAACCTTGTAATCATAAAATATTTTCTCAATAGTCTTAAGTGATTTAATAATTCTATTATATAGGGTGATTTTATAGTTGTTGCGGATAAAAAAAAATGCAATTGGAATCTTTTTTACAGCCCCCATACTTTATTCCTTTCACCGTTAATTATAACCATACATTATTGAAAAAAAAATATTTTTTTCACCAAAATTAATACTTCTTGACAATTTTTGTATCGGAACTGTGACCAAAAACTTTTCATTTGAATTAACTATAAAATCAGGTGGTATACCTACTCTGGTAGTTTCGAAATTTTAATATTATGGATAATATTAAAATTCTCCCATTGCTTATTACTGTTCAGAATGATAATTTTGGTGCTATTTCAAAATAGGTGCACTAAAAGTTTTGTTTCTATAAAATACTCAGTTGACAATTGTAAGTTGAATTAGTGTTTAATTCCTTAAATTGTGAGTCTCCGTTTTAATAAGTATACAGGTGTAACAGTGGTGAGTCTTCCATATAAACCAATTCCTGCCGGCTTGCCTATACAGAGATGTACCTATCTATTTTTACTCTATAATTATCTATAACTTATTATATTTGCAGACTAATTAATTAAAAATTTCATTATAAATACCTTCACCAAAGTTCAATTATATAAATCTTTGTTTTCTTGTCCGGCTTCCCTTTTAAAAATGTTCACCCCTTGCCCCTGAAATTACATTTGTTTTATCTTCATACATGTTTATATCATATCACTGATGAGTTAAACTAAATCAGCATATTTTATTAAAATGAATCTTATTTAACATATGTAATTGAAAACTCATTTAATTAAATGGATTGTCTGTGAAATGGTGGCCGGATTTTGGCCATAGTCGGTTTTGTGTAGAAATTATTGCGGATGTATAGTAACTTTAAGACTCTGAATACAGAACTTTTTGTCTTCTGAGTATCTAGTGCGAGTTTTTCTCACATTCACCGGGCTCATCCCCGGTAATCATAAACGGAGTTTCGTCACAAAAATGTTTCACAAGTTTTCCGCCAGGTGGCGCTAATTCAATGGCGCCAATTATGATAGCCGTTCAGTTCAGTTTTTTTTATGAACTAAGTTACGATATTGACGATGATTGAGTAAAATGGTCAAGCAAGCTCTGTCAAGTTCTCTTAGTACCTAACGGCCATCATACCGTGCCAGTGTGTAGTCACCGGTGAATGCGAGAAAAATTCGCACAGACACTGAGCTCCAGGGGTGACGCACTAGTGTAAATGACAGCTATTTTTTTTTTTATGTTAGCCACACTGTTGCGATAACTACACCAATCGGGAGTTTTGGCGTGAACGCGGGAAAACGCACATCGCGGTATTATTTTATTTTTCGAAATTGGTGTGAATTCGAGTATTTATGTGTAAAAATGGTGGATTTGTAGACATAACGTCTTGGACAAATCACACAAGTGTAGGAAAGTGGGATATTACAGAGAATTGTGAAATTTCGTGTTCGTTCCAAATCTCCTGGGGAGCTTTCAGTAAAGTCCCCACAACTTTACTGAAGCAGAAATCATCACTCATCGTCATCGTCATGAAAAGCGAATAAAGAAAACTAAATAAATATATGGCTTAAAGGTTTTGTAACCAAGCCAAAAAACTTCAAAAAAAATACACCAATCGGGTATAATCCAATGGAGATGCCCACTGCGCTTTTGTCCCTACAGAGGGCTCATCGTCGCAATGGCCAATGTTAGCTGTAGATTGAATGGTTTGTCTGACAATTTTTTATGAATATACTCCATCATGCCGGTTTGTTTAGTACCAAGATGTAATGTTAGTGGAATGCATTGAATTCCTCAAAATGCTAAACTAAATAAAACAGTGCGAGACAGTTATACGACGAAAGAATGTTGTGGCTACTGAAAGTAGATTAGGTCCGTTCAAGTAGAATATTCAGTTTCAGCTCCAACATGACATAAATTGAAATTGCGGTCATAGCACTCCCATCTGGAATTAGTTAGGCGCACAGCATGAACTCAAAATATAGGAACTGGTTACTGAGGCAGTACCTACTTCATATTCGAAAATTGTTCCAGGCGTTCACCAACCTATAATAGTTGGATAGATACCGTGTTTTAAGATAGACTCAGTGTTTTTTTTTTTTTGCATTAAGAGTTAAATAACACAATATATTTTGGAAACAGTAAAATTACAAGATTTCATTTCGATGAGGTTAGCTTTCGTTCCAGTTAAAGTTACACTTCTTTTCCTCAGTTCTGCTTTGAGTTGTTGCATATTTCAAGTTGAATACTTACATACTGAAGCTAGTCCAGATCACAAAAAATACCAAAAAAAAACACGATAAAAAAAGTCGGTTCAAATCCGACAGCTATGAGTTTGTTATTGTTGTTTGGTCATTGCGCCCGTGCTGCCATCTACAATAAGTTTTGGACATCCCCATTGGCCCGAATGAGACTATCCGTGCGAAGTCGGAGTACCAGTAGTCATATGTTTAAAAAAGTGTATTTTTGTGATAATAATGATACTTATACTCCATTTCATTAGGTAGTAAGAACCTAAACATGTTTGATTTAAAAACTCGTTTTAATAGTAGATTATGGGTACAAGTGTGTAAAGTTGGTGATTACCGCTGACGCGTTATTGAGAAAGAGAGCCGAAGACGGTAATCAACAATACAAACGTGTATCATACGACGTTTTTCATTTCACTAGTGAATAACATAATACTAGAATAGATATTTACCCTCGCAGTTTTCAGTTAGTAAACATTCCATAACGTTAAGGACTTCATATCAATCATATCATAATATATCGGCCGTTGTTCAGTATATGGGCGATGTACTAGTTACATACATCGTTTTCTTTATAACTAATACTTGTAGACATTTTAATTAATAAATAACTATAATTTCACCGTAAAAACGAATTGCGACACTTTTTGATACTGGCGGACTGGCGGGAATAATAAAAAGAACACTGACCACAGACTAAAATAATGAGGTTTCTTTTTTTATCAAGCTTTAAACGGAGAGATTATAGTAGTTTATGATACTGTTGCATAATAAGGGTTCTTATAACACGAGTGTGTTTAAAAAAAACGAGCCGGTAGGCGAGTTTTTTTATAGTATCACACGAGTGTTATAAGACCAAGTTATGTACAGTGTCATACACTACTTAATCTACTCTCATACTATAATACATCAACTAATTTATTTTTCAAACTAAACAAAACTTTTTTAATTTAAATGTAAAATGTTGGCGCCAAACATCGATTGCGCATGCGTGTTTCTTTTATTTTTCTTCCGAATCGGCGGTTTCTTTTTTTTAAAGTAGAGGTTCAACCTTCTTGGTCCAGATGGAGGTTATAAAGGTGTATCGTTATGATTAAAAAGTTATTTAATGATATAGGTGTCCATACAAGACCTGTATCGTAATAAAACTTTTTTTTTGGCCTGTGCGTAATGTTTGTCATAAGAGTTTTGATTTCAATTTTATAATCTTTGTATTATAGTATCAGAGTAGATAAAAAGTTATATTTGATTAATAGTTTTGTTTATTATACACGTACAAGATGAAATTTTCTATTTAAATACGAAGTAGCATGAAATGAACAAGCAATAGGTCGGTATATTAATTTATTTGTTCTATTGAACACGATCTTTTTGTATCTATTTGAATAATGCAACCCAAACTATTAAATTTAAAAAAAGTCATTATCGTACTCGTGATTTAATATCAGTCAAAAGACCATAGAATAGAATAGACAGTTTGATAGTAGGTTTCATTATGTGCCTAATATCGGTGAAATTAGGGCCACGTTATGAGCAAGTGAAATGAAAAATATTTTACTGTAGAGAAACTTATTTTGAAGACTGAAGACCGAAATTGAATCACTAGTTAGTCTTAATTAGTTAGCCTAGATTATTTGTTTAATATGTGTTTTTGTAAAAAGTTGCCAGAAGATTGTTTACCTTAACCAAATGGAGTAGGTATTGTTACACCTTAAATATTATAAATGTGATTTGAATAAACAATTATATAAGTATTAGTTGTAAGTTGAACACTGTTAAATTTTCATTCGAATTTATATTGTTAAGTCAACAAATTTTATATATATTTCTAAATTTTGTAAGGTGGTTACATGGTTACTTAACTACTTGGTGATCAGTGGCGGCCGGCGGGTCACCGAACTGGTGGTGCACTTTGTATTAACATAAAAAATTGCAATAGATACAACAACAATTTAACGGGAATTAACGCGATCATGGTGTAGGTAAAACATACCTTTGATTTGCCGTCGACCAATTTACACCGGCCGTCACAGGCTGACTGGCAATAATGCATGGAAAGCAAAAGAATGCATTAAGACGCTCACATCCACACAACCATTTCTTTCTATTATACATTTCACTTTTAAAAGTACGCGTTTTATGTTTTATTTTTCGACTTGCATTCTTGTTTTAAATTTAAAACGGGCCTTGGCGGTCCCGCTAATTTAATGTCCACTTTATTTTGAAAATTTTTGTTATTGTCTTTACTATAATCAATGTTTATAATCATTTTTACTCTCACCACACACAGTACACGCAGTATAGATAGGTAGAATAGAATTAAAACGTCAAAAACCACATTAAAAACAATTCCCTAATTTAACCAAACGACAAAGTTTCGCGCGTCGGTGTCATCGCCGCTCGCCGCCCGCGGTATCGTCAAACATCGTGTGCTCTCGGTAAGCTTCGGCTAACTTCGGTTCGCTCGTGCGCCGCTTGAGAAAGGGCCTAATTTTCAGTACATTTCTATGAACTATCTTTTGTCTCACGCGCCGGGCATGTTAACTCGTAGCTCATACAAAATGTACTGACCTTACTCGTGCGCTCGCGATAGCGCACGAGAACGTTTTTTACAGGGAACATTAAGTTTTAATAGTTTAAAAAGCGCATAAATTGTTTCATCTTATATTGGAAATTTTATTTGTTGCATGTTTTTGTATGTTTAATGAGTAAAAATTAATAAGATAATTTAAAAATAAAAGTGAAGTTTAGTACCAACATTTTGTAATTTTTAAATCTTTTGAATTGGTGGTTCAGCGCACGAGCGCACTTAAGGTACAGCCGCCCCTGTTGGTGATGCTGTATTTTATATTATTTTTGTATCGTTTGATGTTTATAAGTGTTATTTATTACCTTAGTCATCTATACCACAGAACAGAAAAAAAAACAAGTGGAATAGACTGTTAATTATTATTTTTACTTTTGTAAAATTACCGCTTAATCTAATAATATTATAATGAACTGTCAAAGTAAAATATTAGTCTAGTTTCAGTTTAGTTAAGCAATGGCATATTTTTTTCAGAATAAGCCAATATATTAGGCAGTATTGGGAAGAATCGACTACTTTGTCAAATAGCCTATTTGCTCGGGACATATACCGGGTGTAAGGGGAATGTTCCCGAAGCCGAAGGTCCCTTGTAGTACTCCGGGTACACTACATATTGGAATAAAATTATTTTTTTTGCTGAAAAAAAATATTTTCATTTTTTTTTTCGTTTAATTAGCATTATTTATCCTCTAAGGTATTCTTTGTTTGTAGTAACTAGGTATGCTGAAGATAAATTTTTATTTTCACCAAATCGAAAATAAAATTTTGCCTATATGTAGTGTACCCGGAGTACTACTACCAGGGGCCTTCGGCTTCGGGAGCGTTTCCCTTACTCCCGGTATATATTTCTTGGACTTAAAATGTGCTCAATACACGCATTAATTACACGTCTATTGATTATGTTTTGAAGATAGCACGGGGTGCTACGACGAATTCACCTGTCATAGATTAATACAAAACAATCCGCGCGCGTGTGGGCCTCGTATGTCACGCGATTTAGGTCCAAACGTAGTTATCCTGAGGTACCTACTAAGTAGGCGGGGTACGCGTGTCATTCTTAACAGTTGTTACTCAAAAGTGCACAAATTCGACAATGTAAATCAAGTTGTAATAACAAACATTTGAATTGTATATTTAAATAAATATAAACGATTTTAATATTCTCAATTATACTATGTAATCAACAATTTATTAGTGTTTATTTCTCAATTCTAGTTAACGCCTGTGCAAATATGTACAGCAATTTCTCAGTATATATACTTTTTGCAATACTTTTTTGCACAGGCGCTTATTCTTCTCATGCTATCGTCAATTCTGGTGGCATCAAAAGCACTTCGGAACCTGCCCCCTTAGTCAAGAGGCAATTGATTAGCCGTATTCTGCAATAATAATAGAAAGGCGAATGTATGGGATTAACATGTATTTTGACATTTATGACAGTTATCAACGTAGGTAATCCCATGCATTTATTGATTTATCCTATTCTACTCTACAAATATTGCCACTTGTCTACAGGGGCTGGGATCTGCTTGTTCCTTTCGATTATTTATTTTGGCTTGTACGAGAGCGACTACTAATACGGAGGGGAAGGCCAGTTCCAGAGCCTTATCCGTCACTTAGCAGGTGAAGCAGCTAGGCGCTGGGGTTAGCTCGGGACATATGTTTAGTATTATATCCCTGGAATAACATCACGCCTCCCCATTATTAGGGAAAGTCCTCGAAGATTGGTTAGGTCGAAAGAGAGGGCCCTGATTAGCCGGGGTGCGAAGAATTAGCTGACGGCAATCTCTCTCTCTGGCAACCTACGACTCACAGAGTGGGGATTTTGCGCACGATAAGGAAAGTCTTCCAAAATGGTCTAAGGTTTTTTAGGGCTGGAGCCCCCGTAGCGTGGTGCTAGGGCCGCTTTTCTGAAACATCGGTTACGACTGATTACCCGTGTTACCCGTATCATCAGTGACACTTTGGATGTGTTTAGTGATTGGGCCTCGAAGTGGATAGTTGCCTGGCCACACAGTCAAGAAACACCGTGCGGTCAAATCATTAGCTCCGATGAGGTGATGCCCAAAGGGGTTTTGTACGTTTAGGCCGACAAAACCCTCGTAGAATCGTAACGGTGCGAAACCAAATGCACCGCCTTGTCGTCAGCAGCGACCTGAATAAAACCTAACTAGACGAATTTTATTGACGACTCAAAACCGATAAGTATGGCGAGGAATGACGAGGAGAGCCGACCCCAAATAGAGATGGGATAAGGCTAGGCCAAGAGAGAGATAAAGCAAACTTTTTCGAACTTATCGAAGTCAACATCATCATCTACTAATCTACCTGCACCCAGCTATTTATACACCTAAGTAAATTGTTTTTTGATTAATTGTTTGCTTCCAATTGCGAAAATTAAATGATAAAAGTTGACTACAACAGTTTTTCCATCAAAAAGGCCCAAAATGATAAGCTTTTTGAATACCATTATAATAACAAAGTAACACTTCCTTCTAAAACTCACGGAACGGTTCCAAGTAACTAGTATATCACCTTAAATTCTGAATTAAGATAATATTTCCATACAGCCACTTGTAATACTTAATATTCCGTCTCCCACGGGTTTTTGTTTCCGGATTTAATAAAATTTGACTTTATCTGTGCAAAATATCTATTGCGTGTTAAAAATATAATTTATTGTTAGCTAAGAACGTAAGGATCGTGAGAGATCTTTAGTAATTAGCTTGGTAGACACTATGGTCAATTTTAAACAATGACAATTGATAGTTGGAATTACCTTAATCGGTGCCTATAGCACTAGGGATAGGGACTTTGAAACCTAATCGTGTAATAGCTTCAGGTTCTCAAGTACCTATTCTTAACATTAATAGGTACACCTGTTTTATACTTAGTGATACCTACATTACATACGCACAGACAACGGATACCTACCTACATACTTACAACGTACCTGCAAACACTAACGCCTTATTCCTGGTTAGAGGCGATTCCCGTCGTTCTTGATCCTCCGAAAAAATTATATAACTCTATTGTAAAACATAAAATTTCTGGGGGCAGAGCGAATAACCTTTTTTTACATAAGAATCGACAAGAACTCGGTATCTGCTTCTGTCTTTACATAGTTCACGAACTTCCTGCCTCTTAAGCCTCGTCCATAGCTCTCATAGAGAATAAGGGTGCCAATCATTGTTCAACAGGCAACTTAGAGAAAGTAGATATTATTCTTTCTCTAAAGTCCCAAACATATAAAAAAATGTTTTGAAAAACAATAGAGAATTCTATGTTTTATTGTGTTGTGTTGTGCTCTAGTAAAAATGTTGCGAAAAACATTAGCCGTACAGTAGGAACTAATAACTTTTTAGTAGTCGTACTCGACTCGACTTGCCTTTTTATCAATAGGTACGTACATAATTAATTTGATTAGTGTATAGACTTTTGCGATCCCAGCCTGCCTGCCAATGATATCGGGTAGTACCTACTTGGTATGTCATTCACTCAGTACTCAGTAGGTACCTAGATATTTTTCTCGTTACATCTATTATTCTCATTTATATCTTCACCTATTCTCTTTCCTCAGCCAGCCAAACCCAATAGTGACCCGCCCACAGTACCTACTACGCAATGACCGGATCTCAACGACACTATTTGCAAATTTTTCTGCCATACCTATCCAACTTTCATAGCTTATACTTAATAATAGTTGACTACTTAGTTATTGGGGTTTAGAACCTTCATGCGGTGCATCCCGGGTAACGGAGATGGCAGTGCCTCTTTCCCGCAGGGATGATGCTGCACTCTGAGACACTCACTCATCTTGAGATTGACCTATGAGTTAGGTTAGGTGGCGTTTCCTTCTTCCTACAATGAAAAAGCATTTGATGTGGCCGTCAAGCTGAATAATTCTATCATTGTTAACATGTTACGTGTTTGTAATGGTGCGTTCTTTCCGATATTTTGCCTTTCAGACGAGGTAAAGTCAAATTGACGTGTCCTAAATAAACTAGTACTTACTTGTAACCAACCTTGCAATGTACTACTTGGTTAGGTACAAAGTAACCATGAAACCTTCATCAAAAAAAATTTAAGTACATTCCTGTTTGAAGTTTCATCAATATGCCATTATATGCGTTTCCTAGTCATAAGCCCGTAGAATACAAAGTTAAAACAAAATAGATGATCGCTATCTACCATTGTGTCTGAGTCTCACGACCTCCCAGATCTCCCCAACGAAATTCAATTGTGAGACGGTAATACTCACCTTTGTAGTGATGTTTGTTAATTATCATAAACGTAGGTAAGTTTTTCCTATGTTAGGTATATAATACAAGTGTTTTATAGGTTCGGTGGTAATTTGAGGAGAGGAGCTAAGAGTGATAGATGTCTCTCTTATATAGGTCCATTGAGAAACTTTGAAAATGAATAGTCGTTAATGAAGTTTAGAAACAATTAGGTATTCCGTATGCAAATTTTCCTAGAGATTTAAATCGAAAAAGTTTACGTCCACTATCGGACTTGTACCTACCTGAACCTTTGACCACATCCTTTCTAGAGGGAATACTTTAGAGCTTATATCTGGACTGGACATGTCCTGGAAAGCCAAAATTTTCTCACACATACTTACATCTTGGGGCAACGGTGGTGCTTTCATAAACACTAACCATAACTGGAATTAGATACTAAATTCACATGTCTACTTGCAAAAGTAGCCAAGTGGGAATCGAACACATGTAATTACAATCAAATAAATTACACGATACGGGGGGCGGTAGCACCAGCGCACTGCAACGTACCTACGTCACCATTAAAGCCGGGCTAAGTATGTAAAAATCGTTTCGTGGATATACGGCTTCATATAAAAATAAGATGCATTACTATACAAGTTCCTCGAGTACCAAAGAGAGGTCAGTTAGTACATAAAGTGATACAGTCAGAGTCCAAACTAAAGGTGTTTCCAATTATCAGAACAGTCATTCAACAGGAAGCCTCCTTCCTGTTGAATGATTATTTGAGATATCAAGGCATTAAGATTATTTTGAGTACTTTTTTCGTCAACACCGATCTGATACTGACAGTACCTACGTGCACGATTGGAGAGGCGCGGTGGCGCCTGTCAGTGCGCGCACCGTGAAGATGCGGCGATGCCCTTCGGACCAGCCATTGTGCACTCCGACCTACGCCCTCCCTGCCGATACTCAGTTGTGAAATTTTAAGACCTTACAGATTCTTGTTATGATACAGAATCGAGGCTATTTCTGCGTTAACAACTCACTTTTAAGGCCTATAGAACGATTTTTTTTTCTGATCTTAACTGAACTTTCATTCATTGAGGGCCACCGAAAAATGCTTCTTGATGTCAAGGAGCATTTGCGGTGATTGGTCCTATGAATAGGCTATAAGACTCATTTGAACACCTTTTTTCAAGATTTCGGCCGCGAGACAAGGGTTGCAACCCCACAAATTTGGATTTAACTTTAGTTTATTTACGGAACCCTGACCAAATAAATTTAAGATTTTAATGGACTATGTATAGGTAGGGCAATTTGCTCTGTGGTTGCTAATTGGTTGTGTGGCACCAATACTTACCACCTATTTCTTTTAAACTGAGTGTTTAGATATAAGTAATTAGTTCAATAGATTTAAGATAGGTGGCGCTAGCGATGCGTTCCCACACTACCTAGCGGACGAAAAGAAATAAAGGTCACTTTTTCGTACTCACAATCAATAATTGGTTTCATTCCTATTATTCTTCCTAATTACCTGAGGAATACCGCAACATGTTCCTACATCACCGGATTTAATGTGAAAACCAGCGACCCTGAGTATTATCCATTCGATAAAGAAAAAAAAATAAGGAAGGATTTATATGGAAACCGGAGTGAGGAGACAAAGCGCCGAAGAAAGATTTACTAACTACGCATTTTAATAAACTACAGTCAACAGTTGGGGAATAAGTGTGTTATTAAGGACATTAATTAGTTAATTAGAACCCAACACTCACAGGTAGTATTTAAGTGTATTTATGTAAATCGCGCAACGTCATCATACGAAACAGGTTAGTCTTTGTTCGTACAAAGGTAAGAGGTTCGAGTAGGTATTTAAGTTAAATATATTGTCCAATTCTCATCTGTAAAAGCATAATTCAGTGTTCTAAGGATTCAATTTTGCCTATCTAGTAGTCATTTTTAGGAATCTTATTGTATTTGCCTTTGTTAAAAAGGAATCAACTCACCACATGACATTTCACTTTGAGAGCCTATTGAATTAATTATTCAACTTATATCCAATTAAACACTTTTATTAGAGTCTTTTATAGCTAAATTAAATTAATTTTAATTTAAATAGGCAATATCATATTAAAATCATAACTTAATCATTGTAACCGTGCTCAACCTTTAAATCTGTATCCTAACCTTAATATTGTAAACTTAAATTAATTCCATTTATAAACGTTTTTATTTTATATAATTTCAGGTTTCATTCTCGATTCCCAAAATGTCAGAAAAGGAATTAATTAAAAAAAGAGGAAGTTATAAGGGACAATTAACTCAATTTGTCAATTTTATTTCTAATTTTAATAAACCCCCACTTCGGGCTGATATAAATGAACTTAAGTCCAGGATAAATAAACTTGCAACCTTATTTAATAACTTTGATGAAACTCAAATTCAGTTGGAGGTTTTAGCCGAGGACCAATCGGCCCAGCTGTTAGAGAGGGCTGAGTTTGAGTCTACATATCACAAGGCTCATGCACGCGTGTTAGAAATCATCACTGCGTTTAATGAACCAGCAAATGAAGAAGCTACTAGTATTAGTTCTCGAGGTAAATATAAAGCATTTAAATTACCTACTATTCCACTGCCGAAGTTTGATGGAGCATACGAAAACTGGCTTAGTTTTCATGACACATTTAAAAGTATGGTTATTTCCAATGAAGATTTAGATGATATCACTAAATTTCACTACTTAAAATCGTCACTGGGGGGTTCAGCTTTAGAGTGCATTAGTTCCATTGAGGTTTCCGAGATCAACTACCCTAAGGCATGGAAGTTGTTATGTGAGCGGTTTGACAATAAACGATTGTTAACACAAAATCACCTCACAGCACTTTTGGGTATCGACATGGGCAATAAAGAGTGTTCGGCTAGTATTAAGCGTATTATCGATCAAATAAATAAAAATTTGCGGTCTTTAGAATCTTTGGGAGAACCCACCAAGCACTGGGATACCTTTTTGATCCACATAATTTCGCGTAAACTTGATGGAAAAACATTTCGCGAGTGGGAGGAAAATAAAAATCGTTTGGATAAAAACACTAGTATCACACTCGAAATGTTTATCACCTTCTTACGAAGCCGCGCTGACTTTCTCGAATCACTGGAATTGTCCCGATTTACACCTACACTAAAAACTGTATCTAATCCTAACAAGTTAAAAACCATGGTCTCAATAGACAATAGTTCACAGGAATCAGCGCAAAAACGCTGCCCGAAATGCAGTAATAATCACGCACTTAGCTCCTGCCCCGACTTCCTCAAACTAACAAATGAACAACGACTATCATTGTTACCTAACCTAAAAGTATGTTATAACTGTCTGCAAAAAGGGCATTACGCCAATCGATGTAAAAAGGCTGGCTGCAAAATGTGTCACCGTAAGCATAACTTATTAATTCATGTGGCCAACCATCAGTCGACTTCAGCAGGTAGTAATAATTCGCTCCAGCCTTCCACTATGAGCAATCAAGTGCAGCAGCAGCCGCCGCCGCCGCCGGCCGGTGAGCCGACTAGCGACATCTCACTTTCAGCTCGCGTTACTACCTCGCCTATTCAAACACAACAGGTGTTGTTATCGACGGCACTTATTAAGGTTTATGATATACATAATAATGTACATATAGCTCGCGCCGTCTTAGACAGTGGTAGCACGTCGTGCTTGGTAACTGAAAGGCTGCACCACAAATTAAACTTGCCTTATTATAATATTAATAGATGCATTTTAGGAATTAATAATTCTAATTCCCTTTATAAATAAAATGTGCAAAATTCATTTAGAGTCGTTAGATGACCAATATTTTTCAAACATTACTTGTTTTGTTTTGCCAATTATTACCGATAAGGTGCCTTGTCAGCAAGTAGACATTTCAAGTTTTAATTTACCGTCTAATATTGTACTCGCGGATCCTAATTTCCATACCCCGTCTGATGTAGATATTATCATAGGGGCTGATATTTTTTGGGACTTATTAGGATCTCAGCAAATCCGTTTGGGTGATGGCAAGCCTATTCTAACCGAGTCAAGACTTGGATGGCTTATTTCAGGGTCTGTAAACTACCCCTTTACAGGAATGCCACCCCAATCGCTTATGTGCAATTTTGTGTCTGCTGGTACTACTTGTGCTACTGAACTCCTCAATGAAGAAATCCAAAACCAGTTGATGCAGTTTTGGAAATTAGAAGAAGTTTCTTCTAAGTCTTCATATTATTCTCAAGAGGAGCAAGCCTGTGAAGACCATTTTAAGCAGCACACTACACGGCTTAGTAATGGACGTTTTTGTGTTCGAATTCCACTTAAACGCGATTATAACTTGTTAGGCGATTCCTTATCACGGGCGAAACATTGTTTGATTGCATTAGAGCGCAGGTTATCAAAACAACCCTTATTAAAACAAATGTATATTGACTTTATGTCAGAATATGAAACTCTTGGTCACATGACAGAAGTTAGTTTTAATAAAAATAATAAAGTGAGTTACTTTATACCTCATCATGGCATTCTCAGTGAAAGTAGTAGCACCACCAAGCTCAGAGCTGTTTTTAATGCTAGCAGCGCTACTTCTTCTGGCTTGTCATTAAATGATTTGCAGATGGTAGGACCGACTATCCAGGATGACTTAGTCTCTATCCTTATTCGTTTTCGGCAGCACAAAATTGTTATTTCGGCAGACATCGAAAAGATGTACCGCCAGATTTCAGTGCACCCTCAGGATAGGCATCTTCAACGGATTGTTTGGCGCAGCGACTCAACTAAAGACATTAAACCATATGAATTAACCACAATCTCATATGGATTGGCGAGTTCACCCTTTCTTGCGGTCAGGTGTTTACATCAATTAGGCCTCGAATGTGAAAATAAATTAATCGCTGACGTCATCACTAAAGATTTTTTTGTTGATGATTTACTGTCTGGATCTTGCTCGATAGAAGGCGCTAGGTACATCCAACAAGAACTCACCTCCATACTTGCATCCGCTTGCCTGCCGCTGCGCAAGTGGAAATCCAACGAGCCTCAGCTGCTTACCAGTTCCCCCATTGCCAAGCCGATTGACTTAAATATAGGGTTACTTAATGCAAGCAAAACTTTAGGTGTTAATTGGCTTACAGACACGGATGAACTTAGTTTTGCTATAGATGTAAAAGTAACTACAAGTTATACTAAGCGTAGTGTTTTATCTATTATAAGTCAGGTATTTGACCCCTTAGGTCTTTTAGGACCCTGTGTCGTGCCTATGAAGTGTATGCTACAAAAACTGTGGCTACATAAGCTATCATGGGACGAACCATTGCCGTCTGATTTAAACAACCAGTGGTTAGAGTTAATTAAGGCGCTACCCGCACTCAACTTAACGCGCGTACCTCGAGCAGCTGTGTTTGTGCCAAATCAATACATCGATATTCATATATTTTCAGATGCGTCACAGGATGCTTATGGTGCCTGTCTTTATGATTGCTCGAATATGAATGAAAGTGAGATGTGTGTCAGGTTAATGCTGTCTAAGAGTAGGGTAGCACCATTAAAGCCGCTGACGATACCTCGTCTTGAATTGTGCGCTGCCCTAACTGGTGCTAAACTTTACGAAAAATTTATTACGTCATTACGAGTCACGGCAATGACTCAGGTTCGTCGTAGTATTTTTTGGACTGACTCTTCCATTGTTCTTGGTTGGCTCAAAATGCTACCCATTAAACTCCAAACCTTTGTGAAAAGTAGGGTTTCTGATATTTTGGAAATCACGGGTTCATGTCAATGGCGATATGTACCTACCGATAAAAATCCCGCCGATTTAATTTCTCGCGGATTAAGCCCAAATTTAATAATAAATAATAATTTATGGTGGTCTGGACCCGATTTTCTGCGTATGCCTGAATCATCATGGCCTAATCGTTTCTGTAACACTGAAAACTTACCAGAAATTAAATTAGAAAAGGTCTTTCATGTCATGGATCAGACTGAACGCTTAACCATAATTGAATTTGATAGATTTTCTAGTTACAATAGGTTAGTGCGTACTACAGCGTATATATTACGTTTTATAACTAATATTAAGTCTAAAAATAGAACAACTGGCCCACTGCAAGTACACGAGTTAAAAAATTCATTAAATTTGTTAATCAAGTTATCACAAATAGAATCATTCCCTGAGTATACATTAATTATTAAGAAAAAGAATATACCTAAGAATAGTTCATTATTAAAATTTAATATTTTTCTTGACGATTTCCAGTTGCTTCGTATCAGTGGTCGTCTTCAAAATTCAGAGTTATCTTATGAAAGAAAGAATCCTATCTTATTGCAGTCCACTCATCGATTTACAAACTTACTCTTTGAACACGAACACAAGCGATTAATGCATGCCGGACCTCAACTTCTTTTGTCAACTATAAGGGAAACTTACTGGCCTATTGGGGGTCGAAACTTAGCAAAGATTTGTTTTCGGAATTGTTTAAGATGTCGTCGTATGAGAGGAAAAATAAATGCTCCTCTCATGGGTAATTTACCGCGAGACCGTCTTACTCCTGGGTTTCCCTTTGAGACTGTGGGGACAGATTATGCTGGACCTATACTCTCAATCAGCCGTCAAGGTCGAGGCAGTAAAACTGTGAAGGTTTATATTGTCATTTTCGTATGCTTCACAACTAAAGCTGTGCATATTGAATTAGTGGGGGATTTAACTAGTAATAACTTTTTGTGCGCATTAAATAGGTTTATATCTCGCAGAGGTAAACCAAATAAAATTTACTCGGATAACGGTACTGCCTTTGTTGGTGCCAGTAATGATTTAGCTAGGTTTTTAAAGGATAATAATAGTCATTTATCTGAGTCTGCTGCTGGTGATAGCATTGAGTTTAAATTCTCTCCTGCTTATGCTCCTCATTTTGGAGGACTTTGGGAAGCGGGAGTGAAATCAATTAAGTTTCATTTGTATCGAGTGTTGGGTAACTGTCGTTTAACTTACGAAGAACTGTCAACCGTACTCGTACAAATTGAGGGAATCCTCAACTCAAGGCCTCTAACACCCTTATCAAATGATCCAGAAGACTTGCTGCCCTTAACGCCTAGTCATTTTCTCATCGGACGTCCCATCACGACTCCTCCAACGTCAAATGACGTCGATTATTCAAAGGAGAAGCTTCCTAGATTTCATCGTCTTGAACAATTACGCCGTTGCTTCTGGTTAAGATGGAGCAAGGAGTATATCTCGCAGCTACAGGAGCGAGTCAAATGGCACAATAAAGTTGACGTTTTGAAGCTCAATTCCTTGGTTTTGCTGAAAGAGGAAAACCTTCCTCCGCTCAAATGGAGACTTGGACGTATTGTGGCCTTATATCCCGGCGCTGATAATGTGAGCAGGGTGGCAGATGTCAGGACAGCCAAAGGAGTTGTTCGTCGAGCTTTCAGTAAAATCTGCACATTATTGGAAGATGGTTGAAGAGGCAGCCTTCAACGCCCGGGGGCATGTTTAGATATAAGTAATTAGTTCAATAGATTTAAGATAGGTGGCGCTAGCGATGCGTTCCCACACTACCTAGCGGACGAAAAGAAATAAAGGTCACTTTTTCGTACTCACAATCAATAATTGGTTTCATTCCTATTATTCTTCCTAATTACCTGAGGAATACCGCAACACTGAGGTGACATGTATACATGTCTTTTTTACTGCATCTATTTCATATGAAAAACCCAGTTTCCTTTGATACAGGTTTTCTAGTAAGTAGGTAATTATAATTTCGGCTAATTGTGCTTATGATGTTGTTTTTTTGTTCTTTTTATCTAGGCTAGGTTTCTATTGAAGACGGAAACTGGTACTTACCGTGAATAAAAGTAGGTAAGTCGAATGAAATAGGTATTAAGGTATGCAGAGGTACTCTTCGCAAAATCTAATAAGGTCTATTATGAACCTGACTTGAAGTTCTTAACGAGTTTGGGAAGTAGATAATAACTTTATGAGCATTGTTAGTGGGTAGGTATTGTTACTCGTTTAAGTATTTCCACTGTTTCTGAACTAAGACCTCAATAAAAGCTTTTCTCAATTTCAGTAAGATTTAGTTGAAGTTCCTATACCAGAGAATAGATAATAGTATTGACATAATTAAACAGTCAACAATGATTGTTCTTGGAAAAAACGTGGAATTCGGTGATTGTTTCTCTATCACAATAAAATAGTGTTATCAAAGACATTTTTGCAGTTTTGTGAGTGCCGTTAACATAGTTTATAGTATAGTTATCGGTAATGAACTAACGTCAAAACTTCACGCAAGAAGAACACTATATTTGACTGTTTAGAGAAATTGATGATCTCGTTCCTGCGACCAATGAGAACCTACTCCTGGGAATTGATGCAGGATTAATGAATTTGCCCCTGACAACAAGCTTGAAAAATTCTCAATTTAGTCAAAATAAAGTAGTTATGCATAGCCAGCCATCGTGGTTCCGTAAGCAACGAAGAATTTGACGGGTTCCATGATGTCCCAGGAGTAATACTCCAGATGAGCCGGGCCAGGATGCGCACATGGACAAGTCCTGGTAACTTGCCCCGGTACGCAGCGTTCTATTCGGGTAGTCCTTTCAGCTTTAGATAACGCAAATGCGATTGGCACTCAGATGATGATGATAAGTTAGTTAAGCAGTGAGACTACAGCTGTCAACTGCACCCCATTTCATGGACGCGGTTCGGTGCAGACTTTCCTTTTGAAGGATGGCAGTCGTTTCAGGTATACCTCAACTGAAATATACCAAATACCGGCTTTGTAAGAGATCTTTGGGTTGGCGCCCATTTAAAGGGTAGAACATAAAATACGTTTTATAAAAGTTTTTATGCACATTATTTCTCCCAAAGAATACCTCTGAAGAGATAAGCAGATGAAAAAATTCACAGACACTAGTACGATTGCATAAATAAACCAGGTTTCTAGTAAATGTAACACGAAATCAACTGAAAGACAAAATATAAGTGAAAATTTGTTGGAGAAAATCTAAACCTACAAAATAGGTACCTAAAGAAAATCCAGGTCAAAAAGATCACACGAAAATTTAATGTCAGTTGCAGGTCCAGCGGAGCGTGCAGCAGTTAGTTTAACATTGAATAGAGGATAGCAACACCAGGATGTTGCCACACAAATATGACTTGAGATAGAATAACGATAAATTCATTTGGGCTCAGCCCTATTGTGTTCAACACATTGTTTTTGTTTATAACTTAGAAGAATTTACGTCATCCCTATTCATACGTACCTATCTGGGTTTCTTAGTACTTGGAGTATCAATCTAGGTATAAGTAAGTATCTAAAATAAAAAATAACCCTTCATTCTTCTTCATTCTTTATATTTAAACAAAATTCTGAGCATTCGGGTCTCCTCTCTTAGTGTTAACCCTTACAGTTGATCTTTCGACAAAGGCCTCCTTTAAGGCTTTTTACTTCAGTCTATCCTTTTGTGTGCGTTTCCATTCCGGACCTCCTTCTCTCTTAAAATCATCTTCTCATTGCTTTGGCTGTCTTCCTCTGCTTCTTATACTGCCTTTAGGGTATCATTCCGTTATTATTTTGGTCCATTTATCTTTGTTTTCTCTAAACATATGTAAGTATTTATACATTGTTAAACCTCCGAACCTTTTCGCAACCCACAACCCACAAAAAACTTCGATATCTTACGTGAAGCGACTGATCTCAGACCTCTAAGACCCACTGGTGATGTTGAAGTTCTGTAGTTACTAAATTTAGTGATGAAACTTTTAAGGGCATCCACAACCCGTAACGACGGTCTTGTATTTTATATTCGTATGGCAACGAGGACCGACAGCTTTCCGAGGCACATAGAGATTCTTTGTGTGTTGAGAATGGTCACTAACTTGGCTACTACTGCCCTAATTTGCAATGTATTAACCTACTCGGTGCCAATTGGTCATGAGTCCTTGGAATATTTTACATAATATGAAATTGAATCACTGTTGGCGTGAGCCATAACTTGAGAATGACATTTATCATTAATTTTTTAACTCGACTGCGCCAGAAGAAGGTTTAAGTTTTTCGAGAGTAGATACCTATGAATGTATTTATATTTGTTTGGCACACTTTGCAGCCTGAAGTCTGTCGTTAGATTCGTATTTACTGTGAGAGTGACACTGGGTATATAAAAAAAAATAGCGGATTTATGTAAAAAAAAAAACACTCAAATTTATCGACTGGGGTATCAATATGAAGGAAATTAGAAGGCAATTACAAAAATATATATTTCATAACTAAAAAGAATAAAATAAAATAAATGATTAAAAAAAACCCCGACTGATGCTGAAAAGATCGAAATAAACTTTATAGCAGGCGGTACCCTTTACAAATTTTATTATTTGTATTATTATATTATGATAACAAGCACAAAAAGCACTTTAAATATTTTAGATATTTTGTTCTCCAGTATTTCCTTGACGCCGATAACAAGGCAAAACTGCACTGAAATTAATTCTATTTCAGTGTGACTTAACGCATGTACTCCTTCATTAAATCTTCCACCTTAATTGTAGACTGAACAACTGGTAGCTATTGTTAACCATCATTATAAATCTTTGGTGAACCAAACTTATATATCGCACAAAACAATAGCGATTGAGGAAGGACACATGCAAATACATATTTCACAGCCAGTATTTGTTGGACCCTGGATCTAAAAGCGGATAGAGCAATAAGAAGTGAAACCAGAGGTCAGAGTTAGCTTTACAAGACAGTGAGTACAATTCGACACTATAATCCGAGATGATCGCACCGGAACGAGCATTGTTGGGTGTGTTTTCATTATTCTACGATTTAGAGAACTTTATTCCATTTAAAACGAAGAATGGAAATAATTTTTATGAAAAACCGTTTTAGCATATGAGTAAAATAATTAAAACGAAATCTAAATAGTGAATTATACTATCATTTTGGTAAACTTGAAAAAACATTCACACATGTACAGCATAATAGATCTCTAAATAAGTACGATTAGCTACGACCTCACGCAAAGTCAATTAAAAATTTACAACTTTTTGAAAAGCTTACATGATACGTCAAAACGATTGTATCGCTTCATAATGGAGTCAATCTTCTCAAAGGTCTCTCATCAGAATTAGACATTTATTACAGCATTGTGCTACATCCACAAGGCTCGGCAGACAGGGAAGTGAAACAAACGCCGGACGCTGATATTAATTAAGTCGATAATGAACGGAGACCATTGATGATGGACCTATTATGCGTCCTTGGGGTACCCACTTAATATCGGGAAGAAAAAATAACGGAAGCTCATACAAATTTCATATTCACACATTTTTCCGTACTTGAATCTTTAGGATTGTATTTTGTTTACATTATTTTCTTGGAATCGTACACAATTCTTTTTTCAACTGAGGAACAATCACCGTTGCATCGAAAGCATGAACTTTGGAGCTCGGAGTTAGCTCAACCTTCTTTGCCCTCCTTTGCACAATTTGGCTTATTATCAACGAATATGGCTTAATAATTGGCGAATATTTCCAGTTGTTCTGGAAATGTCAAAATCTGCCTTTCCAACCCCGAGAAGAAAACCTGTGCTAGAGTACCATCCGCCAATTGTAAGTTTTGCGATCTTGCAGACGAGGTTGGTTTAAGCCCCTTAAAATCTAGATAGCGTCCCTTAAACTTAGAATCTAGTGCCATAAATTGACCACAGCACTTTGCAGTTCTATGAGAATAATTAACGATAGCTAAGTATGATAGAATCGTCAAAAGCCTATTAAAACGCAAGTACACACACAGTTTGTTAAATGGCGATTGAGCCTCACAATTGAATCCATACGACGAATGCATACTAATAGTTATATTATTTCTCCGTTAATTACCTAAAATGATAATAATGTTCACAATAACATTGTTAACATGTCTTGTGTTAAATTGTCTGAATGAATGTCAGTCCGTATGAGCATTTAAAACTCTTAAGAACGTGTGATATTATGCAGTTATTTGCGATTCCTTTGTGTGCCTAAATGCATATGGTATATCTATCTAATATTGATAGCGTACTTAGTGGGTGACTTCTATAATTAAGTATAGGCCTTTTGAAGAAAAGAAAAAAGGGGAAAGCGATTTTTAATGAAGGTATTTTCTTTTTCTGATTTTGTCTTTTTAAAATTCGTTTTAGTTTTGTTACATTTGTATATTCTGTAGTAAGGATATGACCTATACTACTAAAACAGTGTCCTCAAGCTAAATAGGTACATTGTAAAAAGATTAATTTTATTGTGGTTTTGTTACATAGTCAACGTCTGGTATAGTAGCTATACGTAATTGCCTATTGTACGTTCCTATTACACGAAATATACGAATTGTGTATTAGTTCGTAAGAGTTAAGATGTCTGACTTTGGATACTTATAATAACAATAACTATAGGATTGTATCCGAAAAAATTAAGCATTGAAATAATTAGGTAAAATTTACCGATCCTATCCTATCCTACTATGTAAAAGTTTATGAAGATATTTCCATAAATGTTTTTAATTTATCACACTCCAATGACTCAGCGGATCTGGCTGAAATTTGGTATAATATATAGATAACAATATTATGTTGAATAAGATAGAGGCTACCCCTTTTTATTTCTCGAAAATGTTACCATGAGCTGCGGTAACGTGATCAAATTCTCACACAGGATAAGCCGCGGGTAAAAGCTAGTGAAATATAAAGAGGCTGCATTCCGATGTTCTCAATGATATTCATGATAGCGATTATATGCTACTTGGCACTCATGGATGTCGAGCCAAAACTTCTTGGGCCTAGTCTATGCCCTTTTTTCGTGCGGAAAACCCTTTGGACACCACCTCCGTCAGGGGCTATCGGGGGTGATTATGACGGACTTAGACCGACTAAAACCGCACACCGTTTCGGATCTTCAGATGATGCAGGATGTGAGTTTGCCTAGAGCAGTTTGCCGTGACCTCCGGCCATCTACCAGGCCCTTCAGGTGTAGGAAGCACGGTGTTCCTATTGAACCCCGTCGCACCTGTAACCACTGCCTGCACTCTGTGAACGGTTCGCCCCTCGCCTACTTTTCACTATGCCCTCTGCTAGTCAGAGGGACATGTGGAAAGCCTCCGAGCAGCCCGCTACAGGGTCGCTCCCACCGCGGTCGGTATTTGCTGCAGACGGTAGCGTCTCCCTTACGATGGAGAGAGGCGCTGTTGTCTCCGTTGCCCAAAGTGCACCGCGTAGAGGTTTTAAGCCCCGCACCCCAGAGTTCCCCTACCCCTCCTCCCAAATGGCCAGTCATTTACTGATAACTTTTATTGTAATAAAATCGTTTTAAACGCCAAGCGTCTGTGATTGTTACGCAAAAAGACACGGACAGCTAGTGCACTGCACCAGATTGGTGACACACTGCAATGGACAGCTTCCGGTATCACTAAATCAATTAGCTTATTGCAATCGACTGCTGGACATAGGCCTCTCTCAATGTACGCCATTGCTCCAGATCCGCCACCTTTCGATAGCGCTTGCGGTATAATCCACTGCAAATCTGTGTTGGTGACATTATAGGACCATTATAGGACCCAAGTCAAACTTCACTAGCCAGATCCGTTAATCACCAGATGAGCTGTACGCTAGCTGTTATTGGAGGTAGGACATGACATGGAGTAGTCCGACTGGGGGATTACCATAATAACCTCGTGTTGT